>BSYR01000052.1:10512500-11900504 GCA_030270665.1 Hibiscus trionum
CACCACACTATCAAGTCCCAGAACATTCTCCTCCCATACTAAATTTAATCTTTGGTAAAATAAAGTTAGAATTTTAAAGAATTTCAAATGTATTTAATTCTTTATGATATTACAGATGCTTCCTTCAACTTCGGAAACGTAAGTTTTATTAAATTTGTTTTATTTTATTTTTTGTCTGTTTGTTTAGTTAATATTTATGAATTTATTCATAAACATTGAATACATCGAGCTCAAATACACTAAATAATAAACGAATTAAATTCAAACATAATATTAAAAATTTAAACAAACAGAAATAAATATGAACAACATTAAAAATAAACAAATAAATATGGCCTTTGCATAGTTTATATATATATAGCTGATACCCAGTCATCCCATATCTGTTCCTTATTTGTTTTTACTAAAAAAAATTAAACAATTACTCTTTCATCTTACTAAAACTGTTACATGTTAATATTTTTTTGGTCAATTTTTTTTTACTTTGAATATAATTTGTTTAAATACTTTAATTAATTAAAATTATAAAAAAAATATATTTTAAAACTACTTGATTGAAGGTTTTAAAATATATTTTTTTATATTTTTATCAATAATAAATTTTAAACTATAAAAAGTTAAAGTTGAAAAAAATTTACACAAAGAATATTAACATATGACAATTTTAGTAAACAAAAGGAGTATTACGCATAATGATACAAATAATTTTATTAATGAATATTGATAAAAAAATTACTTTAGGAAAAAAATGCGAAATGTGAGTAATGATTATGTAAAAAACTATGAGCTTTTTTTTCACAATTAGTCGCGAACAACTGACATTAAAAAGATGTCTCCGAAATTTAAGGAAAGCTCTGAAAACCTAAACCCTAATGTGGGTAGTGGGGGTTCGCCGGGTGCTGTGGGTTTTTTAGATTCTGGCGGTCGTCCTCCAGGGGCAGGACGGCACGTCCTCACCGACCAGGCCGGGATGGTGCACGGAGTGGCGGTAGGGTTGCAGATGCCACTGGGTTTTGCGTCAGGCGTGGCTGATATTTCTGGGTCATCCTCTGCGGTTTCGACGCAGCATGCGTGATTAAGGTCTGAGGGGATAAACGGGAATTTGGTGTTGCAGGGTTTGTCTCGTGGAGAGAATTGCTTTGCTGACGATACTCAGAAGGGCATGCGTGTGGTGGGTAACCCTACTTTTGAGGAAGCCGAGAGTGAGGGTGCAGCGGATGCCGACGTTAGCATGGCTATCGGGGATGGTTCGATCAAAACTGCTAGGGATTCACGCACGTATGCTAACATTCTGACGAGTACGAAGGAGAGTAAGGGATCGGTTTTCTCCAACGTATCTAAGGCTGAAATAATTGTTCGAGATGAAGATGTTACGATTAATAACGGTGGTCCTTATCCGGTTATCAAGTTTTCTGAAAGAGTACATGAGCTAGTTGATCGTAGCATGGATAAGGCGCTGATTGTACGTCTTCTTGGCCGAACCATCAGCTATCGCGTGCTATGGAACCGCATTCAATCGTTATGGCAGTTAATGGGTCGCTTCCAGTTGATTGATCTTGAAAATGAATATTTCCTGGTTAGACTGGAAAAAGAAGGAGATTATGTTCGAGTCTTAACTGCTGGGCCATGGACTATTTTTGGGAGTTACCTTACGGTACAGCCATAGAGTAGGGAATTCTCTACTGCAAAATCTTATCCGTCACATGTTGTGGTTTGGGTTCGGTTGCCGGGACTGCCTTTTCGTTATTATTCGAAGAGCTTATTTCGTCGCATCGCCGAGGTTATTGGGAAGGTTATTAAGGTCGACTATAACACTGTTGCTGGGGAATGAGGCAAGTTTGCTCTACTCGTTGTCATGGTTGATCTCACCAAGCCTTTGCTTCCATGTATTGGTATCGATAATTTCCTGCAAAAGATAGAATACGAAGGTTTGCAGCTTATTTGCTATCACTGTGGTGTATATGGACATACTATGGATTTTTGTGCTAGGAAAATTGTGGAAGTAACGAAAGAACCAACTGATACATCGAAGACTTCTGGCCAGGGCAGTGAACGTGCTGACTTATACGGACCTTGGATGGTGGCGAAGAGTAGAAAGCGAAGGCGGCGGAAATCTGGGGAGAATGGAAGCTCATCCAAGGGTGTTGGTAACAATATTGTACCATTGCGCTTCCATATTCTTCGGGACCTAGAGAATCCTGAGACATCACACGATGAGAATGAGAGTGGCGACCCTATCCCTACTAATCACCTAGGTTCGAACAAGGGCAAACAAGTGATGTTGGATGAATGCAATAGGGGTGTTACTTCAGGCCAACACCTAGGCTTGTGTCGGGATACCAGTGGTGGAAAATCTGATATGCCAGTCGAGGGTGTGGTGGGCCAACAGGGTGCGTCAACGGTGAGTTCGGGAAGAGAGCCGTTGGCTTAGAATGTGTCTCCGACTGTACCAGGGGTGGTGCCAACAGTGGTTGAGTATAAGGATGGCAATGCGGGTCCTAGTCATAGCGCGGTTTCAATCCTCAACGATGGTCGTAAGGTTCATGAATCGCAGAAAAGCAACAAAGTGAGAGTGCAAGGGGTCCAAAAAAGTAGCAAAGGCTTGGTTAAGCCGCAAGCACGTGGGAAAAAGAAGGTGGAGCGGCTACCGACTATGCCTTTGCTGTTGGATTGGGTTAAGTCGACGTCTACACGGCTGGATGAGCTCCAATCGGCAAGGCATCGTGCCAAATCTACGACAATAGATGAGACAGTGGAGGTGCATAATGGGACTCACGACCCGCAGGGTGCTACTGCCAGTCGAGAGGTGGACCCGTCGGTTGAGGTTGGCGATGGGGGATAGACCAGATCCGTCTCTACCAACATCATGTTGGTGGATTAGGTTCTTTCTTTTTCATCCTTTTTTGTGTTTTTAATGGTTAACGTTCTGATATGGAATATTCAGGGAGCTGCAAGCTCCACTTTTCGTGACCATCTTCGTAGGATTCGTGTGTCGTCTAAACCGTCGATTGTTGCTTTAATGGAAACTCAGATTAGTGGGATGCGTGCTGATCACATTATTAGTCGTTTGGGTTTTCAGTATTCTTTTCGGGTGGAGGCTCAGGGCTTTAGTGGTGGTATCTAGTTACTTTGTAATGGTGATATGAGGGTTTAGGTTCTCGCTGTATCCAATCAATTTATTCACTTTAATCTTCAGGGGATGGCTTTATCGTGCCCTGTGTTTTTGACTATTGTGTATGCTAGCCCCCATGTGCAGTATAGGCGATTCCTCTGGGATCAACTTGAAGTGGTTAACCCTGGGCTTGACCATCCTTGGCTTCTTGGGGGGGATTTTAATGCCATTTTACATGTAGATGACCGTCGCGGTGGTCAGGGCCATCGTCATTGTGTAAGTAAGGATTTTCAAAATTTTGTTTTTGCCAATGCTCTGCATGAGGTTGATTTTAAAGGTCCGCGATTTACCTGGGTTCGTGGGGATTTGTATGAACGTCTTGATCGATGTCTTGTGAATCTGGCATGGGTTGATTCTTACCCGAATACGTTGGTTAGGCACCTTGACAGAATTGGTTCGGATCACCGCCCTCTTCTTCTTTGTACGGATCATTTTGTGTCAAACTTGGTGGAGAAGCCTTTCCGTTTTGTTTTCGTTTGGCAAAATTTGGCTGAGTTTGCAACTCTTCTTAAGAACTCATGGGGAGATGACTTGTCGTATGGGGAGAATATTGAGAGGCTAAAAATTGATTTATCTCAGTGGAATGCTCAATGTTTTGGTTCTTTGGGGAAGAAAAAGAAGCGCATTATTGCTCGTTTGCAGGGTATTGACAGGGCCTTGGGGCGTAGGCACTCTGTGTCTCTTTGTGATCTTGAGAAATCCCTTAAGCTTGAGTTGGATGATATCCTTGCCATGAAAGAGAGTATGTGGCGTCAGAAGGCTAGATGTGATTGGATTAGTGACGGCGACCGTAACACTAAATACTATCATGCGATTGCAAATGGTAGGAGGAAGCGTAACACTATCTTGTGCCTTAAAGATGATCACGATGATTGGGTCTCAGATCCGGAGGCATTGAAGCATTTAGCTGTGGATTTTTTTACTAACCTATTCTCTTCCGAGGGTTCTAATGGCTATTCTTTTAACTGTCGTGGGTATTTCTGCGGTCTTGAGCAGCGGGACAAGGTGGCGTTGGAGATGCCTATTTCTCGATAGGAGATACGTTATGCTCTTTTTCAGATGCAACCGTCCAAAGCACCTGGTGTAGACGGGTTCCATGCATCCTTTTATCAAAAACATTGGGATATTGTGGGAGATGTTGTCTGCAGCGCCATTCAGCGTATGTTCACCGCTGGCGTGGTTGACCCTGATTTGAACAAAACTCTTCTTGTGCTTATTCCAAAAGTAGAGACTCCTGAGTCGATTGCTCAATTCAGGCCTATCGGCTTATGTACTGTGGTGTATAAAATTCTTAGTAAGATTGTGGTTAACAGGTTGAAGCAGTTTCTGCCTGGTTGGATATCGGAGAATCAGACTAGTTTTGTCCCTGGCCGTTCAATCACTGATAATGTTGTTATTGCGCAGGAAATTATTCACTCCATGCGTGGTAAGAAAGGAAAGAAATGGTGGTTTGCGATTAAGGTTGACCTTGAAAAGGCATATGACTGTTTAGAGTGGTCGTTTATTGATGATACCCTCTCTGATCTTGATATCCCTGCTCACTTGAGGTCTCTTATTATGAGCTGTGTCTCCTCCGTGTCTACTCAGATTCTATGGAATGGTAGTCCGACTGCGAGTTTTCAACCTTATAGGGGGATTCGACAGGGTGATCCACTGTCACCTTATCTTTTTGTCCTGTGCATGGAGCGGTTAGCTCATTCTATTCAGTGTGAGGTGGACCAAGGTAGTTGGAAGGCCTTTCAATTTAAGCGGAAGGGTCTGTTGATTTCTCATCTCTTTTTTGCAGATGATCTAGTCTTATTTGCGGAAGCATCTCTGGATCAATTTGATGTCATTAGTCTGGTTCTTAGGGAGTTCTGCGAATGTTCTGGTCACAAAGTTAGTATTTCGAAAACTAACATTTTTTTTCTCCCATAATATTCATTCTGCGCTTCAGGAGGATATTAGTGGTGCATTTGGTTTTAAGTGTGTATCTGATCTTGGTAGATATTTGGGAGTCCCGCTTATTCATGGTAGGATTACCAAAGAAACTTATCGCTATTTAATTCTAAAGGTGGCGGTTAGACTGGTAAAATGGAAGACTCGGTTGCTTTCTTTTGCTGGACGTATCATCTTGGCTAAGTCTGTTCTCGTAGCTATTCCTATGTATACTATGCAATCGGTCCGATTGCCTAGGTATGTTTGTGATGAGATCGAACGTCTGATCAGAAATTTCATTTGGGGCCATTGTAGCGACACTAGAGGGGTTCATGCAGTTAATTGGGATGTGGTTTGCTCTCCAGTTCCAAATGGTGGGTTGGGTCTCAAAAGGATGGAGTATCAAAACGAGGCATTTCTTCTAAAGTTGGGTTTTATCATGATATCGGAGCCAAGTCGACTTTGGGTTCAAGTGATGAGATTCAAATATGGTATTCAGGACGTGGTTTCGGTTACTTTACCGAACACGCGGGGCTCGCGCCTTTTGAAGAGCATTAGACTCATATGGGCTGATTTTTGTCAGAATCTTGTATGGAATATTGGTGATGGTCAACGGATTGACTTTTGGAGGGATGCATGGGTTGACTCTTTTGGACCTCTTTGCCGCTATATTGATGCTGGAGATAGTGATATTATCCGCACCATGATTGTTAGGGAGATGGTGGATAATAATGGACAGTGGAAATGGGATGATTTCACTGACTTACTCCCGACTGACGTGGTGCAAGGCATAGCGGCAGTGAAGCCACCTGCGTCGATGGGTATTCCTGATTGCCCTGGCTGGGTGCTTGAGGATTCTAGGCGGTTCACAGTAAAATCCGCGTATGGGTTGTGCGCGCATCCGAGTATTGCGAGCGAGGAACCGGTTTGGGCAGTCTTAGCAAAATATCGTGGTTTACCTAGAGTGAAGATGTTCCTTTGGCAGGTCTGTCATGGCCGCGTTATGACGAATGCGGAGCGTGTGCGACGACATCTTGCGAACGACTCTAGCTGTGTGTTGTGCGGAGCTGCTGTTGAAGATATTTCCCATATCCTACGTGAGTGCATGGCGGTTAAGAATTCTTGGCTGCAAATTATAAGAACTGATATGGTCCCTGCTTTCTTTGGCTCTTCCATTAACCAGTGGATTTATGAGAATCTTGTGGATGCGCAGCGTTATTCTCGGAGTTCGGTGGACTGGGATTTAATGTTTGGCTCGTTAGTTTGGTTGGCTTGGGATCGACGGAATGCAGCTGTTTTTGGTTCTGCGTATGGTAACCAGGAGAGCTTGCTGCAGCACGCTCGACATCTTTGTAGGGAGATACTGCTGGTGAACGTACGGAAAGAGCAAGACGCGACTGCTACTCTTGCACCACGAGCTGCTGCGCGATGGATGAAGCCCCCGACGGGCTGGATTAAGCTTAACGTTGACGGGGCAAGAAATACGACATCCGGTCTCGCTTCGTGTGGTGGCTTGGGACGTGATGATAATGGGTAATGGCGTTTCGGTTATTCGAAGAAAATTGGAATTTGTTCCGCTTTTGAGGCTAAATTGTGGGCAGTGTACGAGGGTCTTTCGACGGCTTGGACGCTCGGTGTTACCAAGGTTATTGTTGAGACGGACAATAGGGAGGTGCATAGCGGATTGATGATGAGGGATCCTTTACGATTTTCATCGAATCTCCGTGTGCACCTTGCGAAAATGTTGTCGAGAGCTTGGGATATTCAATTTTCTTGGGTGCGGCGGGAGGCGAATGTGGTAGCGGATAAGCTTGCGAAGATGGCGACGGATCTCACTTTAGATTATTATAGGTTTCTCGATCCTCCTCTAGCTATCCGAGATAACCTGCATAAGGAGTTTATGGCGGATGGAGAGTTGGAGGGGATTGGCTAATGTTTGTTTGCTGGTGCCGATGGTTGCTGCTGGGTGCTGTTGTTGGGCGTGGATTGCTGCTGCTGTTCTGTGTAGGTATTGGAGGCTTATGTTGCACTTTGTTTGCCGGGGTAGGGTGTTTTGGTTTGGTTTGGCTCGATCGGATAGTTCCGATATTTGATTACTTTTTGCGTGGTTGTTTTAGTTCTTATGTCGCTCTACTACACGTACTCTTTTCCTCTGTTAGGTCTAGGGAGGTTTTTTAACGAGGCGTGTAGTAGATGCTACCCCTTTCCTCTAAAAAAAAACTATGAGTTTTCTATTTATTTATATGAACCCTACAACGGTTCTATTTTTGTAAATTTGACTTATTTATTATTATTTTTAACTAAATACGGTTATATTTTGATATATAGTAAAAATTATATATTTTTCTATTTAAACCCTAAATTTACAATCATAAAACTACAAATTCTAAACTCTAACTCTAAACCTTAAAATTTATGCATTGTACTCTAAAATCTAAACTCTAAAAAGCAACAAACTCTAAAATCTAAATTTCATGCCTTGTACTTTAAAATCTAAACTCTAAACTCTAAATTAAAAAGGGTTTTTTAATAGTCTTAAGGTGAATACAATATGATATTTATTTATATTTTCTCTTAACACTTTATAGCACAACAGACCTTATAGACAAAGTTGT
Source organism: Hibiscus trionum (assembly GCA_030270665.1). Lineage (NCBI taxonomy): Eukaryota > Viridiplantae > Streptophyta > Magnoliopsida > Malvales > Malvaceae > Hibiscus > Hibiscus trionum. Next base: position 10,520,205 of record BSYR01000052.1, read on the forward strand.
TCGAACTCTAATCTTCTAAAATGAACGTCATCCTCTTTTCCACTAAAATCACTCGTCGAGTTCAATTTTTTTTAGCTTATAATCGGGAGGGGTTCTTGCTCCACACAATTTTTTTAAAAATTTTAATTACCTAAATTTTTAAAAAAAATAGATAAATTATAAATTTGTCCCATTACTCAAGTCTTAGAGTTTGTAGAAAATTTTTCATCCTATCAAGTAATGCATAAAACGGTTAAATAACAAAGAAGAAAAAGAAAATACTTTATTTTTTCAAACAAATTAAATTGGTCTCTCCAAAAAATACCGAAAGGTCTTTATATGTTAAAAATATGCTTAAACTGTTATGAATATTTATTTATGTGGATGTCTATCATGATTAGAACTTTATCAAAGGAGTTTGATTTATTTATTATTAGGAATATTATCTACATTAATTAGAGTTTAATGTATTATGTACTTCTTATGCCTATAAATAGATGATTTACTGAAAGCATTGTATACAATTCTATATTTAAGAATAATACAAATCTCTCTCTTTCTCTCATCTCTTTGTTCTTCTTGTTCTTCTTTATTTTATTCACAACACGTTATCAGCGCGAAACTCTAATCAACCGAGGTCTTCATCGTTATAATTCAAAAGAAGTTATCGGGAAGAATTCGATTATAGAATAAACCAAAGATAAGTTTTTTTTTTCTCCTTATTTTTTTAGTTATCGATTGTCTCTCTCTTTATATTTTAACTTTGTTTTAATTTTTGAAAATTTTGGAAGTATGTTTGATTTTATTCGAACATTGGAAAGAGATAAAATTGTGGCTTCTCACAAACCAAAAGACGAATCAACAAAGACGAAGAGGTTGCGTTTGGTGTAAATTACGTGTGTTTTCTCTTGTTCCTAAAAGGGTTAATTAGCGGTATGCTTATTCATACTTTTACTTATATGATTATATTTGATATTTTTCATATTATTATTTATGTCATTTTATTTGGTAAAAGTTAATATTTTTAACCGTGTTTTGAGTTTTACATGATATGCTTAAATGGCTTGGAAAGAGATGTGATATAAAGGGACTATGAGAAGCTATCTCGGTCATATGCTATGTCTCCATTGTCCACGAGAGAAAAATCAATATCGGTGAATTTTGGTTTTATTTTTATTATTTATATTATTATTTTAAAGTGCGATAAATCATGATGATTTTGAATTTACAAGAAGATTATTATAAAGTCTATATTTGCTAGAAAGCAATATTTCTTCTTCGTTGAAAAACTTGACCATAGACTTCTCCCAATTTCAAGTTACGAAAATTCTTCTTGATCCAAAAAAGTTTTATGGGAGGCATTCCTTGAAGTGAATGCAAAGCATGATGTTTATTCCATGCGATTATCAATGATGGGGCATTCCCTGAAGTGAATGCAAGCATGATGTTTATTCCATGCAATTATCAATGATGGGGCATTCCCTGAAGTGAATGCAAGCATGATGTTTATTCCATGCGATTATTGGATCTGTTTCATTCCCTGAAGTGAATGCAAACATGGTAAATCATTATTCAATTAGAGACATAATTTCGATATAATCCAAGTATAATTGGCTGGACATCCCGTTCTGCGAGGCTACTGGTCTCAAAGGAGGTTTTTAAAGGACCTTGTGGACAGGTTTAACAATGCCGCGTACGAGGATTAAATCTTTGTTCTCTGTGATAAGGATATGTGAAAAAGGTTTTAAAGGCCCACTGGCTCTACTCCATTCCCTGAAGTGAATGTGAGATTATATTATTGAAGGAATAAAAAAAATCACATTAAAAGTTGTGGTCGTGGTCGAGGCTATGAATATACACATGAAAAATATAGTCGTTTTAAGAATACTTCTACCCGCTGGTAGCGAAGTTATAAGGATGACAAGAGTGATAAAGATCATTCTAAGGAAGTGAAATCATTTTACCAATGTGATGTTATAAACCATTGGTTTTGTACTTGTCAAACGCCAAAGTATTATGGACTTTATCCATAATCATGAATGATAAATGAAATAAAATATAAACAAAATTTGTTTATGGCGAAAATAATTATGGCGTTATTGGTCCAACTCAATTGGATATTGTTAATTTTCTCATAACCCTTGAAGGGAATAATTTACCATTTATTTTATTTCCCTTATAACCTCTAACAGGAATAATTGGTTTTTTTTATGTTAATTCGTTTTATTTATTATTTATTTATGTTAGTTTGCTTTATGTTTATTTATTTCACATATTATTTATTTACGTTTTAGGTTAATTTATTATTTGAAGAATATGATTACTTCTGGAATAAAATATACAATGAATTGTGGCTATTTATGCCTAGAATTGTGGCTATTTATGCTTAGCAGATAATGCAAGTACTTATATTGTACTTAATCATAAGAAATATTTTTCCCATTTAAATGCAAGGGGAAATATGAGTAGTATTTCTCAAAGTACTAAAATATCAATATTTCGGAAGATCACTTAAAAGTTTATCTCTGGTAGATAATCGACTTGATATGATGTGCTATATTTTATATTTTTCATTCCTCGAAGTGAATGATACAAAGTACATATTTTCATTACCTGAAGTAAATGAAACAAAGCACATTTTGAAAGGTGCACAATTATGCATTTCTCGATTAAAATGCAAGAGAATAATGTGAGTACTATATCCGGAAGTACTAATATCACAAAAGGCTCTGGTTGAGCAAATATGTTATTGTCAAATGGAACTTTATTCCATATTCACAGTGCGTTATACTCGTCAAAGTCATAAAGAGAGCAATATGAGTTCGCAAACTATCCCTTTGGAAATTATAGATAACATATGTTATCAATTGGCATTTGAAATAAGTCAATATGGATATAAGTTTTGGTAGCCAAAAAGTCAGTTGAAAGCTCTAGAAGAGCTATATATTGCTACCAAAAGATAATTTCAATTGAAAGCTCCGAAAGAGCTAAATATATTCCTATTTAAAGGAACAATTTTGATGGTCGTACTAGACATGTACGAATAAGATTGAGTTACATGTTATGGTAAATAAGAAGTTTACAAATTCAGAGATATATACACATATATATAGTTGGCATGATCGGTTAGACCATCCTGATCAATAATGGTGCAGAAATTATTGAGATTTACATGCACATGTATTAAAAGAACCTGTAGTTCTTGTGGTGCTTATTCTCAAAGGAATGAATTAAATTCCACTTATTAAAGAACGTGAAGTTCTAGTGTTGCTTAAAGGAATTGATTAAATTCCACTTACTAAAAGAACATGAAGTTCTTGTGTTGTTTGTTCTCAAAGAATATAGATGATCCCACTTACCAAAAGAATTAGAACTTAAAGTTCTTGTACTGAAGTTAAGACTGTATGTCTTGCATATCTGAACGAAATATGGGCCCATATATCCACAAATGTGGAAAGTTTTATATGATTTTAGTAGATGCATCTACATTGTTTTATCGACTTACAACCAGAAGTTTGTGAGATTGATTCTAAAAGATTCAGATTATGCAGTTAGACTATTCGTCTTGAAAAGCTAGTGGGTTTATATTTTAGGCTATATCAGTTGTTACAAAGCCTATTGATTATGAAAAATATAGTTTAGCAAAATTTCAATTGGATACCTCCTATTTAATAGTTAAACTATGAGAACAAAAGAGTTATTATTTATATGGTGTTTCCATATAGCAACACTTATACGCATCAAGCCAACGAGTTATAATAAACTCCCCGTTATGATTGGTTTTTGGTCAGAAACCATACATTTCCCATTTTATGATTTTTGAATGTGCGATATGAATTGCTCCACCACAACGCACAAAATGGGTAAATAAAAAGGGTTGAGAATATATATTGAGTACGAGTCTCCCATTTTATGATTTATGACATGATTTTTCTCAACATCAGGGGGAGATAATAATCAGCTGGATAGAGGAAAATGAATTATAGTTATATAGATCCTCGTATATGAACTAGAAGTTCATAAGATAATTCATGTTATTACATGTCAACTGCCAGACATATTTACTGACCCAATGAGAGTAATTAAGTCTCATATACCAGCTGAAATGCTATAAGTTTAAATTACATGTTAGAGCGAGAGAATGTAAATCATGCCTGAAGCATGATAGTTGAAATGGTTCCAATGATCAAAATTCTCGTAAATAGAAAGTAATATGAGATGGGCATATATTGGAGGCGGGTGCTCCTGAAGAGACCCAAGACATAACAAATAATAAAACTCTATAAGAGTTTCAGGTACCTGAAATAAAGATTGAAATCTTGAAGAGATCTCGATGAGTTATGTCATTACGAGAATGGAACCAGAAAATTGGAAAGTTGTCGACAACGATTTTACAAACAATTTTACATAAAATACTTCTATAGAAGTAAAGAAAGAAATCGAGGATCTTGTATAAAATCTATCCAGAAGTATAGATATTGAATTGGCCGATGTTGAAAGACGCTTTGAACTTCTAAAATAGAAGTATTTGGACCAGCAGTCTAAACACCTAAAGGTATAATGCAAGTGAGGCACAAATAAGTAGTCGTAAATACGACTTGAACTATGATTTATGAAAAGTTTTAATTACTTCATGGTGGATGCAATTACTTTGGCAGTTATGAAAAATTTTACATGCGTCTAATTATTTGTGGATTCATATTTATCCTTAAAGGATTTAAAATGCTAGAAGCATTTGGAAATTTCCGAAGAAATTTATTTAGATATGTCCTCTTGAATATTCATATTTTGGTGCATTTGGTATAATCCTCTTAGTGGGTACTAATTGAGGAAATACTATAAGAATGATCATATTTCCTTATGTATGTTATAAAGGAGTTTGGATCAAGATTCATTAGCACTCCTAAAGAGCTTTAAATTGGAAACTCATGAAGAGTTTTCAAAGTATTTAATGAAAGTATTTGAGAAAAGAATCTTGAGATGTGGTTTTGTCTCGACCTAAAGATCGAGTACTTAAATATGCGTTTTTGTCTATGAATGGACATAAGTTGAAAGAATCTTAAAGAAGATTCAATATGGATAAAACATATCTATTGTAAGATTGTTGGGTGTGAATAAAGATAATTATATCTTTTATTGGTCTTGAAGCACCATATATTAGTTGGTCAAGAAATATCCATGGATATACAAAGATCATTACCTTTAGATCTTCAAACATTCGTCGATGCCTTCTCAAATCTTGTAGAAATAATTTTTGTGCACGAGGCAAGCCAAAAAATGTGTTTGGCTAAGACCATTGACCCAACGTATCCAAAAGATATGTGGATTTACTTTTACAAGATATGATAAAAGCTATCTTGTGTGAAGATAATGCAAGATGTATATCTCAGTTTGAAAGTGGATACATCATGAAACATATTACTCCAAAGTTTCATCCCTCACGATCTTTAGAAAAATAATATTCAAGATTAAATTATGAAGATTCAAAGATCTTCTGTGATGTTTTCATGAGGGGGAGTAAAATACGCGTTGCACTCCTCTTCCCTTAACCGAGGTTTTGTCCCAATGGATTTTCCTGGTAAGGTTTTTAATGAGGCAACATGTTATGCGTATCAAAGATGTGTGTACTTTTTTTCCTTCACTAAAGAATTTTTTTTTCTCAATGGGTTTTTATCTTAGTAAGGTTTTAACGAGGCACATTATCTTCATAGACATCCAAGGGGGAGTGTTATGAATATTTATTTATGTAGATGTCTATCATGATTAGAACTTTATCAAAGGAGTTTGATTTATTTATTATTAGGAATATTATCTACATTAATTAGAGTTTAATGTATTATGTACTTCTTATGCCTATAAATAGATGATTTACTGAAAGCATTGTATACAATTCTATATTTAAGAATAATACAAATCTCTCTCTTTCTCTCATCTCTTTGTTCTTCTTGTTCTTCTTTATTTTATTCACAACATAAACTATGTTATTTTCTTTTAGTCCACAAATTTTGACTATTTTATCGAAACTATGTTTGGTCAAAAAGTATATAAGCTGTGTTTTTTAGTCTAAATTATTTTTTGGGTCAAAACGAGTACTTAAATCTTCGTGACATTTTAACGTCAATTAATCTAAATATATTTTAATTTAAATAACAATCGGACTTAAAGTAATCAGAAATAATAATTTAAATTATTATTTTTACCAAAAAAAATAGTTTTTTTGACAATAACAACTGAATTTTATTAATAACCATGAAAATATTTCAAATACAAAGCATCCAAAATGAAGAATAATGAGATATAGTACATCAAAATCTCAAACAACCCAAAGATGCAAAAAAAAAAATTCATAGATATTAGCATACCGATAAAATTCAGAAGTCTTCCTGAATCTCCTTGTCTCTATCCAAACGAGACGCTGTACGATGTGAAAAAGGAGTGGTGAGCGAATCAAACTATCAGGCAGATTGCTCCGCTACCCAGGTCTGATTACATCGGCAAACAACCATCAACCGAGAGGGGATCTATCTTTCTATGAACACCGACAGAATCAAAATCAGAAACTAGCGCTGCGAAGATCATTGTAAAAACACCAAGCGAACGCTAAGGTATGCTGAAATCATGCCAAAATGACAGATGAAACGAACCATAAAAATAATGAAAAAGCGTGTCACAAGGACATAAAAACACGTGCCACAAGGACATAGATTTTATTAAAAATATAAGAAACAAGAAAATAAAAAGCGGGTAACTAATGAATCCGGCGACGGTAACCAACATAAAAGTTGGAACCGCCGCCGGCTAATCAAAGAAGAATGGGTGATAGCCCTTGCGGCACAATTGGAGTAGAGAGGAAAAAATAGGTCAAAATAAGGGGATTAATATAAACTATACCAAAAAAATAGTTAAAGGCCAAAAAAAACAAACGAATAAAATAATTTAGAGACTGATTTTTTAAGCCTTAAAAGTACATAAAATAAGTTATTTGATTAATGAAATTTATCTTTAACTGTTACGGTGTTGACGTATTTAGAGGGGAGTTTTTAACATTTAATCTATTCACATTATTACTAAACATGTAAAATTAAATTACTCAAATTATAGTAAAAACACTAAAATGTTTAGAATTGTTATTTAATACATCGCTGATGAAAAATAATATTTCTACTAACATTTAAGATGATCAATTTAAAATCACTTGTAAAATTATTATTCTCAAATCACTTATAAAATTATTATTTTTCAGTTCCAAATATTAATGTCATTTCTTATTTTTTATATTTAAATTAAATTAAAAATATAATATAATATCTTAGCTTAATTTTTATTTAAATAAATTTATGTACACCTACAAACTACCGCTTAAACCTTCATCATTTAGGAAAAACTACATTTTTAATTCTCAGTACTAGGGGTATTTATGGTAGGTTAACTTTATCGTTTAGCCTAAATGACTAATTAACTGTTATAGTAGTTATTGAATCGTAACCTAATCGTTAAGAAATAAATAATTGTTTTAACCGCTAACGGTTAACCGTTAATTATTAATGGTTCAGTTATCGGTTAACTTGTAACCTATTATATTTTTTCAAATGTTCAATGCTTTTTTTGGGAATAATGAAATTATATCTATGACAAATATTATATTACAAGAGGGCCTCGAGATTGATGTAGTTAATATTGTAAATACAATATCTGTATAAATAATTTAATAAAGAAATTAATATTGTCAACAATCTCTAGAGTAGTTGTTAAAGCTCTCGGTTGACACCCTCCCCTTTCCCTCTAGATTGTGAGCTCGAAATTCATTACGAGCAAAAAGTCCCCCTCCCCCTCTCCATGACTAAAAATTGTTTAATAATAATATAACAATTAACCTATAGGTTAGTCATTAACCAACAATGTAGTTGATCAATCTGTCAATAGTTTAATTCGTTCATCACCTCTTTTTCACGTCGTAAAACGTCCCGTTAGATAAAAATAAAGATATTCATAAAAGTTTATGGATTATTTGATGATGTACGACAACCTCAAAAGAATATTCTACTTTTCTTTACACTTTCTCCTTTGAATGGAAAAATCTTACAAATATTGTAGTGATTTTTTTTCTTCTTAAATTATTGTTGGGACCAGATTATTTTTAAAAATATTGTTCTTTGAACCTTGCAAATAAAGTTAGATTGTGGTGTGGTCGACTACAAAAAAATCCTAAAGGCTGACTCAAAAGAATCCTACTTTAGGAAAAAAAAATTGGGGGGGGGGGAAATCCTTAAAGTCGTACTCTAATGACACCGACTCTAAAAATAATTCTCCTAAAATCTAGTTTATTAGGTTCCTACTTTGGGTGAGAATCTCTGCATGTTGCAAAGCTTGCATGTTGTATGCATTCATAAGGAGGCAGAGGGGCACGAAAAGGAGAATGGGGTAAATATAATTAGGATTGGTTGGATAAATGGTGAAATTTAATTGGGTAGGAGATATGAGTGGTTGAGATTTAATTTTGTGAGGTTAAAAGAGGGGTGGGTTGAAGGTAGATAGTGTAGAGGGAGAGAAAATATTTTGAAGAAGAAGAGGAAGATTTGAAGATTTGGAGAATTTTATTAAAGTGGGTATTTTATTTTTGTAATTTATCATTATTATTTTGAATAATTATAGTAAGAAGTATTTTTTTTGTAATTTATTTGTTTTTGTATATTTTATTTTATAGTAATTACGAAAATAAGATTTTTGTGTTTTAAGTTAAAATTGATGAATTTTTTTGTGTTAAATAGGTGGTTGAAGAGAAGAAGGAACTTTGAAGAGAATATAGTAAGTTAAGTTATTTGTTTGATTAATTTTGAAGTTGTTGTTTGAATTTTGTGTTAAATAGGTGGAGATTTGAGAAATATTTTGTGGTATTTTATGTTCAATTTAAATTCGTTAATTTTTTAATTTTTATTTTGATGATGTTCCTTGAATTTTTGATGTTATTTGGAGAGAATATAATTTAAAAATTTTATGTTAAATAAGTGAAGATTTGAGAAGAAAATATAGTAAGTAAATTAGTATTTTATTATTTAACTTAAGTTCGTATTTTTTTAATTTTTATTTGATGTTTGAATTTCTGATGCTATGGAGAGAATATAGTTTAAATATTTTGTGTTAAATAGGTGAAGAGATTTCGAGAATATAGAAAAATTGTTTGAATATAAGAAGAAAAAAAACGTTTATTTTGAGAATATAGAAAAAATAGATGGAGAGATTTTATTATTTTATTTAAGTTCGTTAATTTATTTATATTTATTTATAGGTGGTTGAATAAAAAAACAACGTTAAATTGATGATTTAATAGATAATAATCAAATACGAAGTTTATTTTTATTGTTATTTTTAAATGTGGTAGATTTAGTCTCGATTTACTAATATTTTCTTACTTTTCATGTTGGATGGATGAGGAAGCTCTATTGTTGCATTTGCAAAATCGACACATTACTAGCCTTAAAATTGACGAGCTGGTATAATTTTTAAAAATTTATTTCATTAAGAAATAGGTCATTTCTGTGTTTTTTGTTAATAATTATGTTTTGTAAAACCAAAATTGATTTTGATATAACAACAAACTTTAAGGACTTAATTGCAAAAATAATAAATTTGTAAGTATTTCAAAAAATCACCAATTGGCAAGCCTTTTTGAACCCAATACTCTTTCAAGTCAAAATATATTAAAAGGGTTCAAATTTTCTAAGTCTTTTCAAGCCAAACTTCAACAAAACGCCAAGCGTATCGATACATATTTTCAACACTGAAATTTTAATCGATCATAGCGTATCGATACGGTTTAACCCCGTATTGATATGATATTCATCTGGGTAAGACTTTAAGCTATAGTGTATTGATACACATCGGGGCCGTATCGATACCGTTTTTCATATAAAAATATTCTTTGCTATAGCGTACCGATACAGTATGTCACTATATTGATACGATATATTGACCTTTGCAAAATCTTTACATTTAGTATTCGAACGTTGGCTTGTCAGTTAAGAGAATCCAAAATTTTAAATGACTGTTGAACGGTATCGATACGCTAAGGGTATGTTGGTAATTTTGAAAAAAAAGAAAAGATGATAAAGGTGGGGGATTTTAAAAAAAAAGAAGGCTTTTTCATTTCTTCTTCTTCCTCTTCATTTTCACGTTAGAACCTCTAAAACCCCTAAAACACTATTCCATCAAATCCCACTCTCTTTTCAAGTGTTCTCTTCAAGGTAAGATTATTTTTGAATTCTCCTCATTGTTTTCTACATCTCCATGGGTTTAGTTTGCATAGAAACCCATTTTTCAAGTTTTTGAGTTTTTGAAGAGAAATCATGGAACTTTAAAGAATTTTCGTTTGGTTTTGAAGTGTAGAGTTAAAATATGAGTTAACCTAGCCCTAAGGTTCGTTATATCTCAATTTGGTTGATTTTTGTCAAGAAATCCCGAAATGGGTTTTATGGGTATTTTAAAAGAGATGAAAACTTGAGTTATAGGGGTAGTTTAATGTAAAGGGGTTGACCTTATGATTTGTTGATGCTTAAGGGTTGTTTTGGGAGTAATTAGGGATGTTTTGGGGTTTGGAATTGATAGTTTACAGCTGGGTTGTGTAGAAGTACGAAAATGGAGAAGTTTGGATAGTTCATGGTTGGAAAATATAGAATATGGGTCTTGAGATTGTGTTTTGTTTGCGACAGTGATTTCATGGCTGAATTGTTGAGAAAATTATTGTTTTTGATTGGTTAGAACCGAGGGAAACCATTGGGGAGGCTTCGGGCACGAATCCGGGGAATTTGGAGACTTGAGCTTGGTTTTCGTCTTTCTTTGGGTAGCAACGATGAGTAGAAATGTCAACCTTTGATTGGTTTTCGAAATGGAACTCTCGGGGGTTTGGGTGGGACCTAGAGGGTCCACCTAAACCCGAGTGTAAGTTACTACTCCTACATCTTTGTTATGTGTTGATGAATGGTTATATGATGTGGTCATGTGTATCTCGAGTTGTTTTACATCGTTGTTGTTGTGTAGTCGTGTAGAAGTCGAGCCTCACGTGATGGTTGTCTAAACTACGGTGATGAGTGGTCCCATCGGTAGTGACTAGTAGTAGAGTAAGGTGATGAGTGGTCCCATCGGAAAAACTACTAGTCGAACGGTGATGTGTGGTCCCACCGTGTGTATGTTGGTTGTGCATGTGCAAGCCATATGTAGTCTTGTTGTGATGATCATTCGTGCACTCATTGATTTATTGTCAATTATGGAAAGTGTTTTGAAAACTGCATGCTTGTTGAATTATAGAGCTTCTCTCACTAAGCTAGTTAGCTTACGCTCTCCTTTATTTCCAACATGCAGATCGTTAGAGTTCGGGAGGCAAGCGGGCAAGGGAGGAGCTTTTGGAGTTCTCAAAGTAGCTCAAGTATGATTTACGTATTTGTAATAATGCCTAGACGATGGGGGTGTAGACTTGTAGGAATTGGTGTCAAATTCCTTAATTGATTTTTGTTGATGTTCTAGCATGTGGAGTTGTGGATGTTATGTTTGGATGCGTTATGCTTTTATGTCGTGGATTGAGAACCATGCTTATTTTGTTGCTTAATTGCTTGTGTTTAAGAGTCCATGAACTCGACCTATGAATGCTTTATGAATGGTTGTTTAAAGCATGAAACCTTATGAATGCTAAGTATGCCTCCTTTTGAGTAATTGCTTGAATCCTTTGAATGTATAGTCCTTGTTCGTTTCGAATGCCTCATATGCTGAATCTGGGTTGTTGAATGTCGTGTGTATGCTTGCTTGTGTCTAGGCGAGTCTTAATTTGCATCTAGAGTCGTGGTTTGGAGTCCTTAGCTGCAATTTTTGAGTGTTGCAGTGCAGGGCGTATCGGTACGCCCAAGGGTCGTATCGATACGGTCTTGCACTTTGGGGCTCAGTTTAAGCCTAGCGTACCGATACGCGTGGGTGTATCGATACGCCAAAGCCTCACTAGAAATCTGAGAATTTGACGAGATTTTGGCGTATCAGTACGGGTCTAGGGTGTATCGGTACGGTCTTGTATCGTTGACCGTGAGAAGTTGACTAGTGAGGGCGTATCAGCATGGTCAACTAGTGTACCGATACGGTCTCCCTACGTTGACTATGGGTATTTGACTTGGTCAAGGCGTATCGATACCCTCTTCAAGAGTATCGATACGGCCTGCTAAATAGAATAAAATGGACTCTTTTATATTGTTTGCTTGGTTGTTTGCATCGCTCGTTGTCCTTCCGATGTCGTGTCACACATAGGATGTATGAATGCCTTTAGACAAGATAATAAATAAAAAGAAATTTTCCAGGGTTGCTAACCGAAGTGGGGCCCTAGCGGGTTTCATTTCGGTTTTCCCTGTGTAGTCTACTCGGATCGGTCAGTCGTCCAGACCGGGACGAGGGGGTTACAGTATCGATACGCCCCTTAAGACCGTACCGATACACCCTTCTAGCATATTGATACGCTTTATTTTTCAGTCATAATGGCTCTTTCTTCTTTGAGACAGGTACCGATACGCCTCCGAAGAGTATCAATACGGTTAGCAGCTGATGAGTATTTATTACGGGAAATTGTAGCCCAACGGCTAGATTAATGACCTCAACCACCCAAACGACTAGAAATCAATGCAAGAGTATAAAAACAAATCTCAAAAGCTACAACAACAACTATTGAACCTTCAAGCAACATCAAAGCATTCATTCCAAACCCTTGAGCCTATTTGAGTCAAATTGTGTACCCAATTTGTAAAATTCTCAAATTGTTCATCTTTGTTTCAAGTTTGAGGAGTGTTGGTTTGTAATTGGGAAATACATTAGTCTTGTGAGAGATACATTTCAAATTGCCTTTTGTTATTTGTAATTGAGAGTCTTGTCATTCAATCTTTGGGTAGAAAGATTGAATTTGTAAAGGTTGCCTCATTAGCCTAGAAAAGGGGAAGAACAAATTAGTAAAGAGTTTGTTGAAAATCCTTAGTGGGAGCTAAGGTAGAGGATTTAGAGCTTGGTTAGAAGCTTGAACCACTATAAGTGCCTTGTTCTTCATTTTATTTGTTCCTTTTGCTCTTTTCATTTTTAAAAATGCCAATTCACCACCCTCTTGGCCATTTTGGTTAACTCGATCCACTCAACAATTGATATCAGAGCCTACCTCTTTGAAGGCTTCACATCTACAAGAGGAGATCATAGAAGAGTGTTGATCAATTTCTAAGACAAGCCATTGCATCTACCTCCGGGCCAAGCATGTACAAGTCTCAATCTACCACCAAACTACCATTCTTCAATGGGGATAATTATCCCTATTGGAAGAACCAAATGCGTCTCTTCATCAAATCGAGTGATTACCTTGTATGAGATGTGGTAGAAGATGAACCAACCATTCCCATGAAGAGAGATGAAGAAAGAAGGATTGTTCCAAAGAAGAAGGTGGAGGTGATTGAAGATGATAGAAAGAAATTGCAATTGAATGACAAAGCCTTGCATATGCTTTTTTGTGCTCTCGGACCGAACATCTACTTAAAAGTGTCCTCAATCACAAGTGCTAAAGAAGTGTGGGATACTCTTGAAATCACATATGAAGGAACATATGATGTGAATAAGACGAAGATCAGGATCCTCAATATTAGTTATGAGAATTTCAAGATGGGGACCGATGAAACCGTAACAAAGATGTTTGATCGCTTCTCCATCATCGTCAATGGATTGAAGGGCTTTAGAGTGATCGTCCCCAAAGATAAGTTAGTCCAGAAGCTACTCTATCCTCTTCTCGAATCATGTGATGGGAAGAGAACGACCATTATCGAAGCAAAGAATTTGAAGACCTTAAAGCTCGATGAATTAGTTGGTTCTCTCCTTACACATGAGATTATGAAGCAAGAGAGAGAAGAAGAAAAGAGAAAAAAAGAAAGAAGAAGTGTCAAGCAGGAGGTAGAGAAGAAAAAGCAATGAGTTGCTCTCAAAGCCTCTCTACCACATGAGGAGAGCACTTTTAGTGGGGAAGATGAATTTGAAGAATTGACTATGATAGCCAAGAGATTCTCAAGGTTCATGAAGTCTAACCGGGGTAGAAAGTTTTCAAGAAGAAAAGACTTCAAGAACAAGAACAAAGAAGAAGAAGAAAAAGACCAACTCATTTGCTATGAGTGCAAAAAGTCGGGTCACATTTGCATCGATTGCCCTCAACTAAAGAAGAAGAGCTTTAAGAAGAAGAAGAAGAAGCTCAAGGCTCAAGTAGCAACTTGGGGTGATGAGGAGTCGTCATCCGAGGATGAGGAGCATGAAGTGGCCAACCTTTGTCTCATGGCCTTTGAGGAAGAATCTATGGTAAACTCTAACTCGACATCTCTTACTTATGATGAATTATATGATACATATGATGAGTTGCAAGAAGTTTACGATGAATTGGTTGAAAAATATAAAGAGTCTATTTTGAAAAATAAGAAAACTATTTCCGATTTAAAATCTCAACATGAGTCTCTTTCAAAAACCAATTCCAAATTGGAAAAGAAAGTTTTATATTTGATAAATCTTTCAAATGAGCTTAAAAAGAAAAATCTTGATGTTGAAAAACTTCTTTCCAATTTTCAAGATTATCACACAAAGGAAGTGGGTAATCTCAAAAATTCTCTTACTATTGGAAAACTTGCTCTTGAAAAGAGAAATTATTCAAAAACCCAATATGTTAAGAGAAAACTATTTTACCCCAAACAAAGAGGTTTTCAAAAGCAATCCAAAGTTAAAAGAGTTAGGAGTGTATGGGTTCCTAAGGAGCTCATTATTTCTAATAATGTAAATGCAATTGCTTCTTGGATTCCTAAGGGAACCAAGCTTTTGAGAACTAACACTTATGGACCCAAAATGGTTTGGGTACCAAAAGCAAAGAACTATTTTTTGTTTGTAGGGGGAGCATTGCTACAAGACCAAAGCCTCAAGCCAAAAACACATGGTACCTTGATAATGGATGCTTAAGACACATGACCGGAGACAAGAGTAGATTCATAAAGCTCAAGCCAAAGCATGGTGGAGTGGTAACTTTCGGTGACAACTCCAAATGCCACATTAAGGGTATTGGCTCTATTGGTAATCTCTCATCTATTCTTATTGAAATTTTTTTACTTGTCAATGGTCTAAAATATAAGCTTTTGAGCAGTAGTCAACTTTGTGATAAAGATTTTGATGTTCATTTAGGTAAAAATGGGTGAAATTGTGAACATTAAAATAAATAAAATAATGCTCATTGGTCATCGCATAGTAAATATTTATATGGTGCATTTAAATGACATACATTCATCACATGTATGTTTAGATGCACATGATGAGAATGATGCATGGTTGTGGCATAGGAAACTTGGGCATGCTAGTATAAGTGTTTTAGAAAAATTGGCTTCCCGAAATCTAGTTAGAGGTTTACCCAAACTAAAATTTTCATTAGATAAAATATGCGATGCTTGTGCTAAGGGTAAACAAAAGAGAACCTCATTTAAACCATTTAATGATGTTTCGACTAGTAGGGTGTTACAACTAATCCATGTGGATTTATTTGGGCCTATTAGAACTATGAGCTTGGGCGGTAAGTCATATGCATTTGTATTGGTAGATGACTTTTCTAGATACACTTGGGTTCTATTCTTAAGTACTAAGGACGAGGCTTTAGAAAATTTTATCATGTTTACAAAAATTACCCAAAATGATCTTGATCTTAAAATTTTACATATTAAAAGTGATCATGGAACCGAGTTTTAAAATATGGGTTTTTGAAGATTTTGTAATAAAAATGGTATTAGCCATAATTTTTCGGCTCCTCGCATTCCCTAACAAAATGGGGTAGTTGAGAGGAAAAATAGAAGTTTAGAAGAGATGGTTAGGACAATGCTTTGTGAAAACAACTTACCTAAGTATTTTTTGGCGGAAGCCACTAATACGTCTTGTTATATTATTAATAGAGTAATGATTAGGTATATTTTAAAGAAAACACCTTATGAGATTTTAAAATCCAAAAAGCCTAACATTAGCTATTTCCACCCTTTTTGTTGTAAATGTTTTGTTTTAAACAATGGAAAAACAACTTAAGTAAATTTGATGCTAAACGTGATGAAAAAATATTTTTGGGTTATTCCCTAAACTCTAAAGCCTACCGAGTATTTTATAAAAGAACTTTGGTTGTTGAAGAGTCTATACATGTTGTTTACAATGATAACCTCATTCTGAGGAAGGAATCTTGTGATGATGATGATGTAAGAATCATTGAAGCCATTGAGGGAGGACAAACATCAAAGGTGGATGAGGTTTCAACTAAAGAAGAAGAACGCGAGATCCACCTCTTGAAGCCTTGAAGGACTTGGCTCTTGAGGAAAAGGATGTGACATACCCAAGGGAGTTTAACTATGTCAAAGATGGTGAAATCTTGGGTGATCCATCCAAGGGGCTAACTACTAGATCCTCTCTCAAACTTATGAATCATGTTGCATTTATCTCATGCATAGAGCCTAAAAATATCAAAGAATCATTAAAATATGATTTTTGGATATTGGCTATGCAAGAGGAACTTAATCAATTTGAGAGAAGTAAAGTATGAACATTAGTTGATAGGCCTAGTAATCAATCTACTATAGGAACTAAGTGGATTTTTAGAAACAAACTAGATGAGAGTGGTAACATAGTGAGGAACAAGGCTAGGCTTTTTGCTCAAGGTTACACTCAAGAAGAGGGAATTGATTTTGACGAAACATATGCACTCGTAGCTAGAATAGAAGCTATTAGGATGCTTCTTGCTTTTGCATGCTATCATGATTTCAACCTTTTTCAAATGGATGTAAAAAGTGCTTTTCTAAATGGTTTTATAAACGAAGAAGTGTATGTTGAACAACCAACCGGTTTTGAAGATCCAAACTTTCCAAACCATGTTTTTAAACTAACAAAAGCTTTATACGGTTTGAAACAAGCTCTTAGAGCTTGGTATGAAAGACTTTCAAACTTTTTAATTGAAAAAGGTTTTGAAAAAGGCAAGGTGGATACTACACTTTTCATTAAAGATATGGCAATGACATTTCAGTAGTTCAAATATATGTTGATGATATTATTTTTTTGTTCTACTAATGAATTTTATTGCCAAGAATTTTCTAAGCTAATGCAAGGTGAATTTGAGATGAGCATGATGAGAGAGCTCTCATTTTTCTTGGGGCTCCAAATCAAGCAAAGGAAAGATGACACCTTCATAAATCAAGATAAATACATCAAGGATATGCTCAAGAAATTTGGCTTGGAGAACATAAAGCCTCAAGCCACTTCTATGAGCTCATCAATTAAGCTTGACAAGGATGAAGGAGGTAAGTGTGTTGGTTCTAAGCTTTATCGTTCTATGATTGGATCTTTGTTGTACCTTACTGCAAGTAGACTCGATATCATGTTTAGTGTTTGCTTGTGTGCTAGGTTTCAAGCTAGTCCTAGAGAATCACATCTAGTTGCCATCAAGAGAATCTTTAGATACCTTAGAGATACACATTCTTTAGGTATTTGGTATCCTAGAGACTCCTTCTTTGACCTTCATGCCTTCTCCGATGCGGACTATGGAGGATGTAAGATAGATAGGAAAAGTACCTTTGGCACATGTCAATTCCTAGGTAATATGCTCATATCTTGGTTCTCTAAGAAACAAAATATCGTAGCCTTATCTACCACTGAAGCGGAGTATATATTCTTAAGTAGTTGTTGTGCTCAAGTCCTTTGGATGAAACAACAACTCTTAGATTATTGTCAAGTAGATACCATACCTCTTAAGTGTGACAACACTAGTGCCATTTGTCTCACTAAGAATCCCATCCAACACTCTAGAACCAAACATATAGAAATTAGACATCATTTCAATAGAGATCATTTCTTGAAAAATGATGTAGTTCTAGAATATGTTGATACCTTGAACCAATTAGCAAATATATTTACCAAACCTTTAGATAAAGAGCTTTTTGGACCCTTAGGAGTGAGTTAGGTTTAACTAGCCTTCATTGACCCTTTTAGGTCCCAAATGGCAAAAAATGTGCTTGAAAATAATTGATGCTCATGCTTATGTTAATTTTCCTCCTTTTGCATCTATGCTTGTTGTTAGGGGAGTATGCATTAGTTTTAGTCATTAAAACTTGCTCATATAACATTCACATGCATTTAGGGTCGTTCAAAGTTGAATTTTTGGACTTAAAACTGTAAAAAATGCATTTTCTGGTAATGGTGTATCGATACGGCTACAATCGTATCGATATGGGTTTGTCAATGAGAAGTGATACATGTCAAACTGTATCGATACGGCCACGCGTATCGATACGATATTAAAAAATAAATTTAAAATTAGGGCAAGGCGTATCGATATAATGTGCAAGCGTACCGATACGGTATCGGCAGAATCTTAAATTGAAGCCTTTTAATGAGAAATCACTTTTCATTAAAACACCTCTCTTTACCCTAAAGAAACCCTAGCCGCAAATCACTATAAAACCCCCTTAATCTCTCAAAATTTTCACATCAAACTTAAAATTAATTGAGGGTTTTCGCCAACACAACAAAGCTCAAGCTTTGCAAGAAATTTGTGCATCAATCATCATTTGTTCATCCAAATTTCCTCATTCAAGGTATAAACCTTATTTTCTTTTTAATTTTTGTTCAATTTTAATGGTTGTCTTTAATATAATTTTGTATAAAATATATACATATAGTATGAGTTTTCAAGTTTTTACAAAAAATCTTCAAAATCCGAAATTTATTATTCGAATATAACTTTATACTGTATATTTTTATAATATGTTTTTTAAAACTTTTTTCAACCAATTTTTTATACTTATTTATATTTTTAACCTATAACATATAGTATTTTTATCAATACCTTGAATTATTGGAATTTATCTTTGGATTGAATGTGATGATAATTGCATACATGTTCGAATTGTTTTGATGTTTTCAAGATTATGGCACCCAAAAAGAGAGCGAACCGATATTTAGCCTCTACATCTTTCGATCCTATCGAAGACGATGATGGTAATCCTAAACCAAACATCCCTTTCATAATCCAAAATAGTTTTCCTAACCCTTCGGATTTGTCACGTTACAAGTTATTCCAAGGTTTTACTCTTAGGGAAGAACGTGTGGTCTCAATCCCGTTTTTAAATTTCGAACGTTTTAAATTTGCATATCTTGGTTTGTTTAGAAGATGGAAACTTATGAACTTTTTTAGCCAATCTCTGATTTTATATCGAAATCTAGTTATAATCTTCTTTTCAAATGCTAAATGTATTCATGATGATCAAAGAGAACATGTTGTTGCCATTGAATCTCATCTTATAAGCACAACTTTTAGAATTGATCAAAATGTCCTTTGTCAAGCTTTTGGTTTTGAAAATGTCGGGATTGATGATGAAAATTCTTTGGGTGATGGTCCAGTTAGTTCTGTCAATGTTTTAAATGCCCAAGACCGTATACTTCATCTTATAATTTCTTGGTTTATTCATCCCTCGGGTGGAAAATTTTCAACCATTCAAGTGGATGACTTTTGGCTTAGGTGTTTTCGTGAGGGTAAGCACCCTAACCTTTGTCAATTTATGTTTTCCGATCTTGTCTATCTTGTTTAACACAGTCACACTGACCAAGTCAAATCTTTTTACTATTTGACGGCCTTGAGTCATTTGTTTCACTCCATTAAGATAGATTGTTCCCATGACTATCTCGAACCCCTTGGCCTACCCATAGATTAGTGTTTCCTTACCCGTGCTCACTTTTCCTACCTCAACAATGAATGGGATCGTGTTCCACGAGCTCCTCGCCAAGATGTTCAAGCGGAAGCTCCACAAGGCCCTCAAGGTGCTCCTATTGCTCAATCCTCCATGGATACTCTTATGACGTTTATTAATGAGAAATTCAACATGGAAGCTGGTTTTGCCGCCATTGATACTCGTTTCACATATTTGGAGGATCAAGTCAAGGCCATTGGACTTCAACAAAATTACATGGATGTCTCTCTCACCGTATTCCATGGTGCTTTGCTTAACCACACTCGGAAACCTCAACCAAGTCAAGATGATGAGGATGAAGAGACAAGGATGAAGACGATGGTGGGGACAAGTAGTTGTGCATCTCATGGCATATCATTTAGTTTTCTAGTTTATGCACCTATCTATTATGAATCTATGCTTTGATTTATGTTTTCAGGATTTGAGTTTGGGATTATGTTTGAATTATTGCTTGATTCGGATATTTATTGCCTATTTATAATTTAAGTTTCTTAATTATGATTTACATTATACTTCATGTTTATTATTTGTAACGCCCCGATTTTGGGCCTAGGAGTTTTAGAGTTTGAATCGGGCCGGTCGAGAACGGTTTGAACCTTTAAGGGAGATTTAGGGAACACCTAGTTCGGGATGCTTTAAAAATATGGAAAAATATTTAAAAATCATCATTTATTATATGAATGATTATGGAGATTTTTTTTTTACAAAATAAGGTTTGGAAATACTACATTTCGGTGTAGTGGCCAAATCGCAGTTTTTGCAAAAGTTGAATAGTGACTGTTTTGTAAATGATTGAAACTTTGAATCTTTAAGGAGCTAATTTTACCAAAATGTTTTTAATCAGATTTCTCCTTATTTTGGGTGATTTTAATAATTTTTTAATTAAAGGAAACAAAGATAATTAAAAGGAAAAACTATCTTTGACTTTTCATAACTACCTTACGTCAATTTTCTCTCATTTCATTTTCTCCCAATTGCTTTTCAGCCAAACACATTTCCTCCATCAATTAGCTTCTGATTTTCATTCCTTTTGATAAGTTTTCAATCTCCTTTTGATTCCTAATCTTTTCCTCACCAAATCCTATTGTTTTCATATTGGATTTTCAAAAAAACTTGCCCAAATCAAGGAGGAATCAGCAATTAGAGGTAAGCTTCGTCCTTCTCCTCTAATGATCAGTTCTTTACTGAAATTACCAAGTTATCAATCATTTGTTAATGATTTTTGA
Organism: Hibiscus trionum; assembly: GCA_030270665.1. Lineage (NCBI taxonomy): Eukaryota > Viridiplantae > Streptophyta > Magnoliopsida > Malvales > Malvaceae > Hibiscus > Hibiscus trionum. Next base: position 10,541,200 of record BSYR01000052.1, read on the forward strand.
GTTGCTTTAATGTTAGAAACATGAAATTGTGTTAAAACTCAAGATTTTTGGGGAGATCTTGATGATTTTCGTGGTTGTTGGTTAGGCTATGTTTTGAGGTTGTTTTCTAATGTATTTTGGATGGTAATTGATGTTATAAATGAGGTTTTATCAAACAAATCCCGAATAGGTTTGGATTCCTAAGTTTTGCATGCTAGAATGGTGGTTTTTGGGGTGGTTTTGGTGTTCTGTTATAGCTTGAGGTATAAGGACGAGTTTATGGTGATTTTTGGTGTTGATTGATGTTTAGAAATGATTAGAAGTGATAGATCTTGGCTGAGCTTTGTTTTGGAAGAGTTTGGAGATGATTTCGGTTGTTTTTGGTGGACGAAATGAGGCTCTTGAGTAGAGCAGCGGGTTTAGGTGTGTGGCTGATGATTTCAATGCATGATGATGTATTAATACTCTGCTCTTATGTGTTATGAACATGGGAGACATCTTCGGACGCCTTTGGTGTTGATTCGGGAGTGCCGGGAGCTTAGATAGTGTTTTGGCGAGCAAGCGAAACGTAATCGGTGAGTGCGAATGGTTTTAGAAGTCATTGAGGGATAAAGAAACAAGGTTTGGGGATTTAGGAAAGGTTTGAAACACCTTCCTAAGTCCGGAAGTAAGTATTGGCTAGATTGCTCTCATATATGTGGTGGTTGCCCCTAAAATGCCTTTATATGCTCATGTTTTGAGATAGATAAATTCCTACTGTTTTTATGCATGATTTGTAGCATGAGATGATGCTTTGAAGAGATTTCATGAGATAGCATGTTGCATTGATGAGTTTTGAGATTTTGATTTAATGCAAGCATGTGTTTTGATTTTGAAATGAGATGAGAAAGATTTGAGAAATGTTGCATGAAAAACAGTAGGTGAGATGATGTTTTGACATAATATATATTGGCATAGAAGATGAGATACTTACCGGATATAATTGATCGATCAATAGGATGAGAGTGCACTATAAACTAAAAATTCGCATGTGCTCTTTGGATTCAATCCAAAGGGAGAGACCGATGATGGGCATTCCATCGGGTAGGATTTGGTGAAATACTCAAGCTTTGTGGCGATGAGAGATACCGCCATGTGAGTACGGTGATGTGAGATTCCACCGGAAATTATGTTTTTCTAGACGAGTGGGTACGGTGATGTGAGATTCCACCGGAAGTGTCTAGTGGGTTTGAGAAAGTTATTCGCATATCCAAGTAATAATGAGATGTGATATGCCAATATAATATATGAAAATGCTTTTGATTCACATGTACCTAATGTTGAGATGATTTATGCTATGAGAAATGCATATGAGATTTGTAAATGAAATTATTTAGTTTCCACAAGCATGTGTATGGCATTTGCCATGAGATTTGCATTGGTTTAAATGCATGAGATATAATAGAGGTACATGTGGCTTCAAATGAAGATTTGCTTTGAAATGGTTTTCAAGCATGAGATTGAATGAGCATGTTGTTGAAAATGGCTTTTGAGAAAGAGTTTTGAATAATGCATTGTTGTGTTGGTTTTCTTTAGAGCTTGCCTCACTAAGCAAATGTGCTTACGCTCTCTTTTACCAACAATGTAGATAATTGAAGTGATTTTGGGCAGTAAGAAGGTTAAGAACATCCAAGGAAGTGCAAAGCTCATGTATGGTGATGTTTTACATACTTTAGTTTTGATATTTGGCAATGGGGTACCAAGGTTGTATTTGGGAGATGTATTTTGAACTCCCTAAGTTTGTGGCATGTTTGTGATGGATTTTATGGGTTGTAAATGGTCCTAATGGTTTGGTTGGAGGTTTGAGTTCTTTATTTGGCTTTGTGGTTAGGAAGCATGCATAAAGTTTGAATGTTCATGTGCTTGGTGCCATGCTTTAGCTTGAGCTTCCTAAATATGTTCCTTGATGTTTAATCATGTTGCTGATATGTTATGGTATGATTTGGGAGTTGAATGAGCATGTTTAAAGCTGAAAAACCAGAAAATTCTGCTGATGCATAGCATGGTGTATCGAAACACCCATAACTGTTTCGAAACAGGGGCCTGTAATGGCCATAGCGTTTCGGAACGGTTGAAGGTGTTTCGGAACATTTTGGCTACTAGAGAGGCTTGTTTCGATACCGGTCTCGGAACACACCCGAGTACCAAAACGGTCAACCTCGTTTCGATACGGGGGTTTCAGTACGAAGATCAGTGTTCTGAAACGGACGACCGTTGGATGATGATTTGAATTGTTTTAAGTTCCCATGTTTTACATTTTAGTCCTGAATGTTGTGGACGCAATTGCATGAGCTTGGAATGTCCTTTTAAGCTGAAATTTAACAGAGAGGCATGTAATATGACTAATTACATTTTGGTAATCTTAAATTCTGCAAAGTCCTTATATTTTCCAAGATTTACATTTTGGTCCCTAAAAGTGTAACTCTTGCAATTGAGTCCTTAAATGATTTTGGATCGTTGTGCTTTTCTCTCTTATGTTTCTTGAGTAATCCCATAGGCTTAATGTGCATCTAGACAAGATAAAAAGGAAAAAATGGTCGTTAATCAAGGTTGACTTTCGGGTTGACTTTGGTTTTCCCTGTGTAATCTTCGTAGTTCGGGTCAATCATCTAGGCCGAGCTAAGGGGGTTACATTATCCCTATTTTATGAATTGAATGTGTTTGATCTAACAAAAAGGGGGAGAATAACTAAATTTATGAAAATCAATGTTTGAAAATCAATTTTTGAAAACCTATCTTAAGTTAAGGGGAGTAAGCTTTTCAAAGTCTTCAAAACTTAAAAATTTATACTTGGTTTTGTTATATCAAAAAGGGGAGATTGTAAAACCAAAATTTATTTTGATATAACAACAAACTTTAAGGACTTAATTGCAAAAATAATAATTTTTTAAGTATTTCAAAAAATCACCAATTGGCAAGCCTTTTTGAACCTAGTACTCTTTCAAGTCAAAACATATTAAAAGGGTTCAAATTTTCTAAGTCTTTTCAAGCTAAACTTCAATAAAACGCCCAAGCGTATCGATACCCTATAGCATATCGATACGGATTTTCAACACTGGAATTTTAATCGACCATAGCGTACCGATACAGTTTAACCTCATATCGATGCGATATTCATCTGGGTAAGACTTGAAGCTATAGCGTATTGATACACATCGGGACCGTATCGATACCGTTTTTCATATAAACATATTCTTTGCTATAGCGTACCGTACGGTATGTCACCTTATCGATACAATATGCTGACCTTTGCAAAAATCTTTACATTTAATATTTGAACGCTGGCTTGTCAGTTATGGGAATCCAAAATTTTAAATGACCGTTGAACGGTATCGATACGCTAAGGTAGCGTACCGATATGCTTTTTATCAAAACACAATTCAGGATTCCAGTAAGCAAAAATTGTATTGATACGACTTATCGTATCGATACTCCCCTTAAGACCGTACCGATACGCCTTTCTAGCGTATTGTTACGCTTTGTTTTTCAGTCACAACAGCTCTTTCTTCTTTGAGACAGGTACCGATACACCCTCGAAGAGTATCAATACAGTTAGCAGCTGATGAGTATTTATTGCGGGAAATTGTAGCCCAACGGCTAGATTAATGACCTCAACCACCCAAACGACTAGAAATCGATGCAAGGGTATAAAAACAAATCTCAAAAGATACAACAACAACTATTGAACCTTCAAGCAACATCAAAGCATTCATTCCAAACCATTGAGCCTATTAGAGTCAAATTGTGTACCTAACTTGTAAAATTCTCAAATTGTTCATCTTTGTTTTAAGTTTGGGGAGTGTTGGTTTGTAATTGGGCAATACATTAGTCTTGTGAGAGATACATTTCAAATTGCCTTTTGTTCTTTGTGATTGAGAGTCTTGTCATTCAATCTTTGGGTAGAAAGATTGAATTTGTAAAGGTTGCCTCCTTAGCCTAGAAAAGGGGAAAAACAAATTAGTAAAGAGTTTGTTAAAAATATTTAGTGGGAGCTAAGGTATTGGATGCAGAGCTTGGTTAGAAGCTTGAACCACTATAAGTGCCTTGTTCTTCATTTTTAATTGTTCCTTTTGCTTCCTTTATTTTTAAAAGTGCCACTTCACCCCCTCTTGGCATTTTGGTTAATTTGATCCACTCAACATGTTTAAATAATATGTTATTTACAGGATACATAGGAAACATTTAAACATCATTTGTGCATGGTAGACAAACCCCTAGACCACAGAATTGAGAATTTCTTATATATGGCAGGATTTTATCATGCCACGTTTCTCTGGGGGTACAAGTTGGTACCCAGATTTATTACCGCTCTAATTGAGCGTTGGAGACGTGAAACACGTACCTTCCATATGCCTTGCATAGAATGCACGGTCACTTTTGAGGGTATGATTTGTCTTATTGGGGTCCCAGTTAACGGGAAGCTAGTGGTCGATTGTACAGAAGGCTCAACGGCTGAAATTTGTCAAAGGTACATTGGGAAGGAACCCTATGGAAGTAATGTGAGAGGGTCTCGTGTGAAAATGAGTTGGCTAGAGAGAGAATTTCAACTCGCTAAGTATAATACATTTGAAGAAATTTATATGGTCAGTCGAGCATATATCCTACAGATGATCAGAGGTATACTGATGCCGGATAAATCTGGCAATATGGTTGTATCGTGAGTTATGCAAAGGCGCTTTACTGTAAAAGGGTCAGAGGGTAGGCGGTATTGGTGGTTGTATGTTATTGTTGCAAGCATGAGCTTGGCAACGACTTCCCTTTTTTACACCACTTACTCGAACACATGTGTAGTTTCCTCTCGTTGCAAGGTAAATATATATCCTTATTCTTAGCTGAATCTATAAATTAATTAAATTAACTTGTTATTTAAATGTATTGTGATTTGTATGCAGATGGTGCGAGGAGAAGCATGAGACGAGGCTGGCGTACAACAACGTCAGAGTTTGTAGATCTATTATTGATTCTCATTGTCAAGAGTAGGTATATGAATGGAAAGTAATTTTTGACGTTAAATGTGTTTTCCACATCTTAGTTAGTTAGATGTATTATTTTAAACCATTATTTTTTTCACAGTTTATTTGGAAGGCCTACGAAGATGACCATATATTGTACCGGGATATTTGACGAAGGATTCACTTTCATGGTGTAGTGTTACATCGTTGATCCATTTCTCTACTATCGAGTTCCTCTTTGCAGATAGAGTGTTGAGGTAATTTGGCTTCCACCAGCCTATTTCGCGCATTCCACGTGATCATTACCATATTTATGCCTATAATGGACATGGCAGGCCAAATACGGATTGGGAAGTCAAACATAGCGAGTATATTGCTTTGTGGAACAACATAGGTTCATCGTTTCCGAAACGCCGTCCAATGGAAGCAGCCGATTTTGATTTCGAGAGTTCAGAGTACATGATCTACTATTGTAGTCATGGAATGTCGTGCTTAACAGATCAGTCTGAACGGGAGGAATGTGAAAGGTTCCGAAAAAAATATGAAGGCTAAAGTAAATCATCGAAGGCTGCAACGAGCTCATCACAGAGGCAACAGATTGGTAGTAAAGACCCCATGGGTTGGCCAACGACATGTGAGCCATATATGAGTAGAGTAACACCAATGGCTATATGGGAAAAAGAACCGACTCCTACTTGTGTACAACCGGAAGTGGCCCCGAGATCCTCGGATAATATAGGGTTTTTCAGCCTGTTACATTTGTATATCCACTAGTGAGCTTGAGCTATTCAGGTAACGTGGGAGGGAGCTCTTCAGGTAACGTAGGGTTTGATAATCCTAATTTATACAGACCTGAGTTTATTTCGCCACAGACACCCAATTACACGAACTTGGGCGAGAACATGGATTTTTTTACACCTCTTGTGGCCAACCCCTACGATGTAGTTTTGCCGATGATGACTGCCTCGTCGAGTGTTCCTCAAGGATCGATCCATATGTATATGTATCAACTTGATTTTGGGACCCCATGTGTTCAGCAAACACCACTGCAGTCCTTGTTCTTCACAGGTGGGCCAATTGGAACCGAGAACAATGGTGATGGCGATGAAGAGCAACAACTTCAACCTCGTCGTCGACACAATCCCGATCGGTCTCGTCATCTACCGAGGTGTGGTACCGGTGGACATAAGCATTGTTAGCTTTTTTATTTCAAGTAGTTAATAACTTGGACTATGTTAAAATGCAATGTTTGAATAAGTTTTTTATTTTTATTTTATATCTAACAATTTAAAAGAAAAATGTTTTTTGACTTAATCTATTATATTAGAACAATTCAAATTAAGTGATTAAATTGAATTGTTTCACAATACAACACAACACAACATAACATAACATTTTTCAAATACAAATATTGGAAATCACCGAGGCATTGACACAAATCTTGGTTCACTTGGACAGTTTGATCTGGAATGTCCTTCGGCCCTACATATGGTACATCTCTTCCGTTGTCCCTTCTCCCTATCATGAAGATCTATACTGGTATATATGCGAGTCGATCTAGGTCGACCATTTGGAGATCTACGGAGTGTAAGATCCAATAACCATTTTCCATGCTCTACCGACGACCAATAAATTGAATTTGCAATCGGTGGGAACTCACTTCTGTAAATATTGACCATCCTGTGGAGATTGAAGCATTCATCAACAAAAGTGTACGGGTCAACCCTACATGCATACACGCCACGCCTTCTTGTATTCTAGTTGGTAAAATGTGTCAGTGCTAGTAATAAAGTCGGTAGCTCGTTGTACGACTTACCGTAATCACCGTACACTAAGTCCATTGCCTTATCCCTTGCACGCCACGCCTTCTTGTATTCTATTTGGTATTCAAATTGCCGCATAATGCTTGCCTGAATCGTTGAAACTAGAACCCGTGGATTTTCTTCAACCAACTTCATTACGTGACGGCTTATTACGTTGGAGTCCAATTTTCGGTGCTCCTGGTTGATGATAGTTCGTAAACATGTGTGAACACCATTATACTTTGTGACCTCCCAACAATTTGACCTCTGCAACTTTGTCACTTGGATCTTCCAATTGCACTCTTGTTTGTATTTCCACATTTGGCAAATAAAGTCCTATGGCTGGATTCTGCGACAAAGTAGTCCACGTGGTTCTTGATGTTGTACTCTTTCACTACCAATATAGCTTCATTCTTATCATCAAATTGAAGCTTAACATATAATTCACCGTGTTGACTCGAGGTTAATCGGGGTAAATTCTAGAATTCAGACCCCTCATTGCATCGAAATCCACCGAACTCATGTAGAAGAAGGTTCATAAAATATAATGTCGCCCCGGACGAAACAAATCCTCTAACACCAAAATCAAGGGTTGCACTGACGTTATCAGGGAACAAATCGTGATCCCCAATATTTTCATCTTCGCTAGAATCGGTAAGTGATTCTCCCCACTGACCTCGTGAGGGTTTCACATCAGCTTCAACAGTAGGATCAACACCCGACCCATGTGATGAAGCTTATGTTGAAGGCCCGACTTGATGAAATGTATTTGATGTCCCACTTGTCAACATTGCAACAAAACTGCCTCCGGGCATATCAATCTCATCACCAAAGTTCATTTAAGTTGATTCTCCATCTACATTTGTAGATGGGCCGGGAACATCACGCACCTCAGCAAACAACTCGATATATCGAATTCCCATAGAATCACGTTCTACGATCATCAAAGAAACATCGACATCATCTTGGAGAGTGATTGCACAATATCTAACCGGATTGTCACATGTCATCCATGGGTAACGTAAACCATGAATCTCTTTCCTAATTTTATGTGATATTTTCTCCTTCATTTCTCGAAGAATGATTTCCTTCTTGAATCTCATCTTCATACTGCTTTCACAATCAAATACAACTCCGACATCAATTTTCACCATTTTTCCATTGTAATGAACAATCACCATAAGTTTGTTCTTGCTCATTTTCTCTGCATGATCGAAATAAAACATACTAAATCAAAATGCTCATAATAAAATAAAAAAATAAATATATTTCGAATATATATTTTTCTAACATAGTAAATCAACTTACAAAATAAACTGAAATTAAAAATTAAAATTACCAAACTAACTAAACTACATGAAAAAAAACTACATGAAAAAATATATCATTTGTCCAATCCAAATTCGAACTAACTCAAATAAACTACATGAAAAAAATTACAAATATATGAAACATACAAAATAACAAAATAAAAATATCAAACTCATAAAATTCGAATCTACTTACAAAATAACAAAATAAAATTACCAAACTAAAAAAAAATCTAAAAAATTTCGAATCTACTTACAATAATTTCTTCACTACTTTCTTTATCTTTTTCTTCTTCTACTACTCCTTCAATCTTAACTTCCTTTCAACCTTAACTTAACTATTTAACAAAAAATAAATTTTTTATCCCTTATACCACCCCTATCTTTGCCTAACTAACAACTATAAAATTTTAACCTCTACCCCTATACATTTTAAAATACCCCAAACCCATCATCATTCAAAAATCACATCCACCACTCCCAAAAAACTAATCTGCTACCCACTCTTCCCAAAAATAAACTGTAAACCCAACCTAAACCTATATTCGAATCAAAACCCTTCCCCAAAAATAAAATCCACCCTAAACCTATATTCGAATCAGAATTCAGCGACTGGTCTCGTCACCTAGTTGATGCATGTTGTGCATGTAGGTTGAGAATCATATTCTCATGCATGCAGGTAGTCAGTTTTGAGTCATCAGAATCCGACTTTGGGATTTTTTTGAATTCAGAGTCATTAGAGTCCGACTTTAGGAGATTTTTTCTTCAAATTTCCTCAAAGTCCGATCCTTTTGAGTCAGCCTTTAAAATATATTTTTAAGTCGGCTACACCACAATTCGACTTTGCTTGCACTGTTCAAAGTGCAATATTTTCAAAAATATTCTAGTCCCAACAATAATTTAAAAAAAATCACACTATAATATTTGTGAGATTACTCCCTTCTTGAATTCCACAATTTATTTTTGTATAAGTTTTTAATATGGACATTGTCCCTAATCATTTTAGATGCATTTATTTGTAATACATTCCATTGTTTTTTAATAAAATCTGGTTGTCTTAGATCAGAAGAAAATACACTAAATTTGCACTGATTTGATGAATAAAAAAAAGATTAATTATTGGGATAGTCATTTTTGTTTTCCCTAGTACAAAATTGGTTACCGATTTTGAAAAATGACCAGTAAGGTCACTTACATTTTCGGGGCGTAAACTTTTGGTCACTTAGTCGTTTGGTCTTGTTAACCTTAGACAGCTTGTTGACCTGGCAGCGAAAAAAATAAGGGTAAACTACTGCAATAGCCAGTAATGTTTATCCCATGTATATTTTTGGTCCCGATTTTAAAAAATAAACATTATAGTCACTACTGAGAAGATTTCTTTCTAATTTCACCCTTGAATTTTTAAAATTTTATTTTTCAACACTAAAACTATGCAATCAATTAGTACGATACTAATATAAAGGCTTAAATGAAAAATAGGTGCTCAAAGTATACCTTTTTTAAATTTTAGGTGCCCAAAGTATTTTTTGGTAAAAGTAGGTGTCCAAAGTTTCAAAAGTTAGAATTTTATGTACCTAACCGTTAATGGATGTTAAAAAAATACTTAACCATTCAATACTTCACACGTGGCACTAATTTGATTTTTTAAATAAAAAAACACCTCAAAATTTTAGTTTTTTTTATAAAATCCCAAAATTTAGAAAATTTCACAAAACATTCTCCAAATCCCTAAAATTACCCTAACTCAAACCTCCAAATCACCGCCGCTTTTGCCACCGATCGCCACATCTAAGCACACCCCTTTGGTCGCCGGATCAAGGCGATCATTTTCTTCAACACGGTGTCGTCGAAAACAACGAACGACATGCAGCCGAACGTCGAATGCGAAATCGATGTTTGGCTGGCACGCCGTTCGTCGTTTCCGGCGACGCCGTGTTGGGAGAAATGACCACCTTGGTCCGGCGACCAAAGGGGTGTGCTCAGAGGCAGCAAACAGTGACAGAAGCGATGGAAATTTGGGGGTTAGAGTTTGGGTGACTTTATGGATTTGGGGACTGTTTTGTAAAAATTGTAAAATTTAGGATTTTATGAAAAATTCTGAGTTTTTTTTCATTAAATTGATTTTAAAAAATAAAAATAGTGCCACATGTCGAGCATTGATTGGTTGATATTTTTTTAACATCCCTTCAACGGTTTGGCACCTAAAATTATAATGGTTAAAACTTTGGACACCTATTTTTACAAAAAAAAAGTACCTTAGGCACCTAAAGTTCAAAAAAGGTATAGTTTAGGCACCTATATTCGTTCAAGCCTTTCGAATATGCTATGTAAACATTGTTGCACGTGGGCATTATTTTGTACTAGACCATATTAAGAATTACAAACATTATTTGAAACATGGATGTATACGGTGATGAATTATAATATACAGATTAATGATTAATATAATAGAAAATTAGAGATTGAGTTAGATGAAGAAGAATATGGAAGATGGTGGAGGAGAGAAGAAATAAAAAAATTGTAAATGTGGAGGATTAAATGTATAATTATACAAATTATTTTTATTTTAGTGGTCAAAATAAGAGTGAAGTAATAGTTTAGGGGTTGACTAAGTAATTTATCTTTTTCTATTGTTTCAGATCAATCTCCCATCAAAGGTTAACGACACCAAACGGCTAAGTGACTAAAAGTTTAGGCTCCGAAAACGTAAGTGACCTTACTGGTCATTTTTTAAAATCGGTGACTAACTCTGTATTGAAAAAAACAAAACTGACCATCCAAGTAATTAACCCTAAAAAAACTTGGGGTTGGGCGTAAGAACATAGGAATTGATGAACTCACATGTCAGATCTCAACATCAATAAACTAACTAAGAATCCCAAGTTGAGATTACATCCCAATGAAACATCTGCAAACTTCAATCATTCATTCACACTTCCCAGTTCCCAGTTCCCACCCAAACCACAGATAACCCTTGAGATCCCCCAGCGGCAGCGCCACTCATTTCTCAAACCCCTTCCTCTGGCCATCAATGGCGGACTACGAGCCAACACATCACCAAACAATCCCCAAAGAAACTGCTCTCCAAGCCCTAAACACCATAATCCAACTCCACTTCGAGAAGACCCTCGAAAAGAAACGAGCCATCGACCTCCAAAAGAAGGAGCTCCACAAGATTTTCCAGCTCTTCTTCATCTTCTTAGCTCTCGTCTTCATGGCTCAAGCTCAGTCCACTCGTCTCCAATGCCGCCATTGCTGGGCACCCATCACTCTTCTTTCCCTTGCGCATCTCATCTTCTATGTCTCGGTGGCTCAGACGCTGAGGTGTATCAATGGGTTCAAGTACCAGAGGCGGTGCCACAAGCTGACGCTTGGGTTGGCTACTGATAAGCTCAGGGAAATGAGGATGAGGATCCACAATGGGGAGTTCGTTGATGGGTTCGGGGAAGAAGGTGAGTTCGAGATTCATTACCAGGAACCACCCGAAACTTACTTTGCTAAGTTCAAGAGAAACTGGGCATTGCATTTTGGTTTCCTTATCTTGATCTATGTTTTCATGGTTTCTTCTTCGGTTGTGCTGCTTTGTTTTTAGGTGCTGGTTGGGTCATCTCTGATTTGAATCATTTTTATTTTCCCAGTGTTCTTCAATCTATTAATTTATGTGTATATCTTGGGTTTATTGAGGCTCAGTATTAAATTAAAAAGAAAAAAAACTTGATAATTCTGGATCTTTTGTGAATTCTCCCCTCCATTTTTGACTGAGTTATGCTTTTGATGAAAAGGTTAATCTTTAATGATGAAGGTAGCAGGCGGGGTGTGCTTTTGATGTTGAATGTATAATGTATTGTGTTTGTACTTTGTAGCACTAGCAGCAGCAGCAAGCATTTCTTTAGTTTGGATTTATGGAGGAAAATCTACTCTCTTTTATTACAGCTTTTGATCAGGATTAGTTTGGTTACAAGGCGACAAAAATTGATATGTAGGGTATTAACTAATTAATCATGTTGCAGAGCAGTCAGTACCTACTGAATTAATTTATCACTACATGTTTTGAATTTCTTTTTCTTTTTTTTGAACAAGGCCACATGCTCCTTTTACATAAAATGTTATTTAGAGCGGTTATGAGGTGAAAATATTTGAAACTTGCCTTGTTGAATACTATGTTTGCTGCCAAAATGTGGGTAAAAATTATGATATATATGAAGCTGCCTGCTTAATCCCACAATTTGGAAAATGAGTCTTTTGAAACCACTACATCTTAAATATGTGAATGTCCATGGGAGGTTGGAACTAGCTATGCCTCCCAAGTCCCATGGTTTTGCAAACCAAGAATTTGTGCAAAATGCTGATGGGCAGAAACCAATGATTCAGAAATATTATAAATTTAGTTCCATTTATTCAAACAAACTTTATTACACATCAAACTCCGTGACACCAAAGAAAATTCATATAAACTCCAACATTCCAAATGCTGATTTCTCTAAACCGTGGGCGCCGGGCTAACGGGGGAGTCGGCAAGAGGTGGTGCAGCAGCAGCAGGACCAGGAGCAGGAGATGCATCACAGTAGCCTCTAAGAGTGTTGCCTTCCTCAGGTGTGAAACCAAGAGAAGTGAGCATGGTAGGCCAACAATTACGAGTGATAACCTCGATTGCACGACAACACTCGGAGTCTATATCAGTTTGGCCATTAACAAAGAAGAGGATGATCTCATCGGTGCATGATTTCAGCTCATTTAGTGCACTCCAGCACTCGGCAAGGCCTCCATTGTCATCAAGCCTTGCCGTTAGGGTACGGCCTGGCTTGCCAGAGCTGGAGAGTTTCCTTGCGGATGCATCACAAGCCAAAAGGCAGCAGACAAGGACCAAAAGATGAAACAAATCTCTGAGAGCCATTATATTTTTTTTCCTTCAAGTAAAGAGTTGTATAACAAAAGGATGAATGAAGAGGGTAAGATTGTGGGAGATTATTTATAGGAAAAATTGAGGGATATGAGAGGACTAAAACTAAAGCCGTGATTAATACTATCATTATTAAGAGATATAATTCTCTTAATCACAGGATTCATTAAAGGGAAGATGATGGGTTTTTGTATAAATGAGTAACTGCAACTACTAAAGTAACTTGCATGAAGACCGAAAGTAAGCCAGTTGGGTAAAGTTATGAGTTTGAGCAAAAGCACAAGCCATGTGGGTGAATTTGATTGGACATAAAAATCTAATCGTTCGAATTCAATGATTAATTTTATTTAACCACTGAAGATTAAATTTAATTTTATACTAAACTTCAAAGTCAATTATTTATGTTCGAGTACAGTTAATAGACCCATATTTTAGACATTGTCGTATCTATATGTTTAAGTATGATATATTATTTTTTTTAAAATATTTACATTAGATATTTATGTTTGCATATCCCATTATAGACTATAGTATAGTTCAAATTCAAATAATATAGAGTAAAACTATTAAAATAATAATAAAGAGTAAAATGTAAAGGATTTATATACAATACATTAGTGACGAAAACTTTCAGTTTCTACAAGGGCTTTAGTTTTAGAGTTTAAGGTTAAAAGGTTTGGGGAAAGAGTTTATAATCTAGGGGTTATAGTTAGGATTTAAGGTTTAGGATAATATGTTGAGTATTTAAGTTTTAACCTATAAACATTAAATTCTAACTCTAAACCTTAAATTTTATTCACAAACACTAATTTCTAAACTACTAAACATTAACCCCTAAATCTTACACCCTAAACTGAGTCTCTAAACCCTAAAACAATCTTATATGACATCATACATTGAGTGATTAAGACGTGAGCTATTTAAATAAAGGCTTGAGTTTGATCCCTCTCAGATTGACCCTTTGACCGACGTTGACCGTTATAGTGTATGCTCATCAACTATCATGACATGACGATCTTATATTGCATCAAATTGACCCTTTGACCCATGTTGACTATTACAGTGTTGACGTGACAATTAACAGTGCTGGCGTGGCGGTCCACGATGGTGATGTGGCAGTCAATGATGATGACGTGGTAATACAAATGGCATGATGACGTGGCGGAGAGGCTGAATTGATTATTTTAACCAAATTCGATGGCATAATTTATTTTTTGGTCAAGTTTAGGGGCATAATTGATTTTAATTGAAAGTTCGATAACTCACTTAATCTGTAAGCTAAAAAAAATATATATATTAAATTTTAAATAATATTTAAATATTCATAAAATATTAAAAATAAAAACACTACAATGAATTAAAAATTAAGTAAAAAACATAAGTTTAAAAATGTCAAAAAGTTATAAATATAAAAAAATTCAAAATATTTATAAATCATCAGAAAAGTATTCTATTGTTTCTCATTATGCTAAGCGTACTAATATTCGTTAAACATATTTTTAATTGAATCATGCTTATATTAGAGTAGTAATAAACCAAAATTCTCCTTCATTTTTTCTACATCAAATATTAACGAGCATCAATTTGATGTAGACAAGTGAAAACAAAGTTTGAGTTTTATTGTTACTCTAAAACAATGTTGATTCCACTGAAAATTTGTTTAACGATGGTAATACTCAAGCTGACGAAGTTGAAAACTTTCTCGATGAAATTGTTCAATTTTTTAATACTTTATAAATATTTTTATTAAGTTTTTATTTAAAATTTATCATTCTATAATTTCTAATACATTTTAACTATTTATATAATTTTCCAATAATTTTTTGAATATTTTATTTATTTTTATTAACTTTATTTATTTTTATAAAAAAAATTGAAGGATATTTCTATTTTTTGTGAGAGTTCTCGCTTTACTTATTTTTTAAATTATCAGGGACCCAAATGATATTTACACCAATTTGTTAATTGATTTTTCTAGATTCCATTTGTAAAAGTTTAACTCGAAAAACCAAATTATTTATCCAATTTTATTCAAAAACTAATAAAATCGATTAACTTAGCTTAAAATTTAAACCAATTATTTATCTAGTTTTAATATTTTTAAAATCTTAATAATTTCTTAAATTCTTATTTTTTAACTTAAATATTAAATAAATTATCAAACTTTCGATTAAAATCAATTATGCCCCCGAACTTGACAAAAAAGTCAATCATGCCCTTGTGTTCCGTTAAAAAAATCAATTTTCTTGTAAATCTTCAGCCCCATTTCACCAACATGGCTCTATTTTTTGATTGCAAATTTATCACACCCACACCATCTTTTACCTTTGATGAGCATACTCTTCCCCGGTTTACTCTAGCAATCTTTTTTACACCATTTGAACTACCTCACAAAAAAAATTTACGCACCTTTTCAACGTTTTGAATAACAGTCTTTGGGGTCTCAAATAATAACAAATAGTAATGGAAAAATGAAAACAATGCCGAGTTAAATAACACCACCCTTCTTGCAAAATAAAAAGTTTTGACACTTCCATCCAGCCAGCCCTTCTTGAACCTTTTCTATTATAGGTACCCAAGTAGACACTCGTATTGACCTAAGGTATTCTTAGATAATTAAATGGTAAATTTCTCACTTTGCAACCACAACACTGAGCTAACGCTTCAATTAGCTCAGTTTTCACCCAACTCCCATAATACAAAACTTCCCAAAGTTAATACTTAGACCCGAGCTCACCTCAAAACATCGAAGCATGCGTTTCACATTTGCTATAAATAACTCGTCGAGTTTTAAGAACATGGTTGTATCATTTGTAAATTGAAGGTATTTAAAATAGTGATCTTGAATGACCTCTCTTATTCTATTAATCTCTCCAATCGATCATGTTGCCTAAAATATTAGATGTATTGTTTCTGTA
Source organism: Hibiscus trionum (assembly GCA_030270665.1). NCBI lineage: Eukaryota > Viridiplantae > Streptophyta > Magnoliopsida > Malvales > Malvaceae > Hibiscus > Hibiscus trionum. Next base: position 10,557,100 of record BSYR01000052.1, read on the forward strand.
ACGATTATAAACAAAAACAAGAAAAGGGGTCCCTTGTCTTATGCCCCTTTTCATCCGAAATTCTTTTGTTGAAGATCCATTCACTAGGATAGATACTCTAGTTGAGGAGATATATTCTTAAATCTACGATCTCCATCTAGCCCCAAATTCTATCTTGGATAACACCATTAAAAGGAAGTCACATCTTACACAATCATAGGCTTTGAAGAAGTCTAATTTCACTACTACTTCCCCTTGAACACCACTCATTCTTTCCATGGAATGTAAAATCTCATTCGCGATGAAAATTTCATCGAAAATTTGTCTCCTTTTTCGCAAACACACATTGTATGTTGCTAATAATATTATTCAGTATCGAGCTCAATCTTCTTGATAAAATTTTAGTCACTACTTTGTAAATGGACCCAATCAGACTAATCAGTCTAAAGTCTGAGATCTCCACTGGATTGCATACTCTAAGGGTTAAAGTAATGAATGGATTATTAACGTTTGGAGGCAGTTACTAGACTTATGGAAATCTATCAACAAGTGCAGCAACTCCCCTTTGATGTTCTTTTAGCAAACTTTAAAAAACTTCATGTTAAAACTATCTGGGCCAGACACTTTATTTTCATCGCAACTCCAAATAGCTTGCTTTATCTCTTTTACAGAAAATGGTTCTTCCAATTTGCTTGCCTCCATCTTCGACATTTTCTTGAAATTGAGGTTCATAAGTACATTCTGGTTCCTTGACTTGCAACTAAAATGTTTTTTGAAGTGATAAAAAATTGCACCTCTCATCTTCTTTGGATCTTTGTGATTACCCAACTAATTCGAACCAAAAAATCAAAGAAAAGAATCAAAAAGTGTTAAGAAGAAGATAGGAATAAGACGAGAGAGAAATAGAGATAAGACTCAATTCATTCATCAATAGGTTGGTTACAGGGCAAAACAACCATTTAACCCTAACGGTCACAAAGGACCCAGAAACGACAACGTTTCTTACCTATCACAACTGGCTCAATGTGTAGCGTTTCATTAAAACCGAAACAACTGAAATTTAAAAGGGTAAACGGTAAACATCCCTTACAATACTCCCCCTTGACAAAATTCTTGACCTCAAGGATTGAAACCTGGAAATTATTGCTGAAGCTTGTAAAAATTCTCCCAGGTAGCATCCTCTGGGAATGAATTTGTCCACTCGACCAGGACCTCAGTGACAGTCCTATTCCCCTTTTTGACCATTCTCCTATCCAAAATTTTCACTGGCTCTTTTGCAATAGCACCATCCATTCCAATCACAGGTAATTCAGATTGCACAGGGTCAGCTCCCACATGTTTCTTCAATTGAGATATATGAAATACAGGGTGAACCTTAGATCCTGCTGGCAGATCCAATCTGTAAGCTACCTTTCCCACCTTGCCATTCACCTGATAGGGACCAAACCACTTAGGAGCTAGCTTGTGACACACTCTTCTTTGCACGGAATGCTGCCTGTATGGTTGAACCTTTAAGTATACCCAATCTCCAAGATTCAGTTCACACTCAGTTCTTCGTTTGTCTGCCTGCTGTTTCATTCTTTTTTGGGCTCTCTTCAAGTAAAACTTCATCATCTTCACAGCTGCTTCCTTCTGTTGCAAGCTTTGATCCACCTCAGCTACTGGAGAATCCCCAGCCAAATAGGGTAAATGAAGGCCTGGTTCCTGGCCATACAAAGCCATATGTGGAGTGGTTTTAATAGCTGAATGGTAGGAGGTATTGTACCAACACTCCGCAAGATACAACCAAGAACTCCATTCTGCTGGTTTCTCCCCTGTCATGCACCTAAGGTAAGCCTCCAAGCTCTGATTAACACTTTCAGTTTGACCATATGTTTTCGGATGGTAAGCTGTGGATGGAGTAATGGCTACCCCTAACTTCTTGAACAGTTCTCTCCAAAAAAATACTCATAAACACTCTGTCCCGATCACAAACTATTGTTTCTGGCAGGCCATGCAACTTGAACACATGCTCCATAAAGGTTTGAGCAACATCTAAAGCTGTGTAGGGGTGAGCAATGGCAATAAAATGCCCATACTTGGTTAGTCTATCAACAACCACAAAAATCACTTCTTTACCCTGAGATTTAGGAAGACCTTCTATGAAGTCCATGCTTATGCACATCCAAGCCTTTTCTGGGATTGGTAGAGGTTGCAATAATCCTCTAGGATGTTGCAAATCATGCTTGTTTTGCTGACACACTTCACACCCCCTTACTAGCCTTTTCATGTCCTTCCTCAATCCCTTCCAATACACCACTGCAGCAGCTCTCTTAGTGGAAGTATGAGCCCCTGAATGTCCTCCCATAGGGCAACTATGAAAAAACTTAAGGATTTCAGTTCTCAATCCCTCATCTTTGCCAACCACTAGTTTACCCTTCCTCCTCAACCTCTGACCACCCCAAGAATATTTACCCTGTTGTCTACTCCCCTCTTCCAACTCAGTTATCAACTTCTGTAATCACTCATCAGATTTCTAGGAATCAGCAATTTTTTTCATTGTGTCAGTAGTAGAAAAGCTCACTGTGAGAGGAGCACATTCTGCAAACAAGGGAATCCTAGACAATACATCTGTCACCCTATTGTGAATTCCCTTTCTGTAACAAATTTCATAATCGAAGCCCATCATCTTCACCACCCATTTCTGTTGGGAAGGAGTAATGGCCTGTTGACTAGTCAGAAACCTCAGGCTTTGATGATCAGTCTTGATCCTAAAGTGTCTTCTCAATAGGTAAGCAGACCACTTCTTTACTACCATTAGCACTGCAAGCATTTCCTTGTCATAGATGGATAAAGCTTGATGCCTAATTCCCAGCCCCTTGCTGAAAAAGGCCAAGGGCTTCCCTTTTTGAACTAACACAGCTCTCACTCCTAAAGCAGATGCATCTGCCTCCACTGTAAACTCAGCATTGAAATCAGGTAAGGCTAATACTGGAGCAGTGTGCACAGACTTCCTCAAAGATTCAAAAGCATGTTGTTGTTCCTCACCCTATTTCCATGCACCTTTCTACAGTTGATCAGTAAGTGGTTTGGCCATGGTACCATATCCTTTTATAAACCTTCTATAATACCTTGAGAGCCCCAAGAACCCTCTCAGCTTCTTCACAGATGTGGGTGTAGGCCAATTTGAGATGCATTGCACTTTGTCCTACTCCATGGAAATGTGACCATTAGCAATCACATATCCTAGGTACTCCACATGTTCAACTCCAAAACAGCACTTACATTGCTTGGCAAACAAACAATGGCACCTCAATAACTCCAAAACTTTCTTCAAATGACTCATATGATCTTCTCACCCCTTAGAATAAACCAGGATGTCACCCAGAAATACCAAAACACTCCTCCTCAGCAAAGGTTTAAATACCTTGTTCATCAAGCTTTGGAAGGTTGCTGGGGCATTGGTGAGGCCAAAGGGCATAACCAAAAACTCATAGTGCCCCTCATGAGTTTTGAATGCAGTCTTGGCTATGTCAGGCTCCCACATTCTGATCTGATGATAGCCAAATCTGAGATCCATCTTAGAGAAAAACTTGGCCTCCCCCAATTCATCTAACAGCTCCTCAATAATAGGCATTGGAAACTTATCCTTAACAGTGAGTTGATTGAGTCTCCTGCAATCCACACACATTCTCCAGCTCCTATCTTTCTTCTTCACTGTAACCATAGGAGAGGCAAATGAGCTATTACTATCCCTGATTACACCAGTGTCTAACAATTCCTTGGTCATCTTTTCTATAGCATCCTTCTGATATACATGATACCTGTAAGGTGGAATTTTCACCACAGCCTGCTCATCCAGCAAAGGTATCTTATGTTCTTGTCCTCTGACTGGTGGCAACCCCTTGGGATCCTTAAAAACATCCTCAAACTCTCTCAACAACTGTTGCAGGTCTTCAAAGGGTTTTTCTTTCTTCAAATGCATGTCAAACAATGAGTCTATCACCAAGCAAGTTGTGCAAGGTCCAGCTATTGCCTTCAGTATTTTCAGACAAGTTTTGGCTTCAATTTCACTTACAAGTCTTGGATGCAACCCCATCAAACTTTTGGTCTCACCTTGCTGCTCAAAATTCATGGTCAAGGTTTTGGAATTCCACTAAATTGGACCTAAGGTGGCAAGCCATTGTACCCCAAGAACCACATCACAAGTTTTTAAGGGCAAAACAAAAAAAATCAGTGATAAACTTGTACTTCCCTGTACCCCACTGCACTTCCTTACACCATCCTACAGTTTCCAACTGTCCACCATCTGCCACTATTACTTTCACAGGGCACCTTTATTCCAACTGTAAACCACACTTCTTGGCCACTGAGTAATTTAAGAAGTTGTTAGTACTTCCTGAGTCTACCAGTGCCACTAAATCAAGTCCTCCCACTGCAATTTTAATCCCCATGGTTGCACATCCAACCATTCCCCACATAGCTTGAAGAGATAACACATGTTTGTCACTCCTCCCCATTCCTGCAGATTCTGCATTCTCTTCCTCACAATCCAGGAACACCTCCCCCTCCCCCTCATCGTCCACCCCTTCAACAGCTATTTGGTATAACTGAGATTTCCCAACACATTTGTGACCATGAGTGTATTTGGAAGAACACCAAAAACACAGTCCTTTTCGTCTCCTATCCTCAATTTCTGCAGAAGACAATGTTTTCCCCACATTCTTAGAACCTAGGACACTGGGAGCCTTTGAGGATGAGGGTTGACTTGCCCCTAGAGAGACACTCCTAGAACTGTAGGTTGTACTAGGGACACTAAAAGGGCTCCGAGACGTGAAACTGGGCGGCTTTACATGGATAGATAAAGCAGGTAATGCATTGTTTCGAGGATTGGTCATCTGGTTATTCTTTTTCGACCAGGGAAGAAAATAGTCTCCAAATGTTTAGCCATGTTGTATGCATCAATCAAAGTAGCAGGTTGCAGCAATTTCAAAAACTGGGATATTTCTAACCTGAGCTGATTTTTTAAGACACTGAGCACATATTCATCCGGTAACTGGACATGATTCAGCAGTTGCACAAAGTCTTCATAAAATTGGTCCACTGAATCTGTTTGCCGTAGGGCCACTAACTCTGCAAATGGGTCATTGAATCCCTCCGGTGCGAAACGCTCCTATAACAGTTTAATATACTGACTCCCACTGAATTGATGCAGGCTACGGTTATTCTTGGTGATGAACTGATGCCACTGCAGGGCCCTTCCTTCTAAATGAAGCTTGACCAACCTAATCTTACAGTCTTTATGGACCCTTTCCGCCTCAAAGAATTGCTCCAATTTCAGCAACCATCCCTTGAAATCAGCACCATCAAACTTAGGACAAAGCATTTGATAAGCAAAATTCTGCACCATCGTGGTGCCTTCTATGTAAGTATTTCCTCTGAGCACAGGAGTTTCCTTGCCCACAACTGTTTCTTCCTCCTCCACTATGATCGCGTCCACTGAAGGTTGTTGTTCTGGGCTATTCACTGGTTGGGTGCTTGGGTGGGGACCCAAAATACCCCTATCTGATTCCGCAGTTTCCTGAGCTTGGGTCGCTGTCAGATCTGGAGTGACCGTTTTCCCCAAAGCAATCCCTATCAATTTCTGAAGCTCGGACAAAATAGCGGTGTGCATCTCGGACATTCGTTCCTCCATTTTGGAATCCAGCCGGACAATGTCTTCTTTCACCGTGGAAATCTCGGATTGGAGCCTGGTTGTCTCTTGTTGCCACTGGGGTGCTTCCGGTGACGAATCCGTCGAACCTGTGTCAGTCTGTTGCGCATTGAGTGTGAGCTGGGCCGCCTGACTTCGAGTGGGAGCGTCGTCAACCATTTTCCCTTCGATCGAACAAAAGCTCTGATACCCTTGTGATTACCCAACTAATTCGAACAAGAAAATCAAGGAAAAGAATCGAAAAGTGTTAAGAAGAAGATAGGAATAAGACGAGAGAGAAATAGAGATAAGACTCAATTCATTCATCAATAGGTTGGTTACAGGGCAAAACAACCCTTTAACCCTAACGGTCACAAAGGACCTAGAAACAACAACGTTTCTTACTTATCACAGCTGGCTCAATGCGCAGCGTTTCATTAAAATCGAAACAACTAAAATTTAAAAGGGTAAACGGTAAACATCCCTTACAATCTTCGCACCATTTCGCTCCAATCCTCAATCCCAGAATCGATCTTCTCTTAACCCGAATCTTGACCGCATTATGAAAACCATAATTCTTACGTTGATACATAAAAAAAATCATACCATAATTTAAGAGCTAAATTGTTAATTAAACTCTTTTTACTATTAAAATAGATATGTTACGACACTCGTAATTCAAATAAAAAAATATTTAATTTGATATTTTTTAGTCACATATATAATTTGATATGTTACCCCATCGTGCAACATGCATCGACATCTTCAAATCACGGAAGCCAAGACCTTCATCTTTCTTCGGTCGGCTAAGCTTCCACCATGCAACGTGAGCCCATCCTCTCCCGTTAAGCTTCCCCGACCACCAGTAGTACTATTGCATAACTAACATTATGGCCTCAAAAATTCCATCTGGGAGCAGCTAGTCACTTATATAATTTAATTTTATTAATGGTTGTATTCATACGAAACTTAAGTGTCCTATAAGAAACTAGAGACCACTTAAATTTTAATTTACTATAGTAAATACTGACCCTTTCTGAATCTTTTTTATCCAAAAAAAAAGGTTTGACGTTACATTTTTATTCATATAAAAACCATAACTTGATTAGTTAAAAGAAATTGAAATGATTTTACTTTAAGAAGAAACTGAAGATTTAAATCAATTATAGTAAACCTATAAATAGCAAATCGTGTAAAGCAGCAAGCCGAAAGGGTCCATAGCTCAGTGGTAGAGCATTTGACTGCAGATCAAGAGGTCACCGGTTCGAATCCGGTTGGGCCCTTTTCAATTTTAATATTTTTCATATTGTGTAATTTTCATTTTTTTATTTCCCAAAGTGTTTAATAAAACGAGCCCGGTAACTAATCTTTCTACGTTCCAATGACCTATATATGTGCGGACGCTTATAATAAATTTTAAAGCTGCTGCTCTATATTAGGGGCGAAGATCAAACTCTCAATCACTAATTAAAGTCGAAAAAACCCTCATCATCTCTTCTAAGTCTTGTGGTTGTGCAATTTTAATTGACGGTTATTTTAATAAAACTAATTGGTTAGAATTCTACTTCCATGAATTCTGTGATTGTAATCTAATTCACCATAAAAATTAAAATTTAAATCCTACCCCAAATACCCTAAGGGTTTGCTGGGTACGAAAAGGATAGAAAATTAGTTAATCAAATGGTTACTAATATTCAAAGTAAGAAAGTGATTATTCACCATAAAAACTAGAACCTAAAATCATTTGATTAATTAATTTTTCATCCATTCTCTTTTTCCTCCAATGCCTAAACCCTAATCAATAAACCCTAAATTTAAATTATGATCATAAATCATAAAGATATAAACTCTACACCTAAATCTCTAAACTATACACCCTAAATTAAATTTCTAAATCATAAATTAGATCCACTTGCGAAAAACAAATTTCCCATCGTCGGTATATGAATTATTTTCCATTATTTAAAATATATATAATAATATATCTCCACATACAACGCACATGAGACAAAATTGGTATAATAAATATATAAAGTTCATGATATAAAAAATGAAATTTGTTATATTAAAAATATTCTGTTTATTATAAAATCTCATAACGTGTGATGATAATAAAGTGAGCTCGAAATCATTCATACATCCATGTTTTGGCCTACCGGGAGTATTTTTTTCCTTCTTATTTCCATATCGAATTATGGTATTAGAACATGGACGCATTATTTGTCGTGTTATATCGGTGGGGTTTTAAACATGTACAAGATGAACGACTGCACAGGGCCCTCAAGAAAAGAGGGCCCCAAATGAGTTGAATTAAACGTTTATATGAGAAAATAAAAGATTTTAAGTTAATAAATCATAAGAAAAAAATAACTTTAAAGAGGGTCCATAGTATATTTTTTATTAAAATAATAAATATTTTTAAAAAAAACTTTATATGCCTTTGCGATTATAAATTAAAAGACGACATTTTCGACTGCACGGGGCCTATAAATCTTTAAAGTGCCCCTGTGTCATATTTATTATGGCTGTGGATGAAATTATAATATAATGATCAATTACAATAAATATTAATAATAAAAACAACCGAAACTGTAATTATATGTAGCAGTTGTTGGAGCTCATAAAGTAAAGTTGAATGGACAACAATAAAAATGTCTTTGCAGAAGCAAAATCTATGGTGGAATTTAAAACATTAGAGACCAAAACACTCGAACGATTTGATAAGTATTATAACCTTAAACCCATTTATTCAAACAAACTTTATTACACATCAGACACCGTAAATACTAAAGAAAGTACGTATAAACTCGAACGTTCCAAATGCCGATTCCTTTAAACTGCGGGCACTGGACTAATCGGAGAGCCAGCAAGAGGAGCAGCAGCAGGAGCGGGAGCAGGAGCAGGAGATGCATCACAGTAGCCTCTAAGAATGTTGCCTTCCTCAGAAGTGAAACCAATGGAAGTGAGCATGGCAGGCCAACAATTACGAGTGATAACCTCGATCGCACGACAACACTCGGAGTCGATATCAGTTTGGCCATTAACAAAGAAGATAATAATCTCATCGGTGCACGATTTCAGCTCATTTAGTGCACTCCAGCACTCGGAAAGGTCTCTATTATCGTCGAGCCTTGCCGCTAGGGTACGGCCTGGCTTGTCGGAGCTGGAGAGTTGCCTTGCGGATGCACCACTAGCCAAAAGGCAGCATACAAGGACCAAAAGATGAAACAAATCTCTGAGGGCCATTATATATATTTTTCTTCTTCAAGTAAATTGATGAATAACAAAAGGATTAATGAAGAGTGTAAGATTGTGGGAGGTTATTTAGAGGATAAATCGAGGGAAAGGAGAGGAGTACTTAAACTAAAGCTGTGATTAATATCATTATTAAGAGATATAATTCTCTTAATCACAGGTTTCATTAAGGGGAAGATGATGGGTTTTTATAAACGAGTAACTGCAATTACTAACGTAACTTGCATGAAGACCAAAAGTAAGCCAGATGGGTGAATCTGATTGGACATAAAAATTGATTTGTTTAATTTTTCTGATTATTCTTTTTTGAAATATTTTCTGATTAATTTTTTTTAACAAGTAAAGATTAAACTTAATTGCATGTTAAATTTTAAGATGTACAAGTATTAAGATATTTAAATTCAACTTTCTCACTAATCAACTCGAATTTAGTTTTACTGTGTACAAATAAGGTTCAAGGCTTTTTTTTTAACTGAACCCAAATAGGAATGATTCTAACTTTATTTTTAAATTACTTCATTGAATTTTAAATTTAAATCAAGTTTAAATTTTAACAAACCAAAAAATTGATTTTTAAAATGTCGTTTTAATATATAATTTTTTTAAAAATTATGATGTAAATATTAGATCATATTTATTCTTTAGGTTTAATATATTTACAATATCTTGTCAAAGAATATTACAATTTCACGTTACTAACTCAAAACTTAAAATTCCCAAATCAGAATCTATTCCCTAAATCACTCTTTCTTCACTATTTTGTCGTTGAAGGCTAAAAGCACTCACTCTGAATCAGTGGCGAAGTCAAAACTTTTGTATAGTGGGGTCAGTGCAGAATATGAAAAATAGAGGATTCTCATATTACTATCATAACTACTGCTGATCCCATAATCAACAAATTAAGTAAAATTGAGTGAAGTCAATTTTAATGTATCCAGTACACTAAACTTGTTCTACAGCGGCGCTTCTCGTGGCGTTTTCTTAACTAACGTCGCAAATCTTTCACCTATTACGTCGTTTTAAAGTCAAACGCCACAAAATAGAATCTTTAGTGACATTTTTAAACAAAACGCCGATGTAGTAAAACAATTAGTGGCGTTTTGTGGAGAACGCTACAATAAGTCTGAAATTCGCGGCGTTTATTACATAAATCGTCGCAATTGGTATACTTTTCGTGGCATTTTACTAAAACGCCGGCAAAAGTCATGTTATGGCAACGTTTGTTAAACGCCACAATAGGAAAAAAATTAAAACTCCCCGTTTAAGCAAATATAATCTGTCAATCTCAGAAAATTCCCCCCAATTCTATCGTGCAAAAGAATCCCTAACTTCTATTGCTCCCTCCTCGTCGTGCTACTCATCACCATCGACCAAGCGCTCGCCTCGCCATCGCACCACAAATAAGCGTCGTTCGCCTCACCGTCGCACCACAGGCAAGCGTCGTGCGTCTTGTCGTCGAACCACAACAAGCGCCAATCGCCTCGCCGTCGCACCAACAAGTAAACATCACCGTTCGGCTCGCCATCGCACCAGCAAGCAAGCCTCGCGTGGTTTCCGGGTTTGTTCCTTAATCTTTGTATTGAAATGGTTGAAATTTAAGGTTTAAGAAATATAAGCTTTGGGTTATAAGAATGCTTTAAGGTTTAAGAAAAAAAAATTCAGTACACATTCTAGACCAAGTATTTATTAGAAAAGCATAGGAGTTTTGTGAATCCGGGTTTAAGATGGCCGCGTAACAATATAAGGGTGCTCGATAGAAAATATGCAGGTAAACTTTGAACACTAGAAATACATGGTAAGCATTATAAAGTAAAAAGGAAAGATGAAGAAAGGTCAAAATAAGTGACTGGTTTAATAAAAAATTTCTCTTTCCTATTTTACAATTAAAATTTCAGATTTAAGTTCATGAATCATAATTTTGTAGTTGTATAAGTGACTGATTCTTCTGGAGCCCTTTTATAGAATTTGAACATGTATATTTTGATATGTTTGGTAGTGAGTTGACTAATTAGTAATTAGTATAGTTGTTAGCCTTATTGGAGTTCAAATAACTTTAGTTTTGATGGTAGTTTCTTTGATTCAAATGGGTTCAAGCTGTTTTGAACTCGAAATCGATATTTCTAGTGAAGAGCTGTGATTTTTCGGTTGATTGCATGGATAGTTAGTGATGTTAATAGGCACGTGACACCTTCAAGAGAGAATTTTTATCCGAAGGGATTTATTCTGCTGGTAACTTTAAAAGAATTGGGTGCCTGTTTTCCTCCACTATTAAGTTATGTGACTAAAATCACATCAATCATATGATATGTGGTGTTAAAGATCTAGGTTAAGATTAGTCAGTGCTTGTTTAGGGTAAAAAAAAAAGAGAATGAAGAGAGTTCATTATTTTGGTGAATGAGCGAAAATTCTGTAAACTTTTTTTTCTGGTTGATGATTGGTTTTTAAGGCTTATGATTGAGATGGATGATTCTAGAGTGCTAAGATATTAATTGACCGGAAGCAAAATAATACTAAGAATTAATGGTTCTAGACTTCCAGCTTCCAATTCATTTTTTTGGCGATTAGTGCCTATACTATGATTCATTAGCATAACTCTTGTGCAATTTATGTTTATAATGGCACAATCCTGACCAGCAGAACATTTAATTTGCTTATGTAATTTGTCTCCATTTAGTTTTTGTTCTGCGGCTAGGGTTCTCAATTGTCAATTAATTATACCTGCTTTATTTGAAGAATTCTTTACTCTTTATCTTTTTTAGTATATCGTTTTAAATAATTCTGCATACTAAATGCTTTGTGGTTCGACTTCCAATATATATATGTTTCAATGTTGTTTCAGGCAAAAGTATCATGTAGGGTGTTTGTAAATACAAAAAATCAGACAATTTGTAAACGAGCAACTGCAATTACTAACGTAACTTGCACACTACACGAATCTTGTTCTATAGCGGCACTTTTAGCGGCGTTTTAAAACCAAACGCCGCTAATTTTAAAGAATCAGCGGCGTTTTTAACAAAAACGCCACAAATAACAAATTTTGCGGCGTTTGTAGAAAAAAACGCCGCAAAAAACGAATAAAGGGTGGCGTTTATATACCAAACGCCGCAAAAAACGGATAAAGGGTGGCGTTTTTATACCAAACGCCGCAAAAGGGTTCCTATAATTAAAATAATTATATTTTGGTGGCGTTTTTAAAAAAAACGACGCATCAGGTATACATTTAGGGGCGTTCTTTATAAAAACGCCGCAGTGTGTATTTTAAAACTCTTTGTTCAACTCTTAAATCTCAATCGACCCCTCACTCGATCCCCAATTATACCTAGAAGCCCTAATTTTTCCTTCATCGGCTCTTAATCCCTCACGTCGTTTTACTCTCAATCGCTCACGTCGTTTCCCTCTCAATCGGCTCTCACTCCCTTGAAGCTTCCTTGCCGCTAAAGATTGTCCCTTAAAACCATTGACGCTGTCTTGGTGAGTATGTGCTGCATATTCTTTTTGGAGGAAAATCCGCTTGTAGACTTTGTAGAGCTCTCGGATACTTGTCAAGGCCTCTACTACTGCAACATTTTAAGCGGAGTCATAAGAGGAGCACTGGAGATGGTGGCGATGAAGACGGAAGTCACCTGGATACGCGATATGCTTAGAGGAGACGATGCATATGAGTTGCTGGTAAAACTTCTGAGACAACTTCACAAGGACGACGAGTAACATTTCCCCCTTTCACTTTATTTCCCCTCATATCTTCCATTTTCATTTAGGGTTTATATTATCCGTACTCTGAATTTCCTTTAAAAGTTGGATTAGATTTGATACTAGGTTATTCCGTACCAAAATTCATGTTTTCAATTTGGATTTTATTTCACATTTAACTCGTACCAAAATTCATGTTTTCAATTTGGATTTTATTTCACTTTATTCCGTATCTTTTAATTATGATAAGAATCAAGTTTCAAAATTGGAAAAGAAGTGGGTAATTAATGAATACATGTTGCTTATGCAACAACACTGGTTAGTATTCATCTCTTGTTTTACAGGATTGTTGGTCAAGTTGTTGTTTCTGGAAAGCATCAGTGGATATTTGCATATAAGCATGCTAACAGCTACTGCTCATTGTTCGAAGTGATGAACTCTATGAGAAATGATATCAAACATTTGTTTCATAGTTGCTTTTGATATATTTTTCATCACTCTCGTGCTATTTTTTCCTGCCTTATTGGGTTTGAATTTCAGTTCTGCGATGGTTGGCAAAGTCAATTTGTGGCAGGGATCAGGGTATGGGTGCATTTTCTTTCCACTTAATAATTGCAGTGCAATTTGTTTTAGTTGAAGAAAATATAAATCTTAGCTTTAATTTGATATTATGGGCCCAACTTGCATAGTTGCATGATGATTATTTGATGTTTTTTTAAGTGTTAAATATATGTTGTAATATGTGCAGCAGGACAATCTAGTCAACTGTAACAGGAAATTTGCTTATGTTCTGAGATATCATATCATCCTTCTAATTATATCTTGCGATGTGTTCAGATTGAATACGGTGAGACTGATGCATGGTTATCTATGGAACTAATGTTTCATCTGAGTGTTCTTCCTCTTACTATTTACAATCAGATTTGATTTTCTTTTTTGCTTCTTGTGCAAGGTTGTGGTCATTTCTACTATAGTATAGATTTCTAATTAGTATGAGCTACTAATTTGGTCCCACAGGAATACAATATATGTTTCACAACGGTTGAAAGATTTTCTGATGGTTTAGTTCCTCGTTTGCCCTCTAGTAAAACAGCTGGGGTTCTACCTGAGGTATAATCTCCTCTTAACATTCTGAATCCATTTTGATGATTTGAACAGCTGAATTTGCCAAGTTCTGTCGAAACATTATTACATACTGCTTCTTTATTTGTGTTATGCTGTCTATATAGTTCTTTAAGTAGATGCTCCAACTGTTTGGAAGTGTAAAATAGAAACATATAGTTGTATCTTGAGAATAAGTAATCACTTGTTTTATTGATGCTTTTGAAACTAGAAAGGAATTTTGAAATTGTATGAGTTATAACTATTTATAATCACAGATTATTGGTACTATTTTAAGTGATCAATAAATTATGATAAAAGGAAATTTGAGATGAGTAATGATACTCATGAGCAATCTGCCTGATCATTGTTTGAAGAGCTATTGGCTCCTTAAATGCTTCTGCATGTTCAAATGAGACTTCTCCATTAAAGATGTGTCTTTACACTGTCTATTTGCTTCCAGTTCTTCATATGTAAATATTAATAGATAATTTGTTTTTATACCCTTTTGTAGTTGCTGAAAAATATAAGTTTTAACTCTCGTAATTTGTCTATGACTATGGAGACTTTGGAAGTATATACACTTCAAAATGTAGTAAAATTGACTTTTAGCTAGATTTGCCCCCTTGCTATACGTATGGTTACTCTATTAATAGAAATATTTTCAACTTTTTGTAGACCATTGTTGTTGTTTCTGTTGTTCCTCTTTGTGCTGTCTAGATTTAGTTTTGATTTGAACTTTTGAGGGTTCATTTATGCATTTCTTTGTGGTTTAAACTTAAAGGTTATTATATTCTTTGTTTGGTCATGTGTCAAGGTTATATGACCTAATGTTTGTTTGGTTTTTTTCTTGAGCAGAAGAAACAACTCTCCTAGACCTGCTTAATTTCATGTATAACAACACCCTATCAACAACCGCACCTACTGCCTTGTTAGATGTGTTGATGGCTGCTAACAAATTTGAGGTTGTATCATGCATGAGGTTGCATCAGCTTTGCTGTATTGTAGGGAATCGAAACCTGAACATGTAGGGATTCGAGATGGTGGTCGGTAGTTGTGTTGACCAAGAGCTAGTGGATCGGGAAAGATAGGCATAGGAACGAAATATGTAGAGGGATTAAATTGTGAACAATGTACTTTTTGTAATGAAATAAATATTTTGTTTAACCAATATTTTTGAGATGAAATAAATATTTTATTTAACAAATATTTTGAATAAGTAATTTACATTTTTTGACGAAATAGAAATAGGGAAAATTAATTTTTATAATTAATTTATTTCCTTTACAATCAAACTTAGCGGCGTTTGAAAAAAAAACGTCACTAAAAGTCAGGTTATTGCGGCGTTTGTAAAATAAAACGCCACTAAAGGTCAGGCTTTCGTGGCGTTTGCAACATAAAACGCCACTAAAGAACAGTTATTCGCTGCGTTTTTAACTACAAACGCCGCTATAAAATTTGACTTTTTGCGGCGTTTTCAAAAATAAACGCCACTAAAGAACAATTATTTGCGGCGTTTGTATTTACAAACGCCGCTATAGATCTTGACTTTTTGCGGCGTTTTTTACCGAAAAACGCCGCGAACTATTGCGGCGCAGCTTTAAGCGGCATTTCTTGCGGCGCTTTCTTAAGCGCCGGGAAAGTTTTTAGCGGCGCTAAAAAACGCCGCTATAGGGTTAGAAAAATGCCGCTAAAGAACTGTTTTGCTGTGAAGATGAAGACCAAAAGTAAGCCATATGGGTGAATAAAAATTGATTTGTTTAATTTTTCTGATTTTTTTTGAAATATTTTCTGATTATTTTTGTTTAACAAGTGAAGATTAAACTTAATTGAGTAACACCCCGGTTTTAGGTCCGGGAGTTATCGGTTTTGATCTAGGATTAATTTCGGGTTAAATTTAAATTAAAGAGCCGATTTTTATAAAAGTTCTCATTATTTACGATAACGCCATTAATGAAATTTTAAGAGGGTTTTGAAAATCAAAACCACTCATCTTCTTCCAAAAACCATTTTCTCTCATTTTCATCACCTTTCCTCCATTGAAGATCTTTGAAGGTAAATCCTCTTTTTCTTTTCTTTGTTTTACTTAAATTAAAGTTGGATTTGCAAGGCCCATTAATTCCCAACCTTGAAATTTCAAGATTTATGAAAAGTGGGGATTTTGAGTGAAATCCCGTATGGGTCTTTTAGGGCAGTGTTTTGTGGCGTTTTTAAAGTTTATTTTGAAGTCATAACATGTTTAAAAGGTTGTTTAATTATAGTATACCCGAAACTAGTCTTAGGGGTGGATCTTAGAAGTGAAATAAGTGAGTTTTTGGCTTGCTTTTATGGTAAAAAGAGGGCTGGAGGTGTGTGGACCTTAGATATGTGTTTTTAGATATTATTTGATGATTTTTGAGGGGTGATAGTGCTGGTTTGATTGGATTTCCCGAAACCACAGCTGTAGGTGATTTTTAGAAGTGGAAAATAAGAGTTTTTAAGGTGTTTATGTGGGGAAATGAAGGGTTGATGATTGTACAGCCTTCGGGTGATGTTTTGGACATGTTTTGGAGTGTTTTAAGTGTTTAAATTGAGGGGTAATGGCTGGGTTTTGCTCAAGTACGAAAATGAGAATATTTGGGAGGAATTCGGCTTTGAATTGTTGAGAAAATATTGTGGAATTGTGAGCTGATGTATAACAGCAAATTTGTGGTTGATTAAGAGGTTAATACATTGTTTTTGATTGGTTAGAAACAACAGATTTGGCCTTGGGTGGTTCGGACGCGGTCTCGGGAAGTTCAGAAGCTTGAAACGACTTTGTGGTTTGCATTGGTGTGCAAATGGTGAGTGGAAATGTTTTTAAGCAACGTTTTGGTTCAAATATGGTTTTGAGAAAGTTTAGATTGAGCTTGAAAGGCCAATCTAAACTCATGAGTAAGTTGATGTGTATCGCCTCTTTAAACCGGTGTTAAAAAAGGCAAAAGGCGCACTAAGGCGATATGGGTTTTATATCCGAGATGCAAGGCGAGAGGCGCACACCTTATTGAAGTAAGGCGCACATTTTGAAAATAAAAGATATACAATTTTTTTCCAATTGTATAGTCAAGCAAAAGAAATGTCCATGCGATATAAACGCCAAAAAGTATTCATCATGAGCATTTTATGTATTAAGCATCACTTGAAAATTCTTTACATTCAATAAAATTTTGGGTAATAAGAATAATGAGATTCTTTGAATGTTCAACTCCAACATGAAAAATTAAGGAAAATGTATAAATGCACATGACATTTCATTTTAGTACAAAACAAGAAAGAAAATTAGTACTTTAAAAAAGAATATAAGTTCAACAAAAGTTCTTCCTTCCATTTACCTTTAACTTTTCAATCAAAAAGCATATGACATTGCATTTTATCATGCAATATAAAATCTTTTATACTGTAAATACACAAAGCTAGTTATATAATAATCTCAAAAGGATATATGCTGTGGGTAATTATTCCATGCACAAGCGCTTGTAGAAATTTTGTTTACACAATGTCTTAGTTTTAGGGTTTAGGGAGTTCATTTAGGGTTTAGGGTTTATGAGTTTAAGTTTAGTAGTTTTGAATTTATGGGTTGTTGATAGAATTTAGGGTTTAGGGTTAAAATTTAAGGTTTGTAAGTTAAAATCTAAACCCCTAACCATATTATCCTAAAACCTAAATCCTAATTTCTAACCTTAACCCTAACCCTTAAATTCTAACCATAAACCCTAAATTCTAAAGCCCTACACTAAAACCCCTAAACTCAATTAATTTAGTTCAATTTTTAAAACTCAACCAAATTTATTTGAATTTAAATTTGATCCAATTTAATTAATGTTTGTATATATAGTGTGTTATGCTTTAAGTTCAAATTACACATTAACTCAACAAAATTAATTTAAGTTTCATTTGATTAATGTTATTTTTGTGTGGTCTCACTTTTGGCCCAAGTTAGTATGTAAAAAATTAAAAAAAAAAACAAAAAGAACAAGAAAAGTGAACAGGCGGCGCCTTTCTGCGCCTTTACGCCTCATCACCTGGTGCGCCTTAGGCGCGCCTTGCTGCGCTTCATTGAAGTCGCCTCGCCTAGACTCAATTAGGCGTTTCACCCTCGCCTCACCTTAGCACCTAGGCGCGCCTCAGTAGCGCCTTTTTAAACACTGCTTTAAACTCCCTTTTTACCGTTTTTTTCATTACATGAGGTGATAACTTGTTATGCATGAAATTTCAATACTTTGGAAGGAAGCATGTTGTTTGTTATTATGTTGTTAATCATGCATGATGAAATCAATGGTGTTATTGATATGCCTTGTAAAGTATATGTAACTTGGTGCAGGTTGTGTACGGAAATGGTAAGTAAGACCATTTGCAGTTGGTAAGATTGTAAGAAGTAAGATTGTGCATAATTGTGGATTTTGTTGCAAGGTGTTTTTGGTCATGCATGATATAGTGTATCCATGTTGTATGATGGTGATTTGTATATCGTATTGCATGATTGGTGGAATCATGGTGAGTACATTCAACGCATGGAATGTTGTGGTGAGTACGTGCTAGGCACGGATGCGGTAAGAGATAAATTTTGAGCTATTGATATTGATGTTTTGGTTAACTATTGGCACTAGTATGTCTTGGGGTACAAATGATCGATCATTAGGATGAGAGTGTGCACACGGTTGAGTCAAATACCCACGTGGTCTTGGTGATGAAAGTCACCAAGATGGAGTACGGTGTACGCAGCGGAAATCTTCTTTATATTAGTCGGTGATGAGTGGAATCCCATCGACGGTGCGGGATGATGAGTGGAATTTCATCCGCAAGGTAACGGTGATGAGTGTAATCCCACCGTAAGGTAATGTTGTCGATGTTGAGTACATTGGATGAAATTTCCAACGGAAGTTATCCGTGTATCCAAATACACTTACTAGTTGCCAATATGATTCACGTTTATGTGGTTGATGTGGTGAGATGAATGTTAACATATTTATGTCGAGCATAACATGAAGTATGATGTCATGCTATATGTTGTTTTCATTGAGTTATCGTAAGTTGCTATGATGTTATTGGAGGGACATGATATGTTATGATTGATTATGCCTTTATGCATACCATAAAGTGTGATGCCATGATAAATGTCTATGTTGTTGACTTATAGTTAATCTTGTGAGTTAGTAAGAGGATTATGTCGTTGGATGAATTGTAAGTGTTGGCTTTTGTTTTAAAGAAAGCTTTGAACCCTGCATTGTCGTTGTTATGTTTTCGAGCACCGCTCACTAAGCTTTATGCTTACGCTCTCCTTTTTCGATAATGCAGATCATTAGCGTGGAGTTAGCAAGGAGCAAGGAAAGGGCGTCCAAGCGTGTGGTAGTTGCTCAAGTATGGTTTAGTAAATAATGTAGTAGTTTAGCAATGAGAAATGCTACGTGTTGTAGGAGCGTGTATCTAGACTCCTATGTGTTGGCTTTATGTTGTTAATACCTTGTGTTGATGGATTTGTAAACCACGTTTATGTTTATGCCTAAGTGTTTTGCATTTGAGGGCTTTTAACCATTTCTTACGAATGCTTAAGTGTTTTGCTTTAATGGCATGTAAACCTTGTTATGCAATGTATTTGGTGGATGCTTGATTTCTTTAAATGAATGGCCTTGTCATGTATGCCTTATGGTTGATCACATTGTAGTAGGATGAATTGCCTATAGATTGTGTGTATGTTTGATGTTCCATGATTCTTGTGGTTTTGGGGATGTTTGGGAACACTTGGAGATGTATAAAACTGTCTTAAGGGTCACACAGATTGCAGGCGTTTCGAAACACGTGAGGTGGTTTCGAAACGGGTGTAGCTCCAAGGGTACTCGTATCGGAACGCGTTTCGATACGGTTTGACACTGTGAGCACCCGTTTCGGTACGCGTATCGAAATGAATTGCCACTGTGAAGGCCTGTTTCGGAACCTGTTCCGGAACGCTATGCTTTTAGAGACCCCTGTACCGAAACGGAGTGGGCCGTATCGGTACGGCCTGGTCAGACTTTTGAACTAAAGCCCGCGTATTTTGGCTATTTAGCATCTTCAAAGGTTCTCGGATGTCGGGTTTTAGTCCCGTTGGTTGTATGCTTCCTGGTTATGTTTGTGCGCATCGTTTATGTATGATCTTGGTTTCGTAAGTATACAAAAAGGACTAACTTGACACTTGGTAAATTTATGTCACCTTACGTCTGCTTGAATGTTTCTTTATTGTTTTCACTGTCGCTGACACATAGAACTAAATGATACATTTAGATAAGATAAATAAATGAAAAAATTTCTAGGGTTGCTAATCGAAGTGGAGCCTTAACGAGTTTCACTTTGGTTTTCCCCGTGTAACCTACTCTGACCGGTCAGTCGTCCAGACCGGGACGAGGGGGTTACATTTGTTGGTATCAGAGCCTGAGGTTTCTGAGACCTCGAGTAGGTAAGTGAGGTAAGTTTGAAGTGTTATGTTGTTGCTTTGTCTCGGTGAATATTTTGCCATGTATGCTTGATATTTGCTTGCTAGTACGGTGTTTGAAAGCATGTGTTTGCATGATGGTTGTGTTGAGGCGTAGTGTCGAGTTCCCATTGCTACCATTACTTATTTAAAAGAGATTTTGAATAAAGGAGTACTTGAGCACCTTGGACCCTTGCTCTTGCTAACCTCATATATTTTTGTTTGCGTGTTTTGTTTGTTGTTGTATTGTTGCTTTTGGCAAGTATGAGACCAAGGCATGGGCTTGGAGCTGGTAATCATGAATCTGAGGTTTCAGAGGATGTGATTGATGAGAGAGTTCATCGCTCTAGTTCAAGGCAGTATGGTCGTACCAGAGTTTGAGGTACAGTTTGTCTGTTTGGGTCAGCGTGCATATGAGTTGGTTCCTGTTGAGAAAGAACAATGTGACCGATCCTGATATGGGTGGTAAAAGAAGTGAAGACCTATGAGTTGGCTTCAGAATGATATCGATGTTATAACAGGTAATTTCTCGATACAGTCATTGAGTTTGTTTTCTCTGATTAATTATGGATCTACGCATTCGTATATTTTGAGTGAGCATGCAAAGTTGTTGAATTTACCATGTGAGGTACTAGAGGTAAGTGTTAGTGTTACTAGCTCTTTCGGTGATACAGTAGTGGTTAGAAAGATGTACAGAAGATGTCCGTTGATGGTTCAGGGTCACGTGTTTCCAATAGATGTGATGGAATTACCTTTTTACGGTTTTGATGTGATACTGGGCATGGATTGGCGTGTAGAACATAGAGTTAGGGTAGACTTTTAGACAAAGAGAGTTTTCTTAAAGCTCGCGGATGACTATGAGATTGTAATGGTAGGTGAGAATGTGAAATTCTTATCGAATGTTGTTTAGCTTTAAAGGCTCAGAGGTTGTTTGAGTTTGGTTGTCAGGCCTACCTAGCTTAGGGATGAATCCGAATATGAATGAGGTCAGACCACAGGATATCAGGACAGTCTGTGATCTCCCGAATGTGTTTCCGGAAGAATTGCCTAGTTTGCCACCTGACAGGGAAGTTGAGTTTGCTATGGAGACGTATACAGATTCTGTTCCTGCTTCGATTGCTCTGTACTGTATGGCACCGAAAGAATTGAAAGAGTTGAAGACTCAGTTGCAAGAGTTGTTAGAGAGAGGTTTTACCCATCCGAGTTCTTCGCCTTGGGGCGCACCGGTATTGTTTGTGAAGAAGAAAGACGGTAGTATGAGAATATGCATAGATTATAGGCAGTTGAATCAGTTGACAGTGAAGAACAAGTACCCTTGCCGTGTATCGATGATTTGTTTGATCAGTTGAGAGGGGCATCAATCTTTTCAAAGATAGATTTGAGATTCGGGTATTGCCAGTTGAAGGTAAAGGAGGTTGATGTTTCGAAGATAGCTTTTAGGACTAGATATGGTCACTATGAGTTCTTAGTAATGCCGTTTGGGTTGACGAATGCACCGGCTGCTTTCATAGACATGATGAATAGGATTTTTCATCAGTACCTAGACCAGTTTGTGGTTGTTTTATAGATGATGTTTTTGTGTATTCGCGTACCGAGGAAGACCATGACCGGCATTTGAGGATAGTTTTGCAGACCTTGTTAGACAACCAGTTGTATGCAAAGTTGAGTAAGTGCGAGTTCTGGATCCGAGAAGTAGTCTTCCTAGGACATGTAGTGTCAGCCGATAGGATTAAAGTTGATCCGAAGAAGATAGAAGTCATTGTTGAGTGGAAGCAACCGAAGACTGTGACCGAAATTCGTAGTTTTCTAGGCTTAGCCAGATACTATAGGAGGTTTGTGAATGGTTTCTCGAAGATAGCCGCTCCTTTGACAAAGTTACTTCAGAAGAATGTTCAGTTTGAGTGGTCAGATGTGAGACATCAAGCCTTTGAGAAATTGAAAGAAGCGACCAATACACCGATTTTGATTCAGTCAGAGTCGGGGAAGGACTATGTGATCTACAATGATGCTTCATATATAGGATTAGGTTGTGTACTCATGCAAGATGGAAGAGTTGTGGCTTATGCCTCGAGACAGCTAAAGACTCATGAGCATAATTATCCGACACATGACATAGAGTTAGCTGAAGTTGTATTTGCTTTGAAGAAGATTCAGAGGCATTACATGTATGGTGAGAAATACACAGTGTATACAGATCACCAGAGCTTGAAATATTTGATGACATAGAAAGAGTTGAATCTTAGACAACGTAGGTGGTTAAAATTGCTTAAGGACTATGACCTCAAGATTGATTATAATCCGGGAGAGCCAACGTAGTAGCCGATGCTTTAAGTAGAAAAGTGGCAGTTGAATTGCGAGCTATGTTCGCTAGATTGAGCTTGTCGAGTGATGGTGGTTTAATGGCTGAGCTTCGGGTTAGACCTACGTTGAGCCAGGTGATTAGAGAGAAACAGTTGCAAGACAGATCTTTGGCACCTCACGTGCAAAATATAGGGGAAGGAAGATATACAGAGTACAGTTTCAGAGACGATGAGGTTTTGTGTTTCTAAGACAGAATAGTTGTGTCGAATGACGGTGATTTGAGACGTACTATTTTGAGTGAAGCTCATATCAGTCTATTGGCTATACATCCGGATAGTACAAAGACGTATCATGAGTTGAAAGATGAGTACTATTGGGTTGGTCTGAAAAGAGATGTTACCGATTTTGTGAGCAAGTGCATGGTTTGTCAGCGTGTTAAGGCAGAACATCAATTTTCGTCTGGTTTGTTACAACCGTTGAGAATTTCAGAATGGAAGTGAGAAAATATTACTATGGACTTCGTATCAGGTTTACCTTTGACTCTTCTAAGAAGAATTCAGTTTGGGTGATTGTTGACCGTTTCACAAAGTGTGCTCATTTCTTAGCGTTCATACGACCTACTCTCTAGATAAGTTGGCCGATTTGTATATCAGTGAGATTCTGAGATTGAATGGTGTGTCGAAGTCGATTGTTTCAGGTAGAAATTCGAGGTTTACAGCTAGATTTTGCGAATGTCTGCATAGTGCTTTGGGTACTCGTCTGAATTTCAGTACATCGTATCGCCCTCAGTCTGATGATCAGTCAGAGAGAGATATTCAAATATTAGAGGACGTGTTGAGATGTGCATTATTGACCTTCAGTGATGCGTGGGAGATCTATCGAGCTTGTCAGGGTTAAGTAGCGACATAGAAGTGTGAAAGAAGCCACTTGGGGTAGAGAAAGGAAGATATGGAGAAACGGTATCCGTATCACTTTCCGTCAGGAAATTTCGAAGACGAAATTCCTTAAGTGGGGGAGAGTTGTAACACCCCGGTTTTAGGCCCAAGAGTTATCGGTTTTGATCTAGGATTAGTTTCGGGTTAAATTTAAATTAAAGAGCTGATTTTTATAAAAGTTCTCATTATTTACGATAACGCCATTAATGAAATTTTAAGAGGGTTTTGAAAATCAAAACCACTCATCTTCTTCCAAAAACTATTTTCTCTTATTTTCCTCTCCTTTCCTCCTTTGAAGGTAAATCCTCTTTTTCTTTTCCTTGTTTTACTTAAATTTAACTTAAATTAAAGTTGGATTTGCAAGGCCCATTAATTCTCAACCTTGAAATTTCAAGATTTATGAAAAGTGGGGATTTTGGGTGAAATCTCGTATGGGTCTTTTAGGGCAGTGTTTTGTGGTGTTTTTAAAGTTTATTTTGAAGTCATAACATGTTTAAAAGGTTGTTTAATTATAGTATACCCGAAACTAGTCTTAGGGGTGGATCTTAGAAGTGAAATAAGTGATTTTTTGGCTATTTAGCATCTTCAAGGGTTCTCGAATGTCGGGTTTTAGTCTCGTTGGTTGTATGCTTCCTGGTTATGTTTGTGCGCATCGTTTATGTATGATCTTGGTTTCGTAAGTATGCAAAAAGGACTAACTTGACACTTGGTAAATTTATGTCACCTTACGTCTGCTTGAATGTTTCTTTATTGTTTCCGCTGTCGTTGACGCATAGGACTAAATGATACATTTAGATAAGATAAATAAATGAAAATTTTTCTAAAGTTGCTAATCGAAGTGGAGCCTTAACGGGTTTCACTTCGGTTTTCCCCATGTAACCTACTCCGACCGGTCAGTCGTCCAGACCGGGACGAGGGGTTACAAATTGCATGTTAAATTTTAAGATGTACAAGTATTAAGATATTTAAATTCAACTTTCTCACTAATTAACTTGAATTTAGTTTTACTGCGTACAAATAAGATTCAAGGTTTTTTTTAACTGAACCCAAATAGAAATGATTCAACTCGATTCTTTACTTTATTGAATTTTAAATTTAAATCAAGTTTAAAAAACTGATTTTTAAAATGTCGTTTTAATATATAGATTTAATTTTTTAAAATTATGATGTAAATATTAGATCAATTTATTCTTTAGGTTTAATATATTTACAATATCTTGTCAAAGAATATTACAATTTCACGTTACTAAGTCAACACTTAAAATACCAAAATCAGAATTTAATCCTTAAGGGCCTGTTTTTGGTTGTTTTTAGCAACCCAAAAGCACTTAAAAAGTGATTTTAGTTAAAATAGGTTGTTTTTTGTTGCTTTTAAAACTAGCTTTTCCACTCAAACTAAAAAGCTAGGTTTTATAGCTTCTTTGGTAGAAAAGCTAGTTTGAAAATAAAATTACTTTTTTACCCTTTTTATTTAATTAAAATTTATTGTTAAAATAATGTTTATGCATACATAATTGTAAAATAATATATATTTTATAATATTTATATTGAAAATAAAATTGTTTTATTTGTAATTTATTTTAATTTATTATTAATTTGTAGGTGGTATGTCCGTATATAATCTACAATGTACTTTATATTTTCAAATTAAATTTTTTCAAAAAATAATTTTTTATTATAATTGAAATCGATTTATTTCATGTATCATAACATTAACTAATTTGAACATCACACAAGTTTATTTTTACTTTTTAATATCATGTGTCTAAAATAGACATTTTATCTCCTCAAAATCACTTTTTGACATCAATGACAAACACTAACCAACTTTTCAAAATTACTTTTCAACCGCTAGTTTGAAAATCACTTTTTTCACCACACTTTTTAAAAGCAACCACAAACTAAGTGGATCACTCTTTCTTCACTCTTTTGTCGTTGGAGGCTAAAAGCACCCACTCTGAATCAGTGGCTATTAAGAAATCAGTGTAGAATTTGAGAAATAGAAAATTCTTTTACTACTATAATAACTATTGTTAATCACAAACATCAACAAATTAAGTGAAACTGAGTGAGGTCAATTCTAATACATCCTATAAAAAAAATTTAAAAATATTATATTAATTTTTTACTATACCCAACAAATTAAGTGGGGTCAATCGACCCCACACATATTAATGTAGATCTGCCCATGCTCTCGATCGCCGGAGACTTTTAACAACTCCTTCTGCTTATATTTAGTTTTTCAAACTTCAA
This sequence comes from Hibiscus trionum, assembly GCA_030270665.1. Taxonomy (NCBI): domain Eukaryota; kingdom Viridiplantae; phylum Streptophyta; class Magnoliopsida; order Malvales; family Malvaceae; genus Hibiscus; species Hibiscus trionum. Next base: position 10,582,748 of record BSYR01000052.1, read on the forward strand.
AACCAAAACCAATATTTTAACCATTTCAAAAAGCACCCTCCATTCTTTCTTCCTATTTATCATAAACCTTCAACTATAAACCGAACCAAATCCAAAACATGGGGAAGAAGATGAAGTTCCCCTTTCTCTCCAATGCCATGAACAACATCGTACAACATCCTAAATCATCTTGGCAATGGCTGCCTTCTTGTCACCAGCCCAGAATTCTCTCTTTCCGAATAAACAACATTAACAACAAAACCCTTTTCACTACCATCATCAACTCTACTTACTTAGATCCCATTGATGAAACACCCGACCATAATCCTCCATTAGAGGTCGTCATCCGGGGTCTAAAGTCGGATAGGCTGTTTTTCGAGCCCGGACAGACCAGTTCAATCATGGAAGAGGCAACAAAAAGTAATGAACAAGAGGAAGAAGAAAAAGAAGATGACAATGATTATATTGATGTGTTGCCTTTTAAAGAGAGTGTAGCATTGTTAATGGAGTCCCGAGATCCGTACGTCGATTTCCGGGAATACATGTTTTAAATGTTGAATTCATGCTATGTTGAGACTTGTTTTGGCCTTTGGTTAAATGCCTTGTGTTTTGGCTTGTTGGTGTTTGAGCTAGAAGTGTCCTTTCGAGCTTTCATGTTTGAGATCCATGTTTGAGTGTGTGCATGTTTGAAACCTTCTTTTAGGGTGTTTTGCCTCTAGAATGTTTGCTTAATATGTTGCTATGTGGTTTGTGATCTTTCGGGGTAAGTTTGAGAATGTTTGGGGATGCCAAAATGCATTTTCGGGCTAATTTGTGCTCAGGCGTTTCGGAACATTTGGTATGGTTTCAGAACAGCCAGGATTTTGGTGCACCCATATCGGAACAAGAGTGCTGCCGTTTCGGTACGTTTTGCCTCTGGAGACTCCAGTTTCGAAACCAAGAGGATCCGTTTCAGAACATCCTAATTTTTCTTTTTGATGAGATCTCGCGTTTTGAAACATGCAACCCTTGTTTCGTAACATAGGTAGTTAAAGTAGTTAAAAGGCATTTTTGAAGGTTTCCAAATGTTACATTTTAGTCCCTAGTCCTTTTATGTTTCTTAAATGAGTTTATATGTCTCGTTGGTGTTGGTTTTGCCTCGTGTGCTTGAAATTTGACTAACAAACTATTCGGTAAGGATTAGATTACCTTTTTGCCCATGTTTAGTGTGGTTTTTGCAAAACGGTCATTTGTGACTGTTTCTCTTTAATTAGACATTCGACTGATGTCCGATTGAGATGTTGTTCTTTCACTGTGACCCTTAACACCATAGGACCGTTAAATTGCATTTAGACAAGATAAATCTTAATCTAGAGTTGTTAATCGGAGGGAAAATCTCGAATTTTTCTTCGGTTATCCCCGTGTGACTCTCCCGATTCGGTCTTGCGACTAGACTGGGTCGAGGGGGTTACAGTAAGCCTCGCGTGTTTTCCAGGTTTGTTCCTTAATCTTTGTAATGGAAATCGGGTATGTTGTTATGAATTAATAGTGAATGATAATTAATTTCTCATCAACATTTTATCTTTTATATAGAATTTCTCATTATTTTTGGCGAGATGATTATCTAATTTTTTGAAATCAAGCTACTAAGAATTTAATTTTACTGCTTTCAGAAATTACAGAGAGAAAGAACAAAAAATGGCTGAAATCTCTTCAAGAAAAATGGAAGAGAAAATTAGGATTGAACTTGAAGAAAAAGTACATAGTTTAATGTTATCAAAGATATTTTATAACATTAGTTCATAACTCATGTAATCAAGTTGTATAACTTGGTGATTGCAGGAAAGAAAAGCTGAAATAAAGTTGGAAAAAGCTCAAGAACTAGGGAAGCCAGAAGTGATTGCAGCGATTGCAAATGAGAAAGCATCATTAATTGAGAATATGACTGAAGCAAATCTTCACGTAAGCTTTCTCCTAGTGGAATTTTTTAATGAAAATCTGAACAAAAATTAACTTCACTAGTTTTAGGATGAAAATATGACCTAGAAGTTCTTTAAACTTCATTTACCACATGTTACCTTGTTTCTTTCTGGATGAATATGTTCTAATATTGGTATTGATGCCTCTTTTTTACTTTTAGTTTTGTCAGAAGCATGGAATTTTTTGAATTTAGCTATGAATGTATAATTTTTTCTTACTTTGATAATATTGATTAATTTTACAATTATATTCATATAATTTTCACACTTCGTAGTGTGATTGCTCAATGTTCTTGTTTTGTTTCTTCTTTTTCTCCTTGTTTGACAAAAGCTCATGTACTAAACTGTCTCTCTTTGTTATTGTAGCTCAGAACAATCTAGTATATTTGTAAAATTAGTTCCTCAAGTTCCCACACTACAGGAATAGAAGCCTCTTCATTATAAGGAAAAGCTATGTTGGTATCATTTTACTACACTATAAAAACATATTACTGTTTCTTTCACTGTAAAATGTGACTTGGAACTAAGTTTGATTTTCTTGTCTTCTTTGTAGTACCGCTGAAGAGATATATATGATGTAAAGTGGGAAGGTGTCAAATTATCCTTCCTTGTAGTATGTTCTTTGGATTTTTATGAGCTTTAAGAGAATGTCATTTTAGTTAATTTAGCATGAATTTGTAACTGTTGAATTAAGAATACTTTTTTGCCCCTCAATGATGTTTTCAATTCAATAATTGTATTGATTGTTAAGTTTATTAATTGTCTTTGCAATGCGATGATTTGGTTGATAATTATTTATATGTGTTCGCATTTGAAATTGGATGTTAGTTTATTCATTTCAAAGTTAATTGATCAATTTATTTTTGGGGTTTAGCTTTTTATTTAATTAATCAAACCAATTAAAATGCTTGTGAAAACATTGTTCCTTTTTGCGGCGTTTTGGGTAAAAAAACACCACTAAATATCCATGACAAATGGTGGCGTTTATATATCAAAATGTCGGTAAAAAAAAGTTATTAGCGGCTTTTGAGGCAAAAAATGTCACTGGAAGTTATGACATACTATGACGTTTATACAATAAAATGTCGTTAAAGAAAGATTATTAGCGGCGTTTGTGGCAAAAAATGCCACTAAAAATCATGACATATTTTCAGCATTTGCACATCAAAACGCCGCTAAATAAAGGTTATTAGCGGCGTTTTATATATCAAACGCCGCTATAGAACAAGATCTGTTGTGGCGTTTCTCATCAACAAACACCGCGAGTATTTGCAGCGCTTATAAATTAAAAGAAACTTTATGTCTTTGCGTTTATAAATTAAAAGACGTCGTTTTAAAAGAAACTTTATGTCTTTGCGTTTATAAATTAAAAGACGTCGTTTTAGTTTAGTAAATTGCACAGGGCGTATAAATCTTTAAACCGTCCCTGTGTCATATTTATTATGGCTGTGGATGAAATTATAATATAATGATAATTACAATAAATATTAATAATAAAAACAACCGAAACTGTAATTATGTGTAGCAGTTCTTGGAGCACATAAAGTAAAGTTCAATGGACAACAATAAAAATGTCTTTGCAGAAGCAAAATCTATGGTGGAATTTAAAACATTAGAGACCAAAACACTCGAATGATTTGATAAGTATTATAACCTTAAACCCATTTATTCAAACAAACTTTATTACACATCAGACACCGTAAATACTAAAGAAAGTACGTATAAACTCGAACGTTCCAAATGCCGATTCCTTTAAACTGCGGGCACTGGACTAATCGGAGAGCCAGCAAGAGGAGCAGCAGCAGGAGCGGGAGCAGGAGCAGGAGATGCATCACAGTAGCCTCTAAGAATGTTGCCTTCCTCAGAAGTGAAACCAATGGAAGTGAGCATGGCAGGCCAACAATTACGAGTGATAACCTCGATCGCACGACAACACTCGGAGTCGATATTGTTGCGGAATACGATCGTCGGATAGAGCAAAAACGCAACTGATAATTTGAGAAAATAACAATGAAGATAAAGGAGACACAGATTTTACGTGGAAAACCCCTAAATAATATAGGGTAAAAACCACGGACAAAGGTAGAAGAATTTTACTATGAGAAAATAGGAATTACAACTTCTCTCAGTCTAACAAGGAGAAAACAATGACAATTCTCTCTTGATAAGAAAGGAGAAAACAACTCTATGAAAACTCTCTAATTTCTCTAGTATTGGGAGGATGTTAGAATGATTTGGGATGTTTTCAAATGGCAAATGGCTAGGCTATTTATAGTTGAGCTTTAGGGACTAACTTATAAATAACCTAAAGTTTAGGGACCAAAAATCAATTTCCCCATTCCACATTTTCAACATTTGCTGCATCATTTTTCTCCATTTGCTGCACCCAAACTTGACAAATTCAATTTGTCAACTGGTGCCTACTTTGTTGAATTTTGCTTTGAAATTTCAAAGCCATTTTCAACACTTTTAACAATCTCCCACTTGAAGATTTGATTGGAACAATCATATCTTCACACCATTCTTTCTACCTCGTACTTTCCATGTTGCTTACGTCTCTAACAAGCCACAAGAGGATCGACACCAAGTAAACTTATCAGTGTTGATTGCTTTTGTCATGAAATCTGCTATGTTGTCATCGGTATGGATCTTCTGCATATCTATCGTCCCTTCTTCCACTTTCTCACGAATGAAGTGGTATTGGACCCGAATGTGTTTTGTTCTTGAGTGAAAAGCAGGATTCCTTGCAAGATGCAAGGCGCTCTGACTGTCACAAAATAAAGAGACATTCTCTTGTTTGTGCCCGAGCTCCTCCAATAGCATTTTCAACCATATTGCTTCTTTACTGGCTTGTGTAGCTGCTACATATTCTGCCTCCGTTGTTGACGTAGCCACAACCGATTGCAGTTTTGAAACCCAGCTTACAGCTCCACCAGCAACTGTAAACACATACCCTGTTGTAGATTTGCTTTTATCCAAATCTCCTGCATAGTCAGAATCGACATACCCGCTGATAAGAAAGTCTGATCCCCCGTAACATAATGCAACATTTAAGGTCCCTTTGATGTATCTCAGGATCCTTTTCACAGCATTCCAATGCTCTCTGCCTGGATTCGCCATGTACCGACTAACCACTCCCACTGCTTGTGCAATGTATGGTCTTGTACAAATCATAGCGAACATTAAACTTCCCACTGCTGATGCATACGGTACTCGAGACATCTCCATCCTCTCTTCTTCACTGCTAGGACTCATACTGGAGGATAATTTAAAGTTAATAGGAAGAGGGGTAGAAATTGGCTTACAATCTTGCATGCTGAATCGTGACAAGATCTTTTTCAAGTAATTCTTTTGTGAAAGCCAAATCTTCCTACTACTTCTGTCTCGGTGAATTTGCATCCCTAGAATCTTGTTTGCTGGTCCCAAGTCCTTCATTTTAAATTCCCTAGCCAGTCGTGCCTTTAATTCTTCAATATGATCTTTGTTGGGGCCTGCAACCAACATGTCATCTACATACAACAGCAATATAACAAATTCGTTTTCACCAAACCTCTTGAAGTAAGCACAAGGGTCTGCATTAAGTCTGTTGTATCCAAGGCTCATGATGAAGGAGTCAAATCTCTTGTACCAACACCTCGGCGCCTGCTTTAAACCGTACAGAGATTTGTTCAACCTACAAACCAAGTTCTTCTTTTCTTTTTCTTCAAAACCTTCAGGCTGGAGCATGTAAATCTCTTCTTCAAGATCTCCATGAAGAAAAGCTGTTTTAACATCTAGCTGCTCTAGATGTAAATTCAATGTAGCACACATTGCCAGGACAACTCGAACCGTTGTTAGTCTAACCACAGGAGAAAAGATTTCATTGAAATCAATACCTTCTTTCTGAGCATATCCTTTGACCACCAGTCTTGCACGATACCTCTTCACTTGATCGTCACCATTTCTCTTGATTTTGAAGACCCATTTGTTACCAATTGGCTTCCTTCCTTGTGGTAGTGGCACAAGTTCCCATGTATTATTTTTATGAAGGGCTTCGATTTCTTCTTGCATTGCCGCCATCCACTGCGAAGCATCTGAGTTGTTCATTGCCTCCTCGAATGTTGATGGCTCACCGTCCTCCGTTAAAAGGCAGTATGCAATATTACCTTCTATAACATAATCTGAGTGCCAATTGGGGCGTCTTCTCACACGATCTGATTGACGAGTTGTTGAAGCTTCAGAATTTTCTGGTTCTGATTCCTCGAGCTCTGGTTCTGCTTCAGAACAATCTCTCTGTTCAAACTCATTTTCAACATGTATCTGTGTACTCTCTGGCTTTTCTTTATCAGTGCTATCATCTTCTTCTTTTCTTTGTAGCTTATCTTCTACAAAGATAACATCCCTGCTGATAATCACTTTGCGGGCAGTGGGATCCCACAAGCGATACCCCTTTACTCCATCAGCATACCCCAAGAATTTACATTTTCTGGATTTTGGATCCAACTTTGAAATTTCTTGGGCATTGTACATCACGTACACAATACTTCCAAATATATGGAGGTTTGAATAATCAACTAGTTTACCAGTCCACATTTCCATCGGTGTCTTCAACTCAATTGCAGTTGATGGAGCCCGATTCACCAAATAACAGGCGGTATTGACTGCTTCTGCCCATAAAGCTTTTTCTAGCCCTGCAGCTCTCAACATTGCTCGTGTTCTTTCTAACAGAGTTCTGTTCATCCGCTCTGCCACTCCATTTTGTTGAGGAGTGTATACTGTTGTGAACTGTCTTTTGATGCCTTCTTTTCTGCAGAAGTCATCAAATTCATCACTTGTATATTCACCTCCATTATCTGATCTGAAACACTTGATCTTATTTCCAGAATCAAGTTCCACCCGCGCTTTGAAAACTTTGAAGGTTGAAAACACATCTGCCTTCCTCTTGATAGGATACACCCAACATCTCCTAGAGTAGTCATCAATGAAGGAGACAAAATACTTTGCTCCGCCTAGGGATGTAACCGGTGCTTGCCATACATCAGAATGAACCAATTCTAGAACAGCCTTGCCTCTAGAATTTGATGTGTTGAATTTTAATCGATGCTGCTTACTTGTAATACAATGTTCACACAAAGGAAGTGTTACCTTTGTTAAACCCGGAAGTAGCTTTTGCTCCACAAGGACTTTCATTCCCTGTTCTGACATGTGTCCAAGTTTCTGATGCCATAACATGGTAGAATCTGAACTACATGAGGCAACAGAGGCTTCAGCTTCTAGCAAAGTCTCTCCCTTCAGCATGTACAAATTTGCAGCTATCTTTTCACCTTTCATCACCACAAGCGCTCCATGGAACACCTTCATGATTCCTTTCTGTGTTTCAATCTTGCTTGCATTATTATCCAACAATCCGTAGGATAATAAGTTTTTCTTCAAGCCTTTCACGTGTCGCACATCTCGAACAACTTTGGTTGTCCCGTCATACATCTTCAATTTGATGGTTCCAACGCCAACAATCTCCAAGGCATGATTATTGCAGCTGTACACAGATCCTCCTGAGATAGGTTCATAATTATAGAACCATTCTCTTCTTGAGGTCATGTGATATGTGGCTCCCGAGTCAATAAGCCATATGTCTGCAAATCTTTTTCTGCCTTCCATGGCTGTTGCTGCTTCACAACAGAGAGCATCTCCATCATCTGAAGTGTTTGCCATATTTCCTTGAGGATTGGAGTTTTTAGGTAAACTCCAACAATCCTTCTTCATGTGACCCTTCTTTCCACAGTTGTAGCACTTTAAATTCTTCTTACTCATTGACTTTGATCTACCATGATTGTGACTGCTACTTTGGCCACGTTCTGTTGATCTTCCTCTCATCACCGTTAAGGCCTCTGCTTGTTGCAGATTTCCTTGTCTGTCTTCCTTGTTCTTGCGCCGATTTTCTTCTTCCAGAACAGCAGCTGCAACGTCATCGAAGACTAGATCACTTGTAAGGTTGTTGTTCGTCAAGTTGATGATGAGTTGATCATACGAATCAGGTAGACTTTGAAGCAGAAGTTCAGCACGTTCTTGTGACTCTATTTTATAGCTTAGGGATGTAAGCTGAGAAAATAGAGTATTCAACGTGTTTAAGTGCTCTGTCACTGAAGTAGATTCTGACATCCGAAGAGTGTACAATTTCCTCTTAAGGAAAATTTTATTGTGCAACGATTTGACCTCGTATAATTTTGCGAGGTGATCCCAAATCTCCTTGGCTGTCTTCTTCTCCTCGATGCTTGATAGTACTTCATCTGCTAATGCTAAATGAAGGTCTGCAATAGCATTCTCGTCCATCTCATTCCATTTCTTGTTATCCGTAAAATCTGTCGGCCTTTCGCTGGTAGCCGCTAGACATCCGTTTTTTCTTAGGATGACCTTTATCTTCAATTTCCACAGTGAGAAATTTCTCCCATTGAACTTTTCAATATCAAATTTCGTTGCCATAGCTTCTATTTCAGATAGCTTCCACTATTTCACCTCTTTGACGTGAATAGTGCCCACCACCTTCAATGAATGAGTAATATCTAACTTACTTTCTTATGATGGAGGATCCACTTTTCAGTGGCAACCAACAGAGAATACGGTAAGTAGATATACACACCCAAATTAGGCTCTGATACCAATTGTTGCGGAATACGATCGTCGGATAGAGCAAAAACGCAACTGATAATTTGAGAAAATAACAATGAAGATAAAGGAGACACAGATTTTACGTGGAAAACCCCTAAATAATATAGGGTAAAAACCACGGACAAAGGTAGAAGAATTTTACTATGAGAAAATAGGAATTACAACTTCTCTCAGTCTAACAAGGAGAAAACAATGACAATTCTCTCTTGATAAGAAAGGAGAAAACAACTCTATGAAAACTCTCTAATTTCTCTAGTATTGGGAGGATGTTAGAATGATTTGGGATGTTTTCAAATGGCAAATGGCTAGGCTATTTATAGTTGAGCTTTAGGGACTAACTTATAAATAACCTAAAGTTTAGGGACCAAAAATCAATTTCCCCATTCCACATTTTCAACATTTGCTGCATCATTTTTCTCCATTTGCTGCACCCAAACTTGACAAATTCAATTTGTCAATTGGTGCCTACTTTGTTGAATTTTGCTTTGAAATTTCAAAGCCATTTTCAACACTTTTAACAGATATCAGTTTGGCCATTAACAAAGAAGATAATAATCTCATTGGTGCACGATTTCAGCTCATTTAGTGCACTCCAGCACTCGGAAAGGTCTCTATTATCGTCGAGCCTTGCCGCTAGGGTACGGCCTGGCTTGTCGGAGCTGGAGAGTTGCCTTGCGGATGCACCACTAGCCAAAAGGCAGCATACAAGGACCAAAAGATGAAACAAATCTCTGAGGGCCATTATATATATTTTTCTTCTTCAAGTAAATTGATGAATAACAAAAGGATTAATGAAGAGTGTAAGATTGTGGGAGGTTATTTATAGGATAAATCGAGGGAAAGGAGAGGAGTACTTAAACTAAAGCTGTGATTAATATCATTATTAAGAGATATAATTCTCTTAATCACAGGTTTCATTAAGGGGAAGATGATGGGTTTTTATAAACGAGTAACTGCAATTACTAACGTAACTTGCATGAAGACCAAAAGTAAGCGAGATGGGTGAATCTGATTGGACATAAAAATTGATTTGTTTAATTTTTCTGATTATTCTTTTTTGAAATATTTTCTGATTAATTTTGTTTAACAAGTAAAGATTAAACTTAATTGCATGTTAAATTTTAAGATGTACAAGTATTAAGATATTTAAATTCAACTTTCTCACTAATTAACTCGAATTTAGTTTTACTGTGTACAAATAAGGTTCAAGGGTTTTTTTTTAACTCAACCAAAATAGGAATGATTCTAACTTTATTTTTAAATTACTTCATTGAATTTTAAATTTTAACAAACCAAAAAACTGATTTTTATAATGTCGTTTTAATATATAGATTTAATTTTTTTTAAATTATGATGTAAATATTAGATCATATTTATTCTTTAGATTTAATATATTTACAATATCTTGTCAAAGAATATTACAATTTCACGTTACTAACTCAAAACTTAAAAATTCCCAAATCAGAATCTAATCCCTAAATAACTCTTTCTTCACTCTTTTATCATTAGAGGCTAAAAGCACCCACTCTGGATAAGTGGCGAAGCCAAAACTTTTTGTATAGTGGGGTCAGTGGAGAATATGAAAAATAGAAGATTCTCATATTACTATTATAACTACTGCTAATTGCTAATGAAACGATAGATTACACAAGAAGAAAAGGGTTGCGAGGCGTAGTCTTAAAAGTGGATTTCCGCAAAGCATACAATACAGTAGAATGGGGCTTTTTAATGATCGTTTTGAGAAAGATGGGGTTTGGAACAATCTTCTGCAATTGGATACATACATGCATCTCCACCACTTACATCTCACTGCTAGTGAATGGCTTGCCAACAGCCCCTTTTGCAATCGGTCGTGGCCTTAGACAAGGCTGTCCCCTCTCTCCGGTTCTTTTTAATTTGGTAGGTGAAGCTTTGAGTGCCCTAATTAGAAAAGCTAACTCGATTGAAATGTTCAATGGAGTCCGAATTGGAAATAATGAAATTGAAATATCATGCATTCAATTCGCGGATGACCTCATTCTGTTTAGTGGAGCTGAGGAGGATCAAATAAAGAATGTGGTGAGAATTTTAAAAGGCTTCGAGCTTGCAGCCGGTTTACGCCTAAATCTGAAAAAGTTAAAATTGTTTGGGATTAATGTGGATGCATCAATGATCGACAGATGAGCGAGAATGTTCCAATGTCAAAGGAAGAACTTCCCCACCCAATATTTGGGTCTCCCACTAGGAGTTATCAAGAACTCGACTCAAATATGGCAGCCAATTGTTGAGAAATTCCGAGTTAAACTCTCTTCGTGGAAAGCCAAGCTTTTGTCTTTTGGGGGAAGAATAGCATTAGTGAAGGCAGTCTTAGCCAACTTACCTATCTACTTCATTTTCATCTTTCCGATGCCATCGTCAATCAAATCAAGAATCACCAGTTTGGTAACAAAATTTCTTTGGGGTTCCTTAGAGAAAAAATCCATTCATTGGATTAGTTGGGAGACCATTTGCTTACCTAAGGCTTGTGGTGGTCTAGGCCTTATTGATTTCAAGATAAAGAATAGAGCACTTCTCAATAAGTGGCTCATGAGGTACAGTACAAAACCAAATAGCTTGTGGCGAAGAGTTGTTGACGCAAAATATCATGAAGACCAGTCGAGCTTATTCCCGAAAAATTTAAGACCGGCCAACAAATCGTGGATTTGGAGAAATATTGTCTCTCCTCTCTCAAATCCAGCTGATAAATTTCCACAAAATCTAAGGGTTATCGTAGGCAATGGTAAGAGAATAAGGTTTTGGGACGATGTATGGGTTGGCTCCACACCACTGAAAATTGCTTTTCCCAGGCTATATGCACTTGCTACCAACAAAATAGGGGTCTTGGCAGACTATAGAAAATTCTCAGAAGATCAATAGCAGTGAAAGTTTGAATTTCGCAAACCTTTATTTGACTGGGAAAAAGGTATGTGGGAAGAGTTTCGAGCGTTTATTGAAAAAAATTTATCCGGACGGTTCCAAAATGATAGTATCTGATGGATTGTGAATTCCAATGGAACATACTCATCCAAATCATTTTGCGATCTCCTTTTGCACGATGTCAGAGCTGATTGTGACTTATGGAAGAATTTGTGGCCGAATATTGCTCCACCGAAGGTGGAGGCTTTCCTGTGGAAATTGGTGCGTGGCCGGATTCCAACAAGGGTCGAACTCTCTAAAAGAGGAGTGTCGAGTCAACCTTCACTGTTGTGCCCACTATGCTCCATGGGGAACGAGACCATCTCACATCTATTTTGCCAGTGTCGTACCAGCTGGTACATTTGGCAGCGATGGTGCAATGTTTGGGGACTATCGAGCGCATTACCGAGTAATATCATCTCCTTTTATACTTCATGGTGCTCTATGTATACTCCTATAAGTTCAAAACAAATATGGCAGCTTTCTGTAGAACTAAGGTTTTGATATAATATTTGAAAAATGTTTTGGACTAAATTGAAAAGAATTTAAAATGTGTTTTTAGTCAAAAACAACTTGAAAATATGTTTAAGGGTTTTAAAGGCTTTGGAATGGACTTAAAGTACATTTAAAGTAGTCAAAACCTGCATTTTTATGTACCCGTACCGATACGATATTGAACCGTACCGATACGCCTTAGGGTTTTCAAACTACCAGAATTCCAGTAGCCAAAACCCGTACCGATACGCTTAGCCGTATCGATACGGTGCTCTTTGAAAGAGCCCAACGACTAGTCGCGTACCGATACAGTTGTATCGCGTACCGATACGCCTAACCACCCCAACGGTCATTTGAATTTGCAGGACCGTACCGATACGCTAGGTAAGCGTATCGATGCACATCAGCTGAAGAGCACAACGACTCTTTCCTCATTGAGACCGTATCGATACGGTTGAACGAGTATCGATACGCCAAGCTGCAGAACTGCATTTATGGTGGGAAATAAAGGCTCCAACGGCTCCAATTCAATCACAACGGCTAGTAACGGCTACAAACTGAATTGGGAGTATAAAAGGAACATCCAAGCATCTTGTAATGCAAAATGCTTCAATTGTTACAACATTATGATGTCAAAATTTGTCTAGAGCTTAAATTGTTTATTTCTTGCTTAGACAACACTTGTGAGCTTACATTGTTAAATTTGCTCAAGTGTCTAGGTTTTGGGTGAGTGCTTAGAATTGCAAACAAACACCTTTTAGATGGTTTTCTAGTTTGCTAAGTCTTTCTTTGTAAAGAGAGTGTCCCCTCAAGCTTTGGGTAGAAAGCTTTGAGGGTTGTAACGGTTTCCTCCTAATCCTAGAAAAGGGGACGAAATTCTTAGTGAATTTGTTGGAAATCCTTAGTGGGAGCTAAGGTAGTGGATGTAGACCTTGGTTAGAAGGTTGAACCACTATAAATCCTTGTGTCAAATTGCCTATTTTTCACCTCCCACTAAAACACCCATTTATCCAACTTCTCCACACTTGGCGAGCAAGAACGGTTGATCGAATCGAGCCCCCTAAATCTCAACAATTGGTATCAGAGCTTGGCTCAATCGAAGAGGATTCACATCCTATTGAGAAGATCCGGCAAGCTCGATCGAATTTTCACCAACCGGCTCAAATGGCGCAATCCATCGATAAACCGCCCTTCTTCGACGGAAATCACTATGCCCATTGGAAGACAAAGATGAAATTCTTCTTGAAGGCAAGAGATTACAAGCTATGGGACATAGTTGAAGATGGTTCGTTCGTGCCTCAAGGAAGCAAAGCGGAATGGAGTGGCGACGATCGCAAGAAGATGGAGCTTAATTGCAAAGCCTTGCACATGCTCCTTTGTGCTTTTGGCCCAACCATCTATGAGAAGATGTCTTCTTGTGAGAGTGCCAAGGAAGTATGAGACAAGCTTGAAGTCACATACGAAGGAACCGATGAAGTCAAGGACACCAAGATTGGGCTCCTCACCTTAGAGTATGAGAACTTCAAGATGGATCCGGAAGAGAACATCGAGAAGATGTTTGATAGGTTCTCCACCATCACCAATGGTCTTAAAGGTTATGGAGAAGCCATCCCGGAAGAGAAGCTTGTCCGAAAGCTCATCTACTCCCTTCCCGAGTCATGGGACTCAAAGAGGACCGCCATCATCGAAGCCAAGAATCTCAAAACCTTGAAGCTTGATGAACTCATGGGGTCACTTCTCACTCACCAAATAATGAAGAAAAACAAAGAAGAGGAGAAGAAGAAGGAAGAGATTAGAGCAATGGGGAAGAAGAAGATCATGGAGCTAGGCATCAATGCAAGTGTTGTTGCTCTCAAATCCTCCACATGCCATCATGTAGATTCAAGTGAGGAGGAAAGTGAAGATGAAGAGATGGCCTATCTTTTCAACAAGTTTGCCCGGTTCATGAAGAGCAAAATGGAAAAATCCAAGCATGAATCGATGAAGAAGATGAAGGACTCCCACAAATCCAAAAAGAATGGATCATCTTCAAAACAAGCATATGTGGCCACATGGAGTGATGAAGACTCCACCGATGATGAAGTAGCCACCTATGCTTGATGGCCCTCAATGAGGGGGAGGTAACTTCTAACTCATCTATTTCAAATTCATATACATTTGATGAGTTACAAGATGCCTATGATGATTTGCTTTTGGAATTCAAGGCATCATTTTCCAAGAACAAAAAGTTGATTTCAAAAATAAAAATTGAAAATGATTTGCTTTCCAAAACAAATCTTGAACTTGAAGCAAAATTGAAAGATTTTGAACAAAAATGTTTTGATTTACAAAATTTGCTTCTTAAAGTTCAAAAAGAAAAAGATTTGATTTCTAATGAACTTCAAAAGAAAAATAATATTGGAAAATCAAATTTTTATGTAAGACAATCTAGTGCCCCTAGATTTGTAAAAGGAAAATGTTTTAGAAGTGTTTGGGTCCCAAAAGGACTAACCACTTCAACTAAAAAAGGATGACATTGAAAAATGGATTCCAAAGGGGACAAAATTTTGTGCTACTAATGTCTATGGATCCAAAGCAATTTGGATACCAAAAATTACTTGATTGTCTTTTGTTAGGTGTGATGGAGAGTGATCAACAAGTCTAAAATTAAGGGGGAGCTCCATGCACACAAAGGAAGAACACTTGAAGAAGGAAGGCTTCACATCCTCCCTTGAGTTCAAGTGTGGTAAAATCTAGTTGCTTTTATGTTTATTTGATTTATTTTCATTTATGTCAACTAGATAATCATATATGTTGAACTAACATTCTTATGATGCTTTGAGTAAGGGGGGCCAATTTTAAACCAAAATTTTAAGTGTGTCAATTTTTTTTTGCCTCCTATGTTATTTTGAGCTAAATGTCATTTTAAATTCTTTTTGATATAACAGAAAGGGGGAGAAATGGTGTTTGAAAATTTGAATTTTCAAATGAATAAGGGGGAGTTTTATTTTATTTCATATATTTAATCTCTTATTCACAATTTTAAAGTTAAAGGGGAGAATCTCAAACAATTTTTCAAGTTGGTTTTATTATATCAAAAAGGGGGAGATTGTAGAACTAAGGTTTTGATATAATATTTGAAAAAAGTTTTGGACTAAATTGAAAATAATTTAAAATGTGTTTTTAGTCAAAAACAACTTGAAAATATGTTTAAGGGTTTTAAAGGCTTTGGAATGGACTTAAAGTACATTTAAAGTAGTCAAAACCTGCATTTGTATGTACCCGTACCGATACGGTATTGAACCGTACCGATACGCCTTAGGGTTTTCAAACTACCAGAATTCCAGTAGCCAAAACCCGTACTGATACGCTTAGCCGTATCGATACGGTGCGCTTTGAAAGAGCCCAGCGTCTAGTCGCGTACCGATACGCCTAACCACCCCAACGGTCATTTCCCAACGGTCATTTGAATTTGCAGGACCGTACCGATACGCTAGGTAAGGGTATCGATACGCATCAGCTGAAGAGCACAACGACTCTTTCCTCATTGAGACCGTATCGATACGGTTGAACGAGTATCGATACGCCAAGCTGCAGAACTGCATTTATGGTGGGAAATAAAGGCTCCAACGGCTCCAATTCAATCACAACGGCTAGTAACGGCTACAAACTCAATTGGGAGTATAAAAGGGACCTCCAAGCATCTTGTAATGCAAAATGCTTCAATTGTTACAACATTATGATGTCAAAATTTGTCTAGAGCTTAAATTGTTTATTTCTTGCTTAGACAACACTTGTGAGCTTACATTGTTAAATTTGCTCAAGTGTCTAGGTTTTGGGTGAGTGCTTAGAATTGCAAACAAACACCTTTTAGAGGGTTTTCTAGTTTGCTAAGTCTTTCTTTGTAAAGAGAGTGTTCCCTCAAGCTTTGGGTAGAAAGCTTTGAGGGTTGTAACGGTTTCTTCCTAATCCTAGAAAAGGGGACGAAATTCTTAGTGAATTTGTTGGAAATCCTTAGTGGGAGCTAAGGTAGTGGATGTAGACCTTGGTTAGAAGGTTGAACCACTATAAATCCTTGTGTCAAATTGCCTATTTTTCACCTCCCACTAAAACACCCATTTATCCAACTTCTCCACACTTGGCGAGCAAGAACGGTTGATCGAATCGAGCCCCCTAAATCTCAACACTTTCGTTTCTGTGTATTGTGTGGTCTATTTGGTTGTATAGGAACGATGTGGTCTTTAAAGGAATTATCGTCGATAGGAATCAATTGTACGATATTTGTTGCATTCAATTAGGATGGTGGTGCAAAGTGAAGTGGTCATCCCTAATTAACCACACTGATGATGTCCTGCTATGCCCTCATGTGCTTAAATCCAAGGTAACTAAATTGAATAGCTTCAAGCAATGTAGCTGGGTGAAGCCTCCGGCGGGTTCCCTTAAATTTAATATGGACGGAGCTGCGGAGGGAGGCTATGGAAAGGCCGGTATAGGTGGACTGTTGAGAAATGCAGAGAACACATCGCTAATAATGTTCTCCAAGCATATTGGCACAGTGGATGCTACTTCGGCTGAGCTTCTTGCAGTAAAAGAAGCATGCTTATTCCTTTTGAATTCCATATGGGCTAAGACTTTTAATTTGATAATAGAGTCGGACTGCAGTTTATTGGTTGAATGGTTTGAGAGACCAATGACGGCACCGTCCATTTTTAAGGAAGTAATTGAGGATTGCAGAAGCCTTTGTTCAGAAATTTCTTGGTCAATTCGATCCATAACAAGGGAAGCAAACTCCACAGCGGACATGTTGGCAAAATCTGGAATCACCAGAAACATCCCACTATGTTGGTTCTTAAAAGTTCCTTAATGCTATCTATGGTTTATTGGACATGGACTGCAGCATTTGTTATAAGTTTGAAAAACCAAAGTGTGGCTTAGGGGTCTTGGACCAAATCACTGTGTTGAAATGATTCTGAATGGTCAACTGGTCTGTGGTTATTTGGCATACTGGAGGGTTGCAGTGGAAATTCTTAGGAAGGGTATGTGAGCTTAGCGCTTGTGCTGGCATTGCAGATCGAGTTTAATGGTTTGAATGTTGTAATATTCTCCAACCATCAACAAGGGGCACTCTTTTTTCTCCGATTAGGCTTAGGGAGGTTTTTTAACGAGGCCCTTATTATGGTTTATTATCAATAAAAAGCTATAACTTTAAAAAAAAAACTACTGCTAACCCTATATATCAACAAATTAAGTAAAATTGAGTGAAGTCAATTTTAATATATCCACTACACCAAACTTATTCTACAGCGGCGCTTCTCGTGGCGTTTTCTTAACTAACGTCACAAATCTTTCACCTATTCTAGCGTTTTAAAGTCAAACGCCACAAAATAGAATCTTTAGTGGCGTTTTTAAATAAAACGCCGTTGTAGTAAAACAATTAGTGGCGCTTTTGTGGAAAACGCTACAATAAGTCTAAAATTCGCAGCGTTTACTACTAAAATCGTCGCAATTGGTATAATTTTTGTGGCGTTTAGTACTAAAATCGTCGCAATTGGTAACTTTTTATGGCGTTTTACTAAAACGCCGACAAAAGTCATGTTATGGCAGTGTTTGTTAAATGCCACAATAGGAAAAAATTTAAAACTCATCGTTTAAGAAAATATAACCTGTCAATCTTAGAAAATTTCCCCCAATTCTATCGTGCAAAAGAATCAATAACTTCTACTGCTCCCTCCTCGTCGTTCTACTCATCACCGTCGACCAAGCGCTCACCTCGCCGTCGCACCACAAGCAAGCGTCGTTCGCCTCGCCGTCGCACCACAAGCAAGCGTCGTTCGCCTCACCGTCGCACCACAGGCAAGCGTCGTTCGTCTCGCCGTCTAACCATATCAAACGCCAATCGCACCAACGAGCAAACATCGTTGTTCAGCTCGCCATCGCACCAGCAAGCAAGCCTCGCGTGTTTTCTAGGTTTGTTCCTTAATCTTTGTATTGAAATGGTTGAAATTTAAGGTTTAAGAACTATAAGCTTTGGGTTATAAGAATGCTTTAAGGTTTAAGAAAGGAAATTTCAGTACACATTCTAGGCTAAGTATTTATTAGAAAAGCATAGGAATTTTGTGAACCTGGGTTTTAGATGGCCGCGTAGCAGTATAAGGGTGCTCGATAGAAAATATACAGGAAAACTTTGAACACTAGAAATACATGGTAAGCATTATAAAATAAAAAGGAAAGATGAAGAAAGGTCAAAATAAGTGACTGATTTAATACAAAAATTTCCTTTCATATTTTACAATTGAAATTTCATATTTAAGTTCATGAATCTTAATTTTTGTAGTTGTATAAGTGACTGATTCTTCTGGAGCCCTTTTATAGGATTTGAACATGTATATTTTAATATGTTTGGTAGAGAGTTGACTAATTAGTAATTAGTATAGCTGTTAGCCTTATTAGAGTTCAAATAACTTTAGTTTTGATGGTAGTTTCTTTAATTCAAATGGGTTCAGGCTGTTTTGAACTCGGTTGATTGCATGGATAGTTAGTGATGTTAATAGGCACGTGACACCTTCAAGAGAGAATTTTTATCCAAAGGGATTTATTCTGCTGGTAACTTTAAAAGAACTGGGTGCATGTTTTCCTCAACTATTAAGCTATGTGACTAAATTCATGATATGAGGTGTTAAAGATCTAGGTTAAGATAGTCGGTGCTTGTTTAGGGTAAAAAAGAGAATGACGAGAGTTTAGTATTTTGGTGAATGAGCGAAAATTCTGTAAACCTTTTTTTTTCTGGTTGATGATTGGTTTTTAAGGCTGATGATTGAGATGGATGATTCTAGACTGCTAAGCTATTAATTGACCGAAAGCAAAGTAATGCTATGGATTAATGGTTCTAGGCTTCTAGCTTCCAATTCATGTTCTTTTTGGTGATTAGTGCCTACACTATGATTCATTAGCATAACTCTTGTGCAATTTATGTTTATAATGGCACAATCCTGACCGGCAGAACATTTAATTTACTTATGAAATTTGTGTCCATTTAGTTTTTGTTCTGCAGCTAGGGTTTTCAAATGCCAATTAATTATACATGCTTTATTTGAGGAATTCTTTACTCTCCACCTTTTTTAATATATCGTTTTAAATAATTTTGCATACCAAATGCTTTGTGGTTCGACTTCCAATATATATATGTTTCAATGTTGTTTCAGGCAAAAGTATCATGCAGGGTGTTTGTAAATACAAAAAACCAGATATTTGTTTAAATGCTTCCGGTCAATTCGCTATGAGTGTTAGGGACTGTTTTGTTGTAAAATTGAGCATTGTGGACTGCTATATGTGAAATTATGCGTATGACTATGTGTTGGACAAATTTATATACATATCAATGAACTTAAGGATTGTCCTAGTGACCTAAAAATATAGGAAATGCATTACAATCTTATAAGTGGATTGTTTGAATGTATAACAAAATAGATGGGTTGTTTTGGGTGTATAAATGTTTATGTAGGTTAATTGGAATGTATTGTAAAAATGTGTATTTATGCTACCCTGTTTCGAATAATTAAACAAGAGAAAAGTTTTAAGAATGCATTTAGGTGTTGGTTTGCAAATAGGAGACTGTTTTAAGAGTAATGAAGCATTTTAGGAATTGTTTTGTAACCAAATGAATGTAGACGAAATTGTTTTGTATATACAGAAAATTCTAAAAAAACGCCGCTATAGAGTTAAAAACGCCGCTAAAGAACTGTTTTGTTGTAGTGATCCTATAAAAAAATCTAAAAATACAATATTAGTTCCTTGAAAACCCTATACCCAACAAATTAAGTGGGATCAATTGACCCCGCACATATTAATGTAGATCCGCCCATGCTCTCAATCGCCGAAGATTTTTAACAACTCCTTTTACATTTTAAAAGTATTGAATTTTCTTCTTTCTCTATAATCCATATGTTCATTATTTTAATTTATTGGAATACGTGGTAGTCTTTAAAGGATTTTTGAACTTGCTAAATTTAGATTTTGTGGATGTGTTCTTTATGTTTTGTCCTTTTATATGGTATTTTGAAATCATTGTTTCATAAATATGTTTTCATGTACGTCAAGGTAAGTGTAATTTTGAATTTCTATCGATTACTTGGAAAAGGAAGTCTTACTTTACATGTGTTATCATAAATGTTAATAACTTATTATATATCTAAATTTTAAATTAGAATCAATAATATTAATTTAAAATATAAATATAGTCTGTCTCTTCTCCACACACACACATATTCTCTATGTATTCATAATTCACAACTTTAACTTTTTCCTATTTGATGCATATTAATGTTAAAATTAGTTTATATTTGTTTGAATTTTCATCTAATAAACTGCCCAGTTTGGGTTTGTATAAATATATTTAAATGAGATTCAATAAGCAACCGGTAGGTGTATGACCGAGCTGTGCAACTTTTAGAATTGAATTACTTGGTTTATAAGCTGGAAATAGGTGGCATTTATGTTACAAATAGTAGCCCAGTTTTTAGATACATGTATGCTTGTTCCTTCTACATGGCTTTATTTATTCTTATGTTAACTTAAATCCTCATAATTCATAATTCGAATTGTGTTTTTTGTTTTGGCAGCCATGGGAGATGCTAATGCATCTGAGGTACAAAATGATACTAACATTTTTGTACCAGTGTAACACTCCAATTCCCCCCCCCCAAATTAAAAACCCTAATTGGCTAAATTCCTAATTTGTAACCCTAAATTTTGGGAATTTTTAAGCTAAAACTTTAATTGAATTTTAGTGACCTAATTGTAAATTTTGAGGTTTCAGTGACCTTTTTGAAAAACATGTATTACTTGTGACCCTTAAAGAGTAATTTACCCAAAAGCTAGGGTAAAAACATAATCCATTGGCTTTTCAGTTCTCATTTTTTGCAGCCGCATAATCTTTCCCCCTTTCTTGTTTTTCCCTTTTCGAATAACCACCATCCCCCATATTTTCCGGTCGCGCTCCGACGAGGCCCTATACGTTGGCCGTTCGTCGATTCCAGACCGTCGTTCAACTCCCCTTGTTGTTCCGAATAGAACCCACCCCTTCAATCTTCCTCGTCGTTGTCTGTTCACTCAGAAATCGTCCAAACAACCCTTGGTTCCTTTGCTTCGTCGTTTCCGCCGCCCTTCTCTTGTTTCATTATTTTTGTGAGTTGGGTAAGCTTTTTGCTTTTTCTTTGTTTGTTCTTTAAGGTTTGGTTTGAGTGTGGTCCTTTATGAGGAGTTTTGGTCGAAAAACTGACCATTATGGTCACCAGAGAGAGAGGTCGCCGGTGTCACGCCGTTTTAGTTAATAAACCCTAATTTCCAGTTTGCAAAAAGGGATACGGGTTCAGGCTTGGGTGTGTGTGTTGGTGTTTTGGGTTTAAACCCAAATCGGTGAGCCCAAGCATGAGAACAGGACCGGTGATGGGCTACCCGATCTAGTGTGTCAGCTGAACCGAGCTGGTCCACGGAGCCAAACCAAACCGTGTCAACTGAACCGAACCAAACCCGTGAACAGGACCGATCAGATCGACTCATTGGTTGACCGAACCGAATGACATCAGCAGTGACCTTTGACGCTGACTTTCATCGCCGCCATTGGCTTTGACCGTCGCCGTTGACCGTTGACTTTTCGGTGTTAACTTTTTCAATCAAAGTCAACTTTATGTTTTTCAACGTCCTGATTCCAAATTTGTTGGTCGTTTTCCCAAATTTGAACCCTAAAGAGCATTTTTTGTTTACGTTTAAGTGTTCTTAGTATTTTATGAAATTGTGAACATCAGAATCTGATTCGAATATTATTGTGTTCAGGTGACGTCGATTCAGACACAGAGATTCTTCTTCCACCTCCACCTAGGCGACCTCCTATTGCTCAATCTTCGAGATCTTCTTGTGTGTTTGGTTTGATATTGTTGATTATTAATATATTAGTGGCATGACATAGTAGTAGTGGAACTTATGTAGTGCTTATTATCGTAGGTGTTGATTCTGTACGACCTAGTCCTAGGGATGTGCATGGGAGATGTCACTCTCGACGTTGAGTTATTAGTTGCCTAAGGTGTGTTCTCTGCTTGTGCTATATGTTTTATAGTGCTATGTGTGTATACATGATTGTTGGTATGATTTGTGATTATGGCATGATCTGTGTGTTGTATGATTATGATATGTTATGATGATTTGCGGTGTATGACATGATTTGTATGATGGTATGCCATGCAACATATATCAGAATCGGACTATTTAATATCAGGCTATGTGTGCATACATCTTCGTTAATAAACAAGAATGCATTCGGATTAAAAAAATCGGATAACATCTCATATCATTGAGTTGGGAAATTGTACATGGAAGTTCGGCAGTTTCATGCTTCGGGTTGAAGCATGCTTCGGATCAGTGGTTCTACCCTTCGGGCTGAGTTCCACTTTGGATGGTGACGATGTAGAGAGTGGTTCTGGGGAACATTACTCTTCGGACGGTGATGTAGGTGGGTGCATGTCATTGTGTCTCATACATCATTTTCATACGTATTTGTATATCGGAATGTCTATTTTGGTTTTGAGCATGATGATCGGATTATCTTATCGTATGATTCTGTTTGCACTGTAAAGACACACTGAGCTTTATAGCTGACTCCCCCTTAGTTCCTATTTCAAATACTCAGACTTGGGCATACAATACTTAGAGGGCCTCGTTTATCAGACTTATTACATATTATCATTATAAACTATTTCCAATTTATAGACTTTATTTTATCATTTGATTTATATGTAATTTCGGACTTGGACACTTTTATTTTGGGATTTATTGTTTTTAGCATGCATGACTATTTCTAATTAATACGAATATTAAATTTTCAAACCTGACGATGTTTCTTGAGGGACAAGGTTTTAACGCGACTTTTTAGAATCAGCCCATTTCTTCTAGGTCAGGTTTAGGGGGTTATATTTAGTGGTATCAGAACTAGGTTTAACTCTCAGACTAGTGACTCAAATCAATTTTAAAACGGAAATGAATTTTGCATGCATTATTAAATGTTTTCGGGTAAAACGAGAATTTAAGAAAATTCATTATCTTTAAAGAATAATATATATTTTGAATAGGAACTCCAAGTACCGACTATAATCTTAGGATTCTTTCCTTTTCTAGATATACTACTATGTCACCTTGTAGAAGCTCTAGATTAACGGCTAGTCATGGTTGTGGCTGAGGTTGTGGTCGAGGTCGAGGTCGTACCGTGGCTGCAGAGAGTGATGTTTCGCCCCTTGAGGATACGATAAAAAATCATGATGATATTCATGGTACTAATGTGGAGGAATAGCCTGTGAATCAGACTGGAGCTCAGCAGACTAGAGCTCATCAGACTGGAGGTGGGGATCCACATGTTCAGCATGCTTAGAGTGATGGTCCACATGATTTCGGAGATAGTGAGACTATGGGCATGGATTTTGTTATAGTGCATAGAGAGATTTTACGTTATCTTCATCAATATGAGGGTGTCATGAGACACATATCTACTGAGTTTTTAGCTGCCGGGATAACTATGTTCGATGGGAAGACGTGTACAAATCCAGCTAATGCAGAGTACTGGCTGAAGAAGCTTCAATGATTGTTTGTTGAGATGGATTATCTTACCGATCAGAAGCTTAGGGCTGCAGTATCACTGTTGCAGGGTGAAGCCCAGAATTGGTGGGAGGCTGAGGAACATGTTATTTCAGCAAGTCAAATCTATTGGAACCATTTTCGATAGGCATTCAGTGATCGTTATGTTGGGGCTGAGTATTTAGCAAAGTGACGGGAAGATTCCATGAATTTGATGCAGAATGACATGTTCGTGAATGATTATGAGATTGAGTTAATAAGGATGATTTAGTATGTTCTGGGATTAGTGATCACTGAAAAGGATAAATGTAACTAGTTTCTGAAAGGGTTGCGTCCAACAATTAAAGCCGATGTTGCTTTGCATATGGACAAAGAGTATAAGGAGATTACTCGACGAGCTAGGATTGCTGAGTGGAATGAGGCAGAGCTGAAACAACTTGAGTCTCAGGGTATTGATCGTGGTAAGAGGCCAACGACCGTGGTAGTTCAGCACAGTTAGGGGAATCAGTCTAGGACGAGAACCAGAGACGAGTCAGTTCATCTGAGTTATTCCAGAGCTAGACTAGTGACTTATACTGTTCTGACTGCTAGAGTATGGGGTTCGACTAGTACTCGTGGGGTGCCACAGTGTTCCTTTTGCAAGAACTGGCATCCGGGCGAGTGTAGGAGACAGTTTGGGGCTTGTTTCAGATGTGGTTCTTTTTAGCATCTATTTAGATACTGTCCGCTTTCATCTCCATCAACTTATACTTCGAGCCAGTCTCAGGCATCTGTACAGACTCCCGCTAGGGGGAGAGGACATGGTAGATCATTTACTTCGGGTTCTGCTAGTAGGGGTAGGCTTGCTCAGAGTAGAGGATCAGCTGGATCATGAGCGAGACAGTCAGGGTTAGTTTACTCTACTAAGAGGCATGAGGATCGTGATGAGCAAGACGCTATTATTGATACTTTTTAGGGTAAACTATATCATTGACCACCAAACTAATTGGGGATTCCTATTTTGACCACCGAACTAACAAACTCGTCAATCAGACCACCGAACTTATTAAATTAAACTATTTTGACCATCAGCCGTTAAAAACTAACGACATGGCTGAGTTGGATGTTAATTACTAACGACGAAGCATGTGTGGCATTAAAATAATGTTTTTTTCACGTAAAAAATCATTTATTATTAATTTTAGAAAATAAAAAAAAAAGAAATTGAAAGGACGATTAACCTCAGTTGAATAGAAGATTAATTAACCTAACATGTTTCCTTTCATCTGTTTCATTTGGGAAAAATCCTTTCGACATTTCAGAGAGAGAGAGAAGAGAAGAGGGATAGTGAGGAGGGAAAATCGTGTGTATACGTTGATGAAACTGTGTTGGATACTGAAATGAGCCATGTTCCTCGCGAAGAAGGGAAAGCAGACGCGCAATATGGTAAGTTTATCATATGTTTTTCTTTTCTTTTTGAAAAATCCTTAAATCATGTTTCGGTTTTGATGCGGGTGTGGGGTTAAACAATATATGGTTTATTGGAAATATGATTTAGGGTTAGTATATCAGTTAGGGCTATTTTAAAGTAAGATTTAGGGTTAATATATCAATTAGGGTTAATTTAAAATAAGAAACTTGTATTAATATATCAATTAGGGTTAATTGAAAATAAGATTTAAGCTTTATTTAAAAATTACTAGACTGAATATTTTATTAGGATTTCCCCAAATAATTTGATTAGGATTAATATATTAAATAAGGTTTAGTTATAATTAGAAGCTCTGTTAGTTTAGGTTTTTTATTTTCTTTTAATGAATTACATAGGAGTTTTTTTGTTTTTTTAGATTACATGACCACTAACTAACATAACTTTTTAGGACCACTAACTCATAAAGTGACTTTTTTCAGAAAAGAATAAGAGAAAAGAGATGAATAAAGGGTTAATGGACTGTTATAGAGCATGTATATATGTTTTTAACTATAACTTTTATGCATTTGTTGTGCATGTTTCAATAAAATGTACTTTTTTATGCTTATGACAGAATTGGTGCATGTTTAGTGGAACTGAGTTTAATGCATGCTATATGTGAATTCTTTAATATGAAAATAGTATGTGGGGTCTTTATGTAAAATGGGGTATGCATGTGTTAGTAGAATAAGTCAACTAAAGAGTTGGTACTTGGTATATGTGCATGCATGTTTGGTGGACCATGGTGATTATTTATTTCATTATTATATGTATATATTGTCTTGTTGTTATTGCTTAGTTGCTAGTGATTATTTATGTCATTAGTATATGATTAATTGATTATGCTGATGATACATTTATTTTTTATTAACAGAAATTAATTCATCCAAGTTCACTCTTGTAGTCCATCATGGTGGTTACTTTTTTAGGACCAGAAATTTGTTATATATTGGTCAGTCTGTGAATTAGTTTGATAGATATGATGTGGATAAAATGGGTATTTTTATAATTATTAGTATGCTTGAGAAATTAGGGTTAACTTATACAATGAAGATATGCTGGCAAGTGTTTGAAAATCCATTTGAGGTTAAAGCTCTAGGTAGTGATAGTGATGTTCTAGAGATGGTTAGCCAATTACCTAGGGACCATTATGTTCATGTCTATTTGGAGGAGTATAAACCTTATCAATATAATGATGTTGATAATGTTGAGGTTAGTGATGAACCTAATGATGCTGATAATGTTAAAATTAGTGATGAACCTAATGATGATGCTAATGTTGAGGAAAATATTGGTGAACCGGGAACAAATGAGAATGTTTTTGAGTCTTTTGAGAATAGGATAGAGTCTGATTCTGACTCAGAAGATATTGATTATGAAGCTTCTAAATAAACTAGCTATGAGTCTAGTTTTACTGATGGTGAGAATGATTATGAAGATGATGACGTATGTAGTGGGGTGTGTGTTAGTGTCAATAGAGAAAGGTCACATTAGGAATATGGAGAGGGCAGTGATGAAGTTAGGGCTGACAGTGACCCTAATAATGTACATTCTAACTCATTACACAGTTTAGATGAGTTAAATTCTAATGGTTCACATAGGAAGCCTAGATATCCAGAATTTAATTCCACTGTAGACATTTTAAATTCTATTTTTAAGGTGAGATTACTTTTTGCAACAAAACAAATTTTGAAAGATGCTATTAAGATGTACTGCATCAACAATAGATATAATTTTAAGCTTAAGAGAAATGACAATAGGAGAATTCAAGCAGTTTGCAAGTCAGGATGTCCATGGGTTTTATGGGCTTCTCCAATTGACTTAATACACCGTATGGTACTTGACAAATAAAGTCACTTAGTGGAGAACATAAATATCTTAAGGAGTATAAAAACTCAAACATGACTGTTAAGTTTATGGCAAATCAATACTAAGACAAGTTTCATATTGATCCCAATTATTTCAGAAAGTCCCTTAAACAAGATGTATTTAAGGATTACAGCATCTCTGTCCATTTGAGTAAGTGTAGTAGAGCAAAAAACTTGGCACTTGAGAAGCTGCATGGTAATATAAAAGAGCAGTACACAAAGCTGTATGATTGATTACTTAGGTGATCTTAGGACCTCAAACCCTGGTATTACCACAGTCTTGCAATTGGATGAAACTATATTCTAAAGACTATATATTTGTATGCAAGCTATGAAGGATGGCTTCAAAGCTGGTTGTAGGCTCATTATATGTTTGGATGGGTGTCATTTGAAGGGCCACTATGGGGGTCATCTTCTGAAATCTGTTGGGATGGATGCAGATGACAGTCTTTATCCTATTGCATTTGCAATTGTGGAGGCTGAAACTGAGTCATCTTAGTGCTAGTTTTGGGGAATATTAAAAAATGAATTGGAGTTGAACAATTCCCATCAATTCACATTTATGAATGATAAACATAAGGTAATTTTTAATTTTTTTAATAAACAATTATTGTTTTTTTAATAAATAAATTTGTAATGGAATAGTTTTCCTATGTAGATCACAGAGCATGTGTGAGACACCTTTACAATAATTTCAAATTAAATGAAAAGCATAAAAAAAGCTTTGAAAGATCAACTTTGGGGAGCTGCTAGGGCAACATATGTGAGAGAGTTCGAAGCTGGCATGGTAACTTTAGAAGTATAATAATTTTATTTTTTAAATCATATTACATATTATTTTTATATTAATGTGCATGGTTTATCAAGTACTGGATATACATGGTTGTTAGGGGAAAACCCTACAATGTGGACCAAGTCTCACTTTTCGATCAAAGCTAAATCAGACATTATTTTAAACAATTATTGCGAGTGTTTCAATAAGTTTAATCTATCTATTTTTCTCTATATTTTCTATACTTAACTTACAATATTAATACTGGTTGTTTCGGTTTGCAGATGATAGTTGAAGCTAGAGGCAAAGCAATTATAACATTGGTGGAGTCAATCAGATCTAAATTAATGCAAAGAATTGCTACAAAGAGGAATGAAGCTGAAAAGTTAACTAGTCCTTTGTGTCCTAAACTTTAGAGAAAGTTGGAAAATGCATTATCACTGTCACATAGGTTTGTATTGATTATATATATTTGTATATTTGTTTGATTTTGTTTTTTATGGTTTGTTTATGGTTTAATTTTGTGTCCTTTGTTTATTGTTTGTTTTAGATTTTTTTAATTCACTGCCATATAGATGTTAACCTATGTATTATTTGTTTATGATTTGTTTTAAGTTTTAAGTTTGGTGAATGAGTATAATTGTAAGTCAAAATCAACCAACATTTTACTTGCATCTTTGTTTATGATTTTTTTAAATTCACTTCCACATTTACAAATCTTACCTCTTGTCTTGAGAAGGCCACCAGGAAGACCACATAAGAAACACAGAAGAAGAGAGACAGATGAAGCACCTAAAGGTGCTAAGGTGCCCAGGAAGGGTGTAAAGATGTCTTGTACAAAGTGTGGAGGGTCTGGTCATAATACAAGGATATGCAAGGGTCATGTTCGTGCCAAAGCTAGACCATGTCAATGATCATTCACTTCTGCTACAAGGAGAGCTCTTATAAGATCTAAACTGCCGGTAATTTTTTTTGTACATAAAATTAATTCTATTTTATTCATTTACATTTGTTTTTTAACAGTAACACATTGTTTTATGTGTACAAGTTAGAAGAAGATCTGGGGCAAGTGTGCACTAGGATCCTGTTGCAACACCAAACCAACCTAGAAGGCATCATTAAGGCAACAGTCCAAGTTCATGCCCCCGATCGCCGAAGACTTTTGAGTAATTGTAGGGCACCAAACCGACCATTTGAGTAAGTGTAGTAGGGCAAAAAACTTGGCACTTGAGAAGTTGCATGGTAATATAAAGGAGCAGTACACAGAGCTGTATGATTACCTAGGTGAGCTTAGGACCTCAAACCCTGGTACTACCACAGTCTTGCAATTGGATGAAATTGTATTCTAAAGACTATATACTTGTATGCAAACTATGAAGGATGTATTCAAAGCTGGTTGTAGGCCCATTATATGTTTGGTTGGGTGTCACTTGAAGGGCCACTATGGGGGTCATCTTTTGGCAGCTGTTGGGATGGATGCAGATGACAGTCTCTATCCTATTGCATTTGCAATTGTGGAGGCTGAGATTGAGTCATCTTGGTGCTGGTTTTTAGGAATATTAAAGAATGATTTAGAGTTGAATAATTCCCATCAATTCACATTTATGACTGATAAATAGAAGGTAATTTTTAATTTTTTTAATAAACAATTATTGTTTTATTTCATTCATTTCCTTTAATAACACTTGTTGTTTTGTTGTATAGGAATTTATAGAATCTGTGATGAAACTGTTTCCCTATGTAGATCACAGAGCATGTGTGAGACACATTTACAATAATTTCAAATTAAATGAAAAGTATAAGGGAAAAGCTTTAAAAGATCAACTTTGGAGAGCTGGTAGGGCAACATATGTGAGAGAGTTTGAAGTTGCCATGACAACTTTAAAAGTATAATAATTTAATTTTTAAATCATATTACATATTATTTTTATAGATTAATAATCTTATTTTTATATTAATGTGCATGGTTTATCAAGTACTGGATATACATGGTTGTTAGGGAAAGACCCTACAATGTGGACCAAGTCTCACCTTTTTTTCAAAGCTAAATCAGACATTCTTTTAAACAATCATTGTGAATGTTTCAATAAGGTTAATCTATCTATTTTTCTTTATATTTTCTATACTTAACTTATAATATTAATATTGGTTGTTTTTGTTTGCAGATGATAGTTGAAGCAAGAGACAAAGCAATTATAACTTCGGTGAAGTCAATCCGATCCAAATTAATGCAAAGAATTGCTACAAAGAGGAATGAAGCTGAAAAGTTAATTGGTCTTTTGTGTCCTAAAATTCAGAGAAAGTTGGAGACTGCATTATCACTGTCACATAGGTTTGTATTGATTATATACTTGTATATTTGTTTGATTTTATTTTTTATGGTTTGTTTATGGTTTAATTTTGTGTCCTTTGTTTATTGTTTGTTTTAGATTTTTTGTAATTCACTGCCATATAGATGTTGACCTATGTATTATTTGTTTATGATTTACTTATCTACCATATATATTTGTTTGATTCTGATTTTTATGGATTATTTATGAATTAATTAATATGGCCAAATTTGTGTATGATTAATCACTTGATTATATCAAGTTTTAAGTTTGGTGAATGAGTATAATTGTAAGTCAAAATCAACCAACATTTTACTTTCCTCTTTGTTTATAATTTTTTTAAATTCACTGCCACATGGATGTTGGCCTTTACGTGCTGGTGATGCAATGTACCAAGTTTCATGTGGTCCTCAAGACCAACATTATGTTAACATGTAAACATCAATTTGCTTATGTAGAAGATGGCAACTAACATGTTAAGTTTTATTTTTACATATTGTTTATTTAATGATCAAAATATGTTTATACACACTAATCAGCACTTTTCTATACAGGAATTTCATGTTTCCATGCCATTTCAGTTATATTGTTGCTTGAAGACAGACCAAAAAATTATGTGGATTCATGCTACTCAGTGTCTACCCAAAAGGCTATATATTCTTATTGCATCAATCCAGTAAGGGTTGAGAACTAGTGGAGTCGTCAACAAACACATTTACAAATCTTACCTCCTTTCTTGAGAAGGCAACCAGGAAGACCACATAAGAAACACAGAAGAAGGGAGACAGATGAAGCACCTAAAGGTGCTAAGGTGCCCAGGAAGGGTGTAAAGATATCGTGTACAAAGTGTAGAGCGTCTGGTTATAATACAAGGACATGCAAGGGTCCTGTTCATGCCAAAGCTAGACCATGTCAACGATAATTCACTTCTGCTATAAGGAGAGCTTCAATATGTTCTAAACTGCCAGTAAGCTTTTTCTGTACATGAAATTAATTTTTTTATTCATTTACATGTGTTGTTTAACAGTAACATATTGTTTTATGTGTACAGGTTAGAAGAAGATTTGGGGCAACTGTGCACTAGAATCCTGTTCCAACGCCAAACCAACCTAGTAGGCAGCATCAAGGCAACAGTCCAAGGCCATGCTCCCGATCACCGGAGACTTTTAACAACTCCATTTGCATTTTAAAAGTACTGGATTTTCTTCTTTCTCTTTAATCCATATGTTCATTGTTTTAATTTATTGGTATATGTGGTAGTCTTCAAAGGATTCTTGAACTTTCTAAATTTAGATTTTGTAGATGGGTTATTTGCGTTTTGTCCCTTTATATGGTATTTTGAAATCATGGTTTCATAAATATATTTTCATGTACGTCAAGCTAAGTGTAATTTTGAATTTCTATCGATTACTTGAAAAAGGAAGTCTTACTTTACATGTGTTATCGTAAATGTTAATAACTTATTATATATCTAAATTCTAAATTAGAATCAATAATATTAATTTGAAATATAAATATAGTTCCTATCTCTCTCTCTCTCTCTCTCTCTCTCTCTCTCTCTCTTATATATATATATATATATATATTATGTATTCACAATTCAAAACTTTAACTTCTTCCTATTTGATGCAAATTAATGTTAAAATTAGTTTATAATTGTTTGAATTTTCATCTAATAAACTGTCCAGTTTTGGTTTGTATAAATATATTTAAATGAGATTGAATAAGCAATCGGTAGGTGCGCAACTCTTATTATTGAATTACTTGGTTTATAAGCTGAAAATAGGTGGCATTTATGTTACAAACAGTAGCCCAGTTTTTAGATACATGTATGCTTGTTCCTTCTTCATTGCTTATTTTTTCTTATGTTAACTTAAATCCTCATAATTCATAATTCATAATTCGATTTGTGTTTTTTGTTTGGCAGCCATGGGAGATGCTAATGCATCTGAGGTACAAAATGATACAAATATTTTTGTACCAGTGTAACACCCCAATTTCCCCCCAAATTAAAAATTCTAATTGGCTAAATTCCTAATTCGTAACCCTAAATTTTGGGAATTTTTAAGCTAAAACCTCAATTGAATTTTAGTGACCTAATTATAAATTTTGAGGTTTTGGTGACCTTTTTGAAAAGTAGGTATTACTTGTGACCCTTAATGAGTAATTTACCCAAAAGCTAGGGTAAAACATAATCCCTTGGATTTTCATTTCTCATTTTTGCAGCCGCATAATCTTTCCCCTTCTCTCGTTTTTTCCTTTTCGAATAACCACCCACCCCATATTTTCCGATCGCGCTACGACGAGGCCCTAGACGTTGGTCGTTCGTCGATTCGAGACCTTCGTTCAACTTCCCTTGTTGTTCTGAACAGAACCCACCCCTTCAATCTTCCCCGTCATTGTTCGTTCGCTCAGAAATCGTCCAAACACCCCTCAGTTCCCTTGCTCCGTCGTTTCCGCCACCCTTCTCCTCTTGTTTCGTTATTTTTGTGAGTTGGGTAAGCTTTTTGCTTTATCTTTGTTCGTTCTTTGATGTTTGGTTTGAGTGCGGTCCTTTATGAGGAGTTTTGGTCGGAAAACTGACCATTATGGTCACCGGAGAGAGAGGTTACCGGTGACGCGTCGTTTTAGGTAATAAACCCTAATATCCAGTTTGCAAAAGGGGATACGGGTTCATGCTTGGGTGTGTGTGTTGGTGTTTTGGGTTTAAACCCAAATCGGTGAGCCCAAGCATGAGAGAAAGAGACCGAACCGGTGATGGGCTACCCGATCTACTGTGTCAACTGAACCGAGCTGGTCCAGGGAGCCAAACCGAACCGTGTCAACTGAACCGAGCTGAACTCGTGAACTGGACCGATCAGACCGACTCGTTGGTTGACCGAACCGAATGACATCAGCAGTGACCTTTGACGTTGACGTTGACTTTGATCGCCGCCATTGACTTTGACCGTCGCCGTTGACCATTGACTTTTTTAATCAAAGTCAACTTTATGTTTTTCGACGTCCTGGTTCCAAATCCGCTGTCCGTTTTCCCAAATTTCAACCCTAAAGACCATTTTTTATGTTTAAGTGGTTTTAGTGTTTTATGAAATTGTGAACATTAGAATCTGATTCGAATATTATTCTGTTTATGTGACGTCGATTCGGACACAAAGATTCTTCTTCCTCCTTCACCTAGGTGACCTCCTATTGCTCAATCTTCGAGATTTGCTTGTGTGTTTGGTTTGATATTGATGATTATTAATATATTAGTGGCATGGCATAGTAGTAGTGGAACTTATGTAGTGCTTATTATCGTAGGTGTTGATTCTGCCCAACCTAGTGCTAGGGTTGTGCGTGGGAGACGTCACTCTCGACGTTGAATTATTAGTTGCCTAAGGTGTGTTCTCTGCTTGTGCTATATGTTTTACAGTGCTATGTGTGTATACATGATTGTTGGTATGATTTGTGATTATGGCATGATCTGTTTGTTGTATGATTATGATATGTTCTGATTATTTGCGGTGTATGACATGATTTGTATGATGGTATGCCATGCAACATATATCAGAATCGGACTATTTAATATCGGACTATGTGTGCATACATCTTTGTTAATAAATAAGAATGCATTCGGATTCAGAAAATCGGATAACATGTCATATCATTGGGTTGGGAAATTGTACATGGATGTTCAACGGTTTCATGCTTCGGGTTGAAGCCTGCTTCGGATCAGTGGTTCTACCTTTCGGGCTGAGTTCCACTTCGGATGGTGACGATGTAGAGAGTGGTTCTGGGGAACATTACTCTTCGGACGGTGATGTAGGTGGGTGCATGTCATTGTGTCTCATACATCATTTTCATACATGTCTGTATATCGGAATGTCTATTTTGGTTTTGAGCATGATGATCGGATTATCTTATCGTATGATTCTATTTGCACTGTAGAGACACACTGAGCTTTATAGCTGACTCCCTCTTAGTTCCTATTTCTAATACTCAGACTTAGGCATACGGTACTTGGAGGACCTCGTTTATCAGACTTATTACCTATTATTAGTATGAACTATTTTCGATTTATAGACTTTATTTTATCATTTGATTTATATGTAATTTCGGACTTGAACACTTTTATTTGGGGATTTATTGTTTTTAGCATGCATGACTATTTCTGATTTTTTTCATTAACTTTTCAGCTTACTTTATACGACTACGTTTTATGTAATTGAAATATTATTGTTTTTAATGTGATTTTACTAATTAATACGAATATTAAATTTTCAAACATGACGTTGTTTCTTGAGGGACAAGGCTTTAACGCGACTTCTTAGATTCGGCCCATTTCTTCTAGGTAGGGTTTAGGGGGTTATATTTAGTGGTATCATAGCTAGGTTTAACCCTCAGATTGGTGACTCAAACCAATTTTAAAACGGAAATGAATTTTGCATGCATTAATAAACGTTTTCGGGTAAAACGAGAATTTAAGAAAATTTGTTATCTTTAAAGAATAATATATATTTTGAATAGGAACTCCAAGTATCGACTATAATCTTAGGATTCTTTCCTTTTGTAGATATACTACTATGTCACCTTGTAAAAGCTCGAGATTAGCGGCTAGTCATGGTTGTGGCCGAGGTCGAGGTCGTACCGTGGCTACAAAGAGTGATGTTCCACCCCCTGAGGATACGATACAGAATCATGATGATATTCATGGTACTAATGTGGAGGAACAGCCTGTGAATCATACTGGAGCTCAGCAGACTAGAGCTCATCAGATTGGAGGTGGGGATCCACATGTTCAGCATGCTTAGAGTGATGGTCCACATGATTTCGGAGATAGTGAGAATATGGGCATGGATTTTGTTATAGTATATAGAGAGATTTTACGTTATCTTCGTCAGTATGAGGGTGTCGGGAGACCCATATCTACTGAGTTTTTAGCTGTCGGGATAACTATGTTCGATAGGAAGACGTGTACGAATCCAACTGATGTAGAGTACTTGCTGAAGAAGCTTCGACGATTGTTTGTTGAGATGGGTTATATTACTGATCGAAAGCTTAGGGCTGGTGTATCATTGTTGCAGGGTGAAGCCCAGATTTGGTAGGAGGCTGAGAAACATGTTATTTCAGCCAGTCAAATCTATTGGAACCATTTCCGATAGGCATTACGTGATCGTTATGTTGGGGCTGAGTATTTAGCAAAGTGACGGGAAGATTCCATGTATTTGATGCAGAATGACATGTCCGTGAATGATTATGAGATAGAGTTAATAAGGATGATTTAGTATGTTCCGGTGTTAGTGATCTCTGAAAAGGATAAATGTGACTAGTTTCTAAAAGGGTTGCGTCCAACAATTAAAGTCCGTGTTGCTTTGCATATTGACAAAGAGTATAAGGAGATTACTCGACGAGCTAGGATTGCTGACTGGAATGAGGCAGAGCTGAAACAACTTGAGTTTCAAGGTACTGATCGTGGTAAGAGGCCGACAACCGTGGTAGTTCAGCACAGTTAGAGGAATCTGTCTAGGAAGAGAACCAGAGACGAGTCAGTTGTAGAGCGTTAGTGTGTTCTCTATTTATGAGCGCAAGTGCCCACTCTTGTCAAGTTATAGTATAAAAGATATCGTCTCCCACAGGGATTGGAGCAGCTTCTATGAATGGTTTCCTTCACAAGGATTTAGTAAATGCACAATTAAATCTCTAAATGTGGAAAATTAAAGACACAAATAAGATGATGATTATAAGGATGATAGGGAGAGATAAGTTCGATAGATTGGGTAAGGTAATTGTAGTTAAGTAGCGTGTAAACTGCATTGTAAGGCCTAAGTGTGTTGTGCTGCCATGATATGCTGCCTCGGCGGGTAATGGCGGACGGCAGCTACGACACTGTCATGCGGTCGCAGCGGGTCTCTACTCCTGCAACTTTCATTGTCTCAACAGGTGGAATGGAAATAAGTTCTGACGGCAAGTCTGACAGATACTCCAAGTTCGGTAGAGCAATTTTTAAGTGATCCTTCCTATGTCTAGGAGAGGATTCTGTCACCACGTGATGTAGGCAATATCTAGCAATCTCAGCGTAAACCTAACACAGGCAGTCGACGTTTGGTTGCTCCTTTTAGACACTTAAACTCGAACTTATGTCCAAGCCGAATTATTCAACACCTCGACATGATGAGACCACACTTAATTCTTTCGCGAGTCTTACACTTTCGTGCCCGACAAATGGATTTCTTCAACTAGACTTTTGGAACTAATTGATGAAGTGAAGAACATGAATTAAGCAAACTTGGAATATTTTATTGAAAACACACTTAAACTATTACAACCGTTTCTCACAACTACTTTACATACAAAACCTAAACCCTAGGAGTGTTGGGCCGCGACCTCCAACACCTTCGTTAATATATCTACCTCTCTGATATATCCCCTCATGCCCCTATACCCCAACATACATGGGTATATATATGGCTCATGGTCTAAATTTGAGTCCTCCTTAAAGTATAAGTTCTTAAAATAACTTTACATTAAATGCTGACTCCTTTTTGACTTGAATATGGACTCTTTAGACGTTACCTTCTTCAGCAATTAAAGATAAGTCATCTTACTTATCAATCTTTAATCAGCTATTTAGGCCGTTACAGGCTTCTGATAATTGCAAGACTGGGCTTATTGGACTCAGTGAATTGTCCTCTTTCAATCGCAACCCATCTTGACTAAGTCGGTGTAACTCCTACCTGGGCGGCACTTGGTGGCAGTGTTGCTACGACGACGTCCTTGGCGGCACTTAGAACTGCTTCAGTACATCTCCTTTTTGCTCCCAGCTTTCTTGTCCTCTCCGGCCCTCTCCACATCTACTATCTACAGCACCTAAAAAATAAAAACTAACCTAAAATAATATCTTTTCTTAACCAAACATGAAATATTCAATAAAAGCATGGTGAAAGAGCAAATATTGTTATTATGCATGCAATGCACCTAAATATGCCTAAGTGAGCTTAAGAACAGCAATAATAAGGGCAGAAATGTGTACAAAATATAGAACTCGTGGACACTCTACACACCCCCAAACTCAAACTATTGCTTGTCCTCAAGCAATGCAACCTAACTAGTAAACCTACCCATGTGCACAAAATTAATAGAAACTTAGCCTTTGACTTGATTTCTTACCTCAAGGTCGTGGCACCTATTTAATTTTAGTGATAGGGAATGGCATGAAATAACTTAGATTTTAATTTTCTTAGTGCCAGTACAGTGTGTGCAGGTCTGTGTCCATGCTAAAACATGATGAGTATACTAAGTTAACAGAGAATGTTGAATGTAATGAAATTACTAAAAAGGATGCGAGTTGTTGCCTTGGCAGCACAGTTTAAGCACTTCTTTTCCTCTTTTCTTTTTCTTTGATCATGGCTTTAAGGGCTTTAGCTCATCACAACTATTCTCTGGGTCTGAAGCTAAGATCGGCGCACTCTACGAAACTCCGAACTCTTTGAATAGAGTCATCCTGTGAAGGCTTCCATTCACTCGTGCTAATTTGTCCGTCACTTGGTTTAGATACTTGGACTTTGATAGCAGCGGATTGTCCTTGCTCATGATCCTTCCTAGAGTCTGTTTCAGGCACCTCTAGGGTTTTCACAATCTTTATGCTACTGCCCTGTGCTACTGCGGCGGCAAACCTGTATTCAATTAAGAAATTCTTATTATGTAAAGCAGGCAGTGTTAAACTGAGAACACAAGCAAAAAATCAGCATTTAACAGACTATAAGAATAATTGGCAAAAAGAAAAATTTTCTAAGTGATTTTCATGCTTCATCCCATTATTAAGTCAAATTTTAAGTATGGTGCGAATATAAGTAGTCGGCAAACTATCATAGGTACATGTTTTAAGCTAAAAGTTTCTACTTCATTGAGTGCTAGGGCAGAATTTACATATGCTTCTATATGCTACTAAATAAACCTAAAACAAAGAAAACAAAGAGGACTATTCCCCCCAAACTCAAGGTTGGCATTTTCCTCAATGCCTTACAAAATATAAAATAAAAACAAAAAGAATTAAAACAAAAAAAAAGAAAAACAGATAAAATAAAATAAAACATAAGGAAAAAGAAAAAAAATGTGCTATAGACTAAGGGATTTCCCTTCTGTTGCTGCTATGTCGGAGGAGGATTCTAAGGAGGCGGGCAGGACTAGGCGGCGTGTGGCGGAAGGTTTGGCGGTTGGGTTATTCTTCATGCCACGCGGCGGCTAGATGCGGCTGGGAGTGGATCGTTTTCCTGGTGCTTCTGGATCTGGTTCAGACCCTCCACCCTGAGGCTCGGTTTCTGCAGTTGGCCGCTTCCTCTTCCTTGCTACCTCGGCAGATTCATCATCGAAGGAGTCATAGATCTCCATGTCTAAGTCACCGGCATCTTTAGAAGCGACCTCTTTTGCTACTGGGGAGGCGGCGGTAGTCTCCTCTTCTCTCTCTGACTCTAATAAGGAGGTGAGTTCGTACGGTTGGATGGGTGTGGGTGAGGCCCTTCTTTTGGGGCGGATGTGCGGCCCCTCACTGTCGACGGCGGCTGGAGTGGTAGTTGGTCTGGGTGTGATCTGGGTTGGTTTGGATGCTACTAACTCCGATGGGAATGCTGGCAATTGTGGGCCGGCGTCATGGTACTTGTCAAGTAAGTAGGCCACAAAGGCCTCTTGTACTTCCGCAATATATTTGGTGAAGATCACATGTTTGTGCTCGATCCTCTGGCAGCTCTTCACAAGGCTGCGCAGTAGGGGGACTATGGCGAAGAGGAGGGTAGCATCAGTATTGCCCACTACGGCTGGGGTGGCGGTAGGTTGGGACGATGGCAGGGCGATTGACGGTGTTTCCG
Organism: Hibiscus trionum; assembly: GCA_030270665.1. Classification (NCBI taxonomy): domain Eukaryota; kingdom Viridiplantae; phylum Streptophyta; class Magnoliopsida; order Malvales; family Malvaceae; genus Hibiscus; species Hibiscus trionum. The sequence continues at coordinate 10,621,617 of BSYR01000052.1, forward strand.
GCTCCGACTCCTGTATCATCTGGAGGCGCGCCTTTCTTGTCCATCCTTCCTTGGCAGGAATGATTGTATCCTTGGGATGCGGTGGCACTCAGAAGTTGGCGCATAGGCCTGTGATGAGTGCATGGAAGACGAGAGGTCCCTTGGCATTAGGCTTATCTGTGTGGGCATAGATCTCCTCTACAATTACTTCGCCAACATTGATTGGCCGCCCCTTCATAATGTTGTAGATAAGGGCCAGTCGCGGCTTGTTGACTGTTGATCCGTGTGAGGTGGGCATCATGCGGTGTTGCACAAAGTTGCTCCAAAGAACGGCCTCCGGCAGCAGATCGCGGCGGTTGACTGAATCATTGTTCTTGTCGGTTAACCACTTGGTGTTGGGTCGACATATCTCTTTCTTGATCTTGTCATAGTCAGCCGTCGTGAGATAGGACTTCCACTCTTCATGCGGATTCTCGCTGATGTCTATGCTGTAGAATCTGTTGATGGTATCCGCTGTGAACTTGACTCCTTCGCCACGGACATAGACAAAAGGGTTTCCCGACATAGGATTGTGGGCATAGAACTCTCGCACCTGATTGTTATTTATCCCTTCAGGCTGCCGTGCGAAAATGTCCCAGCCCAGGTTGTGAACCTTTTCGAATATGGTGGGTTCGAGGCCGAAACCCCCATCTGGCGTGGTGTATTAGAACCCTATTTCTTCCCAGACTTGCCGCTCGGTGAAGTGTTGCTTGTAAGTTGCTGCGATAGCAGGGTTTAAGAACCTTTGGAAGGTAGGCTTGGAGGTGGATGCGGGTTGTTTTGATGTGGCCATAATTGTACAAACGGATGTGTTTTCCTAAAGAAAGAAAAAGAAATTGTAAGAAAGTAAAGCAAGTGAAATCTTGAAAGCAAAGATTGAAAAGAAGAATTGAGAGTAAATGAGTGAGCAAAGTGAAGAACGGGGGGAGAATGGTTGGCTTTATATAGCCACTTCTCTTCGTTGCCTTGGCGAGCACGCTGCCAATGGGCGACAATGATTGCAGCGCGATTTCCGTGCTTCTAGCCATTACGCATATATCTGTTCCGCTAGCTGTTGCAAATATAGCTGTTGCGGCTAGTCGTTATGAAGCCGCTAGCCGTTATGCTTATGTACCCTAGGCTACCTTGGCCGCTGGATTGGGCTTCTCCTTTATTCTTTCATCCTTCTTAGTCTTGCCTTCATTCCTAACCTGAAATAAATTAAATGCAAAAAATTTAAAAATAATAAATCTAATACTAATACATAAAAATAAAAATCAGGTTATGTTGGGTTGCACTTTTCCCAAACATAACCACTTCCTGAGGGTTATACTTTTAGCTTTTCGTCCGGGCATGTCCTTCCCCTCCTCAGATGGATGTTGGTTGCCATCTTTGCTGCCCTGGTGGGACATACATCAAAGAAAACAAAGAGGCATATTTTTTTTCAAGTAAAATAAAATAAACAGAAATTTAATGTGCAAAAACTAAAGTAGAAGTGCAGAAATTCAAACACAGTTGTTGTTGCCAATCCTCGGCAACGACGTCAAAAACTTGTAGAGCATTAGGGTGTTCTCTATTTATGAGCGCAAGTGCACACTCTTGTCAAGTTATAGTATAAAAGATTTCGTCTCCCACAGGGATTGGAGCAGCTTCTATCAATGGTTTCCTGCACAAGGATTTAGTAATGCACAATTAAATCTCTAAATGTGGAAAATTAAAGACATAAATAAGATAAAGATAATGATGATATGGATGATAGGGAGAGATAAGGTCGATAGATTGGGTAAGGTAATTGTAGTTAAGTAGCGTGTAAACTGCATTGTAAGGCCTAAGTGTGTTGTGCTGCCATAATCTACTGCCTCGGCGGGTAATGGCGGACGGCAGCTGCAACCCTGTCACGTGGCCGAAGCGAGTCTTTGCTCCTGCAACTTTCGCTGTCTCAGCAGGTGGAATGGAAATAAGTCCTTGCGTCAAGTTTGGTAGATACTCCAATTTCAGCAGAGCAATTCTTAAGTGATCCTTCCTATGTAAAGGCAAGGATTCTGTCACCACGTGATGTAGGCAATACCTAGCAATCTCAGCGTAAACCTAACATAGACAGTCGACGTTTGGTTGCTCCTTTTAGCCGCTTAAACTCGAACTTATGTCTAACCTGAATTAGTCAACACCTCGACATGATGAGACCGTACTTAATTCTTTCGTGAGTCTTACACTTTCGTGCCCAACAAATGGATTTCTTCAACTAGACTTTTGGAACTAATTGAAGAAGTGAAGAATATGAATTAAGCAAACTTTGAATATTTTATTGAAAACACACTTAAACTATTACAATTGTTTCTCACAACTACTTTACATACAAAAACCTAAACCCTAGGAGTGTTGGGCCGCGACCTCCAACACCTCCGTTAATCTATCTATCTGCCTCTCTGCTATATCCCCTCATGCCCCTATACCCTCACATACATGGGTATATATAGGGCTCATGACCTAAATTTGAGTTCTCCTTGGAGTAGAAGTTCTTAAAGCAACTTTACATTAAATGCTTACTCCTTTTTTACTTGAATATGGACTCTTTGGACGTTGCCTTCTTCAGCAAGTAAAGATAAGTCATCTTACTTATCAATCTTTAATCAGCTCTTCAAGCAGCTACAGGCTTCTGATAATTGTAAGACTGGGCTCATTGGACTCAGGGAACTGTCCTCTTTCAATCGCAACCCATCTTGACTAAGTCGGTGTAAATCCTACTTGGGCAGCACTTGGCGGCAGTGCTGTTACGGCAGCGTCCTTGGCTGCACTTGGAACTACTTCACTATAGCTCTTTTTTTTCTCCCAGCTTTCCTGTCCTCTCCGGTCTTCTTCGGTCTTCTCCACAGCTACTATCTACAGCACCTGAAAATAAAAACTAACCTAAAACAGTATCTTTTCTTAACAAAACATGAAATATTCAATAAAACCATGGTGAAAGAACAAATATTGTTATTATGCATGCAATGCACCAAAATATTCCTAAGTGAGCTTAAGAACAGCAATAATAAGGGCATGAATGTGTACAAAATATAGAACTCGTGGACACTCTACATCAGTTCATCAGAGTTATTCTAGAGCTAGACTAGTGACTTCTAATGTTACGACCTCTTGTGTTGGGGGTTTGACTAGTACTCGTGGGGTGCCATATTGTTCTTTTTGTAAGAAATAGCATCCGGGCGAGTGTAGGAGACAGTCTGGGGCTTGTTTTAGATGTGGTTCTTTTTAGCATCTTTTCAGATATTGTCCGCTTTCACCTCCATCAGCTTATACTTTGAGCCAGTCTCAGGCATCTGTACAGACTCCCGCTAGGGGGAAAGAACGGGTTAGATCTGTTACTTCGGGTTCTACAAGTAGGGGTAGGCTTGCTCAGAGTAGAGGATTAGCTGGATCAGGAGTGAAACAGTCAGGGTTAGTTTAGTCTACTAGGAGGCATGAGGATCGTGATGAGCCAGACATCATTGTCGATACTTTTTAGGGTAAACTATATCATTGACCACCGAACTAATTGGGGATTCTTATTTTGACACCGAAATAACAAACTTTTCAATCAGACCACTAAACTTATTAAATTAACCTTCTACCAGAATTATCCGTTTTCCATCCTATCTTCAATGACGAACGTGCTCCATAGAAGCATTCCCGATCTAAATTCTCACCCTCCATTTCAATTGGAATTTTTAACTTTTGTTCCTTCCTTGCTTCCTTCTTCTGGAGACTTGTCTTCACCAAGTAGCTGTTGAAAAAAATGGTTGAAAGAGACAAAGAAATAACCTTTATAATTAGGGTTCCACTAAATAAAACAATAAATTTACCAAAATTTCCCAAGCTTATGTGGTGATATACCTCCGACATGGCATTAAAATAGTAATTAACAGCCAACTCAGCCATGTCGTTAGTTTTTTAATGGCTGATGGTCAAAATAGGTTAATTTAATATGTTTGATGGTCTGATTGAAGAGTTTGTTAGTTTAGTGGTCAAAATAGGAATCCTCAATTAGTTCGGTGGTTAATGGTATAGTTTACCTTACTTTTTATATCCATTCTATCTCTTTTTTGCATTGTTTGATAATGGTTCGACACATTTGTATGTTGCGAGTTCTGTGTCTGTGGGACTTGAAATTTCTGTTGAAGACATTGTTAAGATGTTACCGTACACAGTCCAGTGGGTAATCATGTTGAAGTTACTAAAGTGTACAAGAATTGTTCTCTTAAGATTCAATGGGAGATTTTTCCAGCTAATTTGATGGAGTTACCCTTTAGAGAGTTCGATCTTATTCTCGGTATGGACTGGTTATTTGCTCACCGAGTCACTTTAGACTGTAAAAAGAAAAGGGCAACTCTGAGAACTTCTGATGCTTGTGAGGTGATTCTTATTGGGGAGCGCAAAGGCTTTTTGTCTAATGTTATATCGACTCTTAAAGCTAAGAAAATGATCAGAAAAGGGTCCATTGCTTATCTTGCTTATATTCTTGATCTGAGACAGTCTGATTATGGGTTAAATAAGATCTGTGTTGTGAGGGACTTTCCAGATGTTTTCTGGAAGAATTGTTAGGGGTACCGCCGAAACGTGATATGGTTGAGTTTGGCATCGAGGTTTATTCGAATACAGCTTCTATGTCTATGACTCCTTACCGGATGGCACTGAAAGAACTTAAAGAGTTGAAAATACAATTGTAAGAACTGTTAGATCGGGGTTTCATTCGACCCAGTGTTTCACCTTAGGGAGCTCATGTTCTATTTGTTACGAAAAAGGATGGGACACTTCGACTCTGTATCGACTATCGGAAGCTGAATAAGTTGATGATCAAGAAGAAGTATCCCTTTCCTCGCATTGATGATCTCTTTGATCAGTTCCGAGGAGCTACGGTATTTACAAAGATAGACCTGAGATTTGGTTACTACCAACTCAAGGTTAAGGATTTTGATGTGTTCAAAACAACTTCCTGGACACGTTATGGTTACTAAGAGTTTCTTGTAATGCCTTTCGCATTGACTAACGCCCCTGTCGCGTTTATGTACATGATGAACAGGGTGTTTCAACCCTATCTTGACCAGTTTGTTGTGGTATTTATAGATGATATTCTGGTATATTCCAAATCTGAGGCTGAACATGAGAAACATCTCTGGATTGTATTACAAACTCTGTGAAAGAAATAGTTATATGCAAAATTCAGCAAGTGTGAATTCTGGCTTTTAGAGGTTATGTTTTTTGGGCATATAGTTTCTACCGAGGGTATTCAGGTTGATCCAAAGAAAATTGAAGCTATTATGAGCTGGAAACAGCCCAAGAATATTTCTGAGGTTCGATGCTACTTGGATTTAGCCAGCTATTATCAGAGGTGTGTTGAGGGTTTCTCTACTATTGCAGCTCCATTGACTAAGCTTCTGAGGAAGGATGTTCCCTTTGTCTGGACTGAGGCTCAGCGGTCTAGTTTTGAGAAGCTTAAGACCGTGTTGACTGAAGCACCGATTTTGATCCAGCCTGAGCCTAGTAAGGCTTATACTGTTTACAGTGATGCTTCTTACACCGGATAGGGATGTGTTTTGATGCAGAATGGGAAGGTAGTGGCTTATGTGTCCCGATAATTGAAACCGCATGAGTGTAACTATCCTACCCATGATCTTAAGCTTGCAGCCATGATCTTTGCTTTTAAAATCTGGAGACATTATCTCCACGGAGAGAAGTATTATATCTACACAGACCATAAGAGTCTGAAATATCTGATCACCCAAAAGGAGCTTAATTTGAGACAGTGTCGTTGGTTAGAACTTCTCAAGTACTATGACTGCGAGATTGAGTATCATCCAGGCAAGGCTAATGTTGTTGTCGACGCCTTGAGTCGTAACGCCATTTCAAATTTGAGAGCTCTGTTTGCCCAGATGAGTTTGTATGATGATGGCAGTCTTTTGGCAGAACTTCGGGTTATTCCCACTCTGATTTTTTATATTCGAGATGAACAGCCTAGTAATTCATTTTTGATGCACAGTATAAGAGAGGTTGAAGATGGTACATCTCAGGATTTTTCTATCGATCAGGATGGTGTCCTATGTTTCTGAGGTCGGTATTGTATTCCGAGGAATTATGGGTTGAAACAGGTTACTCTCCGTGAGGCCCATGACAGTCCTTATTCTATGCATCCTGGTGGAGGACAAGATGTAAAAGAATCTTCGTGGGAGGCACTGGTGGAAAGGTCTCAAGCGTGATGTTATCGAATTTGTATCTAAGTGTTTGAGCTGTCTGAAGGTCAAGGCAGAGCATCAGCGTCTGTCTGGGTTACTTCAGCATATTGAGATTCATCAGTGGAAGTGGGAGCGTGTGACTATGGACTTTGTTAGTGGACTTTCTTTGACTCTGTCAAAGAAGGACTCCATCTGGGTTATTGTTGATCGTCTGACTAAGTCTGCGCACTTCATTCATGTCCGATTTGACTATTCTTTGAGCAAGTTGGCTCGGCTCTATATTTCTAAGATTGTTTGACTTCATGGGGTACCAGCAGCTACAACAGGGTGATTGAGCATGCATTGTCAAATGGTTGAGAGTGTATGTAGAACGGATACTACATGTAATCACCTTAGCTTTAAAAAAAGTAGTGACCTAATTGTGAATTTTGAGGTTTTAATGACCTTTTTGAAAAGCGGGTATTACTTGTGACCCATAATGAGTAATTTACCCAGAAGCTAGGGTATAAACATAATCCTTTACCTTTTCAGTTCTCATTTTTGCAGCCACATAATCTTTCCCCTCCCTCTCGTTTTTCCCTTTTCGAATAACCACCCTCCTTTATATTTTCCGATCACACTCCGACGAGGCCCTTGACGTTAGCCGTTCATCGATTCGAGACTGTCGTTCAACTCCCCTTGTTGTTCTAAACAGAACCCACCGCTTCAATCTTCCCCGTCCCCGTCCGTTCGCTCGGAAATCATCCAAACACCCCTCGGTTCCCTTGCTCCGCCGCTCTTCTCCTCTTGTTTCGTTATTTTTGCGAGTTGGGTAAGCTTTTTGCTTTATCTTTGTTCGTTCTTTGAGGTTTGGTTTGAGTAAGGTCCTTTGTGAGAAGTTTTGGTCGGAAAATCGACCATTATGGTCACACTACAACAAATTTGTTTATTAGTGACATCGAAAATATTGTCACAAAAACTTACATTTACGTCATTATTTATATTTTGTGACGTTAAATTTGATGTCACGGCGTTCGTCACGCTAGGTGTGTCGCTAAATGTCTAACGTGACGATGTACTTGTTTTCGTCACGTATTATAGAGAATATAGTGACGTTAATGTATAACGTCACCTTATAATTAGTATTCAGTGACGACTATTAACGTCATCAAATGATACAAAATTCCGCCATTAATCATTCATATTGTCACTAATAATGCAAAAATTTTATTGTATAAGTGACGAAAATAATATCGTCACATTGGTTGTAACGTAGTATATCGTCACCTAATAATAGTATGAATGACGATGATACATAATGTCACTTTATAATTTATATTTAATGACAACTAGTTATGTCACTGAATTATATAAAATAGTGTTATTGATTATTCTTATCGTCGCGAATAATGCATTAACTTCAATCTATGGGTGACGAAAACAATATCATCACATTTTTAGTGACATAATATATTGTCACCTAAAATGCTAATATGCCGGCATAACATTTTTATTAATTGTCAATTAAAAATTGTCACATATTACATTTTTTTCATCTAATTTGAGACTACCTTATTATTAATTATATTAAGATATTTACTAATAATGAATTTGAATTATTAGTGATAGAAACAAAACCATAAAATTAATAGACATAATTATTGTCAACTAAAATGATAAAAAAACAAATAAAAATGTACACATTCATAAAAAAAATCTATTATAATAAAAATATTACAATTCATGTCTCACAAAATAATAAAAGTACAAGCAACCAAAGTTGTCTACTTAAAACTTTTATTCCTAATATAATAAAACCTAAATGTTAAAAAAAAAGAACTTGACAATAACTTTTAGGTATAAATGTCTATACCCATATCCTTGTCAACTTCATAACTTAATCTGAAAAATTTTGTATTCATTAGAAATGAATCCAAATCATCCTTAGCAGCAACAATGAGGCAAGACAGTTCATAATCACTTTCTTCATCATAACCGACAACATCCATGAACAATTAATTCAATTACTCTCTTCTTTGAAGACTCGTAAAAACTGCAAAGGCCAGATAATCACAAAACATAATAAATAAATAGTATATGGTATATGCACCTACATGAATTAAAAAAAAATCAACCACGGAACAATGTATAAAATCTTCTTTAGTGTTACAGAAAGAGTACATTTGAGGCACAAAAAATGCATATACTAGTCATTTAGATTAATATAAGAACCGAGTATGGTGTGACATCGTTATACGATCAAGATCTATATACCAATAAACCTTGGGCTTTTTCGCATTAGGAGACAAAGATACATTAACATTTCAAAATCATGTTGCCACCACATGCCAAAACATTCTCCCACCTATATGTTTAATAAAAGTGAGAATGTTCAATCCACTTCACAATAATGTTTGCAAATATAAATGAGGAAAAGCTGTCATACGTCCCATTTAGTTTCATAGCCATCTTCCTAAGATGAAAGCTTCCTGGAAACATGTTTTACTATTGTAACTAACCAATTAAATTTCTTAACCTTACGGATTTAATATAATATAATCATCCTTTCTTGTTACTATATGTTCATCTTTACTAGCTTATTAGTCAAGCACATTAGCCGAATATGTCACCACGAAATTAAAGGAATTTCATGCTAATTGTTATACACAATAATTGATTTAGATTGAAACATTTTTGGGTGATATTCTGATTATCTTAATTGCAAGGGTTTTATGCTAACTACTATGGTTCAATCAATGCAAGCAAAAGAATCATTCAATTCATTTTCTTAATGACCAAATAGAGACTTCATTTGCAAAGAAGAATTTGATGTCTTAAATTACTCTTTTAAACAACTAATCATTCTAAAATCATGCACACAATAACATCAATTAGATTAGTGCACAATTTATTATTTTCTTGTATATGTTGAACAGATTTCTAACAAATATTTCATCAAATCATGTATAAAAATCGGTGTAAAAATGCTTCCATTTCAAACTCAAAGCAACATAAATCACGATGCAATACAAGACAATCCATTAGTCTTTAGTTCCAGCAGATATAGGTTGTTTTATCTCTAAATAACAGCCCCTAAATTGACTCATAACATAACAAAACAATCCCTAAACAGGCAGCATACTTGACATATTCAACATAGTACATGGAGCATTTCTATTCTGTTTTATGATGATTTCAGTAGAAATTTTTCAGCATGTATCAAGCAATAGGTCACACAAACAACACAGGTTCATTTAGTACTAGATTTCAGTACATACTGCTTTACTAACAAGTATACACTGTCGGGACAATTATCTTAAACTGTAACCTTAATGAAGTCAAATTAAAAAAAGGTACAATTTATTGAAAATTGAAAGACTGACCTGCCAAGAATGGTGGCACACCACAAAGTAAAATATAAATGATAACTCCAGCACTCCAGACATCGACCTTTGGGCCATAATTTCGTCTAAGAAACTCTGGAGCCATGTAATATGGACTTCCCACGATCTTATTGAATTGCTCGCTTGTTAAGAAATATCATTCTTGAGGCAAACTCAAGCTACTTGAGAATAATTTAAAAGGAGATAACTACTGCACTCAAAAATCAGTTTCTATCAAAGATGGAAGGAAAAAAGACTTACAAAGTTCATCTAGTCGATAGTTGATATACAATACCAAGTTTAAAGAACACCGACAACCCAAAATCAATCGCCTTCAATGTTCAATGGGGAGGTTTTCTTCGTATTTACAAACAGAAAATTTTCAAGTTTGAGATCACTATGCATGACTCCATGTTTTATGGCCATGAGCAACATATATTTTTAATACAGTCGATTATTTATTTTCATCTGAAATGAAATCATTATCATCCAAATAGAGAGAACAGAAAACAATTGCGTAATAGTATAAAGCTTTACCTCATGAGGTGAAGGTAACAGTAGTAGTTTTTATTGGCGGAGAATGTAGGAGTGAAAGTGGAGCGGAGGGGCAATAACACCAGGTTGATGGTGTGGAGGGGGCGGCGGCGGCGTAACTGTAGGAGGGGTTTGGTACCAAGGGTAGTAAGGAAGGAGAGGGCCTAAACTATTAAAAATTCAAACTATGTAAAATATTTATAAGGGTAATTATTCAATGCGGTGGAAAGTTTTTAAAATTGAAATAGTTTTAGAGTTTAGAGATTTAGTTAAGGTATAGGATTTAGGGATTTAGGTGTAAATGTTTATAATTTAGAGATAGTGGTTAGAATTTAGGGTTTATTATAGGTTAAATCTTAAACCCTCGTCATATTACCATAAAAATTAAATTTTAACCTCTAAACCTTAAATTCTATCCCTAAAATATAAATTATAACCATTATCCCTAAATTCTAAACTTCTACCCCTAACCCTCTAAACTATACACAATAAACTAAATCCCTAAACCTTAAAATTAAGGCGTTCGTGGAAAGTTTACTTTCCACTATGAGAGTGTTGAATATAAATCCTATTTATAATTATTTTAAATACTAAAAATAGTAATATTCGAAAAATATATAAAATATAAAATTGAAAGAAAAATTTTAAAATTATTTTAAAATTTAAAATATAAAATATAAAAATATTTAAGAAATGATTAAAATATTATAAATATAAAACATTTAAAAGAAAATGTAAACACATTCATCGAACAAATCTTCGATTGTCGCTTGCTAGTCCGAGAACAATTGTTACCACCACGTACCTCAATTTTTCATCTCAATATAATTTTTCACAATACGGGTTGCACCCTTAACTTTTCAAAACATGTCAAATATAATTTGAGTCACAATCTCTAACGGATAAGGGTTCTTAATTGTTTGAATTGTGGCATGGAAGATAAATCATATTGTAGAAAACTAAAACTTTTTGTGCGTATTTGCATCCTTATGATTAACAAAAAAGACTTGTGTAATTAGGTAGGGTTCCAATTGTTTGTATAATTTTTTTTTTTACTTTTTAGAAATTATATCGCTTTCAATAAATTTTTAATTATTGTATATTTTTTAATAATTTTAAAAAATATATTAAATATTTTAATTATTTAAAATAATATTTTTTTTAATAAATTTGTCATTAATAAATTTTCCACTATTTTTTTCATTAATTATTGGAGCCAAGCATCAAATGATACTATTGCATGATATTTTAAAAAAAAACGTCATATAAAACATAAATATATAACAATTAGTGACAAATAACGTTTTTGTCACATTAAACCAATTTTTTGTGACAAAAATAAAGTGTCATCTTTTATGTCTTCTAAAATATGACGAATTAAATTGTCACAAATAAAGTTTATTGGTGATGAATTTGCAACGTCACTAATTAACATTGAAACGTCATAATAATAATTTGTCACTAATATTTTAATTTCATTGGTGACGATTTCACAACGTCTCCATTTTGCCTAAACGTCATTAAATCATTTCCCTCTAAATCTTTTTTGAGGCGCCAAACACATAGTGACAAATATTAATAACGTTTTTTTTAGAATTGTCAAAAAAGATATACCATTATTCACTAATTGTGACAAAAACAAAAAATCGTCACATATATACTATATTTTGTGACGTTATACTCGACGTCATATCAAAATTTCGTCATTAATTGATAAATTTGTTGTAGTGTCACCGGAGAGATAGGCCGACAGCGCCGCACCGTTTAGAGTAATAAACCATAATTTCTAGTTTGCAAAAGGGGATAGGGGTTCGAGCTTGGGTGTGAGTGTTGGTGTATTGGGTTTAAACCCAAATCGGTGAGCCCCAAGCATGAGAGAAAGAGCCTGAACCGATGATGGGCTACCCGATCTAGTGTGTCAACTGAACCGAGCTGGTCTAGGAAGCCAAACTGAACCATATCAACTGAACCGAGCCATACCCGTGAACCGAACTAATCAGACCAACCCATTGGTTGACCAAAACGAATGACGTCAGCGTTGACTTGACTAGATGACGTCATTGGTTGACCTTTGACGTTGACTTTGACTGTTGACTTTTCGATGTTGACTTTTCCAGTCAAAGTAAAATATATGTTTTTCGACGTCCGATTTCAAATCCGCTGTCCATTTTCCCAAATTTGAACCCTAAAGACCATTTTGTTGTTTACGTTTAAGTGTTCTTAGTATTTTATGAAATTGTAAACATCAGAATCTGATTCAAATATTATTGTGTTCAGGTGACGTCGATTCGGACACAGAGATTCTTCCTCCTCTTCCACCGGGGTGACCTCTTGTTGCTCAAACTTCGAGATCTGCTCGTGAGTTTGGTTTGATATTTTTGATTATTAATATATTAGTGGCATGGCATAGTAGTAGTGGAACTTATGTAGTGCTTATTATCGTAGGTGTTGATTCTGTCTGACCTAGTTCTAGGGTTGACCATGGGAGACATCACTCTCGACGTTGATTTATTAGCTGCCTAAGGTGTGTTCTCTTCTTGTGATATATGGTTTATAGTGATATGTGTGTATACATGATTGTTGGTATGATTTGTGATTATGGCATGATCTGTTTGTTGTATGATTATGATCTGTTCTGATGTTTTTCCGTGTATGACATGATTTGTATGATGGTATGCCATGCAACATATATCATAATCGGACTATTTAATATCAGACTATGTGTGCATGAATCTTCGTTAATAAACAAGAATGCATTCGGATTCACAAAATCGGATAACATGTCATATCATTGGGTTGGGAAATTGTATGGGGAAGTTCAACGGTTTCATCCTTCGGCTCGAAGCCTGCTTCGCATTAGTGGTTCTACCCTTCGGGCTGAGTTCCACTTCGGATGGTGACAATGTAGAGAGTGGTTATGGGGAACCTTACTCTTTGAACGGTGATGTAAGTGGGTGCATGTCATTGTGTCTCATACATCATTTTCATACATATATGTATATCGGAATGTCTATTTTGGTTTTGAGCATGATGATCGGATTATCTTATTGTATGATTCTGTTTGCACTATAGAGACATACTAAGCTTTATAACTGACTCCCCATTAGTTCCTATTTCAGATACTCAAACTTAGGCATACGGTACTTGGAGGGCCTCGTTTATCAGACTTATTACATATTATCAGTATGAACTATTTCCGATTTAAAGACTTTATTTTATCATTGGATTTTTATGTAATTTCGGACTTGTACACTTTTATTTGGGGATTTATTTTTTTAGCATGTATGACTATTTCTAAATATTTCATTAACTTTTCAGGTTACTTTTATACGACTACGTTTTATGTGATTGAAATATTATTGTGTTTAATGTGATTTTACTAATTAACACGAATATTAAATTTTCAAACGTAACGATGTTTCTTGAATAACAAAGTTTTAACGCGACTTCTTAGATTCGTCCCATTTCTTCTAAGTCGAGTTTAGGAGGTTACAACCAGAATCACAATATTTTTTTAAAAGAGACGATGTAAGGTTTGAAATTATTTCTCAATCTCAATCCAATAGAGATTAAGGATGAAAAAAAGGCCCTTTGCAAATATTGCAAAATTTCCTCTTTCGTTTCTAACTCACATTATGAAACCTCCAATATGTAAAAACATTTTAAAAAATGTAAAGACTATTTTGCATATAAGGATAATTTAAGAGAATGACTAGAAGATAATGTTTATGATCAAAAGGTCTGTAGAGAGTTGATGGCTAAAGCTATTGTAATGCATGGATATACTTTTTTTTTCTTGGGTTAAACACGAAGGTATTAGAAAAATTCATGCATATTTGAACAATCAAGTTCATAGTATATGTAGAAACACTACAAAAGCTGATTAATTGAAATTGCATAAAAGTTTAAAAATTAACTTAAAGGAAACTCTTCGAAATATTTTTGGCCGTATTTCTTTGACTTGTGATATGTGGACATATTATCAAACTGAAGAATATTTGTCATTGACTGCTTATTATGTAGATGCTAAGTGGAAGTTAAATAGTAGAGTTATGAACTTCTGTCACATTGATTCACCACAGACTAAAAGTATTATGTATAGTGTTTTGCTAGACTTGCTTCAGAATTGAAGTATTGATTATAAGATTTTTTCTATTACATTATACAACTCTTCTAGTAATGATAAAATGCAAGACCATTTGAAGAAAATTCTTCATGCTCGATGGGCTTTATCATGTGAAGGGGCTTACTTTGATGTTTGATGTTCTGCACATCTGTTGAATTTTATTGTTAAGAATGGACTTAAGATTATTGAGCATACTGTTATCAAAATAAGAGAATGTGTGAAGTATATTAAATAGTCAGAATAAGAAAATACTTTCTGACGTAATGTGAAATTAGTTGAAATAGAAGAAACTAAAGTGTTGTGGCTTAATGTTACTTCAAGATGGAACTATATATATTTGATGCTTAATAGGGCTATTTTATACTGTGAAACTTTTAAGTACATGATTATTTTTTATTCTTCTTTCTACCATTGTCCAAACATCGAAGAGTGGAAAATACTTGAAAATTTTGAGATATTTTAAAACTATTTTTTATATAAACGAGTTATTTTCAGGAAGTGATTACTCTACTATAAATTTGCACTTTGAGGATGTTTGGAAGATTTTCTTTCTTTTGAGAGATTTGACAAGAAGCAATAACGTGGTTTTGAAAACAATAGCAATAGAAATAATTTTTTTTGATAAATATTAGTTTAACACGAGTGAAGATGACTATGGCATGTTATTTGCCTCTGCGGTTATTCTTGGTCCATGATATAAATTATCTTTTTTCAGGTATTGTTATGAAAACTTATTTGAGAATGAAATATAAGCTAATTTGAAGATTCGTGGTGTTAAATTTAAGGATGTTTTTTTAAAGAATATGCTTCAGAAACACACGTTCTACATGAAACATCATTAGAATCGAGCTTAAACTTCAATATCCTAAACAAGAGAATAATAACTCATGAGTATAATAGGCTTGGAGGTCAATTCATATCTTGAGATATAATTTTCAGTAAAGTCTTTAGATATAAAAGTGACAGTAGTACATATCTTAACTAAAATAGTTTTTTTTTTTTTTTTTTGAGGAAAGGATAATAACTAAGTGACAATCGACACCATTCAAATAACATTGAAAATTATTCAATTCATCAAACATTTTTGGCAATCGTTTCAATAAAATACTAAAAAAATGTATCTACGAAGCTTAAAATTAACGTGATTACATTAATATCTCAATATATTTAACGGGAAAATATAGAAACACGACATGAATAAAAGACTGAATCTATATATTTAAAATCTCTTTTCTAGTATTTATAAATAATGAAGGAAAATACAGTATATCATCTTATACTAGTATTTTTTTTTTCTTCTGTTTTTTACTCTTTAAGATTTTATAATATTTGATTAAATGAAAATATTGTTTTTGGTTTGAACGGAGCAGTTCACCTAATTTTGTGTGTGTGTGAAAATCCATGAAAAAGTTGAAAATCCCTCCAAATAGGAATAGCATCAATGAAAATGAAAAGTGAATAAAAAAATAAAAAGTAAAAAAGAAAGAGAGGGTTTTTAACCGTACACTGTGAATTTATAAAAGTAAAGTAGGTGGCGTCATGTCTTTACCGTACACTGTTACTTTTATGAACCGTCCACCTGCTGTTTTGGATTTCACCCATTTCCTTTGAGAACTCTTTTCAAAACCCTCTGGCTCTGGGCTGCTCTCTACTCTCTCCTCAAAATAAATTATTAGAGAGAGAGGTGAGATTCTGTGGTTTACAATTCACTTCCCACCAAAGCAATCACTATCGCCAGCTGTACCATCTTTAATCTATGTGGGCCCCAGTTGAGTTTGAATTAGGGCAAAAGGAAGCTTCATTGCTCTTCCATCTCATCACATGCATTACTACGTGGCATGTCTCCAACACCACTTTTAATGATTATATCCATTAAAAATGATTTTATTTTGTTTTGTTTTGTTTAGGTTAATCCTTTCAACAACAAAAAAAGAGAGGAAATATCCAGCCTCCACGTCAGCATTTCACTCATGACTCATCATAAATATTTTATAGATTAATAATATTATTAAGTAATCTCCACCGACAGTCTTTTTCCTTTAGCATTTAGCAATTAGCACAGTGGGCGAGGCAATGAGTACCACTGTACCTACCTGCCCACCTAACATTCATTTCACTTGTATACGTCTTGTCTTGCCTCGCCTTATGTTACAAATAATTATTTAAAATACATCAATTTTTTATTTAAACATTTAAAGTATTTTTTGTCAAATTAAATTTTAAAGTATATATACTAGGTATTTAAAACATTTTTTGTTAAAATAAATATTTAAAATATATAATTTTTTTGTTAAAATAGCTAATTAAAATATTTTATCAATATTATATGTTAACTTTTAGAAATCTAAATAAAAATATACATATATATACACATAAATATTAAGTATTTATTCTGACTAATAAAAATTTTAGGTACATATTTTGATAGAAATATATATTTTAAATACTTATATAAAAATGATATACATTTTTTTTTATTAAATAGAGAGATTACATTCTTGTACTGGGATTGAAACTTATACAAAATATAACAACATGGACATCCTTGGCCACTAGGCCAATTAGTGAATTTAAATATATATATATGTATATATATATTTAACATAAATAAGGAGATACTAATATATGCTTCATTAAAAAATCCTTTAAATTTAAATAGAATAAAAAAATACATGCGTTAGAACATCAAAAGTAAAGAAACTAACACAAAATAACTAAAAAAAATGTGAAAAGTGATATACTTTAAATATTTATTTGTGACATAAACCTTTTATAAACCATATATTTACGTATATTAACTGCCAAAATAACATTTTATAGATTTGGGTTAATGATTATTATATTATACACCGGCGGTAAAAACTAAAAGTTTCCACAAGCACCTTAGTTTTATGATTTAGGGTTTTAGTTTAAAGTGTAGGGCTTAGGGGTAGTGATTTAGAAATTAGGGACAATGGTAAGAATTTAGGGTTTAGGGGTATAATTCAGAGTTTATAAGTTAAAATCTAAATCATAACAATATTACCCCAAAAACAAAACCCAACCCCTAAACCTTAAATTCTAAACCTAAACCCTAAATTCTTATCGTTGTTCCTAAATTCTAAACCCTTACCCATAAACTATACACCCTAAATTAAGATCATAAATTCTAAAACTAAGACACTTGTAAAAACTTTCAGTTTAAACTGTCAGTGTATAATATATAAATCATTGGCTTAATTGATTCATATTAATCTAATGTCTCGTTTTCGATCTACACGAATGAGAAATGAAATTAAATTGATTAATCAAATGCAACTATTAAATTTTAAGGTTAGAAATATCAGTATCCTATTCCTCTCTCACAAAATGAAATTAATTTCAAAGATTGAGTTGAAAACATAGTATATTTTTTAATGCCATTTATTACATTTTTTTGAAAACAAACATTTTAAGGGTTTTTTATATATATATTTTTAAAATATAATTTATATATCCATAACGTATCTACATAAATAAGAATATTAAAAAAACTTAGATAGACCAAAACTGGAATTTCTCTTATATTTTTGAGGTCATTTTAAATGTATATTATAAGATATTAAAAAAAAAACCTAAAAAGGGTTAAAGGACAGAAAAAGTCAGTCAAAGACCTCATCCAGGGACCAGGAGTGTGATCCTGAAACAGCTGAACACTTCCACGGTCAAAAACAACTAAACAGTAAAAATCTAAAAGGTTAGGTGACATGAATATGAAGATAATTATTAAAAATAATACATGTTTATATGTTATTATAAAGTGAAATTTGGTTACATGAATCCAATAAAAATATTAGTTAAAGGGTTATGATCAAGTTACACTATGTAAAACTCAACTAGTTTTACACTAATTTATGGCCATTAGATTGGTTAAATGAATGGATGAGATTAACTTCTTACTTTTTTTCCCAAGTGATAATCTTTCCATATCCTACTTTTAATCTCATCCATTCATTTCACTCATCTAATGGCCATAAATTAGTGTAAAACTAGTTAAGTTTTACATAGTGTAACTTGATCCCATCCCTTAGTTAAATATAGAAAATATTGCTTTACCATCTTTAATGCGTTATTTCTGATAAAATAAAAATAGATTTAATGAAAGAATTTTAATGTGTTAAATTATAATTTTAAAAATGAAATAACTTAATTAAAAATTTATTTTCAAAAATACTAATATATTTAGTAGTAGAAATTGTCATTTATTTTACAAATATGGTACCTGTGTTTTTTAAAAATAATTTAATGTCCATATTTATCAAATATCATACTTTTGATATTTAAATTTGTCATTTTTAGTCAAACATTATATTTAGTACCTTGTATTTATTAAATCAATGTCAAATTAAAAGTATAATATGGATTCCTAATCACAAATTGTTATGGTTTAAGATAAAGTAACTTAAAATTTATTTATTTATTTAATAAAAATATTTCCATATGATGTTTGACAAATATAAATGTCATATATACAATATTTGATGTATAAAATAAATTAATTAAAAGAAAAACACAACTTGTACATTTGTAAAAATAAAAAATTCAGGTATCAAATCGTTTAAAAATCTAATAATCATATTTATAAAAAATAATTTATCTAAAAAAATTGATTTCAACTCAAAACCCAAAGCTTTCAGCAGTCAGCACCTCTTAACTGAATAAAAAAGAAGACGCAAAGACAAAAGAAAGCAGTTTTTGTTTATTAGTACACTGAATTTGTTTCTGTTACTTTTATTATTATCTCCAAAATCATATCCTTTTTCTTTTACTGTGGGAAAAGTAAATAATTTCTTGTTTGGTTCCACCACAACCACAACCCGGTCCACCACCAGCTGTGGTGGGGCAACTCCCTATCGCCACCATCACTTTCTGGACCCCAACACCACCACCTTTCTTAAGGCTAGCCTTTTTCTCTCTGTCCTTTTCTTTTTTAGTTTTTATGTTAATTTCTTTTAATTAAATATCTAATTATGTTTTAACATTTGTACAACTTTCCCATCTCTAAAACCTTTGTATTTTTCTCTCTCTCTTAAAGACTAAAGTTGTCATTTTAGATTGAGACCAAACTAGGCATGTTACAGAACGGACTTGGCTTGCTTCTCAATCCTATAACCCGCACTCCTTCTCTCCTTTCTTCTTTCCTCTTTTCCTTTTATATATATATATATATATATATATATATATATATATATATATATACATATTAGATTAGTATTCCATCAAGGCTACACTTTTGCAGTCCAACGGCGGTTGTGTCTCATGTGGTGGGAGCTGAAGGGACCTAAAGTTTGGATTTTTTTTATCGACGAACTTGGTGGTGCTGAGACCTGAGTTCATCCGGTGAAGAAATAGGCCGAGTTTTGCTGAGTTGGGTTGGTCTGATTTTTGTTTCTGTAGTGAGTTATGGACACTGGAGGTCGACTCATTGCTGGTTCTCATAACAGAAATGAGTTTGTTTTGATCAATGCTGAAGAAAATTCCAGGGTAAGATCACGAAATCTTAAAAAAGAAGAAGCTTTATTAGTTATGTGAGGAATACCCATTTGCTTATTTTTCCTATTTCGTAAAATTTATAAAATTGTTTTTTTTATATTATCTGAGTGTGTTTTGCTTGGAAATGTGAAGCGGTTGAGATTTTCCGATCTAGGTTTTCACTAGAAATGTAAGAATTAGGGTTTTTTGCTGCCAGATTTACACAATTTTGCCACTTTTTTCCTGACCATTTTGAGCCATAAACCTCTAAATCTTGCGATTTATGTTTTTGGGTTTTTCTTAGAGGAAGATAAAAAAATGTTTAAGTCGTTTGGGTAACAGACATTTCCATAAAAATGGTTAATATGTGTTGATTTTGGTGAAGAAGGGCGTTTCTTTTTGGTTTTTAGCTGTATGGTTTGTGATTAGTTGACCTTCCTAAGAAACCTTTTTTATTGCATTTGGGATTTGTAAATCAGTTTTGTTTAGATTCTGGGTATTTGGCGCGATTTGGAAGGAAGCATAAGATTCTGATGTAATTTTTTATCACGCTAAATTGCTGAACTCTTCTGAAATTTCCAAGTCTTCTGGAAATAGACAAATAGATGTTGTGTGAGCTCTGCATTTGTTGGACATATTGATGCAGCTTTATAGCATTTTAAATATCTTCCAAGGATCCTTACGGATTTATCATTTAAGCTATTGCGAAACATGTTAATTCATTGAGAACTGTGTTACAGTGCTGTGAATTAGAACTTTCATGGGGATTTTAGTTTTTTCTCTCTCTCTGTGGATTAAGGTTTGTGCATTTCATGATTGAGCACTGATTGTACCCTTTATGGTTGTGGTTCTTGTCAGATAAAGTCCGTGAAAGAATTGAGTGGGCAAACATGTCAGATCTGTGAGGATGAAATTGAGATTACAGTCGACGGAGAACCCTTTGTTGCCTGCAATGAATGTGCCTTCCCCGTCTGCAGACCCTGTTATGAGTATGAGAGAAGAGAGGGAAGTCAAGCTTGCCCTCAGTGCAAAACCCGATACAAACGAATCAAAGGTGAAGATTATTACCGCTATACATTGTTTACATTAGCTGCCAAAATGTCTTTACAACTGCCCCTAACTAAACTAGTGAACTGCAGGCAGTCCTAGGGTTGAGGGTGATGAGGAAGAAGATGACATAGATGATCTGGACAATGAGTTTGACTATGATGCTTCAGATCCTCAACAAGTTGGCGAGGCAATGCTCAGTGGACGCCTTAACACTGGCTGTGGTCCTTACCCTAATGCCTCGGGAATGCCAGCACGCTCGGAATTGGATTCTTCTCCTCCTAGCTCACAAATTCCTCTCCTGACCTATGGTGAGGAGGTGAGTTGTCCTTCTCGATTTTGTATTTATAACGAGTTCCTAGTTTCATAAGAAGTGTTTTTACTCTATTTGACAAACAATACTTGCATTATAACTAAGTATTTATTGTTTTAGGGTTTGGAAATTTCTGCTGATCATCATGCTCTCATTGTTCCTCCTTTTATGGGTCACGGAAATAGAGTTCATCCAATGCCGTATGCTGATCCATCTGTACCTTGTAAAAGTCTTTATCCTTCTGTTTATTAACAATTTTTAACTGCTCTCCTGTCTCGAACCTTAGTGTTCCTTTTGCTGCAGTGCAACCTAGACCAATGGTTCCCAAGAAGGATATAGCAGTATACGGTTATGGAAGTGTCGCGTGGAAGGATCGGATGGAGGAGTGGAAGAAAAAGCAGAATGACAAACTTCAGGTAGTTAAGCACGGAGGAGGAAATGATGGGGGGAAGTTTGATGGAGAGGAGTTGGATGATGCTGATTTGCCAATGTAAGAGATTGTTTTGTTACTAGTGTTTATGAAGTATACACATCAATAGATATTTAAGGCTTTTTTGTTTTTTTTCTGAAATTCCTCCCAATGGCAGCTTTTTCTTGTATATGTACGTTAGTTTTATTGCGATTTTTTTTCTCTTTCCAGGATGGATGAAGGCAGGCAACCACTTTCGAGGAAGCTCCCCATTTCTTCAAGCAAGATAAACCCATACAGAATGATTATCATTCTCCGTCTTGCGATTCTTGGTCTATTTTTTCATTATAGACTTCTACATCCAGTCAGGAATGCTTATGGCTTGTGGTTGACATCTGTAATATGTGAAATATGGTTTGCTGTTTCGTGGATTCTGGATCAATTCCCAAAATGGTGCCCTATAGAGCGTGAAACATACCTTGATCGATTATCTCTGAGGTTTGTGGTGTTGACCATGTCTTACTATAGTTGATGTGTTACGTTATCATTTGGCATGAATTCAGATTTCTATTTCCGTGTCAATTTTTTCTTAATGCTATTCTGAATCTCTGATATGATGCTACTTTCCTTACTAATTTTACCTTTATTTACAGGTACGAGAAAGAAGGGAAACCATCAGAATTAGCTAGTGTAGACGTTTTTGTGAGTACGGTGGATCCAATGAAGGAACCTCCACTGATCACAGCGAACACTGTTCTGTCAATCCTTGCTGTTGATTATCCTGTCGATAAAGTTGCATGCTATGTATCCGATGATGGTGCTGCCATGCTGACATTTGAAGCACTCTCTGAGACGTCCGAATTTGCTAGGAAATGGGTTCCTTTCTGTAAAAAGTTCAACATTGAACCCCGTGCTCCAGAGTGGTATTTTTCTCAGAAGATGGACTACCTAAAAAACAAAGTTCATCCAGCTTTTGTCAGAGAAAGGCGAGCTATGAAGGTGCGAGTCTTATTTTCATTCGACATGTGATCTGTTTGAGTTGTTTCATATTTTAAGTTCTATAAATCAGCTTCAATTTCAAATGAACCTTAGTTGAATTAAGAAATTATGAATTTTACATTTGATAGCATGGAATGCTAAATTTATTTGAGTATATTATTTGATTGTGCAGAGAGAGTATGAAGAGTTTAAGGTTAGGATAAATGGATTGGTTTCAACAGCACAGAAGGTTCCCGAGGATGGTTGGACAATGCAGGATGGAACTCCATGGCCGGGAAACAATGTTCGTGACCATCCTGGCATGATTCAGGTGAGATGTCGCATTTGACTTTCTGTGGCTTTTTAAATTATATTTTGTAGTGCCTGTGATGCACAAGAACTGAATGATGAAGAGCTTTTACAGAACACTTTTAGGGTT
Organism: Hibiscus trionum; assembly: GCA_030270665.1. Classification (NCBI taxonomy): domain Eukaryota; kingdom Viridiplantae; phylum Streptophyta; class Magnoliopsida; order Malvales; family Malvaceae; genus Hibiscus; species Hibiscus trionum. The sequence continues at coordinate 10,644,518 of BSYR01000052.1, forward strand.
TGTCCTGTCCTTGATGAAATCATTTTTTATTACATCACCGTACCATTTCTTTTCCTTGTTTCTGGTGGACATGCATGTGGCCATACGTTAGAGACTTGTTGCATTGATGTATGATTGGGAGAATGAGTTTATTTTAGTTCTCATTCGACATTGTTTTTGGTATCTATATCTTGAGACAATTTGTAGGGACTTCGAGCTGTATTCAATTTATCATTCGACATTGATATTCTTAGTTGCAACACATAACTAAAATTTATTATTTTTGTCAGGTTTTCCTTGGTCATAATGGTGTTCAGGATGTGGAAGGAAATGAATTACCTCGCCTAGTCTATGTATCTCGTGAAAAGAGGCCAGGCTTTGAACACCATAAAAAGGCTGGGGCAATGAATGCTTTGGTGAGGCACAAGTTCTTTGTATTTATGTTTCATATTTTTTGGCATTTAATTTAAACACATTGTTTCAAGCTCATGAACTTCCATTATTTTTTACTGAAGATACGAGTCTCGGCAGTCCTCTCAAATGCTCCATATCTTCTGAATGTTGACTGTGATCACTATATTAACAATAGCAAAGCACTTAGAGAAGCCATGTGTTTCATGATGGACCCAACTTCAGGGAAGAAAGTTTGTTACGTGCAGTTTCCACAAAGATTTGATGGAATTGATCGACATGATAGATACTCGAATAGGAATGTTGTGTTCTTCGATGTAAGTGTTTCATGTCTTCCCTATAATTTATATCCTTATTTATTTTGGGTATCTTTCAAAACTTAATATTGTAATTTGAAAACAGATTAACATGAAAGGATTAGATGGCATACAAGGACCAATTTATGTTGGGACTGGGTGTGTTTTCAGAAGGCAAGCACTTTATGGTTTTGATGCTCCAGTTACCAAGAAACCTCCTGGCAAGACCTGCAATTGTTTGCCGAAATGGTGCTGTTTCCTGTGCTGTTGTTCAAGAAAGAACAAGAAAACCAAGCAGCGGAAGGAGAAGCCTAAGAAGTTTAAACCGAGGGAAACTTCGAAGCAGATACATGCTCTTGAAAACATTGAAGGGGGAGTTATAGGTAATGTTTCATTTAAGTGAGGCCAACTGATAGTTCCCTAATATTCTTATGAGCTTACAAGTAACATTCTAAACCAGAACCTGTTTTCTACTATCAGAGTTGAATTCTCAGAAGTCGTCTGACACATCAGAAATGAAAATGGAAAAGAAATTCGGTCAGTCTCCTATTTTTGTGGCTTCCACTCTTCTGGAGAATGGCGGGATTCCTCAAAAAGCAAGCCCTGCATCGTTACTGAGAGAAGCTATTCAAGTCATAAGCTGTGGTTATGAAGATAAAACCGAGTGGGGGAAGGAAGTAAGTGAAACCTGAAAATAAATCCAAGTTCTCGATATAGGCAAGTTGTAATTTTATTAACATCTGGTAATCATAAAAATTTTCAACTTGCAACACAGGTTGGCTGGATATATGGTTCGGTGACTGAGGATATCCTGACTGGATTCAAGATGCACTGTCATGGCTGGCGATCTGTGTACTGCATACCCAAACGCCCTGCTTTCAAGGGTTCCGCTCCTATTAACCTCTCAGATCGTCTACACCAAGTTCTACGTTGGGCTCTTGGATCTGTTGAAATTTTCTTAAGCAGACATTGTCCCATTTGGTATGGATATGGGGGCGGGTTGAAATGGTTGGAACGATTTTCCTACATAAACTCAGTCGTATATCCGTGGACATCCATTCCCTTGCTTGTTTACTGTACCCTTCCAGCTATCTGTCTCCTTACCGGACAGTTTATTGTTCCCGAGGTAAAAGCCCACCTTTTCTTGTTTTATGTTCCATGCTAAAATTTTGCATTTAGAGAGAAAAGTGTATTCATATTAATTTATTTTGAGTTTTGATATTAAACCTGTTGCAACTGTTTGGAACCTGCCATGTACCGGTGCTAGCATATCATAATTGTAGTGTTAGATGTGTTACTGGTTGGCTTTGACCATGCCATGATATCCACTATCTTAATTTTTACTTTTAACCTCGAAAACGTGGAACCAGGATGTTTTAGTATATTTCTTGGTTGAGTTTTGTGTTTTTTCTATATAAGTAGGTGCCTCCTTTGCATGGTTGATTGCTGTGCTTTTAACGTCTATGTATTAAATAGGGCTTTTTCTGACATGGAATCCTGCCTCACTTGCAGATTAGCAACTATGCCAGTATTGTATTTATGCTTCTCTTCGTATCAATTGCTGTGACCGGTATCCTTGAGATGCAGTGGGGTGGTGTTGGAATCGATGACTGGTGGAGAAATGAGCAGTTCTGGGTAATCGGAGGTGCTTCATCACATCTTTTTGCTCTCTTTCAGGGTTTACTAAAGGTTCTTGCTGGTGTCAGCACAAGCTTCACTGTGACCTCTAAGGCAGCGGATGATGGTGAATTTTCGGAGCTTTATATCTTCAAGTGGACGTCCTTGTTGATCCCTCCCACCACCTTATTGATCATAAACATAATCGGTGTCGTGGTCGGTATCTCGGATGCCATCAATAACGGGTATGATTCATGGGGTCCGTTATTCGGTCGGCTATTTTTCGCCTTCTGGGTTATTATCCACCTCTACCCCTTCCTCAAAGGTTTGCTTGGGAAACAAGACAGGATGCCAACCATCATATTGGTGTGGTCTATTCTGCTGGCCTCAATCTTGACTCTTATGTGGGTAAGAATAAACCCATTTGTCTCGAAAGATGGCCCCGTACTAGAACTTTGTGGTCTGAACTGCGATGACTAGGAGACGACAGACGACAAGAATAAAGCAGTAGCAACAGAAGCAGCTTGAGGTCTTCAGTTTATGATCTGTTATGGATTATGTATGTTTGCATCGGCAAGCTGAAATTTTGAGGCAGAGGCAAAACATTACAAGTTGGGGTGGGAGTAGATATAGGCTGACATAAAATGTTACTCCATTTGTTTTTTCTATTAATTCATTTATTATATATTCATGGGTCATAGTTAGGTTTTAATTCTAAAAATGATTTTTATGTGTATGATGTGGACTCTGGAGTTTGCCCAATGTAAGCTCATAAATTGAAGTTGATGAATAATATGTATCCATTCTGAAGCAACTTATTACATGTAAACATCAAACTGTTTACAACTTGTGACAAAAAGATGCACTTGTTCATGTTCTGCATACTCAGACCAGAAGAAAACAAACATGACTTTGCCATATTTGCTGGCTGCTGCATTCTTCTTCAACATACTCTTTAATTTCCAAATCAAAATCAGATTCAGTCGACAATAGAACTTACAGAAATCACAAACTTATAGAATGAAGCAAAAACAGAAACATGCAAGAATTAATAAGAAAACAGCATGTTTAGAACAAGAGAACTCCAAACCTCAGTTGCAGGATCAAACATATTCTTCAACGACAAACACTCACTGGGCAGTCCAAAAGGATCAAGGGGTGCAGTGGACATGATTGGTGCTGGATATGCTGTAACACCCCAAAAATTACGCCCAAATTATAAATCTTAGATTCGAAAAAAAATTCCTAATTTAAAATCCTAATTTTGAAATCCCTAATTGAAAACCCTAACAATTGGAAATTTTTAATTAAAACCCTATTTTTTTATGATGGACTAAATATGAATTTTTATTAAACTTGGAAGTTAATATGAAATTTCTTAAAAGTTTAAGGACTGGCTCCATAAATAACTTTTTATCATATTGAATTTTAAATACTTTGTTTTCCTCATCCCGTTTTTTTTATTGTTTAATATATATATATATATATATATATATATATATATATATATATATAGTATTAATTTCAAATTGAATTTGAATTGAATTTGAATTGTACGCATAGTATCCGAATCGTCTTCTTTTGTTGTTATTATTATTATTATTATTTAAATGTTATATATATTATAAATATAGTACTTTAAATTTAAATTGAATTCTAATCTTCTCTTCTGCTCGTCTTCTTTTAATTATTTTATTTTTTTTTATTTTTTTCTATCCTATATCACTTTTATTATTTTACTTAAATTAGGTTTGCTCTCCCTATAAATATACACACACATAGTTCAAATAAGATCGTCCCAAGAACCATACTTTTTATACAGTTTCATGTTGCCAAAATCCCTTATTGATCTGTTAAATTCTTATCTTTTAATCTCCAACGCTCTATACCCCTTCTTGTTCGTTAATCCCTTCAACCCCAAGTTTAGTTCGGTACCGATACAGTTGGATCCAATACTTCTGATCATGGAAAATCACATCATTCTGTAGGTTGAGTATAGCTTGGCTAAGGTGTGTTTTCTTACTGTGCTACATGTTTTCTTTGTGTTGATGCATTATGGTTTGTATGGTTGGCATCACATGCATATGTTTTTAGAATGCGTTTTAAGTATGATTTATGAAACATCGAATTTATGGAACTATGATTTATGGATTTATGGACTATGATTTATGAATTATGTTTATAGAATATTGGATTTATGGAATTGATTTTTATGAAACTTGAATTTTAAACATCATATGTGTATGAGCATGGGTTGGGATTTGTAAGGAGAAAGTTCAGTGGTTTCACCCTTCGGGCTGAATTCCACTTCGGATTGGCGGACGTAGGGAGGAGATTATGGGAACCTTCCTCATTTATGGCGGACGTAGTTGGGTGCATTGCATTACGTTTGTGATATTGTATCATGTTTTCAAAGGATTTTAAGAAAATAATACTATGTTTTTCGACTATAGTTTTCTTGCATTTTAGAGACACACTAAGCTCTTTAGCTTACTCCCCCATAGTTTCCTTTTATAGATATCTTGGACTTTAGGCAACTTGGTACTTGGAGGATCTCAGATTTTATCCGGTTAATTATACAATACGAAACTATTTTAGTTTAATCAAATTTCTATTTATTATTTTGGGACATGGATGTAATTTTAGACTATTAAATGTTTTGGGGTTATTTTTACCATTCATTTACTGTTACTTTAATTAAGAGATTTTATACAATCATTTGAATATTTATTATGATATTTATATTTTTATTTATTACAAAATTTATTTTAATTTAATTAAAGTATAATTTTTAAAATTGGATTTCTTGAGGGAAAAAGTTTCAAACGTGACTTCCTAAATTCGACTATTTCTTCTAGGCCGGGTTTAGGGGGATACATTTAGTGGTATCAGAGCTAAGTTCAACCATCGGACTGTGTGGCTCACATAAAATTTTAAGCCGAAAATGATTTTTGCATGCATATTAAATGTTTTGGGGCAAAATGGAAATTTTTGATAAATTTATTATTTTAAAGAATTAAAGATATGTTTTGAATAGAAACTCCAAGTACCAACTCTAATCTAAGATTGTCCCTTTTGTAGATAGATTACTATGTCACCTCGTAGGATCTCTAGGTTAGCAACTGATCGTGATCATACATGTTCTTATGAAATTGAGATCAAAGTCTATTTGAAAGCCCTATGTTGTCATTCGTAACTTGATCTAAAATGCCTTTTTAAAATTGTTTTCAAAACCTTTTTTTTGAAGTATGTCGTTAGTCTGAAAATTTTGAGGAAAAAATTTCTTTTAAGGGTGGGAGAGTTGTAACACCCCAAAAATTACGCCCAAATTGTAAATCTTAGATTCGAAAAAAAATCCCTAATTTAAAATCCTAATTTTGAAATCCCTAATTGAAAACCCTAACAATTGGGAATTTTTAATTAAAACCCTATTTTTTTTATGATGGACTAAATATGAATTTTTATTAAATTTGGAAGTTAATATAAAATTTCTTAAAAGTTTAAGGACTGGCTCCATAAATAACTTTTTATCATATTGAATTTTAAATACTTTGTTTTCCTCATCCCGTTTTTTTTATTGTTTAATATATATATATATATATTGTACGCATAGCATCCGAATCGCCTTCTTTTGTTGTTATTATTATTATTATTATTTAAATGTTATATATATATTATAAATATAGTACTTTAAATTTAAATTGAATTCTAATCTTCTCTTTGCTCGTCTTCTTTTAATTATTTTATTTATTTTTATTTTTTCTATCCTATATCACTTTCATTATTTTACTTAAATTAGGTTTGCTCTCCCTATAAATATACACACACATAGTTCAAATAAGATCGTCCCAAGAACCAAACTTTTTATACAGTTTTATGTTGCCAAAATCCCTTATTGATCTGTTAAATTCTTATCTTTTAATCTCCAACGCTCTATACCCCTTCTTGTTCGTTAATCCCTTCAACCCCAAGTTTAGTTCGGTACCGATACAGTTGGATCCAATACTTCTGATCATTGAAAATCACATCATTCTGTAGGTTGAGTATAGCTTGGCTAAGGTGTGTTTTCTTACTGTGCTACATGTTTTTTTTGTGTTGATGCATTATGGTTTGTATGGTTGACATCACATGCATATGTTTTTAGAATGCGTTTTAAGTATGATTTATGAAACATCGAATTTATGGAACTATGATTTATGGATTTATGGACTATGATTTATGAATTATGTTTATAGAATATCAGATTTATGGAATTGGTTTTTATGAAACTTGAATTTTAAACATCATATGTGTATGAGCATGGGTTGGGATTTATAAGGAGGAAGTTCAATGGTTTCACCCTTCGGGCTGAATTCCACTTCGGATTGGCGGACGTAGGGAGGAGGTTATGGGAACCTTCCTCATTTATGGCGGACGTAGTTGGGTGCATTGCATTACGTTTGTGATATTGTATCACGTTGTCAAAGGATTTTAAGAAAATAATACTATGTTTTTCGACTATGGTTTTCTTGCATTTTAGAGACACACTAAGCTCTTTAGCTTACTCCCCCATAGTTTCCTTTTACAGATATCTTGGACTCTAGGCAACTTGGTACTTGGAGGATCTCAGATTTTATCCGGTTATTTTATTATACAATACGAAACTATTTTAGTTTAATCAAATTTCTATTTATTATTTTGGGACATGGATGTAATTTTAGACTATTAAATGTTTTGGGGTTATTTTTAGCATTCATTTACTGTTACTTTAATTAAGAGATTTTATACAATCATTTGAATATTTATTATGATATTTATATTTTTATTTATTACAAAATTTATTTTAATTTAATTAAAGTATAATTTTTAAAATTAGATTTTTTGAGGAAAAGGTTTCAAACGCGACTTCCTAAATTCGACTATTTCTTTTAGGCCGGGTTTAGGGGGTTACATATGCAGTGTGGCCATTGACAGGTGGCATAACAGCCTGTGAATTAGGAGCTGATCCATTAAGGAGGGGTACTCCAAGGGAGCTCGTTATACTGCAAAATTATTACATTAGACATTTATACTATCATAATCTCTCTGACGAAAGTGAATTATAGGGGGAAAAGGCCAAAAAAAAAACAAATATAATTATTTTAATAAATGTTTAAAATTAAAATCATTGTGCCTTTTTCACACAAAGTATCCATCTACATAAGCCCATGTTTTTGCTTAAAAATACCTACCCACATTTTATCCATGTAGTATTTTTATTATAAAAAATATATATTTTTCACACATAGTGGATGTGTCAGATTCTAGTTATTATTGAAGTTTTTGATTGAGTTTGGTGTTAAGGTCAAGTGACACCAACTCAGTCAAAATTATAAGAGACCAAAAACTGAAATAATAACAAAAAAGTATGTCTTTAAAAAGTTTATTAGTTAAAAAATTTAAAAAAAAATTCGCACATTTTACATAAAACTACATGAATAATTTATCTCTTCAAATTAAAAATAATAATAGTAAGTACACGAATTGTGGGTGTACCGAATTCTAGCATTATACTATTATTAAACTGTAAATGACTATCTAAAAGTACAAACAAACCTTGTTGCAATACCAGAGCGGTCTTGTTTTTGCATAAGTGATGCTTTTGATTGAGCATTCAAAGCATAAATAAAAGATTTACAAGCTAATTAAGCAGAAAAAGAAGAGCAACTTTGCAAGAAAGAAGTATATTCAACTTTCTAAGATCTACTATTAGGATGAGGAAAACCGAGCACAAATCTATAAAATTAGTATTCATACAATACGACTACAATAATATCCATTTTAGCTCACCAAACCACCATCCTCATCATCATCAAACTCAACAAATTTTGTTGCAGAATTTTGGGTACCAACATCATCAATAATAAATAAAATTTAAACAAAAATATAACCACAAATGTTAACTGGGTAGACTACAATAAAGAGTAAGTTATTGTCACAGAAAAACATACTTTCAATTAGACTACAGACAACATAAAGCTACAAGCTCATGAAACTAACAATCGTACCTTAATGGTTCGGCCAATTATTTTCAATTTTCCATTCAATATAGCTTGAGCTGCTTTTGCATGTTTAAGTTGGGTGAACTGCAAAGAACATACATATATTTATATTAGTATCATACATGAAACAAATATTAGAATCTCTCAATTATAACTAACCTGAACAAACCCAAAACCTTAGCACTATTCAATTTTAAGGTCAAGTAGTAATTGTACTAGCTCTACAGGACCAAAATGTTCAAATATCTAAGCCATTAATATTAAAAAAATGTTTCATGAGAAAAAAAATGTATCTTTAAATAATTATAATAATAAAAATAAAACTGAATAACACCTTTAAGGGAAAAGGTTAAAGAAAAAAAGACATCTAAAATAAATTTATGATTTATTCCACTAATTTATTAAGAACTACAATTAATTAAAATGTGCTACATCCACAATTTTCCTTTTACCAAAAATTTAATAAAGCAATCAATAATTAGAATAAGTTTAGAGAACATAATTTATTACCATTTGTTAGTTGACTTATTATTTTTAGTTTTGTTTATATTTAATATTGATTGATTATTATCAGATTCCGTCAATATATTACCACTTTTATTGTATAGTTAATTTTTCTTTTAACTATAATTTTTTTGTACATATAAGTTAATATAAATAAGAAATACAATATATTTTTTTCTATTATTTTTTTATTTAGATGGTATCATAGCAGTTTCTTTTTATCTTTTTTTTGTGAGGGTTCATAAATCTCCTCTTGTGTGATTAATTTCTTGTGCCTCTATTTTTTGAGTTTGTGCCTCTGTGTTTGAGGTTGTGTTATTTTTTTCTTGTACTTGAATCTGTAATTCAAGATGAGTGAAAACTCTAATTTACGTGTTACTGTTGAACTACTGTAAAGTCCGATGGTAAAAATTATGCTCTTTGGTCGCAAGCGTTTCGTACCTTCTTTAGTTCTCAAGGACGTGATCACCATCTCGTTAAAATAATGAAAGACATTAAAAGTTTCAAATATGAAGCCTATCTTCAGTATGATTATGTAGTAAAAACGGGGATGCTGAATTCTTTGGAACCATAAATTGTTTCCTCCTTTGGGATGATTTCAATTACCCTGTGAATACAACATGAATTGATTAGACATGTGTGTTATTCCCATCACCCCTCATCATTATCGCATTGCTAGTGCATTTAAGAATACAGTTAAAATTTAACTTTTGAAAGGAAAGATGTTAATTCTTATTTCACAAGAGTGCAAAAAAATTATAACTTTTGTCAACATAAAGGTATATACCTAACTCCTTTAGATCGTCTTGTATTTCTATCCATAATCAGCCGAACATCTTTCATCAAAAAATAATAAAGGGAAACAAAATATGAGATTGAAGAGGAATAATAACCTCAACTCAAAAAGTCAAATACACATGGAGATTCCAAGTTCATGATGAAATACTAATCAATATGTGTTCGTCAGAGCGTGTTTTTTAACACATGTGCTTTAACTCACCCCCAATTAGGGGTGTTCAAAATTACCCGACTCGGTTGACCTAATCCAACTACCCGATGACATGATGCAAATTTGGTTCTAGTCGGGGACCTGGCTTCCCGATTATATATTAATATATATTTTAAAATAAAATAAATTTATATTTTTAATTATAATTACAAAAATCATACGGGACCATCTAAACTAAACGAACATAATTCGACTTTTCTCTTGAGTCTTGAGATATTTCCCTAAATTTCTAATTTGAAATCCCTAACATACTCCTCCACCGCTTCTCCTTTTCGCCAGTCGTTGGTCTCGTTTAATGTTCACCGTCGACTCATCATTCGTCGCTTCTTCGACTCATCGTTGTCAACAACATGTCAGCAAGGCAACAAGCCAATTACTTGATAGTCCAGTCTTCACTCTCTCCATGTCCACCCGTCCAGCAAGCAAGCACTGCACAATACACAACCACACACAGTCAAGGTATTTTGAAAAAAAAGGAAAATAAGTGGTTTTTTTTTTTTAATTTTGAAGTTGTTTGCAACAGAAATTTTGTTGGTGATAAAGAACGTGTTGAATGCATTTATTGTACTGCAAAGATATCTTGTTCAACTGCCAATGAAACCAATGCCATGAAGCGTAACAAGACTCGGTGCAAGAAAGTTCTTTTTAACTTGGAAAAAACAAACAAACAATCTTAGATTTTGAGTCTAAGACAAAGTACAACGCTAATGGGACCATATAAATAGTTAGTGTCCCTAGACTTTGGTGTTTTGATAAAAAAATATATATTAGACAAACACTTGTTAAAATGGTGGTTATTGATGAGTTGTCATTTAGTTTTGTTAAAGTGAAAGATTTTGTATGTTTTGCAAGGTTGCTATTCCTAAATTTATTCCTCCTTCACGTGCTACTATTATAAGAGATTGTTATACTCTTTTTATTGAAAAAAGGAAGACGTTAAAGAATTTATTCAAGAATTTATCTTCTAGGGTATGTCTTACAATAGACACATGGACATCTGCTCAAAACCTGTCATATATGTGTCTTACTACCCATTTCATAGATGATGCTTGAAAATTGCATAAGATGATTATCAACTTTTGCCCAATTACCGGTCATTTTAGAGAGCTTATTGGTAGGGCAGTTGAAAAGTGCTTACAAGAGTGGGGTCTTAAGAAGATATTGACGATGATAGTTGATAATGCTAGTTTTAATAATGTATCAATCAAGTATTTAAAGCAGATTATAAACTTGTGGGATGGAAGTGTGTTGAACGATGAATTTTTACATATGAGATGTGTTGCATATATTCTAAATTTGGTTGTTAAAGATGGGCTAAAAGATGTTGATGCTTCTATTATAAGAGTTCGTGTTGTTATGAAATATGTGAGGTCCTCCCATATAAGACTTCAAAAGTTTCAATCTTGTGTAAAAGAGGAGAATATAGATAGCAAAGCTCTTGTTTGCTTGGATGTTGAAACAAGATGGAATTCCACCTATTCCATGCTAAAAAGTGCTTTAGCATTTAAGAAGGCATTTAGAAATATGAAAATTAAGTACATTCCTTACACAAAAGAGCTTAGGAAGGTTGGTGGCGCTCCTGATGATGAGGATTGAGACAAAATTTCTTCTTTCTTACCTTTTTTTTGAGAAATTTTGTGAGACTACATTAAGCTTCTCTGGATCAAGGTATGTGATTGGTAATACCTTTGTGGAACAAATATATGATATTGGGTATACAATTAATCTTATGAGAATGGCACGTGATGTTCTTGCAATTCCAGTTCTACCATTGCTTCGGAGTTTGCTTTTAGCACAAGAGGACGTATTCTTGATTCCTTTCGTATGTCTTTGACTCCTACGTTGGTGGAAACTCTTATTTGCACTCAAGATTAGATTTGTGCTTCTCATGACCCTATTATGATAGAGGAGAACTTGCTATCATTGAAGAATATAAAAGAATATTTGTTTTTGACTTCAAATTTAGATATTTAAATATTTATGTTTTAGAACACACATTATACACTTTATACACAAAATATTTTATGCAGAGATGCAAAATTTGACGTTGGAGCAACCAACAATTGCTATTGATGAGACAAGTGAAGTTTCAAACACCACACATGAAGTGTCCTAGACTTTGGTAAACAATAAATTTTATAGTATATTGTTTGAATTCTTTTGATAAAATGAACATGCTCATATTTTAGGACAAATTCAAATGTTTGATATAATTAATAAAGGGTTAGATTATTATGTTGTATTTGTATTATTTGTATCATTGCATTTGTTAACTACTTAACTTTGATCATTTTTTTATTATGATGTTGCTACTTGCTGGATTACGATCTCAACTATTTGAATGTATATTATTTTTCTTTTACGTGCTTTTTGTGAGAATTCCTTCCTTTTTGCTATTTTATAGGAGCTTAGAAAGCATTTCGAAGGTTGATAATATGATGCTACAGGAAGTGGGGTGGAAGCTTTGATATCATGTTGTTTGTGTTTAAACGTTTAAGTTAAAATTGGGCAAAATGACAAAAGATGCCTCCAACGTTTGTATATTTTTTCATTTAGCCCCCTATTCTTTTTTTTGTCCAAATATGCCCCCAACGTTTGTTTGTTTTGTTATTTGGCCCCCTATTCTTTCTTTTGGTCCAAATATGCCTCTAATGTTTCATTCGTAGTCCAAATATATCATCAACGTTTCAATTTGGTCCAAATATGCCCATGTTAGATGGAAACTGTCAGTCAACTGACGTTCAACAGCTGATGCTGACTGGACTTGCCACGTATTAAGATCTGTTGATGCCACGTCAAAATTTTTTTATAAGCCATTGACAGTCAGTTGATTGACAGTTTACATCCAACATGGGCATATTTGGACTATGAATGAAACGTTGGGGGGCATATTTGGACCAAAAGAAAGAATAGGAGGCCAAATGACAAAAGAAGCAAACGTTGAGGGGCATATTTGGACAAAAAAAGAATAAGGGGTCAAATGACAAAACATGCAAACGTTGGGGGCATCTTTTGTCATTTTTCCGTTAAAATTGTGTTTAGAAAACTTGTTTAAACTTTTAAGTTTTCTTTTTAGGATTATAAAAATTTTATTTTTAATGTTGTTTGGGTTTGATAATTCGGATCTTAAACTCTATTTTGGAATTATATAATTCAAACTTTTATTAGGTATGTGCATTGTTTACAAAATTAAATGATTTAAAAAAAGAAGCAGGTACCCATTACCTGATTACCCGAGTGCTCGGGTTTCACGGGTACTCGAGTAGCGGGTACCCAGCTAAAGCAGGCCGAGACACGGATGGCTAAGGAGGTACCCGGTTGATCTGGATACCCAAAAACCGAGTACCCGACAATGAACAACCTTACCCCTAATGTATAGTGTGTTGAGACATAAGAAAGTCATAATATTACTCGTAACTAAAGGTAGAGGAGAATATATTGTAAGAGGAAGCAAATATTTCTTAATAATATGCATTTATATCATTTTAAACATTGTTCTATGCATCAACTTATAGTTATTATCAGAAAGGTATGAAGCGCTAATGAATTTGAAGAAATAGTGCATAAATGCAAAATAAGATCACTACATGCTAGAGATCTCAAGACTGTATCTTAATAGAGAAACAAACCTAGTATTTCAAAAGTACATTAGTTTCAAAACTATCCATTAGTTTTTCCCCAAACATTTTACCATGCAGTCTTGGAATACTTGAAAGCTATAACGAAAATATTGCACTACAACCTGCACAAAAGATTTAAATTAACCAAGTAAAATCTGACTAACCTTGCCCACTTTTGAGAAGAATTTATAGATATCTATCACAGTTGATTTTAGAGGCATCTGTCATTAAAATTAATCAAGAGTGCAAATGTAAAAGAAATAAAATTTAAAAAGAAAAAAGGTACAATACATCTACCTGGTAAGCAAAAACAATTCTCTGGTCCTTCTTAGGATCAGCTTCAAGCTCCACTACTTTTTTCTTACCCTTAAATCTCTCACAATCAAAATTACTTCATGTAACATCCAAATGGTATATTAGATCTATAACTCTAAAGCATACATGCAAATATCCAGGGGTGGGAGTTTTGTAGGATTGGGGTGGTCATAGCCCCCCCCAAAAAAAATTAAAAACAATTATATATTATATATGTATTAAAAATATATTAAATATATAACCTGCCCCCTAAAATTTATAAATAATTTATATGTATATGTTTGATGATTCGAATGGAAGGGAATAAATTTTCAATTGATATATTTGTATGATTACAGGTAGTGTGAACTCATGGGCAAACAAAAAAAGAGTAGACTCTTTTTTTTTCTAGAAAAAAGATGGTAATATAGAAATTGGCATGTCATCGAAAACTCCAAGGCTTGAGCGTTAGAGTTGTAGCCAGTTTCCACTTAAGTCTTAGTTATTGAAGTTAAAAAAAAGTTAATTTTCTGTTTATAGAGCGTGATCCTAAATTACATAAACTAATGTGGGAATATCTAGTTAATCAACGAGATGAAATTCGATGAGCATATTTAAATGCATGTCCATATCAAATTCATCTACCTAGTTATCCATTCTCTCAAGAAAAACATCATAAACGTTTTCAATATTCTTGGTTTGCTCAATTTTCTTCTTGGCTCGAGTATTCTTTTATTGAGGATGTTGCATATTGTTTTCCATGTTATCTTTTCAACTTAAAATCTAATGTGCAATCGGGTTGGAATGTATTCATTGTTAAAAGGTTTAGAAGTTGGAAAAATGTTAACTCTAGAAGGAATTGAACCTTTCTTAATCACATTGAAGATGATCCTTGTTCACCATACAATAATTCCATAAGATCTTGTGTGGATTTGATAAAACAATATGCGCACATTGATAAAGTAATGGATCGACAAAATTCAAAACAAATTTTAAATAGCAAGCTACGAGTTAAGACTTCAATATATGCTATTAGATGGCTTGCATTTTAAGGTTGCGCTTTTAGAGGTCATGATGAGACATTTGGTTCAAAAAATTCTAATTTTTTTAAGTTGATTGAACTTTTGGCGTCCTATAATGATAATGTTAAAAAATTTGTGTTGGAAATGCTCCTAAACATACTAAGTATGTTTCTCTTTTAATCCAAAAAAGGAGATTTTACATGTATTACTAATACATTTTAGAAAAAGATCCGTGAAAGTATTGGAGATTCAAAATTTGCATCATTGTTGATGAAGCTCGTGATGAATCTAAAAGAGAACAAATAGCTCTTGTTTTGAGATTTGTTGATGCATGTGGTTTTATTAGAGAGCAATTTTTAATTTTGTACATGTTAAAGATACATCCGTGTTAACTCTTAAAAATGAAATATGTGTTATTCTAGCTCGCCGTGGTCATGATGTTCGAAATATCAGTGGTTAAGGCTATAATGGAGCTAGTAATATGTGTGAGGAGTGGAAAGGATTGCAAGCATTATTCCTTAATGATTGTCCTTGTACTTATTATTTGCATTGCTTTGCTCATTGACTACAATTGGCTCTTGTTGGCGCATCTCGAGAGGCACATTCTGTTCATGAAATTTTTTAATAATTTGAGCTTCGTTATCAATTATGTTGATGCTTCGTGTAAACATCATGAAGAATTACATGCTAGTAAAAAAGTTACAATTGCACACATGTTAACTACAAAGGTGTTAATCAAATTGACACTTTATAACATGTTGGAGATATTTATTGGGGTTTCACATTTTCATTCTATATGCAATCTTATAACAATGTATGGTGCAACTTGTTTGGTGCTTGAAAATATTACAAGGGAAGGATCCACTTATTCTCAAGAGGGGATGTTTCTAGTGCATCCGAAATGATCCTACAATTTGAATTCATTTTCATTTTACATTTGATGAAAGAAATTTTGGGTATTACTAATGTATTATGTCAAGCTTTGCAACAAAAGTCTCATGATATTGTAAATTCTATGCATTTGGTTTCGAGTACAATAGAAAACGATTGGAAAAGTTTGTTAAGTAAGGTACTATTCTTTTGTGAAAAGAATGATTTAGATATTCTTAATTTAAATGCACAATATTTTTAAGGTAGGAGTCGACAACACTAACTAAGCCAAATAATTGTGGGACATTATTATCATTTTGACATTTTCAATGAAGTGATTGATTTTCAATTGCAAGAGCTAAATTATAGGTTTAACATGGAGGTAATGGATCTTTTGAAACTCAGGTCTGCATTGGATCTAAAAGAAGATTATAAATCTTTTAATATTGATGGTATTTGCACTCTTGCTGAAAAATATTATCCTCTTGATTTTACTGGACATGAGAAATTAAATTTAAAATTTTAGTTGAAGCATTTTGAGTGTGATATGCACGATGATGTGAAATTGCAAAATTTGTCGTGTTTGTCCCAACTATGTGCTGCCTTGACGGAGAAAGGAAAATCATAAGCTTTTTATCTTTTTGACAGATTGATCATACTTGTTTTAACTCTACTAGTGTCTACAACAAGTAGTGAGCAATCATTTTCAGCTATGAAGATCATCAAAATAAGATTGTAAAATAAGATGGAAGATGAATTTCTTGCAGATAATTTAGTTATTAATATCGAAAGAGAGATTGCCGAGACATTTACTTCTATTCAATTGTTACGGATTTTTCTTTAAAAGAACGTCGTTCACAATTCTAAACAACGTTATTATTGATGTATTGTTTCTTTGAATTTTTGTGAACCGATAAATTTTAAGCTTTTATTTTATTAGTATAATATTTAGATATATGATTTATATTGACAAAAGTATTAAAATATCTTATTAAATTTATACATATTTAAAAATTTTAAATGCCCCCAAATAAGGTTGAGTTCCGCCCTTGCAAATATCAAACCCTTTTCCACCATTTCTTTCTCATCAACTAATCAAATAAATGAATTCTAAAACATCAAAAAATAGCATGAGCTTCAACTACCAGGGAACACATTCACAATGATACCCACTCAGTTTTTGAACTCACTTGTATCATGTCAAACACAACACAAGAACCGACGTAAACATACCAACTTCCCAACTGTAGTTTAAAAATTCATTTTTCATGTGATTTTACTGAGAAATTTTTGCACGTATAATCTACTTTGTAAAAGTAATAAAAGGATATGTTCCATCCATGTTGTCAATTTCACGTTCTCTCTCCCTCTCTTTGTCTTTTCGCGATCATTTTTGAGCCTTCCTGGCCTGTTATTGCATCTCTCGTCTCCCTTTCCCGTTCTTTCTCCATTTCGTGCCTTATCAACTTGCTACTACTTCTCTCTCTTCTTTCTCTCCTCTCCTTAACCTTCTCCCTATCTTTCTCTTTATCCCTATCTATCATCTCTCTCTTCTTTATCTCTCTACTACTCCTCTCTAGGTCTCTATCATTCTCTCTCTCCATTTTCCTCTCCCTATTGCGGCTGCTTCTATGATGTTCTTTATCTCGATCACACCTTTCCTCGTCATCCTCATTGTGGATGCCTCTTGATTTTTGTATCGTCCCGAATTTGGGCCTAGGAGTTAGCTAGATAGATTAGACAGTTCGGGTGAACTAGATTAGACCGTTTGAATTGGCTTTGGGAAATAAATTCAAATAAATAGTTTTTGGCTAAAATAAAATATGTAAAAATATCCTAAAATGTTTAATTCATTAGTTAAACATATTTGAGGTGTTAATTTGATAAAATAAAACCAGATTAAATGACATTTTGGTTTGGTGACCAAATTGTAAAGATTTCAAAACTATTTTGGCGACTAAATCATAAAAGGGTCAAAACTTAAAACCTTTAAGGAGCTACTAAATCCCTTGGTTTTATTAGACTTTTCCCTTAATTTTGGCTATTTTAAAATAGTTTTAAAAAGATTTAATAAAATAAAATAAAAAGATTTTAAATGGTTTTGTTTTAATTAGTCAAACTACTATTTTCTCCAAATCATTTTCTCTCACCAAACTAATATTTTCTCTCTATAAATCCCATAGATTCATCTTTCAATCTTGCTTTTGATTTCAACAATTAATTTCCTTGATTCTACACCAAATTGTTTACTTCAACCTTGGAGATTTCTTCAAAATCAAGCCAATTAAGGAGAGAGTATATAATTAGAGGTGATTTTTATTTCTCTCCTCTAATAAAAGGTTCTTTACTGAAATTCCTAAGTTATTGATCATTTACATTCGATTTTTTTACATGTGTTGGTAATTAAATCAAGATTTAAAGGTTTAATGTTAGTTTAATTAAGAAATTGATGGATTTTTGTTATGAATTTGAATCTTAGTGGTCTTGATTGATTTATAACACATCTAATGAGTATTTTAATGTCATAAGATGAGATTTACAAAAGAAATCCCAAAACTAATTGAATTGCTAATTTTCTAGGTTGTAAATAGTTAGATTTTGAGGTGTTTAAGGTGTTATTAGGTTGTTGGAGATATCAGGTGATGATGTTAGTGTTTTTATATGTTAATTGATGATGTTAAGGTATTAAAATCATTAGTATATGGCTGGGCTTTGTTTATGATGAAATTGGACGGTTTTTTTGGTTATTTTCGGATGGCGTTGGTGGAGTTTGGATGTGTATAGCTTGGGATTAATGTTGATGGGATTTTAGATGCATAATGATGCATTAATCCTCTATTATTATGTGAATAAAAACATGGGAGATTGATCCTACAATGATTGACGAAGGATTGGAGGCATAGAACGACTATTTTCACATCTACAAGATGAGCTTTGTGTTTTCGGTGAGTGAAATTGCGTTTTGCAGCATATTAAAGGTTTGGAAAGTTATCTTGGGAGTTTAATTTAAGCCTAGCAAGCTTGATTAAATTTAGAAGTAAGTAAAAGATGATTTTCTCTTGATATCTCGGTTTTTAACCCATAAAGCTTTAGTTTTTGTTTTGATTACAAGCATGGTTTATTACCTACTATTTTATACTTTATTTTCCATGAAAATGCAACAAAAATGATATATATATATATATGCCTATGAGTTTTGGCAAAGAGTTTCTGAAAAGGGAAATTACATGGTTTACAAACATGATTATTGCATCGAATATTGGTTTATATGTTGTATGTAATGCTCGGGTTTAGGGTCGAGAGATAACCGGGTTTGGTTAAACCAGTTCGGGTTAAATAAATTGAAAGAAAACATTTTTACTAAACAAAAGGGGTCTTTTAATTAAAGGGGTTTTAAAAAGGGCCTTTTGGTAAAAAGTGGTAAAATGGATTTTGAGATAGATTTTGAGTTAAAATAAAATATATTAGGCTAAAGGGTCAAATTTGCCCCCTGTAGTAATCCGAAATCAGCAATGTTGCCCCTAATTTTTTTCTCCGTAATTTTTCCCTCAAAGTCAGTCAATTGTAGCAATGTTGCCCTTTGACCGATTTTGACCGTTAAATGCTGACGTGGCAGTTAACGGTGCTGACGGGGCAATTTTACCCTCGAAGTTATTCATGCAATTTTGCCCTCGAAGTCATTAATTGCAGCACTTTTACCCTTGATTTATTTAGTTTTTGAATAAAATTGGATAAATAATTTGGTTTTTTCGAGTTGAACTTTAACAAACAGAATATATGAAAAATCGATTAACAAATTGATGTAAATATCCTTTGAGCCCCTAGTAATTTTAAAAATAAGCAAAATGAGAACTCTCACAAAAAATCAAAATATTATTCAATTTTTTTTAAAAAATCTA
This sequence comes from Hibiscus trionum, assembly GCA_030270665.1. Taxonomy (NCBI): domain Eukaryota; kingdom Viridiplantae; phylum Streptophyta; class Magnoliopsida; order Malvales; family Malvaceae; genus Hibiscus; species Hibiscus trionum. The sequence continues at coordinate 10,664,059 of BSYR01000052.1, forward strand.
TAAACTTAATAAAAATAAATACGATATAAAAAATTATTGAAAATAAACCAACGAGAAGCGTGTTAATTGAACGTTGAACACGAACTATTCTATTCGAACGACGTTCGATTGACACACTTTCCGACGATGGGTTGTTAGGAAAAAATGTACGGTGAACTCGAATCATGTGGCTCAGGTTGAATTCTGCTTTATCTTCTGGATATCCTTGTATTTATCTCCCATGCCCTTATCTCCCATGTCGTTTTCGCCGAACACCACTAATGTCGTTTTCTGAGATCATCGTACATTTTTTCCTAACAACCCATCGTCGGTAAGTGTGTCAATCGAACGTCGTTCGAATAGAATAGTTCGCGTTCACCGTTCAATTAACACGCTTCTCGTTGGTTTATTTTCAATATTTTTTTTGAATATCGTATTTATTTTTATTAAGTTTATAGATTTTATAAAAAATTGAGTAATATTTTGATTTTTTGTGAGAGTTCTAATTTTGCTTATTTTTAAAATTACTAGGGACTCAAAGGATATTTACATCAATTTGTTAATCGATTTTTCATATATTATGTTTGTTAAAGTTCAACTCGAAAAAATGAAATTATTTATCCAATTTTATTCAAAAACTAAATAAATCAAGGGTAAAAGTGCTGCAATTAATGACTTCGAGGGCAAAATTGCATGAATGACTTTGAGGGTAAAATTGCCCCGTCAGCACCGTTAACTGCCACGTCAGCATTTAACGGTCAAAATCGGCCAAAGGGCAACATTGCTACAATTGACTGACTTTGAGGGCAAAATTACAGAGAAAAAAAATTAGGGGCAACATTACTATTTCAAAAATTTTGCTATCTCTTCCTCCCTAAGAGTTTTCACGTTAGAAACTCCCCAACCATAGCCACACCTATTTCTCATCAATCTTCACCATTTGGAAGTTGAATGAGGTAAGCAACTTGATTTCTTAATCATCTTTTCATTTCAAACTTACTAGTAACACATTCTTTTCAAAAGAAGGGAGATTTTTCAAGTTCTCCATTTTGGGTAAAAATGGGGTTTTTGAGGGGTTTAGGCTCTATGGAGAAAACAATAGTTTGAGTGAGTTTTAAAGGATGTCTTGAGTTTAAAATGGTACTAGGATGTTGAGTTTAACATGAAAACCCGGATTTTTTGAAAATGGGTGATTTTGATAAATGGGTATTTGGGTTTTTGGCTTAGAAATGGTGGAGAATGGTTCATAATGCTTGGGAGTTGTTGGGTTGATGTTTTTGAAGCATTTGAACATGGTTTGGATGTTAAATTGATGGGGATATGGATGACTTGAGGTTAGTGTGTTTGAGGATAGTTTGGAGTTGAAAAGAGATGCTTGTTATTGTCGGATTTTGATGGTAATGATTTCAGCAAGTTAGAATGTTGAAAGATGTATTAATTCCTTGTTTTGATTTGGGTAGAAGCAGCGGGTATCGATTCGGGTCCTTCAGACGTCACTCCAGGAGTTGCGGAAGCTTGAAGGAGAACCATTAGCTTGTATCGAGTTTTGAGCTGGTGTGTAGTAATGGTTTGAAGCTTTAAATGTCTCGAGAGGTTTTCTTGGGGGTTTAGGTGGAGCCTTAAGGGCTAGCCTAAACCCAAGAGTAAGTTTTCTAATTTACCTTGTTTCGTTAAGTGTTGATATGTGCGATTAATTGTGTAGTTGTGTGAAATGTGGATTGCCTTTACTCTCCGTTATAATGTTGTTGTGTAGTCGTTGTTGATGTCAAGCCTCATGTGATGGTTATTTATTGTATACGGTGATGTGTAGTCCCACCGATACTAACTAGTAGAAGAGTACGATGATGTGTAGTCCCATCGGAAAACTACTAGTTGTTGTGAACGGTGATGTGCAGTCCCACCGGGAATGGTTGTGCATGTGCAAACCATGTTTGGTCAATGCTTGTGTTTAGTTCATCTCTTACTTATATGATTTTGATTTTCAAAACTAAAGTTTACTTTAAATTGCATTGTCGTTGTAATTAGAGCTCCGGTCACTAATCTTTTAAGCTTACGCTCTCTCCTTTTCCAACAATGCATATCGTTAGAGACTTTGGGAGGCAAGTGGGCAAGGGAGGAGTTTCTTGGAGTTCTTGCTAAGCTCAAAGTATGGTTTATGTTTTGTAATAATGCTTAGACAATGTGAATACTAGGCTTTTTTTATGGAGTTAGTGTTCAAACTCCTAAGTCTTGTTATTGTTGATGTTGCTAACTTGTTTAAATGTTGAATCATGTCTCATTTTGGCCTTTGACTCCTTTGGTGGATTCTAAGCATGATTTATGCTTTTGTTTAGTCTTTGGCCTTGTTGGTGAATGCTAAATATGCATGCTTCCTTTTACAAATCTTATCATGTTGGATGTTTCCTCGATATGTGTTTATCTTACTTATTATGCTTATCCAAGGATGCCTTGAGTCATATGTGAGTTGGTATGTTGCTTAGATGCTGTTAAATGCTTCTTGTGTGGAGTCCCTTGTGTTTTTGACAGCTAAAATGAGTTTTGCAGGGCAGGGCGTATCGATACGATCCCTTGTTTTGGGCAAGGCATACCGGTACGTGGGGGCTTATCGATACCCAAAATGCTCTCTGGAAATCAGAGAAATTGATGAGATTTTAGCCTATCGGTACGGGTCCTGAGAGTATCGGTACGGTCTTCGCAGTTGACCAAGGGAAGTTGACCGTTGAGGGCGTATCGATATCAACCTTGAGGGTATCGATATGGTTTCCATAGGTTTGACTTTGAGGTGTTGACCAAGTACATGCGTATCGATACAGTCCTTTAGCGTATCGATACAACCTGTTGTAAAAATTAAAAAGGGGTATCTAAATTTTCAGTTTTTCTTGAATCGAATTGGTGGTTGCTTTTTCCGTTGTTTGCTTATCTCACGTAGGGTCAAATAAAGCATTTAGAAAAGATAATTAAAGAAAAAATAGGGTTGCTAATCGGGGTGAGACCTTAATGGGTTTCACTTCGGTTTTCCCCGTGTAACCCATTCGGTTCGGTCTGTTGGCTAGACCGGGACGAGGGGGTTACATTTGGTGGTATCAAAGCCAGGTTACGAGGTCTCTCGGGAAGGTAAGTCAGGTAAAAATTGGTTTGTTTGGTTGTATGCTATTGCACGGTGTGTGGAAGCATGCTTTATTGATCTTGTTGTTGGTTGGGGTTTAGTCGAGTGTTCCCGTTGCTAGGTGTTGTTATTGAAAAATGGTTTTGGTTTAAAGAGCTTGAGAACTTGGATCCTTGTCCTTGCTAACCTCATGTTTTCTTGTGTGTGATATGTTTGATGTTTTAGATTTTATCTTCGTTATGATAAGACCAAGAGGACGGCTTAGAGCGGGTGACCAGGTACTCGGGGATGTGCCTCATGTTCTTCCTACTCCCGATGGTAATGGGGTGGGTGGCGAAGGTGATGTGCCTCAGGCCGGTGCGAATGCCAGAGGTGATGGTAATGGACCTCAGGCCGGTGCAAATGTTGGGGGTAATAGAGCTCAGGCAGGTCAGGGTTCGGTAGGTGCGGACATGACTTATTTGATTCAGACTATAGTCGGGGCTTTTCAGATAGCTTTAGCCAGTATGCATGTTGCAGTACCACCTCAGGGTGCGAGGACAGGTTTACCCCTTGAGAGGCTTCGTAGCTTGGGTGGAGTCGAGTTTCGTGGTTTGACTCCCGAGGGTTCAGAGGCTTGGCTCGAGAGTACTACACGCATCTTGGGTCAGATGGAGTGCTCAGACACTCGTAAGTTGGGTTGTGTTGTCTCCTTGCTTTAGGGAGATGCGTATGCTTGGTGGACCACCGTTATTTCGGGTATGGCAAAAGCGGATGTCACTTGGGAATTCTTCAGAACAACTTTTAAGAAGAAGTATCTCGGAGTTCGATATCAGGATGAAAAGAAGAGAGAATTTATGGCCTTGGTTCAGGGTAGTAAGACGGTGTCCAAGTACGAGGTTCAGTTTGTGAGGTTGAGCTAGTATGCTCCCGAGTTGGTCCCCAGTGAGAGGGAACAGTGTGAGCGCTTCCGTTATGGGTTGACTAGAGATGTGAAGACTTATATGCTTGTATCTGACTACACCGAGTTTGATGTTTTGGTCTCTAGGGCCAAGGATATTGAGCAGAACTTGAGCTCGAGTACCCGTGCTAGTGGGTCTGATTCCGAGAAGAGACACGCATATTGAGATAGAGATCATTCCAAGATTCATAGAGATAGGAGGTATCAGCCCAATTCGAGACATAGGGGCGGTAACTATGGACGAGGCCATCAGGGCCAAGGAGCTGTTGTTCACACCCCTGAGTGCACTAGATGCGGGAGACGCCATCCAGGCGAGTGTATGGGTACCTTTGGGGTATGTTGGAACTGTGGTTCCCGAGATCATTTGAGGCGTAACTGTCCACACCCGGCTAGGGGCGGACCGGCTCCAGCTAAGGGTTTTGAGCATCAAAGAGGCCATAGACGCGGTCGTGGTAACTTTTAGCTGAGGAACGATGGTCAGATGAACTTAGCTCATATGGTGACAGTTCAGCCCGAGGGTGAAGGACCGGCTAGGGTGTATGCACAATGAGAGGCCGGGAATGACACGGATGTCATTGCAGGTAATTTCTCGATACAATCTTTGACTTTGCTTTCCTTGATAGATTCGAGTTCGACACATTCGTATATTTTGGGTGAACATTCAAGATCCCTAGGTCTACCGTATGAGTGGTTAGAGGTAGTGTAAATGTTACTAGTTCATTCGGTGATACTGTGGTAGTTAAAAAGATGTAAATGAGGTGTCCCATGATGATTTAGGGACATGTGTTTCCGATTGACATGATGGAATTGCCATTCTATGGTTTTGATGTGATTTTGGGCATGGATTGGCTCGTAGAGCATAGAGCTAGGGTAGACTTTGAGATCAAGAGAGTCTCTTTGAAGCTTACGGATGATTTTGAAGTTGTAGTGGTGGGCGAGAACATTAATTTCTTTCCAATGTTGTTTCTGCTCTAGAAGCTCAGAGATTGATGGATTCAGGTTGTCAGGCGTACTTGGCTTATGTGATGAATCCGAATATGAGTGAGGTTAGACCGCAAGACATCAGAACAGTTTGTGATTTTCCGAGTGTTTTTCCGGAAGAGTTGTCGGGTTTGCCTCCATATAGAGAAGTTGAGTTTGCTATTGAGACATATTCTGATTCTGCACCCGTGTCTATTTCTCCGTATAGAATGGCACCGAAAGAGTTGAAAACACGTCTTCAGGAATTGTCAGATAGAGGTTTCGTTAGGCCTAGTATTTCTCTGTGGGGTGCTCCGGTCTTGTTTGTGAAGAAAAAGGACGACAATATGAGGATGTGTATAGACTATAGGCAGTTGAACAAGGTAACAGTGAAGAACAAGTACCCTTTGCCTCGGATAGATGACTTGCCTGATCAGTTGAGAGGTGCTTCAGTGTTTTCGAAGATTGATTTGAGATCCGGTTACTATCAGTTGAAGGTGAAAGATGTGGACATACCGAATACCGCTTTACGTACACGTTATGGGCACTGTGAGTTCTTGGTAATGCCTTTCGGTTTGACTAATGCTCCAGCTGCATTTATGGATATGATGAACCGAGTGTTCTACGAGTTTTTGGACATGTTTTTGGTAGTGTTCATAGATGACATCTTAGTGTACTCTAGGACCGAGGAAGAGCGTGATGAGCATTTGCAGCTAGTGCTTTAGACTTTTCTTCAGAATCAGTTGTATGCCAAGTTGAGTAAATGCGAGTTTTGGATTAAGGAGGTAGTCTTCCTATGTCATGTGATCTTGGCAAATGGAATCAATGTGGATCCCAAGAAGATAGAAGCCATAGTGAGTTGGAAGCAACCAAAGTCAGTGACAGAAATCCGTAGTTTCCTAGGCTTGGCGAGGTATTATCGAAGATTTGTTGAAGGATTTTCGAAGATTGCGGCACCCTTAACTAAATTGCTTCAGAAGAATGTTCTATATGAGTGGTCAGATGCAAGACAACAAGCATTTGAGAAGTTGAAGAAAGCTTTGACCGAAGCTCCTATTTTGATTCAGCCTGAACCGGGGAAAGAGTTTGTAATTTATAGTGATGCATCGTATGTAGGTTTAGGTTGTGTGCTTATGCAAGAAGGTATGGTTGTAGCTTATGCTTTGAGACAATTGAAGGTTCACGAGAAGAACTACCCCACTCATGATATTGAGTTAGCCGCAGTAGTATTTGCGTTGAAGATTTGGAGACATCGTCTTTATGGTGAGAAGTGCACCGTTTATATCGACCACAAGAGTTTGAAGTACTTGATGTCTCAAAGAGAGTTGAATCTTAGACATCGTAGGTGGATAGAACTTCTTAAGGACTATGACCTTACGATAGAATACCATCCGGGTAAGGCAAACATAGTGGTCGATGCTTTGAGTAGAAAAGTGGCAGTTGAGTTGCGAGCTATGTTTGCGAGATTGAGTGTGTCAAATGATGGCGGTTTGATAGCCGAGTTACATGTTAAACCTTCGTTGGCTCATTTGATTCGAGAGAAACAGTTGCAAGACGAGTCTTTGGCACATCACGTGTAAGATATAACCGAGGATAGACCTACAAATTTTTGCTTTGGTGAGAATGGGATCCTATGTTTCAAGGATAGGATAGTAGTCCCAGAAGACGCCTAGTTAAGGCGTATTATCTTGAATGAAGCCCATAACAGTCCTTTTGCTATGCATCCGGGTAGTACGAAGATGTACCGTGGTTTGAAAGAAGAGTACTACTGGATTGGGTTGAAGAAAGATGTGGCTGAGTTTGTGAGTAAGTGTATGGTATGTCAGCGAGTTAAAGCCGAGCATCAGTTTCCTTCAGGTTTGTTACAGCCGTTAAAGATTCTGGAATGGAAATGGGAACGTATCACCATGGACTTTGTGTCGGGTTTACCGTTGACTCCTTCAAAGAAGAATTTAGAGTGGGTGATAGTCGATAGATTCACTAAGTGTGCCCATTTCATACATGTTCATACTACCTACACCTTAGATAAGTTGGTCGATCTGTACATCAGTGAGATAGTGAGATTGCATGGGGTACCGAAATCGATTGTATCAGACCGAGATCCGAGGTTTACAACTAGATTTTGGGAGTGTTTGCATCGTGCTTTGGGTACTTGGTTGAACTTCAGTACTTCGTATCATCCGCAGTCAGGTCAGTCGAACAGAGTTATTCAGGTGTTGGAGGACATGTTGATGTGTTGTATCATCGACTTTCAGGGGTCTTGGGAGAAACACCTACCGTTAGTAGAGTTTGCATACAACAATAGTTATCAGGCTAGTATTCAGATGGCACCGTATGAGGCTCTGTATGGTAGGAGGTGTAGAACACCTATTTGTTGGGTCGAGGCCGGACAGAAACTTGTACCGATGCCAGACTTGCTTAAGGGTACTACCGAGAAGGTAAAAATGATCTGTGATCGCTTGAATACAGCTTCAGACAGGTAGAAATCGTATGCTGATTTGAAGATAAAGGAGATAGAGTATGCCGTATGCAAAAAAATGTTTTTTAAAGTCTCACCTTGGAAGAAGGTGATGAGGTTTGGTAGGAAGGGTAAGTTGAGTTCGAGATTCATTGGACCTTACAAGGTAGTTGAGAGGATCGGTCCCGTTGCGTATAGATTGAGACCGCCGACAGAGTTAGAGAAGATTCGTGACGTGTTCCATGTTTCGATGCTCTGGAAGTATAAATCGGATCCGTCTCATGTAATGCCAGTGGAAGAGATTGAATTGAACTTCGACCTGTCATATGATGAAGAGCCGGTTGAGATTCTTCCCACGGACAGAAAAGTGTTGCATGAGAGGTCTATTGAGTTAGTCAAGGTCTTGTGGAGACATCGAGGTGTAGAAAAGGCTACTTGGGAGAGGAAGAAAGACATGAAAAGGTAGTTTTCATATCTTTTTCCGTCAGGTAATTTCGGGGACGAAATTTCTTAAGTGAAAGAGAGTTGTAACGCCCGAGTTTAGAACCCGAGAGATAATCGGGTTTGGTTAAACCGGTTCGGGTTAAATAAATTGAAAGAAAACATTTTTACTAAACAAAAGGGGGTCTTTTAATTAAAGGGGTTTTAAAAAGGGCCTTTTGGTAAAAAGTGGTAAAATGGATTTTGAGATAGGTTTTGAGTTAAAATAAAATATATTATTTCAAAAATTTTGCTATCTCTTCCTCCCCAAGAGTTTTCACGTTAGAAACTCCCCAACCATAACCACAACCTATTTCTCATCAATCTTCACCATTTGGAAGTTGAAGGAGGTAAGCAACTTGATTTCTTAATCATCTTTTCATTTCAAACTTGCTAGTAACACCTTCTTTTCAAAAGAATGGAGATTTTTCAAGTTCTCCATTTTGGGTAAAAATGGGGTTTTGAGGGGTTTAGGCTCTATGGTGAAAACAATGATTTGAGTGAGTTTTAAAGGATGTCTTGAGTGTAAAATGGTACTAGGATGTTGAGTTTAACATGAAAACCCGGATTTTGTGAAAATGGGTGATTTTGATAAATGAGTATTTGGGTTTTTGGCTTAGAAATGGTGGAGAAGGGTTCCTAATGCTTGGGAGTTTTTGGGTTGATGTTTTTGAAGCATTTGAACATGGTTTTGATGTTAAATTGATAAGGATATGGCTGACTTGAGGTTAGTGTGTTTGAGGATAGTTTGGAGTTGAAAAGAGATGCTTGTTATTGTCGATGGTAATGATTTCAGCAAGTTAGAATGTTGAAAAATGTATTAATTCCTTGTTTTGATTTGGGTAGAAGTAGCAGGTATCGATTCGGGTCCTTCAGACGTCACTTCGGGAGTTGCGAAAGCTTGAAGGAGAACCGTTAGCTTGTATCAGGTTTTTAGCTGGTGAGTAGTAATGGTTTGAAGCTTTAAATGTCTCGAGAGGTTTTCTTGGGGGTTTGGGTGGAGCCTTAAGGGCTAGCCTAAACCAAGAGTAAGTTTGCTAATTTACCTTGTTTCATTAAGTGTTGGTATGTACGATTAATTGTGTGGTTGTGTGAAATGTGGATTGCCTTTACTCTCCATTTTAATGTTGTTGTGTAGTCGTTGTTGATGTCAAGCCTCACGTGATGGTTAGTTGTTGTATACGATGATGTGTAGTCCCACCGATACTAACTAGTAGAAGAGTACGGTGATGTGTAGTCCCATCAGAAAACTACTAGTTGTTGTGAACGATGATGTGTAGTCCCACCGAGAATGGTTGTGCATGTGCAAACCATGTTTGGTCAATGCTTGTGTTTAGTTCATCTCTTACTTATATGATTTTGATTTTCAAAACTAAAGTTTGCTTTAAACTGCATTGTTGTTGTAATAAGAGCTCCGCTCACTAAGCTTTTAAGCTTACGCTCTCTCCTTTTCCAACAATACAGATCGTTAGAGACTTTGGGAGGCAAGTGGGCAAGGGAGGAGTTTCTTGTTTCTTGGAGTTTTTGCTAAGCTCAAAGTATGGTTTATGTTTTGTAATAATGCTTAGACAATGGGAATACTAGGCTTTTTTTATGGAGTTGGTGTTCAAACTCCTAAGTCTTGTTATTTTTGATGTTGCTAACTTGTTTAAATGCTAAATCATGTCTCATTTTGGCCTTTGACTCCTTTGGTGGATTCTAAGCATGATTTATGCTTTTGTTTAGTCTTTGGCCTTGTTGATGAATGCTAAATATGCATGCTTCCTTTTACAAATCTTATCATGTTGGATGTTGCCTCGATATGTGTTTATCTTGCTTATTATGCTTATCCAAGGATGCCTTGAGTCATATGTGAGTTGGTATGTTGCTTAGATGTTGTTAAATGCTTCTTGTGTGGAGTCCCTTGTGTTTTTTACAGCTAAAATGAGTTTTGCAGGGCAGGGCGTATCGATACGGTCAAGGGCGGTTTCGATACGGTCCCTTGTTTTGGGCAAGGCGTACCGGTATGCGGGAGCGTATCTATACCCAAAATGCTCTCTGGAAACCTGTTTTTGAGCATGTTTCTATATTGTCATGGATGTGTTTTCTGGTGTTGAAAGTTTGATTTTGGGCTTGGGATAGCTTTTGCATGTTTGGGTAGAGATCATGCCTATATGATTTAGTTAATGCTTTCCATGTTGTGGTTAATGGTCTTGCATATGTAGTTTTATGGATTTATGATACCTATTGGATTGTATGATGTTTTGATGATGTTTGAATGTGTTTCCATTGAGCCAAAGTGGCATATGTTAGACCTAAAGGTCATTACAGGTCTAGTCGTACCGATACGGGCCCCTTGAGATCGATACGCATGGTCTTAATAGACTCAATCGTAGGGAAATTTGCAAAAGGGTATCAGTACGCCTAGCCACCCTATCGGTATGCCCTTTAAAATTAAGCCAGGTATCGGTACACGAACAACCGTACCGGTACCAGTTTTAGCTACTAGAATCCCCTCTTTTAATATTTGGCTATACATATCGATACACGTGGAACCATATCGATACTCTTTGCAAATTGAGGACATGTATCGATACGAGCTTGTTTGATATCGGTACGGGGTTCTTTATTTCTGGTAAATGTATGTTGAAGTTGACTTTGTTTACACTTTGGTTTATGATTCTTATTTATGCGATTAAATGAGTTTGATTGATCGTATTAAGCTAGAATTTAACCAGCAAGCATGTAACCTGATTAATTATGGTTTGGTAACTTCAGATTTAAGTAAGTCCTCTTAGTTTTTCAAAATTGCAATTTGGTCCTTAAATTGCAATTATGGTTAATCGGATGTCAATTCGATGTCCGATTCAATCGAGAATTTATCCGCTGCCAGCATGCTCACCTCAAAAAATAAATATACATCTTGACAAGATAAAAAGAAAAAAATAGACTGGTTTAATAAGGTTTAGTTCAAGTTTGCTTCGAAAAATCTAATGTGGCTTTCGTAACTCGGTGTTAACGACTAGGTCGGGGTACGGGGGTTACAATTTCTTTCTATTGTTCTTGGTATCGTCATCATCTTCCTTTCTCTCTCACTCTCTCTTCTTATAGCTTCTTTCACTCTTATCCATTGACCTTACATTTTCTTCTTCTTCTTCTTCACGCTCTTCAATGAATTTTTTTCAAATATTCGTACTCGTGAATATCCATTTTTTTCCGACTAATTTGAAGATTTTAGCTTTTTTTCTTTTTCAATGCTTGTAAATTTTGAAGTCTTGAGAAATTATGTTCAAGATTAGGGTTTGGGAAGATGGCGTTTCAATCGAAGGGTTGTGGTTTGAGGGTTTGGTTTAAATCTTGTTATCGATCTCTGGGTTAGGAGACTTGGATGTAATTTGACCAAAGTTCGTGGGTTTAAAATATAATAGGCTTAACTATGACTAAGGGTAAGGATGTTCATTTTCGGATATCAGGTCGGATCCAATCCGAAATTTTAGATCGGTAAAATAGCGATTCGTATTCAATCCAAAAAAATGGATATCCTGATATTCGAATATCAGATTATCTAAAAATATAATTTGATTTAACTATTTTTCGGATTTGACAGTCGTATTTATAAAAATTTCGAAATTTCGAATATAATAGACAATAAATTGCTAAATACAACAAGATTTACATTTATGAAAATTTCGATCTTTCAAATTTCCAAATATAACAAGCATCAAATTGTTAAATATAATAAGATTAATATTTATAAAATTTTGAATTTTAAATTTTCGAATAATCTAAAACTTGAAATATTACGATCCATATCTGATCTGATAAATTAAAAATCATATCAAATATCTAAAATTTTAAATTGGATCAACAAATAATCAGATCAGATCAAATATTTTTTAATACGATAGGATATATAGTTCTAAACGTATATAGTTCATGGATGTGGTAGGATAGTTTAGTATATTAGATCATTAACTAAAGAAAATGGTATACAGTTCTACGGGTAAACTAGTTTTAAATAATGATAAAATTTTGATACAGCTTGTAAAATTTATTTGAGAGAACTCTATAAATTCACATTATAAAATTCAAATCTCTAATTTTAAACTCTAAAAAAATGACATTAAACTCTAAATCTATACCTTAAATTCTAAACATTAATTCTAAACCTTAAAACTTAAACCCATAAACTAAACTCTAAACCTTAAAATTAAAACATTTGTGTAAACTGAACTTTAGTTTCTACGGTCTATGTATCAATTTTTTTTTTCTTTTAAGCATATATATATATTGATGGTAAAAAATGAGATGATGGTGCTTTAAGCGGTTCATCCTTTCTGGGTTGGACGAAAAGCTGTTATTTTTGGTGGTATGTACGAAGGAGACAAGAGAAGAGAGAGATTTTTGAGATGGTCGAATGTGGTTTGCAGTTTAGTGTTTTAGGGTTTATGTGTAATGTTATTATGGTATAGTGTATATGATTTAGGGTTTATGTTTTAAGGGTTTAATGTGGTTAATGTTTAAAGTTTATTATTTTAAGAGTTTAAGGGTAGGATTTTAAGGATTATGAGTTAGAGTTTAAATAAAAAATTTATGTATAAATAAGATGATAAAAAGTTTGATGTACTTTAAATAAAATATCAAATTTAAATATTTTCAATGAAAAACCTGAAAAAACTTTATTCTTTATTTATATTAAAATCAAAATCTATAAAAAAAATGTCACAAGCTACAGGGATTTGTATGTTTGGAACAGAGGTAGGGCAAGGCAGGTCTAAACTTAAATTTTAAGGCCAAAACATATTATAGCCTCCAATCATAACTAAATAAATTTTAATTGAATTAATCGATTGAATTAAATTGTTTTTAAGTTAATTAGTCGATTAATTTTATGAAGGATCGATTAATGGTTAACAGTTTTTTTAAATTTCGGTTATCAATTAATTCGGTTCGAAATCGGTTAATTGATCGAAATTATTATATATTAAATATTATATATATATATATATATTACATATATTTATTTTGGTCATTAGACTTTTAAAAATTATGAAATGGTCATTAAATTTTTTGATATATTATAAAATGATCATTAAACTTTATCAAACTAGCACAAAATAATCACTGAATTTTTTGAATTATTACAACATGGTCACTAAATTTATCAATAGTTTATAACGTGCAATGAGTCAATGACCATTTTGTAATAATTCGATAAATTTAATAATTGTTTTGTAACTTCTAAATGTTTAGTGACTAAAATGATCATTTTAGCATAGGTTAGTGACCATTTGTATAAACTACCTAAAATTTTATAACAAATTTTGGTTAATTCGAAAACAAACCAAATTAACCGAAACGAAAAAAAATGATTAAAAAAATCAATTAATAAATTTTGAGTAGTTTAATGAGTTAACTACTGGGATGATCACTTATGTTTCCTCTCAGTACAGAGTTAGTCATCGATTTTCAAAAACGACCAGTAAGGTCACTTACGTTTTCGATCTGTAAACTTTTGGTCACTGAGACGTTTGTTGCCGTTAAACTTAAACAGGATGCTGATCTGGCACAATAAAAACAAGATAAATTACCTAAATAATCCCTAAACTATTACATCACTTCTATTTTGACCATCCGGGACAAGAATTACTAGAATGAATCACAAAATAAGAAAGGACGCCAAGTTATATTCATTTACCCCTTTTTAGTTTTCTTAATTGAGTTATATAGCAGAAAGTTTAATGATTTTTTCTTCTCCATTTTCATGGTCGGTACCGTTGTGCTGCCGCTGCTGATTTTGCATTAATGCTCAAAATGTAGTCTATCTTGGTATATATGTTTGCTTTTTTAAGAGGAACTAATTTCTTTTACCTCAAGTTTAAGAAATTACTTATTGTTTTTTTTAGGTGCTTATGATGATGAAGAATCTGCAACACATGCTTATGATTTAGCAGCACTCAAATACTGGGGTCAAAACACCATTTTTAACTTTCTGGTAAGTTGTAGTATTTAATTTAATGAGTTTGCTGTAAGAAAATCAGGAAAAGAAACTTGAATGTTTGTAATATGAATAATTTGCAGGTATCAACTTATCAGATGAAATTGAAAGAAATGAAGAATCAGTCTAGAGAAGAATATATTGGATCATTAAGAAGGTGAGATTAATGACTTGATCATGATACATACATAGATGTGAATTCAGCTAATACCTTGAATTTTGTAGGAAATCTAGCGGTTTTTCTCGCGGGGTTTCGAAATATAGAGGTGTTTCTAGGTACTTATATGGGTATTCAGCTACAATATTTCATTTCTCAAATGCAACGTCCTTTATATTTGTTTCAAATCCCGTCGAATTTACTTGGTTTTCCGTGTTGAGCCGGCATACATCATCATAATGTAAGCAAAAATAAATATTGAGGATTAATATAGTAGAAAGTTAGGGATTGAGTTAGATGAATAAGAATATAAAAGATGGTGGAGGGAGAAAAAATAAAAAAATATAAATATGAAGGATTAAATGTATAATTATACAAATTGTTTTTATTTTGATGGTTAAAATAGGAGTGAAGTAAAAGTTTAGGGAATATCTAGGCAATTTATTATTTTTTTATTGTGCCAAATCAGCCTCCCATTAAATTTTAAAGGGAACAAACGTCTCAGTGACAAAAAATTTACAGATCGAAAACATAAGTGACCTTACTGATTGTTTTTGAAAATCGGTGACCAACTCTGTACTGGAAGAAAACATAAGTGATCATCCCAATAATTAACCCTAAATTAATTTGGTTGGTTAAACAAACTGACCGAATGCACACCCCTAACAGCCACGATCTTTGCTTCCATGTGCCATTCAGATTCAGTTTCATCTTCATCTTCAGACTTTTATTATTTCCAGTGTTGACTACGTACTGTTAAGTACAATCAGTGACAAAACTACTTTACTAGTGGAAAGAACTCTAATCCCCCGTCTTCACCGATTTTTTTATTTTATTTTTTATTTATATAATAAATTTAAGAGGTTTTAGATTAATTATAAATTGTTTTTTTTTTTCACTTTTAAAGTAGAATAATATTAATATTATATAAGTCAAATCCAACTTGACTCCTTTTATGGCTTCAACTTAAGCTTGATTTTATAATGAAGAGGATAAATTAGATTGTTTTTTAAAATTAATAAAATGAAGAAAAAAAAAAACAAGTAACTCCGTTAACAACGAACAAGTACATAAATAGCTACACGGAAAATTGAGTAAAGTTCATTTGGCGACATTTCAATTTGATAACTTGTATGACAAAATAATCAATCTCATTAGTGTTTTTGTCCGATAAAGTTCTTATATTATATCTAAATCTTATATGATCCAGGTTTAATTTATCCAATCTACATTATATAATCAGATTAAAGCTTGGCCTTTTCATTTTTGAACTTTATCCTTTTACTCTTTTTTGGTTGCCCTTTCGGCTTTTGGAATTTTTCTCTGATTAATTCGGACCGACCCGCTTCGTACATTTAGTTTTGGTGGGTAAGTCTCTTAACGGAAATTTTCTGCATACACAACACATCAAACCCGAGACCTTACTTAAGCGATACCAAGCTGCTTACCACTTGGACCAACCCTCGATGCGACTTAGACATGAAAGAAAAGATTAATTTTCTCGATCTTATTTTTAAGTTTATATAATATCTAGTTGGATAGGGATATATATTTAGATAATATTTATTGATTTTCCATGAAAGAAGAAAGACATGTTTAGTTTTTTTTGGTGGACTCGATCTCCAAGGGTCTCTTTATGGTTGGAGTGTGATATATTTATTATAGCTTTTCTTATATTTTAATAAAACTCAGCTTCTGGCTCTTGTTAAAAAAATATAATAATATTAATTATAAAATGGAAGAGTGTAATTTTGCATATATAAAAACCTGTAAAATGCATGGTAATTTTGCAATCTCCCGTGAAAACCATTAAAATTCTATAAAAAAAAATTATAATGATTCTAAACAGGAATCATTTTGCACCAGGTTCACCATTTCCCTTACATTGGAACAGATTAGCAATATTACCTAGAACAAGAACTGTATACAACCGAATATCACATTATCTTCTCCGCTTTCCCATCAAGCTTCTCCGCTCGGCTTCCCTTTCAGCAACCAGAACATGAAACTCTGATCCTAGCATGTCATGTATATCAATTTTCAGTGAGCTGCTCAACTCAACGGTCTCCATGATCAAATCTGCATCTATACTGAAACCTAAAGTAGACAATACACGGACAGCATTCGCGATTCTGCATATGTTCTGCCTCATCTCTAGAGGGGTATGAGTTTGGTTTTTTTCTTCAAGAACCATGGATTGTTGAGAACTATTAGCTTGATCAACTACCATACGGTCTCTGGTTTCGACATGTTCACCAACCCATATGAATCCATTGCGTCCCAGTATCAAGTCAATTCCAAACTGTTCAAGGTGATGGAAATGCAATTTGCTTTTCTTCACTAGGTAAGGATCAATTATGAGCAATTGGCCCTTCTCAAGCTGTATGTGTAAATTACATCAGCAACAGCATTAATATGATAGACATGCAAGACAAATTGAGTGTTGCATAAGAAGAAAAACTAATTAAAGCAACGAAATATATGGCAAGGCTTACAAAATGCAAAGATTGCATCTGTACGGAAGGATTCACAGATATACAACCACCTTTTATTATTTCTTATGTCACAAAAATTTAAGTTCCTAACAACCTAAATACTTCTCCCCTTTTTTACAGCATGCTTTGTGGAATTATTCCATTTGAAGTCGTGTTGAGCATCCTTGTTCCTTTCTTTTATGGATGATATCCAAATTTACCCACCCAATTTCATGACCAAGTTAGCAACATAAAAATTTGCCTTGCAGCAGTATGCTTCTTGGTCTAAGAAAGTTACAACTTCGCTAAATATAAAGAGGGAACGAAAAAGAAACAATCAGAGGACAGCTAAAGCATTATACCCTCAATTTATTCCGATTCATAAATTTTTTCATGGACCGTGACATAGAAAAGCTTATAATCTCATTCTTTTGTCACATATTGCTTATTTTAGAGACAAACACACAGAACTTCTACAAAAAAGCAAGACCAAAGCAGAAGGAAAAAACAAAGACTTTCTAATTAGATACCTTTCCATACTTTTGACTTCTTGCTTGGAGTTGTAAGCTGCCATCATGCTGGAAATTACGAACCTCAGCCTGAGAAAGAAAGAATGTAAATACTAATGTTTATCATTTTATTCTATCAGTTGTCACATAAGAACTTTATAAAACAATAAACAAATAAGTTGACCACTGGACTTACACAGACAACATCATTCTCTTCAAAAATACCACGCATGTTGAGTTCATCCAAAGCAGTTCGCCGCCTCTAACAAAATCAATCAATAGTGAAATTTAAAACAATAAAATTTGTAAACAGTGAAAGCAAAAACTGATAACAGAACTCTGGGTTTAGTCAACATATCACATAAAAGAGCAGCCAGCATAAACACTTCCCCTCCCACTGGACACAGGGTTAACATATAGTTGTTGGACTCTGGCATACGTCAGTCATGACTCATGAGAGCCAATCTTTCACCGAGTCACCTAAAATATAGACTTAGCTTTTATCCTTGGTAATTTAATTTCAGTTAATCAGAATTATTATCTAAAGAGACAATAAAAGGACTGAGAACCTTACTATGGTAAATTAATACAAACTGACACTCTAATTATCAGGTAACCAAAGAGTAGAGATGGAAGAGTAACAAGTGAAAGAAAACTCTTCCATCTAGAGAAAAAAAATCTCCTTTTCACTAGAAAAGGAAAAAAATCCTTTTATTTCCATTGTCAAGCAGGTGGTTTTTGCACTATGATTAGTGGAATTCTGCTCAACCTCTAGCAGTTTCCCACTGCAAGTTGATCGGACCAGAAATACGTGAATGGTCAAGGGAAACTCCTGCAGTCACTTTGCATCTTGTTCAAACATAACAAGCTGGTAATCAAGTTTAAGCCTGGTTTTTCATTTATCCAGGTAATTTTAAATTATCCAACAATAACAAACACAGAAAAAAATATTATTGATCTTTGAGCTAGTTTGAACAAGCCAAAATAAACAGAGGATCAGAAATTTATAACTGTTATCCAGATAAAATCCAATGAATGTTCTGAATCGTCAAAAAATGATGGAAGGCCGACTAAAACAGTTATGCTAATCTAGGTATAGAGGGATTACTGAACTCTTAATTAAGCATCCATTCCAGCATAAATTCGAGATACTTTCAACTGAATAGTTTAAGAGATCAATCCTAGTCTTAGTTTTGTATCAAAGGGTAGCACAATTTACAATTGATTACCTGAATACCATCAGGCATGTTCATCGAGGAAAGCATTAAAATGGCATCTTGGGTGAAATTAATTTCCAATCTCCACCGCTTTTGAGCAACCTAACAAAACCAAAAGAAAGCTACACAAATTTCATAAAGCTGCCAAACCGATTAAGTTTGTTTCCATGATATGTGGGTGTATCTAGAAATGGTGAAAGTATTTTGCTTGCATTTTAAGAAATTACCTCAACTACACGTCCCACTACTATATCCCCAACCTCTGGCTTGTACCTAAAAGATTTAACATTTGAAATTCATCAAATTTCCCAAAAAGAGAGAAAATGCATTTGGATTGAAGAGTATTTTTTTAGAATACCTAGCGCGTAAGCCGCGTACATAGACCAGTTTGTTGATCCGCTCCACCACGCCGCACACGGTTGCCACCAATTCGCCATTGAGGTCCGTTGTTCCATGCCCCCTTAAACAATTTCAGAAAATAAACGAAGAGAGTTGATTATATTTGTATATAAAATCAAGATACAGCTTAACTGAGTAATTTTGGGGGTACTTGAGAAAAGCGTCTTCGTAGTTAACAGGAATCGTATCGGCGACGGTAACGGAAGCGTCGGAATTGGCCTTAGAAGAGAGAGATTGGAGCTTTTCGAATGCTCTTTGAAGTCTTATTCGTTGCGTTTGGCTCAACGGAAGCTGCAATCCTCTCATTTTTTTTATCTGCAAATCAGCAAAAGCTTGGTTTTTGGAGTATTCGAATCTCTGACTGTAAAACAGAAAAACCCTAAACCCTAATGGCTATGCATCAAGTATTCCCGTTTTTGCTTTGGGCTAAGATATTATTATGGGTAAAATAACTAAATCATCACTCAACTTTACTCTCAGATCTATTTTGATCATTTAACTTTTAAAACATTTAATTTACTCACTAAATTTTATCTTTTACCTATTTTAATCACTTTAAATTATTTTATTAATTTTTTGGTATGACGTGACTTATTTTATTATTATTAAATATAAAAATAATTTAAAATAAAAATAAAAATATATTTTATTATTATTAAAAATAATAATAAAATAACCCCCTCAATTCACTAGCACTCTTACTTTCATTGGTCACCCACTTCTTCGTCGACGTTATCTTCATCGGTCACCTACTCTTTCTCCGACGTTACCTTCATCGGTCGTCTACTCTTTTAAATTCTTCATCACATCAGATCTGATCTGACTTCTCTTATTTTACAGCACCCGCCATTCTCTTTTCTTCAAACCGATACTCTCTTTATTCTTTAATCATTAATCTCTATTCGATTTCAACATTAATATTTCAAACCTCATACTTTTTCATTTTTATATGTATCCAGATTTATCTGAAGCAAAACCAAAGGTGTTGTCTTGTTTTGCTTTTGCTTTTTTCTTTTCATTTTGTTTTGTTGTTTTAAAGTAAATGAGGTGTAAGATACATCTTGTCGACCTGAGTAACAGCGTCGATGGCTGCTTCACTTGTTTCCGTGATCGTCTTCTGAAGCTTATCATCCGACAAAGGTTGAGGTGGGTTCCACGTACAGTGCCACAACAACTGTTTATTTTGAACTTACCAGATCGTTCAAGAAGAAGAATAGGTTATCACTTTTTTCGAATCTGCTCATGTCTAGATTCGAGAAGTTTAGTTCAGATCATAGGGATTCAGAATAGTTGGAACCATCTGCTTAGATTCAGATTTCCCCGTATGCTTCTTCCCCCTTTTCTCTCTAAATAATTTCTAACCATTTTTTAATTCTTTGTTGGAAGATTTTATAGCTAATCGTGTTGATAGTTGGGTTTTGATTTCGTGTGGGTAGATAATGAGGGTAAAGAGGTAAGTGGCCGGTAAGAATAACGCTGGCGAAAAGTGGGTGGCCGGTAAAGATAACACTGGTGAAGGAGTGAATGACCGGTAAGGGTAACGCCGGCGAAGGGATTTGAGTGTTGGGAGATTTGGGATTATTTTATTTTTTATTTAATAATAATAAAATATAATTTTATTATTTTAAATTATTTTATATTTAATAATAATAAAATAAGTCACGTCATACTAAAATATTAATAAAATAATTTAAAGTGACTAAAATAGGTCAAAAAGTAAAGTTTAGTAAATAAATTGAGCGTTTTGAAAATTCAGTGACCAAAATAGGCCCGAGAGCAAAATTGAGTGATGATTTAGGTATTTTACCCTATTATTATTTGGGGCCTTCGATGGACTATTAACTGGCCGGTTAAGTTCAAATTTAATTATAAAATAATATCTATATATTTAATCTCAGTCATTCATTTCACTTATCTAACGATCTAAAAAACGTGTAAAACTATGAATTTTACATTATGTGTAAGTGGATCATATCCCTAATTATTTCATGCACTGGTGGTGGAAACTTTTTGTTTTCATAAGTACCCTAATTCTAGGGTTTAAAGATTTAGTTTATGGTTCAAGGTTTAGAGGCTTATGTTTAGCGTGTAGAATTTAGAGATTATTGTTAGATTTAAGATTTATGGTTAAAATTTAAAGTTTAGAGTTTTTTTTTTTTTGATAAACGAACTTTGGTGAGTAATATTTTGGTCATTTATATTATTAATTTGTTGCGTTTTAGTCATTAACTCATGTTACATGAATGATGTTATATATAACAAAAGGGGTTACTTTCTAATTTGAGTTTACAAAATACTGAACAATTTGATCATAAAGCATGAGACTTTAAAGTCTTCGGTAAGTTAAACTGGTCGTTTTTTCTTTATAAAATGGTGTGAGAATCAACTATTCCTGTGAAGGTTAAAGTATATTCTTGGCGAAATTCGAAGACAAAGGACAAGCTCTATAAAAAGCCGAGTACCTATTAGGCTTAATAGTAAGAAAGATGTTAAATTTATACATTTTGTTCTAGTTTAGTGTCTAATTTTTTTGGACTACTTTGGTGTCTAACGTTTTATTCCGTAACTCAGATCCTTAAATTTCTATTTTTCTAAAATTAGAACATTTTTAATTTTATAATTTTTTAAAATCTTTAATTTCTCTAAAATCTCCAAATCCAAACTCTAGATCCTTAAATTCTTCCTCTCCCACCACCGGCCACCATTGTCTTCGTCGGCCCCACGACCGAAAGCCCCATGATTCCGTCGTCGAAAACCGGTAAATGAACTGTCGATTGCTCAGTCGACAAACATCTAAAAATGAAGAAAAAAGAGACCAGATGAGCTTTTAATCGACGACTAGAGGGTGGGGGATGTTGAATGGTGAGGTACCCGGCGCTTGGGTGGTAAACGGTGATGGATATGTGATTTGAGGGTTTGTTTGAAAGAAATTTGTTGAGTTGATCACACAATTGTAAATGGCCAAGAGGGGGTGAATTGGCTATTAAAATTTTTGGTAGGAGGTAGGAGTGAAAAATAAAAAGTGACACAAGTGGTTAGAGTGGTTCAAGTTCTCCAAATGAACTCTACATCCACTACCTTAGTTCCCACTAAGGATTTTCAACCAATTCACTACTTGAATTCTTCCTCTTTTCTTGGATGAGGAAATAACCTTACAAATTGATTAAGCTTTCTACCCAAAGCTTAATCCACTCACTTTTACAAAGAGATGGATTTGGTAAACTCTCAAGATTCCTCTCAAAGGATAAATGTTTACCCAAATACAATTTCAAACTCCCCAAACTCACAATACAAGATTACAATAAGATCACAAGAGTTGGGTACAAGAATTTGACTATGAAGAGCACTAGGGTTTGGATTTTATGCTTTGATGTTGCTTGTAGGTTCAATAATTGTTGATTGGTCAATTGAAGCTTGTTTTTATACCCTTGCATTGAATTATAGCCGTTTGGGTAGTTGGGATCATCAATAGAGCCGTTGGGAGCATTTTTTCCGCAATAAATGCAGCTCTGCAGCCTACCGTATCGGTACTCGTAGAGGGAGTATCGATACCTGCATCAAAGAGGAAAGAGCCGTTGTGACTGAAAACAGAGCGTATCGATACGCATAGAAGGCGTACCGGTACGATTTTAAGGGGCGTATCGGTACGAAAGGTCGTATCGATACGGTGTTTGCTCACTGGAATCCCAAGTTTGGTTTTCTTAAAGAGCGTATCGATACGCATACTAAGCGTATCGGTACGGTATAACGGTCTTTTAAAAATTGGGAAACCAACCAACTGACAAGTAACGGTCGAAAAATTAAATGCACATATTTTTCAAAGATAAGCTTATCGTATTGATACAGTTACAAAGTGTATTGGTACGGTTTCATTAAAACAGTTGCCCAGATGAATATCGTATCGATACGGGGTATACCGTATCGGTACGCTAAGTCCATTAAAATTCCAGTGGCAAAAGCCCGTATCGATACGCCTAAGGGTATCGATACGCCTAGGCGTTTTTGTATAGTTTGGCTTGAAAACTTAAAGGAAAAAGACTTAGAAACGTTTATTATTTTCAGAACTTGTCTTTTGTTTTAAAATACTTGTCAATAGTGAGACTTTTAAAGAGTACTTAAAAATTTATTGTTTTGCAAATTGGTCCTTAAGTTTATATATTATATCAAAATCAATTTTGGTTTCACAATCTCCCCCTTTTTGATATAACAAAACCACAAATAAATTTTTAAGTTTTTGAAACTTTGAAAAGCTTTCTCCCCCTTAATTTAAGATAAATTTTCAAAAATAAAAAATTGACTCTATAATCCTTCTCCCCTTTTTGTTAGATCAAATATAAACACAAGGATAATAGCAACAATTAATTCATTAAACTCAAAGCAATCATAATAGTTCAAATGCATAAACTTCAAAGCAAACATAATAATCCAAACTCAAATCCTAAGACATAGATAATAGGCATAAACTTAGATCCTAAAACAAAAGTTCAATAACATAATATAAAAGACTAAATGCCATGTAATGGTATGCAAAACTACTCGTCCGCCTCATCATAATCATCGTCCTCGTCCTCTTCATCTTCATCATCTTGAGTGGGTTGATTCCTTCAGTTTTGGTTAAGCCAAGCACCATGGAAGGCGGTAAGAGAGATATCCATGGAGTTTTGGCGAGAAGCCATGGTTTCCATCTTCTTCTCCATACCTTTGACGCGATCTTCCAAAGAGGTGAATCTAGTGTCCATCGCGGTAAACTCGGCTTCCATGGAAGTGAACTTCTCATTAAGGAATGTCATTAGAGTGCCCATGGAAGAGGAATCAATCGGAGCACGGTGAGAGCTCGAAGAAGCACGAGAAGCATCGACCGGAGCATCTTGTGGAGGAGCTTGAGGGTTACGAACCCATTCATTATCAACATAAGAGAAACCGGCACGAGCTAGAGAACGCTCATCTGTGGGTAGGCCAAGGGTTTCGGGATAGTCATGGGAACAATAATGTCAAGGGAATGAAAAAGATAACTCAAAGCCGTAGAGTAGTAAAAATATGTGACTTGTTTGGTGTGACGGTGTTGGACTAGATAGACAAGGTCGGCAAACATAATTTGACAAAGGTTTGGACGTTGACCTTCCCTAAAGCACCTAAGCCAAAAATCATCGACTTGACGAATAGTTGAAAATTTCCCTCCCGATGGACGAAAAAACCAAGAGACAAGAAGATGAAGGATACGGTCATGAGCATTTAAAATTTTGACTGAGCCTAAAGGACTCGTACCTAAAGACCTCTCATCATCAATACCAATGTTTTCAAAACCAAAGACATTACATAAAGTTTTTTGATCAATTGTAAAGGTTTTGCCCATAACAAAGGATTCAATATCAATGACATTCTCCCTAGCTTCATCATGAACACATAAAGCATTGGAAAAGAATACGATGACTAGATTCCTATATAGAATAGGAGGAAGGCTCAAAAAAGTTAAAAACTTCCATTGCTTAATTAAATGGAGGTATTGGAATTTAAAACGGGAAGAACTTAAGAATGGGACTGACACAACACGTTCTTCCCTAATGCTCATGCTTTGAAATAGTTTGTACCGAGCTATATCGGCATCATCGGGAAAACTTAATTGGATAATATAAGGGAGTTTAGGTTTAGGGTTACCCTCGTCATCCTCACTAGGATCGGAAGTAGCAAGATAACGCTTAGTTCTCTTTTTCGACGGTGCCATAACCCTGAAAACACATCAAAAGCGATTCGAATAGAAAACATCCTATTCAATCCAATAAATTCTAATAATTCAAGGTAATTGGAAAAAAGAAATTTAATTTGAAAAAGATATATACAAATTTGAGAAAAAGTTGTTAAAAAAACAGATTAAAAAAATACGAATAGAAAATATATTCGAATGAAAAAAATTTGATTTTTGAAAAAATTTGATGAAAGAGTTGAAACCCATAATATAAAACTATGTTTTATACAAAAATTAAGTTGAAACAATTATGAAAATCAAACGAAAATCAAAGAAAATAAAAAGAAAGAGTTTTATACCTTGAACTTTAGATTGGAAGAATGTGTTGATGTGAATGCACAAAATTTATTGGTAAAGCTTAGCTTTGATGTGGATATTAAAAACCCTCAAAGAATTTTTAAGTTTGATGGTAAAAATTGAAGGATTGAGGGGGTTTTTATAGGGTATTGCGGCTAGGGTTTTGAAGAGAAATGAGGGGTTTTTGTTTTTAAAGACTTTTAAAGATGCAGCCCTAAATAGCCTCTCCGTCGAGGCCGTATCGATACGCTATACACGCGTATCGATACCCTTTAACCCTAATTTTTTATTCGTCGTTACTACCGTATCGGTACGCGGGACCGTATCGGTACGACTTGACTTTGACTATTTCCCTTGACTTAACCGTATTGATACGCGGGGTCGTATCAATACGCATTGAACTTCAAAATTTTCCCAATTATGAACCCGTATCGATACGCTTCAGCCGTATCGATATGCCTTTACCAGATAAGGCATTTTTGACAGATTTAAGTGCAAAAATCCAACTTTAAACGTCCCTAAATGCATGTAAATATCCTATGAACAAGTTTTAATGGCTAAACTTAATGCATACTCCCCCTAGCAACATGCATAGAAGCAAAAAGAACAAAATTAACACAAACATGAATCACAAACAATTTCAAGCAAATTTTTGACATTTTGGGACCTAGAAGGGGTCAAGGAAGGCTAGTTAAACCTAACTCTCTCCTAAGGGTCCAAAAGCGTTATTTATCTAAAGGCTTTGTGAAAATATCCGCTAATCGGTTCAAGGTGTCAACATACTCTATAACAACATCATTTTTCAACACATGATCTCTAATGAAATGATGTCTAATTTCTATGTGTTTGGTTCTAGAGTGTTGGATGGGATTCTTAGTGAGACAAATGGCACTAGTGTTGTCACACCAAAGGGGTATGGTTTCTATTTCAACACCATAATCTAAGAGTTGTTGCTTCATCCAAAGGACTTGAGCACAACAACTCCCTAAGGATATGTACTCCGCTTCGGTGGTAGATAAGGCTACGCTATTTTGTTTCTTAGAGAACCAAGATACGAGCATACTACCTAAGAATTGGCATGTCTCGAAAGTACTTTTCCTACTATCTTACATCCCCCATAATCCGCATCTGAATAAGCATGAAGGCTAAAGGAGGAATCTTTAGGATACCAAAGGCCTAAGTTAGGTGTGTCTCTAAGGTACCTAAAAATTCTCTTAATGGCAACTAAGTGTGATTCTCTAGGACTAGCTTGAAACCTAGCACACAAGCAAACACTAAACATGATATTCAGTCTACTTGCAGTAAGGTAAAGCAATGAACCTATCATGGATCTATAAAGCTTAGAATCAACACACTTACCTCTTTCATCTTTGTCAAGCTTTATGGAAGAGCTCATAGGTGTGGCTTGAGGTTTTGCATTCTCCAAGCCTAACTTTTTGAGCATATCATTCATGTACTTAGCTTGATTTATGAAGGTGCCATCTTTCCTTTGCTTGATTTGGAGTCCCAAAAAGAATGAGAGCTCCCCCATCATGCTCATCTCGAACTCACTTTGCATTAGCTTAGAAAATTCTTTGCAATAACATTCGTTAGTAGAACCAAAAATGATATCATCAACATAGATTTGCACTACTAAGATGTCATTGTTATATCTTTTTATGAAGAGTGTAGTGTCCACCTTTCCTTTTTCAAAACCTTTTTCAATTAAAAAATTTGAAAGTCTCTCATACCAAGCTCTAGGAGCTTGTTTTAAACCATAAAGAGCTTTTGTTAGTTTAAATACATGGTTTGGAAATTTTGAATCCTCAAAACCCGGTGGTTGTTCAACATACACTTCTTCATTTATAAAACCGTTTAAAAAGGCACTTTTCACATCCATTTGAAAAAGCTTGAAATCGTTATAACATGCAAATGCTAAAAGCATCCTAATGGCTTCCATCCTAGCTACGGGTGCATATGTCTCATCAAAATCAATTCCATCTTCTTGGGTATAGCCTTGAGCAACAAGCCTAGCCTTGTTTCTCACTATATTACCACTTTCATCTAATTTATTCCTAAACACCCATTTAGTTCCTATAGTATATTGATTACTAGGCCTTTCAACTAATGTCCAAACTTTACTTCTCTCAAATTGATTTAATTCTTCTTGCATGGCCAAAATCCAAAAATCATCTTTTAAAGCTTCTTTAATATTATTAGGCTCAATGCATGAAAGAAATGCAACATGATTCATTAATTTAGAGAGGATCTAGTAGTTACCCCCTTGGATGGATCACCCAAGATTTCACCACCTTTGACATAGTTGAACTCCCTTGGGTAAGATACCTCATTTTCCTTAAGAGCCAAGTCCTTCAAGGCTTCAAGAGGTGGATCTTATGTATCCTCATCTTTAGATGGAATCTCATCCACCTTTGACGTTTGTCCTCCATTAATGGCATCAAGAATTCCTACATCATCATCATCACAAGATTTCTTCCTCGAAAGGAGGTTATCATCGAAAACAACATGTATAGACTCTTCAACTACTAGAGTTCTTTTATTAAATACACGATAGGCTTTAGAGTTTAAAGAGTACCCTAAGAAAATAGCTTCATCACTTTTAGCATCAAATTTACCTAAGTTTTCTTTACCATTATTCAAGACAAAACACTTGCAACCAAAAGGGTGAAAATAGCTAATGTTAGGCTTCTTAGATTTTAAAATCTCATAAGGTGTTTTCTTCAAAATTGGCCTAATCATTACTCGATTTATAATATAGCAAGCGGTATTTGTGGCTTCCGCCCAAAAATATTTAGGTAAATTATTTTCGCAAAGCATGGTTCTAGCCATTTCTTTTAAAGTTCGATTTTTCCTCTCAACTATCCCATTTTGTTGAGGAGTGCGAGGTGCGGAAAAATTATGGCTAATCCCATTTTCATTTAAAAACTCATCAAAACCTAGATTTTGAAATTCGGTTCCATGATCACTTCTAATGTGAGAAATTTTAAGTTCAAGATCATTTTGAGTTATTTTAGAAAATGTGATGAATTTTTCTAAAGCCTCATCTTTTGTACTTAAGAATAGAACCCAAGTAAACCTAGAATAGTCATCTACAAGTACAAAGACATATGATTTACCACCCAAGCTCATTGTTCTAATAGGCCCAAAAAGATCCATATGAATCAATTGTAAACATCTACTAGTAGAGACGTCATTAATGGATTTAAATGAAGTTCTATGTTGTTTACCCTTTGAACATGCATCACAAATTTTATCATTAGAAAACTTAAGTTTGGGTAAACCTCTAACTAGATTAAGGGAAATTAATTTCTCTAAGACACTCATGCTAGCATGTCCTAATTTTCTATGCCAAAGCCATGAGTCATGTTCATCATGTGCAACTAAGCATGTATGAGATGATTGGATGTCATCTAAATGCACCATGTAGATATTGCCTATTCTATGTCCTATGAGCATTTGTTGATTTGTTTTAATGTTCACAATTTTGCAACCACTTTTATCAAATTAAACATCAAAACCCTTATCACATAATTGACTAATGCTCAATAAATTATGTTTAAGACCGTTGACATACAAAACATTTTCAATGAAAATAGAAGAGTGATTACCAATGGAGCCTATTCCTTCAATGTGGCATTTGGAGTTGTCACCGAAAGTTACCATTCCACTACTCTTTGGCTTTAGTTCCACGAATCTACTCTTGTCACCGGTCATATGTCTTGAGCATCCACTATCAAGGTACCATGATTTTTGGCTTGAAGCTTTGGCCTTGTAGCAATGCTCCCCCTACAAACAAAGAAATCATGCCTTGATTTTTGGTACCCAAATCATTTTGGGTCCATGTGTGTTAGCCTTCAAAATTTTGGTTCCCTTAGGAATCCAAGAAGCAATAGCATTCATATTATTAGAAATAATGAGTTCCTTAGGAACCCAAACACTTCTAACCTTTTGACCTCTATATTGCTTATAAAAATTTCTTTGTTTAGGAATAAAAAGTTTCCTTTTTATATATTGGGATTGAGAAGAGTTTCCTTTTTCAAAATGGTTTTTCCCAATAGCAATTGATGTTTTAAGATTATCCACTTGTAACACCCCAATTTTGGGCTTGGAAGTTTAGGGTCTGAACTAGACCGGTCTGATTTTCGGTTCGAATATAAAAGGAGGTTTTAGGGAAAGCCTAGTTCGGGATGCTTTAAAAATATAGAAAAATATTTAAAAATCCTCTTTTAATATATATAAGAGAGTGGTGAAATCAATTTTACAAAATAAGGTTTGGAAATATTACATTTCGATGTAGTGACCAAAATGCGATTTTTGAAAAGTTTAGTGGTGACTGTTTTGTAAAGGATTGGAACTTTGAATCTTTAAGGAGCTAATTACCCAAAAAAAATTTCTCCAGATTTTTCCTTAATTTGGGTGATTTAATTAATGTTTTAATTAATTAAAATAAAGATGGAAACTACTTTTAGATTCTCATAACTACCTTTTCCGAATTTTCTCTCATTTCTTTTTCTCTCAAAATCCCATCATCCAAACACATTTTCTCCAGCACAAATCACTTTGATCTTCACCTCATTTGATGAGGTTTCCATCACTCATTGTTGCATAATCAATCTAGCAACAAAACCTTTTGATTTTCACATTGAGTTTTCAAGGAATTTAGCCCAAATCAAGGAGAAATCACCATTTAGAGGTAAGATTGTTCTTCTCCTCTAAATACTCAGTTCTTTACTGAAATTCCCAAGTTGTCAATCCTTAATTTAAGTTTTATAAATGGTTTTAATGTTAGAAACTTGATTTTGGCTTAAAACTCAAGATTTGGAAGAAATCTTGAAGAATTTCGTTGAGATTGATTGGGCTCTGTTTTGAGATGATTCTTTAATGTATTTTGGATGTCTAATGATGTTGAAATGATGTTTTATCAATGCAATCCCGAATAGGTTGAATTTCCTAAGTTTTTGCTTATGAAAATGGTGGTTTTTGAGGTGTTTTTGGTGTTCTGTTATAGCTGGAGGTATAAGGACGAGTTAAGGTGTATTTTGGATGTTGATTGATGTTTAGAAATGGTTATAAGTGATGGATCTTGGCTGGGTTATGTTGTGAAAGAGTTTGGAGGTGTTTTCGGTTGTGTTTGGTAGCCGAAATGTTGGTTTTGGGTAGATCAACGAGTTTAGGTGTGTTGGCTGAAGATTTCAATGCATGATGATGCATTAATCCTCTGCTTTGGTGTGTTTAAAACAGGGGAAGCATCTTCGGACACTTTTGGAGTTGATCCAGAGGCTTGATTGATGTTTCGGCAAGCGTGCGAAATGTAATTGGTGAGTGGAGTTGGGTTTTCAGCTTTGAAACGATTGTTTGAAGGTTTTGGGAGCTTAGTTTAAGTCTAAACAACTTAGCTAAGCTCAAGAGTAAGTTTTCGGAAAAACTCCCTCGGATGTGCTATAAAGTGGCTTGATGCATTGGTTATAAATTGCATGTTTAAATTCTATTTTGAAAGCATGTTTTAGCATGGTTAATGCTGGTTTTGAAAGCCATGTGTTGAAGGATGCTCAAGGTAAGAGATCATTGTTTTGGCATGTTGTTAAATTGGTAATGATGCATGGTGATGCATGATGTTTAATGGCTTTGATTAATGCTTAAAAACAATGAATTGATGATGGTATTTGATGTATATTAGCAAGTGATGAATTGGTTTTAAAGTACTTGAATCAGATATAGTTAGCCGGCTATAGGATTGGGTGCACCGTAAGTAAAGTCACCTTGGATGTGGAGGGGTTGTGATTGTACCGTAAACTCCATCCAAGTATCCTAACGAGAGAGGTAAGATCACAACGGTGGTTAAAAGTCCGTGTGTGGATCTTGGTAAGATCACAACGGTGGTTAAAAGTCCGTGTGTGGATCTTGTGTTATGTGTCCCGTACTCTCGTTAGTGGGTTATACAACTACCGATGAGTGATGTTGAGGGGTTGTGATTGTACCATTAAACTCCATCACGGGTGTTGAGGGGTTGTGATTGTACCGATAAACTCCACCTTGTAAGCCGGTAGTGTGTATGAAGTGTGTGGGACAACGCTTGTAATCCGCGTATCCGATTGTGTTTTGTGTTGTAAATGGTTATGAATTATCACTTGAAAGCCAATATGATGTTTTGAATGTATTGAAGCATGAGATGCTTGTAAAGTATGCAAGGTTGCATGAAAAGAGATGAGCATGTGTTTTAAAGGCTTTATTGAAAGTGTTTTCTAAAAATGCATTATTGTGTTGTTTTCTTTAGAGCATGCCTCACTAAGCAATTGTGCTTACGCTCTCTTTCTTGTACCAATAATGCAGATAATTGAAGTGTTTAAGGGCAACAAGGAAGCTAAGAGTGTCCAAGGGAAGCCAAGCTCATGTATGGTGATGTTTTTATACTATTAGTTTTGGTAATTTGGCAATGGGAACCTAAGATGTGTTTTGGGAGATGTGTTGAACTCCCTAGGTTGTGGCATAATGATTTTGATGATTTGAATTTGTAAATGGCCTTTTAATGCTTGTTTTGGAGTTTGGTTGATTGCTTGGTTTTGGATAATAGGATGCATGCCTATAGACATATGAAATTTCATGTTTGATGCTATGAATGTGTTTAGGAGTTACAATCATGTTCCATTTATGTATGATGACTTGTGGATATGACTAGGAAGTCATTAGGTAGTGTTTGAATGGATTTTTGTATGAAAAACCAGAAAAATCTGCAGCTTCTGGGCAAACCGTATCGGAACACTCACTGGCGTTTCGAAACGGGGGCCTATAATGGCCTTCGTGTTTCGAAACGATTGGAGGCTGTTCCGAAACGTTTTGGCTACTGGTATGCCCTGTTTCGGAACCAGTCTCGGAACGAACCCGTGTTTCGGAACGGTCAATGCCGTTTCGAAACAGGTGACCGTTGGGCACTGATTTGAATGGTGTTGAAGTTTGCAAGCTTTACGTTTTAGTCCCGAAAGTCGAGTTTGCAATTGTATGAGTTTGAGATGTCCAATTAAAGTGAAATTTGACAGGGAAGCATGTAATGCGATTAATTTCATATTGGTAACTTAAAAGTCACTTACGCCCTTCCAATTTGCGGAATTTACAATTTGGTCCCTATTCATGTAATAAGTACAATTGAGTCCCTGTTTATTATCCGATCGCTGTGCCTTTCCCATGTATGTTTCATGAGTGCTCATTTAGGGTTAACGTGCATCTAGACAAGATTTTAAAGAAAAAAAGGGTCGTTAATCAAGGTTGACTTTCGAGTTGACTTTGGTTTTCCCCGTGTAATCTTCGTAGTTCGGGTCAACCGTCTAGGCCGGGCTAAGGGGGTTACACCACTTCCTTTGTGTGATAATCTTGAAAATCGGAAAGAAGTTTTTCAAGTTCAAGATTTTTCGTTTTAAGATCATTTGAAAGATTTACTAAAAACAAAACTTTCTTTTCTAATTCGGAGTTAGTTTTTGAAAATGTTTCATTTTGATTTTTCAAATCGGAAATGGTTTTCTTGTTTCTCAAAATGGATTCTTTATATTTTCCAACTAACTCATCGTAAACCTCTTGCAATTCATCGTAAGCATCTTGAAGCTCATCAAAGGTAAAATCAAGATTAGATGAGTTAGGATTTACCTTTGGTTCATCATCAATGGCCATGAGACAAAGATTGGCCGCTTCCTCTTCCTCCTCGGATGACTCATCGTCACTCCAAGTTGCTACTTGAGCTTTGAGCTTGTTCTTCTTCCCAAAACTCTTCCTCTTCAATTGAGGACATTCGGAACGGATATGGTCGGGCTTTTTGCATTCATAGCAAGTGATTTGGTCCTTCTCCTCTTCCTTACTCTTGCTCTTGAAGTTTCATTTTCTAATGAACTTTCTCCCACGATTGGACTTCATGAAGCGAGTGAACCGTTTGGCCAACATGTCCATCTCCTCATCTTCATCTTCACTTGAATCGCTTTCATGATATGAAGCTTTAAGAGCGATTCCAACCTTCTTCTTCTCAACTTTCTTCTCTTCCATTTTCTTTTCTTTTTCTCTTCCCTTTCTCATGATCTCATGGGTAACTAGAGATCCAACAAGAGCATCAATCTTGAGAGTCTTCAAATCTCGAGCTTCAATAATAGATGTTCTCTTGCTATCCCATAATTCTAGAAGAGAGTACAACAACTTCCTCACTAGCTTGTCTTCGGGGATGATCTCACCGAAACCCTTCAATCCGTTGACAATGACCGAGAATCGATCAAACATCTTGGAAACACTCTCATCGGGATCCATCTTGAAATTTCCGTAGCTTAGATTGAGTAGCCCAATTTTTGTTTCCTTGACATCGCTAGTTCCCTCATATGTTGTCTCGAGGGTGTCCCAAACCTCCTTGGCATTCTCGATCGAAGACACCTTGGAGTAGATATCCGGACCAAGTGCACAAAAGATTACATGAAGAGCTTTATCATTCACTTGCATCCTTCTTCTTCAACTTCCGTCATCTTGACTTTCACCTTTGGGACAAGTCTTGCTTCACTATCTCTCTTCATGGGAATGTATGGACCTTCTTCAACCACATCCCACACCATGTAGTCGGTAGACTTGATGAAGAGCCTCATCCTATTCTTCCAATATGGGTAGTTATCCCCATTGAAGAATGGTGGCTTGGTTGTAGATTGGGACTCGTAGAGGTTGGAGTTGGAGTTGGATGCCATTGCTTGACTAGTTGTTGATCAAACCCTCCTAGAATCGACTTAAGAGGGATGTAATCCTTCCAATGAGTGTAGCTCTAATACCAATTGTTGAGTTGATCACACAATTGCAAATGGCCAAGAGGGGGTGAATTGGCTATTAAAATTTTTGGTAGGAGGTAGGAGTGAAAAATAAAAAGTGACACAAGTGGTTAGAGTGGTTCAAGTTCTCCAAATGAACTCTACTTCCACTACCTTAGTTCCCACTAAGGATTTTCAACCAATTCACTACTTGAATTCTTCCCCTTTTCTTGGATGAGGAGGTAACCTTACAAATTGATTAAGCTTTCTACCCAAAGCTTAATCCACTCACTTTTACAAAGAGATGAATTTGGTAAACTCTCAAGATTCCTCTCAAAGGATAAATGTTTACCCAAATACAATTTCAAACTCCCCAAACTCACAATACAAGATTACAATAAGATCACAAGAGTTGGGTACAAGAATTTGACTATGAAGAGCACTAGGGTTTGGATTTTATGCTTTGATGTTGCTTGTAGGTTCAATAATTGTTGCTTGGTCAGTTGAAGCTTGTTTTTATACCCTTGCATTGAATTCTAGCCGTTTGGGTAGTTGAGATCTTCAATAGAGCCGTTGGGAGTATTTTTCCCGCAATAAATGCAGCTCTGCAGCCTACCGTATCGGTACTCGTAGAGGGCGTATCTATACCTGTATCAAAGAGGAAAGAGCCGTTGTGACTGAAAACAGAGCGTATCGATACGTATAGAAGGCGTACCGGTACGATTTTAAGGTGCGTATCGGTACGGAAGGCCGTATCGATATGGTGTTTTCTCACTGGAATCCCAAGTTTAGTTTTCTTAAAGAGCGTATCGATACGCATACCAAGCGTATCAGTACGGTATAACAGTCTTTTAAAAATTGGGAAACCAACCAACTGACAAGTAACGGTCGAAAAATTAAATGCACATATTTTTCAAAGATAAGCTTATCGTATCGATACGGTTGCAAAGCGTATCGATACGGTTTCATTAAAACAGTTGCCCAGATGAATATCGTATCGATACGGGGTAATACCGTATCGGTACGCTAAGTCCATTAAAATTCCAGTGGCAAAAGCCCATATCGATACGCCTAAGGGTATCGAAACGCCTGGGCGTTTTTGTATAGTTTGGCTTGAAAACTTAAAGGAAAAAGACTTAGAAACGTTTATTATTTTCAGAACTTGTCTTTTGTTTTAAAATACTTGTCAATAGTGAGACTTTTAAAGAGTACTTAAAAATTTATTGTTTTGCAAATTGGTCCTTAAGTTTATATGTTATATCAAAATCAATTTTGGTTTCACAAAATTAAAACTTTGGGGGGTTTTTCTAAGAAGTATATAATTTTTAAGTAATTCAGAAATTAAATAAATATATAAAATAGCCCACATGTCATGTTATAAATTGGTTAACGGAACATTTTTAACGGCCGTTAACGAAAAAATTTAATCTGAGTTACGAAATAAAATGTTAGGCACCAAAGTGACCCAAAAAACATTAGACACCAAACTAGAATAAAAGGTATAAGTTGAGCACTTTTTGATTATTAATCCACACATTTTGTTGTTGTCATTGCTTGGCTTCCATTACTCCTAATTCGGCTCCAAACGTTGGTGAAAATTTGGTTGAGTGCAACGGCACGTACATTGGGTTGTTTTTTTTAGTAATATATATGTTCGTCTTACGGTTCATGATTAAGGTGTGAGACTACTCTTCTTAATAATATCGTCTCTAAAATTTAAATTTATATTTTCTTTTTAAGATTGTAACTTGCCTTATTAGTGTATCCAACACTTGTTGGTTATCTTGATTTTTGATGCAACTTATATAACTTGATTTGAATGTGTAGTGACAAATGTTATTTCCAGATGTGCAATAGTTGAATTTCAAGGCTATTTTTTGGTTATTTTCTAGCAGTGTGAGATGTCTGATGTGTTGAAGCCATGGATGGATGTATGTGTAATTTATAATAGAGGTAAAGTTTTCGACATGTGAGGACGATTTTCTAATAAAATTAGTTAAAATCGTTGTCAATAAACTAAAAAAGAAATATAATTATGTAGTAAAGTTGTCATCAACTATTGACGACTTTGTCCCATGATTAAATTAAATAAAAATTAATAAAAATAATTAAATAAAAGCAATATATTAAATTAATTTTTATAAAATCTAAGTCTAGAAACTAGATTTTAAACCTACATTTCATCATTAGATTACTTCTGAAATCTAAAACTTTTGAGAAAATCCCGAAGTTCTAACTAAACTACAACTGGAATAGATAAATCCTCGTTACCAAACGCAACTCTCTTCACCAATCCCGCGCTTATTCGAACCAAACTATACAACAAAACTGAACCCCCCAAATCTTGTGAATTTTCAGAGTCCAAAACGCAGCGTGCGGTA
Organism: Hibiscus trionum; assembly: GCA_030270665.1. NCBI lineage: Eukaryota > Viridiplantae > Streptophyta > Magnoliopsida > Malvales > Malvaceae > Hibiscus > Hibiscus trionum. The sequence continues at coordinate 10,699,895 of BSYR01000052.1, forward strand.
GCTTCAAATGTCGGATCTAATCATCCTATCCGACGGAGACGACCCAAACACTCCACGCCCGTCTATCTCCAAGAAGCCCAGAACCGAACCGGACCGTCATTTACCTCCGGTTCTGATTCTCGACGATGACCCTACCCCGCAAAAACCGTCTCTGGGCCCCGCCTTCACCTCCGGCTCCACTCCTTCTTTTGTGGCCGAGACTCCGATGTCTGAGCCTTCTGTCGTTAGGTGCTCCAATGCTGGCCCTTCGGATCCTCAACTTGGAGATGCCAAGCTCTCTGGTTTGTATCTTTCCCTTTTACGTGCTCGCTTTTTTAGTTGACTTATGGTTTAGTTTTAGGGTTGCGATTTGGAATTTTTATTCATTTTTGATTTAATCTGAATTACAATTGGTTCAATTTTGGTTTATGTTGAGCGATAATCTGACAAAGTTTCAAAAGCAAATGGTGAAAATGAAAACTTTGTAGGATGAATGGGAAATATAGCTGAAATTTGATTATATATGCACGTGTATTTTTTTCTTTTACTTGTAGAAGCAAAAATCAACCAGCAAATTTAAAACTAAATAAAACCAAAGCTTTTACTAAATCATGAAAAGCGTAATTTTTCTTAGTTATTGCAGTTAAAACTTAAGAGGTTCAATTCTATTAGCAGTTTGGATAAACTTATTTTGGATTTGATGCTTTTATGTTTCTTTTTGAGTTTTTGTTTTCTAATTGCCCTTTCTGTCTGTGAAGTCATTTCGGAGTTATTCATATATGACTCATTTTTCCCCATTTGATTTTGTTCAGAGTTTTCTGCTGGTTAAAAAGAAACTCTAATGTGTCTGCATAATGTTTACTTTTATCTTTCTGCTTTTGTTTCCTCACCTAACAGGAATAAGCAGATTGATATGTTTGGAATCTGATAATGACTCTGATACTGGTTCTAAAAGGAGCAATGATCAGGAGAATGGATCAAGGGGATCCGACATTGCTGAGTTCGGAGAGTTTGAATGGCGTTCTAGATTTTTTGATTATGAATCTCATCTAGGTTTGTTACTGTTGTCTCTGCAATTGATTTATATGTGATTTTCTGGTCCTTGAAACCTTGCTATGATTTTGAAAATTGCCAAAGGAAGCATATCCAGTAGTTTGGTTCTTGTATATTAATGGAAGTTAGAATTATGTTTATCAGGGAGTTCTAATCTAATCCATATGTGTGAGGACAGTTCTTCTCAGCCATTGTATGAGCAGGATGATGATCGGCTAATTCTTGAGGTATGATTAGATAATGATGCATTACTGAGCTTCTGAGATAGCGAAATAGGTTGCTGTCTTTTATTCCCAAATTTCAAGGCATAGGTAAAAGGAGTGTGGAAATTAGGTAAAACATGTATTTGAAGTGCTAAGCAAATGTATTGATACATGTTTCAAAAACTTAATAAGGTTGAACATATAGCATCATTGAAAATATCACACAAGAAATATGCTTAGACAATTACGACACCTTAAGCATTAGGAAAATATCATATTCTTATTGTCTTGGCTAATAGGGATCTAAATTCTTTTTTCTTTTCTTAATTGATCAATTGGACATTATATTAAAACCTCTGACTCATTTATGTAAATTTGGTTGGAATTTTGAGTCTGCAACACTTATTAGTATTTCCCTTTTAGTTCAGTTTTTTGGAGCATTGAATGATAGTGAGCCTGCTAGAAACTTGGAACAGACTTAAAGTTTGTTGTGGAGGGTAGTAGAGTGAGAGTCTAATGTTGAGGTAGGGTCTTTCTCATGCAAGAATACTGGGAAAGCTGGTTTTCTGCTCAAAGTTCCTTATTTCAATTATAATTCAGGTGAAAATATTTTAGCAATAATTTGATAAAATGAAAATGGAAACCATTTTTATTTTTTGTGTGACATGGTTGATTTTTTATCATCTTTTTATTCCATTTCTCTTTTTCTTCTCAATTGCATAATTGATGCTTTTTCTCCTTGTTTGGCATTATAAATGTCATGGGCACAAGCACTGTAATTGAGCCATTGATGAATTTTAGAAGGAGAGTATTTTGAGGTTCAGAGTTTAATTTTGGAGAAGTTACATGATCCTCTTTTGAACACCCACTTGTTTGGGCAAAGTTGAAGACTTTAAGAACCATCTGCATTTTATTTTACTTCTGGTAATTTTTGAGTTTGTAGGTACTTCTAGTTTCAGGTCGTCCTGCATGATTTTTCCTCAACTCCTTCCTACTTTACTTGCTGCTTTTAATTTACGTTTCATATTGTTGCTTGCAATATAGCCATTGTGCTATTGTTGCATGCATCTTAGCAAGTTTTCACCCTCCTCCCCCCCTCTCTCTTGCATACTTGCTTATTCACAGACCTAACTTGCTTTTCTATTTGAATTCTTTAAGTTTAACTACAGTTTGGAGAAGTTGAGAGAAATTTAGGTTAGAACTTATAAATTGTCAGCTGCTGTATTGAACATATCGTTCTATGAAATTGAACAGGTAAATGATGATCCAGACAAAGAAAATTTTAGCTTGGAGCAGACGGGTAATGCAATAATGCAGAATCAAGAAATGAAAGCTAATGCTGATAAGAAAAGTACTAAACGTGGAGCAACAGTAAAAAGTAAGATGACGAAGGAGGAACGAACTCGTATGCTGGAAGAAAAGAAGCTAAAGAAAGAGGCTAGTACTTTTTTATTGCAAATCTTTGTTACCTTCTTTATACTTTCTGTTACTCAAGCAACTGATCAAAACCTAACATGCAGCAAGAGAAGTTGCAAAAAGCAGCTTTGAAAGCTGAAGCTGCAGAGTTCAAAAAATTGCAGAAAGAGAGGCAGAAATGGGAAAAAGGAAAATTTGCTCTAAAATCTATTGTAGCTGAAATTGATACTAAGGTGGTTGAAGGGTCATTGGGAGGTAAGGGCATCGTTTATGTTCTTAGATTATTCATGCTGATATTTGACTTATGCATATTCTGAGAAATTCCTTAGCTTTGTTATGTAGGACATTTACTTTCAAGGTTTGCTGATAAAGGCCTTGCATATCGCATAACATCAAATCCAATTGAAAAATCAATTGCATGGACCATGACAGTTCCCGAACATATTTCACAGGTAATAAGTTTGACGAAGTTTTGCAAATTATGATATCCTTTTTTGTTGTTACTCTCATATGTATGCCTTTCATACCCTTCGTCCAAATCTCTGTAATTTTATGCTAGTGGCTTGGATTTAGTGAAATCTTAATTCTATGGTCAGAATTTGATTCATTTTTTCGCTGGTAGGTTAGAGATTATTTTTATGTTGTCCATAGCATCTTATGCTGTATTAACCATCCATGGCCTCAGGGTCACATTTACCTTTTAAATTAATTCTGCTTCTTTCATCTCTTTTTCCCGTTTATTCACTTGAAAATTTGGTTTGTAGTTTTCATATGGCGGTGTTAACTGTCTAGCCCCATGAGACTCTAGTTTCTCTGTAGCTTATAACCTAACTGGCTAACCATGTTATCTGGGCTCACCTTTTATAACTCTAGACATGTTGAACTTTCCTAGACTTTCGAGGCCGAACATAACTGCCAAATGCGTCCCAATAGTTGGTTAGGTTTAGTGCTTCTAAGGTGCAAAAATAGCTTTTAGATGATAATATATTCAGCATAGGAAAGATGCATTGCTTTGTATGTTACAGATAGCTTTTGGCAAAAGTAGTTGCTAAGCAACTGACTTTCAAAATAATTTTTAATTTTAAAGTTTTTCTTTTTCTATTTTTCAGTTAGATATTGATCAATTCTTTGCATGTTAAAAAAACAAAAAGAAAGAGAGAAAGCAAAAAGAAAAAAGAAAAAACCCCCTTTACTAACTGTTTCTTGACATAGATCATCTGCTTTTGTTTTTGCAGCTTTCTCCTGAAGGACTAGAGATTCAATATGTATTAATTGTTAATGAGGCTGCTGAGTTTTGTGATCTAGTAACTAGTGGTACACTTCTGGATCACGTTTCTAGAGTCCGAAGTAAATATCCATCTTATACAGTTTGCTATCTGACAAATAGACTAATGGCATACATTAACAAAAGGTCAGAATTTTGTAATTCTTATCTCTATGTTTGACTATGTATTCCTGCCTCTTGGATGTAATTTTCATGATAGGAAGACTTATGTGATTATTACTAGCGAAGTTGCACCATTTCTTTGAAGGAAAATTGTATTTATTTCTCTGTTTGCTTTAAAATTGAGCTAGTTAATAGCTTTTTTGATATCATTTATCCTGTCTTGATAGACATTTGTTGATAGAGAGAACCAGATTAAAATTCTAGATTGGATGAAACTGTATAGACCTAGGAAATGTTCATAAACTTCAGAGAAAAGTTTACAATTAAATGCTCCTATTAAATTTTTTGTTGGTTGCTTACTTCATGATGGTGAATTATTGATATGAAATTAAATATGGATCTTGACAATGTTTTAGGGAAAATGAACAATACAAGAACCCTGCGATTAATAGTGGTTGGAGACGTCCGCCAGTTGAGGAGGTGAAACTTCTAACTGAATATGCACTGAATCATGATTGAGTATCTTGTTGTTTTAGCTTCTGTTTATTATTTTAACATCTTATTTTTATCTCATTCTCTGTCTGAAATTTGTTTATAGGCGCTGGCAAAGCTGACTGCATATTATGCTAGGATACACTCTAGGCAGTGTGCAGATGAATCTGAACTGGCTGAACATGTTGTTGGGTTGACATGCAGTCTAGCATCGTGCCAATTTAGGTACCACTCTAGATTTTAAAATGAATTTCAAAGTAAATAATTCAAGTTTGGTTGTAGCATAGAGACAATCATTAGTATTGTGGTCACATAATGCGGGGTCTTGGCCTCATCGAGTAGGTGGTTTAAAAAGATTTGGATTATCCATGACATCATTTCCTTAACAAGCTAGTTTGACATAATGTGAATAGTTAGTGTTTATCTTCTTTCTTGTTAAGTATTTCCTAAAGTCCATAATATGTTCTGGGTACCTGGTAATTGGATGCGCCATGCTTGGTTGTTACCTCTTAACATTTCCAGTAGCCGCACTTGTTCGTATCTTTTTCTGTAGGCAACTAACAATCCTCATTGTGAAAATATTTTAAATTTTGGGTTTAAAGTGGAATGTACCATGTCATTCAATGCTCTAAAGTTTATTTAGGCAAACATATCAATGTAGTAGTGTATTGATCTGTCATTTTCAGAGATAATAACTACATTGTGCCGTCCTATGCCATTTCAATATTTGTATTGTTTAAGTTTGTAGGGAAACTTATTAGATATTACGAGTCATATTGGACATATAATTAGCTTACATCTTTTTGTGCCCAGAATGCTTATAGTTATTATTCAATGATAGAATAATTTAATCCAACAATCAATAACCTAACTTTATGCCAGCATTTTTATAGGCTTGGCATGAGTAATCAACAGTCTGAATAGATTACAAGAACTAGTGCTCTTTTTAGTTTTAACTTTTATGTACATCCTTCACGTGGTTACAAATTGCTTCAATGATAACACTGCCTTGTTAGATGGAAGGATAAAAATGATTTTACCTGTTCTCATCTTGTGAAACTCGAAGATCAATATGAAAATTCTATAGATTGATCAACATTTAGGAGTAGGGCCTGTCACATATAAAATTTATGACTCATTAAAGGTTAATCTGCATTATCAATGACACGGGCCCTCGCCTGATGAAAATTGAGGACATCAGGGTCTGGATGAGTTACTTGAGCTGCTGCATCAGATTGTTTTTATTCTGGTCGCAATACTAAACTGAATGTTACTTAGTAGTTGCCACTTGCCAGCATTATATTTCTCCATGGTTGACCGTAGACAAGTGGCTTATTTTACTCCCTAGATCGTTGACATGAATTTGATTGAAATATTTGTTCTATTGAGAGAGAGAAAAAAAAGAGAGGCCCTTCTTCATTGTTGCCGGATCAATAGTTTTATTGTTGACATGGATCAAGCTTATTATGGGTATAACTCTTCAATTGCTACAAAAGTTATGTGATCACTTTTGTTGCTTTTTACCTTATCCAACGATTAAGGTTAACATGTCAATGATGTCATGCATTCAGAATCATGAGGATGTCTAAGATGAGGATATTTTACCTTGCTAAGCCAGCAGGCAATTCAGGAGGCTGGTGCTGTTTGTGGTAAATTTGAGCTCTTGTTGTAAACTGAAAGAAGAATTCCTCATGTTTCTTAGATGGTTGAAGTAGTTCTAAAAATTAGTCTAACTAGAATTTGGTTACATTTCTCATACTGTATGATTTTTCAGAATCTAGTATGCTGCATTTGCTTGCATTGAAAAAGTTCAGTGGCCTCTTTTGTGAAATTGAGAAGCACTATAGATACACATTTTAGTGTTCTGCTCTGTTCAAATATTACAGCACATTGGCCGGGCAAACTCACTGTACCTACTTTATTAGTTTATTTATTTGTTTGCAGAAAGAAGTTAACGCGACTCTCTGTAAGTGCTAATGGATCCCTTATTCCTAAGGATTCTATTGACAAGAATTTAATAAAGGGGAACTTGTGGTGAGTAAAATCTCAACACTTGCATGCTTGATTTGTTTCTGTTATTGTCCTTACTGATGGAAAAGAAAAAAGCATTTCTTCAAGATTCACTGTGTTTTTTCTGCAATTATAATCTACTTTTTAAACAAGCATTGAGTGCAATTATTTCTTTATTTTTGAGCATTGCAATGCATTCTATTGCTGATATAGCTTTTGACATCCAGGTTAAAAGCTTTGGTTGCCATCCCAAAGGTCCAGCCACGATTTGCTGTTGCCATAGGGAAAAAGTACCCCACCATGAAATCACTTTTGCGTGTTTACATGGACCCTACTAAATCAGTAAGTGAAACAGCCCTGTTTATACTGTAAAGCTTGTTCATCTCTGGAATGAGTGAGTTGAGTAATTAGTTTTGGGCAGGTGCATGAAAAAGAATTTCTGCTCAAGGACTTGGTGGTAGAAGGGTTACTAGGAAACGACAGGAGATTAGGTGAAATTTGTTCAAAGAGAGTGTATAGGGTACTCATGGCTCAGAGTGGAAGCATCAAAACGGATGACATTGAGGATGGTGCTGATTTCTTCGCACATTAGTGGATAATCAACTTTTCTTGTTTTTTCAGTGCATTGCATTATGTTGATAATCAATATTTTATTTTCATTTATAATTGTGGGATTAAAGAAGGCTTATCTGGTTTCACTAACACCTCTGCAGTTGCCTGATTTGCAGCATGGGATGAACAAGATTTAGTTGTCATGTCTTGATTATGGAAATCAGTGATATGCACATGTTTCAACAAATATATTCAAACGTGAACCATGTTGCACAAATTTACATGATTAACACCAGAATTTCAAACCACCAAACAAGGTACTCCAACTGTGACAAAGTATTCGAGTGTCAACAAGGGTTATGGCAAGAATTGGACCATTATCAAAGCATTCAGATGACTTGTACTGAAGATTTGTACCAATTAAGCCATTGAACTTTTTAAAAGAACTAATTTGGGTCACATGCCATGTCAGCATCTTGAATTGCCACGTTAGTCAATGTTGTGTTCCATTAATAAAAGGGTCAAAATAATTTTTTCCCCACAATTTAAGGGCCACATTGGATGCAAAACAAGTTTATGGACCATATTGAGTTTTTTTCTTCCAAAAGTTTTAGGGTCTCAGTCTCTCAGATACCATTAAGGCAAAAAATTACAAGTCTATTGTGTAATTTTAGATGTTATTTGATTTATTAAATATAGTTGTTTAAATTTAAACAAAAACTTTCGACAAATATATCCAATTCGACTATTTTTTAAAAAAAGTTAAATAATAAAATAATACTAAAAAACTTAACTAACTGATATTTTTCACTTTGACTCAAATATTCACTCGACACAACCGGTAGCTACATTGTTCAATATTTCAACATAAACCACTGCATGCTATACGAAGTGTTTAGTAGGACAACTTTCAACCGAAAAGAAAACCATCCAATCATTACAAAAAAAAAAATAATATACACCGACGGACACAAATTCGCCAGTAAAACATCAAAAATTTATTGGTATGTAGTATAAACCCTTTTACCGATAAATAAAAAGGAAATTCCGACAGACAAAGTACCGTCGATAATATGCTTGTCGGTATAAAGTTATACCGACGGACAAAACCGTTGGTATAGATATACTAACCTTATATCGACGGACAAAACCGTAGGCATAGGTATGGACTACCCTGACAAATTAGGGTATATATTCCAACGAATTTTGTCTGTCGGTATATATTACAGTTTTTACTGACGATTCATCCGTCGGTATAACTTTTATCTGTACTGACGGTTTGTCCGTCGGTATACATTACAGCTTTTACTGACGGTTCATCCGTCGGTGTAGCTGTTATCTGTACGGACGGTTTGTCTGTCGGTATATATTACAGCTTTTACTAACGATATTTTTGCGTCGGTATACGTATCATGTAAGATCTGTATAAAATATTTATACCGACAGTTTTGTCCGTCGGTATAAGTGTAATTGGTATGTATTTTTTTATTAAAATATTAATAATTATTAATACATTCCATTATTTTTATTTAATATTTTTTTATTTTAAATATTAAAATTACTAAAATTATTATAAAAAAATTATTTCATTTTTAAGAAAAAATATTTGATTTAATATTCGATTTAAAGGGAAAATATTCGATTTAATGTTCAAATAAAAAAATATGTAATACATAATCAGTAAAACATGTACCTACAAGTCTAGTACATGCAAATATGCAAGCAAATATTCTTTTTTCTTAATAACTTACATAATAAAATTTAAAAATAATTGATGATCCTCCTCTATTGTGTGCTTGGATCATTTGCATTTGTATTCTGTTGATTTGTTGAAGGTAAGGATTGACTGGTACAATTGATTGCTGCTGAAGCACTACCAACATCAGGAGTTGCCTATTAAAAAATAATGGCAAATATTCTTTAGAACTTAAGATTGTTGTTAATATGATAAAAGATAATGGCATAAAAAAGGGTGTCAATTTCAAGTAAGTTGGGTTAACATATTCTCATTAGTTAAAAAAAAGGTTTAACCAACCGTCAATAACCAGTTAATTTAATGAGATGAAGAATTTAAATTCTGATGTTGTAAATGTAGCAAATTGAGTTAGGAAGTTCTCTCGTAAGAGTAAAAAAAGTTTAACCTAGTTGAGAGTGTATGAATTAAAGATCAATCACATGATGTAGTTGTTGAATGTTTTCAACCATTGGCAGTAGGAAATGAACCATTTGTGACAGCAAGTTCACCAACTTAACACTCCCAGCTATGAAGAACGTTCTGAAAGCATTAAACGAAGCTGGTCATGGCAAAGACATCAAAGTATCATCCTCATCCCCACTTAATGCTGATGTTTACACAACACCTACTTAGTACTTACAAACCAGACATTTCAGATATTCCATAAAAATGGTGCTGCTTTTATCCTCAACATTTACCCTTTCCTTAATCTGTATCAAAACCCTTAGATTCCCTGAAAATTACGCATTCTTCGATAATCCTGACTCCACTTCTCTGGATGACAATGGTGTCAAATATCATAGTGTTTTTTATGCCAATATCGACACTCTTGTTGCAGCCAAATTCCCAGACATACCGAGCATCGTCGGAGAAGTCGGATGGCCGACCGATGCTAATATTTACGGCACTAAAAGCAGCCAAATTCCCAGACATACCAATCATCCTTGGAAGCCGATATGTCATCGAGAATTGGAGAGATGCTTGAGTAGCCGAAGAGCTCACCGAAGAAGGCGATCGAACGGCAAAAGACCGCCGGAACCGCCATGAATATCACCAGAAAATATCATTTCCCTCATTCTTTAATTCATGCAAAAAAATATTAGTTTCCTCAAAAAACAGAAATGAAATAAAAAGGAAATGTGGTCGGGAATCTTATCCGGTGGTCGGAGTTTAGGTTGAACGGTAGAGTTGAAGAGGGTTTGGGATGGGTAGATTAGCTTAGGTGGTCGGAGTCGGGAAATCTGCCGGATTTGGGGTTTAAATCTAAGTTTAAGGTTGAAAGGGGAAAACATTTGGTTCGAATGGCGGCCGAGCAAGACGGCCGAAAATTGCTTCACGACAGCCGAAGTTGTAATAGAGATGACCGGAAGAGGAACGGTGCTGGCCGGCGTCGCCTGCGGTGGCCGAGAGTCGACTCCCGGCGGCCAGCTAAAAACGAAACTTGATCGGGGCAGGGCTTTAGTGGATTGAAGGAGGTTGTTATTGATAAGCGAAGGTAAACACCAAATAAATTTTGGTGTTTGATCTAAGAAAACAAGAAATTGGGTGAGGAACAGTGTTTGTTTGGTTCAAACGAAAGAAAACGGAAGAGCATGGAAGAGCTTGGTGAAGAACAATAGATTTTAGAGTAAACTAACCCAATGACCACTATACTATAGTTAATGTATTAAAATGATCACATTAAAAAAATCGACTCAATTGACCAGTCAAACTATTGAAATTGGATCAATGTGACCACCAGCCGTTAATGTGCTAACGGAAGGTGACGTGGCAGTTAAAAAATTAAAGGTATAATCACACATTTGATCATTATTATTTACACATTCTTTTAATTTAATCCTAATTTTAAACTAATAAAATAAATTAATTAGGTGGAGACACGTGTCAACACCTATTTAGAGGAGAAAAACAAAATCCCCAAACTTGCTTTAGGTGGGAATCAAACTTGAGTTCAATAAGGATAAAGGCAACGCCTTAACCACTGCACCAAGCACATGTTTGTGCTAAAATTCACCAATTATATTATGTCTTATTCTTTGTTACCATTCAAATTCATCTTCTTCCTCATCACTTTTGGCCTTGCCTATAATATGCACCAAGATTAAATAACTAAATACAGAACAAATAAAACATACCATAACAGCAACACACAAATCATTTGAATGGTATTGAATGAATGACAAAACAAATAAAACCATTTTATTAAAAAAAAACAGCAAAGTTGCAGAGAAAATCACAAAACCAACTGAAATACAGAACAAATAAAACATATCATAGCAGCAACACACAACAATGTCAACTGAATCACGAATCCTCCATCAAGCCCTGCTCATCAAAGAGGTATTGGATGAATGGGAATTTTGGTGATGACATGTTTCGAGGTTATTGCTGGTATCCCATACCCATCTTCAGTCTTGTAAGCAGTGTCCAATAAGTTAAAAGCTGCGGTGACAATTTGTCGCCGGACAGACGTTGGCGGCTTCAGACAACCTTCCCTCAGGTCCTTCCAAGCAACCTCAACCCTTTCTCTGTAAGCTTCGGTTGCTTCATGTCTTGTCGCACCATGTTGCTTCATGTAGCAAGTAGTTCCACAAACAAGCCCTGGTGAACAAAAGTACGAGGAAGAAGATGAATTTGAATGGTAACAAAAAATAAGACATATAATATAATTGGTGATTTTTAGCACAAATATGTGCTTGGTGTAGTGGTTAGGGTGTTGCCTTTGTCCCTATTGAACCCAAGTTCAATTCCCACCTAAAGCATGTTTGGGGATTTTGTTTTTCTCCTCTAAATAGGTGGTGACACGTGTCATCATTCCTCCAATAAGGTGTTGACACGTGTCACCACCTAATTAATTTATTTTATTAGTTTAAAATTAGGACTAAATTAAAAGAATGTGTAAATAATAAGGCCAAATGTGTGATTATACTTTTAATTTTTTAACTGCCACGTCACCTTCCGTTAGCTCATTAACGGATAGTGGTCACATTGATCCAATTTCAATAGTTTGGGTGGTCAATTGAGTCGATTTTTTTAATGTGGTCAGTTTAATACATTTACCATAGTATGGTGGTCATTGGGTTAGTTTACCCTAGATTTTAATCTATTTGAGGCTTAGGACTTATTTTTGGTTGTTTTTGTCAACTCAAACACATTTTTTAAGTAAAAATAACAAAAAATACTCTAATTTTAAGTATCAAAATTTTAGTTTGCTCACCATTTTAGCTTCTCAAACCTTGGTTTGCCAAAAACTAGTTTTTCTAGCTTTTGTAAAATTTTAGTTTTCCTCAAATCTTGATTTGCCTACCAAACCAAAAACAAAGCTTTAGTTTTCTAGGGAATAAGGTGTTTGAGGCAGGAAGTTTAGAGTGAGAGAGAAAGAGAGTAAAAATTGGAGAAAAGAGAAACTTTAGCATGGTGAAGGCCTTTTATAGACGAGAAGGAACAACATCGTTTTGGTGCTGGGTTTGGTTGACCCGCGTGTCTGAATCGAGTCAGGTTGGTGACCCGCGCCTTTTTATTCGAACCTTCCTGTTTTAGGCATTCAGTTTGTAAACATTCAGTCCCTTAATTAATAATATTTTTTAAGTTTTAAATTGTTTCAATTTGGTCCGTTACAGTTTAATTGTTTCATTTAATTGCAATTTAAAATCTAATTTGAATGTCATATGTTTTAATTAAAGCATGTAGTATAATTGTTAGATAATTTGGTCTCTTAGATTTAATTAATGGTTTAGAGCTTTGGTTTTAGGATCAATTAGGATTTAATAATTTAATTAGAAAAGATAATTGTAGCAAATTGATGTGTACTAAGTGTGAAACTTTGGAGTCTAAATTTGGGTGATGTCTCATTGCAATGGGGTGTTGTCCAACATGGACTCTAAAGTAGAATACTTAGTATTAATTAAAACCCGATAAATAACACATACAATTAATTATAGCCTTAATTAGGACTAATACTTTAAATAATTAGAGAAAATAAATAACTAGGGAACATTGTCTATAACTTTGGGGGGTTAAATATGGATGATGCCCAAGCAATTGTGTGTTTTCTCATGTAAACCTTTAAATTAAATAATATTCATAGATTAATTAACATTAAAATTTAATTGGAGCCTTTTTTAGATTAGTTCTTAAAATGAACAAGACAATAATAAATCATGCATATAAATCTTTTATATTCGAAATATATTTTTGGAATATGAATAGAGGTTCTATGAACGTATAAGGGGTGTTTCCAATTTATATTCAAATCAAAAATATATTTCCTTATAAAAAGAATATTTCCATTTGGAACACGAGCCCAATTAATAATTGCGGATCAAATTAAATTAAAAATGTTATTCTCAAATGCTAACATGCCACACAAAATTAAAAGGTACCAATATCGGGCGATCGTGGGGGTGCTAACCCTTCCCCACACGTAACCGACTCCCGAACCTAAATTTTAAAAGAATGAATGTCTGGTCTACCAAAGTGACCGGTAGCGACTCCAAATTGTTTTCAAAATCGAATTTAAAAGAAAAACTATAATTTTAAAAATTAATCGTCTGAGCTATTTTCTCGCGTAAAAAATGATTTTGACAGTTTGGCGACTCTGCTAGGGACACTTCGAGAGTCAGACCTTAATTAATTTTGTGTGACATGTTTTCATTTTAAGAATGGTAATTTGAATTTAATTTCTTCAATACTTATTGGATGGGTTTGTAGGAAAAAATAGAAACATGCTTTTTATCTGTGTGATATAGCTGTCATTCATGCACAAGCCTTCTACCCGAGCTTCTCCTTTAAGTGAGAGCTAGACATGATCCTAAGTGAGGTTGCCACCTCTGAGCGGGAATTTTGGCTTTCTTCTGATATACCAACCTTATACACCGTGAGATTATCCCTCTGTTATAAGGGGACGTGTACTCCCGAATCGATGTCTTGCTATCGTAGTAGACAATAACGACAGTTTGGGTACCAGAGTCTGGAACAAAAACTACATGCTGTAATCTAGGAGCCTACCCCACTAGAGCTAGATAGGGACCTTAGAATTAGACAGAATTGTTGAGATATTTGATTTTGATATAACTAAAGAAAAATATTTTTGTACTTAAACTAATTTGCAAAAATATTTCAAAGACCAAAAACTTGAAAAAATATGTTTGAAATATTTTCAAAGGGGTTTGGACATGTTTTTAAATAGCTAAAGTGTCAAAAAAGGCATAGAGTACCGATACGGTTTGACTTGTACCGATACCCTTTGTGCATGTACCGGTACAATTTTAAGTGTACCAATACGATTTTCCCTCCCCAACTTTCCAAATTTCAGTAGCCAAATTCTATACCGGTACGGTTTCAAATGTACTGATACAAATGGGTTCGTATCGATACCCCTGTATAATAAATGCTCCAACGGCTCTTTCTATTTAAGGCTTGTATCGATAAAGTTGTCTCCCGTACCGATATTGACCTACCCAGACTGCATTTATGGTTGGAAATTAAAGTTCCCAATGACTCTAAACAACCTCCAACGACTAGTAACGACCATGAAGTTATTAGAGGGTTTTAAAGACCTCTCCATGCATTCAATGTATAGAAAAAGTGTTTTGTGCTTTTAATTGTCAATTTCTTTGTAGAACACACTTGTGAGCTTAATTGTCATATATCCTCAAGTGTTAGGTTTTAGGTGAGTGCTTAGAATTGCAAATAATTAGCCTTGTGAGGTTTATCCTAGTTTGCTTATTTCTTTTCTCTTGTAAAAAGAGGGTTTGCTCAAAGCTTTGTGGTATAAGCTTTGAGTGTGTAAAGGTTTCCTCTTGAGCCTAGAAAAAAGGGAAGAAATTCTTAGTGAATTTGGGAAAATCCTTAGTGAGAAGCTAAGGTAGTGGATGTAGAGCTTGGTTAGAAGCTTGAACCACTATAAATCATTGTGCAATTTTTTTTTATTTCTATAACTTCCTCAGAAATCACCTTAAAACCAATTCAACTACTCGGTTGATCGATTGAGCCTTCTAACAATTAGTATTAGAGCAAGGTCTCTTTCATCGGATTAACATCCTAAGAGTCGATCCTCGAAGAGCTCAAGTCAATTCTACATCAACCGAAGTTCATGACGCAATCTACCGATAAGCCACCTTACTTCGACGAGACCAACTACTCATATTGGAAGAATATGATGATGTACTTCATGAGAGCCAAGGACTATTATCTTTTGGGACATTATTCTTGATGGCTCGTTCGTTCCACAAAAGAGCAAGGCGGAATGGATTGCGGATGATCGCAAGAAGATGGAGCTCAAAGCTAAGGCCTTGCACATTCTCTTTTGTGCACTTGGCCCGAATGATTATGCCAAAGTATCTTCTTGTGAGTGTGCCAAGGAGATTTAGGACAAGCTTAAAGTTACTCACGAAGGAACCAATGAAGTAAATGAGACCAAACTTGGTCTTCTCAACCTTGAGTACGAGAACTTCAAGATGGAACTAGATGAAGACATCACCAAGATGTTCGATAGATTCTCTGTCATCACCAAAGAACTTAAAGGCTATGGAGAAATCTGTAACCCCCTTAGCCCGGCCTAGACGGTTGACCCGAACTACGAAGATTACACGGGGAAAACCAAAGTCAACCCGAAAGTCAACCTTGATTAACGACCTTTTTTTTTCTTTTTAACTTTTTCTAAATGCATATTAACCTTAGGTGTACTCTTGAGATAAGCATACTCAAAAATCACAGCAATCGGAAAACAATTAAGGACTCAATTGTACAACATACGAATTTAGGGACCAATTTGTAAATTCTGAAAATTAAGAGGACTTTTCCAATTTTTAAGTTACCATTATGAAATTAATCATGTTTCATGCGTCTCTGCCAAATCTCATCTCAAACGGACCTCTCAAACTCAATCAATTGCACATACAAAAATCAGGACTAAAACGTAAAGCTTGCAAACATCAAAACCATTCAAATCAGTGCCCAACGGTCAAGTGTTCCGAAACGGGTCTAGGCCGTTCAGAAACACCCCTTGGCAGTAGCCAAAGTGTTTCGAAACACCTCAGCCCGTTTCGAAACACCCAGGCCAAAATATGCACCTGTTTCGAAACAGGCAAGGGTGTTTCGAAACACCCTGCCCAGAAACAGCAGAAAAGTCTGTTTTACACTCTTTCGACCCACCAAACACGCTCATATGACCTCCACATCATGCCAACAAGTCATCAAACATTAAAGGAACATATTTGCATCATCAAAGCTCAATCATAGCATCGTTTAGGAAAATCACAAGTCTAAAGGCATGCATCCTATAATGAAAAGCAAGCAATCATCAAATCCCCAAAACAAATACCAAATGGCCATTTACATGTTTCAAACATCATCATAGGCATTAAACCAAACTTAGGGAGTCCACAACATCTCCCAAAAACTCAATCTAGGTTCCCATTGCCAAATACCAAAAGCTAATAGTGTTGTGAAAATAGTCACCATACATGAGCTTAGACTTTCACTTGGATCCTTGACCTCCTTGCTGCCCTTTAAGCACTTCAATGCTCTGCATTATTGGTTCAAGAAAGAGAGAGCGTAAGCGCACATGCTTAGTGAGAAATGCTCTAATGAAACAACACAATAATGCAATTTGTAAAAACACCTTTCCAAGGCCTTTAATTTCAAAACAACATTTATCATGCATCTATGCATACAAACCAAGCATCTCATGCTTCATTACATCAACATGTCATATTGGCTTTCAAGTGATAATCCATAACCATTTGCAACTCAAAACACAATCGGATACACGGATTACAAGCGTTGTCCCATACGCTCCATACACACTACCAAACACTCAAGGTGGAGTTTACCGGTACAATCACAACCCCTCAACACCCGTGATGGAGTCTACGGTACAATTACAACCCCTCCACATCACTCATTGGTAGTTGTATAACATCACTAACGAGAACACGGGACACACAACACAAGGTCCTCACATGGCCTTTTAACCACCATTATGACCTTAGACATCTCGTTAGTGTTCTTGGATGGAGTTTACGGTACAATCACAACCCCTCAACATCCAAGGTGACTTTATTCACGGTGCACCCAATCCTATAGCCAACTAACTATATCCGATTCAAGTACTTTAAAACCAACACATCACTTGCCAATATACATCAATTATCATCAACAATCCACTGTTTTAGAGCATTAAACAAAGCCATTACATAAACATGCATCACTATGCATCAAACCACATTTATCAATGTCCAAAACAAGGATCTCTTACCTTGAGCATCCCTCAACACATGGCTTACAAAACCAGCATTAAACATGCTAAAATATGCTTTCAAAACAGAATTTAAACATGCAAAATAAACACATTGCATTCAACCATCTCATGGTTCATCAAAAAGAGAGTTTCTTCGAAAAACTTACTCTTGAGCTTAGCTAAGTTGTTTAGACTTAAACTAAGCTCCCATAACCTTCCAAGATTGGTTTCAAAGCAGAAAACCAAACTTCACTCACCGATTCCGTTTCGCAAGCTTGCCGAAACGTCGATCAAGCCTCCGGATCAACACCACAAGGATCCGATGATGTCTCCCCTGTTTTAAACACATCAAAGCAGTGGATTAATGCATCATCATGCATTAAAATCTTCAACCACAACACCTAAACTCGCTGCTCTCATCAAAACTCACATTTCGGCTACCAAACACAACCGAAATCACATCCAAACACCTCTACAACATTACCCAGCCAAGATCCATCAAATCCAATCATTCTTAAACATCAATTAACATCCAAAAAGGACCTAATCACGTCCTTATACCTCCAGCTATAGCAGAACATCAAAATCACCTCAAAAACCACCATTTTCTCAAGTCAAAACTTAGGAAAATCAACCTATTCGGGATTGCATTGATTAAACCTCAATTACACATTATTTAGACATCCAAAATACATCAAAAAGACATCTCAAAACAGAGCCCAATCATCTATTACGAATTTCTTCAAAATTAAATCCAAATCTTGCATTTTAAGCCAAAATCAAGAACACAACATTAAAACCTTTAATAAAACTCAATTTAAGGATTGAGAACTTGGGAATTTCAGTAAAGAACCGAGTATTTAGAGGAGAATGACATTCATACCTCTAAATGTGAGTTTCTCCTTGTTTAGAGCCAAATTCCTTGAAAATTCAATAAGCAAATGATGAGGATTTGGTGTAGAAATGATTAGAAATCATTTAGAGATTGAAATCTCAACTTTAGGTGTGAAAATCAAAGGAAAAGTGGCTGTGGAAATGTGTTTGGCTGAGGGAAAATTGAGAGAAAATGAAATGGGAAAATTTTGGCAAAAGTTAGTTATGAAACTAAAATATCTATTTTCCCTCTTTTCTTTTTATTAAATAACATTAAATGAGTCTTTAAAATTTAAGAAAAATCTGGAGAAACTCTCCCTTGGGTAAATTAGCTCCTTAAAGATTCAAAGTTTCAATCCTTTTAAAACAGTCACCAACTTTTCAAAAATTACATTTTAGTCACTAACTTGAAATGTCATATTTCCAAACCCCATTTTGTAAAATTGATTTCACCACTCTCTTATATATAATAAAAGAGGATTTTTAGATATTTTTCCATATTTTTAATGCATCCCGAACTAGGCTTTCCCTAAAAACCACCTTTATATTCGAATCGTAATTTAAACCGGTCCGGTTCAGACCCTAAACTTCCAAGCCCAAAATTGGGTGTTACAACTCTCCCCCTTAAGAAATTTCGTCCTCGAAATTTACCTGGAGGGAAAAGGTACGGAAACTGCTTCAACATGTCATCCTTCTGTTCCCATGTGGCTTCCTCAGCACCACGATGCCTCCACAACACCTTTACCAACTCAATGGTCTTGCCTCGAAGAACTTTACTATCCGAATCCAGAATCTCCACCGGTTCCTCATCATAGGTCAAATCCGGATTCAACTCCACTTCCTCTACAGGCATCACATGAGAAGGATCCGATCTATACTTCCGAAGCATAGAAACATGAAACACATTATGAATCTTTTCTAACTCTTGCGGTAACCTCGACTTGTACGCAACAGGACCCACACGCTCAATCACCTCGTATGGTCCAATGTACCTAGGGTTCAACTTACCCTTTCGGCCAAACCTCATCACCTTTTTCCAAGGCGAAACTTTCAAAAACACACGGTCACCCACCGCATACTCAATCTCCTTACGCTTCAAATCCGCGTAAGACTTCTGCCGATCAGAAGCTGCCTTCAATCGCTCACAAATGAGCTTCACCTTCTCGGTGGTTCCTTTCAACAAAGCGGGCATCGAAACCAACTTCTGACCTGTTTCAGCCCAACAAAGAGGAGTCCTACACTTCCTCCCGTACAAAGCTTCATAAGGTGCCATTTGAATACTTGCCTGATAACTATTATTATAGGCAAACTCCACCAAAGGCAAATGTTTCTCCCAAGAACCCTGAAACTCAATCACGCAGCACCTCAACATATCCTCCAACACCTGGATAACACGCTCAGACTGTCCATCCGACTGCGGATGATAAGATGTACTGAAATTCAACCGTGTACCCAAAGCCTGATGCAAACACTGCCAGAAACGCGATGTAAACCTCGGATCTCTATCCGACACAATCGACTTTGGCACACCATGTAGCCGCACAATCTCAGCAATGTACAGCTCCGCAAGCTTATCCAAAGTGTACGTAGTATGCACAGGCAAGAAATGCGCACACTTCGTCAGGCGATCCACAATCACCCACACCGAATTCTTCTTCGATGGCGACAAAGGCAAACCAGACACGAAGTCCATGGTAATCCTCTCCCACTTCCACTCAGGAATCCTCAACGGTTGCAACAACCCTGAAGGAAACTGATGCTCAGCCTTAACTCGCTGACATACCATGCACTTGCTTACAAACTCAGCAACATCTTTCTTTAAACCCACCCAATAGTACTCATCACGAAGATCACGGTACATCTTAGTACTACCAGGGTGCATAGCAAAAGGACTACTATGAGCTTCAGCCAGAATAGCACGCCTCAACTCAGCATCATTGGGCACTACTATTCGATTTCCAAAGCATAAAACTCCATCATCATTAAAGCAAAAATCCGATGGCCTATCCTCTGCAATATCCTGAACATGTGGCACCAAGGAATCATCCAACAACTGCTTTTCCTTAATCAACTGAATCAAGGATGGTTTCACTTGCAACTCAGCCACAAGACCACCATCACGCGAAATGCTCAAACTGGAAAACATAGCCCTCAACTCCACAGCTACCTTCCTACTCAAGGCATCCGCTACAACATTAGCTTTACCCGGATGGTACTCGATCGTCAAATCGTAATCCTTAAGCAACTCCACCCAACGTCGTTGCCTAAGATTCAACTCTTTCTGAGACATCAGATACTTCAAACTCTTGTGGTCCGTGTACACAGTACACTTCTCACCATACAGGTAATGTCTCCAAATTTTCAAAGCAAAAACCACCGCAGCTAACTCAATGTCATGCGTAGGATAATTGCGCTCATGCACCTTCAACTGACGCGATGCATAAGCCACCACCTTACCCTCTTGCATCAACACACATCCCAAACCAACGTAGGACGCGTCACTATACACCACAAACTCTTTCCCTGATTCAGGTTGAACCAAGATAGGAGCTTGCGTCAAAGCTGCCTTAAGCTTCTCAAAAGCCTGTTGTCTCGCTTCCGTCCACTCATACTTAACATCCTTCTGCAACAACTTTGACAAAGGTGCAGCAATCTTTGAAAACCCATCCATGAACCTCCGATAGTACCCCGCCAAACCAAGGAAACTACGAACTTCATGAACAGACTTAGGAGGCTTCCAATTCATCACTGCCTCAATCTTCTGAGGATCAACACGAATTCCTTCAGCAGAGACCACATGACCAAGAAACACAACTTCTCTAAGCCAGAACTCACACTTGCTCAGCTTGGCATAAAGCTGATTCTCCAACAAAGCCTGCAACACAATTCTCAAATGCCCCTCATGCTCTTCCTCAGTACGAGAGTACACGAGAATATCATCAATGAACACCACAACAAATTTATCCATGTAACACCCGGGTTTAGGGGTCGGGTGAAAATAATATTTTAATATTATTTGGGCTCGGTTTTATTACTAAAATGGTTCTTTCAAATTTCGGGTTTCAAAATAAATATTTGAAATGGGACAAATTGATTTAATTGCAAGTTGAAGAGCTTTTTAAGGATCAATGAAATAGCCATTTATTAATGGCCTTTTTGGTAATTTACCCATTTTCTAATTTAAATCCCCTTTATATAATAAAATACCCATTCTCTCTTCATTATCATCTTCTTCTTCAACGTTTGAAGAAGCTCTCTCCCCGTTCCACTTTTTCATCTCCTTTCTCCTTCGTTTTGGCTCGGTTTTGAAAGGTAATTACGTTTTTGACTTGCTCTCAACTTCCTCTCTTCAAAGGTACAAGTAGTTTTCATTTTCATCCATGTTTTAGAATTTGGATTTTTGGGAGATTTGAATAGAAATGGTAGTTTTATGGTGTTTAACTTGAGATTTTGATTTAACAGTGATAAATATGAAGTTTGTGAACCAAACGGTTCAACATATATGATTTTTAAAGGGTTTTGTTAAGTTTCCCGAATTGGTGTTTTTATAGGTTTTTAGGAGGGTTTTTAGTTGAATTTTGGGTGTGGTTTGTGTTGGAAATTGAGGGTTGATGTTAGGGTATTGGTTGGGGGTCGTATTGGAAGCATTTGGAAGTGTTAAATGTGTTGAAATCACAAGTTTTGGATTGTGTAAAGGGGCTGCTCGGGAATGGCTTTTTGGTGGTTGTTCTTGGTTCGAAAAACAAGTGTTTGATGTTTGAATTTCATTCCGGGTTTACTACGTTGTGTTATGGACTGATTTGAGGTTAATTTACTTGTGTTGAGGTTGTTTAGAAGCGAGAATTTGCGTTGGAGAAGCTTCGGGAAGGAATCCGGAAACTTGAAGGTGATGCTTGCTTGGTAATTGAGCTTGGAGGTAGAGGTGAGTGGTTAAATGTTTTTGAAATGGTTTTGAGTATTTGGTTCAAGCATGTGAACCTAGGATGGGCTTGGTAATCCCACCTAGAGTTGGGATTAGAGTGGTAGCCTAATCCCAAGCTTTGATTAGAGACTTTGGTTGCACTCTTTAATGGTTGTATATGCCTCGTGTTAGATTGTGATGATGTTGATTATGCATATGTTGTATACATGTGTGTTGAGGCATGTTGGATGCATTGCTATATGCATGTTGATGATAGATATGATATGGTTGTTAATGATGTACATGTGGTGTTGATGTGTGAAATGATATTATGAGGTGATTGTATGATTCGAGGATCATGGTGAGTACATGCTAGGCATTGAAATGTGGTTTGTGTATGACAGTGAGTCATGGTGAGTACGTGCTAAGCACGGAAGTTATTATGAAATGATATTGCGAAAGATTATTGAAATGTGTAGTATTGGCACTAGTATGCTTGGGTACAAATGATCGATCATTAGGATGTTTAGTGTGCACACATGAGTCTAAATTCGAGCGTGGCCTTGGTGGCGTTGAGTCACCAAGGAGGAGTACGGGTACGCCAGGAAATTGTATTATATTAGTCGATGATGAGTGGAATCCCATCGACGGGGCGTGAGGATGAGTGGAATCCCCTCCGCGTGAAACGGGGCGTGAGGATGAGTGGAATCCCCTCCGCGTGAAATGAGGCGTGAGGATGAGTGGAATACCCTCCACGTGAACGGTGATGAGTGTAATCCCACCGTCAAGTAATGGTTGTGTTGTTGGATGTGAGTTCCAACGGGTTATCCGCGTATTCGAGTCATAGCTAGGTGCCAATATGAGGTTGTATGTGTATACCAATATGAGACCATGTGTATATGCTTATATGATACTGAATGTGATGCCCTTTATGAATTGATATATGATGTGGTTAATGCACTGAGTTATGTATCATTGTACGTTGAGCTTATGAGTTGTTGAGCATGGCATAATGTTGATTATATGTTCATGCATCATTTATATTTATGACTCATGTGGATCGAAAGTAAAATCATGTTTTACATCATGATAGTTGCTCGAGCTTGGACCCTGTATTGTCGAAGGTTTGTTTTATGAGCTTACCCTCACTAAGCTTTTATGCTTACGCTCTCTTTTGTTCGACAATGCAGATAAATAGCTTGTGGGTGGCAAGGGAAAGGAAAGGTCTTCAAGTGTTGCTTTTGGTGAGCTCAAAGTATGATTTAAAAATTGAAAGATTGTAATAGTAAAGCAATGGGATAAGTGTTGTTGTTTTTGATGCTTTGATGTGTGTTAATTTGGTTTGGCACTTAGATGCCTTGTTTGATTTGTAAATATCACTTATGATGCATGCCTTGATGAATGCTTGAGTGATGTATGTCTATAGATGTTTAAATTGCTTATTATGTGTGTTGGTCATATGCCTTGTGAGGATGCCTAAGTGTGTGGATGTTGAAGCATGAGACCTTATGTGCTTGTTTGCCTACTTTTGATCGAATGCATGATTTTCCTTGGTTGATTAAGGTATGCTCATGTTGAGTATCATGTATGAAATGTTCTTAATGTATAATTTACTATGTATGTATGATGGTTCATATTCATGCTTTGAGTATGTTGGAGTACGTTTAATCTAGGACGTATGCATCTAGGCTTGGGTGGCTGGTGTTGAGTGCCTTTGCCTCTTTTAAACTCATATGTATGAATATGTATGATTCTAATGTGTTTTTATCATTGAAAGTCATTAGGATGAAGCAAAATATGCTCCCCTGCATCTAGGTTTCGAAACTAGGGGTAAAGTTTTGAAACCTTTGCAAATTTTTG
Organism: Hibiscus trionum; assembly: GCA_030270665.1. NCBI lineage: Eukaryota > Viridiplantae > Streptophyta > Magnoliopsida > Malvales > Malvaceae > Hibiscus > Hibiscus trionum. The sequence goes on from BSYR01000052.1 coordinate 10,723,598, forward strand.
GATTCCAGAGGCCACTGCCAGCCAAAGTTTCGAAACCTTCCCAAGGTTTCGAAACTTTTGGTGAAAATTGGATTCCAGGGGCTACTGCCAGCCAAAGTTTCGAAACCTTTGGGCAAGGTTTCGAAACCTTCAATCAAAAATGCACTGTTTGACCCTTGTAGGCCTTCTTGAAGAGAAAAATACATAGGTACTAATGTGCTATTAGCCAAGATTAAAATTGGGATGTTTGAATGTGGTTTGAGGTTTGATTGTTGTCTCGTGTGATATATTCCGCTGTTTGATCACTTAGAATTTATTACTCGATTATGACAAGATTAAAATGAAAAAAATAGGGTTGCTAACCGAGGGGGAACCTTAACGGGTTTCGCTTCGGTTTTCCCCGTGTGACTCACTCGGACCGGTCATCCGGCTAGACCGGGATGAGGGGGTTACAATCCAAGTATTCATGGAATACTCTATTCATCATGTCCATGAAAGCTGCAGGAGCATTCGTCAAACCAAACGGCATCACAAGGAACTCATAATGCCCATACCTCGTCCTGAAGGCTGTCTTTGGCACATCCACATCCTTCACCTTCAGCTGATAATACCCTGACCTTAAGTCAATTTTAGAGAACACAACTGCTCCCCGAAACTGATCAAAAAGATCATCAATTCTCGGCAATGGATACCGATTCTTGATAGTCAACTTGTTAAGCTGACGGTAATCAATGCACATTCTCATAGTGCCATCCTTTTTCTTCACAAAAAAAACCGGTGCACCCCAAGGTGACACACTCGGCCGAATGAAACCACGATCAAGCAACTCCTGAAGTTGCGTCTTCAGCTCTTTCAACTTTTTAGGTGCCATTCGATAAGGAGTAATGGACACTGGAGCTGTGTTTTCATACAGCTCAATTCCAAACTCCACTTCGCGATTAGGAGGCAATCCAGGCAACTCCTCCGGAAACACACCAGGAAACTCTCGCACAGTCCTGATATCTTGCACACGCAACTCTTTAGAGCTAGGATTCATCACAAAGGCTAGGTAGGCTTCACATCCTTGCCTTAGCATCCGGCTCGCTTCCAATGTGGACACCACATTGGAAAGAAACTTCACATTCTCACCCACCACCACTACCTCATAATCATCCGCAAGCTTCAACGAAACTCGCTTATTCTCAAAATCCACTACAGCTCGATGCTCAACAAGCCAATCCATACCAAGGATTACATCAAAACCATAGAAAGGCAATTCCATAAGATCAACATGAAAAACATGGTCTTGCACAACCAGGGGACATCTTCTATAAAGCTTTCGAGTCACAACAGTCTCGCCAAAAGAACTAGTTACACGCATACCAACATCCAAAGACTCAACAGGCAAACCAAGCAATTGAGCATGCTCACGCAATATGTATGAGTGTAAGGATCCAGAATCAATCAAGGAAAGTAATGACAAGGATTGCAAAGTGAAAGTACCTGCGATCACATCCGTGTCATTCCTCCCCTCCCTCTGAGCATACACTCTGGCCTGGCCACCACTCTCAGGCTGAACAGCTACCACATGAGCCACATTCCTTCCACCATCCTCTCTACGCTGGAAATTACCACGGCCGCGCCCATGACCTCTCTGTGGTGCAACAACTCCAGGAGCACGTCCCTGACCACCACCGGCCAACAGAGGAAACTCTCTCTTCATGTGATCCGCCGAACCACAATTCTAACACGAATTACCGGTCACCACAACAGGAGCCTGTACCTCCCTCGCTGCTCGAGGACAATCACGCCTCAGATGACCATGCGATCCACATGCCCAACATGTGTTCTGATCAGCTCTCGCCCTGTCTCACTGGACAGGTGCACCTTGCCCCCCACCACCACGCCTAGCTGAAGACTGATACTTCCGATCACATCCTCTCTTGTTCCGTCCGCCACCGGAACTATACTCAGCAACTCGCTTGCCCGCACTAGGACCAGCTCCTCTAGAAGATAAACTCAAATTCAACTCAATGTCTTTTGCTCTACCAACCAGCACATCAAAGTCAGTGTACTCAGCAGCCAGCATATAGGTCTTTACATCCGTCACCAAACCATAACGGAAACGTTCACACCTCTCCCGCTTATCAGGGATAAGCTCAGGTGCGTACTGACTGAGTCGGACAAACTGAACCTCGTACTCAGCCACTGACATGCTCCCTTGAGTAAGAGACATGAATTCCCTTTTCTTTTCATCCAGGTACCGCACACCCAGATACCTCCTCTTGAACGCGTTCAGAAAGAACGTCCAAGTCACATCAGCATCCTCCATTCCGGAGATAGCGGTTGTCCACCAGGTATACGCATCGTCATGCAACAATGATATTACACAGCCCAGCTTCTGCACTTCATTGCAGTTCATTTGTCCCAAAATTCTCTTGGTACTTTCTAACCAAGACTCGAAACCCTCAGCAGACAAACCCCTGAACTCAGTCCCTCCTAGACTGCCCAAGCGTTCTAGAGGTAGTCTAACATTAGCATCTCCCTGATGCCCAGCTCCATGAGCTCCAGCTACCGCCGCCTGAAAGGCTCCAGCAATAGCTTGAATCAGCACTGTCATGTCAGGAGCAGCTTGCCCCTGCCCAGCTTCAGGTCCAGCGACCCCAGCACCAGCACCAGCTCCCTCACCCCCAGCACCACCACCACCGGGTGGAGGAGGTAAATCCACTACATTTTCTGCATTCTCTTCATTCTCATTTTAAGCCATAGCTCGCGTATTAATCCTCGTCTCTCTACGAGGTCCCATTCACTATACAATGCATTCACAAATGTAATAAACATAGTCAGGCTCAGCAAGGTAAGCAATCCAAGTACTCAAGCTCATTTCCAATTTAAAACAAATCATTTCATTAGCTTTGATATGGCAATGGGTCCCTCTAACATGCTTCACCACAGCATACACCACAATTGCAACATTTTTACAATTCATACATCATACTTTCACTCAACAAGTTTACAAGCAATCATACACATATCACTCACATAACCATTCCCAAATACTCGAGAACTCAGCTCTGATACCACCAAATGTAACCCCCTTAGCCCGGCCTAGACGGTTGACCCGAACTACGAAGATTACACGGGGAAAACCAAAGTCAACCCGAAAGTCAACCTTGATTAACGACCCTTTTTTTTTCTTTTTAACTTTGTCTAAATGCATATTAACCTTAGGTGTACTCTTGAGATAAGCATACTCAAAAATTACAGCAATCGGAAAACAATTAAGGACTCAATTGCACAACATACGAATTTAGGGACCAATTTGTAAATTCTAAAAATTAAGAGGACTTTTCCAATTTTTAAGTTACCATTATGAAATTAATCATGTTTCATGCTTCTCTGCCAAATCTCATCTCAAACGGACCTCTCAAACTCAATCAATTGCACATACAAAAATCAGGACTAAAACGTAAAGCTTGCAAACCTCAAAACCATTCCAATCAGTGCCCAACGGTCAAGTGTTCCGAAACGGGTCTAGGCCGTTCAGAAACACCCCTTGGCAGTAGCCAAAGTGTTTTGAAACACCTCAGCCCGTTTCGAAACACCCAGGCCAAAATATGCACCTGTTTCGAAACATGCAATGGTGTTTCGAAACACCCTGCCCGGAAACAGCAGAAAAGTCTGTTTTACACTCTTTCGACCCACCAAACACGCTCATATGACCTCCACATCATGCCAACAAGTCATCAAATATTAAAAGAACATATTTGCATCATCAAAGCTCAATCATAGCATCGTTTAAGAAAATCACAAGTCTAAAGGCATGCATCCTATAATGAAAAGCAAGCAATCATCAAATCCCCAAAACAAATACCAAATGGCCATTTACAAGTTTCAAACATCATCATAGGCATTAAACCAAACTTAGGGAGTCCACAACATCTCCCAAAAACTCAATCTAGGTTCCCATTGCCAAATACCAAAAGCTAATAGTGTTGTGAAAATAGTCACCATACATGAGCTTAGACTTTCACTTGGATCCTCGACCTCCTTGCTGCCCTTTAAGCACTTCAATGCTCTGCATTATTGGTTCAAGAAAGAGAGAGCGTAAGCGCACATGCTTAGTGAGAAATGCTCTAATGAAACAACACAATAATGCAATTTGTAAAAACACCTTTCCAAGGCCTTTAATTTCAAAACAACATTTATCATGCATCTATGCATACAAACCAAGCATCTCATGCTTCATTACATCAACATGTCATATTGGCTTTCAAGTGATAATCCATAACCATTTGCAACTCAAAACACAATCGGATACGCGGATTACAAGCGTTGTCCCATACGCTCCATACACACTACCAAACACTCAAGGTGGAGTTTACCGGTACAATCACAACCCCTCAACACCCGTGATGGAGTCTACGGTACAATTACAACCCCTACACATCACTCATTGGTAGTTGTATGACATCACTAACGAGAACACGGGACACACAACACAAGGTCCTCACATGGCCTTTTAACCACCATTATGACCTTAGACATCTCGTTAGTGTTCTTGGATGGAGTTTACGGTACAATCACAACCCCTCAACATCCAAGGCGACTTTATTCACGGTGCACCCAATCCTATAGCCGGCTAACTATATCCGATTCAAGTACTTTAAAACCAACGCATCACTTGCCAATATACATCAATTACCATCAACAATCCACTGTTTTAGAGCATTAAACAAAGCCATTACATAAACATGCATCACTATGCATCAAACCACATTTATCAATGTCCAAAACAAGGATCTCTTACCTTGAGCATCCCTCAACACATGGCTTACAAAACCAGCATTAAACATGCTAAAATATGCTTTCAAAACAGAATTTAAACATGCAAAATAAACACATTGCATTCAACCATCTCATGGTTCATCAAAAAGAGAGTTTCTCCGAAAAACTTACTCTTGAGCATAGCTAAGTTGTTTAGACTTAAACTAAGCTCCCATAACCTTTCAAGATTGGTTTCAAAGCAGAAAACCAAACTTCACTCACCGATTCCGTTTCGCAAGCTTGCCGAAACGCCGATCAAGCCTCCGGATCAACACCACAAGGATCCGATGATGTCTCCCCTGTTTTAAACACATCAAAGCAGTGGATTAATGCATCATCATGCATTAAAATCTTCAACCACAACACCTAAACTCGCTGCTCTCATCAAAACTCACATTTCGGCTACCAAACACAACCGAAATCACATCCAAACACCTCTACAACATTACCCAGCCAAGATCCATCAAATCCAATCATTCTTAAACATCAATTAACATCCAAAAAGGACCTAATCACGTCCTTATACCTCCAGCTATAGCAGAACATCAAAATCACCCCAAAAACCACCATTTTCTCAAGTCAAAACTTAGGAAAATCAACCTATTCGGGATTGCATTGATTAAACCTCAATTACACATTATTTAGACATCCAAAATACATCAAAAAGACATCTCAAAACAGAGCCCAATCATCTATTACGAATTTCTTCAAAATTAAATCCAAATCTTGCATTTTAAGCCAAAATCAAGAACACAACATTAAAACCTTTAATAAAACTCAATTTAAGGATTGAGAACTTGGGAATTTCAGTAAAGAACTGAGTATTTAGAGGAGAAGGACGTTCATACCTCTAAATGTGAGTTTCTCCTTGTTTAGAGCCAAAATCCTTGAAAATTCAATAAGCAAATGATGAGGATTTGGTGTAGAAATGATTAGAAATCATTTTGTAACACCCCCTTCCCGGCCTGGTAGAGCACCGGGTCGGAGAGCACTACCGGAAACGATGCGGAGATCGAAGACATAAATCCAAAGTTCAAAAATCATTTCGGATTATTTTTACTAATCTCTTTTAAGACTTAACACTTAACTTATTAACAACTTACTCAAATTGGGGTCAATTTTAAACTTTTTCAAACTTAGGGACTAAATTGTAACTTTCACAAATTAAAGGTCTTTATCTAAAATTCGTGAAAATATACTGAAATTAAACTTACTAGTTATTAGCCTATAAAACCTCATTACTATCGGAGGTCATTTATCTACCTGATTAGACGATGCAATATTTAGTGACTATTTTGCAAAGTATTCAAATCTATTTCTTTTTGAATTATCTTACAAAATTCTTTACAGCCTAATAACTCACAAAAATCATAGAGTCCTTTAATCAATATTTTAATACCAATTATGTCAATTTTATTACTAACTCAATAGTTAATATAACTTTAACACCTTATACAAAACATAGGCAAAATTTCACAATAGTAGGCCCACAAGACTAGTATAATTACTTTAACTACTTTACCACCATACTAGGAGTTCATAAGGACAAAACACATTACTCTTTAATTGTAGTGACTTGCCAACCTTCCAACTAATCTCGATCTCGATCTGTTACTTTCCTTAACCTGAAATGTTATGCAATGAATGCATTAGACTTACATAGTCTAAGTGAGGTAGCCAATGACAATGAATGAACATATTATGTCATGTAGCATGCTTCCAAAAATGATCATAATGCAATAACATGGCATACTTCATATTCATAACAAAACATAATATCATATCTTGATCATAACATAGCATAAAGCATCAAACACATAATATATTGGTATCATTGGATACGCGGATTCCCTGTACACCATATCATGAATCATAAATGAGCCGTAGCCCTGAGCCGTAGCTCCATGTATCCCTTACACTTCCATCCTTTTATCTCCCACATATAGGCCGTAGCCCTGGACCGTAGTCCTCCCTTACATGTTGAGCTCGAATAACCCTATGGCATGCCAATTGTATCCAACGTCCATAAATACACACAAATTCACATAGTCCATGATTTTCATATCATATCATATGAAATAACAAGATGAGCCGTAGCTCCATATCATGTAGCATTTCATAGTCATATTCGAACATATCAAAGTAATGCAAGGCACTTACCAAATTTGCCATTCAAACATAGTTGCTCTACATGAGCCCTTAACAAATGCAAACATAATCATAAATAATGCAACGGGAAGGCACCGAGCCTATCCCTTGACGCAACTACACTCACATATCAGAACAAAGAAACAAAGATCGGAATGACCCATGTCACCCGAGACAAATGCATCCACACTCAACTCAATCCAAGCTTAGAGACATTTTCCTTATTCTCCAACTTTGTGGTTTCCTTCATTTCTACTCTTTTCTAACCAAACATTAAAGAAATATATCATTTAGTACATTAGGCAGCTTGCATTGTCCTTAAAGAAATATTTATATAAAATGTTCTATAACTCAAAATCTGATTTCGTTTGTTTTAAACGAAACTAGACTGAATAACCTTTTAAACCATATAAATTATAGCTTTTAATTCCTCTTATACAATTTATAATGAATTTCTAAAGTCGTTGTTGAAGCAGATTTAGGGGCAAACTGTTACCATGTTTTCATGACATTTACTTACTCAAAAATTCATATCTTTTTACTCACAACTCCAAATAAGGAGTTCTTTACCATTATGGAAATCTTATAAACACACCTTTATAACTATGTATGGCATATAATTTTATCATTTCCCTATTAATACAGTTTATTACTTGAACATAAGGCATTTTCAGAAACTTAATCTGTCTATGCTTAATTTGTGACTTTAGTGTATTTATAATCTATGTTTCACTACACTATTAATCTTGAGCTTTTAACCACATTTAAATTAATCTTATAACATTATTTTTATAATACAGTAACCTCAAAAATAGGACATGTAAGTCCTCAATTTATTAATTTCCACAAAACAGTCCCCCTTTATTCTTTAATAATCATGTATGTGATCTAAATGGTTTTAACCTACCAATTGAAACTTAATTCAAGCTTGGCCATTTAATCTAATTCATTTTATGAATCCCCTGTTCTAATCATAAATTCTCAGAATTTATTAACACCATTTGACCCCCTAAACATTTCGAATTTCACAATTTAGCCCAGCAGATTCCAATTTTATTCAGTTCCAGTCCCGTAACTTCTAAGAACAATTCAGAGACTTATACTTAACATTTTTGAGCAAATCATACCTCTATTCCATGTAAAATTTTGTCCTCTACAACTTTGTAGAAGAACACGTTTTCCAGAAATGACTCTAACATGCTCAAAAATGCAGTTTTCTACAGGACAGTTTACAAATCCGAATTTCTTTATTCTTTCTACCCTTATCTTTTACCAACCTTTAATTAATTCAATTTCATGCTTAATATAAATACTAACATCAAATTATAGGTAGTTGAGACTCTAATCTCAACTTTAATTTATTTCACTCACCTTGATAGACCGGTACTTTATTTTTATTTCTTGGGCTTGACGGTTGTTCCGAATCGACCTCGTATACCATGATAATTAATAAAAACTAATCAATAAAACAGTATCGAATATATATAAAAATATTAATCAACTCGATACCGAAACTTAAACTAACTAGAGATTTGAGCTTACCCCGTCATCGGTAGAAATTCGATATTACTATATCGAATTTATCGGACCACTAATCTAATACTGAACTCGATCCCACCTAATTTCGCTTCTTCACTGACTTCCTTATTTTTCTTCCTCACTTCCTCATATTTTTTTTATCAAATGCACTCATCTCCCCTATTTATAGTTGAACTAAACCGGCCTTGGGCTCCCTCAAAATTATCTTTAATTCCCTCAATCATTTCCCAAAGACCACTTGTAATGGTGGCTGCCACTATTTTCTCTTTATTTGGCCGAGTGGCCTATTTTTTTATTGTCCAAAATTGTGGCAAATTGCCACACCCCTTAGTGGCTTAGGCGTGGCTTTCAGGTAAACATCTTTTCTTTCTTCCTTTATAATAATTGTAATTATAATAATAATAATAATTGAAAACAAAGGTAAAGAATTAATAGAAAATTTGAAACTTTGTCCACATGGACAACTTTACCTACTCCATTAATCTATTTCATGTTTATCCTGGTGGCATTCCTTCAATTTGAAGGATTTGACATGGGTCCCACCCATTAATAATAATAATAATAATAATAATAATAATAATCTATCATAAATTAACCCGAATAATATTTATTGATTCAGATAGAGTCGAATGAATTATTCAATCGATATAAAATAATCGGCCATCGAAACCTAATTTCGACTAGACCGGTTTTTGGGATGTGACAACTCTCCCCCCCTTAGAAAAGAATTCATCCTCGAATTCTTACTTGTAGCTTCAGATTGTTCATCCGAGCACTCTTCGGGATCAGAATCTTCTAGAAATGAAGAATTCACCTTTCCTATATTTTTTTTGCGACATTGTCCTTCATGTCGTCGTTGACAAAAATTGCACTTAGAAATTCTCATGTCTTGATTTCTTTTCAGACTTATTAAATTTACTAATTTTCTAAGCTCTCTTCGCTACTTCCGTAGCTTTGACTCTATTTACGAGATCTTGGAAATTTTTAATGTATAATGTTGTAAACATGGGTTGTAACTCATCGTTGAGCCCTACGATAAACATCTACCACTTATGTACTTATTATGGAACTATTTCAAGAAAAATTCTCAACTGACGGTTTCCTCAGAGACGGTAAGGACAGTAGTCTCCTATCACTGTAAGGCTTCAACGCAAGAGCGCATTCAAGCTTATGTTCATCCGAACATCTTAATTGCTTATCAAAAAAAAAAAAAAATCCTTAAAGTATTGTTTAACCAATACTCGGCTATTTCGGGATCATCTACGTTCCGACTAGTAAAGGTGTAAGCTCGGTATTGCGATAACTCATCGATTGGGGCTCGAAGAGGTTACGCAACAGGTGGCGTAGGTTGCATGACTTGACTAGCCTTTAAAATATAAATTACTGAAACATATTAGCCATGTTCTAATAATATTCTGCCTGAGCTGTAGGAGCTTCAGGCTCTACACTTCGAACAGGAGGGTTCTGAGAATTCAGAGGATTTCCTCCTTGCACCTACTCGCCATAAGTCGAGGAGATAGCAACAGACTCATTATTACAAGCTTCGTTAGTTCGAGACACATCTATATTATAAAAGAGATCGGATAAGTTGACAAGTCACATACTTAACAAATTAACTCCTAGGTGGCAAAGTAACTTAACACACAATACAAACATACTTAAGTTTAGTCCAGAACCGACTAAACTCTAGCTCTGATACCACTACTGTAACACCCCCTTCCCGGCCTGGTAGAGCACCGGGTCGGAGAGCGCTACCGGAAACGATGCGGAGATCGAAGACATAAATCCAAAGTTCAAAAATCATTTCGGATTATTTTTACTAATCTCTTTTAAGACTTAACACTTAACTTATTAACAACTTACTCAAATTGGGGTCAATTTTAAACTTTTTCAAACTTAGGGACTAAATTGTAACTTTCACAAATTAAAGGTCTTTATCTAAAATTCGTGAAAATATACTGAAATTAAACTTACTAGTTATTAGCCTATAAAACCTCATTACTATCGGAGGTCATTTATCTACCTGATTAGACGATGCAATATTTAGTGACTATTTTGCAAAGTATTCAAATCTATTTCTTTTTGAATTATCTTACAAAATTCTTTACAGCCTAATAACTCACAAAAATCATAGAGTCCTTTAATCAATATTTTAATACCAATTATGTCAATTTTATTACTAACTCAATAGTTAATATAACTTTAACACCTTATACAAAACATAGGCAAAATTTCACAATAGTAGGCCCACAAGACTAGTATAATTACTTTAACTACTTTACCACCATACTAGGAGTTCATAAGGACAAAACACATTACTCTTTAATTGTAGTGACTTGCCAACCTTCCAACTAATCTCGATCTCGATCTGTTACTTTCCTTAACCTGAAATGTTATGCAATGAATGCATTAGACTTACATAGTCTAAGTGAGGTAGCCAATGACAATGAATGAACATATTATGTCATGTAGCATGCTTCCAAAAATGATCATAATGCAATAACATGGCATACTTCATATTCATAACAAAACATAATATCATATCTTGATCATAACATAGCATAAAGCATCAAACACATAATATATTGGTATCATTGGATACGCGGATTCCCTGTACACCATATCATAAATCATAAATGAGCCGTAGCCCTGAGCCGTAGCTCCATGTATCCCTTACACTTCCATCCTTTTATCTCCCACATATAGGCCGTAGCCCTGGACCGTAGTCCTCCCTTACATGTTGAGCTCGAATAACCCTATGGCATGCCAATTGTATCCAACGTCCATAAATACACACAAATTCACATAGTCCATGATTTTCATATCATATCATATGAAATAACAAGATGAGCCGTAGCTCCATATCATGTAGCATTTCATAGTCATATTCGAACATATCAAAGTAATGCAAGGCACTTACCAAATTTGCCATTCAAACATAGTTGCTCTACATGAGCCCTTAACAAATGCAAACATAATCATAAATAATGCAACGGGAAGGCACCGAGCCTATCCCTTGACGCAACTACACTCACATATCAGAACAAAGAAACAAAGATCGGAATGACCCATGTCACCCGAGACAAATGCATCCACACTCACCTCAATCCAAGCTTAGAGACATTTTCCTTATTCTCCAACTTTGTGGTTTCCTTCATTTCTACTCTTTTCTAACCAAACATTAAAGAAATATATCATTTAGTACATTAGGCAGCTTGCATTGTCCTTAAAGAAATATTTATATAAAATGTTCTATAACTCAAAATCTGATTTCGTTTGTTTTAAACGAAACTAGACTGAATAACCTTTTAAACCATATAAATTATAGCTTTTAATTCCTCTTATACAATTTATAATGAATTTCTAAATTCGTTGTTGAAGCAGATTTAGGGGCAAACTGTTACCATGTTTTCATGACATTTACTTACTCAAAAATTCATATCTTTTTACTCACAACTCCAAATAAGGAGTTCTTTACCATTCTGGAAATCTTATAAACACACCTTTATAACTATGTATGGCATATAATTTTATCATTTCCCTATTAATACAGTTTATTACTTGAACATAAGGCATTTTCAGAAACTTAATCTGTCTATGCTTAATTTGTGACTTTAGTGTATTTATAATCTATGTTTCACTACACTATTAATCTTGAGCTTTTAACCACATTTAAATTAATCTTATAACATTATTTTTATAATACAGTAACCTCAAAAATAGGACATGTAAGTCCTCAATTTATTAATTTCCACAAAACAGTCCCCCTTTATTCTTTAATAATCATGTATGTGATCTAAATGGTTTTAACCTACCAATTGAAACTTAATTCAAGCTTGGCCATTTAATCTAATTCATTTTATGAATCCCCTGTTCTAATCATAAATTCTCAGAATTTATTAACACCATTTGACCCCCTAAACATTTCGAATTTCACAATTTAGCCCAGCAGATTCCAATTTTATTCAGTTCCAGTCCCGTAACTTCTAAGAACAATTCAGAGACTTATACTTAACATTTTTGAGCAAATCATACCTCTATTCCATGTAAAATTTTGTCCTCTACAACTTTGTAGAAGAACACGTTTTCCAGAAATGACTCTAACATGCTCAAAAATGCAGTTTTCTACAGGACAGTTTACAAATCCGAATTTCTTTATTCTTTCTACCCTTATCTTTTACCAACCTTTAATTAATTCAATTTCATGCTTAATATAAATACTAACATCAAATTATAGGTAGTTGAGACTCTAATCTCAACTTTAATTTATTTCACTCACCTTGATAGACCGGTACTTTATTTTTATTTCTTGGGCTTGACGGTTGTTCCGAATCGACCTCGTATACCATGATAATTAATAAAAACTAATCAATAAAACAGTATCGAATATATATAAAAATATTAATCAACTCGATACCGAAACTTAAACTAACTAGAGATTTGAGCTTACCCCGTCATCGGTAGAAATTCGATATTACTATATCGAATTTATCGGACCACTAATCTAATACTGAACTCGATCCCACCTAATTTCGCTTCTTCACTGACTTCCTTATTTTTCTTCCTCACTTCCTCATATTTTTTTTATCAAATGCACTCATCTCCCCCTATTTATAGTTGAACTAAACCGGCCTTGGGCTCCCTCAAAATTATCTTTAATTCCCTCAATCATTTCCCAAAGACCACTTGTAATGGTGGCTGCCACTATTTTCTCTTTATTTGGCCGAGTGGCCTATTTTTTTATTGTCCAAAATTGTGGCAAATTGCCACACCCCTTAGTGGCTTAGGCGTGGCTTTCAGGTAAACATCTTTTCTTTCTTCCTTTATAATAATTGTAATTATAATAATAATAATAATTGAAAACAAAGGTAAAGAATTAATAGAAAATTTGAAACTTTGTCCACATGGACAACTTTACCTACTCCATTAATCTATTTCATGTTTATCCTGGTGGCATTCCTTCAATTTGAAGGATTTGACATGGGTCCCACCCATTAATAATAATAATAATAATAATAATAATAATAATCTATCATAAATTAACCCGAATAATATTTATTGATTCAGATAGAGTCGAATGAATTATTCAATCGATATAAAATAATCGGCCATCGAAACCTAATTTCGACTAGACCGGTTTTTGGGATGTGACACATTTAGAGATTGAAATCTCAACTTTAGGTGTGAAAATCAAAGGAAAAGTGGTTGTAGAAATTTGTTTGTCTGAGGGAAAATTGATAGAAAATGAAATGGGAAAATTTTGGCAAAAGTTAGTTATGAAACTAAAATATCTATTTTCCCTCTTTTCTTTTTATTAAATAACATTAAATGAGTCTTTAAAATTTAAGAAAAATCTGGAGAAACTCTCCCTTGGGTAAATTAGCTCCTTAAAGATTCAAAGTTTCAATCCTTTTAAAACAGTCACCAACTTTTCAAAAATTACATTTTAGTCACTAACTTGAAATGTCATATTTCCAAACCCCATTTTGTAAAATTGATTTCACCACTCTTTTATATATAATAAAAGATGATTTTTAGATATTTTTCCATATTTTTAATGCATCCCGAACTAGGCTTTCCCTAAAAACCACCTTTATATTCGAATCGTAATTTAAACCGGTCCGGTTCAGACCCTAAACTTCCAAGCCCAAAATTGGGGTGTTACAAAATCATTCTGGAAAAAAAGCTTTTCCGAAAGCTTATCTACTCTTTTCCCGAGTTATGAGACTCGAAGAAGACCGCCATCATCAAAGTCGAGGATCTCAAGACCTTGAATCTCGATGCTCTCTTGGGGTCTCTTCTCACTCATGAAATCATGCAAAAAGAAAGAGAAGAGGAGAAAGAGAAAGAAGAGAAGAAGGTGGGGAAGAAAAAAATGATCAAGCAAGGCATTGACGTGAATGTTGTTGCTCTCAAATCCTTCACAAGCGAAAAATAAGATTCAAGTAAAGAGGATAGTGAAGAAGAAGAGATGACCAAGCTCTTCAAGAAATTTGCCCGATTGATGAAATGCCATACAGAAGAATTGGGGCATAAATCGAGGATGAAGAGGAAGGATCCCATCATATGCTACGAGTGCAAGAAACTGGGACATACCAAGTACGATTACCCTCGTTTCAACAAAAAGGGATCGGGCCATAAGAAGAAGACATATGTGGCTACATGGGGTGATGAAGAGGACTCCACCGATAATGAGGTAGCCACCTTTGATGAGTAACAAGAAGCCTATGATGATTTGGTTTTGGAATTCAAGGCTTCATTTTTGAAAAAAAAAAGTTGCTTTCAAAATTGAAAATCGAAAATGAGTTGCTTTCTAAAACCAATCTCGAACTTGAAACAAGGTTGGAAGCTTTTGGGAAAAAAGAATTTTGATTTACAAAACTTACTTCTAAAATTTTAAGAGGATCATCAAAGGGAAATTGATGACCTAAAAAAGAATTTGTTTAAAAAAGGTTTTCAAAAATTGTGAAGTTGGAGATAGCTCCAAAACAAACTTTGTTAAAACAAATTTTTATCAAAGACAATCTAGTTCCCTTAGATTTTTTTAATGAAAAATGCGTTAAAAACATTTGGGGTCCCAAAAGAACTCATTGTTTCAAAGAAGAAGGATGAAATTGAAAAATGAATTCTTAGGGGGACTAAAATTTTTAGGACTAACTCTATTTGATCCAAAGTAATTTAGATACAAAAAATTACTTAATTGTCTTGTATAGGTGTGCTTGAGCCATTGATGAGAAAAGTCAAATCTTGAAAGCTCTTGACATACAAAGGATGAAGGACACTTGGAGAAGGAAGACTTAACATCCTACCTTGGTTCAAGTGGTAAATTTAAGTTTCATGCAATTGCTTGATCGTGTTATCCATGTCTAATTTTTATGTTGATCTAAGCATGTTTGTATGACTCCATTTTTTGCATAATTGCATATAGTTAGGACTTAGGAGGAGTCTCAAATTGCATGAGTTACATGTTTTTAGCCTAATATGTCCATCTTTATGTTTTTTGCCTTAAACTTGTAATGTTTGGTTGAATTTGGTGAAATTCATGCTTTGTTTGTTTAAATGTTATGTTTTGAGAAGCATGTGTAGCAAAATGTGCAAAATATATATCTAAGACTTACTAGAGACTTTGTATGAACTTTTAATTAAGTTGTAAGGCTTTTAAAGTTGATTTTGCTGCATTTTTACCAGATTTTGTGCCTTCGATACTAGTATCGCCCATACCGTACCAATACGGCCTTCAACGAGTACCGATGCGACTACCACCGTACCGATATGTACAGCCAAAAAGAGACAGTTTTGTCTCCTTTTTACCTTGCCTTGTATGGTCATTAGTATATCTTGATATATGACATGTTTATTTGAAATTCATGTGTTTAGTTGTTTTATTTATTTGAAATTTAATATATTTCTCTTGAATTGTTGGACTAACAATCTACTTGATGCTTGAGTAAAGGGGAGCCATTTTTAAAATTTGTTTTTCATGATAAATTTTGTTTGTTCTCTTTTCTCTAAAATGTTATCCTACACCAACAATTGATATTTGCTATCAATTGGTTCTAATATTTCTAACAATTGGTGTTTTTGAACTTAAATGTGATTTCAAACTTAGCTTTAAAAATATTTTTGATATAACAGAAAGGAGGAGAGATGAGTTTGAAAAATTAAATTTCTAAAAGAAAAATAGGGAGCTTTAAATAGTTTTAAAAATATTCTCTTTTTCTAAAAATATTTTCCTAAGGGGGAGTTTTCACAAAATAATTTGTCAAGTGGTTTCGTTATATCAAAATGGGGGATATTGTTGAGATATTTGATTTTGATATAACTAAAGAAAAATATTTTTGGACTTAAACTAATTTGCAAAAATATTTCAAACTCCACAAACTTGAAAAATGTGTTTTCACAAGTATAGAGTACCGATACGATTTGATCGTACTGATACCCTTTGTGCCCGTTGTCACGACTGTTTTTAAAACTGTTTGTAGAAAAACAACTTGACGATTATGGGTTTTGGATATCGGGGGTTTACATTTTAATTTGATCTTGAAATTAGGGCATTTTCCATTTTAATTCAAATTTCCTTTATTTATTCTTAAAAATCGTTTTGTAGTCGCCGCCGGCCACTTTGGTAGACCGGACACCATAAAAACGGACCAGAGATTCTTTTAATAAAATTCAGGTTCGGGAGTCGGTTACGTGTAGGGAAGGGTTAGCACCCCTACAACGCCCATTATCGGTATCTTATTAATTCCACGTGGCATTTTGGCATTTCGAACATTAATCTAAATTTAATTAAATCTTTTCATTGTTAAACGAATTCCATTTTGAATGGGAATATCCTTTTGTAAGAAAATACATTTTGGACGAATACAAATCTTGAAACATCCAAATACATTTGGACACTTCAATTTATATTCAAAATGCATCTCAACACAAAAGGTTTAATGCAGGTCCAATTATTGTCTTGTTCATTTTAAGTAAAAACCTAATTAGGGCTCCATCAATTTAATTAATTAAAATTCTATGAATATTATTAATTTTTGGCTTTTACGGTAACACTCAAATAAGTGAGCACTACACATATTAAGCTCAAAAGTAATAATAGCTTTAGTGTCACTAATTGTTAAATCTTAATTTTAATTTTATTTAAACTAACTATGTGCAATTTCTATTTTCTAAGTTTAAATAAAACGTTGAATCTATTACTTAAATATTCCCTTAATTAACACAACATTACAATGTGATACTAATTAATTTAGAATATTTGAGCTTTATTCAACATCCATTTACTTGTCTACAATATTCTTTCCTATTGAATTAATTAGATTTAATTAGAGAATCTAAACCTAAAAAGACTTCGATTTAATTACACTAAATGAATTAAATCCTCCTAAACAATATATACTACATGTGTATTTAAAAGCATGCATACAATATAAATTAAATAATCAAAATTAAATTAGAACTGAAAACAAGATCAAATTGAATTAAATTCAAAATTAAAGAACCAATTTATAAGGACTGATTTGTAAGAAAAGGTAAACTCAAGAGCCCAAGTGTAATTCTCCTTAAAAATAAACCAAAACCCAATTAAACCAGACCCAAAATGACAAGCCCAAACCTTAACCGGACCTAGAATCGGGTTGCCGGCCCATATTTAGACCCGTTCGAAAGAGCGCGGATCCTCCTCGCGACCCGACACCAAAACGGTGCCGTGTCAACTCACGTATAAAAGGGGGTCGATCGGGCCAACTCGGCCATTTGCCCCGTTTACACTCTCTCTCCTCCCTCACTCTCTCTCTAAATCCTCTCGACACTAACACCCTAAACCCTGATTTCCTACACATTTTCGATCAAAACCCGACTTTTTCCTTCAAATTCATCTAAATTCTTCATTTTTTCTGTGTTTAATCCCCCAAAACACTCTTCACCTTCTTTTCTTTATTATTTCGGATCAAAATCCACTTTTTACTCACTATTCATCCCCCGTTCTTCATTTTCTGTTGTTTCATTCTTCACAAACACCTATTCTCATCATCTTTCTTGTTTTTAAAGATCTAAACCCATAAAACTCAACAATACGACACGAACTTTTCCCGATTTCTGTTTTAATCCTCAACCACCGTGAAACTCTAACCCTGACTTGTTTCCTAGCCACCGGAGGTGACGTCGGTCATTGACCGTCGTCTCCAGTTATCCCTAACCTTTCTCCGGCGACCTCTGCAACTTCCGATTACCCTAACCTTTCTCCGATCACCTCTGCAACTTCTGGTCACCCCTAACCTTTCTCCGATCATCCATTCCAACCTAACCTGCAACTCCGGCCACCGTGCTCTGCCGCCAGAGTGATTTCCTGCCACCGTTCGCTACCACACTAACCTTAAAACATCTATTTCTTCTCGATTTTCACCCCTAAACCTAAATCCACTACCCGTTTCATCAAAAAACCCTGATCCCCCACCTAAACTACCTAATCGAAACCAAATCTCACTCTCTCTATCATTTTCAACTCCGACCGAACCTAGCTCTCCACTCACGAATTCTGGTGATACTTAAAAAGATAAGGACTCAAAACTCTATTTTCAGCTTTGGATTTAATTTTAGATCCAAGTTTAGCTACTGTTTTTCAAGGTTTTTGACTCAAATCTAAACTTTTTTATGTTATTTATGCAAGAAAATCAAAGAGGGGACACAAATGTACCTTCCGGCATGGACGACGTACTCCGGCAACCTTCACAATGAGTGGTTCCGACGACCGTTCGACTTTCTAGTGAGTCTTTTCGAATTTCTCTCTCTTCAATTAATGGCTGATAATGTTTGCGTAATTAATTCCTAATAATTGCTTCTCTCTTTATTTATACCAGATGGCAACGATGACATCATCGAGGCCAACTAGATCCAGCCGAGAGGGGTAATCCGTATAAAGGCTTGTTGACCAATCCCAGCTTGCTATGTGTGGTTTTTGGCGGGCCAAAGAAACACAAATTGTGTTTTTTGGGCTGCACCAGCTTTGAGACCGAAAATGGGCATTAATTTTTAAATTTGGGCTTTTTTATTTTGTATTTCGGGCTTTTAATACAATTTGAGTTTTGTATGGTAAAAATGGACTCTTATTTTATTTATTTGTATTGGATTTATTTATTGTATTTATTTATTTTAGTTTTATTTATATCAAATTATATATATACGAGTACCCAGACAAAATACGAGTATTACCGATATAATTTTAAGTGTACCGATACGATTTTCCCTCCACAAGTTTTCCAAATTCTAGTAGTCAAATTCTGTACAGGTACGGTTTCAAACGTACCGATACAAATGGGTTCGTACCGATACGATTATATCTGTACCGATATTCCTGTGTAATAAATGCTCCAGCGGCTCTTTCTGTTTATGGCAAGTATCGATACATATGTCCCGCGTACCGATACCGACCTGCCAAACTGCATTTATGGTTGAAAATTAAAGTCCCCAACGGCTAGTAACAACCTTGAAGTTATTAGAGGATTTAAAAGACCCCTCTAAGCATCCATAAAAGAACAAGAAACAACAAGCTAAAATTCAATGTATAGAAAAAGTGTTTTGTGCTTTTAATTGTCAATTTTTTTGTAAAACACACTTGTAACCTTAATTGTCATATATGCTCAAGTGTTTGGTTTTGAGGTGTGCTTAGAATTGTAAACAATTAGCCTTGTGTGGTTTATCCTAGTTTACTTATTTTATTTCTCTTGTAAAAAGAGGGTTTGCTCAAAGCTTTGGGGTAGAAGCTTTGAGTGTGTAAAATTTTTCTCTTGAGCCTAGAAAAAGGGAAGTAATTCTTAGTGAATTTGAAAAAATTCTTACTGGAAAGCTAAAGTGGTGGACGCAGAGCTTTGTTAAAAGCTTGAACCACTATAATTCATTGTGTATTTTTTTTTATTTCCATAGCTTCCTCCCAAATAGGGCCGACAATTGCCCATGGATGGCGGCCCACCCGACCCACCCAATCCAACTAAATGGAAGAAAACCCGATAAAATGTGGGTTTGATCCGTTTGAAGTGGATGGTGGATGGAGCGGGTGATGGATTCGGGTGAAAAATTTTCAACCTACTATCCGATCCGTCACCCGCCCCATCCATCGGTATAATATTAATTTTAAAAAAATATTTTGAACTTTAGACTTTTTTAGCTTTTGTTTATTATTGGGAAATGAGAATTTTGTTTATGTAGATTCTGTTGTATGTAAGAATATTTGGAAATTTAGAATTTTAATAATAGTTGACTTTAATGTATTAAATATTAAAATTTTTTAGTAAGATTTTACATGTATTTTTAACTATAATTTTCTAATAATAGAACTCATTTATGATCCGATCCACCTGCCTCATCCGCGGTTGATGGATGGGGGCGGATTTGGGTCAATGATCAAGCGGGTGGTTGGGTGACAATTTGGGATACGGATGATGGGGTGGGTGAAGCTCCAACCCATCCAAATCCGACCCGTTGCCAGCCCTACTCCCAAATCACCTTACAACCAATTCACCCCACTAAGAGTATTGTTAGAGTGCTGCTATTTTAAATACACTTCTCTGATTATTTTCTTTGCCTAATATGAATTGTTTTAATTTCAACAATCAATTTATATTTATACAATTATTCCACCGTGCTTCAATTTAATTAATATATTTCTACGGCGGTTTACATGTTTTTTATTTGTCTCAAGTATGTCATGTTCGAGTCCCCTTAATTCATATTTTTTCTTCTTGCATTAACAACAAACTAAAACATATATTGTATTTGGTACTTTATATCACAAATGGCCACTTGATTCAGTAGCAAACTCATGCCACTTACACCCAAGAGAACCTAGGTTTGATTCGCAGCCTAGGCAAAACAACTCTTAGTTTTATTTTCCTCATCCAATCAAGTGACACGTGTCACCACCTGATTTGAGCAGGAAAAAAAATTCTAAAATAAAAATAAATAATTAAATTCCTCCTATAAGGTGACAACACGTGTCAGCACCTAATTGAATGATTAATTTATTTAATTAAATTGAAATTAAGATCAAATTGATAGAAAATGTAATCAACATGGACTAAATATGTAGTTATACAAATTTTCATTAACAGCCACGTCAACCATCCATTAGATTTTAACGTTGGGTGGTCGAATTTTAAATTTTTATAATTCGGTGGTCAAAATAGGTCAGACCCAATAACTTAATGGTCACCCAAGTAATTTACTCTTATTATAGTTTCCTTCCAAAACTATGAACATATTGAGTAAAATCATTTTTTTCCAAAATAGTGAAAGCATTTCAAGGTTAATGGAAATCAAAACAAGTATGTTTTTTTCTTTAAATACAAGTACAAGCATCTTTCCTTCCTTAATTTTGTAACTCTATAACTAGTACTTTAACTGTTAACAATTCAACACAAAACTTTCTATTTCTGTACATATTTCCAAAGAAAGCTATATATAGAAACCATGGAAGCTAATAACAATATCAACGTAGATTTTGTGGGAAAACTTCCATCTAAAATAAATACCCAAGTAATGCTGGTCTACTTCTCTAGTTTCTCGTACAGCCAAGAACTCTACTATAAATATATACCTAATAGCCCTTATAAATCTCAAGTTTTTCCTTTTCAAATGAAATAGAAACAAACTCAAAATTGAAATAAAAAATAAAACCAAAGAACACCCTTAATTTAATTTGTTTCAAGACAAAGAAAAACCATAGTTTTTTTTCTTTCTTTCAAATAGCTCCCAAAATGGTTCCAACTAAGGTCTTTCTATGGGTATGTGTAATGCTATTGGTTCCTGGTAGTATTGCAACACAAAATCTTGGTGTGAATTGGGGTGTCATAGCATCACATCCTTTAGACCCTAAGATTGTTGTTAAAATGCTAAAAGATAATGGCATAAAAAAGGTTAAGATTTTTCATGCCGAACCGGTAGTTTTAGATGCCCTGGCCGGAAGTGATCTTGAGGTCATGGTGGGGATTCCTAATGAATCTTTGGAAACTCTTTCTCAGAACTACAGTGCCGTCCAAGCTTGGGTTAAAGCAAATATCACAGCCTATACGGGTAAAAAGAAGGTCAATTTCAAGTAAGTTAAAACTTCAGCTTTAATCCATCAACTTTTAGTTTGGCGTTGTTTTTGGAAAATTGCGGGTGGGAATGTGTTTTTGGAAATCGATATATTTTTAGATTGTTTGATTTAAAATTGAATTAGACTTTTAATGTTTGTTAAATGTGTTGAACAGGTATGTCCTGGTCGGAAATGAACCATTTCTGACAGCCTACCATGGTATGTACGCCAACTTTACACTCCCAGCTATGAAAAACGTTCTAAAAGCATTAACCGAAGCTGGTCATGGAAAAGACATCAAAGTATCATCGCCACTTAATGGTGATGTTTACATGACAACTTCTTACAAACCATCCGATGGAATATTCCGACCGGACATAGCCGATATCGTGGTTCAAATATGTGATTTTCTTGATAAAAACAATGCAGCATTTGTTGTCAACATCTATCCTTTCCTTAATCTTTACCTATTTCCTGGATTCCCTGAAAGTTATGCATTCTTCGATAACAACACATTTGCTCTGGATGACAATGGCGTTTTATATCACAATGTTCTTGAAGCCAATATCGACAATCTTGTTGCGGCACTAAAAAAAACCAACCATCCGGACATGCCGATCATCATCGGGGAAGTTGGATGGCCGACCGACGGCAATATTTATGCCACAACAAAGAATGCACAAAGATTCTATACTGGGTTGTTAAAGAGAATGGCTTCAAACCAGGGAACTCCACTTCGACCAAGTTCGTATCCTGAAGTGTACGTGTTTTCCTTGTTGGATGAAGATCAAAAGAGTATTGATCCGGGGATGTTTGAGAGACATTGGGGGATTTTTACCTTTGATGGACAACCTAAGTTTCCAATGGACCTGTCCGGGAAAGGACAGAACAAGTTGCTTGTGGGTGCAAAAGATGTGCAATACATGGAAAAGCAGTGGTGCGTGTATAATAAGGATGGTTCCGACCAGAAAGATTTGAATGTAAAGGTTGCATGGGCTTGCAATAATACAGATTGCACGACTTTGGTGCCCGGAGCTTCATGTTCCGGTATGGGTATCGAAACGAATGCCTCGGTTGCCTTCAACATGTACTACCAAATAGCAAATCAAAGTAAAGCAGCATGCGATTTCGGAGGTTTGGCTAAGATTGTGAAGCAAGATCCATCTAATGGGACTTGTAAGTTTCCGATCATGATTAGAACGTCCGAATCTACATCCGATTCCAGTTTGGCGCCTGCTCCATCAACATCTTCTAAATCTCATTCTTCATCGTCTTCGTCTTCATCTTCGTCTTCATCTACCTCCTCTTCTCTCTCTCATTCTCCCCCATTTGTTTTTCAAATTTTTTTAGCCATTTTCACTGTTTGGTTTGCATAATTGTGAGCTTTTTTTTGAAATAATGAAAATGCAAGGTTTTTTTTCTTCTCTTTAGCTAAGTGAGATTTTATTAAGAACCAAAACGTTTACATAACTAGTAAAAAGCTATTAAGGTAACTCAAGTTCTAATCATAGAGATAATATTAGTTAGATGAACATTTATGAATCCGAAACATGAACATGGAAAATAAAAAATACCCATAACATAACTTCTACATCACTCTATACAACACCAGAAACAAACACATGCAACTTATAAAAATCATAAACTTAAACCCTCAAAACATAGGCACATCATTCATCAATAATCAAATGAAAAAATCCGCGAAATGAAAACGCAAGTTAAACATAATAATAGGAGAGTTTTTTTTTTCCGATGATAATGAGAAACAAAACTAGCTAAGCATGTCTAGGTCACGATGGAGCAGCTCCATCACTTGGCGGATTATCAAACTGAACTTCACCCACAGGAAGGGCTCTCGTTAATCTTGCCAGCTTATCCGCAACGGCATTGCTTTTCGACGAATATGCTGTGAGAATGGCGGCATCGATGCCAGAGATGTGACTGACGGTGGTGGTTTGTGAGTGAGAGAGATGAACGGGAAAAGATGAATTTGGTAAAAATACAGAGTAAAACAAATGTGAATAAGATTTTATTAGAAATGGATTACTTGGCCCAATACATTGACTTGATATTTATAACCCAAACTTTAACAAATTCTACAACAGCCCAACTAATTTTAATAACAAACTAACAACTAATTTGTCATTAGTCTAACATTCACCCTGCTTCTCTTTCTGACCTCTTTGAAAAATTTGAAAGCGTAATTGCACTAGTGAGATGAACTGACATTACACACTACCTGTCTTCTTTCTTAACTCCAAAGTCCAAACTGTTGAGATGCTAAACCAATAATGTGTTATGAACAATCACAGTGAGCTATAGAGCTGGTACACGGAAATAAAAATGCTTTCTTCCCTCAATCACCATTCTTTCATCTGAAATTCTTTTAAAAACAAAATCTGTATTTCTTACTTGGTGGTTTATTGAGAATCGAAGGTGTTCTTCATCATTTCGTTCTTCTTAACTCACCTTTGTGTCCTACAATTTTTTTCATCCGAAATTTCTTCAGAAATCTGACAGTAACTGAACCTTCCTGTAGCACTAGTGACCAGTATTCAACAACAACACCAATTGAGAACCAATTACCACATAACTCAACGGTAGTCTCGGAGATTCTAATAACAAGTGAAGACTAAAAAAAACAATATATTCCACTAACTAAGCAACCAGGAGAATCCAACACCAACAATAGACATGAATTAATCAAAGGATGCGTGTAACCAGTAGATCACATGAGCACAAAAAGAATCTGTGACCAAGACATGTGATTATCCAGTGATTCACAAGAGCAAGAATAGTAGTCATATCACAATTTGAGCAGCAACATATGCCCCAACTCCAATGAACCACAATTCAACATCTTATCCACCACCTTATCAGTAACTCAACCAATGAATCACAATTCAACACCATGCCAAACTACCAGCCTAATCTAACTCTTAACGAATAGTATCAATAGGATTTCTTCGAACTTAAACCACCATAACAACAATTTTCCAATATCATTAGGAGAATAGAATTACCGTTCAATTATGAAATGCTCCATCAATGAGAACCAAACAAGAAGCCAGCTTTCAAAATAGCATAAGTAGTAGCAGTGAAACGAATCAGATAATGAGAACCACATAATTGTCGAGCAATTGAGCATATGATGAACATCGGTGCAAAAACAATCAGATCAAAGTACTGTGTACCAAATCAACCAATTGCAACTCAAATCCAGGTTAGGGGATGAATCTCAGAAAAATCAACTATAATTGCAAATCAAAAAGTAGATCTACTGACCAAACTGGCCAACACCAGCAACAACGACAGTGAGTTGAAAAATGATGACCGAATCACTGTGTTACTGATGCCTCGCTTCAAAACGAGAAAAGAATTCCGATCGACAAAGGAAACGAAGAAAGCAATCATTGTGCTACTGATGGTTGACGAACGAGATGGCAGCGACATCGGAAGACAAATGGCGCTAAGATCACAACCGGAGAACATGGCGAATCAAAGAACCAGATCTGAAATCGGAAGAAAAACTTGAAACGACAAAGAAAGAAAGGAGAACAACACGCCAATGAACAACAGCGGAAGAAAAATAAACGGCGTCAGGACCGTCGGCGACTGATACCATGTGAGAATGGCGGCATCGATGCCAGAGATGTGACTGACGGTGGTGGTTTGTGAGTGAGGAAGATGAACGGGAAAAGATGGATTTGGTAAAAATACATAGTAAAACAAATGTGAATCAAATTTTATTAGAAATGGATTACTTGGCCCAATACATTGACTTGATATTTATAACCCAAACTCTAAAAAATTCTACAACAACCCAACTAATTTTAATAACAAACTAACAACTAATTTGTCATTAGTCTAACATATGCATCACCCTTACCTCCTAAGAGCGGGAGAGCAGCACATGAACCGTAGCCACCAGGGCGTTACCAGCAAGCTCCTTGGAAGACCGATTGAGGATCGTGACCACGACCCTTATTATCTGTTTCCACTTCAACTCTCCGAAATCCGAACCTCCATGCATGGACTAGAACGTCATAACAACCTAAAGCTCTGCCATTAGAACTAAGCACAAACCTAGACTGCGGGAAAAACCAAATATCCATGTCCCTTCGCATCCCGTAAAACACCACTCGGACCACCCACAGCCCCATCAGTGTTAGCCCAACCCCATGGTGGGCTATACCACGTACTTGCGGAAGATGGTGCACCACTCAAAGCATTCATAGCCGCGTTGGCTGCCATAATTTCGTTCTTGAACCAGACACACCGATTCAACAGGTCACGGTTTTGCACAAAGCTTGCCTCTATGATGCTACTCAACGTTGTTTCCATAAATTCCAGCAGATAATCCCAAAAAAAGAACCTAGTGGTTACAATGGAGTGACACGGAGCCTCTATCATACAAGTTATCTTCGAACCAAACATTGATCGGACATTGCAGGAACGCCTAAAGCTGGCCAGGCTTAATAACACTTGACCATGTAAAGAAATGAATTAACTTGGTTTAGAGATAATACTCAGTTTCATCATTCATTCAATAAGCATTCATTTACAATGAGCTAAGCAATGCTTAAATAGGCTGGTCTAGGCTATAAGCTTCTAGAAGGTGTTTGTTACAGCCATCCTAAACCTAGCACAATCGGTTACAACAACCCAATTCATTCACAACTTTCCCGCTTCATTATAACAAAATTTTCCCTCTCTTTTTATTGTTTAACATTTCCCTTGCTTCCTCAAGCTTCCAAGGAGAAAACATCACGCACGCATAGTTGATAACAATATTCTTCAAATGTGTGAACATGCAAGCCTTTCGTGAGGGCGTCAACAACTTGATCTGAGGCTGGAACATAGTTGACTTGAAGTTAATGAGACTGCAATTTTTCCCGGACAAAAAATAGGTCAAGTTCAACATGTTTTGTCTTGGTGTGCATGACTGGGTTGGCCGCCATTGCCACATCACTGGTGTTGTCATTCCAAATTACTGGTTCATCATGCAGCTCAACATGCATATCACGCAGAACTTCCTGGAACCATAGATTATCAGCTGCAATGTCTGCCAGACTTCGAAATTCCGCCTCAGCCGTGGAACGGAACACTGAACGTTGCTTGCGAGAGCTCTAGGAGAGTAGATGAGCTCCAAGGTACGTGCAATAGCCACTGATAGAACGATGATCATCGGGGTCACTGCCCCAGTCAACATCAGCAAATGAGTGTAGTCCTAGAGTGTTGGAAGATTGAGGACTGAACCAAAGACCAAAGTGGAGAGTCCCTTTAGGTTACGAAATATGCGTTTTACAGCCATCCAATGTTGGCTAGTGGGAGAGTGCATGAATTGAGCTACCTTATTTACCGAAAAAGAGATGTCTGGTCTAGTGTGACAAACATATTTTAGAGATCCCATTGTGCTTCGTGTTGAGTTGATCGAACACTTGCAAATGGCCAAGAGGGGGGTGAATTGGCAATTAAAAATTTTGGTGAAGTGAAAGATAGAAAATAAAAGTGACACAAGGGGTTATAGTGGTTCAAGTTCTCCAATTGAACTCTACATCCACTACCTTAGCTACCACTAAGGATTTTCAAACAATTCACTACTAGAATTCGTCCCCTTTTCTTGGATGAGGAGGAAACCTTACAATTTCGATTAAGCTTTCTACCCAAAGCTTAATCCACTCAAATACAAGAGATATTTTGGTAAACTTAAATGTTTCCTCTCAAAGGATGATTGTCTACCCAAATACAATTTAAACAATCCCAAACTCACAATACAAATTGACAATTTGAAATACACTAGAGTTGGGTACAAAGATTTGACTCTTAATAGCTCAAGGGTTTGGATTTTTTGCTTTGATGATGCTTGAAGGTTCAATAGTAGTTGCTGATGCTTTAGAGTGTCTCTTTTATACCTCTTCATTAATTTCTAGCCGTTTGGATGGTTGGAGATGTAAATGGAGCCGTTGGAACCCTCTCTTACCACCATAAATGCACCTCTGCAGCTACGAGTATCGGTAATCGGGAATGGGTATCGATACCTGTCTCACAAAGAAAATAGTCGTTGTGTGTAATTAATGGGGCGTATCGATACGCACGTAAGCGTATCGGTACAGGGTATCGAAACGGCAAAGGTCGTATCGATACCTTTTTCTCAACATAGCTCACTGCCAAAACGCGTATCGATACTAGGGTTAGGCGTATCGATACCGGTCAACGACCTTTTAAAATTTGGTTACCAACCAACTGACACCAACGGTCATATTTTTAAACCGACTTAAATGCTTTAAAAATCTTTAAACCAGTATCGATACTGGTGTTACCGTATCGATACACGCTTTCAAACTCTTTGAAGTTTAACGCAGGGGCGTATCGATACGAGGGTTTTCCGTATCGATACGTGTTCCGACAGTAGCCAATTTTGGCAAAAAGGTATCGATACTCCTCCATGGGTATCGATACTCTCTGACGATTTTCAATAGATTTGGCTTGGAACACTTAGAAAATATTTTGAGTTTGAGTTTTACAAATCAGTTTTAAAGTGCTGGTGTTTCAAAACTTGTTAAGGGACTTGTAAAAACAATTTTAAGTTTTTCAAATTGATCCTTAAAGATTTAGTTATATCAAAATCAAACATAGGTTTTACAATCTCCCCCTTTTTGATATAACAAAACCAAAACTTAAACATAATTTTGTTAGATCAAAAATGCATTGAGACAATAAAGTGCATAATGAAATCAAAGGTATAATAATAATAAGCAACATAATTTTATTCATCATAGCATAAAAAAGGGAAATCCAAACAAAAACAAACAAGAAATCAAAGCATAGGTTTTTAATCCTAAAACAAACTTAGTCCTAAAAACAGAAACATATGTGCATAAAAATAGAAAATCCTAGATGATTATGAATGATATGCAAGAAGAGATGTCTAGGCATTGTCT
This sequence comes from Hibiscus trionum, assembly GCA_030270665.1. Taxonomy (NCBI): domain Eukaryota; kingdom Viridiplantae; phylum Streptophyta; class Magnoliopsida; order Malvales; family Malvaceae; genus Hibiscus; species Hibiscus trionum. The sequence goes on from BSYR01000052.1 coordinate 10,752,587, forward strand.
TCGTCGTCTTCATCATCTTCATCATCATCTACCATAGGCTCATTGCTCCGCATGCTATTACGCCATTCATCATGGAAAGCGGCAACGGAAATATTCAAGGAATTTTGCCCGCTTTCAAGGGATGTAAGGCGATTCTCCATACCCGTCATCCTTGTATCGAAGGTGGTTTCCATGGAGGTTAGACGAGTGTTCATGTCCGTGCGTAGCCCGGTAAATTGCTCATTGAGATAGGTCATGAGAGCATTCAAATTGGGCTGTGGGACTTGAGGAGCCGGAGGAGCTTGAGGAGCTTGTGGTTGTTCCAATACGGCTGCGGCCTCGGGTGGAAGCTCGGAAAGACGTAACCAACTTCCATTAAAGTAATGGAACTTACCCCGAGCAAGGGATCGCTCATCAATAGGATCGGTAAGAGGAGATGCAAGATCAAATGAGCAATCAATATCCTTTTTCACAAAATAGTAACTTAAAGCCGTACCGTAGATAAAAGATGTGATGAGAGTGGTGTGGTGATTTTGAACATGATAGACGATCTCATTGAACATGATTCGAGCTAGGTTTGGGCGCTGTCGTTGACGGAAACAACGGATCCAAAAATCATCCACTTGACGGATGGTAGAGTATTTGCCACCGGAGGGACGTAACCACCAAGACACCATCAAATGTAGGATTCGATCGTGAGCATTGAGGACGGTTACGGAACCACCGAGAACCTGGCCCAAGGCATTCTCATCATCTAAGCCTTCATCCTCTAACTTAAAAACATCACAAATCCCTTTGACATCGAGAATGATTTGCTTCCCCATAAGATAAGAGCGGATGGCAACAATTTCCCCATTGCGAGTAATAACTTTGGCATTAGAATAGAAAATTAAAACCAAAAGACGATAGTAAATACCGGGGATAGATAGAAACTCCATGAATTCCCAATTGCGAAGCAACAGAAGATATTCAAACTTGAAGCGCTCGGAGTCGAGAAAAGGAATGGAGACGACCCTTTCCGCACGAATTTTGTAGTTCTCAAATTGGCGAAAATAGGGAAGACCCGCGGAAGTTTCAAAGGATCTGTTATAAATTGTAGCATAATCCGGGCGTGCAACCGTTCCGGGAGTTGAAGATTCACCGGCATGAGTAACCCTCGGTCGCTTCCTCGAATGTTCTTTAGGTGCCATAATCTAAAAGAAAATTAAGCAAGAAAAAAAAAGGGTTTCTTCAATTTGAGTAAAAATCAAGGTAAAAAGGATTTTTTTAAGAGAAAAAAAATTTGAAAAGCAAAGAGATTTAAGAAAACAAAGGGTTTAAAAAAAACAGAACAAAAAAGAGTAAAAAGAAGAGATTACCTTGAAGGAAACTTTGAAGATTGAAGAAAATCTTGAGAGAGAGCACAATTCTTTGCTTGATGCAAAAATTCTTTTAGAATTGAGTTGTAGTGTGAAAAATATGAAGGAGGAAGGGCCTTTTTATAGGCAAAAACGGCTAGGGTTTGTTAGGGTTAAAGAGTTTTAATTTTGGTAAAATTAGATCTCATTTAAGACTAATTTAATGCCATCTGCGCGATAGGGTATCGATACTCCTGAGGGGGTATCGATACGGGGATAGAATTGTCTTTTCTCAAAAATGCCCGTTGGAAAGTCGTATCGAAACGGTGGGGCCCGTATCGAAACGACCAGTATCGATACGATATTAAGCGTATCGATACCCGTGAAGCGAGGAAAATTCTGGGAACCAGAATGAAGAACACGTATCGATACGCGTATAGCCGTATCGATACCATATGCCCAGAAAGACCTGTTTGGTTCTAAGAACAACCAAAGGCTCGAACTTAACACCTCCTAAAAGTATGCAAATGATGAATGAACAGTTCTAAGCATGTTTTAACAGAAGCATACTCCCCCTAACCATAGGCATGGATAAAATTAGGAGTTTAAACACATAAACATGGCAATTTCAAAAAATCAAGCATTTTAAGCACAAAAGAGGTCCTAAAAGGTCAAGATAGGCTAGCTAGACCTAACTCTCTCCTAAGGGACCAAAAACGCTCTTTGTCTAAGGGTTTTGTAAATATATCCGCTAATTGGTTCAAGGTATCAACATATTCAATAACAACATCATTTTTCAAAACATGATCTCTAATAAAGTGATGTCGAATTTCAATGTGTTTAGTTCTAGAGTGTTGGATGGGATTCTTAGTAAGACAAATGGCACTTGTGTTGTCACACTTAAGGGGTATGGTTTCTACTTTAACACCATAGTCTAAGAGTTGTTGCTTCATCCAAAGGACTTGAGCACAACAACTCCCTAAGGATATGTACTCCGCTTCGGTGGTAGATAAGGCTACGCTATTTTGTTTCTTAGAGAACCAAGATACTAGCATACTACCTAAGAATTGGCATGTCCCGGAAGTACTTTTCCTATCTATTTACACCCCCTATAATCCGCATCCGAATAAGCATGAAGGCTAAAGGAAGAATCCTTAGGATACCAAAGGCCTAAAGTAGGTGTGTCTCTAAGGTATCTAAAAATTCTCTTAATGGCAACTAAGTGTGATTCTCTAGGACTAGCTTGAAACCTAGCACACAAGCAAACACTAAACATAATATCCGGTCTACTTGCGGTAAGGTAAAGCAAAGAACCTATCATGGATCTATAAAGCTTAGAATCAACACACTTACCTCCTTCATCTTTGTCAAGCTTTATGGATGAGCTCATAGGAGTAGCTTGAGGTTTTGCATTCTCCAAGCCGAACTTCGTGAGCATATCATTCACGTACTTGGCTTGATTTATGAAGGTGCCATCCTTCCTTTGTTTGATTTGGAGTCCCAAAAAGAATGAGAGCTCCCCCATCATGCTCATCTCGAACTCACCTTGCATTAGCTTAGAAAACTCCTTACAATAACACTCATTAGTAGAACCAAAAATAATATCATCAACATAAATTTGAACTACTAAGATGTCATTGTTATATCTTTTTATGAAGAGTGTTGTATCCACCTTTCCTTTTTCAAAACCTTTTTCAATTAAGAAATTTGAAAGTCTCTCATACCAAGCTCTTGGAGCTTGTTTTAAACCATAGAGAGCTTTTGTAAGTTTAAACACATGGTTTGGAAAATTTGAATCCTCAAAACCCGGTGGTTGTTCAACATACACCTCTTCATTTATAAAACCATTTAGAAAGGCACTTTTTACATCCATTTGAAAAAGCTTGAAATCATGATAACATGCATATGCAAGCAACATCCTAATAGCTTCCATCCTAGCTACGGGTGCATAGGTTTCATCAAAATCTATTCCCTCTTCTTGAGTGTAACCTTGAGCAACTAGTCTAGCTTTATTTCTCACAATGTTACCACTCTCATCTAGTTTGTTCCTAAAGACCCATTTAGTTCCTATTGTAGATTGATTACTAGGCCTATCAACTAATGTCCATACATTACTTCTCTCAAATTGATTTAATTCTTCTTGCATAGCCAAAATCCAAAAGTCTTCTTTCAATGCTTCTTTTATATTTTTAGGCTCTATGCATGAGATAAATGCAACATGGTTCATTAATCTAAGAGAAGAACGAGTGGTTACCCCCTTGGATGAATCACCCAAGATTTCACCATCTTTGACATAGTTTAACTCCCTTGGGTAGCTCACTTCCTTTTCCTCAATAGCCAAGTCCTTCAAGGCTTCAAGAGGTGGATCTTGTGAGTCCTCTTCTTTTGTTGAAATCTCATCCTCCTTTGAAGTTTGATCTCCATCAAAGGCATTTATGATTCCTACATCATCATCATCACAAGAATCCTTCCTAGGAAGGAGGTTATCATCGAATACAACATGAATAGATTCTTCTACTACTAAAGTTCTTTTGTTAAATACTCGATAGGCTTTAGAGGTTAAAGAGTAACCTATAAAAATGGCTTCATCACTTTTTGCATCAAATTTACCTAGGTTGTCTTTTCCATTGTTTAAAACAAAACACTTGCAACCAAAAGGGTGAAAATAGCTAATGTTAGGCTTTTTAGATTTTAAAAGTTCATAAGGTGTTTTCTTTAAAATTGGCCTAATCATTACTCGATTTATGATGTAGCAAGCGGTGTTTGTGGCTTCCGCCCAAAAATATTTAGGTAAATTGTTTTCACAAAGCATAGTTCTAGGCATTTCTTGTAAAGTTCTATTTTTCCTCTCAACTACCCCATTTTGTTGAGGAGTTCGAGGAGCCGAAAAATTATGGCTAATACCGTTTTTATTTAAAAAATCTTCAAACCCTAAATTTTGAAACTCGGTTCCATGATCACTTCTAATGTGTGAAATTCTAAGTTCAAGATCATTTTGGGTTGTTTTTGAAAATGTGATGAATTTTTCCAAAGCCTCGTCTTTAGTACTTAAAAATAAAACCCAAGTATATCTAGAAAAATCATCAACAAGCACAAATGCATAAGATTTACCACCCAAGCTCATAGTCCTAATTGGCCCAAATAAATCCATGTGGATAAGTTGTAAGCATCTACTAGTAGAAACATCATTAATGGACTTAAAAGAAGACCTATGTTGTTTACCCTTTGAGCATGCATCACAAATTTTATCATTTGAAAATTTTATCTTGGGTAAACCTCTAACTAGGTTAAGAGAGACTAGTTTTTCCAAAACACTTATGCTAGCATGTCCTAGTTTCCTATGCCACAACCATGCATCATTTTCATTATGAGCAACTAAGCATGCATGAGATGTATGTATGTCATCTAGATGCACCATGTATATATTCCCTATGCGATGACCAATGAGCATAATGTTATTAGATTTAATGTCTACAATTTTGCATCCATTTTTATCAAATAAAACATTAAATCCTTTATCACATAATTGACTTATGCTCAATAGATTGTGTTTAAGACCATCGACATATAACACATTTTCAATGAGAATAGTAGAGTGATTACCTATGGAGCCAATACCTTTAATGTGGCCTTTGGATTTGTCACCAAATGTTACTACTCCTCCACCTTTTGGCTTTAAATCCATGAATCGACTCTTGTCTCCGGTCATGTGCCTCGAGCATCCACTATCAAGGTACCATGAGTTTTGACTTTGTGCTTTGGCCTTGTAGCAATGCTCCCCCTACAAACAAAGAAATTAGGCTTTGATTTTTGGTACCCAAATCATTTTGGGTCCATGAGTGTTAGCCTTCAACATTTTGGTTCCCTTAGGAATCCAAGAAGCAATAGCATTTATATCATTAGAAATAATGAGTTCCTTAGGAACCCAAACACTCCTAACTCTATGACCTCTAGTTTGCTTATTAAAATTTCTTTGTTTAGGTACAAAATATTTTCTTTTTACATATTGGGATTTAGAGTGATTTCCTTTTTCAAACTTGTTTTTCCCAATAGCAATAGATGTTTTAAGATTATCCACTTCCTTTGTGTGATAATCTTGAAATTCGGAAAGAAGTTTTTCAAGCTTAAGGTTTTTAGTTTTAAGATCATTTGAAAGATTAACTAAAAACAAAACTTTCTTTTCCAATTCGGAGTTAGATTTTGAAAACGTCTCATTTTGAATTTTTAAATCGGAAATTGTTTTCTTGTTTTTCAAAATGGACTCTTTATATTTTCCTACTAACTCATCATACACTTCTTGCAATTCATCGTAAGCATCTTGAAGTTCATCTATAGTAAAATCAAAATTGGATGAATTAGAGTTTACCTTAGGTTCATCATCGATGGCCATGAGACATAGGTTGGCCACTTCATCCTCTTCCTCGGAAGACTCATCGTCACTCCAAGTAGCTACTTGTGCTTTGAGGTTCTTCTTCTTCCCAAAGCTTTTCTTCTTCAATTGAGGACACTCGGAACGGATGTGACCCGGTTTCTTGCATTCATAGCAAGTAATTGGATCCTTCTCCTCTTCCTTGCTTTTACTCTTGAAGTCTCCCTTTCTAATGAACTTTCTTCCACGATTTGACTTCATGAACCGAGTAAAGCGTTTGGCCAACATAGCCATCTCCTCATCTTCATCCTCACTAGAATCGCTTTCTTGATATGAAGCTTTTAGTGCGATTCCCACTTTCTTCTTCTCAACTTCCTTCTTCTCCTCTATCTTCTTCTCTTCTTCTCTTCCCTTCCTCATGATCTCATGGGTGAGTAGAGATCCAACAAGAGCATCAAGCTTGAGAGTCTTCAAATCTCTAGCTTCAATAATGGCCGTTCTCTTGCCATCCCATGACTCCGGAAGAGAGTATAACAACTTTCTCACTAGTTTGTCTTCAGGAATGATTTCGCCGAAACCTTTCAAACCGTTGACAATGACCGAGAAACGATCAAACATCTTGGAGACGCTTTCTTCGGGATCCATCTTGAAGTTCTCATAGCTTAGATTGAGTAGCCCAATCTTTGTCTCCTTGACATCACTAGTTCCCTCATAAGTTGTCTCGAGGGTGTCCCAAACCTCCTTGGCACTTTCGATTGAAGACACCTTGGAGTAGATATCCGGACCAAGTGCACAAAATATTACATGTAGAGCTTTGTCATTCACTTGCATCCTTCTTCTATCATCATCCGTCATCTCGACTTTGACTTTAGGGACAAGTCTTTCTCCATCTCTCTTCATGGGAATGAATGGACCTTCTTCAACTACATCCAACACCATGTAGTCGGTAGACTTGATGAAAAGCCTCATCCTATTCTTCCAATAAGGATAGTTATCCCCATTGAAGAATGGTGGCTTGGTGGTGGATTGGGACTCATAGTTTGAGGTGGATGCCATTGCTTGACTTGTTGTTGATCAAACTCGCCTAGAATCGACTCAAGAGGGTTGTAATCCTTCCAATGAGTGTAGTTCTGATACCAATTGTTGAGTTGATCGAACACTTGCAAATGGCCAAGAGGGGGGTGAATTGGCAATTAAAAATTTTGGTGAAGTGAAAGATAGAAAATAAAAGTGACACAAGGGGTTATAGGGGTTCAAGTTCTCCAATTGAACTCTACATCCACTACCTTAGCTACCACTAAGGATTTTCAAACAATTCACTACTAGAATTCGTCCCCTTTTCTTGGATGAGGAGGAAACCTTACAATTTCGATTAAGCTTTCTACCCAAAGCTTAATCCACTCAAATACAAGAGATATTTTGGTAAACTTAAATGTTTCCTCTCAAAGGATGATTGTCTACCCAAATACAATTTAAACAATCCCAAACTCACAATACAAATTGACAATTTGAAATACACTAGAGTTGGGTACAAAGATTTGACTCTTAATAGCTCAAGGGTTTGGATTTTTTGCTTTGATGATGCTTGAAGGTTCAATAGTAGTTGCTGATGCTTTAGAGTGTCTCTTTTATACCTCTTCATTAATTTCTAGCCGTTTGGGTGGTTGGAGATGTAAATGGAGCCGTTGGAACCCTCTCTTACCACCATAAATGCACCTCTGCAGCTACGAGTATCGGTACTCGGGAATGGGTATCGATACCTGTCTCACAAAGAAAATAGCCGTTGTGTGTAATTAATGGGGCGTATCGATACGCACGTAAGCGTATCGGTACATGGTATCGAAACGGAAAAGGCCGTATCGATACCTTTTTCTCAACATAGCTCACTGCCAAAACGCGTATCGATACTGGGGTTAGGCGTATCGATACCGGTCAACGACCTTTTAAAATTTGGTTACCAACCAACTGACACCAACGGTCATATTTTTAAACCGACTTAAATGCTTTAAAAATCTTTAAACCAGTATCGATACTGGTGTTACCGTATCGATACACGCTTTCAAACTCTTTGAAGTTTAACGCAGGGGCGTATCGATACGAGGGTTTTCCGTATCGATACGTGTTCCGACAGTAGCCAATTTTGGCAAAAAGGTATCGATACTCCTCCATGGGTATCGATACTCTCTGACGATTTTCAATAGATTTGGCTTGGAACACTTAGAAAATATTTTGAGTTTGAGTTTTACAAATCAGTTTTAAAGTGCTGGTGTTTCAAAACTTGTTAAGGGACTTGTAAAAACAATTTTAAGTTTTTCAAATTGATCCTTAAAGATTTAGTTATATCAAAATCAAACATAGGTTTTACACTTCGATATTCATGTGCATCAGCAAGGGGTATTCCAGCATCCTTGAGCAGTTTGGAACTAGCTACCATGGGCGTAGGAACAGAGCTAGCATCACACATGTCTGTTTTGATTAAGAGTTATGTTATGTATTTCTTTTGAGAAAGAAAAAGTCCACCATGAATTTGACTTACTTCAATGCCCAAGAAGAAATTTAAATGGTCGAGATCCTTGAGAGCAAATTGAGTGTTGAGGTGATTGATAGTATGAGTGTAGAACTAGTGTTTTGATATAATAATTGAAAAATGTTTTGGACTAATTTGAAAAGAATTTAAAACTTGTTTTTAAGTCCAAACATCTTGAATTTTTGTTTGAGGGATCTTAAAAGGTTTTTGGCAATGTTTTTATTGATTTTAAATAGCCAAACTTAAGTTTTCAAGCTGCCCGTACCGATACGGTTCAACCCGTATCGATACCTTTTTTGCCCAGTTTGGTCACTGCCAAAACCCGTATCGAAACAGGCTTGGCCGTTTCGATACGCCTGGTAAGCGTACCGATCCCCATTTAACAACCCCAACGGCTATTTTCCCAACGATCATTTAAATGTGAAACCGTACCGATACGCCCTCAAGCGTATCGATACGCCTAGGCTGGCAAGAGCCCAACGGCTAGTTTCTGATGAAGGCCGTACCAATACGAGTCCAAGCGTATCGATACAGAAAGCTGCAGAACAACATTAATGAAGGGAAATAAAGTCCTCAACGGCTCCAAATCATCCCCAACGGCTAGTAACGACTACAAACTCATTAAGGAGTATAAAAGGGACCTCCAAGCATCAAGTAAAGGCTAATGCTCATATTGTCAATCAACAAATGATCAAATATTGTCTTAGTGCTTAAATTGTCAATTCTTGTATAGACAAACACTAGTGAGCCAAAATTGTCAAATTTGCCCAAGTGTTTTAGGTTTTGGGTGAGTGCTTTAATTGTGCAAACAAACACCTATTAGAAAGATTTGTGTTTGCTTTTCTTATCTCTTTGTAAAAGAGGGTTTGATCAAGGCTTTGGGTAGAAAGCTTGATCGGTGTATAAGGGTTTCCTCCTAAGCCTAGAAAAGGGGACGGATCAATAGTGGATTGATTGGAAATCTTTAGTGGGAAGCTAAGGTAGTCGATGTAGACCTTGGTTAGAAGGTTGAACCACTCTAAAATCATTGTGTCATTTACATTTAAGCTTCCACACCACCTCCACCCAAAAATCCACCTCTCCACCACTTGGTGAGCCTTATCGGTTGAACGAATCGAGCTTATCACAACTCAACAATTGGTATCAGAGCTTGGCTCAATCGAAGAGGATTAACATCCTATTGAGAAGATCCGGCAATCTCGATCATCATTTCACACAACCGGCTCAAATGGCGCAATCCATCGACAAGTCGCCTTTCTTCGACGGAACCTACTATGCCCATTGGAAGACCAAGATGAAATTTTTCATAAAGTCAAGAGACTACAAACTATGGACATAGTTGAAGATGGTCCGTTCGTGCCTCAACAAAGCAAAGCGGAGTGGAGTGCCGACGATCGCAAGAAGATGGAGCTAAATTGCAAAGCCTTGCACATCCTCTTTTGTGCATTTGGCCCAACCATCTATGAGAAGATGTCTTCTTGTGAGAGTGCCAATGAGGTATAGAACAAGCTTGAAGTCACATACGAGGGAACCGATGAAGTCAAGGAGACCAAGATTGGGCTCCTCACCTTAGAGTATGAGAACTTCAAGATGGATCCGGAAGAGAACATCGAGAAGGTGTTTGATAGGTTCTCCACTATCACCAATGGTCTTAAAGGCTATGGAGAAGCCATCCCGGAGGAAAAGCTTGTCCGAAAGCTCATCTACTCACTTCCCGAGTCTTGGGACTCAAAGAGGACCGCCATCAACGAAGCCAAGAATTTGAAGACCTTGAAGCTTGATGAACTCATGGGGTCACTCCTTACTCATCAAATCACGAAGAAGAATAAAGAAGATGAGAAGAAGAGGGAAGAAATTAGAGCTATGGGAGAGAAGAAGCTCAAGGGGCTTGGCATCAACACCAATGCCATGGCTCTCAAGTCCTCCACTTGCAATCATGTCTATTCAAGTGAATAGGAGGATGAAGAATAAGCGATAGTTCATCTCTTCAAGAAGTGTGCCCCGTTCATGAAGAAAGCTTTGAGAGAGCTTGAACGAGAATCCAAGAAAAAGGAGAGGGCAATCACTTCAAGCCATAAGAAGAAGGCATATGTGGCTACTTGGAGTGATGAGGACTCCACCGACGATGAACAAGCCAACCTTTGCCTTTATGGCCATCGAAGAAGATTCAAGGGTAACTTCTAATTCATCTACTTCATGTTCTTACTCTTTTGATGAATTACAAGATGCCTACGATGATTTGGTTTTAGAGTTTAAAAATCACATTTTGAAAAACAATAAATTGATTTCAAAGTTAAAAATTCAAAATGATTTGATTTCTAAAACCAAACTTGAACTTGAAGCAAAACTCGAAGAGTTTGAATTAAAATGTTTTGATTTACAAAATTTGCTTCAAAAAGTTCAAGAAGAAAAAGATTTGATTTCCAAAGAGCTTGAAAAGAAAAACAATTTTGGAAAATCAAATTTTTATGTAAGACAATCTAGTGCCCTTAGATTTGTAAAAGGAAAATGTTTTAGAAGTATTTGGGTCCCAAAAGGACTTAGTACTTCAATTAAAAAGGATGACATTGAAAATGGATTCCAAAGGGGACTAAAATTTGTGCTACAAATATTCATGGATCCAAAGCAATTTGGATACCAAAAATCACTTGATTGTCTTTTGCTAGGTGTGATGGAGAGTGATCAACAAGTCCAATTAATGAGGGGGAGCTCCATGCACACTAAGGAAGAACACTTGAAGAAGGAAGGCTTTACATCCTCCCTTGAGTTCAAGTGTGGTAAAATCTAGTTGGTTTTGCTTTTGCTTTTGTTTGATTTATTTTTTTTGTCAACTAGATGATCATATATGTTGGACTAACACTTTCAATGATACTTTGAGTAATGGGGAGCCATTTTAAAACCAAATTCTTATTTTTATCAAAATTTTCCTCTATAGTTATTTTGAACTTAATGTTTTAAATTCTTTTTTATATAATAAAAAGGGGGAGAAATGGTTTGAAAAATTGAATTTTCAAATGAATAAGGGGGAACTTTAATTGATTTCATATCTTTAATCTCTTATTCACTTTTTTAAAGTTAAAGGGGGACAATTTTTCAAGTTGGTTTTATTATATCAAAAAGGGGGAGATTGTAGAACTAGTGTTTTGATATAATAATTGAAAAATGTTTTGGACTAATTTAAAAAGAATTTAAAACTTGTTTTTAAGTCCAAACATCTTGAATTTATGTTTAAGGGATCTTAAAAGGTTTTGGCAATGTTTTTATTGATTTTAAATAGCCAAACTTAAGTTTTCAAGCTGTCCGTACCGATACGGTTCAACCCGTATCGATACCTCTTTTGCCCAGTTTGGTCACTGCCAAAACTTGTATCGAAACAGGCTTGGCCGTTTCGATACGGAGAGGGGTCGTTTCGATACGCCTGGTAAGCGTACCGATCCCCATTTAACAACCCCAACGGCTATTTTCCCAACGGTCATTTAAATGTGAAACCGTACCGATACGCCCTCAAGCGTATCGATACGCCTAGGCTGGCAAGAGCCCAACGGCTAGTTTCTGATGAAGGCCGTACCGATACGAGTCCAAGCGTATCGATACAGAAAGCTGCAGAACAGCATTAATGAAGGGAAATAAAGTCCTCAACGGCTCCAAATCATCCCCAACGGCTAGTAACGACTACAAACTCATTAAGGAGTATAAAAGGGACCTCCAAGCATCAAGTAAAGGCTAATGCTCATATTGTCAATCAACAAATGATCAAATATTGTCTTAGTGCTTAAATTGTCAATTCTTGTATAGACAAACACTAGTGAGCCAAAATTGTCAAATTTGCTCAAGTGTTTTAGGTTTTGGGTGAGTGCTTTAATTGTGCAAACAAACACCTATTAGAGAGATTTGTGTTTGCTTTTCTTATCTCTTTGTAAAAGAGGGTTTGATCAAGGTTTTGAGTAGAAAGCTTGATCGGTGTATAAGGGTTTCCTCCTAAGCCTAGAAATGGGGACGAATTAATAGTGGATTGATTGAAAATCTTTAGTGGGAAGCTAAGGTAGTGGATGTAGACCTTGGTTAGAAGGTTGAACCACTCTAAAATCATTGTGTCATTTACATTTAAGCTTCCACACCACCTCCACCCAAAAATCCACCTCTCCACCACTTGGTGAGCCTTATCGGTTGAACGAATCGAGCTTCTCACAACTCATCAATGAGTTATATGTGTGGAAGAGGAACTTGTCACCAAGATTTCATTGACATATACTACAATATATGTAACCACTTCATTTGTATGATAGAAAAACAGTGAGGCATCGACATTGGAGGATTTGAACCCTATCTGTTCAAGAGAAGATCGAAGCTTGTTAAACCATTTGCGAGGTGCCTGCCTGAGTTCATATAGGGAACGTTTGAGCTTGCAAGCAAGAGGGCTACCATCTGTAGCATGTTGTGTGAAGCCATTGGGTTGTAACATATAAACATCTTTAGTTAGGTCACCTTTTAAGAATGCATTGTTCACATCAAGTTGATGAATGTGCCAACCATGTGTAAAAGCTAGTGATAAGATCAAGTTGACATTGAATGTTTTAACAACAGGGCTGAAAGTTTCTCTAAAGTCTAAGCCAGCAAACTGTGAGTAGCCTTTGGCCACCAAACAGGCCTTGTAATGCTCGACTGAACCATATGCATTATGTTTGATTTTTAAAGATCCACTTACATCCAATGGCTCTCTTGTCAGGGGGTAGTGGTACCAACATCCAAGTGTCATTCTCAATTAGGGATTGGTATTCAGAAAGGACAACTTCTCCCCATTTTGAATCTTGTAGAGCTATGTGGTCTGTGGGAGGTATCTCAGCAATTTGAAGATGGTAAAGTTTTGGTTTGAATATGCCAAATTTACTTCTGGTTACCATAGAATGTCCAGAAGTAGGAACATGTGGTACAATTTGTTGAGAAGATTCAGGAATGGTACTGATTGTTTGATATGTGGGAATTGAGGTATTAGGGTCCTCAGCTGATAAAGAAGTCTCAGGGGATCGTGTAGGTGTTGTAGGCTATAGGTGATATAGGTGTTCCAAGATCAGCATGGTGAACTGTATCAGATTGCTCAGGATTTGCAGAAGGGGTTGTAGTGGTTTCATTTGTGGACAAAGGTTCTATAGGTGAGGTATCAGTTGTCACAGAAGGCTCTGTTGCCTCATTAGATACATGCAAAATTGGTGAGAGCCTTGATTCTGAAGCAATAGGTTGTTCATGTTGTTGATTTCGATAAGGGAATCTAGATTCAGCTAAAACAACATTGCGTGAGATGAAGGTTCTCTTATAGGATTGATCAAAGTAGACATACCCTCGATGTGAAGGTGAGTAGCCAAGAAAGACACATGGGCTTGATCGATACTCCATTTTATACCGATTGAAAGGTCGAAGATGTGGATAGCATAAGCATCCAAAGACTTTGAGGAACTTGTAATCTGGTTGCAGCTTGTAAAGAAGTTGAAATGGAGAGAAATTCCCTAAGCTCTTGGATGGCATTCGATTGATTAAAAATGTCGCGCTCAGCACTGCATGGGACCAGAAATGAAGAGGAAGAGCAGCATGTGCTAGTAACGTTAGGGTTGTGTCAATGACATGCATGTGTTTCCGTTCTACCACCCCATTCTGCTGGGATGAGTGTGGACAAGTTACTCGAAGTTGAATTCCCAAATGTGCCAGTTGATTGATAAGAAAGTGGAATTCACCACCACCATCAACTTGTGCAGCTAATAAGTTTGTAGAAAATTGATTTTTGACAAAGGAGTAGAATTGCTGAAATGCATTACAAGCATCTGATTTCTTTTGGAGAAGATAAATCCAAGTAACTCTAAAGTACATGTCAACGCAAGACAAATAGTATTTGTAACCATCTGAAGTAATTGGAGCAGGCCCCCAAATATCCAATTCAACTAGTTGAAATGGTTGTGTATACATTGTAGTGGATTCATGATAAGGAAGTGTATGATTTTTCCCTAGTTGACATGCATGACATAAACCAAAATTGTCCACAACCATTCTTTTATTCAAAGCTAAGCTAACAACATCAGCAGCTGGATGACCCATCCCGTAGTGCCAAAGCCAATAATCTGAACTTGTGGTAGTGTAAGTAGAAATTGATGAAGAAGGATGAGGACTGGAGGAAACTGGAAATTTATAGAGACCATTGGACTGAGTCCCGCGTAGCAATTCCTGGCCAGATCTCTCATCCTTAAGAACACAATGAGAAGCATGAAATTCAAAATATACATTATTGTCAGAAGAAAATCTGGACACAAACATCAAATTACGTGTTATGGCTGGCACTAGAAGTAACTGATCAATAATGAGAGGCCTAGATGCAGATGAAAGCATAAAGTGACCAGAGTGTGAAATTGAAAGCGAAGAACCATCGCCAATATGTACATTACCCTAACTTGAGTATGGCTGTATTTTGCAAAACTGAGACGAGTCATTAGTCACATGATGGGTTGCACCGGAGTCAGGGAACCAACTTGAAGTCATGCCAACAAGAGAGTTGACCCGTAGGGAGTCTGTACCAGAGGGAATTGAGGAATCACTAGGAACATGAGGGTTGTAGCATGCTTCTGGGCTATCTTGAATACAATTGCAGTTGTGAGCTTCAACAGATGATTGAGCTTTGAATCCCTGATTGAAGCGATGCCAACATCGGTCAACTAGATGCCCTATCTTGCCACAAACCTGACACTGAATTCGAGGATGACCCTTGAACCTTCAACCAGAGTTGAGGTTGCCAATGGATCTGCCACCACTAGGTATAGTAAAGGAGTTGCCAAGTTTGGAATCATAATCAGAGGTTGGTGAGTCACAAGTAGTGTTGTGAATCCCTACTGTCAGTCGGAATAGATCTACAAGCCTGGTTTCCGCATTAGTGAGAAGAGTGTTGAGTTGATCACACAATTGCAAATGGCCAAGAGGGGGTGAATTGGCGATAAAAATTTTGGTGGGTGAAAATATGGAAAATAAAATGTGACACAAGGCAATTAGAGTGGTTCAAGTTCTCCAAACGAACTCTACATCCACTACCTTAGTTCCCACTAAGGATTTTCAACCAATTCACTACTTGAATTCTTCCCCTTTTCTTGGATGAGGAGGGAACCTTACAATTTGATTAAGCTTTCTACCCAAAGCTTAATCCACTCGCTTTTACAAAGAAAAGTATTTGGTAAACTCTAAAAGTTCCTCTCAAAGGATGATTGTTTACCCAATTACAATTTCACACTCCCCAAACTCACAATAAAATATTACAATGAGAATACAAGAGTTGGGTAGAAGAATTTGACTCTAAAGGTACAAAGTTTGGATTTGAGTGCTTTGATGTTGCTTGTAGGTTCAATAATTGTTGCTAGTTCAATTGAGACTTGTTTTTATACCCTTGCATTGAATTCTAGCCGTTTGGGTAGTTGGGATCATCAATAGAGCCGCTGGGATGCAATTTCCCGCAATAAATGCAGCTCAGCTGCCTACCGTATCGGTACGGCTCGAGGGCGTATCGGTACCTGTATCAAAGAAGAAAGAGCCGTTGTGACTTGTGACTGAAAAATAGCGCGTATCGGTACGCTTAGAGGGCGTATCTGTATGGTTTTTAAGGGGCGTATCAATACGGAAGGGCGTATCGATACGGAATTTGCTCACTGGAATCCCGACTTTGGTTTTGATAAAAAGCGTATCGGTACGGATACTTAGTGTATCGGTACGGTGTAACAATTATTTAAATTTTGAGATACCAACTAACTGACAAGCCAACGGTCGAAAATAAAATGCAAAGATTTTGCAAAGATAAGCAAATCGTATCGATACAGTTGCAATACATATCGATACGGTATCATTTAAAGTGTTGCCCAGATGAATATCGTATCGATACGGGGTAATACTGTATCGGTACGCTATGGTCTATTAAAATTCCAGTGACTAAAAACTGTATCGATACGCCTAAGGGTATCGATATGCCTTGGCGTTTTAGTGAAGTTTGGCTTGAAAATACATAGAAAAACTTAGAAGATTTTTATCATTTAAGAAAGATTTGTCTTGAGATATAGTTTGGTTCAAAAAGACTTTTCAATAGTGAGACTTTGAAGAGTACTTAAAAATTTATTGTTTTGCAAATTAGTCCATAAGTCTAGGTGTTATATCAAAATCAATTTTGGTTTCACAAAGAGAAACAGCTCCATCGAAAGTGTAAGGATCTTTGCTGGCCGTGATGACGGCCACTACTGACTCAAACTCAGAAGGGAGGCCGTTGAGGAGGGAGGCAACCTGCTAAATCTCAGAAATAAGGCTGCCACTGATAGCGAGAAGATCACAAATCTCTCTTATTTGAGTAGAGAAGGCACTGATAGTGAGATCACCTTTCTTAAGAGATCAAAGACGACAATGCCGATGCATAACTCTCGTGGTTGGTGTAGCGGGAGACGATGGTATTCCAAATAGAAGCAGTTGTTTCAGAGCCAACAAGGTGAGGTAGAAGATAGTTACTGGTCGTGGATAAAAGCCAGGAAGCAAGGGAGCTATCATGTTTGAAGAAACATTGATATGCTGGATTAGGAGACTTGCTTCCATCGGCGGCCACAAGGTATTTTACTGGTGGAGTAAAATCAGCATCAATGTAGTGGTCGAGCCCATGACCACGAATCATCAATAGCACTTGTTGACGCCATATGAGGAAATTGGTGTCGTCGAGGCGCACACTGATTTGCTTGTTGAAGAAACCTGGAGAGCTGGACATATCATCACCAGACAACTCAGGGGAGATGGAGGTTGTTGCATCGCGTGTTGGAGCCATGTGGGCCAGAAGATCGAATCACCAGAATCGGAAAACAATGGCGGAAGATACCTTGTAAAGAAATGAATTAACTTAGTTTAGAGATAACGCTCAGTTTCATCATTCATTCAATAAGGATTCATTTACAATGAGCTAAGCAATGCTTAAATAGGCTGGTCTAGGCTATAAGCTTCTAGAAGGTGTTTGTTACAGCCATCCTAAACCTAGCAAAATCGGTTACAACAGCCCAATTCATTCACAACTTTCCCGCTTCATTATAACAGATTTTCCCTCTCTTTTTATTGTTTAACAGACCAGAGTCAGCGAGCAGCGGTGCAATTTTGAAGGACATGACTCAGATCCTCTTCACTATGACCACAAATCGAACATCCAGCAAAATCAATTAAATGCCTATGTTTCCACTCCGTATTAGTAAGCAAACGATCCTGCAACGCTAGCCAAAGAAAGACTCGTATGCGCTGTGGAAGAGGCATACACCAGACATGTCTCCAAATCCCATTCGATGCAGCGCCCCCATTAGGATCAAGGGCCATATAAGCTGACCGAGTCGTGAACACACGATTATCCTCCCAACGACACCCTGGTGTATCATGACCGAGAGAAGTATGTGATGGAGGCAAAGCCATTAGTAACAAGTGATATATAAAAAAATGGGTCCCTATTAACAAATATTGAAAAAATGAATTTTAAGAGTATTCTTGTAATAACAAATATAGGGAAAATGGAACCCTAATAACAAGTATTGAATAATTAAAATTTAAGAGTATGCATGTAATGACAAATATTAGGGAAAATAGACCATAAATAACAAGTATTAAAAAAATTGGACTCGTAATAACAAGTATCGAAAAAAATAAAATTTAAGAGTAGGGCCCTAATAACAAATATTAGAAAAGATAGGCCCCTAGAAACAAGTATTGAAAAATTGGCCTCATAATAACTTGTTTCCCATTAGTCATTCCCCATAAAAACTGACGAATTAACCTCTCAATGGCCTTGCATCACCCCTTAAGCAACCAAGTGGTTTGCATTACATACGTCGAAATTGCTTGCAGAAAAGATTTGGCCAGCGTAATACGACCAACTAAGGACAAGGAATGTGCCGCTCAGCTCGACAATAGGTGTTCAATTCGCTCGAGCAAGAACCTGTAAGTATCTTTTGTCACCCTATTATGGAGAAGGGGAACGCCCATATACTTCCCAAGATTCTCAACCTCATCAAACCCAAAACCTTGAGCAATCAAGTCTCTCGTAGCAGCTGCACAATTCTTAGAGAAAAATATTCGGGTCTTAGTGATGCTTACCCGGTGCTCAAAACATGCGCAGAATGAAGCCAAACCCCCTTAATACTCTCCAATTGATCCACTGTGGCTTCGCAAATAGAAATAGGTCATCCGTAAAAAACAAATGAGATAAACCCGGGCCATTATGAGACAACTGAAACTCATTCCACACCCCTTCATATACTTTTAACTTGATGACGTGGGATAGGCATTCCATGTACGAAACAAAAAGGTATGGGGACAAAGCGTCTCCTTGACGGATGCCTCGAGTAGGAGAAAAACCCTCAGAAACCTCCATATTCCACAATACCTGATTGGAAACTGACCGAACACTGTGCATAATCTAGTGAATGAAGTGACTTGGTGAACGAACCTCTTGAAGCATCTCCTCAATACAATCCCACTTGATTTGGTCATAGGTCTTCCCTAAGTCAACTTTTATCGCCATCTAGGCCTTATTACCAGTCTTGTTACTCATCAAATGGATAACTTCTTTAGCAAGGATAATATTGTTTGTAATATGTTGTCCCGGAACAAAGTTGGCTTGAGTCTTAGATACCCAAGAAGGTAAGAGAGGCTTGAGCCGATTGACCATGATTTTGTTAGTTACCTTGTACAACATAGTGTAGAGGCTGATTGGGAGAAATTGGCTAAGGGTCTCAGGAGCGTCAACCTTCGGAATCAAAACTAATAAATTTCTATTCGTCCATTCCTCCAAGTCATCCCTGTCAAAAAAATCAGTCACGAACCGAAACACAGACTCACCAACTGTAATACCCCAAATTTCTGTGAATAACCAATGTAGTATGGATCAAAATGAATTATACCTAAAATAAGTGATGTGCATGCTAAAAACAAAATAAAGGGGAACCATGTACACATGGCACATTTAGGCCTAGTCCTGGGGACTAGAATCGGTCATTTGGAAGAAAAATAAACCAAATGTGTCCTCTTTCCTCTTTGAAGGAAACCGAAAGCTTAGAGAAAGTAAAAGAGAGAAAATCAAGCTTTTGGTGATGGAGTTTTAAAGGAGGTTCGGTTCATGACATCCCCAAATTCTTGTTATTCGATTGGTGTTAAGGAAGAAGAAAAGTAAGCACATTTATACTTTTTTGTGCTAGATTGTAGTTGGAAGAATTTGATGTTTTAATTTCTTGTGTGATGAAAGTATCTATGTTTGTTGAAAGTGATAGAATGGTGATAAGAAATGTTCCTACAAATAAAATCATACCTAGATATATGCATGCATATGTGTTGGTTATATTGTTTGAATGCTTCTTGAGGGAAATGATAGTTTTCGATTACTTTAGGGGATGTTTGGTGTTCATTTTTTAATGGACCTATAAATTGAACTGTAAGAAGGGTTTGATGCATGCTTATTCGGGTTCATGAAATTAAAAATTTGTTTCAAAATATGTACACAAATGTAGTGGACTGTTTCGGCTTAGAAATCAGCATTAGTGGATTGTTATTGAAAATAAAAATATATACATTATATTTCAGACTGTTATGTGGTTATGAACATGAGTACCTGTGTGTTTTGGACTGTTTTAACAAGGAAAATAGATAGATTTAATGTTCCAAAAATAGAGGATTCTTTGTTAGTAAAGAGGGGACTGCTTTGAGATTGTTTAAAAGACTAACTTGTGGCTTAATTAAATTGAAAGGTTATCTATTTGTCTTATATCGAGAGAGTTAGACTCACGAAATGTATAAGCACAGTTTTCATCCCAAATGGTGGAAGCTAACTCGGCTTAGAGATACGTTATTGTTTATCTTTGGTTTACGCCGAGAGGTATTATCAAGGCCTATTCATCAACAATGCTACGACTTATAGATAAGAAGGAGCCATTGAAGGACGCTTTTCCGAACCCTGACAACATTTGCTAACCAGCAAGGGATTACCGAGGCATCCCATCTTATTGCCGCAGCAGGGACGACGGTCACTGTCGAGGCAATTTGGTGATCATTGCATTCAAAGACCGAGACAAGTCAATTTCCTTCCATACTACGATGCAATATAATCCGGCCCATTCTCTCTTTCTTGACTTCTCAATTTTACTTATTTGCTTTAGTTTATGATCTTTAGTTTAATTAAAACCCAAAACTCTTTTACTTGTGTTTTTTCTTTTACTTTTTTTCTTTTTCAGTGCAAGAAGGTAATTGAAGGAAGCCATACTAATCCATGTGGAGACGATACTACGATACCTATAATTATATTACTTGAGACGTGTACACTTGCACTAATTGCGGAGCACCTTTTACACGCAACAACTGCTAAGAAAATTTACAACCGCCTTAATCTTCTGCAAATATACACAAATACCTTCGGTCGAAACTACATGATCAAGAAAAACCAATTCCTTAATCCAGAACTCACTTGCTCAACTTAGCATAAAGCTGATTATCCAATAAAATTTGCAAAACAATTTGCAAATGTTTATAATGATCCTCCTCGTTATGTGAGTACACAAGAATATCATCAATAAACACCACCATAAATTGATCCAATAACTCATGGAACACCTTATTCATCATATCCATGAAAGTTGCAGGCACATTCGTCAACCCGACCGGCATCACTAAGAACTCATAATGCACGTAACGAGTGTGAAAACTCGTTTTTGGTACATTTTTATCCTTCACCTTCAACTGATAGTATCTCGATCTTAGAAAATATCGTAGCACCTTGAAATTGATCAAATAAGTCATCAATCCGAGGTAAGGGATACTTGTTCTTTGATTGTCAACTTGTTTAATTGCCAATAATCTATGCACATCCTCATTGTGCCATCCTTCTTCTTCACGAACAAAATCGGAGCTCCCCAAGGCGAAACACTAGGTCGAATGAAACCACGATCCAACAATTTTTGAAGCTGGGTTTTTAACTCTTTCAACTCTTTAGGCGTCATGCGATACAGAGCAATTGACACCAGAGTTGTATCCGCATACGTCTCAATACAAAACTCTACCTCCCTATCCGGTGGTA
Organism: Hibiscus trionum; assembly: GCA_030270665.1. Lineage (NCBI taxonomy): Eukaryota > Viridiplantae > Streptophyta > Magnoliopsida > Malvales > Malvaceae > Hibiscus > Hibiscus trionum. The sequence goes on from BSYR01000052.1 coordinate 10,773,892, forward strand.
AACCATGCAACTCTTCCAGAAACACCATCGAAAAAATCACAAAATAGTACGAATATCCTAGGAATGTACTTCCTTCATATTCGGGTTCATCACATAAGCTAAATATGCTTGACACCCATACTCCAACATCTTTCATGCCTCCAAAGCTAAAACAACATTCGATAAGAATTTGACATTATCACCCACCACCACAACTTCATAATCATCGGCAAGTCTTAATGAAACTTGCTTGGTTGAATAGAATAGAGTATTTATTTATCCGTAATGGCTCCTAATTTCTTGGAGGGAATTAACCCATGTGCGAAAAACCCTAGTTTTGGTTGCTACACGTTTTCCGGCAGTCAGCCGCCGGGAGGAGGTACACTGGTGGATAACCCGCCTGTTACCGGGACTACGGAGTCGCTTCAGGCGAAGGATGTATTGGGGGAGGTACATGAAACGCCCATGGATGTTACTGTTGTTGACGTTGTTGGGGATGGTGTTGTCACGGACAGTGGCTTGGGGGATGACGGAGGTTTGAAGAGCACTGGCGGTACAGGTGGGGTGACAGAGGTGGCTTATGGTCCGAGCAAGGGCACCTATGCTGATATGGTGGCGCGTGGTGAGAATAATGGCGGACGGCACAAGGCTGGCGTGATCACTGATGGTATACATGTTTTGGAATCGGATTTTTCCATCGATCGCAGTGGGTCGTTTCCAAAAATAAGATTCTCTGAGCGTGTTCATGCATCGATCGACGAAAGTATGAAGCGAGCTGTGATTGTCCGGTTGTTGGGGCGAATTATCGGATACAAGACTTTGTTATCCCGTATCCCTGGTTTGTGGGCTCCGGTTGGTGATTACCAGGTGGTGGATCTCGACAACAATTATTTTTTAGTGAACTTTACATCGAATGAGGATTACACTAGGGTTTTATCGGCTGGTCCATGGACACTGTTTGGGAGCTATCTTACAGTTCAGCCATGGTCGCGTTCATTCTCGACGTCACAAAGGTATCCGTCGCAAGTTATGGTTTGGATACGTCTTCCAGGGCTGCCGTATAGGTATTACACCAAGGCGTTATTTAAACTAATTGGAAGTATCATAGGAAGTGTTGTCCGTATTGACTATAATACGACGGCGGGGGAAAGGGGCAAGTTTGCTAGACTCGCGGTCCTCGTGGATTTGAATAAACCATTGTTACCTTGTATTGGGATTGATGGTTTTACACAGAAGCTCGAGTATGAGGGTTTGAGCCAAATTTGTTTCAAGTGTGGCATATACGGGCATTTGTCGGAGATGTGTGGGAATCATGCTGAAGTGCTTCCGGATGTAGGAGCTTCGGTTTTAGAACGGTTGGAAGAGGGTAGAACGGAATCGGATGGTGCTTCGGATAGTCTTTACGGACCTTGGATAGTGGTGGATGCTAGGAAACGGAGGCCACGGAAGGTGGTTGACCGCCAAACTGTTGCCGGTGGGAATAACACGGGGGGCTCGCGTTTCACTATACTAGAAAATGCTGCTGGTAGTAGTAAGGACGGTGAGGGTGCTGCTGCAGAGTTGGGAAATCACGGTGAGGCTCAGTCTGCTGGTAACTCGGGGAGGAAACCTCATGGAAAAGATGTTATGGTTGCCGGGGGTTCGAAGGATGTTAGTAGTGGGAAAGGGAGTGTGACGCATCGTGCACGGGCCGCCAATGTGGGTAGAACTCCGTTGAAGGATGTTTCGAACAATGTGGCAACCCTGCGCGAGGGTCCTAAGGTTGTTGCGATGTCCCCGAGCTTGCCGGTGCAAGTTCAAACATATGAACCATCGATCGCCAATGGTACACATAGAGCCGTGTCCATCACGGAAGGTGAGACGGGGAAAGGTGCTGTGGGAAGTGACCGGAGAGAGGTTGGTCGAGGGAGGAGCTTATTACCGGTAAAAGTCACGCTCAAGAAACTGTCAAAGCAGTCGAAGCGCGGTTCTGCTGGCCGTACTCCGGCGAAGCCAGTGTTGGCGAAGTGGGTCCAGTCTTTATTAGGGAAACTTCAGACCATGCAGGATTAGGTTGTGTCTGATGCGCAGGGGGTGGAGAGCGAGGCTAGGGCCTCGACGGATCATGCTGCGAAATCACCTCCTACGGTTTGAATACAGCGGCGGAGTCGCGCGAAAGTACTACGGTCACGGTGGATCCTAACAAGGAGAATTTCGCTCCATTGGTTTGAGGTTAGACTGTGTTTTATTTTAGTTTTGATGATTAATTTAATGTTTTGGAATTGTCAGGGTGCGGTGAGCCCTGAATATTGCCGTCATTTTTGTTCTTTTGTGCGAAAGCATGATCCGAGGGTTGTTTGTCTTGTTGAGCCGCGTGTTAGTGGTTTACAAGCGGATAGGGTGATTCGCAATCTGGGCTTTGGTAATTCGTACCGCGTTGAATGTCGTGGATTCAGTGGTGGTATTTGGGTTCTTTGGAGGGATGGGGTTAGTGTTGAAATCTTAGTTGCATCGAATCAATTTGTCCATGGGAAGTTCTATGAAGACGATATTAATCAGTGGGTTTTTTTACGGCTGTGTATGCTTCGTTGTCGGTGGGCATACGGAAATTGGTTTGGGATCAATTGCTCAAGGTTCAACCAAGTGCGGGTCAGGCTTGGGTGCTAGGGGTGATTTCAATTCTATTCTTCGTGCCGAGGAATGTTGTGGTAGTAGTTCTGGGGTGTCAGGGATTAGTTTGTTGTTTCAGGAGTTTGTGTACTCGGCGGGTTTGTTTGAGGTTGATTATAGGGGTGATGATTTTACATGGAGACGTGGGCGGTTATATAAACGTCTTGATCTATGTTTGGTGAATGGGAAATGGCAGGATCTTTTCCCGCATAGTCTGGTTCTTCATTTGGATTGCTTGGGGTCTGATCACTGTCCTCCTCTTCTTACGAGTGATTCGTGTACCAGGGCGGATGATGATAGGCTTTTTCAGTTCCTTGCGGCTTGGCAGGATCATCCGGAGTTCGCAAAACTTCTTGGGGATTGTTGGAACCCTATAGCGTCAATTGATTCAAACATAGCGAAGTTCCAGTCGGCCGTTAACATTTGGAATGTGGAGGTGTTTGGGCATATTGGTAAACGGAAGAAAAAGCTTCTGGCGCGTTTGAGAGAGATTGATCGCGCTCTTCGCTGTAACTATTTCGTGTTTCTTGCAAATTTGGAGAGGGAGTTACGGGAGGAGTTGGATATTGTTTTGGAACAGGAGGAGAGTCTATGGTTCCAGAAATCGAGGTGTCGATGGATTACGCAGGGAGATAGGAATACTAAGTATTTTCATGCTTCTACGATTAGCCGGAGGAAAAGGAATTTGATTACACGGCTGCGCGATAGTAATGGGCGTTGGATGGATTCGCAAGAGGAGCTTCGGAACCATGCAGTGGATTTTTATAGTCGTCTGTTTACTCACGATAGTGTGGATGTCGACAATTTCTCGATTCGTGGAAAATTTCCCCCTCTTAATAATGCTATCGTCGAGTCCTTTGATAGTGCAGTTTCCATGGACGAGGTTCGTAGGGCAGTGTTTCAGATGGACCCACATAAGGCCCCCGGTAGTGATGGGCTTCATGCTCTGTTTCATCAGCGGAATTGGGATATTGTCGGGGATGGAGTTTGTCGTTTGGTTCAAGATATTTTTGAGGGGGCTCATTTTCCTGATAATTTAAATGATACGCTTTTGGTGTTGATCCCAAAGGTGAAATCGCCTAAAGGTATGACTCAATTTAGGCCTATCAGTCTCTGCCAGGTCTTATATAAGATTGTTACTAAGGTCATTGTGAATAGGATTAAACCTTTTATATCTGAGTGGGTGAAAGATAACCAGACTAGCTTTGTTCCTGAGAGGTTAATTTCAGATAACATCGTCATCGCTCAAGAGGTGGTTCATTCCATGCGACGCAAGACATGTGTAAAGGGGTGGATGGCTGTGAAAATTGATCTAGAGAAGGTGTATGATTGCCTTGAGTGGGTTTTTATTGCTGATACGTTGTGTGATATTGGGTTAACGAGGAAATTACGTCATTTGATTATGCGCTGCGTGTCCTCAGTGACTACAAGTAGTTTGTGGAATAGGGCGCAGACAGAGAGATTTCGCCCATCTAGGGGGATCAGACAAGGTGACCCGCTATCTCCCTATCTTTTCATTCTTTGTATGGAGAGACTTGGACAGCTGATTGAACATAATGTCGCCGATGGTAGTTGGAAGGGTTTTAGGGTGTCGCGACAATGTCCGGTTATATCTCATCTTATGTTTGATGACGATATGGTTCTTTTTGTTGAGGCATCGATGGAGCAGGTAGAGGTTGTTCATTCGGTACTTGCTGAATTTTGTGCTGCTTCGGGGATGAAAGTAAGTATCACAAAGACTAGTGTTTTTTTCTCTAAGAATGTTCCGAGTCCGCTTCATCAAGCTATTTGTGCAAGGTGTGGTTTTTCGGAAGTTCAAAACCTAGGAAAGTATCTAGGCGTGCCTATGCTCCATTAGAGAGTGACTAACGAAACTTATGAGTTCTTAGTTCAGAAAGTGAGGGATCGGTTGGCTGGGTGGAAAGCGCGCTATCTTTCTTTTGCTGGGCGTATTGTCTTAGCCAAATCTGTATTGTCGGCTATTCCTTTTTACTGCATGCAAACGACAAGGATCCCTAAAGGTGTTTGTGAAAAGATTGAGGGTATTATTCGGGCTTTCATTTGGGGGAATTCAACATTAAAAAGGGGGGTTCATCTTGTGAAATGGGAAGAGGTTGCGTCGCCAATTGTTAATGGTGGACTTGGCTTTAAAGTTCTAGGCCATCAGAATGATGCGTTCCTGATGAAGGTTGCGTACAACATTGTGGCAAAGACGGATCAGCTTTGGGTTCATTTCTTACGTGCCAAGTATAAGTGTTTTGACCGTCTTCCGGTTATAGTTGCTAGAAATAATTGTTCGATCCTATGGAAGGGTGTGAGCACAGTGTGGAGCGATTTACGCGATGGCATTGTTTGGAACATTGGTAATGGCATGACGGTCGACTTTTGGAAGGATTGTTGGATTGCGGATATTGGCCCTCTTGATAAATACTGTACATGGTTGGAAGCATCTATGCTACCCACCACCGTGCGAGACATGGTAGATTCGAATGGCAATTGGGTGTGGGATGCGTTTTGCGATAAGTTGCCTAAGCTGGTGTTGGATTTCATTGCGGCAATCAAGCCGCCTGTGGCTTCTAACGGACCTGATTGGCCGGGTTGGAGATGGTGTCGGATGCGCAAATTCACCGTCCGATCAGCGTATGATGTGCGATCAAAGCCGACGGATGAAGTTGGTGATAAGCTTTGGCATTTAATTCAAGCTTTTAAGGGTCCACCGCGGGTTCAGATGTTTCTTTGGCTTCTTGGAAAGGGTCGGTTGTTGACCAATGTAGAGCGAACTCGTCGGCATTTGACGGATTCAGAAGCTTGTACGCTGTGTGGGGCGATACGGGAGGACATAGACCATATCATGCGCCGGTGCCCTATGGCGGTGATGACTTGGCAAAAATTGATCAAGCCACAGCATCTCACGGGTTTTTTGCTACTGCCTATGAGGGATTGGTTATGGTCCAATCTGCAGTAGGGAGGTAGTATTGTGATAGATGGGGTGAGTTGGGATGTGCTTTTCGGAGGGATACTCTGGACCATTTGGCGCACTCGTAACGAGCGCATCTTCGGCAGCTGGTTGAACCATGGTGAAGGAGTTTTGGAGCGTGCATGGCGTTTGGTCGCTGGTGCCCAATCGGGCAAAGCGGGTGCTAGTTCAGTGGGACGCGTGTATGATCCTCACGAGCAGCGGGAGAGATGGCGGGCACCGGGTAGGGGGTTCGTCAAAGTCAATGTGGATGGGGCGAGATGTAGGATGGATGGAACAACTTCATGTGGAGGGGTAATCCGTGATTCTAAGGGTGTTTGGATTACTGGTTTTTCGAAATATATAGGTATTTGTTCGGCTATCGAAGCTGAGCTTTGGGCGGTGTTCGAAGGGATTAAATGTGCTATGGGGGTGGATGGGATGAAGATTGTGTTAGAGACAGATAATTTAGAAGTGATTCGGGTCCTATCAGATCCAGTTTCTCGTTTGATCTCTTCCACTTTGGTTGATTCCATCAAAAACCTGGTTATGGTGCATGGTGCAGTGGAGTTTCGACATGTTTATCGTGACGCTAATGCAGTGGCAAATGCGTTGGCAAAAATGGCGCTGAGGGGTACGTTTGGAACTTGTGTTTTTCCTCATGCCCCCGGTGGCATTATTGAACTTTTGAGAGAGGATTATCCTTCGTCCTAGGCTTGTTTAGAGGCTTAGTCTATTATTTTCGTTTGGTTTATCCACATGATTTGTATGGATTATCTATGGGTACTCTTTTCCCTCATTTAGGTTAGGAGGGTTTTTAATGAGGCCTATGATAATTCCTTTCCCATTCATTTATAAAAAAAAATGAAACTTGCTTGGTTTCAAAATCAACCACAGCTCTATGTTCAACCAACCAATCCATACCCAAAATCACATCAAAACCATAGAACGACAACTTCATCATATCAACCGTAAATACATGACCTTGGACCATTAAAAGACATCTCTTAAATAATCTCCTAACAATAACTGTTTCTCTAAAAGAACTTGTCACTCGCATACCCATATCCAACAATTCTACAGGTATAACAAGCAATTGTACATGCTAGCGCAAAATATGTGAATGTGTAGAAATAGAAACTATCAAAGAAAGTAGTGAAATGGATTGCAAAGTGAAAGTACCTACAATCACATTCGTGTTGTTCCTTCCCTCACAATGCGCATACACCCTCACAGGACCACCACCCTCAGGCTGAACAACAACAATATGAGCAACAACTCTCTAACCTTCCTCCCTACACTGGAAATTACTTCGACCGCACCCACGACCTCTCTACGGCACAACATTAGGTGCAGGAGCATGTCCATCTTTAGCCATCTGCGAACAATCACGCCTTATGTGATCTTGCGAACCACAATTCCAGCAAGTACCATAAGTTCCCCAACACTCACTCGTATGTCGCCTCCTACAACGGCGTGATACCTCTTATCTTGGCGTTTCTTGTACTAACCACCACCAGCACTAGACTCCGCAACCCTCTTTCCAAAGTTAGAATTCTCCAAACGAGAGGACAAACCCAGATTCATCTATATATCCTTAGCTCGGGTAACCATGACATCAAAATCCGTATAATATGAAGCCAACATGTATGTATTTACTTCCGTAACCAGTCCATATCAAAAATGATCACACTGCTGGTGTTTGTTGGGAACCAGTTCAGGGGCATATTGGCTCAACCGAACAAACTGGACCTCGTACTCTGATATAGTCATGTTACCCTGAACCAATGCCATAAACTCACGCTTCTTTTCATCTAAATAAAGGGCTACCAAATTTTTTTTCTTCGGAAAGAAGTTCCAAAGAAATCTCAGGTCACATCCGTAGGTTCCATCCCCACAATGGTAGTAGTCTACCATCTATAAGCATCTCCCTGAAGCAAGGACAATGTACAACCCAACTTACGAACATCAATACACTCCATTTGATCAATAATCCTTCGAGTGCTCGCATAGGAAACCTTCTCAATAGATCCTTAAATCTTTCACAAGCATCATATACGGTCTCATCCTCAGCCCGCCTGAATGAAATGATCTCACCCCACAGCTTGGCATTGAGTGTTGGCAGCTAAAAATGTGTCAGAAACTTCTAGCATAGGTCTCCTCATAAGGTGACTGAGCCAGGTGGCAAAGAATTGAGCCAAGTTTTGGCTCTGTCTCTCAAGGAAAATATGAATAATTTCAGCTTCACAGTATCATCTGATACTCCAGGTTGCTGAAATAGCTGGCAAATCTCTATGAATTGCTTCAAGTTTTGCCTTGGGTCTCTAGTAAGTGCTCCACCAAATTGACATACATTCAAAAGAGTTTGAATCATTACCGGCTTAAGTTCAAAATTCGATGCATTTTCTCTGCACCAATAACTCCTGACATCAGGTTATCAATATTTGGTGCTGAGTGTTCTCGTATTGGTCTCTTTATGGCATCATCCACTACGGGTGCGACAGGCTTTCCTCCGTGTATAGGTGGATTCCCTTGATTCTGTGGGACACCTTCTACTCCTCCGTTACCGTTTTAAGCCATCTCTCTGATTTTCCTCATCAATCTGTGGTAGGTTCGTTCAATTTCAGGGTCAAATGGTTGATAGTCCGTAGGGCGGCTCCTAGTCATACACCAAACAAAACAGATAAGTAAAATAAAACAAAAACAAGTAAAACAAAAAAATAAAACTATGTTGCAATCCCCAGAAATGGGGCCAAAAACTTGTTGACTCGCGTGAGTGTTCGCAAAAGGGGCAGAAAATGTATTGGACAAGTGATAAAAACAGTGCCAAAGATTGAGTCTTTTGCGTGCAAGTATACACGATCGACAAGTAATACAACAATATGCTGAGTATCGATCCCACAAAGATTGTCTTGGAATTCGATTGCTTTGAATGTTTACTTGTTGAAGAAAAATATTGTTTAAGTTGAGAGTGGAGTTGAAAATAAAGTAAAGACAAGACAAGTAAAATAAACTAGTGTTGGCAAGGAGAGTTTCAAATGAATGATGAGCGTTGGCAAGGGATGCTTGGTTTTCACGCTATTCATGCCATGCCAGCTTATAATAATGTCATGCATTGGCATTGTTTGCCGAGCAGATTCAAATTGGCAAAACCTCTCTCGATGGTCATTGCGCTAAATTGATCGTGTAAAAACCCTTATATCTCTATAGTGAATGTTTTTTTTTCAGAAACCAATTTGATTAAGGTCCATTCTATACTCCTAAGGGGTAGATTTCACTTCCGAAGTAAGTTCATCTATTTGAACATCTTCTCTTGAAGAATCTCACCTTCGTATCCAACAACTTGATCGTTGCCACCCAAGCCTGTTAAGATGTTGAGGTGCAATAGGCCAACAGTGCTAGCTCTCGCTTGGCATAGTATTTAGGAAATAGTAAAGTATTCCAGATAGAAGAAATAATTCCGAAGGATTTTTATTATTAAAAACTTAACATAAAAACAATGTTCAACGCAAATATCCCCTACCAACTATTAAATCAGTTCATGGTGAGGGTATCAACCACAGAACCTTCAACGTTTTTCAAACACATCATCATTAAAAAGAAAATAAAATAACTAGACAAAGAGAGTTGGCAAGAAAGGGTCTCTCTATGCAACCCTTCAAGATCCAACTATTAAATATCCACTATTTTTTTTGGAGATTGATCCAATCGCTATTTTCTCGCAGCCTGGTCTGGTCTTATTTTTCGGGTTCAAAGGCTACTTGGCCTGACATCAAATTCCTCTTCTCTGTCACCAGTGATTGCCATTGTTTGGTCCATCTGTGCCAATAGCATCTCAGCATTCTCTCTGGCATTCCTTCTCGCGTTTCTCTTTTCTGCCAATTCCTTTGCCAAACCTACAAAATTACCAACAAAACAACCCTTCACACTGCATAGACAAAAAATCTAAACTTCTTATACAAATGCATGAATTTAACATCTAAGTGCAAGTAAATGTACTCAAAAGCAAGAAAAATCATTGAAAGAATGATATAAAAATCAATACTTTTGAGGAGGTAACAAAAATGCAACAAATAAAACAATTAGGCTAACTTGAGCAAGAATCCAAGATGTTCACGTTTCAAATCAAAAATAATTTCTTACTCGTAATAATAAGGCAATGGATCCCCAATTGTTATCCCAACCTAGAACATATTAATCAAAGAATCATGTTATCAAACATCGTACATAACATACAATTTAACCATCAACATCAAAATCAACATAACTTACCTTCCGATTATCACAAACATGACTCTGATACCAAAAAATATAACCCCCTTGACCCGGTCTAAGCGCTACACTGGACCGAGTAAGTTACACTAGGTTTACCGAAGAAAACCCGTGAAGGTTTACCTCGACAAACGACCATTTTTTTCTTTTATCTTATCTAGATGCATTTAATTAACCTATGGTGAAGTTTAAGGCAGCGAGATTAGACAAGCATTTCAAGCTTAATCTAAACCCCCACAACCACTTTCAAACCTTTAGAAAGCTGAAAATTATGTTTCTACTCATCGACTACGCAAAGCGTCCACGCTGATGCAAAAATCAAGCGCCTGATGCTTCCAAAACTTCACCTCATGCTTCCAGATTATCCTCCTTTGTTTTGTCCACATAAAACCAGAGGATTAATGCATCACTTAGCATTCAAAAATCCCAGGAACAACAATCTCCAACTTTGCTTCACTAAACCTCATCAAACTTCTCTTGAAACAACCGAAAACACCAACAAACACCACTCTAATCAAACCCAGCCATAACCAAACGATTTAAACAACACAACAACATCAATTAACATTTAGAAACACCCTAATATCACCATTTTACCTCCAAAATTCAATATTCAACCACAACTCCTCAAAAACCCAATTCTAGGAACCTAGAAAATTAGAGACTCACCTAGTTTCGGGTTCCAATGTTAAAACCAACTTATTAACATTATAAAATATCAATATCACGTTCTACTCAAATCAAGAACCCAGTAAAACAAATCCAAAATGAACCTAACTCAATTTCACCAATTAAATCTCAATTAAACCAAATTTACACAATTAAATCACCAAAACCCATTAGAAAAGATATGTAAAGGATCAATAACTTGAGAATTTCAGTAAAAAACCATTCATTAAAGGAGAAGAACGAACCTCACATCCAATGATTGAAATCCCCTCAATTGGATGATTTTTACTCTTGAAAAACAAAGGAAATCAATGAGATTGTGTAAAAACAAGTTAAGAAATCTATTAGGAATTATTAGTTTAAGAAAACAAGATCATTACCTCAAATATTTGCTGGAAAATAAGTGTTTGGCTGAAGAGATTTTGAGAGAAAAATTACGTCAAATTTGCTTTTAAGAATAACTACCTTCTTTTTATTAAAATTCCTTTTAATCCTTTAATTAAAACACTTTAGAACTAATTCAATTAATAGAAAAATCTGATGAAAACATTTAGATATATTAGCTCCTTAAAAATTCAAAGTTTTGACCCTTTTACAAAACAATCACTAAAAACAGTTTTACAATTTTACATTTTGGTCACTAGTCCCAAAATGTCAAATCTCCAAAACTTATTTTCCGAAATTGATTTCAACATAATCTTTAGTATATTAAATGAGGATTTTAGAGATTTTTTTTTCATATTTTTATCATTCTCAAAAATACTTATTCCAATTTAAATCCCGAAACTAACTCGAATCACTAACAAAATTCTTCCAAACCGTCTAATATTTTCGATTAACATCTAGACCCAAAATTGAGGTGTTACACTGAGTCACAAAAGGCTGTCAGATGTGGTTCATTTCTTGCTTTAAATAGAATTCCTTGTCAAAGATTCTTTCCAATTGTACCTTACAATCCTTAAAGCTGCATCATAGTGACTCCTCTCGGGTTTTTGCATGAACTGGCTTAGACATTGAACCCCAAAAGCTATGTCTGGCGATTAACAAAAAAACCTTTAGTTTCAAGATTAAATAAGATGTATCCCTTTTGAACTAAAGAGTAGACAAAAAGCACTGAAGGTATAGCTTTCGGAGTAAATGTGTCACTGTAATTAGTTATTGTAGCGTAAGCAAGGCAACCAAACACACGTAGATGAGATAATGAAGGTTGTTTATGATATAACATTTTATACGGATATTTACAATCTATAACAATAGAAGGCAAACAATTTATAACATGGCACGCAGTGTTAATGCACTCTCCCCAAAATTTAGTGGGTACATGAGAATGAAATTTTAATGCTCTAGCAACCTCTAACAAATGACGGTGCTTGCATTCATCAGCATCGTTTTGCTGAGGTGTGTAAACACAAGAATGTTGATGTATAATACCATTTAAGGTGAAAGACTCAACTCATTCAGATGCAAAAAAAAAAAAACTCTGAGCCATTATCACTATGTATAGTTTTAATAACAGCGAAAAATTGAGTATGGACATAGGCAATAAACTGTTTAAGAGCAACTAGAGCGTCACTTTTAATTTTAAGTAAATGTATCCAAGTCATTCGAGTTTGATCATCCACAGTAGTTAAAATATATATCACCTCTGTGTGTACTAATGTGATATGGTTCCTATAGATCAATATGAATGAGAGAAAAAAGAGATTTTTCACGAGATTGACTAACAAGAAATGTCAAATGAGATTGCTTAGTAGGAGGGCATATGTCACACTGTTTTATTTCATCTTTGTGTAAATCAATACAAAAATTAAAAGGAACTTTAGACTAGGTGGTAACAGATGTATGTCCTAGCCTAGCATGCCAAACTGTACTATGATGTTTATCAGAATGAACAATAGAAGACAAGTAAGAAGCATCATGTTTAACAATCTGTGAAATATCAGCCATCAACTTTGGATCTAAAAAACTATTTGGCTACAAAATGTAAAGACCCCTTCTTGTTTTACCAACCCCTTCATCTTTCCACTGTAAAGGTACTGTAAATTGCAAAAATTAGGAAAGAAAACAACCATGCAATTCAAATCTTTGGTTAATTGAGATATAGAAATGAGATTATAATTGAAGTTAGGAGTATACATGACTTTTGTTAAGACATCTGTAGAGGTCAAATTATACGATCTTGTATGAGAAACTTGTGTAGTATTATCATTTGGCAATTGAATAACAGAAGATGAAGTACAAGGAATAGGCAGATTCAAACAATCAATGTTAAAGTCGTGTGATTAGTTGCCTCAGTATCAAGAATCCACTCAGAAATTGACGAGTCAACATATGTACATGTCATGTGTGCTTGCATTACTGGCTCTTTTCTTAGTAGATTTAATATCTGTTGATATTGTTCTAGAGTAAAGGTAGGAGCTTGTGCTAGCATAGAAACACTTGAACCTCTTGGTGCTTTATTTATATCAGATGTATTGATTGAATTAAATGTTGATTGTCACGGACCAAACTTTTAGGACCGAGTCATTGGCGCAAACATCGAGCAACGAGGTTGTGCGCGGAGCATCGGGCTCGCCAAGACCATCAAACTTGGCCTAGCACTTGGAGAATGCTAGAAAGCTCGCAAGCCCACCAGACTTAGTAAATTCCATGGAGGATTTACCGGGGTAACTTGGATGGTAAAATGTGATAAGCCATTGTGATTATCACTCATATTATTTGTAATTATCGTAGAGATAATGTTTGTGATAATTAGAGATTTAAACTAAGGGATAGAGTAGATCTCGACCGTCGATGTAATTTAAACTGTACCGTTGGATCAAGGGGAGTTCAACTATAAATAGAGCCTCCCCAGCTTAGTTGTAATCACTTCACCTCATTATTCATTCATTCTCTGAGTAATACCAAGAAGAATTTACTCTAACTCCTTGAGTGTTCTTTCATTGTTCTTAGTGTTCTTCGTTTGTTCTTGTTGCCATCACTTTCAGTTGTTCTTTTATCAGCTTCCGCGTAGAACGATCATTTGTTCGAGGGCTTTAGAAGTGTTTGATCTTCTAGAGCAAGAATCCAGTTTAACTTAGGCGTTTGTCAGGAGAGCTTCGCCTAAGGTCGCGGTGTTTTGTTAGCAGGAGTCTAGCCCCGTGACAAGTGGATTTAGGCTTACTTAGTCACACAAGGTTCCGCGAGTCAACTAAGGTCGCACGTTCCAGGTAGCGAAAGTTTACGGACGTGACAATTGGTATCAGAGCGAGTCGAGGGGACTTGTATTTAGACCAGCTTGCAGTTGCAGTCAAGCGTGGTGGCGATTTGCGCTCGAGTTAGTCGAAGTGATCAGACTAGTTTGTGCTAAATAACGGAACGAGATGGCACCGAAGAATAAGTTGGCAACGATGGGCCAGGTAGAAGAAGCTATCGAGGAATCTAAGGGGGAAATCAGAGACGAGATTGAGAACCTTCTTACTGAGTTGTACGACAAGCTTAATGGCCGTGACAACTCCCTTGAGACCGAGATAGTCTCGGTAAAGGACAAACAGTAGATAGACTTTTCGTCGTTGGAGGATAGGGTCGATAGACTTGTGGAATCTGAAAGGGAGGCCAAGAAGTTCCTAAGTGATGTGAAGTCACATTCTGAAGAATGGAGATCTATTGAGCGCGAGTTCAAGGACACGACGCGACATATCCTCGATGAGTTGATGATAATTCAAAAGAGTTGTGTTCGTAGAGTCGAGATGGAGGCTTTGCGAAAGGAGATGAATGAGCTCAAGATTGAGCTGCTCAGTTGCAAGACCGTATTGAGTGAATGGGGTGTGCTCAAGACCTTCTTAGAGGAGCTTAGACCGGGGGCGAAGCTCGCATTAGAGCAAGGTGACGCCAAGAGGCTTGTAGAGGCAGCCAGCGTTGCCAAACCTCCGACCGAGCCTGCAGGAATCAAGAAAGCTCGTGTTGAATCAACCAAGCCCGGTTCGAAAGACAAAGGGAATGGGGAGTCTAAGCTTGTGCCGAAGAAGAAGGAGAGCAAGAAGTTGAAGTGCTACTTCTGTGATGGTTCCCATTTGATAAGGGGATGTCCCGAGAAGAACCGCCTTGCTGCCATGGTGAGGATAGCAGACGAGTCAAGGGGGAAGTAGTGAGACTTGGGGTGATCAGGTATGCCAGTGCCGCCAAGCCGAGTGAGAGTCATGGTTCGACTACGAGTGCCAAAGTAGTCAAGCCAAGACCGAGACCTGGTGCGACAGCAAATGAGGAAACTATCAAGTCGAGAGAGGAGAAGCAATTGGAGTGCTAACGATGTAAGTGGCTTCACAAGGTGCGAGATTGCCCGTTGAGTTCTGCCATGGTGTATCTTGACCGAGGGCAGAATAATTTAGACATGTCCGAGAAGGCTACGAATGAGTCTGTCGAGCATGTTCGTGGGAAGAATATGGCTTCAAAGACCATCGTGCGAAGAAGGTCGAAGAGAAAGATTTCCGAGGATATTCTTGGGGAAAAGAGCATCACTTCAAAGGCACCGACTAGAAAAGGGTCGAAGGAAGAACAAGCCGAGGATGTTCGTGTAAAGAACACTTCTTAAGAGACCAAAGTTAAAAATGGGCCAAATAAGGCCAAGCCGTTAAGGGACATTGGGACCGTTGACACACAACCTATGGGCAAGGTTGGAAATGAGCGAAGGACTTCAAGTAAGAAGCGCTGACACAAGAGGAAGCACCGGTCTTCAAAGAAGAAGGGTCGATGCAAGAAGAAGCAGGCACCAAACTCTTGTTTAAGAGGGCGGATGCAATCAGGGGCAACAGACTTTGTGGCAGAAGGGCCGGTGCATGCAAAGAACTTCAAGGAGGGACATTCGATGCAAAGGGGGCCAGACTTCGAGGAGAAAGAAGGGCTGACCCATTTTAGGGTAAATGCAGCGACCGAGAGGAAGGTACATCGCAAACACATTCTTAGTGTTTTTTATTTTGATTTACCGTCTTTGAAGAGCGTAGGTCGAGTAAGACCTAGCCGTCGGTGTGGGAGAACCAAAGATTGGAAGGGACCTTTCGGAGTTTTGGGAGCTCGACAGGTGTTCAATGTTGCGATTTCTAAGTCTTTGCCGCTGGATCGAGAGGATCCAAATCGAGGTAAATCAGATGTTATGGGAAAGAGTTCCTATGATTGTGATGTACCAAGTGGCATCCTAGCACGCGATTGTCCAAACCAGTTTGAACCAAGGTAAGTAGTTCGTATGGGAGAATTGCATGCAGCCGATGCATCGAAGAGTTATCAAGTTGACCCTGCCCAGGATCGTTCGAGTGGAGCGGCGAGGGCGTCGCTAAGTTCAGTGGGGGAGAATGTCACGGACCAAACTTTTGGGACCGGGTCATTGGCGCAAATATCGAGCAGCGAGGTTGTGCGCAGAGCATCGGGCTCGCCAAGACCATCAGACTTGGCCTGGCACTTGGAGAATGCTAGAAAGCCCGCAAGCCCACCAGACTTAGTAAATTCCATGGAGGATTTACGGAGGTAACTTGGATGGTAAAATGCGATAAGCCATTGTGATTATCACTCATATTATTTGTAATTATCGTAGAGATAATGTTTGTGATAATTAGAGATTTAAACTAAGGGATAGAGTAGATCTCGATCGTCGATGTAATTTAAACTGTAACGTTGGATCAAGGGGAGTTCAACTATAAATAGAGCCTCCCCAGCTCAGTTGTAATCACTTCACCTCATTATTCATTCATTCTCTGAGTAATACCAAGAAGCATTTACTCTAACTCCTTGAGTGTTCTTTCATTGTTCTTAGTGTTCTTTGTTTGTTCTTGTTGCCATCACTTTCAGTTGTTCTTTTATCAGCTTTCGCGTAGAACGGTCATTCGTTCGAGGGCTTTAGAAGTGTTTGATCTTCTAGAGCGAGAATCTAGTTTAACTTAGGCGTTTGTCAGGAGAGCTTCGCCTAAGGTCGCGGTGTTTTGTTAGCAGGAGTCTAGCCCCGTGACAAGTGGATTTAGGCTTACTTAGTCGCACAAGGTTCCGCGAGTCGACTAAGGCCGCACATTCTAGGTAGCGAAAGTCTACGGACGTGACATTGATCTATTGCCAGTTGAACTTTTTTTTGGTAAACTTGAAATTAGATGGATATCCAATTAATTTACTTATTGACCATAATCACACATTCCATTGAACCTTCTCTTAATTAAATAACTATAGAACTAACTTAACTAACTCTTAATCATAACACTATCTTAATTCAACCAAATTCGGAGTATTTTTCTATCCAACCACTATAATTTGCTTATGTTGTCGTCCTTATATCAACAAATTTAGAGTTATGATATTTCTAAGTTTAACGACCCTTTCTTTCTCGCAAAAATTCTAGAATCAAAACATTAATCCGAAATTCGACCCTTCTGTTCTTCTAACCCCATTAGAAAGCAGTAAAGAAAATTGTATATAATAAAATAAGAGAAAAAAATAATATACCTCAAAGACTATTAAAAATAAATATTTTTTTAAAATTTTTGAATGATTAATATAATTTTTAAAATATATATACAGTTAAAGAAGGGCAAATAAGTACATCCACCATATCAATATCTTTTAATTGGACTTCTAGTCCTCTCATTAGTATAGTCTAGGGCCCAAGGTATGTGCTAGAATTGGGCAACCCAAATGAAATTGAGAATAACTTCAGTCGGGGATAGTTAAGAATTCAAAAGCTTAAATATTTGCAGAAGCAGTTTTTATTAAAAGATGGTGTTATAAATTAATCAGATGATTTCTGAGTTTGTAATTTAATTCTTGTTCAGTCATCAAATATTTGGTATTTCTACTAATTTAATCTCACAAAATTTATATGAACTGGATTTTTATGGTATCAATTCACATTGATATTAAAACTTCTTTGAATTTTGATTTCTAATTGAAATTACATGTACAATTATGTTGCTGCGTGTTACAATTGTGATTTTTATGATAATGAACTTGGAAAATATGTTTTCTTTTTTACAAATTCTATCTAATCCTAATCCTACCTAGAGAGAAGGGAACGAAAAACTTTAGGAGAAGGAAGAGGATGCTCCTACTGAATTTAAAATTCATAAGCTAAAAAAAATAAAAAAAAAATAATTTGGCGGTTGACTAATCGACCAAATGTGCTTGCAGAAATATTTCAAGAGCCAGATATGAAGTTTTTTTAATATTCACATAAGTGTTATGTTATTTAATCAAGAGTTTGAATTTAATGAATATATCTGTTAAATCAAAAGTTATTATTAAAGCAGATCTTATGCTATTCAACTTCCACAAATTTTCTCTCTATAGTATAGAGCACCGTAATTTTTTTTAAAACTTTGTTTAGCCGGCTATAATACCGACTTTAATATTGGTCGTTGTCCGTTAATTTTTTTTAATAAGAGTAATTCTGTTTTTGTAGCACATTTTTCTTTATATTTGTGGCACGATTTTTTTTGTCATTGTGGCACGTTTATCTCTGCCTTTTAGCACATTTTCGTCTTCTTTCTCGTTCGTTTTGCCATTTTTTTATTTTATGTTTTTTCAGGGTTAGATTTGACGATGCCACGACTGATCAAGTTGACGCTTATTTGTAATCATGTTGATTTTCCCTACTCTGGACCCTCATACTGAATTTGGATACGCGATTTGCATTCGTGGATAGTTTCTCACAACGCTCGGCTCTGATTTGAAGTTTTTGGTGGTCTTTCAATAGCTTAATCCCCTTTTGTGGTTCGTTTGCCGATGGAGTCAGATTTGTTTGTATCTATTTTTCATTTGAGTCGTTTGGCTAGGTTTTTAAAATTTTCCATGTATGATATAAAGTGGTCAATTTCTTTTTTTATCCATAATGTATGATTTTATTGATAGGAAAATCATACAAGAAAACATTATCGTGTGCCTCATTAAAAATCTCCCTAATCTTAATTGGAGGGAAAAAGAGTACAAACACGACAATGTACGAACAAGACGCGAATATACACCACATTTCCGACAACACTTTACTCCATAAAACTACACACCACAAAGCTAGCATCATCTCACATAACACTTCCATGACCAAAAAATCAAAGCTAGTCTCTCTTCATGCCAAAATTGATCCCAGATCGTCATACCAGGACAAGACTAACACCAAGGAATTACAGGATTACGCGGAACCAAGATTGCCGATCCACCCTCCCTTTCGCCAACATATCCGCCATTACATTTGCTTTTCACAGGACGAGAAAAACCCTCGTCAATTTGGCGAAACCAACGCTACAACCTCCACGGGCATCAATCTTCATGTAATACCCAAGCGATAGCCACCTTAGAGTCTGAGTCAATGATAATGGAATGTGTCATAGTCCAATGAGAGTCGAGTAACATATGCAATGCGTATGAAATCACTCTAAGCTCTGCCTCTGTCAATATTAAACTTCAACGCTCCATGTAACGAGGACTCCCAAACAGCACCATGTCGCGCCATTCCTTCCCCAAACCTTGCCACGCACCATTGCTATGGTTGCGCATCCATCACTTCCTCCATTTTATTCCATACTAGAATTTGTTCCTCACAAGAGTAGGGGCGTATACACATGCAATTTCACACCGCGAATTTTTCGAGGTCCAAGTTCCCCATAATGTGATGAAATTTCTATCTACTAACGATCCTTCCAATCAAAATCTAGAGACCTCTCATACCACTATTAAACCCCTGATCGGCCATTCGACGGTACCACTAAATACTCAAAGGCATTAGAATTCCATATCTGTGACACAATTAACTTCGTGATTTCCTCTAACTTAATCTCCTGAATAAACACAATCTTTATTTTGTGTTGTTGCAATAGGACTCGCACCACCTTCTTCTTCGCTAAGATCCTCATATCTCTCACATTCCACGACAACACTCTCATCGCCTTTGCTATTATCGACACTCTCCCTGTTCAATCGAATTCGCAATATCCCTTATTATCTCTTTCTTGTTTCCAATAGTCATAGCTCCTAGGAATTTTCCCAATTCAACCATTGCACGATCTTCATTCAAAATTCTTTGTTGCCGAGATGTATTTGCTTTACCTCTTCCCCGACCTCGGCCCTTTGTTTTACGTGAATTTTTTTTCTTGAGCAGCATGAGCCAGTGAGTTTAACACAATTGCATGTAAGTTATTTGCTTTGGGACTCTTACCCTTTACCCCCATATTTTCAGCCTGGAGAGTTTTACTCGATGTAAAGTTCTTTTTACTCAGCCCAGCCTCATGTTGGGAAACGCCAGTACACCCCATGGCACAACGAAAAAATTATTCAATGTATTCCACCAATGATCCATGTAAGAGGAATGAATCCGAGGTGAAAAGAGATAAAACATTACCTTAATTGAATCTGGAAAACCGCAGGGAGTTAGGAGAATCAATTCTTCTAAAATGATATTGGATGCAAGTCATCACAATAGCGTTTCGATCTCTACGCAGTCCATCTGAAAAAAAACGAATAATATTTTCTCTTCTCTAACTGTTAGAGAGATTTTTCGTGAAAGCATACTTTGGTTGTTAGACCTTATGCCTTTATATAGCATTCAAAAACCTAATTCTAATTAAATTCGAATTCTTTAAATATACAATATATTTAACCGAATATAATTAAATCTGTAGAATCTGATTCTACTTCAATCAGGTTTCTTTAGGGATATATATATATATATTAGCAGTATCTCATAATTACAATAATTGTCTAGTATTAATATATATATAAACGAAATTATCTATAATTACAATAATCATAATAGTTTCGATTTTTACTTATGTCTTGCACAACAAGTTTGTACACATGCTATCAGTCGATATTTGTTCGTTTCAATCATAGGGTGTGACCCTTGTAGGTTCATATAACGTTAGCAGTAATATCTAGAACAATTCTAATATTACAAGCAATGAGTGGCATCTAGCAATACATCATTGCTACATAAGTTACAGGAAGTCGTGGTTCGACATAACCTTTTTCGTGATTAACTTTTTTCATGTATTACATCCTTTTGTCCTTATATTTAGATCGGACACAAGTCATGGAATAGTCACACTTGTATAGTCCATCTAATATTTCTTGATATCTTGAGTAGACTATTATAAACGAATAACTATGATATCTCATATCAATTTATTCGAGCATGGCCATGCATTTCTAGTCTCACTCAATCAAGTGACCTATGATATTACTCCTATTATGTAGGAGGGACAAATCATATCTTGATCAACCATATTCCGCTACCTAGATTGCAACATATCCAATATCAGTCTTTATAGTGTAGTCAGTTACGACACACGTTTGATTGTATCAAAATATGTCACTCACAATGTTGAAATAACGATGATCTCAAGTCTGAGGATCATACATGTAGTTATCACTATGAACAATGTTGTGATTGTCACATAATAATCCAAGAAACATGCTCATAGCAGGTTAGTCCAATATGTCATTCTCTAACACAAACTTATGTATTGATCTTGACATCTCCATGCCAATGACAACACTTTGTCATCAATCAACTACATATTAGTCTTAATATATTATTGTTGTTCATGCCCATAATAATATTCGACTAAAGACATTTTAAGAATAACTATATTATTCTAAGGACTTTATTATAATTCAATTTATTTATAAACACGCAGAATAAGACTGAAATAATAATAATAATAATAGCTTTATATTAATAAATAAGAGAAAATAAGTATATTTTTTACCCTTTACCCCATATTTTCAGCCTGAAGAGTTTTACTTTATGTAAAATTCATTTTACTCGGCCCAGCCTCAATGTTTTACAGGTTAGCATAACACATCGGGCAGTCAACAAAATTCAACTCGTTATCATTATCCCATCCACCATTACCTGGTTGACTGTCTTCAATGCGCGACACCATCCCGACCTCTTCATTGGTCATCCATCCCCCTAAACTAATCTACTTCTCACTTATTTGTTCCTTAGACTGACCAATCGCCTCACGCAGCGCATTTGACTACCACCTTGGTAACACTTGCAACGACGGTCGATCTACACTCCCTCCTAATTCCTTAGTTCTGTTGTCACTCTGATTTGTCACACTCTTTCCCTCTTTATTCCCATCACCCTCCTATATCTCCTTATCCATCTGTATCGACTCCTTCATCCCCTCATTCTCACCCCGGTCACTATTCTCCCTCATCACAATCCCCTTCACACACACACTACAAATTGGTTGATCTAGTAGTGTTTCAATTTCAGCAACATATACACTAAACAGTTGCCCTTCCACACACACCTCTATACGCTCCATATGTTTTGTCCCCTTTCAAACGAGTTTGGCTCCACCGTCATGTCATCACATCTCAGTAGTATTCCCCAAAGCGTAGCCACATTCTCAATCGAGCCGCGTGACCAAATATGTATCGGCATCCCAGAAATTGATAACCGTGCTCTTTTACTTCCCCTATCTAAAACTGGATCCCAATTTTCCACCTTTGAAAACCATTTCAACAACATATTACTATTAAGTGTTTCATGTCTTGTTTTTATCATCTACAAACATCAAAAGGACTCTTGCGCCTGAAATCCTCATTATCGAAAAATCCCCCAAATCAACCAATTTCAATTCTTTCGCCAGAACTGAGATTCCAATTGGATATTGGCACCACGCTATTGCACAAGTATTCAAGACATCAATCTTCTTTTCATCCACCACACCTTGTACTCTTCGCTTCCCTTTATTATCCACATCCAATTTCATTTTCCCCATCTCTTATTCTCCCACATTTTGATTCTTTTTGCGCCACCAGAAGTTGTTCCTTGGCTCTTGGGTCAATGAGACTCGCAATCAATCGCCCTTTGTACATCTTCTTCGAATAAAACCATATCTTGTTCCCTCTCTTGATCGCTTTGTTGGGATGAACGCGTTCAACACTTTTCCATGGCGATCTAATACTTGCCACAATCCCTTCCAATGGATATGTTTCGATAGGTTTCCCACAAAGATCGTCCACACTTCTCATCCAAAGTTAATTGATACGGTTTTAGGCCTCGATTTCAAAGTCGAACAAAATAAGAAAATAAAGTAAGGTGAAAGGTCTAACCACGCTAGTTTCACTTCCAAGTCATGGCACTCAACGAAGGCAGGGGTTTAGACGGCGCAGGGTTTACACAATTGCTCCCATTTTCCTTTTTGTTTTTTATGTGTCAATATTATAGGAAAATGTCCGATAATAGTTGTAAAACTTTATTTTAATTTTAAATATTTTATCTTTTCAATAAGACCAACTGCTTCTATTAAAAAATTTTCACAAATTTCTTTGATCTAGGCAATCCAAATTGATATAGAAGTATGGACTTGTGTCTAAATCCACTTTAATAAAAAGGCAATATTCAAAACTTTAATATCTTCAACTCCAGCCTCCTCTCCTACTTGGAAAATAAGATAGAAATCACGTTTATCTCTTTTGTTAATGTTAAACGTATGAATTAATATTAGTTAGAGTGAAGTCGGAAATTAAAAGTTAACGAGACCGAAAATAAAATATTAGTATAAGAGTTTTATAGAAATTAAAAAATAACAAGACTAAAAATGTCAAAAAGCAGGATTTGATATGTTGATTTCAAGTAAAACAAGTTTACTTTCACTTATACGTTTACCACTAAGGCAAAAAAACTATTTTATGATATCAAAGTCAGTAAAATAAATTGTAATTTAAAATTTTTATAAGAGCCAAATTAAAAAATGGATCGTAAGAATGGGAAAATAGATCGTAAGCAGGGATGGAGCCGAGATTTGGGGTTAGGGGGAAAACATAAATGTTTAAAAGTTGGGGAGGGAAAATTCAAAAATAAACCAATTTTTAAAACAACCACACATCTTAATAACTCTGTCACTAATCGTAAGAGTAGGTCGCGGAGCAGGCCTCTGTCAGCCCCTCATGTGGCTACGTTCCTGAATATTAGGGTGTATCTAGACACAATAATATAATTGTATGAAAGTGTAATTACTACCTTAATGATTATACACTCGTGTGATTATTAGAAATTTTAAATTACGTAGACATGTTTAGCATGCACAATATAATTACATATGAAATTTTATGTGATATTTAGGTGTACAAATTATAATTACATAATTACATACGATTAAATTCTAAATAATATTAAGGTAATATTTACCAGTGGTCTTTTTTATTTAGGGTGTGTTCTATTTTGTTCACCAGAATTCAAAAAAGATTATTTTGGTCACTTGCGTTTAGAATCGTTTCTATTTTGGTCCATTGGTCGTTAGTCTCCGTTACTTAAAAAAATTAGTTTTTAATTTAACCCACAAACTTTCAAAATTTTATTTTTCACCATCTTCCCCAAAAATTATAAAACTAAAACCCAAAAATTAAATCAATGGCTATATCCCAACACTACAATCCATTCCTTCAAGATTAAAAGCGTCAGCTTTCATTGCTCTTGGGGAAATACAAATATAGGAACAAAAATTTGGTGGAAAAATTAAGTTTATTTGTTCACTTTGAATGGGAAAAAACAAAAACAAGAGCCATTATATGCCTCGCAGCCTGAAAGTTATAAATCTTATACTGCTCCGACTCTTCATTATTCTTAAAGTATCCATGTCGAACAAGCACACCAGGAACATTTTCAAACATGGGTATAAAGATATGATCTTCCAATTTCTAACGATTCTCAAATATATAGAAAAACTTTAAAAATGAAAATGAACATACCCATGTCAGAAAAATACAAATACCCCACAGTTACACACATTTCGAGTAACATATGTTAAATCTATGGGAAGTAAAATAAGTTTCCATGGAGTCTACACTCAGATTGTTTATGCATTTCTTAAGGATATGTAATATTCTCTCACTTTTTTCCTTTATATTCATTGAGGGATGACAGGGGTGAACAACAAAACTATTCAAACAATTACATATATTGCCATTGCCTTCAGCAAAACTTGACAAGCTGTTCTCTTTTATTGTTTACCATGCATTATCCTGGTTCTGTTTCTCTCATATAAGCCACATAAAGAAAAGTTCTTTTGAACATGTTTCAGAAAGCATGTGTTACCTGTAAAAACTGAAATTCAGTTATTAGTGCACGTGCATCAACATTTTTGTATGTAATATTTTGAAAATAAAAAATGCCAATCAACTTCTCATTTTCGATTTCTCTTCCTTTCACGGTATTGAAATTAGGACAACGCAACGAATTAATCGTATACTAATAAAACAGCTAAAACAAGATCAGATATGTATATACATGAGTCTTTGGACCGTGTATCTCAAAACAAATTTCTTGGTTTTGTTTTGTTTTTACAGTCAGAAGACTACCTTGCTATGGTTTTGTCTAGCATATAAACCACGAACTCTGCATCAAGAGATACACAAAAAGACAAAGTAAAGAGTAAATTTTGCAAGATAAAAAGGAAATTTGCTTGCAACAAAAGAATAAAATCATAGGAGTAACATGTGAAATAGAATCCTGAATAAACTTCAATGTAGTATCTTCTAATATAATAATAATTCATGAAGTTCATGTGCAAATATAAAATACTTCAAAGCACCACAGATCCGATAAAAAAAACAATAAACAATATTTAAAAAAGTATTAGACCCCAGATTTATGTGGTTTCCCCATAAGCAACACTTGGTTGTTACCTGCAGACAAGATTTAAACTATGAATTTCATCTTTCGTAGCACCAAACTCTTGTTGTATAGCCATTTGATCTTCTATCAGCCTGCTGTTATCACTCAAAAGCTTCCGAATTTACAATGGAAGCTGCCGCTTTTAATCTTGGGGGAATGGATTGTAGTGTTGGGTTATAGCTATTTTCTGGGATTTTAGTTTTATAATTTTTGGGGAAGATGGTGAAAAATAAAATTTTGAAAGTTTGGGGTTAAATTAGAAACTATTTTTTTTAAGTAACGGAGACTAACGGCCAATGGACCAAAATAGAAACGATTCTAAACGTAAGTGACCAAAATAATCTTTTTTTGAATTCTGGTGACCAAAATAGAACACACCCTAAACGAAAGGGACCACTGGTGAAGATTACCCTAATATTAATTATTAAATAAAAGTATAAAGTCAAAAAAATATCACTAACGTTTGAGTGAATAGTCACTTTGGTTTATATTTTTTTAGAGCAATTCAACCTCTAACGTTTCATTTTGGGTCAAAAAGGCCCTCTCTACTGAAAACAATTGTTAGAAAACTGACGGTAAATGGTTTGAAATGACTTGACAGAATGATAAGTAAACAAGAAAAATTTATTTTATATTTTATATAATTTTATAAAATTATTTTTTTGATTGATGTAACTAGGGGTGATAATGAGCCTGACCGGCTCGCGAGCTACTCGGGCTCGGCTCGGTCAAAGCTCGGCTCGAGTGAGCTCGACTCGGGCTCAGGCTCGGCTCGAAACCTTAACAAGCCGAGTCGAGCTTACCCAAGCTCGGCTCGAAAAGCTCGTGAACAGGCTCGGAATCTACATATGCACTAAAATAATTTATGTGTTTGTATTTTCTTTCATTAGTTGATTGTTGTTTCATTTTTTATTTTTTTAATTATGTGTTTGTATTATAAGAATATTTATTGATTATTTGGATTAATCTAATTTTGGCACTTTTTCCCCTTTCCGGTCATTGAATTTCGTTTATTAAAGGGATTTTTAATAAATATTTTATATAAAAAAATTATAGCAAAATTTTCCATTTCGAGCCGAGCCGTGCCTGACGAGCCCGAGCCGAGCCTGACGAGCTTCGAGCCCGAGCCGAGCCCAATAGAATTGTTTTCGAGCCGAGCTCGAGCCTAAAATTCCGAGCTCGGCGAGCCGAGCCTGGCCAGGCTCGGGCTCAGCTCGGCTCGTTATCACCCCTAGATGTAACGTTTTTTCAAGTCAACACATTTGTCTATATGATATTGCCATGTTAACGTGCACTGCCATATTTGGTTTGTCACGTCATTTCAACCCATTTACCGTTAGTTGACTAACAGTTTTCATCTATAAATGAGTCATTTTGACCCAAAATGAAATGTTGATGGTTGAATTACTTAAAAAAAAACTAAGGGATAAAGTGATTATTCAGTCAAATATTATGAGGCATTTTTTTGGCTTTATGACTAAATAAAATTATTAGGTTTTAAAACGAATTGTTAGATATATTATATTATAGACCCTAATGTGTAGCAAGAGCAGTAATAAAGTTGATATTATAAAGAAAAAAAGTACATATACATACAGATATTTTATAATAATAAATCCTAATGTGTGAGCTAAAAATAATAATAACGATAGAGTAAGTGTTTATGATCGGTTGGTCAGAGCTGCTTACATGTTCCCTTTCTCTAAATTTCAGGTTCAAAACTTCATAGGAGTATTTTTTCATTTAGAGTTTTCCCTTACCTTCTCTGGGTAAAAGTAGAAGTAGTATTTATCAAAAAATAATAATAATAACGTTAATGCATAAAAAAAGAGTATTACGGTAAATGGTTGTTCGAACACAGCATAACTTTATAATTACATATGATTACACTCAAATCCAGTTATAATGTGACTTTCCAAGTGTGTCTTTAATGTATTGGTAATGTATAGTTCTAAATATTAGGATAAATTATCTTTTCATCACTAGTTTTCTTTTTACTCTCATTTTGATCACTGAAGTTTAAATTTTTTAATTTAATCAATAAACTTTGACATTACTTCTATTTTAATCACTTAGACGTCAAATCAATAACAATAAGGTGACGTCACATGGATTTTGATGACATGGACTGTTGTTTGTTGATGTTCACATATTATTCATATCTCTCTCTCTCTCTTGCCAAAATCTAACCTTTCTTACGAAAATTTTTAAATTGAAGTTGTTGAAGTCATACTTACAGACAACTATGTCGCAAGAAAGGTTAAATGAAGTTGCTTTGATGGCAACTGAGAGTGATCTTTTGGAAGAAGTTAATATTGCAAATGTTGTAAATAATTTTGCTCAAAACATGCAAAATGAGCGGCACCTTTTAAGTGAAAATATTAGATTTTTAGTTGTTTATGTGTGAATTTTTGTTGTTCAAGAGAGTAATTAAACAATTTTTTGTATTAAGATATTTTTTAAAAAATTATTTAGACTATAAATTAAGGGCCCATTTCTATAAATTGCATAGGACTCCATAATTTTTTGAACCACACTTGACTATTAAACACCAAGATAGTGTACTTAAATAAAAGAATAAGCCACGGACAACACCAAACAAGATGTCAAATGACGTGTTGAAATCAATCGATAATCTGAAATTTTTTATAATATAAAATTTTCTCATCATGTTATCAATGGTTCTAATCTGTAAAAACCAGTTATTCTTTTCCTCCATGTAAATATTTTAGGTTTTGTTGAACAGTCTGATTTTTCATTTGGTATAAGTAGTGACGGACCTACATCTTTGTTCTTTGGAGGCTGTGCCCCCAATAATTTTACTAAAAATATAATAGGGTTATTTACCTATTTAGGCCTTCACTTTTCAATTTGATTGAATTTAGGCCCTTCTTATTTTTATGATTAACTATACCTTGCACCTTAACTTTGATTGATAATTTTGTCCCTAGGTCTAAGCGTAGAGAACTAGGTATAAATAAGAAAATGGGAGAATGAAATGAAAGAACAGTTAAAAGGCAAGTGGATGTGGAGGACAGAAGTGAGAGACGATGAGCATCAAATTAAGATCGAAGGACCAAAAATTATAAAGTAAAGAATACTAATGGAGTTGTTAGCTTGGCACTTTTCTTTGTCATAAAACCATTAATCATAGACGTGCTTGGCGCAACTAATTTATCACCATCAACATATTTTACTTACACCTATGCTTCTCTTTCCATTTTTAATATATTGACCGAAGACTAAATGGCATAAAAGTAATATATATATATATATCCGTGTGTGAGTGTGGATTTAAATCCAATACACGGGCGGTGAAAACTTTTAGTTTTCACAAGCGCCTTAGTTTTAGGGTTTAGGAATTTAGTTTAGGGTTTAGGGGCAATGGTTAGAATTTAGGGGTTAGGGTTAGAATTTAGGGTTTAGAGGTTAGAGTTTAGGGTTTAGTGTAATATGTTGAGGAATTAGGTTTTAACCTATAAAGTCTAAATTCTAATCACAATTCCTAAATTCTAAACTACTAAACATAAACCCTACCCCTAAATTAAGATATATATATATATAGAGAGAGAGAGAGTTAGGATCAACTTACACAATGTAAAACTCTTTAAGTTTTACACGTTTTCTGGATCGTTAGATGGGGGAACGGATAGCTCAGATTAACTCCTTACTCCTTTTTTCCAAGTGATAATCTTCACATATTTAATGTTAATCTCATACATTCGTTTCACTCATCCAACGGTCCAAAAAACGTGTAAAAGGATCATATCTCATATATATATATATATATATATATATATATATACTTTGTAAAACTCAATAGTCAATCAGTTTTACATTAATTCATGGTCATTGAATGAGTGAGATGGATTGATGAGATTAAATTTAGAAAATAAGGGGAGAAAAAATAGGAGTATTTAATCTCATTCATCCATTTAACACATCCGATGACGATGACTTAGTGTAAAACCAATTAAGTCTTTCATAGTGTAAGTGTATCATATCCCATATGGGTTAGAATCCACTTACACTTTATAAAATGACCATGAATTATATCCCCCCCCCCCCTCTCTCTCTCTATATATATATGATCTAGTTACACAGTGTAAGAGTTTTAACTTTTACACGATTTTTGGATCGTTAATGGATGAAATGGATGTTTGAGATTAACAGTGGGTTATGTGAAGATTATCACTTGGAGAAAAAAGTAAGGAGTTAATCTCAGCCATCCATTTCACTTATCCAACGGTCTAAAAACGTGAAGATTAACAGTGGTGGATTTGGTCAAATAATTTGGGGTTAAATTATTTTTCTTAAAATATTGAGAGTTTAATTAAAATTTTAGAAGCTTTATTGACAATTTTCAAAAACGGGTGTAATTAAAAATATTCAAAAATAGTATTTAATATTTTTAAAATTTGAGATGACCAAATTAGATTTTCCAAAAAGTTGAAGAACTTATTCCAGATGTTTAGAGACCAAGCCCCGACCATTTTTATGCTTCGCCCTGCTTCATAGGTATACTTTGAATTAATTTGTTTAGTTTGGTACATAACTCAAGTAGGAATAAAAATTCCTCAAATCCTTTTCGGTGTCTCTTTTTATGTCACACATTAAAAATTTTAGGGTTGATGGTTAAGGTTTAGGGAATTAGGTGAATAGTGTATTTTTTATGGTTTAAGAGTTATGTGTTATGATTTAGATTTTAGGGTTAGGTCTTAGGATTTATTTTTTTAGTGTTGGGGCATAGAAAGAGACACTGAAAAGGGTAAAGGATTTTTGTCTTTAAGTATTCTAAAAAGGACAAAAATCATCCGCCCTTTTCGGTGTCTATTTCTATACCTTAACACTAAAAATTCAAACCTTAAACTCTAAACCTTAAAAAATACACCATATCCTAAATTTTTTAAACTTTAATTATAAACCTTAACATTAAACCTTAGCCATAAACTATAGACTTAAAATTTTCGTGTTGGGGATAAATAAGTTAAGTACAAAGAAAAACATAAATAAGTTAAACTTAAGACAGACCGAAGGAGGTGATGACGTTCGCTGCCATCTTGGCCAAGACGCGAGTTTCCTAGTTGTCTATTGTCGAAATTGAATCTTCCCCCGTCGGAGTAGAGCTCTAATGTCTTCCATTTTTCGGTGCAACAACTCACCTCGGAAGATGAATTCTTTGTTTCCTTTATAAATCACCGAATTAATTATATTTATGTGTTAGAATCCACCTCAGACACTCCGAATTAATTGTACGAAATTATAATTATTTTCTGAATAATTCCAAGAATCATATGTGTGAGAGGCTTGGCCGATTTGAGTTGGATTCAAGCACATCCAAATACTCATATTATATTAGACTATGATGATGTTTCATGTTTTTGGAAACTCAAGGGGTGAGGATTACAACAAATTTGATGCATATTGGGTCACTGAATCAGCTTGTTCCACGTTTTTGAGGATACTTGGAGATTACAAGCTGGTTCAGCTTCAGAAAAAATAAGAGGTCGAATGTCATCTTCATTCCTATAAGAACTTATTTCTATATAGAGTTAGGGGGTGATAGTGAGCCTGATCGTCTCGGGCTCGGTTCGGTTAAAGCTCGACTCGAGTGAGCTCGACTCGGGTTCGGACTCCGCTCGAGACCTTAACAAGTCGAGCCGAGTCGACCCAAGCTCGGCTCGAAAAGCTCGTGAACAAACTCAAAATAATTATATATATATACACTAAAAGTAATCTATTTAGCAAAATATACAACAGTTAAGAAAAAAATCACTTCAAAATTGTAGTTGTATTAAACAACAATTATAGTTGTAATTATTTAAATTCACTTCTAATAATTTTTAGATTATTTTCTAACACTTATATTAGTAGATTACTAAAATTTAATGACTGAATTAAATTAAAGTAAACTTTACACTCTAAATTAAAAAAATAAAGGACTAAAATAATAAAACTAAAAAGTAACATGGCTGAAATGAGTATTTACCTATCCCTATAAAGCTTGAAGGGGAAGAAAATAGCTTACACTTACAATACACACCCAATATCTCATATCTTTAACATACATAAAGCAAGGAGAGTAAGCATCCTATAAATAGGTGCTTAAACTTTAAACAATAATCTAATTCACTCTTGGCCTTTTGGTTGAGATTAAGCTTTGTTTAGTGTTGCTTTTCAAACCAGCTTTTGGTTCCAAAAGCTGGTTTGAGGCCAAAAGTTGTGCTAAACAGTTAACTTTTGGAGAAAAATCTGCTTTTGAAAAGTGATTTTTAACCCAAACCCAAAAGCTAAAATTTTTAGCTTTTGCGGTTGTAAAAGTGATTTTGAGAGCTAAATTACAATTTTAACCTCCATTTGTTATTGTGTTTATTTATAATTTATAAATTTATAATTCTTTACGAAGATATAATTATATAATTAATAATTATTTTTTAATTTTAAAATAATTTATATTTATTCTTGTCAAGTTTTTTAAATAAAATATTTCAAATTTGATATATTTTCATGGAACACGTATAATTGTTAAAAAATATATTTATTAATAAAAATATTTTTTTATATTTTTATAATAATTTAAGCTGATATATTTCATATATTATAACATTAGAGAATTTGAATATCATATATATATATATATATATATACACACAAACATATATAACTTACAATATCATGTCCAAAATAGTCATTTATCTTCTTAAAAGCACTTTTTGACAGCAATGATGAACACTAAAATCTTACAACTAACTTTTTAAAATTTCTTTCAAAATCTCTTTCTAACAGCACTTTCAAAAATCACTTTTCAAAAGCAATGCTAAACTAGCCCTAAGTAAACATGGGTTTTTTGTGCCCATGGATTTTTAGTTGAAATGGCTTTAAATTTGAGCTTTAAAGTTTGTATTATTTTAATAATCATTGAGTTTAGCATGATTTTTTTATAGTTGAGTCGAGCTTGACGAGCTTTGAGCTCGAACTGAGTTTAGTAATATTATTTTCAAATTGAGCTTGAGCTTAAAATTTTGAGTTTGGCGAGCCTCGAGCCTGAGCCGAGCTTGGTCAGGCTTAGCTCGACTAGTTAGTACCCCTATGTAGAGTTGAAGGATTTACTGGATGAAGAAGAAGAATATTGGCATCAATCCCCACAAACCTCTGGTAGTTTTCTTCCCTTCTTTTTGGTCTTCTAGTGGAAATGATCGATGACTTGTGATGTAATTTACCCTAATGAATTCATGATCAGGATGAATATGATCCGATCAAACTACACCATGCAAATAGGGAACTCATATTGACCAAAATATAAATAGAAAAATAATATTTTACACACTAAACAGCAAAGTGGCAAAATTATTACAATCGATAAATAAAACGATCGATTGTGACTTCTGAAATATAATGAACCAATCATAAATTTATTCAGAATATTAATTTACCCTAAATTAAATCATGATCATGATGAATCTAATCCAATCAAACAATCCCAAGCAAATAGGGAACTCATATTGACCAAAATTTGTGGTCTAAGTAGCTTACACGATACTTTCTCTCCCACAGACAATGTTCCCCGTATGAAAATCTTCTCCACTTTTTCGGTGTCCCTACTTATGCCCCATGCATAAAATTAGATATAAAATTTAGGATTTTAAGTTAGAATTTATGGCTAGGGTTTAGAGAATTTATGGTAGAATATATATTTTAAGGATTAGGGTGTAAAGTAATTTAAGATTTAAAATTTAGGTTAGGACTTAAAATTTAATTTTATAATATTTTTTAGTGTTAAACATCAGTAGAAACACCGGGATAAAATTTTTTTATCCGGTTCCGCCTACCAAAAACATAATTAGATTATCATTACTAGGGGTGTGAAAAACTGACCCGACCTGGTAACCTGCCTGAAACCCGATCGAGTCAGAACCTGGTTTAACCCGAGAATTCAAAGACCGAACCCGACCTGCACCCGACCGAAACGAACCCGAACCCGAATTTGACCTGTAACTGTATAAACCGAACCCGAACTGCACCCGACCGAAGTGAACTCGAACCCGAAATTGACCTGTTACTGTAGTAACCGAACCCGACCTGCACCCGACCGAAACGAACCCGAACCCGAGACTAACCTGCTAGATAACCGATTTAACCCGACCTGTTTGGACCCGACTTGTTTTGAACCCGACCTGTTTTGAACCCGACCTGTTTTGAACCTGAACTATTATTGACCTGAACTGTTCTTGACCTGAACTGTTCTTGACCTGAACTGATATTGACCTGAACTGTTATTGACCTGAACTGATATTGACCTGAACTGATATTGACCTGAACTGATATTAACCTGAACTAATACTATTATTTGATTCGCTAATAATGATAATTATCTGACATTTAAAGAAGTTATATTTAATGAATATAAAATAATGTCAAGTATTGAAAATTTTTAAAATTAATAATAATTTCAAGTATTAATAAATTAACTAACTTAACTTCAATTAAAAGATAAATTGAATTAATAATAATTCTAAGTATTAATAAATTGTATTTCTAATTAACTTGACTATTATTTTAAAATAACTTCAAAGATAAACTATTATACTTAATTAACTTAAGTGGAATGAATAACCATTATTAAATTAAAATTTTATACTTAATAAAATTAAGTTAAATGAATAAAAATTATTAAATTAAATCTATATTCTTAATTAAAATAAGATGACTTAAATTTTTTATTACAGGAATAAATTAATGCTAAATAATTAACTTGCATTCATTTTAATTGAAGTTAAGTTAGTTATTAAATTAACTTAACTTAAGATTAAAAATAAATTTAATTAACTTGCATTCATTTTTTTTAAATAAATTTCCAAAATACAATACCTATTAAACATTACATGAGTTCATAATAATACCCAAAACCTAAAATACAAATATTAGGCCCAAATATAACATACCCGCCCAAAATTACACCATTTACACTCAAACAAACACAAAATTCGGTCAAAGTCCAAATTTCCGCCCAAATTCGGCTCCAAGGGAACAAGTGGCAGCAAGCCATTGGTCCATTTCATCTCGCACGGATTGTGCTTTCTCTAAGCCAATAGCTGGATTCAGCTGTCCTCGCTGACATCAGCAATGATGTTAAACTCCACTACCCTCATTTTAAGTTAAATAATTAAACATTATTAAATCAAATTGTCTTTCTAAATTCTGATAAACTACTTAATCTACTTAAGTTGAATGAATAACCATTATAAAATTAATTTTGTATACTTAACTAAATTTAGTTAAAAGTTATTAAACTAAATCTGTATACTTAATTAATATAAGATAACGAAATTTTTTAATTAACATTACATACTTAAATGACTTAATAAAAAACTGATTAACTTAAATGACTTAATTAAGTTAACTTATTTAAAACATTAAATTTAACAGTGAATATATAGAACATTTAATTATACAGTGAATATATTAAAACATTAACTTTGGATGGAATCAGAGATACTTCCAATTTTTTTTATAAGTGAAAAACAGAATAAGGTAAAACTTAAGAAGAATAACTTTGAACAGAATAATTCAAACTTATATTCAATAATTTAAGTGGTTAAACTTACAAAACTTTATTGAATAATACAAAAGTTTAAACTTACAAACATACAAACTAAATAATCTTTACAAACTAAAACTTTAACTTTCACACTACAAACTTTACAAACATACAAACTTAATTACCCATGCGTTAGGGTTTAATGCTTAGGGTTTAGAATTAGACATTAGGGGTTTAAACCCTAAACCATAATATTTAATCAATGAACCATAGTCCCTAATCCAAAACCCTAAACAATAACCACTACCCTCTAAACCATAAAACCCTAATATTTAATCTATAGCTCATAGTCCGTAATCCTAGATCGAGGGTTTAGTGGTTAGGGTTAATTACTTATGCTTTAGGGTTTAATGCTTAGGGTTTAGAATTAGACATTAGGGGTTTAAACCATAAAACCCTAATATTTAATCTATAGCTCATAGTCTGTAATCCTAGATCGAGGGTTTAGTGGTTAGGGTTAATTACTTATGCTTTAGGGTTTAATGCTTAGGGTTTAGAATTAGACATTAGGGGTTTACACACCAAACCCTAATATTTAATCAATGAACCATAGTCCATAATCCTAAACCCTAAACAATAACCACTACCCTTTAAACCATAAAACCCTAATATTTAATCTATAGCTCATAGTCCGTAATCCTAGATCGAGGGTTTAGTGGTTAGGGTTAATTACTCATGCTTTAGGGTTTAATGCTTAGGGTTTGGAATTAGACATTAGGGGTTTAAACGTTAAACCCTAATATTTAATCAATGAACCATAGTCCCTAATCCTAAACCCTAAGCAATAACCACTCCCCTCTAAACCATAAAACCCTAATATTTAATCTATAGCTCATAGTCCGTAATCCTAGATCGAGGGTTCAGTGGTTAGGGTTAATTATTTATGCTTTAGGGTTTAATGCTTAGGGTTTAGAATTAGACATTAGGGGTTAAACCCTAAACCCTAATATTTAATCAATGAACCATGGTCCCTAATCCTAAACCCTAAACCCTATACATTTAATTACAAATAATAATAATAATAATAATAATAATAATAATAATAATAATAATAATAATAATAATAATAATAATAATAATAATAATAATAATAATAATAATAATCATAAAACTAATAATAATAATAAGCATAGTAAATATATAATAATAATAATAATAATTGTATTTAAGTATATAATAATAATAATAATAATAATAGTAATAATAGTAATAATAATAATAATAATAATAATAATAATAATAATAATAATAATAATAATAATAATAATAATAAAAACTAATAATAATAGTAATAAAAACTAATAATAATAATAAGCATAGTAAATATATAATAATAATAATAATTGTATTTAAGTATATAATAATAATAATAATAATAATAATAATAATCCCTAAAGCCCTAACCACTAAACCCTAAACCCTAAACCCTAAACACTAAACACTAAAAACAAAAACCATAATCCATCAATATATATATATATTACATGTACGTATGTACGTATCATTTTATGAACAGTAAACCCTAACCCTAAACCCTAAACCCTAAACTCTAAACCCTAAAAACCATAATCCATCAATATATATATAATACATATAGGTATGTTTGTATTAATTTAAGATCAATAAACCCTAAACCCTAAACCCTAAATCCTAAACCCTAAACCATAAACCCTAAACCCTAAAAACCATAATCCATCAATATATATATAATTAATGTAGGTATGTTTGTATTAATTTAAGATCAGTAAACCCTAAACCCTAAACTCTAAAAACCATAATCCATCAATATATATATAATTAATGTAGGCATGTTTGTATTAATTTAAGATCAGTAAACCCTAAACCATAAACCCTAAACCCTAAAAACCATAATCCATCAATATATATATATATAATACATGTAGGTATGTTTGTATTAATTTAAGATCAGTAAACCCTAAACCCTAAACCCTAAACCCTAAACACTAAACCCTAAAAACCATAATCCATCAATATATATATAATTAATGTAGGCATGTTTGTATTAATTTAAGATCAGTAAACCCTAAACCCTAAACCCTAAACCGTAAACCCTAAACCGTAAAAATCATAATCCATCATTATATATATAATTAATGTAGGCATGTTTGTATTAATTTAAGATCAGTAAACCCTAAACCACAAACCCCAAACCCTAAACCCTTAACCCTAAAAATAAATCCAATAGTCCTAACTATATATATATATATATATATCACATATACGTAATCCCCTAACCCTAAACCCTAAACCCTAAACCGTAAAAATAAAGATCATAATCCGTCAATATATATAATACACATAACACAATAAACCATAAACCCGAAGGAACCCGACCTGAAATGAACCCGACCTGAAACGAAACCGACCTGAAATGAACCCGACCTGAAACAAAACCGACCTGAAAAGAACCCGACCTGAAACGAAACCGACCTGAAACGAACCCGACCTGAAACGAAACCGATCTGAAATGAACCCGACCTGAAACGAAACCGACCTGAAATGAACCCGACCTGAAACGAAACCGACCTGAAATCAGCCTGTCAATTAACCGTTTTGACCCGACCTGAAATGAACCGACCTGAAATGAACCCGACCTGAATTGAACCCGACCTGAAATGAACCCGACCCGAATCGAGTCAAAACAAAAAATGACCCGAAATGACCTGTAACCGATTTGACCCGACCTGACAGAGCCCGACCTGAAACCCAACTGTTGACCTGTTTTTACATCCCTAATCATTACCAAGCGGTCCCAGATTCTTATGCACTAAAGTTTATCTCCATACGCAATCCCCTGTTATCAGTCAACTGGGTCTAACACGTGACTAAAATAAGCAGCTTCGACGCATCCCACAGGAAAGTACACATGAAGGGAGAAATATAATTTCTTTAATTTTATTTTTATATATTAAATAAATTGTATAAAATGGTTGAAACCATGCCTACCAAATTTCCCTCATTTTGATTAAAAAAGAAAGTTTCACTTCCTACACACTATCAAAGACCAAACTCCAGCTTTCCTCGGAAACTAATGGAATTGTCTGGTGAGGGCTCAAACCCTAACCCTAATTACACCTTCTATCCTGAAAACTTTGATCCGTTGATCGAACTCGAGCTTTCGGATTATCTCATGCCCGATGATGAGGTTTTCGAGGAAGATTCGTCGGAGAAGGCTTTGGGAGGAGCTAATGAAATTTGTGGTGCAACATCAAAAGATAGCATCACGCAAGTGATCTAAGCCTCCCCACTAGGGTTTTTCTTTTTCTTTTTCTTCTTCAAAAACTCACAAAAAAATAAGTAAATGCTGAAGTAAAAGTGATGGTTATCATTAGCTTTTATTCTTGTTTAAGAAATAATGGTGTTTTTCCTTTTATTTTGCTTGAAAATTTATAGAGAATGCAAAACCGGAGCGCGGGGAAAGAAGCTGGAGCCGAGGGGTCGAGTTGCATTTAAAACGAAATCAGAGATTGATGTCATGGATGATGGATATAAATGGAGGAAATATGGGAAAAAGTCTGTGAAGAACAGCCCAAATCCAAGGTAAATTTACTACAAATTAACAAGAATAAGTTATTTTTGAGACTTTGGGTTTATTTAATGGATGAAAATCGTCTACCCCTAACTATACTCTCA
The DNA here is from genome assembly GCA_030270665.1 of Hibiscus trionum. Classification (NCBI taxonomy): domain Eukaryota; kingdom Viridiplantae; phylum Streptophyta; class Magnoliopsida; order Malvales; family Malvaceae; genus Hibiscus; species Hibiscus trionum. Next base: position 10,812,307 of record BSYR01000052.1, read on the forward strand.
TTGGTACTTTCATTTTAAAATAGCGGGTTTAAGGTTTAGGGTTTGGGGTTTAAGGTTGGGACTTAGGGTTAGTGTGTAGGAAATTAGGGGTAGGGTGTATTTTTTAGAGTTTAGGATATAAAAATTATGGTTATGGTTTAGAATTTAATTTTTAAGTGTTTTTTAGTATGAAGCATATAAAGAGACATTGTTAGGGTGCAGAAAATTTTTACTCTGAAATGATGTAGTCGCTTGGTGGTTTGCAATAAATTATTTGGTAAAAAAACTTGATAATTAACCACATAATAATAAATTAATTTTCTCACATTTCTTCCTCGCGATCATTTGGAAATAATTTATTACATTATGTTGAATTTTGAATCAAATAATAATAAATTCGTCAATGCAGACAGCCTTTTGTCTCAAACAATGAATTTGATTCATAAAACGGACTACATGTTGGATTTTGATGTTATAAAAAATTAAAATAATTTATTACAATATGTTAATAAATTAATAATTACGATAACGTCTCTTTGTCTTTCTCGAATAAAATTTTTACACTTATTTTTAGTGTCCTATATATGCCTCAACACTAAAAAAATATTAAAAAATTAAATTCTAAGCACTAACTGTAAATTTTAAATCCTAAACGCTACACCTTATACCCTAAAAATACATCATACCCTAAATTTCCTAAACTCTAACTATAAACCTAACCCTAAACCCTACACTTAATTTTACATGTAGGACATAAGTAAAAATACTAACAAGGGGAAGAGACATCCATCTTTCTCATGCCTCTTGTTTTCTATTATATCTTAATTCAAATCCAAGATATAAAAATTGGTGTTGTTTCATGCTAAATGACTGGACTGGTCTCTCTCATATTAAATCATAGTAATTAATATTTTTAATTATTAAACTTAACTTTCACTTTCATTATACCATAAAATTTTAATTTAATAAAATTATATCATTTAATTTTTATTATTTATAAATTAAGTCACTTATATTGAAAACATTAAATAATTCTAATGTAAAAAGTTGAAATTGATACTTTTATTTAACATATTGTATATATATAATGTTTAATTCACAATTTAAATGTATTTTTATTAGGATTCATAGGAAATTTAGATAGTTTTCTTTTGAATTGATTTAAATGAAATGTTTCAAAAAGTTCTTAAAAAATATTAAAATTATCAATTAAACATTATTTGATGATGATATGTAAAAAATATGTTAAGTAAAAGTGTTATTAATTTCAGCCTTTTCGTTAGAAATATTAATAATGTTAGTATAAGTGACTTGGTTTGTTAATAACAAAAGTTAATGATGTAATTTGATTAAATTAAAGATTTATGATGTAAATGAAAATGGATGTTAAGCTTAGTGATCTAAAATGTAAATTTACCGATTAAATCTTTAATTGAGTGGATGATAGATTGACTTATGAATAAAAAATGAATATAACATAACTCAAAATCCATGAAGTACAACACCATTTTGTTTTCTCCACGTGCTTTGTCACTAGCTCATAATTAATATTTTGTTTTTCCAACAACATAAATAGACTCAGAAAAAGAATACACATGTATATTGTCTAAGCTCTATAATAAGATCATAGATTGTGTGTTGATAATGTATTTCCAACAGTTTTAATCATGAATGATGTGCTGATGTTTATATACTATATGCAGGAACTATTATAAATGTTCAAGTGGAGGATGCAATGTGAAGAAAAGGATAGAAAGGGATAGAGATGACCAAAGCTATGTGATAACAACTTATGAAGGTTCTCACAATCACCACAGCCCTTTCATGGTTTACTATAATCAAATGCCTCCTAATTCTTGGAACTTTCAATCTTCTCCACCCTCTTCTTCTCCTACATGAACCAATAAAAAAACAATTGCATATGCATACATATATATATATGTATGCATATTCTTTATTAGAAGGTTATTCTTCTAATTAATTATCATGTTTGCTTCACGAGCCCATCTACTTAAACCGTATATTGTACATGATTATATATAGAGACATAATCAACTTATATCATGTAAAACTTGAAAGTTTACATTTTTTTGACAGTTAGATGAAGATAAGTAGATGACTGAGAATAACAATAAAAAATGAAAAACTTATCACGAAAAAGAAAGATAAGGAAGTGATCTTAGTCATTTATTTACTATCATCCAACAGTAAAAAAATGTAAAATTAATTGAGTTTTACGTAGTGTAAGTGTGTGCGTGCGTGGGTCTACTTAATTGGTGCCTACTGCCTATAGACACTAGTGAAAAAGTAGTGCATTAGCTACACTTTCTCTTTATCGTAACAAGTTTCATTAGTACTTAAACAAATGGTATTTAATTTTGTATGCTTTTCTTATGGGTTGATTAGTAAATATCTAGACCCATGAGGAGACTGATAAAATCAGTTAAGTTGAACTTCAAATTTGTGTCATAATTATGTTTTCATGGACATGTGGAGGATCATGGCTATATCTTGGTTGAAGTTATGCTGGTCAATGGATGAATTTGAAAAAGACAAATTACAAATATCATCACTCAATTTTTCCCTCACTTCTATTGTAGTCATTAAAATTTAAAATTTTAATTAAATAGTTAAACTTTTGATTTGCTCACATTTTCTATGCAATTGGTGGTTAATTTTAATGTTGTTTAATCTTATTTTCTATATTGCGATGATATTTATTGCACCTGTCGAGCGGATTTCAACCGTTCTGTTTCTCCATTTATCTTATGTCATTGTAAGCTAATTGCTTAAGCATTTTCCAAGCATCTGAATTTCTTGTGGTGCACGGCATTGTCAATTGAAGATGAATGTGAAAGCATTTATTTCAATGAATTATGGAACATTCGGAGGTGAGAATGAATGCATTTTAGGACTTAAAAAAGATGAGAAATCTATAACAAAAAAAGCCGACTTACAAACACCACCCAATAAATAAATCTACTGATACGGATTTATGGATTTAGTTTAAAGTTCGTCACGAAACTCCTTTTTATCTGAGGCACCCCCTTCAACCTTCTCTCCAGTCCTTTGCACGGTTTCTGGTTCCGGTTTAGCGGTCTCTTGTGCAGTCTCCGCTGCAGGTTTAGCGGCCTTTTCGACGGATTCTGCTTTAGGTTTCGGAGTCTCTTCAACATTTCCTTTATTAGTTTCAGCGTTTTTCTTCACTGCTTTACTGTCAAAGACAATGAACAAAACATGTCACATATAGATACAATTATATAATACGAACACGATACTAATGTACATGATGTACATGCGTAATAACGACAACGGAAATAAATCATCAAATCATACATACTCTGGCTTAGGTGAAGTGAGCTGCAACCGGAAATCATGGACAATGGTTTTGATTTTTTCAACAGAGTTTTTATGGGCTTTCTTCAACAATGAAAGGGTGTTGGATACAATCTGGAATCGAGATGGCTTGTCTTCATTAGTGGCCTGCTGCTGCTGCTCAGTGATTACGGGTCGGATTTGATGCGAGAGAAGGAGAAGAAACAAGAGTGTGAAGCATCTTCTTGATGTGTTCATTGCTTAGATTTGCAAAGAGAATAAGTAAATAAATAAAGAAATAAATAAAAGCAAGTGTTCGGCATTTGATCTTAGCTTTGTAGTTTGTAGTGGGTGGTTTCCAGTTTGTTCACCTTCTACTAATTAAAGGAAAGGAGGCGTTTTCGCCTTGCTTCTCTACCACACTCCCTGAACATTTCAAAAGCTACATGATACATATATATTTACTATTCTAAACTATAACAAATAAATACTTATCTATATATTTTATAATTAAACTCAAATAAAATAAAATATTGTTTTTATTATTAAAATAGTTATAATTTGGTTTAAATCAGGTCGGCTTGAAATTTGAATGACATTGTCTAAGGCATTCTATGGCATAAACCACTGTCAACCTCTACCCTAAAATTTGTACATCAACGAGACCAAAATATGAATTTAAAAGATAAAAATTAACAAAATTAATAAAATTTTATAAGATAAATTATATGTTGGAATTTTCTAAAACCGATAACAAATTACATCATGTGGAAGCATTAAAAGTTAAATATGTTATTATATCAATTATTTTTTTTATTAAGTCAATTAAACTTGTATAAAATTGATGGAAACATTAAAGTAACGATTAATGACCTACTTTCTTTTGATGTTGATTTTGGGTGACACTAGACAAGGAGGTGAAGATGGTGGCCAAATAAAAGTTTGGGGATGAGGATGGGTGGTTCACCTGTCGTGAGATGGGTCGAGAGCCACAGGGGGTGGTGGTTGACTGTAGAATCAGGCGATTCACCCCCGGTTGACTTGGGGCTGAGAATCGCAAACAGTGTGAAATGGTTGAGCAAGTATTGTTTTGATGGTGGTTTATCAAAACTAAATGCAAGTAAAGTAAAGTAGCTATGATTATGACAAACAAATGATGCGGAAAATAACAAATAATTACGAAAGTTAGGTTTATTGCCTAAAAATTATGCTTGATTAATTATTTCAATGTTATAGCGGTTGCAATACATGTCTGCGTAAACCAATTAAGATCTTTGTCTACTTGACAAGATTTTCTAATGAACTTTTAACTCTCTCGATGCCTAGAAGTTGATAACATTAAAGCTAAGGTGATACATGTCTGCGTGAACCCTAACAACTCTATTACCTATTCAAGTTCTCCTTATTAGTCGTTGAAACCCTAAACTTATGTCTAAGCTCTTACAATAACTACGCATGAAGAACGATGAACAAAATAGATAAAAGAAAATAACTATAGCATTAAAATAAAGTATTCAAAACATAAAATCCTATAAAGCAATAAACCCAACCAAAATTATTTAGCTCATGTTTGAGCCTAAAACATACATAATAAAAATTAAAAACATAACATTTTATCAAGCAAAGGATAGATAAAGGGTCAAGCATCATCGAAGATCTCCTCCAAGCTTTCTAACTATTGTTGTAGGTCCCACACACCTTCAGCCTCTCTCGATGGCTTTCGTCGTATGGAGACTCATCTAGAACTTCGACTTTAGTGGTTCTCCGATAGTTGAAGACTAAGGACTGTCATTTGTGATCGAGCTCCCTTTAATTGCTGTCCAAGTCTTCTTTATATAGGCGAGGAAGCTAGGGTTTCGTAACCCTAAAGCACGCACATCCTCCTTTAAGAGGATCTTGCTTTCCCATTATCTTTAATGAGTTCCGTATTTAAGGAGAGTCCACATAGGTCAAATGTAGATTTATCTCCAACTTTTCTTGCCTTGTCAGCTCCAATCGAGAGATCTGCTATCCTTCCTACTCCTACATTCCTCCAGCTCCAGCAGATCATGCACATACACTACAAAACACTATCTTTCCCATTAAAAGCACCAAAATATATAACAATTAAGCATATGTAGTGTAACTCCCTAACTACATGCAAACTACTCATAAATGCAACTAAATGAGCTTAAACACACATGCATCTCGTGTAAGATTATCCGAGAGCTATTAGAGATTTAGTCACTATGTAATTTGTGTTATAATTATCATGTAATTAGTAGTCAGTAGTTTACTTAAAGTCCACCTCCTTAAAGATAAGAGTTAGAAGTTTGTTGTATTTATGACTCCTAATTGTATCTAAAGTCCTACTCTAAGAGTCTTTATAAAGCTGTAATGCAAGAAGAATCATTTAACAGAGAATAAAAATAAGTTCAGTTTTTTGTTATTCAATACTATTAGTCTACATACTGTTTTTCTACATGGTATCAATCTAATATCGATCCTAATTAAGAATCCATCAACTCTAAGATGCAGCTCATAGTAAAGCAGACTGCTGGTTTGGAGGTTTTTTTTCTAGAGATTTCAGGTTCGATTGCCACTTTCCATACAAATATGGCAAATCAAGCTTTTATGGAGGATAAAGGTACACAATATTCTTGTTCTCCTAAAGTGCTTCTTTCTACCAATGGTGCTTCAGTATGGATCATTGACTCTAGAGCTACTGATCACATGACTAGTAAAAGAGAATTATTCTTGAGTTTTCAGATTCTACAGGCTCTATTAAAACAATCGATGACTCTTTTTCTCCTATTAAAGGGAGTGGCTCAGTCCTGCTTAATAATAATTTGTTGCTGAAAGATGTTTTGTTTATGCCTAATCTTGCTTGCAATCTCATCTAGGGGCACAGGTCGTGTCGAGTTTTTGGCCCACCCGAACTCAACCCAAAAATAAATACCCTAAAATCGAACCCGACCCGAACTGAACACATTCTTTAAAAAAACTTGACCCGGCCAGAAAATAATTACACTAAACCCGCCCTGCCCCTTACCCGACCTATAGAAAAAAAATTAAATTTAGGGACCTAATTCTAAAAAAATAATTTTAGGGGACTTAATCATAAAAATTATAATTTTAAGGACTAAATTTTAAATATAAATTCAATTTTAAGGACCTAATTATAAAAATATATATAAAGAAGGGGTATTATTATAAATATTCCTAAAAAATATAGGGAAATTACACAATTAGTTCTGGGTTGGGTCAGTTTGAATATTTTTCACTCTAAACCCGAACCTGATTTTTTTAATTAAAAAATCTGACCCGATCGGGGCCGGGCTAGGTCGAAACCTGACCAGGTCAGGTTAAATTCACATCCCTAATCTCATCTATATTAGTAAACTTTTCCAAGAATTTGAAGTGTTCCTTACAGTTTATTGAATCAGGTTATTTTTTGCAGGCAATGAACTCGAGAAAAATGATTAGAAATGCTAGCTTGCAAAATGGTCTCTATGTCCTTCTCCTCAAAAAAATTATCTTCTCAACAAAACACTTCTTGCTCTTTTACTTCTTTAGGGCCTGATTGATAATATAATGTTATGGCATTTTAGATTAGGGCATCCGAATTTTCATTATCTTGTTAAATTGTTCCTTGCATTGTTTGTTAATAAGAAACCAAGTTCTTTTAAATGTCATATATGTCCTCATGCTAAAAAGACAAATGCATCGTATATATCATCTTCCTACAAACCTTCCCAACCTTTTTCATTAATCCATAGTGATGTTTGGGGTCCTTCTCAAGTGCAGAATGTAACTGGTAGTAGGTGGTTTGCAACTTTTATTGATGATCATAGTAGAAAAATTTGGACATATTTGTTGAGGGATAAATCTAAAGTAACCTCTATTTTGAGAAATTTTACAATATGGTTACAACTCAATTTAGCAACAAAATTCAACTATTTAAGTTTGATAATGGGGCTGAATATTTTACCCAGTCCTTAGGGGAATTTTTTAAGAGAAAAGAGATTGTTCAGATTAGCACTTGTGTGGATACATCATAACAAAATGGGGTTGCGGAAAGAAAGAATAGGTATTTATTGGAGGTTACTAGGTCTTTGATGTTTACCAGTAATGCTCTTAAGTATTTGTGGGGTGAGGCTTTGTTAACTGAACCTGTCTTATTAATCGAATGCAGTAAGATTTTGTAATATAGAACACCTAGAGATGTTTTTTTGAGAGTTATCCCAATTTTAAACCTCTATCATCTACTTTCCCTTTCAAAGTTTTTGGCCGCACTGTGTTTGTGAAAAATTCTGCTCACTCTAAGCTTGATCCTCGATCCTTGAAGTGTGTCTTGGTAGGGTATTATTCACTTAAGAAGGACTACAAATGTTATCATCCTTCTTCTAAGAAATGTTTTGTTTCCTTGGATCTAACCTTTTTTTAACATGAACCATATTACCTTGCGACTATAAAACAGATGGAGAATTGTGATGTTTTTTAGCCTTCTGAAGATTAGGTTTATCCTTTTTTACCTTTAGAGTTATTACCTGCTCATAATCCATTATCTCTTGAACCTCATACTCCTTTAATTTCCTCTACTTCTTCACCTATTGTTACACCTACAGTTTCCCATGCATTACCTATTACTTCTCAAAATTCACATAAACCTTCTTCACAAACTCCTCAACATCCTAAACAACTAAAGGTTTACACCAAAAAATAGAAAAACTATTCTAAAGACTGTTTTGCAATCTAACACTTGCCGAGAGTTGGACTTAAGTTTAGTTGCCTGTGAGAAATGGAGGTAATGTTCTAGCTGAGACTCCTCATTTACTTGAGTTTGATTATTTGCCTATTGCTAAAAAAAGGTGTAAGACAATGTACTAAACATTCCATTTAGAGGTATGCTGCTTATGGTAATCTAATGCCATCTTTTAAGGCTTTTACAGCTTACTTAGATAAAGAATAGTTACCTATGTAACCCCCTAGACCCGCCTATGCGTTACAACGGATCATAGGAAGTCACATTAGGGTCACAAGAGCGACCCACAGTGAAAATACACATGAAAACATTTTTTTCTTTCTCAAAACACTTATTAAACTGTAAAATCAACTTCTGTTTAAAATACAATTTCAGGAAATCATTTAAACACATAACAAAAATTTCAGAAAAGTATTTTACAGACACTGACATGAAACCATACATGACCTACATGCCCTATAACTATACAGTACCGTACTCCAGAGGCAACGCTGAGGGAACTCTGAACACTGATGTCAACATTTTGTCATGCTATATTCTTTCAACCTGCGATAGTAAAAATAACGTGAGCTTGGAAAAGCTCAGTAATACAGAACTACCAAAAGATGCTATAAGCTCATGCAGACATAGGGTAGGCATAACATTTTTATGATGTTCCAGGCAATACTTGTCTCCATTTATGTTTCGCTAATTTAGTGAAACACTATTCTTAAGGACAACAAGGTTTGTTCTTTCTATGTTACTGAGTACTAAAAGTGTAACCCCCTCGTCCCGGTCTGGTTGGATGACCGGTCCGAGTGGGCCACACTGGGAAAACCGAAGCGAAACCCGTTAAGGTTCCTCCTCGGTTAACGACTCAGAAAAATTTCTTTTAACTTTATCTTGTCTATAAATGCACATTTATTTCCTATGTGATCACAGCAACGGAAGACAAACATTTACAAGCAATAACTCAAGCAACCTCAACAAAACAGCCCGTTTTTAACTTAATCTGCAGACCGTATCGATACGCCCAAAGAGTGTATCGATACGCCTTGACTAGGTCAACTGGCCAAAGTCAACACAAGGAGACCGTATCGATACGCCCAAAGAGTGTATCGATACGCCTCCAATCGGTCAACTTCCCGTGGTCAACGCTAAGAAGACCGTATCGATACGCCAAGGTCCGTTTCGATACCCAATTTCTCGTCAAAATCTCAGAATTCCAGTAGCAAAAATGGTATCGAAACACCCTTTCGCGTATCGATACGCGTGGCCTGAAATAAGAAGGTCGTACCGATACGGGTCCAATCGTATCGATACCCCTGCTGCGAACATACAAGTTTTAGCTAATTTAAGGCACAAGGGTGCCCCTAAACCTCACTAAAACCACCAACAACACTCTAGCATTAATCCTAAAGGCAAACCAACAAATGAGCATGCTCGAAACATCATCATAACAAGATTAACACTAAGGCACAACATCACAAAATCATTCATCCATGTATAACTTTAAAGGTGTTAAACTTCAACATAGTCAACACTTAGGCAAATTATAGATAGCAAAATACTAACAAGGTTTCAAGCAAGGCATACATCTCAAGCCAAATAACAACTCAAAAGGGGGAGTCTAACATGCTCCTAAGCAACATCAACCACAACATAATCCAAAACATCATAATATGATTACATGCCCCATTGCTTGACCATTACATCTTAATTTAAAAGTTCATACTTGGTAGCTAAACAAGCACCACAAGCACACTTGGAGGCCCCCTTCTTGCTCCTAGCAACCCACGAACTAAGGATCTGCATTGTCGAACAAAGAGAGAGCATAAGCAATAAAGCTTAGTGAGGGTAAGCTCTTTAAAAACAAACCTCGACAATGCAGGGTCCGAGCACGATCTTAGCCAAGGCAAAAATACATAATTATCAAGAATCCTCAAGAGCACAAGTTAAGATGCATGAATAATATCCAAATAAATGTCATGCTCATAAGCTCTATTCCACAATACATGTAGTCACATATAAACATCCAAATAAGGATCATAATTCACAACACATTGATACACATATCAATCAACATTGGCACCTAGCTATGACCCGAATACGCGGATAAACACGTTGGAACTCACATCCAACAACCACTTTACCTCACGGTGGGATTACACTCATCACCGGTCTCGCGGAGGGGATTCCACTCATCCTCACGCCCCGTCGATGGGATTCCACTCATCATCGACTAATATAAATACAATTTTCCGGGCGAACCCGTACTCCTCCTTGGTGACTCAACGCCACCAAGGCCACGCGTGACTTTTGACTCATGTGTACACACTAACATCCTAATGATCGATCATTTGTACTCAAGCATACTAGTGCCAACATTTAACTCATTTCACATTACTCATTTCAATCAATTCCGTGCTTAGCACGTACTCACCATGAACACAATCATGTACCGTTACCATGCATGCCACAAGCATCACAAATCATGCCTCATCTCACATGTATAACACAATATACATAAATCAAACATATCACAAATCATACGAGGCATACACATCCAAATACAAGTTCATCCAATGGCTCTAGATCAAGTTTAGGATTAGGCTGCCACCCCAATCCTAACTCTAGGTGGGTCTACCAAGCCCAACCTAGTCCACATACTCGAACCAATCATTTAAAAACCACGCAAAACGTTTAACCACTCACCTAGGCTTCCAAGCTCCAAGCCAAGCAAGCAACCACTCTCACAATCCCGAATTTCTTCCCGAAGCTTCTCCAACACAAATTCCCGCTTCTAAACAACCTCAAACACAATTCAAACAATCCCAAATCAGCCCAACATCAATAGACCAACCCGGAACACAATTCAAATTCAATTTACAACGTTGCAAGCCATGAACAAACCCCAATATTTGCAATCTCGGACAGCCCCAAAACCATGCCCAAAATCCATGTTTCCAACATCCATTGCACCCACAAATGATCTCAAATCAACCCCTAACCATAGTACTATCAATAGCCTATCAAATTCCACCTAAAACAACCCCCAAAACTCACCCAAAACCCTCTAAAAACCCCATTTTTACCCAATTTCGGGAATTGCTCAAAATCATTCAAAATTCACATATGTGGTACCATTTAACCTCTATACATCATAACTAACCATAATAAATCAAAATATTAAGTTTAGCTACACAAAGACACCATTTTTAATCAAAATCTTCCAAAATTCCATTTTCCAAAACTTCCATGAAAATGAAAATAAATGGTACTTTTAAAGAGAGGGAGTTGAGGGGAAGTCAAAAACGTTGTTACCTTTCGAATATGAGTTGAAATGGGGAAGCTTTTTGGATGGAATAGTAGAGAGGTAGAGAGAGCTCTTCCAACGTTAGAAAATTTTGAAGAAGACAATGAATAGTAAAATGGGGTGTTTTGTTTTATTTTAACTTAAAGGCCTAAAGACCAATTTGCCCTTAATGAATTGGACTATTCACAAAGAAGGTGATCCATGGCTATTTAGGCTCAAATCAAAATATGTTCAACACCATTTATTTTGAAATTAAAACCCGAACATTATTTTAACCATAGAACCGAACCCGAAATGATATTAAAATATTATTTTCACCTAACTCCTAAACCCGGGTGCTACAAAAAGAGAGCTTATTGTTCAGAGAATCAACAGAGTGGCGGGTTGGAGCAGTTAAACCACGAAGCCTAGTGTATTTTAATAAGTTGCAAATCAAACATATATAAGTACTTAACATCATATCATATGAGCGCATAACAGATTAAATGCAAATGTTCAATGTTCATACAGAAGTTTACAAGAACTATCCTCCAACCTTACACCAATATGCAGTCCCCCAGAACTGTATACAGAAGGTCTTACCCTAGGCCTGAGGCGTAGGAGCCTACCTAAGGGAATGCCTTAGGTCCAGAAAGACTTACCCTAGGCCCGTGGGCGTAGGAGCTTAACAGAAGGGTTTACCAGCTGGATCAGGGCTGTACCTGCATACACTTTATAACATAACCCAACAGTATACCCCAGACAGTAATCGGTGTTCAGATTCCAGACATGAGTAACATAATACATGTAACAGCCATATTCTATTCAGAGTATCAGAAACAGAAGTTCATGCTTTTGACAGATAAATGGGCATACTATTGAGCAGAGCAGACATTTTCAAAATTTATCATGCAAACAGGTTATCCCATCATAGGTCAAACTAACAGATCATGCTAACAAATTCATCAAACAGTCAAACAATACCATCACAGATCAAACGATCACATACCAAGTATACATATTGAGTAGACATATATCAGGTAGGCAGAGAATGTCATCATATATCAAGTTCATCATTTTATCTCATTTTCTAACATAGTGATGCAATCTCAATAACAATTGAAATGTTCATCAAACATAATATTATTCATGATTAAATAATTATACAATCCATTCAACAAAATATATCACACATGGAACACACTAGGTGGGACAAATCATTTCTTGGAGATACTTGGCATTTACGGAATGAGACATATTGAACTCTTGACAACTTGAACGGATTTCTGAAACGTGGCCCCTATTAAAAAGGGGGTTCATACTAACGGTTTAACCCAGATATTCAGGAGGTGATACATCAAGATCTTAGAAAGTTCAGATATATTATGGGTACTTTAGTCTTTTAAGCATACAAAGGCATTATGGTCATTTCGACGTTCATAGACATTCTGGTAATTATACCAACATTGAGAGCAATGGTTCACAGAACTCGGGTATCCTATTTGCTCATTAGTTTTCTAACCGGACATTCAAGAATTTCTAAATTAAAGTCTTTTAACTTATCGGATATTTTCAGTGATGTTCCAATTATTTAGGCTATCATGGCCTTTTAGTTATTTGACTGTCATGACAAATTTTATACTATGGCACAATCATATCAGAACGAAAATTATAATTCTCAGGGGCTCTAACAATTTATCATACCTCTAGAATTTGTTTAAGGCGACATAACCCAACTTGACAATACTTACCAACGTTCAGATGTGAGTAATTTGCGTGCATCAGGACTTAACACTGACTGTATCGTATGTATGAACAGTCGCCCTCATACTTTACTATACGGTTAAACTTTGAGCAATCGAACATACAATTTATGCGGATCTTCCTACCTTACATTGATATGGTGAGCGATGGGCATACACGTGTCGTATTTCTCAACACTTAAGGGAACCTTAGCTATTTAAGTCCTTATTAACAAATCCAGAATTCCGTCAAATACAAAGTTACCGATTAACTCAGGAGGGTATTTCGGTTATTTTAGACTAAGATAAATCTACCATTTCTTTCTGAATTACCATTTGGTACCTCCATCATTCACGTACTCAAACGAGATTAAGTCGTCCTAACTCTCCGGCCCTTTACAGACGATTCATTCATTACAGAACTTGAGGGTATAACGTCACTCTTATACCTCAAGGGCATTTCTGAAATCTCATATCCAATATCATTTACTCCATATTATGGGCATTAAATCTTAGACTTCATTGATAGAGTTACAAGTTTATTGTATTATTTATTACTATTAACTTTCGATATTTCTGGTGTATTAGTATTCTTATTCGAATACTTTGGTCTTACTGACTCTTATACTTATTTTTCGTATCGAATTTGGCTTAAGCAGAGTTCACAAAACACTTCATCATAAGCATGCATGCGTTAACCGGATATCGACATGTACATAAAGCATACAAGGGGTAGTAATGTATTACCTTAGTTTCGGGCTATAACAGTTGATTCATGATATGACATTCGAATACCCTCGAACCCGAATTCGACATTCCTCAACATCGTGCATCCAAGGAACCGAGAATGCCTTCAATTACATAAATTCCAAGTTCAGACCTTACTCACAAGCTCTTAACCAAATAATTAAGTACATAAACAAGTTCGGGTTCAAGGTCAGATTAGGAGGCTTTCGGATCAGAATTTTGCAAAACGGGCTTCAAAAACGGACTCAGGATGTCGAAAAACATAAAATATGAGTTTTCGAAAAATTTGACTTTTTGGTCAACGGTCAAAGTCAACGCTGACGTCAGCAGGTCAACGGTCAACGGGGTCAGAGTCAACTGGTCAAAGTCAATGCTGATGTCAGCATGACGTCAGCAGCCAACAAGGGTCAACTGAGTTGACTCGGGCTGACTCGGACGAGTTGACTCGGATGACTCGGACGAGTTGACTCGGGTTGACGGGTCGGGTCGGACTCAGGTTGACGGGTCGGGTCGGACGGGTCGGGTCGGAAGGACGGGTTGACTGGGTTTGGGCTTTGGGCCAAACCGGTTCGGACCAGTTTAGACCGGGTTGAACCCGGTTTACTTACCCTAAAGAGCTCGCCGGAATGTCACCGAAATGTCGCCGGAATGTCGCCGGAATGTCACCGGAATGCCCCAAAATGCTCGGTTCTGCCGGATTTTGAAAGCCCGTCAGCTCACCAAAATAACCCATTCGTTAAAAACACAAAATCAAGCCGGAATCTTACCGGATTTTACCTTAAATAAAATCGGGGAGGCCGAAATCGACGAAGCTCCGATGAAGCCCTTCCTGGCGTCAAACAAATGATCGGCCGGTTGGGTTTTGTTCTTCGTCACGTCGGAAGCTCGGATCTGGCAGTGGTATCGCGAACGGACGGCTGAGGCGGCTGGAATCAGACGAAAACAGTGATGCGAGGTGAGGGTTTTCGCCGAACCTTTATCACCACTTTCACGGTAGACGGCGGTGAACTATGGCGAGTGGTGGCCATGGGTGTGGTCGCGAGGGGGAGGCGGCGAAGTTGCCGGTGGCGGTGCACAACACCGACGAGCGGTGGAGGAGATCTGGGCGGTGGCCGGCAACCAAAGTTCAAAGGGTTTGGGAAAATTCAGAACATTCGAGACCCTCTTCCCTCACGTTTCAGATTCATTTGGTGCATTAAAGGTAGTATGCGCAAACCAGATTTTTATTTTCATTTTCGGTGTACATAAAACAAGCTCAAAATTAACATGGGGTAAGCCATACTCAAAAAGGCATTAGCTCAAATGGCTAAAGCTTATGCTCACCATTCAGGGGTTGTGGGTTCAACACCCCGCGTCTTCACCCTTTTCTTTTTCTTTTTCTTTTTAATTTTTTTCCCTCTATTTTATTATAACCCAAAATTTTGGGGTGTGACAACCTAACACCGTGGAGGGGGCTCTAAAAAATTCTAAATTGAGAAGGGTTATTGAAGAGGAAATTGAAGCACTTGAAAAGAACAATAGTTGGACCATAACAGATCTTCCACAGGGCAAGAAACCAGTTGGATGCAAGTGGGTGTTTTCCATAAAATACAACTTTGATGGCAGTATACAGAGGTATAAAACAAGGTTAGTGGCAAATGGTTTTACTCAAACCTATGAAATTGATTATAATGAAACTTTTGCTCCTGTGTCTAAGCTAAATACAGTTAAAGTTCTCTTAAGCTTGGTTGTAAACAAAGACTGGAAGCTTCATCAACTTGACATTAAGAATGTTTTTCTTAATGGGGAATTGGAAGAAAAGGTGTACATGAGAATGCCTCCGGGTTTGAAGTTTGTAAATGGTGATCATAAAGTTTGCAGACTTGATAAATCCATCTATGGTTTGAAGTAGTCACCTAGAGCCTGGTTCAACAGATTCACCAAGATGATTCTGGAAAATGGATACAAACAATCCTTGGCATATCACACACTCTTCATTAAGGCAACCCATAGTAATAAAATGGTTGTTTTAATAGTGTATGTGGATGATATAATTCTGACAGGTGATGATGATGAAGAAATAAATCACTTGAAAGGGTTGTTGAATACTGAGTTTGAAACAAAAGACCTAGGAAAGCTCAGATACTTTCTAGGCAGGGAGGTTGCAAGGTCGAGTAAGGGTATGGTAATTAACCAGAGAAAATATGTTCCATATCTACTCAATGAAAATGGATGCTGGGATGCAAACCAGTTGATACTCCCATGAAAGCAGGCTTAAAATTCAATAAAGAAGACTCAAACCCTAAAGCAAAGAATGGTAAATTCCAAACGTTATGGGAAAGCTAATTTATCTTTCATTAACCAGACCAGACATTGTTTTTCCAGTCAATGTTATAGTCAACACATGACTGATCCAAGAGAAGACCACATTGAAGCTGAAATGAGAATTTTGAGATATTTGAAAGGAGCACCAGGGCATGTACTGCTATTTAAAAAAGACTTAAGAAAGGATTGTTCAGATTTTTTCAGATTCAAGCTGGGCGAGTGAACTGGCAGGCATGAGATCAACTAGTCGTTACTACTCATTTGTTTGGGGAAATCTATTTACCTGGAGGAGTAAGAAACAAATAGTTGTGTCTAGAAGCAGAATACATGGCTTTAGCATTGATAACATGTGAAGAAATTTGGTTGTTGAAGCTATTGAAGGAGCTAAACGTAAACCATAAGGAAAATTTTGAAATTTTCTGTGACAATCAGTCCACCATACAAATTGCTCAAAATCCAGTCCACCATGACAAGACCAAACACGTAGAAATTGACAGACATTTTATCTCATAAAAGATTACTAGTGGGATAGCCTCTTTATCCTATGTTTCTACTGAAGAACAAGTGGCATATGTGCTTACAAAAGCACTACCTAAAGCTTCCTTCAATAAGTTTTTATTCAAGTTGGGATTATACAATGTATATTCTCCAGCTTGAGGGGGAGTGTAAGATTATCCGAGAGCTATTAGAGTTTTAGTCACTATGTAATTAGTGTTATAATTATCATATAATTAGTAGTCATTAGTTTACTTAAATTCTACCTCCTTAAAGAGAAGAATTAGAAGTTTGTTGTATTTAGGACTCCTAATTGTATCTAAATTCCTACTCTAAGAGTCTTTATAAAGTTGTAACGCAAGAAGAATCATTTAACAGAGAATAAAAATAATTTCAGTTTTCTGTTATTCAATATTGTTATTCTACATCTCACGCCCTCGTAGAGCTGCGCGTTGTGGAGTGGAGTTTTTCTCGACACTCTTGAAGCATCAAGCGTTATGGGTGGAGGCTTCTCATTTTATACTCTCATAGGGTTTCTCCTTAGAAGCGTAAAGGTATTCTCTTGGGGGTACTCGTGTATTTGTAGAAACAATATATGTAGACATCTCCCTTAGGAGGTAATCTTTTAGTTTTTAGGGTCCACATGCTTCTGTTAGCATGGGATATAGGCATCTCCGTTCTTGTAGCATCGTGATTCTTTGAGCATTGAAGGGACAAAGGCATTTCCTTTCAGATGTATCCTATACCCTTCGTGGGTTCAACGTAAAGATAGGAATGAGACATTTCGACACCCTTGTACAATCGAGCACTAATGAGTTAAGCAATCTCGACACTCTTGTAGATTCGAGTGCTAATGAGTAGAGGCATTTCCGACTTGAAGGGTTAGTCCTAGGCAATCGAAGGAATTAATTCCTTTTGTTTGTAGACAACATTTGTAGAATCAATTGTAATTCTGATTGTGTCAAATTTTGTAGACTCGGTTGAGTTTGCAGAATCAGTAGTAGTAGTTCCGGAGATGTCGATTTCAATATTCGTAGAAACGGTTGTAGTATCCAATATTGTAGAAATAGTCAAAGTATTGGAGGCATCAACTATGATATCATTAGAACCAGTCGAAATGTAAGGCGGGCAGAGGTGTTTTAACCTGTCCGATGAAGTTCATTGCATGCCCAAGTGCACTTATTCGTGATATCATTCATCTATTCATTAACATATTCATGCGCTCAATTATTCTATCATTTATTATTTGAGTAAGCATGTAAACACTCAGACATTTGTAAATTCAAGCGGTTCGAATATTGCCTCGGGACTGTTCCAAGTTCTTGGGTTACTTAAACAATAAGGGGTATTCCTCGGTACCTGAAGGTTTGGAGAAATGCATTTTGTGGTGGAGATCATTTGTGGGAGAGATAATTATAGAAAATTTGTTGTAGCATAAGCTACGTTTTGATTTCATTGGGGGGTCTTCCGTGCTCTCCTTAGTCCTGCGTACAAAGGCGGTTAGAGGGCAGAGGAAAGAGGTTACCATGTAGTTCATATGTTTTTACATTTACATGGTAGGTGTCCGCTCCGGAGATATCTAAATACAAAATTATTCCTATGATGAATGTTATCTATTTGTGGGGGGAAAATACATGGGGGATAGGAGGCGGGGGTGCAGCCGGAGGCGTTCCTCATTCGCGTTGTCATCCCAGTCGATTGTCGATCTTCCCTCTGCAAGTTGGTCTTCTGTGTGCCTCTACTCTCAATCTTCCATTTCCTCGGGGCGTTGTCTCAGGGTGGGTTGCTTCCATAAACTGCCCCGTGAAAGTGATGTCAAACACCCTCTTTGTATGCCTCGGTTGCTTCATCTCCTCATTGTTTTCAAGGGAAGGCTTGGTGACGTCTAAGGGACCTGAGTCTTCTTCAGGGCTACATCTATCGTACGCTCTTGGCAAGCACAGACGAGATGTAGTCGCTGGCTTGGCAAAGTCATCGGGGTGAGGTGGGCTCTTTTGATGGGGGTGCTACCTCTTCAAGTGGGCACCTTGTATATCAGCGGAAGGCTAATCTCCTCCAGCTGATCTGGTGAGATATTGCTAACTCGTCGTTCCGACGGTGCTTCCCTCATACTCGTATGGTGAGGAATTGATGCCTCATCTTCTTTGTTATTTTCTCACTCGTCGTCGTACATACCATCGTTAGTGGAAGCTGATAGTGGAAAAAGCTTCGTTGGGGGAAATGGGGGATTTCTAGGGACATGAGAAATGTCGTAACTGATTCTCTTGGTCGGGAGGATCTCTATGCTCACCGCACTAAGTGTTGATGCCGATTTTGGACGACACTAGACAAGTTGGTGGATATAGTGGCCGAAGGAAAGTTTGGGTACGAGGATGGGTGGTTCACTCGTCGTGAGACGTGCCGAGAGCCACATGTTTGGGTACGAGGATGGGTCGGTAGAATCGGACGGTTCACCCCTGGTTGACTTAGGGCCAAGAGCCGCAAACAATGTAGAATTGTTGGTCACAATCATATGGAGAGGAGGGAAAGAGTGACTGGTTGATGTCAAAGAGTCATCTCTTTTGTCTTTGGTCTTGGGGTATTTATATCCCCTTAGTGTTATAGATAGAGTGATGGTCGATAAGACCGTGCCATGCCTAGTGATGGCTACTGATCGGCTGGCAGGCGATAACTCGGCTGTCAAGCTGCGAGCTAAGTCGGACTTGAATGACTGTCTTGTCTTGTCTTAGCACAATGACTGAGTGTAGAAGTCTTTGAAGGCTAATGGTTTTAGAGGTGCAGGAGTGGGCGGAGAGCTCCGGACACTTAAGTCGCCGAAGTGTAATACGAAGGCGGTGTGTTGGTGCTAGAGTGTATTGCGGAGGCGATGGTTATGATTTTAAAATTACTCATTATTTTTAGAAGTACCAATTTACATGATATTAAAATTGAGGACTTAATACTTTTAGCCCTAAATATTTACATAATACTTAATATGAAAAAGAAGAAAAAAGTGATTATGGAGTTGGAAGAAAAAATTGAATATCCTAATATTTCCTATCTTTAATTCAAATAACAGTAGGAAATATGTAAAAGAGAAGTTTACGAAAATAAAGATAAATTCGAAATAGAAAATTACTCTGATCAGTTCGTAAAACTTCCTCAGCTAGAGAACCCATTTCTGCCATCAATAAGAAATGCAAGCTCAGCATCTCAAATATCAGACAATGATACGCATGACACATCACAAGGAGAAGAAGATCATCGGCAAGTGACTGACCGGAGAGCCCTCGACAAGTTCGTTGCTTCTCAGTTGAGCCAAAAAGATAAATAATTTTTGTTATCCAATCTAATAAATTTCTTTTTTATGGTCTGCTTTAATTATAATCATTTTTATTTATTTTTAAATTAATTTTTCAATTTAATATTAAATATAATACAATATTTTATATTTTATATTACAATTAAATAAAATAATATTATCTATAATAATTATAATATTAGACTAAATTATAAAAACTAAAAATAAATAGAATCAATTTTAAATTAAATATTTTTTTAAAAATTAAAATGAACAAAAATAAAATATGAAAAACATCGCATGCAGTGACCCTTACTCATTAAATTGAGACAATCAAATCCTCACGTGACATATTCTGATTGCCAAAAAAAAATTTAACTCATAGGGTAAATCAAGTAACAGAACTAAACATTAAGGACAAAATGTTCTAAAAAAAACTTTAGAGGTAACATAGTATAAATAATATAATTGGGTAATATACACAGTTCATCACTGATTGCCAATATTTAATGATATAATTGGGTAAAAAATTGGCAATCAAATTATGTCAGGTAGGAGATTTGGTTGTCTCAATTTAATGAATAAGATTCACTGCATGCGAAGTTTTTCATGTTTTATTTTTTTTCATTTTAATTTTAAAAAAAATATTTAATTTAAAATTGACTCTGTTTATTTCGGGTTTTTATAATTTAGTCTAATATTATAATTATTATAGATAATATTATTTTATTTAATTTAAAATTGCCAATATTATTTTTGTTCATTTTAATTTTTAAAAAATATTTAATTTGAAATTAATTATATTTATTTTTAATTTTTATAATTTAGTTTAATATTTATTCAAATTAATATATATAGTTTATCGATAAAGGATTCAGAAAACCAATCTTAGGTTTCTGCCCCCTCGCCGACCTCTCTCGTCGAAATCAAGAAGGTAAGAAGCCAGAGAAATCCATACAAATATTTGTTTCATCTTCGCTTTTTGTTGGGTTTACAAGATTATATCTTTTTCAGACAAACCCCTCGTTGTTCAATCATGTCTGGCGAAGAGGAAGAAAACGCTGCGGAGCTCAAAATCGGAGAAGGTAATCCGCCTTTTCCGTTTTTATCAATGCATAACCGAGTGAAATTATTGAAACCCACAAGCTATTTGTTTCTCTTTTGTTATGGATAGAATTTTTGAAGGCCAAGTGTTTGATGAATTGTGAAGTGGCTTTAATTCTTGAGCATAAGTATGAGCAGCTTCAGCAAATGTCTGATGATCCCATGAATCAGGTTTCCCAGTGAGTTCCATAAGCAACCTCTATTGTCATTTGGGTTCCTTTTTTCTTCTTTTCCTCCCCTATTGTTTGATTATATCCGTGTAATTGGCTTACTAGGGTTTCTGTTTAATTTTGATGACATGATTTAGAAAATGGGGGATAAAACTATGTTCCATGGAAATAGAATTATTGTATGTCTTGCTGTTTGTAACATTGTCTCCGGAATTTTCGATTTTGTTGTATCAACTTTCTAGACTGAGGGGCTTGTTCGACTTGTATAATAGGATCGATTAGTTCGATTGGATATACTGTATATATGATTGTGTAATCCTATAAGGGGGAGAGTGAGAGGTAAATCCTAGGTTTATGCTGAATAAAGAGATGGCACTTTTGTTATGCATAAACCAAAATAAAAGAACAAAAAGGATTAATCTTCTAACTACTTATTAGTTTTTTTATCCTATCATATTTTGTCCTTAATTCTGTGCATCAAATTGGAAACCAACTGTATAATGTGGATTCTCTGATGGAATATGGTGTTTAGAATAATTAGCATGCCTATATTGCAGTTTTTGCTCTCACACTTGATGCGGTGAATGATTCTCTTTTGTCTTTGTTTCAGAGTATTTGAGAAGTCACTGCAGTATGTAAAGCGCTTTAGCCGTTATAAAAATCCAGATGCCGTTAGACAAGTTCGCGAGTATCCTTTAATTTTCCACAATTGTTAAATAGACTTTATTTAAGCATATGTGCATATTTATATACTGCTTTGGATAAGCTTTTTGGGTGCCCCTCTTCTCCTATCAGTTGCTATCCTTGTGGAACCCTTTGTTATTGTCTAGTTGCTGGACATCTTGACACATTGTCAATACTTTCTTCAATCTGATAAAAGTAGATGGTGTTGTTTTCTCTACAACTAATATTTCCTCATATGACATTGTTGATAATACTTGCACTTGGTATGTTGCTTTTCTTAGGATATGTAACTTGCTTCTCTATTGTGATCCTTAACCGACACTCAGAATTCTGAGTAGATATCGGTTAGCTGAATTCGAGGTGAGGATCTATATTTGTAAAGCAGTGAACTTAGAAATATGATGTTAATGACCGTGTAGAAAATTTCTTCATATTGTGCTCTACTTATGCAGCTTTGCGTTCTTGGTAACCTGTGTCCTGAAACTGTGGAGGAAGCCATTGCTATGGTGCCTTCCATCAAGGTATGAATTGCTAAGAACACACCTTATGTAATTCTACGACTTTTATGCCCATTGTCTTTTTCTCTGTTTCTCTCTTTCACTTATATGCGGCAAAATGTGAGATTTGTTTAATGCAGTTTAGACTGTTCTGCGTCATCCTTTTACATGCATTGTCTAGTACGTAAGTAGAGGGATTTTGATGTTTTGATGGCTCCTCTCTCTCTCAACCACGAAAACAAGGGCAATGGCTCATCAGATGCTATCCCACCCTTCTAGTTGTTTTGGGGCCAATTTGATTTCTAGAATTTATATGGTCTCTTACTGTTTTTGGCTAGAACATACTGAATAATGAAGATTAAATTGTTAAATTTCCCCTGATTTCTAGCGACAAATTCTCTTTGAAATGCAGACTAAAGGACGTGCTCACGACGACGATGCCATCGAGAAAATGTTAAATGACCTGTCCCTTATCAAGAAGTTCGAATAGTGGCCACTAAATTCCTGGCTGTCTATGACACTAAAGCCATTAATAGAATATTAAATGGTGATGATGTCGCTTACAAACATCTATGTTGGGACCATGTCAATTTGGGATTGGCCTAAAAGTTTTTAAGTTTGTCGAATGGTTTATGTTCTGTATTTTCTCATTAAAGCAGTGCAAATATGCATGTCTGTATAAAGGCTTTAGCTATGCATTCTAGAAAATTTTATTGGTTTTATACTCATCTTTTCAAGGATATTTATTAAGGTTGCTGATTACCATAATGTAATTATTCAACAAATGCGACAATTGCATTTTATTATTAGAAAAAGACAGTGTAAAGGCTTAGCCAAATTATCTCTAATCTGAAATTACTTACCATGGTAATCTTGTACAAGGGTAAAGTTCAACTGTTTCAGCTTAACGTTCTTGAAGACGATGACATTCTCGAGCAACATCTCTTTTGGAATATGAAGTTTATTAAACAAAGAAAAATTCTACAACGGGCGACTGAACATTGATGAACACCACTAACAATGAACACCGATGAACACTATTAAATTAATTAATAAAGATTAAAATTCTCAAGGACTTAACATATAATTAATAATTATTTAAAATAAAATTTTAATTAAATTATTTTTTATATATATTCTATTTTTAATATTTATTTTCAAATAATTAAATCAAATATCAACCATTGTGAATCCTAAATTAAAAAACCTAATTCTCCTCCTTGTCGTTCCAACCGCCGTTAGTCACCTTCTGCCGACGAGATTATCACCGTCACGCCTTTGACCCTACTGCAGCCTATCCGCCGTTCCCCGTCGTTTGCGTTGTAAATCCGGTAAGGTTTTTATTTTTATTTTGATTGATTTGGACTTGTCGACAGTCATCGGCAGTCACCGCGGCTGTCCGTGTGCGACGCCCGACATCTCCAATTCCGACATCCCCTAATTCCCAAATTTTTAAACCCTAATCCCTAAAATTAAATACTTGGTCCATACCACCTCTTGTCAAATTCTTTTGGCCCTGGACTTATTTGAAAGGTTGCTCCGTTTTCATGCACTCAAATAACAAATATGATTGCTGCATCAACTAGCTAAAAAATGTTAATGAAAATTCTGTCATTTCTTAAAAATTGCATAATTAAGTGCATTCATCGTCTCTCCCTCTATTTAGACTATATAAGGGAACAAGCATATATCTAAAAGTTGTTACTGCACTTCTCAGTGAAAGCATAAGTGCATCTTAAATGATGTTCCTTATTTTGTTGGTGGACGTACATGTGCTTTGGTTTCACACACATAGATACAATGAGATGTTTTACTTATTTTTACAATTTTTTAACAGAGTAAAATCATACTCCATTAAATCTTCATTTGCTTTGTTATACATGTCAGAAAGACATCGTCAATGGAGTCTGTTGATTCTTCTGGTAAAGAAGAGTAAGTTACTCATTAGACCTTATAACTTTTTGCTTTGTTATGTGGATTTCTTTTAACTAATAGTCTGCATTTGAAAACTTGCTTAGCACAAGCATGAATTTTAATCCATCTTAAAAATTCGTCTACATTTATTTTTAACTTGGTATTGTTGCAAGATCCCATATGTTATTTTATTAAAACTGTCTAAATATAACTTGCATTTGATGTCTACCATATTATATTTTCAAAATCAATTTGTTAGTTTTTTTTTCTTCTCTAGACTTGCTATACAGAGGCTTGAGATTGCTAAGAATGACCTATAACATCGAATTGCAAAAGAGGCAAGCAGTGAGCACTACTCTTTTTTGAAATCATAATATGCTCTACCAAAATATATTGTCTCCCCCTAACAAATTGCTCTCATCCTTATATAGGCTAGAGGAAATGCAATTTTACAAGCTAGCTTGGAAAGAAGAAAACAAGCTTTGCATGAGTGTCGCTTGGCACTTGAACTAGATGTATTTTTTTCTAACCTATTCAACACTTATTTTTTTCAAAAATTTTTTATTTCTTAAGATGTTTGATGATATTTGTACTATATATTCGATAAGTAATTGAGTGTTAAGGATTTTTTTTATTTGCAATTATTTTAGATTAGTACCATGTGCTTTTTAAGGCTTGTTTCTATACATTTCTTTGTTTGCTTTAGTGAGAAATTAGATACTAACTTTATTGCTAGTTAGGGTTCATCGTTTGATTTTAAATTTGATGCCATCATCAAGAACGAAAATTGTGTCTTGTTTATATTATCTTATTTTGTCTATTCTATTGGGTCTTACTCATAAATTTGATACTTAAGATACTAGATCTGTGAACTTCTTTACCTGTAGAAAGAGAAGTTTTTAGAACTCTTTGGACACTAACAACAGAACAGGTTCATTCAGTTGCAAATATCTTTCTTCTGTTGTTTCTTACATCCAATATAAAATGCCTTTGGTAAGTGAGTGTTTTTGGATTGATGATGGTTGCTTAGATGACCGGATGGAATCCAATCTGCAAAGGGTCATGCTAGCTTGACGAGTTTGTGGCTTGCAGTTACTGTAAAATAGTTTTATTATGAAATTATTTACCGTAACTTTTGCGGACATAGAGCAAAAGGGTAATAATTGAATACTTTATAAACTATAAATTGTTGTGCAGAATCTCTAACAGTGAGCTAAAATCTACTTTCTTTCAAAGGAATGACTTTTCTTAGACAATTTTTCTAACCTTTCGGTGAAGAATTATGGTACTAGTTTTGTCCCTACTTACCTTTAAATGTTTGTGCAGGTTTCTAGATTACAAGAGTAGCTGCAAGCTGAAAAGGGATCTTAGAGCTGCCCTTGAAGTTGGATTGGACATGTCATCTGGACAATTTTTTATTTCATGTGGAATAGATTCCAAGGTTAGTACTGATGTCAAATGAATCATTATTTTTTTTTATAAATTTAGCATCCCTTATTCTTATAACTTAAATGGTGTGAAGACAAAGGCTGAGCTAGAAGAGATTGCTCTTGCTGAAGCTGATGTGGCTAGCATGAAGCAGAAAGTTGCTGAACTCCATCATCAGTTGAATCAACAACGAAATCATCATTTTAGTTTTCTATCTAATGCATGTGACCATTATCTACATATCCAAAATCATTACTCTCAAGTCTCAACAGTGAGTTTATGAATCTTCTGTCCATTTATTTCTAAAGCTTTATATGTCTAAACTTAGTTGGCAGATTCATAAGGTCATAATGATTGTTATCAACGAAGAAATTACTCATGTCAGTACTGAATTAAGATTTCGAACTTTCTTTATCAGATGAATTTTTATCTTTGCATATTAGTGCACAAAATCATGTGCCTTGTTTTGACTGCTGGTTCCTTGCGTTAGTAGTTATCTTTCAAGTTCCCTCTTGAGGCATCCTTCAACAGCTTCATCAGCTCTAGTATAATTAACAAGTCGTCTTGATTTTTCAAGGAAGGGCGTTCCCATATAATAGAACAGCTTCACAACCTCGATTTGAACTATGAAACATTCTCGCAGGACTTTTTTAAGCAAACCATCATCATCACCCCCATGGAACTAACCAGTGAAACTAGAGTAACAATGTTACCATGTGGTGTTTGTACACTTTAAATTGTTGCATGCAAATTTATCTTCTTCTTTTTTTTGGGGGGGGGTTGTGAAGGTGATTGGAGTTATAATTAGGATTTTAGTTTTTGTACGAGACTGTAAAGTAAACCAATAATTGTGTTAATAGTATATGAATTTCAGATGCATGTATCTCTATTTCTATCTGAATAAATGTCATTGAAGTTTTGAACAAAAAAAAGTATGTCATTGAAGTAAAATTACTTCTCACATTTTGAGCACTACCTTGTATATTATCATCATCTCTAATCTGCTACATACATATGAAAAGGTTGAGTTGTCGCCAACTTATCCTTCCGAAGCTTACTTCGACTACCATTGTTCCTAGAATTAATCATCTTCCGGGTGGCTAAACAATTACTTTCAATGGAGTTAGTATATAAAAAACTACTTAATTTTTTTTTAAAAAATGTGCTTTTATACATATGTATACAAAAGTT
This sequence comes from Hibiscus trionum, assembly GCA_030270665.1. Lineage (NCBI taxonomy): Eukaryota > Viridiplantae > Streptophyta > Magnoliopsida > Malvales > Malvaceae > Hibiscus > Hibiscus trionum. Next base: position 10,839,175 of record BSYR01000052.1, read on the forward strand.
TGCATAAGCTTACATATTTACTCTATTTTTGTGCAATGTAACATAATGTGTATAAAAAAATCAATTTGAAAAATTATCAAGGGTACTCATAAATATCTTTTAAACAAAAAAACTATATATTACTTTTTTGGTTCATCAACTCAAAAAATTCAAATTGATCACTCAACTTAGGAAATTGATTTTTTTGTCACTATGCCGTTATTTGTGATCAAATTGAAAATTTTTGAAGTCGGGCCACGAGCAAAGTTGAGTGACCAAAAATATAGTTTACCCATAAGAAATAAGTCACAATTAGCAAGAACCATTACTCCAAGTTAAACTCAAATGTCAAAAACTAAAAAGCTGCATTGTAAAACCAAGCACAATCACCACTTTGACATGGGACACCATACAAGAAAAAAAGACAAGATGCGGGGCATCACTCATCAGCCAAAAATAAATCTAAATTTTCAGTAAATTAAGCTTCAAACATCATATTCTCTTATTAAAATTTAGCTCAACAAATTAGTAACTTCTTCGAGGACTCCTTGAGTTATGTGTCCTTCTAGATCTGCAAAAATTTAAAGTGTATTGTTAGGTCCCCAGGTACAACACTAATTTTGCAATTGCACAAGAAAAGAATAGGAAAAAAATTTCTAATTTTCAGAAAATCAAGTTTCGGGGTTTGGCCAAGTTTGGTGCTTGGCATTTGGGTCAAGTACTAAAGTTAAGCTGGTTTGTGCCCAAGTAAGTCATTTCTAGTTTCACTCATCTAGACTCAATTTGTTCAATTTTGGATTGATTCAATTTCAAAGATTAACATGTTCCATAAATTGAATATGCTCTATTGATTTATTTCACCAACCTATCCAAACTCATCAGCATGTTAAGAGACACAAACCTCATTTTTTTTCTTTTGAAGGCTCTAGTACTGATTCTATTGCTAAAGGCTCAATCAAAATTAATTGTCTATTAGAAGTTTTGCTCCATCCATGGTGGATATGACATTTTTTGCTTCTTCAAACTTATCATACACGATCAATGCATATCCCTAATTGAAAACACTTGCGTTAAATCTTACTTGAACAAAACTTACAGAATTATAAAGAAAACAATGTAAACAAGGGGAAAAGTTTGTAAAAGAATAGTTCTTTGTATCATTATTCATTATCTTCGAACAATAGTCCAATGTTATGAAATAGACATTAACATGCGTCAAGCTAGCTTTAACTAACAATATAAAATGGTTAGAAGCATAGAACTGCTTGATATCTTGCAGTATAACTGAACCCAAACTCTCTACTACATATAGAAAACACAAAACGATAAATATTATACATACAGATAAAGAGTCAAGATACCTACAAAACACGCACATACATATGCATGCAAGTAAACACATGAATATATAAAAACGAAGCAATGTAAAAGAGTTCCACCACCATAAAGAGAACTTAGAAAGATATACCATTACAAAAAAACAACGGTATGAAGGCAGCACCAATTTACAAAGTTAACTACCTTGACAAATCCAGTGCAGCGATCAAGATTTAAATACAAATTCTTGATCTCTCCAAGTTCACCAAATGCATTGTGAAAATCACCCTATTGTTCTTCCTCATGTACACCATTGACCAAAATAATCCATCCTTCAATAGTTGCACATTTATTAATGAGAACAAAAATTATATATTACTATTCACAAGAAGAGTTCATAACAATACAAGAAAAAAATTATTTCATTCTTGGACACAATTGCTATTATCTACCATGTTAATTTTATACAACTTAAGATAAATTGTCATCATGTAGGAAATGAAGGGATGCCCACAACCTTAAAAATTGCAGGAAAGATCTAAACGAGGTATTAAAAAATGTCTTATGGTTTAGTTAATGAAACAAAGTGAACTTCAACCGTTAGTCACGATGTTATATACTCTTAGTCATCCAACGGCCCAAAAAAAGTAAAAGTGTAAAAAAGAGTAACTCTTCTTCACCAGAAGAATCAACAGACTTCATTGACAGTGTCTTTCTGACATGTATAACAAAGAAAATGAAGATTCAATGGAGTATGGTTTTACTCTGTCAAAAACTGTAAAAATAAATAAAATGTCTCATCGTGTTTCTGTGTGTGAAACCAAAGCACATGTCGTCCACCAATAAAACAAGGAACAACATCTAAGATGCACTTATGCTTCACTGAGGAGTGCAGTAACAGTTTTTAGATATATGCTTTTTCCCCTTATATAGTCTAAATACAGGGGGAGACGATGAATGCACTCAATTATGCAATTTTTAAGAAATGACAAAATTTCCATTAACATTTCTTAGCTAGTTGACGCAGCAATTATATTCGTTATTTGAGTGCATGAAAACAGAGCAACCTTCCAAATAAGTTCAGGGCCAAAAGAATTTGACCAGAGGTGGTACATATAGAGTGTTTTAATTTGGGGATTAGGGTTTTGGAATTTAGGGATTAGGGGATGTCGAAATTGGGGATGTCGGGCGTCGCACACGAACAACCGCGGTGATTGCCGATGACATCGGCGACTGTCGGCAAGTCCAAATCAAACAAAAAAACAAAAATCTTACCAGATTTGCAGCGCGAACGACGGACAGGCTGCAGCAGGGACAGAGGCACGACGACGACAATCTCGCCGGTGGAAGGTGGCTAACGGCGACTGGAACGACAAGAAAGAGAATTAGGTTTTTTAATTTAAAGATCGACTATGGTTGATATTTTATCCAATTATTTAAAAATAAATATTAAAAAATAAAATATATAAAAAAATAATTTAATATAAAAAATGTTATTTTAAAAAATTGTTAATTGCATGTTAAGTGCTTGAGATTTTTAATCTTTATTAATTAATTTAATAGTGTTCATCGTTAGTGATGTTCAACAATGTTCGTCGCACGTGATAGACTCATCTTTAAACAAATTTATTTCTTCATAGTAAGAATATTCACGACAAGAAGATTAATTATTGCTATTAACGGCAGATACTTTAACTAAAAAATGTTATTGGCTGTAGATACTTTAACTAAAATAAATAAATTTATTACCTAAAATCTTGAGATGCTATAAATGTTAAATCTAACCATTCAATTTAATCAATCAAATGTACCATCTGTTTAGTTACCATTTGTTTTTTTTTACTTGGTTAATTAGCGATATTCCTATTTGCTCCGGAAAAATCGAGTATCTAATTTTTCGGATATTGGATATTCAGATTTTTGAATATAACAAGCAACAAGGGAAGATCTTGGTGCAATAGTGTTAGGCTTGATAGGCTCGATTTTTTCAACCGTTATGGATTGCTAAGTGGTGGAGAAGTTAAATTTTTTGGTGATTGAGGTGTGGAAGCTAAAAGATAAATGACACGATGATTTAGAGCGGTTTGGCCTTCTAACAAGAACCTACATTCACTACCTTAGCTTCCCACTAAGGATTTCACAACCAATTCAATAATTGATTCGTCCCTTGTTTAGGATGAGGAAAAAATCCTTGCAACGATCAAAGCTTTCTAGCCCAAAGCTTGATCAAATCCTCTCTACAATAGACAAAGATAAGAAAACAAAAATCCCTCTTACAAGGTTGATGTTTGCATACTAAAGCACTCACTCAAACCTTAACACTTGAGCAAACTTGACAATTTAGGCTCACAAGTGTTGTCTATACAAGAAATTAACAATTTAGATCTAAAGACAATTTGACATCATAATGTTGTTACAATTGAAGCATTAACCATCTCTTGATGCTTGGAGGTCCCTTTTATACTCTCAATTGAGTTTGTAACCGTTGAGGACCGTTGGGGTTGAATTGGAGCCGTTGGAGCTTTTATTTCCCACCATAAATGCAGTTCAACAGCTTAGCGTATCGATACTCCTCAAATCATATCGATATGGTCTCGATAAGGAAATAGTCGTTGAGCACTTCCAGCTGGTGCGTATCGATACGCATGGCAAGCGTATCGGTACGGTCTTGCAATTTAAAAGGTCGTTGGGAAATTGATCGTTGGGGGTATTTGGGCATATCGGTACGCGAACTAGCCGTTGGGTATTTAAAGCAAACCGCATCGATACGGACAAAGCGTATCAGTACGAGTTTTGACTACTAGAAAATCATTGTAGTTAAAACCCTAAAGGGCATTGATACAGTAACATACCGTATCAGTACGGTTACATTAAAAGCTTGGTTTTGACTGTTTTAAATGCACTTTAAATTATTCCAAAGCCTTATAAAAACCCTTAAATATATTTTCAAGTTGTTTTGACTTAAAGCATGTTTTAAATTCTTTTCAATTTAGTCCAAAACATTTTTCAATTATTATATCAAAACAATTAGTTCTACAATCTCCACCTTTTTACCAACTTAAAAAATTGTTTGGGATTCTTCCCCTTAGTATTTTAAAATTTTGAATAAGAGATTTTAAAAATTGAATGAAATTAAAGCTCCCCTTATTCTCTTGAAAAATCAATTTTTCAAACCATCTCTCCCCTTTTTGTTATATCAAAAAGAATTTAAATGACTTTAAATCAAAATAACATAGGAGGTTAAAAAATTTGACACAATTTAAAACTTTGATTTTAAAAATTGGCTTCCCCTTACTCAAAGCATCAAATACTGTTAGTCCAACAATATGATATTCTAGTTGTAAAGAAAAAATAATCTAATTAAAAACAAAAACAACTAGAAATTTTACCAACACTTGAACTTCAAGGGAGGATGTGAAACCTTCATTCTTCTAGTGTTCTTCCTTGTGTGAATGAAGCTCCCCTCATATTTGGACTTTTTGATCACTCTCCATCACACCTAAACATAAGGCAATTAAGTAATTTTTGGTATCCAAATTGCTTTGGATCCATAGACGTTAGTGGCACAAAATTTAGTCCCCATAGGAATTCAATTTTCAATTTCATCCTTTTTTAGTTGAAGTGATTAGTCCTTTTGGGACCCAAACACTTCTAAAATATTTTTCAATTACAAATCTAGAGGCACTAGATTGTCTAATGTAAAAATTTGATTTTCTTAAATTGTTTTTCTTTTGGAGTTCATTGAAAATCAAATCTTTTTCTTTCTTACGATCATCAATCTGCTTTTTATGATCTTTTTCAATCGTTTGAAACAATTCTTGTAAACTTAAAACTTTAAGTTCAAAATCTTTAATTTTTGCTTCAAACTCTAGATTTGTTTTGGAAAGCAAATCATTTTCCTTTTTCAAATTAGAAAGTAATTTTTTGTTTTTCGAAAATGATGCCTTAAATTCCAAAAGTAAATCATCATAGATATCTTGTAACTCATAAAATGTATGTGAATTTGAAATAGATGAGTTAGAGATTACCTCACCCTCATTGAGGGTCATAAAGCATAAGTGGGCTACCTCATCATCGGTGGAGTCTATACAAGAAATTAACAATTTAGATCTAAAGACAATTTGACATCATAATGTTGTTACAATTGAAGCATTAACCATCTCTTGATGCTTGGAGGTCCCTTTTATACTCCTAATTGAGTTTGTAGCCGTTGAGGACCGTTGGGGTTGAATTGGAGCCGTTGGAGCCTTTATTTCCCACCATAAATGCAATTCTGCAGCATAGCGTATCGATACTCCTCAAATCATATCGATATGGTCCTGATAAGAAAATAGCCGTTGAGCACTTCCAACTGGTGCATATCGATACGCATGGCAAGCGTATCGGTACGATCCTACAATTTAAAAGGTCGTTGGGAAATTGACCATTGGGGGTAGTTGGGCGTATCAGTACACGATAGAATTGTATCGATACGCGAACTAGTCGTTGGGTACTTAAAGCAAACCGTATCGATACGGGCAAAGTGTATCGGTATAGGTTTTGGCTACTGGAAAATCATTGTAGTTAAAACCCTAAAGGGTATCGATACAGTAATATATCGTATCTGTACGATTACATTAAAAGCTTAGTTTTGACTGTTTTAAATGCATTTTAAATTATTCTAAAGCCTTATAAAAACTCTTAAATATATTTTCAAGTTGTTTTGACAAAAAGCATGTTTTAATTTTTTTCAATTTAGTCCAAAACATTTTTCAATTATTATATTAAAACAATTAGTTCTACAAATAGTTTGTAGGGACTTAATTAAAAGTTCTAAAATTTTTGGAAGTCTGTTTAAAATTTTTGAAAATTTTGATGATTTAATGAGAAAATTTTAGAAAATAAATGAGGATCTAATTAAATTTTTTGAGAGATAATGAAAATTTTAACAATTTGTGGAACTTAATTAAAAATATTTCAAAATATTTGAGATTTAGTAAAAATTTCTTACAAATTTGAAGGGGCCTAATTAAATTTTTTTTAAATATTTTAGGGGTACAATTCAAATTTCCCCAAATCTTGGGGGTGCCAAGGCTCCCTCTAGCTTGGCTTATCATCTGCCCCTGACAAGCAACACATTATTGAATATAACAATATTTGTTTCTATAGAAATTTTAATTTTTCATATATAACAAGTAAAAATATTGAATATAAAAAAATCCATATAAATAAAAATTATAAATTTTCAGATTTTCAAATACCCGATCCGAATTTAAAATAATTATTTGTATACGATCCAAATTATCCATAAAAACAGATCATATATTCAAATTTTTAAATCGGATAAACGTATCAGATTAATTTTTTTTGCACACTCCTAAATTACCTAACTATTGCACCAAGCTAGAATAGAGCTTTTCCAGACATTAGGTTATACTTTAGTTGAACTTAATTACATTATATTTTTCTTATAAAAAATTACATTATATTCTCGGAAAATATATTAACTATAAAATATAAAATGTTATAATAATATAGTGATAACATCAAATAAAATATATTATTTTATGTTATAAATAGTTCTTATAGTATTTCATATAAAATAAATCTTTAGGATATAAATACTTTTTTAGAAAAAATTAATATATTTTTGTTAAACTATTGAAATATATGTTATAAATATATATATTTTTATAAAATCAATATAATCTAATTGATGTTATAAATATATTTATAATTAGTATCTTTATATAAATGATGCATTTCTAAATGTAATTATAACTTAGAAGAATAGGTAGGCATGTAAGCGAACCGAACAAACACGAAGGAGAGTATATTTATGTTCGTTCGTTTAATTTTAACTGAAATAATAAACATACACGAACAACTAAAGGAGCATAATTATTTATGAAAAAATAATATACTTTTGTTATGAAAAATAATAAATATAAATGGATACATGTGAATAAATTTGAATGAATATAAATGAACGGATTACCGAACGTTCATGAACGTAAATGAAAGAACGAGCCATTTGTCTGTGTTCGTTCATTTAATTAAACGAATAGAAAATCTTGTTCATGTTCGTTTAATAAATTAACGAACATAAACGAACTTTCCGACGGACGATTCGAGAACAATTCGTTGAGTTTGGTTCGTTTACAGTCCTAAGAATAGAAATTGAATATTTATGAAGTCAATTAAAATATTGATTTTATAAAATTATTTATAACATAAAGTGATATATATAATATTATAAAAGTATAATTATAACATCAATTAAAATATTTTAATTTACAAAAATATTTATAATAGAAAATAATAATACATTTTTATTGATGTACTATAACTTTTGCCATCTCTGCTATTCTTCATAAGACCAAAACAAGATAGCCTGAGATTACCAATTCAGAATAAAAAAATGAAAAATCAAGATAGCTAAAGGAGTTATTTTTACAAGTAACCCCAAAGCAACAATATCAGAACCGACCTTTTACTACAATGGTGCTGAAGTTGTTCATATATGCTTACTCTAAGACCAACAACCCCTACAAAAATCAACCCACTTTTTTTGTTCGTAAAATAAAATTTCATTTCATCCAGTCCCAAACAAAACAAATCCAAGCCTCACACGAGAGGAGGAGCAACAAAAGTCAAGATGGTGAATCAAGGCAAGAAAACAACAAAAAAGCCAAAAACAGGAGGACTGGCCTTCAGAACAGCCCAATGCCAAACAAACGGCAACAAAAGAAGACATAATGAAAAGGGAATTAAACCTAAAATGCATGGGAACCATCCCATGTAGAAAAGCCAACTGCTGCTCTTCAACAACCTTAACGTTGTGTTGATCGGACACCTGATGCAAAGAGAGCTCCAAGGTCGAAGAAAGGCCTCCCAAAAATAGAACAAATGGACCTAATCATTAGTGGGATCATCGACCCAACAACAAGGATAGAAGAGAAGAGAAGCCACAAATAGATCTTGGGAAAACCAAGAAAAATCACAAGAGCTTTTAGATAGCGAACCAATGCTGGAAAGAGAGGAAGATATCCACAGGATGAGAGTGATCCCAATGGGGCGAGGAAACCTGCCCGGAGGCTTTCGTACATCTCAGGATACCCCAAGACGAGATGGTAAACCCCGTGGAAGTCAACAATTATGCGGCAGACACTCAATGGCAGTGTTAAGATGAAGGAATTTCATTTTATTCCAATCTAAAAATATAATGTTACAATGTGTTGTTTATATAGTAACATAGATCATCTAAATTGTCTAACTACATTAGAAACTAACTGTTTACATAACAAATAAACTAACTAATTCTAATTAGTTTAACTCTTCAACACTCCCTCTCAAGTTGGAGGTTGAAAGACATCTTTAACTCTCAACTTGACAAGCAAATGTTCATGTTGTTGAATGCCCAATGTCTTAGTCAAAATATCTACTAACTGATCTGTACTAGAGACATATTCTGTCTGAATCAATCCTTCTTGAATCTTGTCTCTCACAAAGTGGCAATCCATCTCTATATGCTTCGTTCTTTCATGGAAAACAGGGTTGGCTGCAATTTGTAGAGCTGCCTTGATGTCACTAAGGAGTTTAATCGTCCCTAGTTCTTCATTCAATCCAATTTCATTTAGAAAACCATAAAGCCAAACTATCTCAGAAGTGGTAACAGCCATGCTCTTGTACTCAGCCTCAACTGAGGATCTAGCCACTGTATTCTGCTTCTTTAATTTCCAGGAGACTAAAGAATCTCCTAATTTGATACAAAAACATGTAACAGATCTTCTAGACAGTGGACAAGCTGTCCAGTCTGAATCACAGTATGCAGTGAGTTTGCACTCTCTTGAAGATTTCAACAATATACCATGTCCAGGGTTCTTCTTTACATATCTAAGAACTCATAATGCAGCTTCAAGATGTGACCTTTTTGGATGCTGTATGAATTGGCTTAAGTGATGCACAACAAAAGTGATGTCTGGCCGAGTGTGAGTAAGGTAGATTAACCTTCCAATCAACCTCTGAAAAACAGTCTTGTCTTCTTACAGTGAGTCATTAGTTTGTTGATTAACTTCTTTATCAAAATATGACAAAGGTGAGATTCACATTTTGTTCCAAAGGGGTTGAGGCAGGTTTAGCTCCCCCTAAACCTGTTTCTTTAACAAGCTCCATAGCATACTTTCTTTGGTTGAGAACAATACCTTCTTTGGACCTCAAAACCCAAAAGTACTTAAGATCTCCCAAATCTTTCATTTTAAAGTTGTGATTCAAAATGCTCTTTAATTCCTCAATCAATTCAGCATTATTCACAGTAATAAGCATATCATCAACATATATCAACATAATAACTAGCTTATCACCATCTCTTTTCATGAATAATGAGTAATCAAATTTACTTTGTTTAAAACCAGCAAGAAGCAAGGCATCAGTCAACTTGAGATTCCACTGTCTAGATGCCTGTTTCAGACCATATAAGGATTTGTGCAACCTACAAACATGATTCTCCCCATGGTTGTGAAATCCTGGAGGCAAATCCATATACACTTTCTCAACTAAATCCCCTTGCAAAAAAGCATTATGAATATCCATCTGATGTAATGGCGACTCAAGCAAAGCAGCAAGAGCCAACACTGTCCTCACAGTAACGAGCTTGGCCACAGGGGAAAAAGTCTCACGTGTAGTCTATACCCTCTTGTTGACTATACCCTTTGGAAACCAAACATGCTTTGTAACGTTCAACAGCACCAGAAGCATGGTTTTTGATTTTGCATACCCATTTACAACCAATGGGATGTTTTCCAGCATGTAAAGGAACAACAGACCAAGTGTGATTAGCTTCTAAAGCTTGAATCTCCTCAGACATAGCATGAACCCATAGAGGACTATTTTTGGCTTCATCATAGGTGTGAGGTTCAATAAGGGCAGAAGTGGTGGACAAAAAAAGTTGTGTATGAGGTTGTAAGTGGGAATATGAAATGGAAGAAGATATAGGATACAAACCTGAAAGCGAAGAGGATTGACAAACACTGGAAGACCCGAAGGCATAGTCATTCATCCAACTTGGAGGTTTTGAAACTCTAGCAGGCCTTCGAACAGGTAAAAGGACAGAAGAAGAAGGAATAATTGGACTTGGAACAGACTCAAGAGACACAGAAACAGAAGAAGAATCTAAAGATGCATGAGGAGCAGAATTAAGATCAACAGCGGGAGAATCAGTTGAAGCAGAGGTGTGAGAAATACCAGAATGAACATGAGTGTAAGAACAAGGAAGTCATCATCAGGAATGTGAGGATGAGTAGGGAAAAAAGAAGTCTGAGTAGGTGAGGAAAACTTGAAAGGAAAAACAAGCTCATGAAATACTACATCTTTGTTGACAAAAAACGATTTTGATTCAAGATTAAACAAAATATATCCTTTTGTGTCAAGGAGTATCCCATAAAAATAGATGGAAAGACTCTATGAGAAAATTTATCAGAAGGTGAAGGATTTGTGGCATAATATAAACAACCAAAAACCCTTAAATGAGAAACATTAGGAGCCTTTTTGTACAGAAGTTCAAAAGAAGTAAGCCAATTTAACAAAGAGGAAGGCATTCGATTGATAAGATAACAAGCAGTTTGAACACACTCACCCCAGAACTTGATGGGAACTTTTGAGTGAAATAAAGGGCTCGAGCTACTTCTAACAAGTGCTTATATTTCCTTTCAGCCACTCCATTTTGTTGTGGAGTGGTAACACAACTACTCTGATGAACTATACCAAGAGAGGTGAAAAATTCAGAACACCGAGAATTGAAAAACTCAGTGCCATTGTCAGAACGAAGAAATTTGGACTGAACAAAAATGAGTCTTAATGAAGGAGAAAAAGGATTTGAGGTGAAGAATAGTATCAGACTTGAGTCTCAACAAAAAAATCCATGTCATTCTGGTAAAGTCATCGACAACAGTAAGAAAAAAATGATGACCCTAATGAGCAGAGACCTTGTAGGGGCCCTATAAGTCAAGATGAAGTAGCTCAAAAGGAGAAGAAGCTCTATTTGAACTAGAAGGGAAAGGCAACCTATGTTGTTTAGCCAAAGGACAGATAGTACAAGCATGCTTTGAAGAAACATGAATAGGATAAGGAAAAGTGATCATATTCATTTTATTAAAAGCCATGTGGCCTAAACGAGCATGCCAAACATTAGTAGAAACAACAATAGACAAAAAAGAAGAAACAACATCATTACAAACTGATAAGGATGATGCACCTAAAGAGAAACTAGCAAAAGCTGGAGAAGAATGAAACACATAAAGGCCTCTCGTTTGCTTACCAATCCCCCTCATCTTTCCAGTGGAGAGATCCTGCAATAAACAAAATTCAAGGTAAAAAATAACATGACAATTAAGTTCTTTGGTTAATTTGGAAATAGATAAAAGGTTATGATGAAATTTGGGAACAAAAAGAACATTAGGTAAGACACAACCGGGAAAAAGAGAGATGAAGCCAATGTGGGTGATGGAGGCTTGTTTACCAGTGGGAAGATGGACACATCTAGAGTTCAAAGCACATGAAGAATGATCAATCAAACTAGAGAAATCCGAACACATATGATCAGTTACCCCTATATCCAAGATCCAACTAGTACGAGAAGTAACATATAGACAAGATATACATGTCACATTAGCAGCAGAAGGCTTGTGAAGAAGATCTAGGATCTGTTGGTATTGAGTTTGAGTGAAGACAGGAGCAGGGGCGGGTGGAACACAAGCAGGTTGCTAAATAGGGACATGTGAACCAAAAACTGCTTTAGCCAGATTGATAACCATAGCAGCCTGATTATCACGATGTTCGGAGAACTTGAAATCGGCAAGAAACCCGATCAGTCACACTGATCCTTCTTGTGACCTTCTTGCGTCGAGATTACCTAGAAGCATACATGACAGTAGGTTCGGAAAGGGGACTAAGCGAATTAAGGTGAACACGCTAAAACTCCTCTTGAAGAATCATGGAGTAGGCCTTATTAACTATCGGAAAAGGTTGCATCAGGAGAATCTGGCTTCGAAAAGAAGAATAGGTTTCATTCAACCCCATGAGAAATTGAAACAATTTTTGCTGAAGAAAATTTTGCAAATTTTCTTGAGACGTCTCACAGTCACAAGAAAAGAATGGAACAAGAGCATTATACTCGTCCCAAAGTAATTTCAATTTTGTGTAATATGTAGAAATAGAAGAATCGCCTTGAACAAGAGTTGCTATTTCACGATGTAGGAAAAAATACGATAGCCATCTACCTTATCGAAGTGCTCTTTGAGATCCTTCCAAACAACGGCCGCACTAGAGGCAAAGACGATTCCGACTGAGAGATCTTTGCTGACAGTGTTGAGGAGCCAGGAGAGAACCAGGGCATTGCACTGATCCCAAAGGGGTTGAAGAGCCTCCTCAAAATTACTATGGCGACAATCGCCGTCAATGAACCCTAGCTTGTTCTTCGTAAGGAGAGCAATCCGGAGCGAGCGACTCCAAACATTGTACGACTCAATGCCAGTCAAATAATGGGAAACAAGAAGAGTGCTTGGCGTATCAGAGGGATGAAGAAAAAGGATGTGGTTGGAATCAATGACGGTGGAATCTGTCGCCGACATGGTTGCAGAAAGAAAAAAAAACGCGAATGAGAGGAAACGAAGAAGCGCCCAAAAGGAAAAAGAAAACAAAACAGTTATGGTGACCGAAAAGAAAACAGAAACCCAAAAGGATTTAGAGTCCAAACAATCTGGCAGATGATACCATGTTAAGATGAAGGAATTTCATTTTATTCCAATCTAAAAATATAATGTTACAATGTGTTGTTCATATAGTAACATAGATCATCTAAATTGTCTAACTACATCAGAAACTAACTAACTGTTTACATAACAAATAAACTAACTAATTCTAATTAGTTTAACACTTCAACAGGCAGTCTTGGAATGAGGGATGGACTTTTTGGCATCATTTCATGCGATTTAGTGAAAGATATGGATGAAATTTTATTGATTTCAAGACCAAAAGGATTAGTTCCAAACCGGATAATGTGAGCTTCTTCCTTTTATATTCTTCTCATCTCCAAGAAATGTTTTGATCGGGCAGTTTTTCTTTTTGCTACTGTTGATTTGCTCGGCGTATTCAACAGGATGGAAAGGGCTCTTGAGCCTCTAAAAGTATGGCCTTTTGAAGTTTGTGGCTCAATAAGTTTTGGGCAGCTTATAGGTGAACCTATTGAGGGGGAGATTCTAGGGAAAGACCTCTTAAAAAGAGGCTAAAAAAAGACGCGTATAAAAATCTTTACAAAAAATCGTAAGGATTTGTGTACATGTACCAAAATTCTTACAAAAGTGGTAAGCATTTGTGTACATTCACAAATCCTTACCACTTTTGTGTACATACATAAATTCCTACAAAAATGGTAAGTATTTGTATACATATACCGAGTTCACGATTTTTGTAAAGATTTGTGTACAATGTACCGAAATTCTTACAAAAGTGGTAAGAATTTGTGTACATACACAAATCCTTACGATTTTTATAAGAATTTGTGTACAGCCTTTTCTAGCCTCTTTTTAAGAACTTGTCTTTTAGAACTTCCCTATTGGAGGGAGCAACATCAATAGGATGAAAAATTTCTCTCTCTTGAAGAGCCATATTTGTATCTTGACTTGAGTTATTCTCGGACTCCTCGCACATTTCTTCAATTGTGATCCCTTTTTTGGAACATCTTTTTGGATATAAAAGGGCCAGCTGGTTTTGCTAAAAAGCAGAAAGGAAATACTTGAAAAAAAGAGTAGGGGGTCAAAGGTGGGGAGAGACATCACCCACTCAAAGGTTCACCACAAGAAACAAAAGACGCTTGAGGAACCAGGCTTCTAAGACACAATGAAACAAGATATTTAGATCCAGGGACAAAGCCAGTGAGAGAAAAAAACTGCTCAAATCAACCTGATTGTCCATTTCATCCACCACTTCCCCTAACAAATACAACCCAAAAGAATAAGTGCAAACCTAACTGGAGGAATAAATTTATGAAATAAAATTAAAATCATGACCGAACTTGTATAATGTGCAAATAATAAGGACCAAATGTGTAATTATACAAATTTTTATTAACCGTTATGCCAACTTGTTTTAACGGCAAGTGACTTAATTGATATCACTTAAATGGTAAAATTGAAAGTATGATGGTCAAAATAAAATATCTCGGTAGTTATGTGGTCATTCATATAGTTTACGCAAAAAGTAAAAACCTAATTATAAAAAAAATAATATCGCATGAATAAATTCTAAAATTAGATTAAAAATTTATAGCAACATCTAGTTGGTCTTGTGGGATGAGATATTAAATCTCTTAAATAAGATTAGGGGTTTGAATCATGACGTTGTAAATTGAAAAAAAAATTAATTTTGAAAAAAAAAATCGATTTGAATTGACCAACAAGTCTGTCAGAAACCAACGGTTAAATAAAATAAAAATAAGGGTAAACTTCACCGAAGGTCCCTTTTGTCTAGTGCGTGTTCTATTTTGGTAACCAAATTTGAAAAAAAAAATTATGCTTGCCACTTATGTTGTCGACAGTTACCATTTTGGTCACTGTTACGTACGCAGAGGAGGGTCCACTAGAGGCGGATAACCACCCAACAACCATGGAGGACACAGCTGCAGGTGTGGGCCCAGAGTCACGCAAAGGGGTACGGGAGAGGAGAGCGCCACGTGCCCTCGAAGATTACGTCCTGCACTGAAAGGGAAATAACGGCCGCATATTTTATTTGTTTTTGTGCCTTTTTCGTTTTGTCCTCAAGTGTAGTTAAAAGGAGATGATGTATGTCAGAAAGAATATATGAAAATTGAGAAAAGTTCTTCCTTCTCTCTTATTCTATTTCTTTCTCACCTAAATTCTAAACCCCTCTTCGTTAATTCCCTGCCACACCATAACAATTGGTGCTTTCATTGACCCCTCCCCACCATGGTCAACAACACTGAGTCGATCCGTACACTCCAAGAAGCTTCAGCCTGGCACGACCAATCCTTGACCTCCATCGAAAGTCAACTGGCAAAACAAGAACAATGGAACGCGGCAACCAACACCACTCTCCAGGAGATGTCCTTACTGTTGCAGAACCTCTCAACGCAGCTGGGCGTTTCGACGACACATTCGGGCAGCGGTGACTTCACCGCGAACAGCTCCGCTCCTCGGCCAAAGCCCAAAGAAAAACACGATGCAGAGGCTGTTTTTCCGTTTCCCCCGAAACCAGTCCAAGTCGAGCTACCCATCTTCACCGGCGAAGACCCAGAAGAATGGCTGGCTTCGGCACAGGATTTCTTTGAATTTTACGGCACTGAGGACCACCACTGTGTCACCATGGCCTCTTTTCGTATGACGGGCACCGCGCGCAAATGGTTCCGTTGGATGCAACGTCAACGCCAACTGGCTGGATGGGCACACCTGGTCGACGCCATTCGCAAGCGGTTTCTGACTATGGAGATTGAGTCTCCAGCGGGACAACTATCTAAGCTTTTGCAGACGTCCACAGTGGCGGAATACCAGTCTCGTTTCGAGGATCTAGCTCTCCGCACCTCAAACCTATCGGAAGATTTTCTCCTGGACTGCTTCACATCGGGCTTGCGCGCCGATATAAAAAATGAAGTTTTAGCTCACCGTTCGACGTCCATGATCGAGGTGCAGGCCTTGGCTCGTTTTCACGAAGCCCGTCTCCACGATCGCCGCCCAGCGACTCGTGCATTTTCCTTGAAGTTACCACCGTTATTGCCAACTCCACCAGCCACTACCATGGATCCTCGCGTTCTTCCTGGCCGTCCTCCTCCAGTCGACGCCCCTACAGTTACCCCTCCTACTGTTCGACGTCTTTCCTCTACTGAAGCTCGCGAACGTCGACTGAAAGGCCTCTGTTATTATTGTGACGACCGCTATACTCCGGGCCACAAGTGTAAAACACCACAGCTCTTTATGTTGGATGATGATGGCCTCTTAGATGACACAGCTCCTTGCCCGACGGAACCGCCAATCACGCTCGACACCACCCTGACACCTCCTGATCTGGTCGGTGACCACTCGACAGTGTCGTTCAATGCCTTGGCCGGGTACCACAACCCTACTACCCTACGCGTCGACGGAACCATCCTCGGAAAGCCAGTTCGTATCCTCATTGATGGGGGTAGTACGCACAACTTCATCCAGTCACGTGTGGCCAACTACCTCGCCCTTCCCATAACGCGTACTTCCAATTTCACAGTGTTAGTTGGAAATGGACAACGATTACACAACGAAGGCTGTGCCAAGGAGGTTCCCGTCATCGTTCAGAACACTACACTGCAGACGGATTTCTACATTTTGCCGATTGAGGGTGCCGACGTTGTTTTGGGGGTTGCCTGGTTGGCCACCTTGGGCCCCATTACAATGGATTTCAATAAGCTCACTTTCGAGTTTGTGCATGGGAACACACGTCACTGCTGGCAAGGGAATACAGAAATGGGCCCACAACAAACCCACCTCCAATCCCTGCGACGATTAGCCGATACAGGGGGCATTGCATCATTTTTTCAGTTACAGATGCTCAACCCAGATGTCCTTCCTGAACCAGGTTTGCCACCAGACTTACAGCAAATGTTGTCTGAATTTTCTACCGTCTTCGAAGCTCCATCTTCCCTTCCACCTCACCGGGCCACCGATCACGCGATCCACCTGACTCCCTCAAGCCAACCAGTTAACGTCCGGCCCTATAGATATCCACATTTTCAGAAGTCTGAGATCGAGAAACAAGTTCAGCAGATGTTAGATTTGGGCCAGATTCAACCAAGCACAAGTCCTTTCTCCTCCTCTGTGCTTTTGGTTCGCAAAAAGGACGGTACATGGCGCTTTTGTGTCGACTATCGCGCGCTAAATGCCATCACTGTGCGCGATAAATTCCCTATACCTACAACAGATGAACTATTTGATGAACTAGGTGCTTCTTGTTATTTCTCCAAGCTCGATTTACTGGCCGACTATCACCAAATCCGTGTCTGAAACTCCGATGTTCACAAAACGGCCTTTCGAACACATGATGGCCATTACGAGTTCCTCGTTATGCCCTTTGGTCTGACGAACGCCCCATCGACGTTCCAGGCCACGATGAACGACATATTCCGTCCGTTCCTCCGGCGGTTTGTCCTGGTGTTCTTGGACGACATATTAATCTTCAGTGCGTCCTGGTCCGACAATCTCCAGCATGTCCGCACAATGCTTCAGACCTTGAAACACCATGGCTTTGTGGCCAAGTTGTCCAAGTGTTCCTTTGGCCAACGCTCAGTGGATTACCTGGGCCACGTCGTTTCTGGGGCCGGTCTCGCTATGGACCCATCAAAAATATCTGTGATCCAACAGTGGCCCACTCCCACTTCGGTTCGTGATATACAGGCATTTCTGGGTCTATCCGGGTATTACCGGCGATAGCTCGAATCATGGTCGACAGCATTATTAAACTGCATGGGATTCCCAGGTCCATGGTCAGCGACAGAGATCCCATTTTTCTCAGTTCCTTGTGGCGAGAATTAGCTAAACTTCAAGGGACCGAGTTGTGTCTTAGCTCCGCCTATCACCCTCAAACGGACGGCCAGACGGAGGCGTTGAATCGTTGCCTGGAAATGTACCTGCGTTGCTTGGCCGGCGACGAACCACGGAAATGGGTTTCGTACTTGGCATGGGCTGAGTTCTGGTACAATACCGCCTTCCAAGCCTCTGCCGGCATGACTCCGTTCAGGGCTTTGTACGGTCGTGACCCACCAACCCTGATTTCTTACACAGAAGGTGGTACGACAAACCCAGAGGTAGCCTCCGTCCTCCAAGATCGCGATGAGATTCTCCGACACCTCAAACACAACTTGAGTCAGGCTCAGCTACGCATGAAGAACCAAGCCGATCGGTAACGACGTGAGGTCGAGCTTCAAATTGGTGATTGGGCTTTCATCCGATTCCAGCCATATCGTCATCTGTCACTCCGTCCCCACCGTAACCAGAAACTTGGCCCCCGATATTTCGGTCCTTACAGAGTGCGTCAGCGACTTGGACCAGTGGCCTACGAGTTAGATTTACCAGAGCAGACGCGCGTCCACCCCGTGTTCCATATTTCGCAGCTCAAACGGTGCCACGGCGAGCCTTCACAACAGTTCACACCCCTACCACTGTTACCTGCTATGCCGGCCGACTGCAACCCCGCCCTTGAGGACAAGGACGCTCTTCAGGAAGGGGGTACTGTTACGTACGCAGAGGAGGGTCCACTAGAGGCGGATAACCACCCAACAACCATGGAGGACACAGCTGCAGGTGTGGGCCCAGAGTCACGCAAAGGGGTACGGGAGAGGAGAGCGCCACGTGCCCTCGAAGATTACGTCCTGCACTGAAAGGGAAATAACGGCCGCATATTTTATTTGTTTTTGTGCCTTTGTCGTTTTGTCCTCAAGTGTAGTTAAAAGGAGATGATGTATGGCAAAAAGAATATATGAAAATTGAGAAAAGTTCTTCCTTCTCTCTTATTCTGTTTCTTTCTCACCTAAATTCTGAACCCCTCTTCGTTAATTCCCTGCCACACCATAACAGTCACCCAACCATTATCCCTCGTTAATAAGATAATGTGTCACGTTAATAAGAAAAGTTAATTTGTAATTTGACCCTCAAAGTTTTAAAACTTTATATTTTCACCATCTTCACACAAAAACTTTCCCTTTCTCTAAAATTTCTCTAACCCAAAGTCTAATCCGTCCCTCTATAAATAAAATGTCAGGGTGATGTGGGGACTTTCTTTGAATCAACCTGTGGTGAGGTTAGTATTGTATCAATTCAATGCATGTCGTTTTCCATCTATTTTGACTAAAAGACTAAAGGTTGACATCAATTTTCTTTTAATTCTCAGGTCACTCGGTTGAGGCTTTTAGGAGATAATGTGCATTCAACCCGTATTGTTTTTTTCGTACTGAGGTAGAAAAAGATTTAAGTTCAGGTTATGTTTAAGATATTTTGAAATCAATATTTCTGGCTCTGGTTATAACCAATATACTACAATACCTTTTATGTTGTTAAATTTATTTCTAAAATGTCATCCACATCTCTTTGCAAACTATTTGTGAGAATCTAGCTTCTCCAATTACTCCTCGTATGGTTTAAATGGAGTAATATGTTTGACTAAAATCAGCCTTCATTCCTAATTTGAAATATACCCAAATTGGTTCATAGTTTTTAGTTGAAGTTTGAAGCTCTCCTTTTTCTTTCTAAAAACATTCACCTCATTGTGAAAACTCTTACCAAATATTGCTGCTATTAGTGAGCCGCCAAAAAATTTACAATAAAAATTGGAAATAATTAGTAGATTAAATCAATTTCATATAAATATGAGTTCTTGGAACAAGTCTTCTATCCATTTCCATATTAGTTGCAGTCATTCAGTAATGCTCATTTGGGAAACGAATTCTCAAATGTGTAAATCGACTCACATCTTACTTATAGAGAAAGGGGTTAGGAATTGAGTTAACGATTTTTTAGAGAAATTGAGGTTTTTGTGATAATGGTAAAAATATAAAATTTTAAAAGTTTAAGGGTCAAATTGAAAATTATTTTTTTTTATTAATGTGTCATATCATCTTATTAATGGGGGATAATGATTAGGTGACCAAAATAGTAATGGTAGAAAACATAAATAGCAAGAATAACTTTTTTTTTAATTAAATAATCGAAATAAAATACATACTAAACAAGAGAAGCCTCGTGTGAAATTTACCCTAAAAATAAAAACTATACTCCATTTACCAATAAAAAAAGCCTCCATTTACCAAAAAAAAAAGCCAGCGGGCAAACGTGTGGACCAGAACTTCAGACACCTAATAATTCATTCGTACTTCTTTGTTTTCTTACCATTTAAAGCGTCATAGCCGCTGGACAATGCAAATCTAAACAACTAGTTGCTTTAAAGTTAGATCCATTAGCTTTTAAATGGGTTAACAAAATAAGAATGATTAATTATTTGATTTATTTAATGAATATCTTAAAAAATAAAAATAAAAATTGTAAAGTGCTTTTCACTTGAGAGTGAATAAAATCCTAGCATGAAATCTTTTCTAATTCGTATTCAATTTGATCTCAACCATATACAAATTTATAAAATCTTAGAATAAAAAAATATTAAACATTTTTTAGCATTTTTATTAAACTTTTTAAACATGCTAAACATGAACTGAAATAAGGATTTTTACTTTATTAAAATTTTATTTTATGAGATCTATTGATTGATCGAGTGATCAAAAATATCTGTGTTGCTCTATCTTGTATGAGTTCGAATTCTAACATTTGCCTTAAAAATGTAATTACTCTCGACTTAATAAAAAAATGTTCAATTTATCTTCTTTTCATTCATCTAGAGGTTATATAGTCCTATTAGATTTATGTATTTTATCATTCCATATTAATATATTATTATCATTAGCATCTATGGTTAAATCTTAGAGTGTGTTTAGTTCACGAAAAAGATGAGTAATTATCTTTTTAAGAATTATATTCTCATGTTTAATTTGAGAGGATTCCCTTTAACAAGTAATAATCTTTTTCACATGACTAGCATTTTTCCTTCAAATATTGAGAATGTTATTCCCCGATTTTCTGAAATTTTACACAATTCTTTTATGTTTGAACAATATTGTCCTTAAGATAGTAAATTTTGTTCATGTAAATCCATTGTTGCATTATTAATTAGGTCACTAATTATTTGGGGTATAAGTTTATTAAATATGTTTATTTAATAATAGTATAATATTTAAACGATGTTGCATATATTTAAATATTGTTTTAATATTTAATATATTTTTATTAATATTGTATTCATAATGTTTCTAGGATTATAGGATCAGATTACATGTTGGTTTAGAGTACTGAATGAGTTAGGACTTGATGTTATAATTTTAAAAAAATTATAAGATGTTTCGCATCTTAAAAAAATTATAAGATGTTTCTCATCTTAAAAAAATTATTTTAGTGTGTTAATTTATTTTAACACTATTTTACTACTTTTAGATTTATTTTATTATTAATTTTAATTTATTTAAAAAAATTCACAAGTAATAAAAATAAAATTTAAACATGTTAAAAGTTTAGCATTTGAAAATTCACGAAAATATTTTAAAAGAAAACGAGAATACGTAAATATAAGTACATTTTTAAAATTAATTAATACATTAATTATAATATAAATATATTTTTTTTGTAAATTTTAGACAATGCAACAAAAATAACTATTTGAATTCTATGCAAATATTTTTAATTTAATATTTAAAGTTTAATATGTTAAAAAGTAAATTAATTATAAGGACAAATTGATAAATATTGCTTCTAGTTAATTTATGTTCCTTTAACCAAACACAATTTTATATTCTTACCACATAAATCAAACAAAGGAATGTAGCATCCTTAATAATATGTCAAATAATGTTAAATTTCAAAAATTCTATTCTTAGAAATATTCTTGCATTATGTAAACTAAGCACAACTGGTAAATTAAATATGGGTGAGACAATAAATTTTGAGTCGTATGTACCTTGGTACTATAGAGATATAAAAAGTGATAGGAGCGAAGGTCAACAAATTCCAGCCAAGCATATATAGGAGACAAGATTTAAACCTATCTTAGATTTCATATGTTTTTTGTCATGGTTTTATAAAGAAACTATGAATTTTACTCATATTGAACATTACAATTGATTTTGAGATACGAGTGTCTCGATTAATTTTAATTTGTAAGATGTTTTTTATGCATAAAACCTAAAATAAATATATTATCTTACAAGCTGATATGGAGGTATTTTTGAATCAAAAACCCTAATTAAATATTTAATTAGAAGAATGATCCTTGTCAGCATTATTTAAAAAATGACCCCCTTTTCAGTCCACGTAAGGTAAATTCGCATTTTACAGAAAGCGAGTTATATGTTAATAAATGCGATAAATTATTATTTTTTACCAGTTTACTCAACATGAAACTCGTGTTTTGTAAAAAGAGAATTTCGAACTCGCGTCCGGTAAAAAGCTAGTTCGCCTTACGTGTACGAATTGGAGGTTTTTCCAAATAATGCTGGCAGGGGGTCATTCTTCTAATTATATTTAAAATGGGTTTTTGATTTAAAATTGCCTGATATGGAGGGATAAAATAAATTTTAGTATCTTTCCTAAATTTGAAACTTTTTGTCCACATTCGTTTTTAAATTTATTAAACTTTTATTTTTGATCCTGGCATGATATTTTAATATTGTGATGTGTGTTACAATCTCAAAATGGGGTATTTGGCCATATGTTCCCTTTTGGGATTTTATTTGGCTAAATACCCCTTATGAATGACATTTAAAAAAACACCCTCATTCGGCCTACGTAAGGGTAACTTGCGTTCTATACGAGGATATTTTCAAACTCGCACCGCATAGGGTGCGACTTCCGCTCGATGTGGATTTATTATCCGGTATTAATTTTTTTTAAAAAGATAAAAGCAAGTCGCAACCTGTAGAATGCGACTTCCACGAGAATTTAAAACGAATCGACGCAGATTTATCGTGATATTTGCATAAGTCGTGTTCTGCAACACGCGAGTATTGTGTAATCTTATTGTTTAAACAAAGCTCGATAGGCGTGTTCATAGTTAATTTGCATGGTCTTCAGGGATAATTTTTCAAGATTTTGATCTTTTATCTCACAGTAGTGATACATCTCTTGAAAATGGTGTGAAAATCGATGTGTATAACGCATCACAAACGGTGTTTAAATCGCGTTAAAAGCGTTATCTTACCATGTTCCTTTGCATGAAGAAAATGGAAACATGGGTCGGTAGTCATGTTTGAGTTGATTTTGTGGTGTTTTTGTGGGGGTTTTTTTTGTTATTTAACGTTGACGTCGTAGTACGGGAACACACGTTTACAAATGGTGCAGAAATTGGCGCGTATAAGGCATTCTAAAGGGTGTAGAAATTATGTTAAAATGATATCTTGGTATATTCCTTTGCATGAAGAAAATGGAAACATGGGTTGGTAGTCATGTTTTAGTCGATTTTATGGTATGTTCGTGGTTTTTTTTATTTAACTTTCATGTGGTAGTACGAGAACACATGTTTACAATGATGCCTAGAAAACGTAGCTTGGAAGGTTGATAATGTTATTTAGGATTAAAACATTAGAGTTATAATTACAATTAGTTTATTCGAGGGCGGGTCCTAGAGGGACATTTTCTAATGTTGTGTCCAGGGTTCCTACAATTTTTGCACAGCTTAGGTTGGTTGGTCCGTTCTCGAGGAACCATATCCTTGGCACAATGAATCCTACTTGACTTTGGGTGACCTCTTTTGTTGCATCGCAAGGATTCATTTGGCCGTATCTTAGGTTCATTGTTAACCACATCATGATGACGTTCATTTTTTATCGGAGGAAACTCAGATCGGTATACCTTGAAAATGTTTTCAAGTCGAGATACATGATCAACGAGTGTCATTGCGTTGAAATGAACGGATGCACATGCAGCGAAGGTGTGCGCACACGGTACTTGAATGTCTGGAAGACTCTGCAATCACATCTTCTCTCTTGTAGATTAACAATGTAGTTGTGTTGCATAATTCCTTCAAGCGTTCGTGAAAATTCAGTAACCGTAAAGCGATGTTCGTGACGAGAGAAGGATATGACACCTATCACGTTTGCTTGTGAATGGTATTTTTGAAATTTTTGTTGGAGAATTGGATGGAACTTGTGGCCACCTGCCATCCAGTTTGTAGCTTGTTTTCCGAGGGTTGCAAAAAGGGTATCTAGTCGATAATATGTTGTCTTCACAAGTGATGTAATAGGTAAATGAGGTGTTCCCTTTAGAGATGAATTGATCGCCTCAGCCAAGTTTGTCGTCATGTGACCATATCGACGACCCCCATCATAACATCGCAACCATTTCTCCTTCGGGATATCAACAAGATAGTTATATCCATATTGATTTCTAACTCTCAAATCTTCTAGCAGCTCCTGAAC
Organism: Hibiscus trionum; assembly: GCA_030270665.1. NCBI lineage: Eukaryota > Viridiplantae > Streptophyta > Magnoliopsida > Malvales > Malvaceae > Hibiscus > Hibiscus trionum. Next base: position 10,863,494 of record BSYR01000052.1, read on the forward strand.
CAGCTCTACTCGGAGTGTGTTTCCTATTTAATAAAAGACGAAATAGTTAACAAGAATTAATAATAAAAGCCGTGTTAATTAATAATTTTAAGAGTGAAAGACGTACCCAAGCAAAGAACCATTATACGCTTATCATTGTTCTTATAATTCTGGTAGTAATTTACGACAATGTGTCGCAGACACTACTGATGATGTATATACGGAGGTTTCTAAGATGGTCCCAAACGTTGGATTGATCCCCTAAATCCCTGTGCCTCTATCTGATATAATACATATACCGTTTTCTCTTGCCCGTAGGACCCGACGTAAGACATAAGTGCGCAGGTTGGTGAGAAAAAACGCCCACGAAAGGATATCTTCCTTTTCAACGATAGCGAACGCTACCAGAATTCATTTTCTGTTGCCGTCTTGTGCAACTGCTACTAGTAAGATCAGGGTGTATCTTCCGTACAAGAATGTGTCATTGATCTGCAGCATCGGCTTGTAGTGGAAGAATGTCTTAACGCATTGCAGAAATGTCTAAAATAGGCGGAAAAATTTACACTCCCTAGGTACGGCACGATCCATTTCGTATCTTAGTACTGTCTCAAGTCCCACAACCGTTCCTGGGTTGTATTTCTATATCACGTTCAGCCACATTCGTAACTCATTGTAGGATTCCTCCCATTGCCCATACAATTGTTGGATGGTACGATATCTTGCAAACTACGCCTTATCGTATTTAACCATGTACATGAAATGAGATTTGATTGAGTCTATACATAGATTTGCTTTCACGAGTGGAAAGATATGATCAGAGAGCACGTGCACATCCAAGTTAGGATGGTCTTGATTCAGGCTTGCCACAGATCATATGTGAGGTCCGTCGTATCTCGTCATCTGCCACAGGTTGTTCATCCTCTTCAAACGTGATACACAAACCCTTTAGTTACATTTGTCGTACTTGTGGGGGCATTCAGCAATATATTTGTCCTCTTTAGTTTTCCTCACGGTGGATGTAACTGAGTTGTGTATGTTGTAATACTTGATTGCAGCCTCCGTAAGTTTTTTAGTCCTGAAGACCATCCCAACATGCAGTTCACCATTATTCCGTTCATTAAACTGCTCCATCTGTGGGAATTCTAGAAATTTTGTAGCGTAGAATCATTCCATATCCACTATTGTGAAGTGGGATGGTGGATCGTAATACGCAAAGCTATTGTTAGTTCTAGTAAAATAGCCTAGAGCAACAACTTTCACAAGTTCTCCCTCCGCAACATCCTCGGCATTCACGGGCTCGTCAATGTCTGATGGTTCTTCTGGAAATAATCTCATCTCGTCACCTTCGGGCTTAGACTCCCTCAGCGGTTCCTCATTAGAATTATCCCCTTCAAAACTGTGTAGTTTTGATTCATCATCAACATGTGCCCTACTAGGTTCTACAACCGTAACGCGATCGAAAGACCAGTGACGAGACCTATGTTCAATATCTAGGTCAACATCAGTAACACATGAATGTCTCCCCATCGATAAGAAATCAACTGTGTTTGCCTCACTAGGGATATAAGTTGAGTGACGTCCGAAAGACAAGTAATCAAACTAGTAAAACTCTTCATGGTAGAACGACCTCATAGATGATGACGGCCCTACACCTGGGATATAAGTTGAGTGTCTTCCGTATGAGAAATCATCTACGTTTGTCTCATTGGGGATATAAGTTGAGCGACGTCCGAAAGAGAAGTCATCGAACTGGTCAAACTCTTCACGGTGGGACGACCCACTAGATGATGACGACCCTACACCTGCACTGTATGGATTGTACGTTGAGTGCTGGGTTAGCGACATGTTCAGGTTAATGTAGAACATGTCTACGAAAGAATGCCTTGGCCTCAAGACAGAAGACGATGAAGCCTGGTCATTGCTCGTACTTAGTAAGTTGAATCCTTGTCGCAAACATGATGTTGGACTATGAGCATTTGGGTCGAAGTCAAGATTTGCTCGTAGACAATTTGGCACAATGGTTTGGAATCCGACATTTCGTTCAGAAAAATGTTATACAAAAATCTAAGGGCAATCCCATGGAATACTGGGTATGGGTGTCGATCGTCATTTTCACATCTCCGTCGTCTCTAACATCGAATATTGTGAAATAAAGCGGATCTATTAACGAAGGTAGTCTATAACTTAGTGATTGTAACTCCCTCCTAAAAGCGTATGGAATCTTCCTCGTTAGCTCTCGCTTCAGCCTTTCATACTTTACTCCCCTTGGAATCTGTATCGTATCATTGTTGGAGGGACTAGAATATGACACCAAGTTTGACATCAGGGATCATCTCACCATCTTAGTGAACCAAAGCATCCACTCTTTTTGCCATTATTGAAAAAACCAAGCAGTCTTTCATCTTCGCACACGAACTACTTTGAACATTTGTTAGAAAAAATTTCTTCACTGAATTTTTTTATCCTCCATTTAATGGGAGGTGACGTGACGTGTGAGTTGCGTCTGACCTAGGACAAAGCGTAACTCGCATTTTTTATAACACGTGTTTTTCCAGGTTTGCAGGATACATACTGTGTCATGAATACTCGCGTTTAGTAGAACGTGATTCCTCAAAGAACTCGCGTTTTATAGAACGCGAGTTTGGCCAGCCGTGTCAGAGTATTCGTCTCAAATGGGATGCGATTTCTTGAGCATACACATACACACACACATATATATACCTGAATTAATTTTACAACAACGAGAACAACAAGATAGTCAATGATTTGTAAAGACTTTGATCGATATAATATGTCGAGACGAGGAACTATTACAGCTTTGGTATACTACGATGGGCAGATAGTCGATGATGCATCTCTCGGCATCGTATTTCAATCCCCAAGTACTATATTGCTTCCGCTGCCATACAACTTATCGTATAAGAAGTTGATGAATGAAGTGAAGAAACATATTCCACAAGGTCGTGGGAAAAAGCTGGAACCTTTGAAGTTTCGAATGCCGACGTCGTTAGAACCATTAACGTACTCATTATTCCAGGTTTTGGATGATGCTGATGTAGAATTGATGGTGGATTCTCACGTACAATTTTGTTCAGGGTGGGCCTTTGAGCTTGAGCTGTATGCAATATTTTATGATGATAATGATGTTATCGAAGTCCCAAATAATATGTAAATTTTATTTATATTTTTAACGTTCTTTAAAGCTTCGTCAAAACACGCCGATTTTAGCACCATTACAAACATAGCATTTTTTAAAATTTTCGTTGCTTTTGGTTTGATAATTTCGCTCGGATGCCCTTATAATATGAGTTGACGTGTCATAGATGACTGACGAACTCGCACTTGGCTCAATACGAGTTCTTTCACCTTTTTTAGGATTCTTGACATGGCAGGCAAACTCCCGTTTGGCCCAACGCGGGGGGTCTATTTATAGGGGTCTAAATGAACCGGTGTTCTTTCATGTATTTTAAAAACTGGTCGTTCATTTATTTTTTCAAAGTATAGTGTTTATAGCACACATGTATTGAAACACGTAAAATATTGTGATAATTAAACACATAAATTTGTTATAATTAAATTGTACAATTGTATCCCTAAACACTCGATTCTCTTCTTCAAACCTAGACCGGTATTTGAGACTGATATCTACTTACTTCTAAGGCCGAGTAGACCATCAAGTTTAAATCTTTGGGGTATGAGTTACTCGTAGTTTTCCTTGTTAACATACCCTAGTTCATCAACCAGAGCTACAATACCCCTAAACATGCTTCTATGAAGTGGGCAGATCAGTTCATCAAGTCGTGTACTATGACCATGGTAGGAGCTTTCACTCCGGTTACATGCGGGGGTCTTAACCTAGCTTCGAAAACACCGATAATGGTAGAAGTTTTGACTCCAGTTAAATGAACTTCAAAAAGGCGCAGTATTTCCGGATATTATGATTTGTCGTTCAATGCAAACGCGAATATACGCCCTGCTCAAATATATGTAGTATTGAACTCGCGTTTTGCCAAACGCGAATTTAGCGCAAGATTCTTGACACGTGTCAGTGAAACTCACATTATGCAGAACGCGAGTTCAGTCCTAGTATTTTTTTCATTCCAACATTAGATTTATTTCACAATAACTGTACATACGTCAAAATATTTTGCGTTTGTTATCTCTACAATTAAGAATGATTTTGTCAAAATAAAGGCAAAATTGAACGTGAAGTATTAAAAACTAAAAAAATAATTTATGAAGTTCAAAAAATACTTAAATATACAAAGTGTTAACCAATGTTTGTTATCTCTACATTTCAACATGAACTTATATTGCATCCTTAGAAAGAACAAAATAAAACACTTTTTTATTGTAACCGAGCACCCACCAAAAGTTGTGACCTGAGGTATAAAATGTAACCAGTACCCCACCAAAAGTTGTAACCGTAAACATGAAAGATGAAGATGCAGCTTTATTGATCTCGTGGTACCGATCATTTTATATCTACAGTTCTGACCCCGATCAAAGAGATCACCTCGACCAAATAGGGCATCTTGTACCCCTAAGATATACCCATTCTTCGACGATGTGGGCAATGAAGGATTTTGAGGTCCCCTCGAAGGGAGCAATTTCTACCCACTTTCATCTTCGTCTCAAATAGTAGGGGCTTTAAGAAGATCACGTGTTTCCAGATATTGTGATTTGTCATTCATCTTGAACAAACACACAGTACACACAAGCACCACAATTGGTATCCTACCAAAACCATGTACTTAGGGATGGGCATTTTACTCGACCAGGCCCGATCGGGTCGGATTTTTTCATAGAAAATTCGAGTTCGAGTCGGGTCGGGTTGAGTTTTTTTTAAGGTTAAAGTCGGGTCGGGTTCAGGTTTAGGGCAGAAAAATCTGACCTAACCCGGGACTAATAGTGAAATTTTTCCTTAAATTTTTAGGGATATTCACAATAATGCTTAGTCTTTATATATATTTTTACAATGAGGTTATTAAAATTACTTTTTTACAATTAGGTCCCTAAAATCTAATGTTTTTACAATTAGGTTCCTAAAATTTATTTTTTTACAATTAAGTCCCTAAAATTTTTAATAGCTTGGGTCGGGTCGGGTTTGAGTATATAGTTTTCGGGTCGGGTTTTTTTCAAGTGTGAGGTCAAGTTGAGTCGAGTCCAGATTTGAAGTATATATTTTTGGGTCGGGTTCGGGTGGGCCAAAAACTCGACCCGACCCGTGTCCATCTCTACATGTACTCATCATACAACTACATATACCAACAAATCACAATACCCAAAAAATATCTTTGCAAAAATATTTTTCGAATACGTGATTTGTTTTCATTAGTAGCTACAATAGAAGTGAAATATCCACTAAAGTTCTCTAATAGCAACATAGGTTACATATAGAACAAACTCGCATTCTGTATGACGCATGTTTGGCCAGGTTTTCTAATGTGTCAGAAAAATCGCGTCTTACAAAATGCGAGATTGGCCAGGATTCTTGACATGTTAGGAAAGTTGCGTCGTACAAAACGCGAGTTCCACTAACATGTCAAGAATCCTGCGCTAAATTCACATTTTTCGAGACACGAGTTTTATAATATAAATACCTTCCAATGAAGTGAACCTTACACCATGCAGTCGAAGCAAAAAAACTGCATTGTAGTGCTTGAAGTTTTCGATTTTATTGTAACTACTAGTGGCAAGAAACCACATATCTGGAAAATTTATTTGCAAACAAAATTTCCCGTATATTGTGATTTGTCGTTATTTTTAGTTGCATCTATATGTTGAGTAGATGTTGGTGGGTTACTAGTTCTAGTGAGATGACTGTTCGGTGTTTTTGTTCACGAGGAACGACAACAACAAATCACATTATCCGGGAATCTGAGGTCTTTTTGAATGATAGGTAGGGTTCTTAACCTTTTGTTCTAGGCTAAGACCCCTGCATGTAACCGGAGTCAAAGCCCTAACCATGGTCGTAATACACGATCAGTGGGTAGAATTGGCCGTCTTAGTGGGCTCACGAAATCCATGAAGCTTGGCTATCTTCCCACTTCATGAAAGCATGTTTAGGGGTACAATACTTGGCTCCAATAGACCTCCGAGCTTGAAGACGATGATCGGTTCTCTACTCAGCTCAAGAAGTAAGCTGAGGGCATGCTAACACCTGACTTCGCAAAATGCATACCCCAAAGTTTTAAACTTGGAGGACTACTAAGGCCTTCAAAAGAAGAGCATCGGTTCTCTAAATGAGGATGAGACCAAGAAAGCAAAATAAGTTGAAGATCTTTTAGAAGTATATTTATTAGCATGTTTAGGGGTACAATTGTACAATAATAACCTACATGTGTTTCTTTATTTTATAAACATATAAATAGTTTCTAAAATAAATGTCATCTTAAGACCGACCCTCAATTCAACTAATTGTACTTGTCCAAAAGAGTTCAATATACTAATTATAAATATATACTAAGCACAAAATTTATACAAATTAAAAATATATACTAATTACAAAACAAAAGACATACTAATTAAAATTAAACGAGATTCAAAGTATTCCACAAATTTCCTCCACCAAAATATATACTAATTAAAAAATTAAGTAAAAATATTGATTAAACTAAAATATACACTAATTAAAAAACAAAATAAAATATAAAGTTCAATATTTTCAAATACAATAAACTAAAAAACGAAAGATGCTTATGTCCACCGGTACCACAACACGATGGGCGACGAGGTCGATTGGGATTGCCTCGTGGGCGAGTAACATCAACCGGCTCATCGTCATCGTCGTCGTCATCATCATCATCATCACCATCATCCCCAGTTCCAGCTCCAGCAGTACCACTCGTTCTATCAGGCCCGCTAAGGTGGAAAAGGGACTGCAACGACGTTTTTTGGACAATCCCGATTCCAAATGTGGTTGCCGCCGTGGGAAACTGCATGAAGGGCATGTAGGATACATGATAGCTCGAGGCCCCACTCATCATCACCGCAAATTGACCATAGGGGTCTGACACAGAAGGCGTTAAACAACCTTGGCTCGGACTCAAGGCCGGTTGTGGCCGCATCGGTGGTGGGGTAGCATGTGATGGTGTCGGTTCTTGGGAGGTAGGAGCACGACTTCTTGTCGATGATAACGCACCGCTAGAGGTGTTTTGTACTCCCCTCGTACGCTGAGACGGTGGGCGGTTGAGTTGTTGACCCTGATAGACGACCGCTCATTCCTTTAGAGTCAGAATAAATGGCTTCCCATTCGCCATAAACCAGTCCTCTTAATCATGGTTGACCATCGTATCAAACATATGGTAATCACGCTAGGTTGCCATTGCGGATTCGTCATGTCCCTCCAGTGAGCGATATAGTTTTGGTGGTACACTGACCAATCAACCTATCGGACAATAACAAAATTTATTCTTCTTTTTAGATATGAATTACGTTCGAATTAATAAAAGAATGCAGTAAGTAGGGGTGGGAATTGTCGGGTACCTGGGATTCGGGTACCCGGTTCATTCGGGTACCTCATTAAACGGCCCGTGTCCCGGCCCATTATATCCGGGTACCCGGGATTCGGGTACCCGTAAAATTCGTGTACCCGGGTAATCGGGTACCGGGTACCCGGTTCCTATTTTTTTATTTTAAAATTAAAAAAAAATCACATGTTAAACACAAAAATATTTAAAAAAATTAAACTTAAAACTTAAAAGAATATAATACAAACATAGAAAAAATGTAGGTATTTAAACTTAATTTTAGAGTGAAAATATTAAGAAACATAAAATAAAAATATAATTTTAAATATATAAAAAATATATATTAAATTTTATCGGGTCGGGTCGGGTACCCGGTAAGGGAAAACTTTCCGCCCGTGTCCCGGGAAATTTGCCGGGTCGGGTACCCGGCCCAGTCGGGTAATTTTTTTTCGGGAATTACCCGGTATTTTTGTTTCGGGTCGTCGGATTTTCGGGTCGGGTCAATCGGGTCGGGTATTTTCTCCCACCCCTAGCAGTAAGTATATAAATATTTACCTTGGGCTTCCCTTGTCGAGTGAGCTTGTGTAACTCGTCCAAATCTGGAGGGACCAATGGAATACGTTGAAAACACCCAAACTGCCGTAAGACGCGGTCGGTCGGATGCCACTCAACTACAGCGTAGCAGATGAGTGGTACAGTGGCCGTCCAAAGAAGCCTCGTCTCATTCAAAAATTTCGGGATGCACTCGTGCACTTCAGTATCCTCGTACGGTGTCCATAAAAACTATACAATATATAATTATAGTTAAATGTAAAATTTATTTTATATAAATACACCAAAGTGTTGCCTGATTTTTCGCGAAATTCTCAATATCTTGTCTGATAACGTCCAGAACCTTCGCAACACCAACATGAATTAAAGGACCAGTCCACCTACAAAAGAAGAAGAAAATTTCAACTATAAAAATTTGTATATTAAAAAATAAATTTTCAGTTTCCCCTAACGCGGTAAATAAATTTTCAACCGTTGCAATTTATTACCGCGGAAAACGCGGCCTACAAAGTGCGACTTCAGTTTATCGCGTTGATTCGTTTTAAATTCTTGTGGAAGTTGCGTTCTACAGGTTGCGACTTTCTTTTCTTTTTTTTAAAAAATAATACCGAATAATATAATCCACATTGGGCAGAAGTCGCACTCTATGCGGTGCGAGTTTAAAAATCACCTCGTACAAAACACGAGTTACCCTTACGTGAGCCGAATGAAAATATTTTCCAAATAGCGTTCTGAGGTGATATTTAGCTAAATAAAATCTCAAAAGAGAATATCTGGCCAAAAATTACCTTAAAATGTTACACTATAAAAAAGGAAAAAAATCAGAAAAGTTACCAAAAATAAAGACTCAAAGTTACTTTTTGTGTGTGTGAATCACGGGGTCCCTTGCCTGTCCATTTTAACGGTCTAAGTAAAATTAATCTCGCCGAGTCGTATAAAACCATAAGAGTGTCAAAACTCTCATCAACTATCTAACGCTATTGCATTCTCAAAGTTTCAGACCCTTGATGCATAGACATGAAGATAAAGACCGAAAGTTACTTTATACCAAAAAATTATTATATCAACATGCCTCAACGTCATTGATAATTCCAACTAAAAAAACCACTCACTTCACAATCTTATTTTTTTCTCCATATAAACATAACACAAAATAAAATTAATAAAATGAAAGTTTTTATTGATCCAGAACATCAATAACGTGGTGAAACAGATATATAAAATAAATTCTCCATTAACATTATACTATAATACTTTATTTTTATTTTGGTATTTTCTTTCCTTTGGGATAACATCATAGCACAACATGCTTGGTGTGGGGCTCGTGACTTAGTCATTGCCAGATTGGCTAACTGCCATTCCGACCCCACTCCCCCTCACATGCATAGATGCGTTTGCCTTTACAGTTAAAAACTACCCCTTTTCTTCTTACTTTTCCCCATTTATATAACCCCATCAAACCACACAGCTTTTCCAATCAATAACTCCCACACTCCCAAGTTCCAGTAAATACCAGTTTTAAACAAGACATGGAAATAGCTGTAGAGCTTGAAGACGATCTGTTCTTCGCAGATTTAAGCAAGCAAATCTCTTTGCTGATCCTGGATGATGATACTCATGACCCCGTTGTCACCTATCCTTCAGTTTCTTTCCAGGTTTGTTGCTTTTTACGTGCTTTTCTTTTTCAGAAAAATCGCAACATTTACTCTTACAAAAACTGGGTTTTAATGTTTCCTTCTAAATATTCCAGAGTTTCACCGGTGTAAATCACCCGATAGCACAATATCCATTTCTTCAAGAACAGATGATTAGAAGGGAAAGCAAAGGGACTGGAGTTTTTATCCCCAAGTCGGCACATCAGCCAAGAAGGAAGCATAGGCAAGGAAGACACAGTTCTTCGTTGAACTCCAAGTCCAACGGCCAGCTTCATCACACCACAACTATGACTTCTCAAGCTTCTTTTAATAACAATTTTTACTCCAGAAAAGGCTGAAGGATTCACATATATCTATATTAATTGTATAAATTTACTATATAAGGATTTTATTATTACATATATATGTACATTAGAAATAATTGGGCCTTGAAGAGGTCCCCAGACCTTGGAAATATATGGTGAATTGTTGTGTAATTGTTATATAGGAGCAATATTAAATATAAATTTGATTTTTTTTTCAATTGAATTTCAAATTGATCGATATAATTGTTATGGTAACATGTAAAAGATCCTGAGATTTAGTGAATAAAGAGATGGTACTTTTTTTAGCAGACATAATTTCGAGTAATTTTGTTTATAAAATATTTGTGAATTTTATTAATGACTAAAAATAAAACGGATATTATCCTAATATCACTATTCATGACCATGTTTTGGTATGCACCACAAAGTATTTTTTTCTTTGATTATGCCGGGCTTGATCATTATATTGCTTTACTAACTTTCAATCATTCTTCAAAGAGCACCCTAGGTAAAGTAATAACTTTTTAGATTTTATTTCAGAAGTTTTTTCTGAAGGTGTTAGGTTTGATTTTTTGTCTTTCACACCGTTAAATTTTAAAAAAAAATTACACGTATTATTTGATTTCATTCACTTTTAATAAAATATTAATTAACACCAAAAAAATTTAACACCGCAAATTATATTTCCTGATTCTTCCCCTAATCGAATCGGTTTTGTATACAAATTGTTTACCTCGCCACCTATAATCATTTCTAATTTTTTTTTATAATATTTTCTTTCATCACATCGTGTGGTGCCAAAATCTAATATAATTTATATTTGCTTAATTAGATGTTGTATTAAATTTGATTGGGTAAAATTTTAATACAATAGTTATTATTATGACTATATTCTTATATTTAATAGTGAATTTATTGAAATGTCAGTAATAAATTAATTTTATACATTATTTATATATAATAAATAAATAAAATTACTTTTTGTTATTTGATACATAAATTGTATAAAACATAAAAATATTATTATTATTTACTTATATATCATATTAAAGATTTAATATTCGGGATTTAAAATTTAACATTTTTGTTTAAAGATTAAAGTAGATAAAATTATATATGAAATAAATTTTCTAAATAAATAAGGCTTCGAAAAAAATAACATAATTAGAATGACAATCTCTTACCTGCTAATCATGTGAGGTCATGAGCCATGAAAATCAAGGGGTCCATCACATGTCACGATCCAAGGAAAGAAAGATCATCATAAAGTTTAAACTTTAAGGCATAATTTAATGGTATATTTGTTTGCTTAGGTTTTCTTTAAATAAATAAATAAAAAGATGGGTCCTCATTTATCTATTTATTATGTTGTAAATTGTAACCAAATCTAGATACCAACTTGCATAAATTTACAAATAATTGACCCCAAACAGTCCAATATTGAAGGATAATTATGGATCTTTTTTGTGTGCGGATTCAACACATACTCCCTAATATTGCGGGTAGTTCTACGGTAAGACGGTTAATATACGACTAATATACGGCGTGACCGGTTAGAAAGGTGATCGGTTAAAAATAACAAAATCGGTAAAATTACCTATTTTGTTGATCCGAATATCAATATATTCGGTAGCGCCTAATTTGTTGATAATTTTGAGCTGATGGGGCCTTGGAAAATCCCACGATAACAAAATCGGAAAATTACCTATTTTGTTGATCCGAATATCAATATATTCGGTAGCGCCTAATTTGTTGATAATTTCGAAAGTATCTATACTTTTTAAAAAGTATGGATACTTTTTGAACAACAATGTAACCGCGGTTGAAAAAAGTGTCGAAAATATCGATACTTTTTGCATAGTTTTTTTGTAATGAATTTAAAAAAGTATCGAAAAAACAGATACTTTTGTAACACTTTATACAATTTTATCGATACCAAGGGATCGAAAGTATCGTTTCTGCTTCCACAGTACTAATAAAAAGTATCTATCCTTTAGAAGCTAATTTGACATTGACATTGACGGAAAAAAGGCCAAACCGGTTACATTATTATTAAAAACAATGTAACAGGTTAATTGTTATCGTATTGTTTGTTTGGTTTCGATACATTTGTAAGAATGTGTGCAAAAGAATCGGTACAATAGAAAAAATTAGACATAACCGGTTACATTATTAATACATATAATGTAACTGGTAAATCATTACCTGATTGTTTGTTTGGTGTCGATACTTTTTTTAAGAACATGTCAAAAGAATCGGTAAAATACAAGCAAATTAGACATAACCGGTTACATTATTAATACATATAATGTAACCGGTATATCATTACCGGATATTTTGTTTGGTGTCGATACTTTTTTAAGAACATGTCAAAAGAATCGGTAAAATACAAGCAAATTTGACATAACCGGTTACATTACTTAAACATATAATGTAACCGGTAAATTGTTACTGGATATTTTGTTTGGTGTTGATACTTTTTTTAAGAACATGTACGAAAGAATCGGTACATTAGTAAGTTAAAAGGATTTTGAAACAGAAAAGGGTCCAAAGAATAGACACAATTCAAAAAAGTATCGAAACTTGGGGAATTGTATCGATTAAATATAATGATATAACCGGTTAAAAAAGTATCTACTCTAATACAATCCTTGTATTGCTTGCATTTACAGAAAACCTAAGAGAGTATTTGAAATCGAACCGATTTTGGTTGCTGCGAAATACAAGGGAGGCGTTCTTGAAGTCGTGGTGTATCAGAATCAAAAGGAAAGGTTTTGGGTTTTAGGATTTTGAAGTAAAAGGTATGTTGTCGAAACCCTAGTTTTTTGGTAATGTAGTATTCGGAAGTTGAGGTTAATGTTTTGGGTTTAGTGATTTTGAAGTAAAATCGGAATTCGGATCGATTATAGGTCGAAATTGTAATTATATTTAGGAAATAAATATCGATACTTTGTTTTGAGAACTTATTGGTAGAAATTTATATCGTCGGTAGAAAATGATTATCGATACTTTTTTCAGAGAACTAAAACGGTTACTATAAGATGGGTGCAAAGGATCGTGAAGATGTTGTTCGTGAAGATGCCACCATTGAAATGGTTGAAATGGAGCCGGAGAGTATCGAAAGTGAGGAAAATCCAAAGCAACCAAAGGGTGGATATATGTACTTCTAGTAAGTATCAATGTATTTGTGTACTTGTTCTTTAAATGATAATTGGATGAAAGTATTCAAGATCATTTAAACTTTCCTATCATGATAGTATGAATGAAGTGCAGAGGATGAATGAAAGTGGAACTTACAATGTCGGTTCGGTATGTAAATTGAATTTATAATGAATATAATGTAGGTTTAATATTTTGATTGTTGATGGTTTATGCATAATTTTCAGGTAAGAGAGGATGTGGTGAAGAAATGGCACACGATGGGTGATACTCAGAAGGAACCATTTAAGACGTTGTCCACAAAGGATAGAGAAAAATATTCGGCAAAGAGGAAAGCACATGGAAACATTGAGAAGAAGGTATTCGTTAAACTTGTAAATACTTTGATAAATGATATATAAAAACTCTAACATTATATGTAAATAATATAGGAAGTGTCGACAAGGTGTAGCATAAAACGAGTGCACCACATAATAGAGGACTTGAAAGTGAAGGATAAAGCGAATGTGTTGAAAGAAATTGGGTTTGGATCTCTTATTGGATTGAAGGACCGACCAATTCGGAGGGAATTGTGTCGCTTGTTGATGAGAGATTTTAATTTGCAAAAGTGTGAAGTTTGATACGGTAAATATTCATTTCATTTTGGTGTCCGATGTGTTGAATCCGTATTGGGGCTACAAAATAAAGGGCAGAGTGTAGATGAAGTAATTAAGAGGGAGGATTGGAAAAAACTTGTGAAGAAGTATTGCCTAAAGTCCAAGGTGACATATGCTACACTCGAGGACGATATAAAAAGCGGCAAGTATGATGGGGATGATCTGAAGGCCCGAGTACTATTGTATATTGTCAGAGTATTCCTTTGTCCAACGGGTGATACATCCCCGAGCAAGGAATGCATGAAGTTGGTTTGCGACTCCGAGTTGAAAGGTGAATTAAATTGGGCCTCATTTGTCAGTGACAAATTATTTGATGCAATCAAGAGCTTTCAGAAGGCCGAAAACCCCACATATCTCAAAGGGTGCATAACTGTCTTAGAGGTAAATAAGTTGAACAATGTGTTGGTTTAGAAAATGATAAAGTTTATTATAAATGCAGGTTGCATTGTTTTATTTTTGGTCTGATTCTTCAAGTGTGCCGACCTTCCAAAGAACAGGAGTGTCACGCATCATTGCATGGGGCAAGGAAGAAGTCACCCGAGTGATGGCAAAGTTAAAGTTAGAAAGACCGAAAAAGAAAGTAAGGGTAATTTAAGTATTTATAGATTAGTAAGGACTTAAAAAAGAAAGATGTTCTAATAATGTAATTTATTTGTGAAGGTTATTGGCGAGGAGGAAGAGGAGGGAGAGGAGAAGGTAGAAGAAAAGGTGAAACAGAATGAAGAGGAATGGGGAAGTAAATATGACATTTTGATGGCTGAGTTGGCGGAGGTGAAAAAAGCCGTTTCTGATTGTTTGCAAAGACAATCCAGAATCGAACAGGCAATTAAAAGCATAAAGGGGGAAGTAGGGGAAAAGGTTGATGGTGTTGTGAAAGAAGTGGTGGAATTGAGGGACGAGTTGAAGGAGGTGATTGGAATGGTAGAAAAAAATGGACGAGGGGATAAATTTAAGTTCTGAAATTAAACAAAAGATGAGTTATGTTGTGGAAAAATATGATGAACTTCAAAAAAATGATGAAGAATATATAAAAGAATTGAGTAAGAGGGAGGAAAATATAAGAGAAGTCCACGATCAAGATATGAGGACACCGGATCATGCAATAGATGTAGATCTGGATTCAGAGTGTCCTGCACCAAAGAAGAAGAAAAAGGTAAAATGAATAATACAATTGACATCCATTTTGATTATTGTGTTGTGGCTAATATCTATAATCAATATCGTAGGTTGGAAAGGTCAAAATACCAAATGGAATTGGTGCAATGGAGGCTGCAATGTGTGAGTATGTATGGAATAGTGGGTTGTTAGATGATGGGTAAGTAATATATATTGCTTTGTGAGTGATATTTAAATAATTTTGTGAAAAAATTAAATCAAAAATTGCTTGTATAGGGATGTTATCCTAGATTTCGAAAGCTAACACGGCACAGTAGTCGACGTTGGGTCGTTAAGACCTGAGGAATGGATTTACAGTCCGGTTATTGATTTGGTCGGCTGGTTGTTGGCTCACGAGTCGATGAAGAATGGACCAGTGAATCAGAAGATTTGCTTTTTTCCAGTGTTCTTTGTGGTAAGTTAAATTTATACACATTTTCGTGTTGTGTTATGCATATGACTGGTCAATTAATAATGATTGTTTTTGAAAATGCAGTCAGCGTTGGTAGAGGACGGTCAAGATGTGTCGAATCTTGTAAGCTTCTTTACTAACGTAATGGTAGACCATAATAAAATGACCGATTATGACACGGTAAGATATTTTTGCGTACATGTTGTTTTGTATTTAAATAATAACAATAACTATTCTAATTTCTTGTGTGACATTTATTGTAGATCTTCTTGCCAATAAACGATGAAAATAGTCATTGGTGTCTCTTGGTGTTGGATATGGTTGATCGTGTAGCATCGGTTCTTGATAGTCTACATACATCTTACCGGCACAGGACAAGAGTGCAACAATGTAGGAAAATAGTATGTGTCGATACTTTTTGTAATTTATAATGCATAATTTCTTCGTAATTTAATTTAATAATTTTTTGACGCAGCTGAAAAGTTTAGATAAATTTAATCAGGACGCGACCTTTGTTGATACATTTGGGAAGATGAAGGTCTCAGTGACGGATTTAGAATTTGTGGACCGTAAGACGATGGTGCAAACGAACGGGTATGAAATTTGAGTATTTAATAAGTCAAATATTTATGTGGTTATCTAACTATTTGACATTTTGCGGCAATATAACAGAGATGATTGCGGAATGTATGTGATCATGTGGATGGAAGCTATTTTTGAGGGGAGATCAACGGATGATTTGGTAAGTAGTCCGAAAAGGACTTTTAAAATAAAATTTTGGTACTAACATTGACTCGTAACAAAATGTTCTAATGTGAATGTAGGTTGTTGGGGTATATGATCGTCCGAGAATTTTAAACGATCTCATAAATCACGAATGTAATAAAAAGAGAGCTCAGTTCACAAGTGCTTGCCTCCAATATATGAAAAAGTAATTCCTTTTGAAAGCAAATATTTTGTATGTACATTATGTTACCATAATTTTGTATATAATTATTTATCATAGTTACGTTGTTGTAAATTATGTTAACATAATTTTGTATGTAAATATTTAGCAATTTTTTTGTTAGATGTTATAAAACTTATTTAGCATCAAATTCCGGTAATAAAGTTCAGCATCAACTTTTGTAAAAATCGATTGACATAGCTTACTGGTAATAAAGTTTCGATACTTTAATAACGCTATAAAAACTAATTATCGAGACTTTAAAAAAAACAATGTTTCCGGTAGCACAATTGTTCGAAAATATCGATTCTTTCATCCCACTATTTAAACAAAACATCGATACTTTTCAAAATAATGCTTGCCATAGATTACTGGAATCAAAGTGTCGATACTTTGTTGCCGCTATGAGTAAAATTATCGATACTTTTAAGCGAAATCAATTTTTCCGGATTCAAAATTTCCTCGAAAATATCGATACTTTTTTCTCTATATTTTAAAATTATCGATACTTTTGAAACAGAAGGATTGACATAGCTTTCTGGAAAAAAAAATTCGATACTATTTTCCATCTATGAACTAAAGTATCGATAATATTTGGAAAAAATGTTTCTGGTTGCGACTTTACCGTTTTCATTATTGACTACATCAAAGTTACCGGTACACTTGTCAATGTTTCTGGTAGCGATCTGACTTTAAAATTTAGGCGCGATTTCTCTTTAACCCAGCCCTAAACTTAAATCCTCCATTCAAGTCCCACATCGCTAATATATAGTAATTATAGATATATGTCGGATACATACCAGATGATAGTTACAATGTCTGTTGATCGATACTTGCAGTATTCCAAATGTCCTCGTTGCCCTGAGACATAATGGAAAGATTGATATTATAAATAATCATTAACAATTTAAGACATAATTGTAGAATAGATATAGTAACTCACATTATAATCATCATCTACGCGGCCGTAGGACCATTCCGTATCGTTATCAAAAAAATCAGTCGAGGTAGGTTGTGTAAACGAATCCAGACACAACTTTAATTTAGGACACGTTACTTTGTTATATCCCTCAAAGTTGCAGAAAGAGCATTGCCTACTTTTCTTCTGGACTTTCTTCTTCTGGACTTCTTTTCGCTTTCCTTGTCTTTGTTTAGGGTCGCGAACCCTATTTACAACATTGCTTCATTTGCTTGAATCTTTCAAACTGAACGATTGTTCAAATTCGGCAGTTAGTCTTTTCATTTCATCTCTTGCGGTTATGAAAGATACATCTGTCTTTGATGCAATGTAGCAAAAACGACTTGACGTTGAACGTAGGGCAGCGAACCGTGCCATTTGCATAACTTCTGGTGGTACATTGAAGTCAAGGAAACTTGGTGCAGCAGCCTTCGGATCCTTAGTCCACCGACTTAGAATCAAAGACTTTGGAAGAGATGTGTAATCCAAGTGCTTCAAAACATGTAGTTGATGGCAACATGGAATTCCTACGGTCTCGAATTTCCTACACGAGCATGTGACGCTTTCCGAAACGACGTCAAAACATACGTGAAATCTCGTGTTCTTTTCCTTGTACTTTGACAAAACAAAATTTTGACATTCATCTGATAAGGACTGGATTTGTTCCTCAATCCGGTACAAGGTCTCGTCTTGCAGTTCTTCTTGGAAGAGCCGAAATGATGCCCGCGTATAAATTTCACCAGCATGGCTTTCTAGGTCTGTTAGTTTAGTGATCTGGAAGGGCATTATCTGCGAACTTAAGTAATCCTCTTTCAACTCGTTGATACGTATTTTACTAATAGCTTGTTCAATTGTACGAACAACGTCTACATATGTCTTATTCTTTATCAGGGCACGTCCGAGTGAAGCATTCAAGGACTCGCACCTTTGTGTGGATCGCAAATTCGCAAAGAAATGACCCGTTTGATATGCTTGAGCTCATAAGTTCCGAGTATTTCCCTTCTCAATCACCCATGGATGCTTTCCGACATTGAATTCTAAAATCATTGCAGACCATTCAATATCAAATTCTTCTGTTGTCTACCAGGAACTCATACATCTAGTAAATGTTGTGCTAAACTTGTTGTCACCAATGTTAGCTTGTACATTGCGAGAAAGATGCCAAGAACATAATCTGTGCTTAGCATAAAGGATAACACATTTGATAGCCCTTTGCATTGCCATATCCCCATCTGTGACAACTGAAAGAGGCGATTTATTCATCATGGCTTGTAAAAAATTACGTAGCACCCACTCGAATGATTGAGTCGTTTCGCCAGCTATGATTACAGTAGCAAATACTATTGTGCTATGGTGATGATTGACACCGACAATAGGAATAATTGGTCGTCCATAGTAATTACCTTTGTACGTTGTGTCGATCGCAATTACATCACCGAAGCAAGTGTAATTTGATCTCGATGTTGAATCAGCCCAAATAAGATGCTGCAATGCCCCTGATTCATCTGTTGAGTATGTCATAAAAAACCCCAGATCATCTTCTTTCTTATAATCAAAGTAAACAACGAGTGCATTCACATCCCTATTGACAAGTTCCTTTGCTTTACCTCTTTCAAGTGCATTGTACAGATCTTTACTTGTAAATCCAACATTATGATAACCCCCTGCCCGATTCATGAAATAATTCATTACTTGTGATATCCCAACACCAACATCTTTCAATGTTGTTGCCTCAGCCTCACTCACAGCTCTATTTGAACGCATAAATGGTATCATAACAAGTGTGCACAAGGCATGATTATGTTCGTGGAAAGACTTACTTAAAACCCACTGATCATTTGTTTTGTTACTGTGACCACGATTTTCGCCTTGCATCCTGTTCGTGTGACTGGCATATGAGCACGTTGACGATTAACAGTTTGGACTTTGGATGGCCGAAACCCTTCTTTTGAACAACAAAATTCTTGTGTCTTCACATTCCCTTCGCCATCCAGCCGTGTTGTTCCTCGACGTGCACTAAAACCATGTTTCATAGCGTATTCCTTGTAAAAATTCCAAGCTTCCTCACGTGAAGAAAAGAGCTGACCTACCAACTGTTCCGAATCATCAACAGTCAACTTTTCATCTTGCAACTTCCCGCTTGAATGAACATCGTTGGATGGAGTATCGTCCATTTTGGTAAACACGATCGGTTGAAGTGGTCCAAACAGGAGTTGTGTGTTGCTTTCATTTTCAGGTAGTAAAATCAATAGGTGGTGGTGGTTGAAGTCTGGCTACAACATTTATTTCTTCCTACAAAGTTAGTTGTGCAATAAATTGTAGTGCAATATCGATACTTTCTGTCCACTATGATAAAAAATATCGATACTTTCAAAAAAAGGTTTCTCATAGCTTACTGGGAACAAAGTTTCAATACATTTTTCCCGCTTTGAGTAAAAGTATCGATACGTTTGCAAAAATCAATGTTTTCGTTAGCAAATCTGCTCAAAAATATCGATATTGTCTTGCCATTATGATACAAAAATATCGATACTTTCAGAAAAAAAGGATTCTCATAGCTTACTGGAAACAAAGTTTCGATACATTTTTTCCGCTTTCAGTAAAATTATCGATACTTTTGTAAAATTCAAATTTTCATTAGCAAATATGCTCGAAAATATCGATACTTTCTGGCCATTATGATAAAAAAAATATCGATACTTTCAGAAAAAAATGATTCTCAAAGCTTACTGGAAACAAAGTATCGATCCTTTTGTAAATATCGATACTTTCTTGCCATTAATGTGAACGATCAAATAATAAAAAATTAGGCGCTACCGAATATGTTGATATGAGTATCAACAAAATCTGTAATTTTACCGGTTTTGTTATCGTGGTATTTTCCAAGGCCCCATCAGCCAAAGTTATCAACAAATTAGGCGCTACCGAATATGTTGATACTCATATCAACAAAATAGGTAGTTTTACCGACTTTGTTATAGTTGTATTTTCCATGGCCCCATCAGCTAAAATTTATCAACAATTTAGGCGCTACCGAATATGTTGATACTCGGATCAACAAAATAAGTAATTTTACTAATTTTGTTATGTTTGACCGATAACTTAAATTTGCCGGTTACCAATTTTTTATTATTTTTTTCATGTTTTCTACCGGATACATTATCTCATATCAACATATCCGGTAGCGCTTTACCTATTTTGTTATTTATCTTATAATGTTTCCGGTAACGCCGTTTCTTAGCCGTATATTAGTCCGCCTTACATTAGAATTCTCTCAATATTGCGTGCAACTGACAAGAGCAATCGTAGAAACCAAAGCAACTGATCATTTTGAATAATATAATTAGGGTGATTTTCACCGGACGCCCTTTTTGTCTGGTGTATGTTCTATTTTGGTCACTTATTTGGAAAAAAATTATTTTGACCACTTATGTTTTTGATCATTATTGTTTTGGTTACTCCACCATTAATCACCGTTAATAAAAATGTTAATTTTAATTTTGACCCTTGAACTTTTAAAAGTTTACTTTTCACCCATTTCAAACAAAAAAACTCTTCCTCACCTCTAACTCAAACCTTACACTTGTTGCTATCATCGTTGTTCGTCTTGACATTGGCTTTTAACAACCCACAATTAATGTCTGTCATCCTCCGGCGAGCCAAGTCCAATAAACGAAAACTTTCTTTTATTAGTTTAAGGTTTGGATTAGAGAAAAGGAGGAGTTTTTTTATTAGTTTAGGTGTATATACTTAGATGTGTATGAATCCAAATCTCTACTACTTGAATCTTTTGTTATATAGCCCCCATTCTCCGCGTTTACCACATCACTACCTTTTCCTTTATCTCTCGCCTATAAATTGATTCAATTATTGCAGTGGGGACTTAAAAAAAAGTGGGATATAATTGACTATTCAAAATTTTAAATGCAATTGCAATACGGGGTTATCCACCTAAGACCTGATGAACTTATAAATTCTTCCATCTTGGTAAGTTTTTATTAGTGAATTGAGTTGTTGAGCTTCAATTTTCATTGAATATTGTTTTTTCTTGACCGGGTATTTTTATCATTGATTAATTTTCAGTTTTTTTTGTTGAGTTTGATTTATAGTTGCATATTTGATCTGGTTTTTGTTTATTTTTCTGTTTTTGGGGTTTTGTTTCAATTCTGCAAAGTAGAGATGGCAATCGAAGATTTCGGTTCGGTTTGGGTCATTTCAGGTATGTTTGAAATCGATTTGGATTCGGTTCAGGTCGGTTCGATTCTAGTTCAGGTTTAGTTCGAGTCTATGATAAGTCGGGTCTGGTTCGGGTCAAAATCGAATTGTTTGTTTTTGGGTCAGATCAATTACTTTCGGTTCCAATCAAAATCGGGTCGGGTCACCCTTTGAATTTTTGGGTAAATTCAGTTTGAGCTGGGTTATGATTCACAAAGACTTCGTTGATGTTGAAGATTATGTCAGTGGAGGATACAGAAGATTGTGTCAATTTTGTTTGAGTTTGGTCAACTTCGATTCTCTAAGGTTTATGTTTTAGGCTTTAAGATTTAGCGTTAACGATTTATGGTTTAGTTTAAAGTTACTTGTTTATGAGATTAATTATGATTCCTTAAAGATTATGATTTGTGGTTTAATATTAAAAGTTTATGGTTTAGTTTAGTTTTATTTGTTTATGAGATTAGTTTTCACTCTTTAAGGTTTAAGGTTTAGGGTTTAGGGTTTTGTTTAAGATTGTTGATTTATTATATTAATTTTGATTCCTTAAGGTTTAGAGTTTAATATAAATGGCTTATGGTTTAGTTTAGGGTTATTTATTTATGAGATTAATTTTGATTCCTTAAGGTTTAGGGTTTGGGTTTAGTTTAAGGTTATTAGTTTATGAGATTAATTCTGATTCAACTTGCTAATTTATGCATTTGAATATGATTAAACATTTAAACCAAAGCTTCATGTGTACAATTGAATTAACTTAAAGTTTCAATTTTCATGTGTACAATTAGTCAATTACATGTTTACATCCAAATCAAAATTTTGTGTATAATTATATTAAATCAAAGTTTATAATAATAATAATAATAATAATAATAATAATAATAATAATAATAATAATAATAATAATAATAATAATAATAATAATAATAATATATCCGAATTGAATTAACTTATTAAACTTATGATCTAATCGAGCTAAACTAAAATCTAGAAGCATAAATCACAGACATGATTAAAAAAACTCTAAAACTAAATGTGAAATTTCAATTAAATTAATCTAAATTGGGACTCAATTGAATTAAGCTAAAACTTAAAAGTGAAAATTCGAGACTTAAATCAAAACATGTAAAGTTAGAAGGACTAAACAATAAATTACTCCTAGCCTAAAATTAAAATTCACACGGGTTCATTTTAATTAAAAAAAAGGGGGAAAACACAATTGGTAAAAAATGGGAAAAGACATAAATTTGGAGGCAAATAAGGCACTCATTTTTAGGTTAGGGATTAATTACCCTTTAGGTCCCGCTGCTTTTTAAATGTTGCATTTTAGTCTTAATATTCATTTTTAAGTTTTAGTTTAATTCAATTTAGTCACAAGTATGAAGTATCCCCACGGTTTGGACTTCGTGTAGCAACCCCCTCCCGACGGTGATAATTAGTCCCTAAAAATTTATTTTTACTCAAAATATACCTCTATTTATTTCTAATTTTTGTAATTTATTCTAATAATTTTAATATACTGATATTTTTGTTCATTTTAGTTCCTAATATTTAATTTTTAGCAGAAATTTACCCCTATTTATTTCTATGGTAAAATTGTGAAATTGGTCACTAGAATCTCAAATTTCTCCACTTCGAAATTGTCAAATTAGTCCATTATTTCAGTTTTATGCTATATTTTATGATAAAATTGTGAAATTGGTCACTAGGCTCTCAAATTTCTCCACTTTCAAATTGTCAAATTGGTCCCTTATTTTAATTTTAGGCTATATTTTTTGGTAAAATTGTGAAAATGGACCCTAATTTTGGTTTAGGATTTATGTCTTAGTGTTAATGGTTTAAAGCTTATGTTGTAGTTTAGGGTTATTGGTTTATGAGATTAATTTCTATGGCTTAAGGTTTATGGTTTCGGCTTTTTAGGGCTTAGTGTTAATGGTTTAGGGTTTATGTTGTAGTTTAGGATGGAGTTAAGATCAAATATTGGGAGGGGAAAAAGTCTATTAAACTTCTAAATTTAAAAATTAGCAAGGACAAAAACCTTACTTGATTAGTATTTAAACTTACAATGACATGAAATGTTATTATACCACAATTTTGAGAATATCAATGATCTCTCCCACAGTATAATACAAAAAGATAATAATAGATAATAGTAAAAATAAATCATTCATTTATTTTACCTTAATTATCGGGTTAAAATCGAGTCAAAATTCGGTTCAGCTTTCTATTCGGGTGAAATCAGTTCGGGTCCATTCGGTTCGGTTGAAAATTGATTCGAGTTTATTTCGATTCGACAAAAATTTCAAATCGGTTTCGGTTCAGTTCATTTCGGATTTCGGGTCAAATTCAGATCATCATGTTCGAGTCAATATCGTTTTTTCGGTTTAGATAAATCGATTTGGGTCTCGGGTCAAGTTTGTCAGGTCTACTGCAGGGGGTGATGGATTTTTCCATGTATATTGAATGTTTGACCTGCTAGTAAATTTGCCGCCATTTCTGGGTTCTTTCGGTTTGATTTTTTTGTTGTTGCTAGTTTTAAGTTTTGTCCAATTTGGTTCTTCATATGTGCGTAGTTGCTGCTATACGAGATCTAACGAATGATGTTTGCTGACATTAATGTTCGATGCTAGAGCTATGGGGCCTGGTGGTGGTGAAATATGCAAAGAGGCGATCTAGTAGGGTTGGGTTAGAGGAGAGAAAGAGTTTTTTGTTTGAAATGAATGAAAAAATAAACTTTCAAAAATTTATGGATCAAAATTAAAATTTGTAACCCCCTCGTCTCGGCCTAGCCAGCAGACCGATTAACAACCCTATTTTTTCATTTTATTAATATTGTCTAGATGTCACGTTTAACCCTATGTGTAAAGGCAACCGGCGGAAAAGCGAACACATATACGAACCGAGCAGAGGCATAAAGGTAACTTAGCCTTACCAAGTAGTTATTAGTCAAGTTCCATGCTCACGAGGCAAAACCATCACAAAGGATACATATAAACTCAACTAGGAAGCATACAAGCATTAGAGACTAACATGTAACATTTGAAAACCTTCAAAGATGCCCTTTAATCGTTTTAACTACTTGCGTTCCGAAACAGGGCTACCCGTTCCGAAACGCGGGCTTCATTCAAAAAGCAACATCAGACGTTCCAGAACGGTCCCTCATGGTTCCGAAACAGGAGCCTCCAGTGGCAAATCGTACCGAAACAGCTCCTCATGGTTCCGAAACAGGAGCCTCTAGTGGCAAATCGTATTAGAACGTCACCACCCCCGTTCCGATACGGGTGCCCCTGGAGCTTGGCCGTTCCAAAACCATATCAAACGTTCCGAAACGCCTCGACACAGTTTGGCCCGAAAATACATTTTGGCATCTCCAAACGTTCCCAAACTTACCCTGAAACATCACAAACCACATGAAAACTTATTATACAAACAATCTAGAGGTAAAACACCCTAAAGACAAGCTTCAAACATGCATACACACAATAATGGATCTCAAACCAAAAGGCTCATAAGAACACATTAGCTCAAAAAAACCAACAAGTCAAAACACAAAGCAATCAACCCAAATCCATAACAATCTTCAACATAACATGATATCAACATTTAAAACATGCTAGCAACATTAACAAAAGCCAAACATAGGACTTTGAACACCAACTCCTTGACAACAAGCCTAGCATTCTCATTGCATAAGTGTTATTACAACTAAGAAAATCATACTTTGAGCTAGCAAGGAACTCCTCCCTTGACCACTTGCCTCCCGGAGCCTCTAACGATATGCATTGTTGGAAAAACAGAGCGTAAGCTTAAAAGCTTAGTGAGCGGAGCTCTAAAACACAACAACAATGCAGTTCAAAACATATATCTTAGTTTTAAAAACGAATCTACTTAAGAAAGAGATACAATGAAATAGAAGCATAATCAAAACATGGTTTGCACATGCACTACCATCCCCCGGTGGGACTACACATCACCGTACACAACAACTAGCATTTTTCCCGTGGGACTACACATCACCGTACTCATCTACTAGTCACTACCGGTGGGACTACTCATCACCGTACACAACGACTAACCGTCACGTGAGGCTTGACATCAACTACGACAACGCAACACATTAAAATGGGGATAAAAGCATTCCAAAATCAACACTATAACACACATAAACACGAACGCGAACAGTCAACCACACAAGGTAAGAATAGATAAACATACGCTTGGGTCTAGGTTAGCCTCTAAGGCTCCACCCAAACCCCAAGAAAACTTCATTGAACAATTTAAAGCTTCAAAACAATTTCCACTCACCGATAGAACCCAAACAATAGTCGAATCCCCATTCAAGTTTCCGAACTACCCGGATTCACGTCCACGAAGTCCAAATCCGTTTCCTCTACTTTAGGCAACCCAAAATAGAACATTAGGATGCTAATATACCCACAAACATAGCAGCAACTCAAAACTCAACAATCTTGCAACAAAACACATCAACATTCAACCCAAACTTCACCCAAATTCGTTCTAATGAAACCTCAAGCTGAACCCCTCATTTCTAAACATCAAAACACTCCAAATATCGTCTAAAAACATCCCCAAACAACAAAGGAACCATCAGCCACGATTTCAACCCAAAATCAAGCCAAAAACTCTACCTTTTCAACCTCAAAATCTCATTTTTAGACTCATTTCAGATTTCCTACTATTAGCCACCATTTTAGCGTTTTAAGACACCAAAACAAGATTAAAAACACACTTAAACATGGCATCAAAAGACCCAAACGAAAACCCCTTGAAAAATACCCATTTCTCCAACCCAAAACCAAAAATGCATTTTAATGAGTTTAAAGGAAGTTTTCAATGAGTACAAGTCAAATATGTAAAAATCTAAGCAAGGAAGAAATTACCTTGAAAAATCTTGCTTGGATGAAGAGTTAGGAGCAATGGAATAGTGAAATGGGGTTTAGGAGGGGGTTTTACATGAAAAAGGGGATTTTGGAGAAGATGATAGCTTTTCAAAATCTTTTCTTCATTTATTTTATTCAAAATTCCCATTTTGCCCTTATTCAATAAAAACCCTCTTATCTAATTTAAAAATGTTTTCTTTCAATTAAATTAACCTAAATCGGTTTAACCAAACCCGGTTATCTCTCGGGCCCCAAACCCCGGGCGTTACAACTCTCCCCCACTTAAGGAATTTCGTCCCCAAAATTACCTGACAGAAAAAGATACGGAAACTGTTTTTCCATGTCTTCCTTCCTATCCCAAGTAGCCTCTTCCACACCTCGGTGTCTCCACAAAACTTTGACTAACACGATAGATCTCTCACGCAACACTTTCTTATCCGTAGCAAGAATTTCAACCGGCTCTTTATCATACGACATGTCTGGGTTCAACTCGATCTCTTCCACTGGCATTATATGAGACGGATTTGATCTATACTTTCAGAGCATCGAAACATGGTCTCAATCTATAAGCAACGGGACTAATCCTCTCAACTACCTCATAAGGACCAATGAATCTCGGGCTCAACTTACCTTTCCTATCAAACCTCATCACCTTCTTCCAATGCGAAACTTTCAAGAACACTTTGTCACCCACGACATACTCTATCTCCTTCCTTTTAAAATCGGCATACGATTTCTGTCGGTCTGAAGCTGCCTTCAAGCGATCACAGGTCAGTTTTACCTTCTCGGTAGTGCCCTTGAGCAAGTTGAGCATAGGTACAAGCTTCTGCCCGGCCTCAGCCCAACAAATAGGTGTTCTACACCTTCTACCATACAGAGCCTCATACGATGCCATTTGAATACTAGCTTGATAACTGTTGTTGTATGCAAACTCCACTAACGGTAGGTGTTTCTCCCAAGAACCCTGAAAGTCGATGATACAACACCTCAACATGTCCTCTAACACCTGAATAACTCTCTCTGACTGACCATCTGACTGCGGGTGATACGAAGTGTTAAAGTTCAACCAAGTACCAAAAACACGATGCAAACACTCCCAAAATCTGGCTGTAAACCTCGAATCTCGGTCTGATACAATCGACTTCGGTACCTCGTGCAACCTCACTATCTCACTGATGTACAGATCGGCCAACTTATCTAAGGTGTAGGTAGTATGAACAGGTATGAAATGGGCACACTTAGTGAATCTGTCGACTATCACTCACACTGAATTCTTTTTCGAAAAAGTCAATGGTAAACCCGACACAAAGTCCATGGTAATACGTTCCCATTTCCATTCCGGAATCTTTAACAACTGTAACAAACCTGAAGGAAACTGATGCTCGACCTTAACTCGCTGACATACCATATACTTACTCACAAACTCGGCCACATCTTTCTTCAACCCAATCCAATAGTACTCTTCTTTTAACCCATGGTACATCTTCGTACTACCCGGGTGCATAGAAAAATGACTGTTATGTGCTTCATTCAAGATAGTACACATTAACTCGGCATCTTCTGGGACTACTATCCTATCTTTGAAACATAGGATCCCATTCTCGCCAAAGCAAAAATTTGTAGGCCTACCCTCGGCTATATCTTGCACGTGAGGTGCCAAAGACTCGTCTTGCAACTGTTTCTCTCTAATCAACTGAACCAACGAAGGTTTAACCTGTAGTCTAAGGTTTACCTTACCCGGATGGTACTCTATCGTAAGGTCATAGTCCTTAAGAAGCTCTATCCACCTACGTTGTCTAAGGTTTAGCTTTCTATGAGTCATCAAGTATTTCAAGCTCTTGTAGTCGGTATAAACTGTGCACTTCTCACCATAAAAGTGGTGTCTCCAAATCTTCAGAGCAAACACTACTGCGGCTAACTCTATATCATGAGTGGGGTAGTTCTTCTCGTAAACCTTCAACTGTCTCGAAGCATATGCTACAACCTTACCCTCTTGCATGAGCACACAACCTAAACCTACATACGATGCATCACTGTAAATCACAAACTCTTTCCCCAGTTCAGGCTGAATCAAAATAGGAGCTTCGGTCAAAGCTTTCTTCAACTTCTCAAACGCTTGTTGTCTCGCATCTGACCACTCATACGGAACATTTTTCTAAAGCAATTTAGTCAAGGGTGCTGCAATCTTCGAAAATCCCTCGACAAATCTTCGATAGTACCCCGCCAAGCCTAGGAAACTACGGATTTTGTTCACTGACTTCAGTTGCTTCCAATTCACTATTGCTTCTATCTTCTTGGGGTCCACACTAATTCCATTGGTTGAGATCACATGACCTAAGAAGACTACCTCTTTAATCCAGAACTCGCACTTACTCAACTTGGCATACAACTGATTTTCAAGCAAGGTCTGGAGAACTAGTCGCAAATGCTCATCATGATCTTCCTCGGTCCTAGAGTACACTAAGATATCATCTATGAACACTACCACAAACCTATCCAAAAACTCATGGAACACTCGATTCATCATATCCTTAAATGCAGCTGGAGCATTAGTCAACCCGAAAGGCATTACCAAGAACTCATAGTGCCCATAACGTGTACAGAAGGTTGTCTTCGGTATGTCCACATCTTTTACCTTCAACTGATAGTAACCCGATCTCAAATCAATCTTCGAAAAAACCGAAGCATCTCTCAACTGATCAAGCAAGTCATCTATCCGCGACAAAGGGTATTTTTTCTTCACTGTTACCTTGTTCAACTGCCTATGGTCTATACACATCCTCATATTGCCGTCCTTTTTCTTCACAAACAAGAACGAAGCACCCCACGGAGAAATACTAGGCCTAATGAAACCTCTATCTCATAGTTTCTGAAGTTGTGTCTTCAACTCTTTCGGTGTCATTCTACATGGAACAATAGACACGAGTGCAGAATCGGAATACGTCTCAATAGCAAACTCAACTTCCCTATCTGGAGGCAAACCCGGCAACTCTTCCGGAAAAACACTCAGAAAATCACAAATTGTTCTGATGTCTTGCGGTCTAACCTCACTCATATTCGGATTCATCACATAAGCCAAATACGTTTGACAACCAGAATCCATCAATCTCCGAGCTTCTAAAGCAGAAACAACATTGGACAAGAACTTAATGTTCTCGCCCACCACTACAACTTCAAAATCATCCGTAAGCCTCAAGGAGACTCTCTTGGTCTCGAAGTCTACCCTAGCTCTATGCTCTACGAGCCAATCTATGCCCAAAATCACATCAAAACCATAGAACGACAATTCCATCATATCGACCAGAAACACATAGCCTTGAATCATCAAAGGACACCTCCTATACATCTTCTTAACTACCACGGTCTCACCGAAAGAACTAGTAACATTTACACCTACTTCTAACCACTCATACGGTAAACCTAGAGACCTTGCATGTTCAACCAAAATATACGAATGTGTCAAACCCGAATCTATCAAAGAAAGTAAAGTCAAAGAATGTAACGAGAAATTACCTGCGATGACATTTGTGTCATTCCCAACCTCTCGATGTGCATACACCCTACCTGGTCCTCCACCCTCGGGCTGAACTGCCACAACATGAGCTAAGTTCCTCTGACCATCGTTCCTCGGCTGAAAATTACCTCGACCGCGCCCACGGCCTCTCTGATGCTCAAACCCCCTAGTTGGAGCATGTCTGCCCCTAGCCAGGTGTGGACAGTTACGCCTCAAATGATCTCGGGAACCACAGTTCCATCATACCCCAAAGGTACCCATACACTCGCCCGGATGGTGTCTTTCGCATCTAGTGCACTCAAGAGTGTGAACAACAGCTCATTGGCCCTGATGGCCCCGTCCATGGTTATCGCCCATATGTCTCGAATCGGGCTGGTACCTCCTATCTTTGTGCCTCTTGGCATGATCTTTGTCCCAATCCGCATGTCTCTTCCCGGAATCAGACCCACTAGCACGAGTACTCGAGCCTAAGTTCTGCTCAATATCTTTGTGTAACACCCAGGTTTAGGGGTTAGGAGTTAGACGCGAGTGTTTGGTTCGAGTCGTCAAAACCGATTTAATTAAATTAGCCTTGGTTTTAAATTTAAGGAAATTAAAACTAAAGGAGTGGGATTTTTGTAATTAAAATGAAATGAGGAAGACATACTTTTTGAATCAGAAAGAACAAAAAAAAAATAAAGCTATCTTCCCCTTTTTTGCTCTCCAACGTGAAATCAACCCAAACCCCTCCCAAAACCCCAAATCACTATCACATTCAATCTCTCCACCAAATCAAGAGCTTTTTCGAAGGTAATTTCATTTCTCAACTCTCCTCCTCATTCCAACATTTTCATGGTCTTAGATTTCAAAACCATCACCATTTGCATTTTTTCAAGTTTAAGGAAAGTTTGGATTTTTAATGGGTTTTTCACTTGCATTTGGTTTGTTGAGTTGGGTTTTGAATTAATCTCACCTAGATACACCTAATAACTTAAAATGGAAGGATTTTGGAAAAAATCCCGAAGTGGGTCTTTGGGGCATTTTTCAAAGTCTCTAAACTTGAGTTTTTGATGTGTTTTTGTGTTGGGTTGAAGGGCTGATGGTATAGGGTTGTTAGGAAAGTGTTTTGGAAGCTTTTAGATGTCATTTGGGTGTTGGAAATTGTGGTTTTCATTTGGGTACTTGAGGAGCACGAAAATGAGGGTTTTGTGGTTAATTTGGGTTTGAAATTGTGAAGCTTTGACTTGTGATTGTGAGTTTGGTTTGTGGCTGAGTATAGCATTGATCCGGTTGAGTAATATTTGTCTTTTCATTGGTTAGAAGCTAGAGGAAACCTCGGAAAAGGATCGAGATCGAATCCGGGAATTGAGGAGGCTTGACTCGCTTTGCTTGGTTTGCTAAGGAATGGTGGTGAGTAAAACTTTAAATTGTTTTAAAGTTGGTTCAAGTGTGTGTAGTGGAGGTATTGGAGTGAGCTTGGTAGGCCATTCTAAGGTAGAAGTTAAATTGGTAGTTTAACTTCTTGGTTGTTAATGATGCTTTAGATGCCTATGCCTATATTGATCTTGTGGGGTATTAATTGATTTTGTATGTGTATACATTGATATGTTGATGATGAATATTTGCTATAAATGATGGATGTGTGATGTGGTTTAAAAGTAATTGGCACTAGTTAACTTACCGGGTATAAATGATCGATCATTAGGATTAGTATGCACACGTTTGAGTCAAATTCGCGCGTGGCCTTGATGGCGTTGTGTCATCAAGGAGGAGTACGATGATGTAATATTCCACCGGAAATTATTTATATTATACATGATGATGAGTGGAATCCCATCCGTAGGGCATGTGGTGATGAGTGGAATCCCACCCATGCAAAGTCCGGTGATGAGTGTAATCCCACTGAGGTAATGTTTTTGTTGAGAGTAAATCCGCTTATCCGAGTAAACTAATAGTGGCCAATGTACTTGTTCATATGGTTATGATGTTGAGATATTATTTATCTTGTTGAGCTAAATATGAAGTAAGATGTCATATTTATGACTCTTGTGCTGCTAGTTAGGTTGCTAAACTGATGCCTATGCATGTTGTATGTGTGATGTAAGGATTATATACTTGAACCCTGCATTGTCGTTGTTTTTTGTTTTAGAGCATCCTCACTAAGCTTCTAGATTACGCTCTCATTTTCGACAATGCAGATCAGTAGCTTGGAGTTAGAAAGGAGCAAGGCGAAGGGGCATTCCAAGCTTTGTAGTTGCTCAAGTATGACTTAGTGAACAAAGTAGTAGTTTAGCAATGGGGATACTATGTGTTTGTATGAGCGTTGTATGACTCATAGATGTTGATGATGTTTATGTTTGCTTGGATTTGTAAACCATGTTAAGCCTTGTTGAACGCTTGTTTGAGATGCTATGCTTTTGGATGGGTACATATGTTCGTGATGCATGTAAACCTTTATGTGAGACATGTGCCTTTGGATTTTAAGTCTTCAAGTATGCTTTGAATGATCTTTTAAATGGATGCCTTATCTTATGCCTTGTGTGATTTGAGTACGTCTTGCCATAGGATGCATGCCTCTAGAATGTGTTTGAAAGTTATGTATGCTTCTTTGGGTTGTTGGGGGCGTTTGGGATTGGTTGGAGATGTTTAAAGATGGTTTTGGGAAATTCCAGACATCAGGTGTTTCGAAACGGGTTGAGCCGTTCCGGAACGGGAGTGGCTCCAGGGACCCCGTATCGGAACTCGTTTCGATACGGTTTGGCTACTGTGAGCCCCTGTTTCGAAACAAGTTTCGAAACACTTTGGCTACTAGAAATGCCTGTTTCGAAACGGGTATCGAAACGCCTAGGCAAAATAGGACCATGTTCCGAAACGGGGTGGATGCGTTTCGGTACGGGTACCTGGCTTTTAAACTAGAGCCCGCGTTTCGAAACAGGTGGCTGGAAATGGGTTTTTGACATCTCCAATGGGTCTCAAGGGTTGGGATTAGGCCCGATTTGCTGTAGGGCTTTTCGTGAGCCTTGTTTTCCGCTGTAGTGATCACTTAGGAAACAATTATGCCTTTAGTTAAGATGTAAATTAAACAAAAAAAATTAGGGTCGCTAACCGAGGTGGGACCTTAACGGGTTTCACATCGGTTTTCCCCGTGTAGCCTACTCGGACCGGTCAGTCGGCCAGACCGGGGCGAGGGGGTTACATTTGTTGATATCAGAGCTTGAGGTTATCGAGACCTCGGGCAGGGAAGTGAGGTAAGTGAGGTAAGCTTGATGTGTTAAGCAATTGATATGTTTTGATGTATGCTATGCCATGTATTCTTGTTGTTTGATCGTTCGTATGATGTATAGAAGCATGATTGTTGCGTTGGCGTAGTGTCGAGTTCCCATTGCTACTATTACTTAATTTTGAAAAAGTTTTGTAAAGGAAAATACTTGAGCACAGTTAGACCCTTGCCTTTGCTAACTTAATCCTTCTATGTTTTGATTATTGTAGTTATTATCTTGCTAGCTGTATCATGAGACCACGAGGGAGGCCTAGGATGGTTCAGCAGGAACCAAGGGCACAAGCTCCGGGAGTTGAGCAGATTGGTGGGGCGCATGCTCCTCAACCTCCTCCACCTCCTCCTCATCAAGAGGGAGGCGAGGCGGGAGCCGAGGGTGTAAAACCTCAAGTTGGCCAAGGACTGACCGGAATAGATTTAGCACCCTTAGTTCAGGCGATAGCCGGGGCTTTCCAGGCTGCAGTGGCTGGGGCTCAGGCAGTGGCACAACCCCAGGGAGAGGGTACTGGTTTGCCATTAGAGAGACTTCGTAGTTTGGGAGGTGAAGAGTTTAGGGGGTCGACACCCGAGAGGTCCGAGGTGTGGTTTGAAAAGACCGTTCGCATTTTGGCACAGATGGGATGTACCGGGGAACGTAAACTAGGGTGCATTATATCTCTACTTAAGGGTGATGCCTACACTTGGTGGGTCACCATCACTACGAGTATGGAAGAGGCTGAGATCACTTGGGAGTTTTTCGAGTCAGCTTTTCGTAAGATATATCTGGGTCCTCGATATCTTGATGAGAAGAAGAGGGAATTTATGGCTTTGCTTTAGGGGAGTATGACTGTGACAGATTATGAGATCAGATTTGTCAGGCTGAGTCAGTACGCGTCTGAGCTTGTTCCTACTGAAGTGGAACGTTGTAACCGTTTCCGCTATGGGTTGAATGAAGAAATCAAGAGATACACTCTAGCTTCGGACTACACAGATTTTGATGTCTTGGTCGCTAGGGCCAAGGACTTGGAGCATAGTTTGGGCTTGACCAAACGATCTAGTGGTTCTAGTTTTTGTAAGAGATCTAGTTACTTTGATAGAGGTGATGCCAAGAGGCATCGGGACAACCGGTATCACTATGACCATAGACGTGGTGGAGGTAACCACGGTAGGGGCCAACAGGGCCAGAGGACTGGTGGGAGGTTGCCCACGTGTGCTAGTTGCGGGAGGAATCACATCGGTGAGTGTTGGGGAAATTTCCACTCGTGTTGGGGTTGCGGAGCTAGGGATCATATTAGGCGTGACTGTCCACATCATGTGGGACATGCACCAGTTCAGGCTCCTGCTAGAGCCAATGACTTTCAGAGAGGCCGCGGGCGCGGTAGAGGTAACTTCCAGCCGAGGAATGATGGCCAGAGAAACATAGCGCATGTAGTTGCAGTCCAGCCAGAGGGCGGAGGTCAGGCCAGAGTTTACGCTCAGCGTGGGGATCAACATGACACAGATGTGATTGCAGGTAACTTCTCGATACAGTCTTTGGGTTTGCTTTCTTTGATTGACTTCGGTTCTACACATTCTTATATACTGAGTGAGCATGCACAGTTGTTGAAACTGCCTTGTGAAATATTAGAGGTAGGAGTTAGTGTTACTAGTTCTTTCGGGGATACTGTAGTAGTTAGAAAGATGTACAAAAGATGTTCGTTAATGGTTCAGGGGCATGTGTTTCCAGTTGATATGATAGAGTTACCATTTTATGGCTTTGATGTGATTCTGGGTATGGACTGGCTCACTGAGCATAGAGCTAGGATAGACTTCAAGACTAAGAGGATTTCCTTGAGACTCGCGGATGATTATGAGATAGTAGTGGTAGGTGAGAACGTGAAGTTCTTGTCGAATGTAGTTTCAGTTTTAGAGGCTAGGAGGCTAGTTGAGTTGGGTTGCAAAGCTTACTTGGCCTATGTGATGAATCCAAACATGAGTGAGGTTAGACCTCAAGATATCCGGACAGTGTGTGACTTTCCTAGTGTGTTTCCGGAAGAGTTGTCGGGTTTACCACCTGATAGAGAGGTAGAGTTTGCTGTAGAGACTTATTCAGATTCAGCTCCTGTTTCGATTGCTCCGTATCGTATGGCACCGAAAGAAATGAAAGAGTTGAAGACTCAGTTGCAAGAGTTGACAGATAGAGGCTTCATTCGACCTAGTTCTTCGCCTTGGGGCGCTCCAGTTTTGTTTGTAAAGAAGAAAGATGGAAGCATGAGAATGTGTATAGATTACAGACAGTTGAATCAGTTAACAGTGAAGAACAAGTATCCGTTGTCGAGGATTGATGATTTGTTTGACCAGTTGAGAGGGGCATCTTTCTTTTAGAAGATTGACTTGATATACGGCTACTACCAGCTAAAGGTAAGAGAGGTTGATGTACCGAAGACGGCCTTTAGGACTAGATATGGTCACTATGAGTTTTTAGTCATGCCTTTTGGGTTGACTAATGAACCGGCTGCTTTCATGGATATGAAGAATATGATTTTCCATCAGTACCCAGATCAGTTTGTAGTTGTTTTCATAGATGACATCTTGGTGTATTCGCGTACCGAGGAAGACCACGACCGACACTTGAGGCTAGTTTTGAAGACCTTGTTATATAATCAGTTGTATGCCAAGTTGAGCAAGTGTGAGTTCTGGATTCGAGAGGTAGTCTTCCTAGGGCACGTGGTGTCAGCCTATAGGATTAGAGTGGATCCGAAGAAAATAGAAGCTATTGTTGAGTGGAAGCAACCGAAGTCAGTAACAGAGGTTCGTGGCTTTATAGGCTAAGCCGGATACTATAGAAGATTTGTAGAAGGTTTCTCAAAGTTAGCCGCTCCATTGACACAGTTACTTCAGAAGAGTGTTCAGTTTGAGTGGTCAGATGCAAGACAGAGAGCCTTTGAGAAGTTGAAAGAAGCTTTGACCCAAACACCGATCTTGATTCAGCCAGAGTCCGGGAAAGACTATGTAGTTTACAGTGATGCTTCCTATGTAGGCCTAGGTTGTGTTCTCATGCAAGACAAGAGAGTGGTGGCTTATGCCTCAAGACAGTTGAAGACTCATGAGCGTAACTATCCGACCCACGATATAGAGTTAGCTGCAGTTGTGTTTGCTCTAAAGATTTGGAGACATTACTTGTACGGTGAGAAATGCACAGTGTACACGGATCACAAGAGTTTGAAGTACATCATGACTCAGCGAGATTTGAATCTCATACAGCGTAGGTGGTTAGAGTTGCTAAAAGACTATGATCTTACGATTGAGTACCATCCGGGTAAGGCCAATGTAGTGGTTGATGCTTTGAGTATAAAGGTAGTTGTAGATTTGAGAGCCATGTTTGCTAGATTGAGCTTGTCCGGAGATGGTGGCTTGGTGGTCGAGCTTTAGGTTAGACCTACTCTAGTTCAGTTGATTAAGGAGAAGCAGCTCTTAGATAGATCTTTGGCACCTCATGTGCAAAACATAGTCGAGGGTAAATCTTCAGACTAGAGTTTCAGCACCGATGGGGTCTTGTGTTTCAAAAGTAGGATAGTTGTGCCAGAAGACAGTGACTTGAGACGTACGATCTTGACTGAAGCGCACAATAGTCCATTTGTTATGCATCCTGGAAGTACGAAGATGTACCGAGATTTGAAGAATGAGTACTTTTAGGTTGGTTTGAAGAGAGATGTAGTCGACTTCGTGAGCAAGTGTATGGTATGTCAGAGAGTGAAGGCGGAACACCAGGTTCTCTCAGGTTTGTTGCAACCGTTGCGAATTCCGGAATGGAAATGGGAGAATATCACAATGGATTTTGTTTCGGGCTTGCCTTTGACTCCTACGAAGAAGAACTCAGTTTGGGTTATAGTAAATCGTTTCACGAAGTGTGCTCACTTCTTAGCAGTCAATACGACTTATACATTAGATAGATTGGCCGATCTGTATATTGGTGAGATTGTTAGACTGCATGGTGTGCCGAAGTCTATTGTGTCCGATAGAGATCCGAGGTTTACAGCTCGATTTTGGGAGTGTCTGCATACAACTTTGGGTACCCGTTTGAACTTCAGTACGTCATACCATCCTCAGTCCGATGGTCAGTCAGAGAGGGTTATACAGATTTTAAGAGGATATGTTGCGTTGTTGCATCATTGATTTTCAGGGTACATGGGAGAAGCACTTGCCTCTAGTTGAATTTGCTTACAATAATAGTTTTCAGTCGAGCATTCAGATGGCTTCGTATGAGGCCTTGTACGGTAAGAAGTGTAGAACTTCAGTTTGTTGGGCCGAAGTGGGACATAAGTTGTTACCTATGCTGGATTTTCTTAAGGGGACCACCGATAAAGTGAAATTGATTTGCGATCGCTTAAAGGCAGTTTCGGATAGGCAGAAGTCCTATGCCGACTTGAAGAGGAAGGAAGTTGAGTTCTCAGTGGGTGAGAAGGTGTTCTTAAAAGTGTCTCCGTGGAAGAAAGTAATGAGATTTGGCCAAAAGGGAAAGTTGAGTCCTAGGTACATAAGACCGTATGAGATTGTGAAGAGGGTTGGCCCAGTTGCTTATCAGTTGCGTTTGCCATCCGAGCTAGAGAAGATACACGATGTGTTTCATGTTTCGATGCTCCGTAAGTATAGGTCAGATCCATCGCATGTTATGCCTGTAGAAGAGATTGAATCGAATCCGGATTTGACTTAAGAGGAAGAACCAGTAGAGATTTTAGCTTCTGACAGTAAGGTGTTGCGGGGTAGATCGATTGAGCTAGTAAAAGTGCGGTGGCAACGTCGAGGGGTGGACGAGGCCACTTGAGAGAGGAAGGAGGATATGGAAAGGCAGTTTCCTTATCTCTTTCAGTCAGGTAATTTCGGGGACGAAATTCCTTAAGTGGGGGAGAGTTGTAACACCCGTGTTTTGGGGTTAGGAGTTAGACGCGTGTGTTTGGTTCGAGTCGTCAAAACCGATTTAATTAAATTAGGCCTTGGTTTTAAATTAAAGGAAATTAAAACTAAAGGAGTGTCATTTTTGTAATTAAAATGAAATGAGGAAGACACACTTTTTGAATCAAAAAGAACAAACAAAAAAAATAAAACTATCTTCCCCCTTTTTGCTTTCCAACGTGAAATCAACCCAAACCCCTCCCAAAACTCCAAATCACTATTCCATTCAATCTCTCCACCAATTCAAGAGTTTTTCGAAGGTAATTTCATTTCTCAACTCTCCTCCTCATCCCAAACATTGTCATGGTCTTAGATTTCAAAACCATCACCATTTGCATTTTTTCAAGTTTAAGGAAAGTTTGGATTTTTAATGGGTTTTTCACTTGCATTTGGTTTGTTGAGTTGGGTTTTGAATTAATCTCACCTAGATACACCTAATAACTTAAAATGGAAGGATTTTTGGAAAATCCCGAAGTGGGTCTTTGGGGCATTTTTCAAAGTCTCTAAACTTGAGTTTTTGTGTTGGGTTGAAGGGCTGATGGTATAGGGTTGTTAGGAAAGTTTTTTGGAAGCTTTTAGGTGTCATTTGGGTGTTGGAAATTGTGGGTTTCATTTGGGTACTTGAGGAGCACGAAAATGAGGGTTTTGTGGTTAATTTGGGTTTGAAATTGTGAAGCTTTGACTTGTGATTGTGAGTTTGGTTTGTGGCTGAGTATAGCATTGATCCGGTTGAGTAATAATTGTCTTTTGATTGGTTAGAAGCTAGAGGAAACCTCGGAGAAGGATCGGGATCGAATCTGGGAATTCATGAGGCTTGACTCGCTTTGCTTGGTTTGCTAAGGAAGGGTGGTGAGTAAAACTTTAAATTTTTTTAAAGTTGGTTCAAGTGTGTGTAATGGAGGTATTGGAGTGAGCTTGGTAGGCCATTCCAAGGTAGAAGTTAAATTGGTAGTTTAACTTCTTGGTTGTTAATGATGTTTTAGATGCCTATGCCTATATTGATCTTGTGGGGGTATGAATTGATTTTGTATGTGTATACATTGATATGTTGATGATGAATATGTGTTATAAATGATGGATGTGTAATGTGGTTTAAAAGTAATTGGCACTAGTTAACTTATCGGGTATATATGATCGATCATTAGGATTAGTGTGCACACGTTTGAGTCAAATTCGCGCGTGGCCTTGATGGCGTTGAGTCATCAAGGAGGAGTACGGTGATGTAATATTCCACCAGAAATTATTTATATTATACGTGATGATGAGTGGAATCCCATCCGTAGGGCATGTGGTGATGAGTGGAATCCCACCCATGCAAGGTCCGGTGATGAGTGTAATCCCACCGAGGAAATGTTGTTGTTGAGAGTAAATCCGCTTATCCGAGTAAATTAATAGTGGCCAATGTACTTGTTCATATGGTTATGATGTTCAGATATTATTTATCTTGTTGAGCTAAATATGAAGTAAGATGCCATATTTATGACTCTTGTGCTGCTAGTTAGGTTGCTAAATTGATGCATATGCATGTTGTATGTGTGATGTAAGGATTATATACTTGAACCCTGCGTTGTCGTTGTTTTTGATTTTAGAGCATACTCACTAAGCTTCTAGCTTACGCTCTCATTTTCGACAATGCAGATCAGTAGCTTGGAGTTAACATGGAGCAAGGCGAAGGGGCATTCCAAGCTTTGTAGTTTCTCAAGTATGACTTAGTGAATAAAGTAGTAGTTTAGCAATGGGGCTACTATGTGTTTGTATGAGCGTTGTATGACTCATAGATGTTGATGATGTTTATGTTTGCTTGGATTTGTAAACCATGTTAAGCCTTGTTGAATGCTTGTTTGAGATGCTATGCTTTTGGATGGGTACATGTGTTCGTGATGCATGTAAACCTTTATGTGAGACACGTGCCTTTGGCTTTTAAGTCTTCAAGTATGCTTTGAATGATCTTTTAAATGGATGCCTTATCTTATGCCTTGTGTGATTTGAGTACGTCTTGCCATAGGATGCATGCCTCATGAATGTGTTTGAAAGTTATGTATGCTTCTTGGGGTTGTTGGGGGTGTTTGGGATTGGTTGGAGATGTTTAAAGATGGTTTTGGGAAATTGCAGACAGTAGGTGTTTTGAAACGGGCTGAGCCGTTTTGGTACGGGAGTGGCTCCAGGGACCCCGTATCGGAACTCGTTTCGATACGGTTTGGCTACTGTGAGCCCTTGTTTCGAAACAAGTTTCAAAACACTTTGGCTACTAGAAAGGCCTATTTCGAAACGGGTATCGAAATGCCTAGGCAAAATAGGACCCTGTTCCGAAACGGGGTGGATGCGTTTCGGTACGGGTACCTGGCTTTTAAACTGGAGCCCGCGTTTCAAAACGGGTGACGTCTGTTTCGAAACGGGTGGCTGGAAATGGGTTTTTGACATCTCCAATGGGTCTCAAGGGTTGGGCTTAGGCCCGGTTTGCTATAGGGCTTTTCGTGAGCCTTGCTTTCTGCTGTAGTGATCACTTAGGAAACAATTATGCCTTTTGTTAAGATGTAAATTAAACGAAAAAAAAATTAGGGTCGCTAACCAAGATGGGACCTTAACGGGTTTCACATCGGTTTTCCCCGTGTAGCCTACTCGGACCGGTCAGTCAGCCAGACCGGGGCGAAGGGGTTACACTTTGGCCCTAGAGACCAAAACATCAAACTCGGTGTAATCAGAAGCAAGCATATAAGTCTTCACATCCTGAGTCAAACCATAACGGAAACGCTCACATCGTTCCCTCTCACTAGGAACCAACTCGGGAGCATACTGGCTCAACCTCACATGGCTCAACCTCACAAACTGAACTTCATACTCTGACAGCGTCTTACTACCCTGAACCAAGGCCATAAATTCTCTCTTCTTTTCATCATGATATCAGACTCTGAGATACTTCTTCTTAAAGGCTGATTTGAAAGATTCCCAAGTGACATCCGCTACTGCCATACCCGAAGTAACGGTAGTCCACCAAGCATACGCATCTCTCTGAAGCAAGGAGACAACACAACCTAACTTACGAGTGTCAGAGCACTCCATCTGGCCTATGATTCGTGTAGTGCTCTCGAGCCAAGCCTCTGAACCATCGGGAGTCAAACCACGGAACTCAACTCCATCCAAGCTACGAAGTCTCTCAAGGGGTAAACTGGTCCCCACACCCTGAGGTGGTGTTGTAGCATGTATACCGGCAAAAGCTGTCTGAAAATCCCCGGCTATAGTCTGAATCAAATGGGTCTTGTCCGCACCTGCCTGACCCTGACCCGCCTGAGCTCCATTTCCTCCAACATTCGCACTGGCCTGAGGTCCATTACCATCACCTCCAACATTCGCACCGGCCTGAGGCACATTACCTCCGACATCTGCCCTATTACCATCGTGAGCAGGAGGAACATGAGGCACATCCTCGGGTGTCTGGTCACCCACTCTAGGCCATCCTCTCGGTCTTACCATAACGAAGGTAAAATCTAAACAATAACCACACCACACGCAAGAAAACATTGGGTTAGCAAGGGCAAGGATCCGAGTGCTCAAGCTCTTTTAAATCGAAACCATTTTCCAATAATAACACCTAGCAATTGGAACACTCGACTAAACTTCAACCAACAACAAGAACGAGAAAACATGCTTCCACACACCGTGCAATGGCAAACAAACCAACTTACTTGACTTACCTTCTCGGGTGACCTCGTAACCTAGCTCTGATACCACCAAATGTAACCACCTCGTCCCGGCCTAGCCAGCAAACCGAACCGAACGGGTTACATGGGGAAAACTGAAGCGAAACCCGCTAAGGCCTCACTCTGATTAACAACTCTATTTTTTTCATTTTAATAATCTTGTCCAAATGTCACGTTTAACCCTATGTGTAAAGGCAACCAGCAGAAAAGCGAACACAAATATGAACCGAGCAGAGGCATAAAGGTAACTTAGCCTTACCAAGTAGTTATTAGTCAAGTTCCATGCTCACGAGGCAAAACCATCACAAAGGATACATATAAACTCAGCTAGGAAGCATACAAGCATTAGGGACTAACATGTAACATTTGGAAATCTTCAAAGATGCCCTTTAATCATTTTAACTACCTACGTTCCAAAATAGGGCTACCCATTCCAAAACGCGTGCTTCATTCAAAAAGCAAGATCAGGTTGTTCTGGAACGGTCCCTCATGGTTCCGAAACAGGAGCCTCCAGTGGCAAATCGTACCGAATGGCTCCTCATGGTTCCGGAATAGGAGCCTCCAGTGGCAAATCGTACCGAAATGACAACACCCTCGTTCCGATACAGGTGCCCCTAGAGCTTGGCCGTTCCGAAACCATATCAGACATTCCGAAATGCCTAGACACAGTTTGGCCCAAAAATACATTTTGACATCTCCAAACGTTTCCAAACTTACCCCGAAACATCACAAACCACATGGCAACTTATTATACAAACAATCTAGAGGCAAAACACCCTAAAGACAAGCTTCAAACATGCATACACACAAGAATAGATCTCAAACCCAAAGGCTCATAAGAACACATTAGCTCAAAAACACGAACGAGTCAAAACACAAAGCAATCAACCCAAAGCCATAACAATCCTCAACATAACATGATATCAACATTTAAAACATGCTAGCAACATTAAAAAATCCAAACATAGGAGTTTGAATACCAACTCCCTGACAACAAGCCTAGCATTCCCATTGCATAAGTGTTATTACAACTAAGAAAACTGTACTTTGAGCTAGCAAGGAACTATTCCCTTGCCCACTTGCCTCCCGGAGCCTCTAACGATCAGCATTGTTGGAAAAAGAGAGCATAAGCTTAAATGCTTAGTGAGCGGAGCTATAAAACACAACAACAATGCAGTTCAAAACATATATCTTAGTTTTAAAAACGAAACCACTTAAGAAAGAGATACAATGAAATGGAAGCATAATCGAAACATGGTTTGCACATGCACAACCATCCCCCGGTGGGACTACACATCACCGTACATAACAACTAGCATTTTTTCGGTGGGACTACACATCACCGTACTCATCTACTATTCACTACCGGTAGGACTACTCATCACCGTACACAACAACTAACCAACACGTGAGGCTTGACATCAACTACGACAACACAACACATTAAAATGAGGATAAAAGCATTCCAAAATCAACACTATAACACACATAAACACGAACGCCAACAGTCAACCACACAAGGAAAAAATAGATAAACATACGCTTGGGTCTAGGTTAGCCTCTAAGGCTCCACCCAAACCCCAAGAAAACTTCGTTGAACAATTTAAAACTTCAAAACAATTTCCACTCACCGATAGAACCCAAACAATAGTCGAATCCCCGATTCAAGTCTCCGAACTACCCGGATTCACGTCCACGAAGCCCAAATATATTTCCTCTGCTTTAGGCAACCCAAAATAGAACATTAGGATGCTAATATACCCACAAACATAGCAGCAACTCAAAACTCAATAATCTTGCAACAAAACACATCGATATTCAACCCAAACTTCACCCAAATTCGTTCTAATGAAACCTCAAGTTGAACCCCTCATTTACAAACATCAAAACATACCAAATATCGTTTAAAAATATCCCCCAACAGCAAAGGAGCCATCAGCCACGATTTCAACCCAAAACCAAGCCAAAAACTCTACCTTTTCAACCCAAAATCCCATTTTTAGACCCATTTCGGGTTTCCTACTATTAGCCATCATTTTAGCATTTTTAAGACACCAAAACAAGATTAAAAACACCCTTAAATATGGCATCAAAAGACCCAAATGAAAACCCTATGAAAAATACCCATTTCTCCAACCCAAAACCAAAAATGCATTTTAATGGGTTTAAAGGAAAGTTTTCAATAAGTACAAGTCAAATATGTAAAAATCTAAGCAAGGAAGAAATTACCTTGAAAATCTTGCTTGGATGAAGAGTTAGGAGCAATGGAATAGTGAAATGGGGTTTAGGAGGGGTTTTTACCTGAAAAAGGGGATTTTGGAGAAGATAATAGCTTTTCAAAATCTTTACTTCATTTCTTTTATTCAAAATTCCCATTTTGCCCTTATTCAATAAAAACCCTTTTAGCCCATTTAAAAATGTTTTCTTTCAATTAAATTAACCTGAACCGGTTTAACCAAACCCGGTTATCTCCCGGGCCCCAAACCCCGGGCGTTAAAAAATTAATATTTTTTATTAAC
Organism: Hibiscus trionum; assembly: GCA_030270665.1. Lineage (NCBI taxonomy): Eukaryota > Viridiplantae > Streptophyta > Magnoliopsida > Malvales > Malvaceae > Hibiscus > Hibiscus trionum. The sequence continues at coordinate 10,907,751 of BSYR01000052.1, forward strand.
GGTGTTAACGCTCTAGTGACCAAAACGGTTATGGTCGAAAATATAAGTGGCAAGAATAATCATTTTTCAAATTTGGTGGCCAAAATAGAACACAGACATTAAACAAAAGTGACCTCCGGTGAAGTTTACCCATATAATTATTACTCCTTCCGTCTCTCAAAACTTGGCTCTTGTTAATTTTTTCATGTAGTTTTAATAAAAAATTGTGTAATAAATTGTAGTCACGTGTTTTTATTCGGCCTATTTTATTTTTTTATTATTATTTCATTTTTTAATAATATTATTATTAATGTATTATAGTTATTCTTGCAGATCAAACATGATCCTAATCACATCAAATATGAGAAGATTACAAGAGATCATGTCCAACAAGTATGGAAAGTCAAGTGATGTGCAAGGAATTCTCACTGTGGAATTAAGGCAAATTTCTGATAGGATTAGAGAATTTCAGGGTCAAGATGCCTTCTTACATATTGATCGTCTTTTAGTTACCTTTCCAACGCATCTTGAAATGCCTCAATTGGACGTTGGGAGCTCAAGATATGCTCATTTTACTGAAGATAGCGCGTGCAGAAAATTAGATACGGGAATTTGATTTTATTACAAATTTTCAATTATTTTATTGAATATTTGTAATTAAATTCAAGCTTAGCCGTTGGGGAATGACCAAAACTCCTATGCGAGATTATATTTTTCGAATTTTAAAGATTAATGCCTTAATCTCGCTGCGTTTGAATTTGACACGGGTTTCCTTAGTCGTGAGTGAATTTGGGCCACCTTTAAAACTTTACGGATTTTTACATTAATCTTTGCACACATTCATCTGGGTTACCAAGAAAAATATTAGTGATCAAGTAAGCTCCGTTCTTTGGGCGTTGTGGGGTGCTAATCCTCACCCACACGTAACAATGCCCCCGAACCCTTGAGATTTCGTAACCTCTGGTTTGTTCTTAAGTTTCCGGTCCGCTTAATGTAATAAAAGAGATCGGAGGCGACTTCGTTATCACAACTTGACGACTTCACTGAGAATTTATTTTTTAAATGGCACAACTTTTACTTTATCACGAGTTATTTTTTTGGTAGTTCGTAGCATTTTTGTATGTGCTTTATTTTGTGTATATAACTATCATTAGATCATAACATGTCACGATCCAATGAAAGAAAGATCATGAGAAAGTTTAAACTTTAAGGCATAATTTAATGGTATATTTGTTTGCTTTGGTTTTCTATAAAAACATTTTTTTTAAAAGATGGGTTTTTAGCACAAAAAAAATAATTAAAAAGATGGTACTCATTTATTTAGGCATTATTAAATAAATATTCTCTCTTTAATAATTAATTATAAAAATCACCCCAAATTTGATTATTTAGAAGAATAACACCCTTTCGGTTAGGGTGGGCAAAACTCGACTCAAAAAAATTGAATTATTCAACTCGACTCGAGGGGAAAAAAACTAAACCGTTTTGACTCGACTCGTAATTTCATAAACTCGACTCGAATCGAAAAATTTTCAAATAAAGTTTGAGTTATGAAATAGAAATTCGAATAACTCGAATAACTTGAAATTTTTATTAATTAGTTGATCAATTTTCAAGTTTGAGTCGATTCTATCAATTATGTCTAATATGTTATGCATATCACATGTGAAAATATGAAGAAATATATATATGTGTATTATATATGCATACAGAAAGCCGTTTAAATTGGAATCAATATGTGCAACGTCTAGCCCTAAATATATGCATAGAGAAATATATACATGCACCGCTACGTATATGCATATAGAAATATATATATATATATATATATATATATATATATATATATATATGCACAATTAAATTTGTACAGAAACTCGAAACTCGACTCGACTCGCAATTTCATAAACTCGACTCGAATCGAAAAATTTTCAAATAAAGTTTGAGTTATGAAATAGAAATTCGAATAACTTGAAATTTTTATTAATTAGTTGATTAATTTTCAAGTTTGAATCGATTCTATCAATTATGTCTAATATGTTATGCATATCACATGTGAAAATATGAAGAAATATATATATATATGTATGTATTATATATGCATATAGAAAGCCGTTTAAATTGGAATCAGTATGTGCAACGTCTAGCCCTAAATATATGCATAGAGAAATATATACATGCACCGCTACGTATATGCATATAGAAATATATATATATATATATATATATATATATATATATATGCACAATTAAATTTGTACAGAAACTCGAAACTCGACTCGATTCGACTCGACTCAAATTTTATAAACTTGACTCGAAAATATTTCAAATAAAGTTTGAATAGTAAAATAGGACTTGCAAACTCGAATAACTCAAAATTTTTTGACTCGACTCGACTCGACTCTACTCGATCGAACGCCCAGCCCTACTTTCGGTCCATATAACCTTTAAATAATCAAGTTTAGGGGTTATTTTTTTAATTAACTAAAATATTTATATAAAATTGCCTCTATTTATTATGTCGTAATCAAATCTAGATACCATCTTTCATAGATCTACACATAATTGACCCCAAACAGTTGAATATTTGAAGGATAATTATGGATCTTTTTTGTGTGCGGATTCAACGCATACTCCCCATGTTGCGTGCGACTGAAATGACCAATCGTAGAAACCAAAGCAACCGATAATTTTTAATAAAATAATTATTATAAGGTGTGAATATAACGTATTAAGTTAATAGCGACGTAATATGTATTCAAATCACTTAAAATTTAAATAAATATCGTAAACAATTTCTAGAGCAAGTGGTTAATAGCTCTTAGTTGACACTTGCTCTACTCTTTGATTTTAGATTCTAGATCTACTATGAGTAATTTTTTCATTCTCCCTCACCTAAGTAAGAATGGTTCAATTTTTTTTAATAATTACTAATATTTTTTACCGTAAAAAAATATATTATAAAAAAATCATAAACATATATGGGAACTGAGACCCGAGAACAACAGCCCAAGTGGCTGAAACAAACAATGACACATAAGACCTTAATAGAAACTCTAAACAAGTAGGGGAAAACACGTCGTAAACGACAAAAGAAACAGAAGGCTACCACAAGCCAAACGTTCGATATAAGCAGCTTCAGGGCCATGAATATCTGGACCGAGAGAGCTCTTTGGTCGAAGATGACATCGTAAATTCTTGGGTTAATAGTCTGCATCACTGGGGGGTCACCAACATGGGCCACAGAGACAGTCACTAGGCGAGGCAACAATACTCGTTAAATCGGCTAAAAAGCCATCGAGCAACAACTGAAAAAATGACGAGCATTAGACAACCTTCAAACTCCAAGGAACACTTAAAGTCAGGTGGATGACGCTTGTGGGATAAGAGGGACTGACCCAGGAGGTCCCCAGCAACACATGCAGTGCTAAAGTTTGGATTTAGAGGTGGTCGACGAGAATGGGTCACCACCGAAGGGAGGAAGATAGCCGAAACCGACCGCAGGGGGAGATGCCACTAGTCCACACTTCGTTGACTGAGATCCTCTACCAAGTCGATCAAAATGAAGGGGAACAAGAGGAGAGCATTGAGACCAACCGAGATCCAACAAGCACCAGAGAAAATCCTCAGTAGAGACCCACAACGAACCCGAGTGTAGACATCCATCGAAAAACAATCATACCAACATCGTGGAGAGGCGATATTGCGTTCAACGATTGAAGATTTTCGACGATAGAGATGTCAAAATTTTAAAACAACCGGTGAGGAGAAGCGGAAGGGTAAGGGGAAAGGCATACTAAAAACCGAAGACAAACTGACAGTCAGATAGTATATGTGGATGTGGGTACCTTGTCGATTTTCTACATTTTCTTTTGAAAAATTTTAAAGTGATTACAAGATACTTATTATATGATCATACTTTTTCTTAATCCTTTTATAAAGCACATATATATTGTAAACGAAACTGCTTGAACTCTAATCTTTTACATTATCCTTTTTTTAAGTGAAACTACTCGTAAAGTTGAATCTCTATTTTATAGAATCCATAGTTTGTCCGATGATACATGTAGTCGGGGCTCTTAACACCCATCACTTGTACGTTTTATAGGTAAGTTTCGTTGAACATACCTGCCACTACCACTTACACATTTTATATGTAGGTTTCACTTAAGATCTAGAGTACATCACAAACGTAGGAATATTTATAACGACAAAATACTTGTCAAATGATCAGTTTTTAAGACACGCAACACCTCAAGACCATTAAAAAAATTAATCAAACCCTTAACTCACAACTTCCGGTTACCCCTCCCTCAATCCCTCTACCTTCTACAAACCTAATCCGTCTCCAATTGTCGATTGTTATCGGTTCACCAAGTAAATCGTTTAAAATTACCGTCATCTCATTTGAATATCGACAAATATAAATACTAAGAGTAAACTACACCACATATCACTCAACTATGACCCATGACTCGAAAATGTCACCGAACTTAAAAAAAGTTCAAAACTAACACTGAACTTTAATATGTGACACGAAAATACCACTCTGTCGTTAACTCTTAACATTCCATTAAGCCAGAACGACGTCGTTTTGGTACGACAGTTTTGAAGTCAATTTTAGCCCAAAACGACGTCGTTTTGCTGGAGGAAAAATATTAAAACTATGACCTTGGGAGTTTTGAACCCATGACTTCTAGGAAAAAAGGCTAAGCCTTAGCCACTAAACCAACATGATATTTATAAAATATATTATTTTATGAAATAAATAATACTATAAATAATATTAATATATAAATAATATAAAATATATTATTTGTATATATAACAATATATATAAATAAAAGTGTATTGTTTTTATTTTTTATATAATATTTATAATATAAATATATTATTTAAAAAAAACCCAAAAATATTCATAAAAATAATATATTTATATTATAAATAACATATAATAACTCTAAACTCTAAACTCTAAATTATAAACCTTAAACTACAAAGCTCAAACCTCAAACCCTAAACCTTAGGTTTGAGGCTTGGGGTTTATGTTTTTTATATATTATTAATAACATAAATATATTATTTTTATGAATATTTTTTATTTTTAAAATAATATATTTTAATTGATATATGTGTAAATAATATATTTTATATTATTTATAGTATTATTTTTTATAAAATATTTTGGTTGAACCAAATGGATAACTTTATATAATTTAAACAAAATATCTTATTTTTATATTTTTGTATATTATTTATAATATAAATATATTAATTTGAAAAACAAAAAAATATTCATTAAATTAATATATAAAAAGCTTTAAACCCTAAATTATAAACTCTAAGGTTTAGGGTTTAAGTTTGAGGGTTGGGTAACAACTTAGGGTTTACGATTTTTATATTTATATTATTAATAATATAAAAAATATAAAAATAATATATTTTTATTTATATATATTGATATATATATATATATATATACACACGCAAATAATATATATTTATATATTAATATTATTTATAGTATTATTTATTTCATAAAATAATTTGAATTAATCTTAGCTAGTTTGAGATATATAATATTTGTGGTAAAATATTATATAATGTTATGTTAGTTCAGTGGTTAAGAATTAATCGTTGTATTTGGAGGTCCAAGGTTCAAAACCCTCTAGGCTTCTGATTTTAATAATTTTCCTCCAACAAAACGACGTCGTTTTGGGCTAAATTAGGCTTCAAAATAGTCGCACCAAAACAACGTCATTTTGACTTAACGGGGGCATTAAGAGTTAACGACAGAGTGATATTTTTGAGTCACATATTAAATTTCAGTGCTAGTTTTGAACTTTTATAAAGTTCGGTGACATTTTCAAGTCAGGAGCTATAGTTGAGTGGTATGTGGTATAGTTTACATAAATAATTAATGTATTAGTATTAGAGTAATTTTAAAGGAAAAATATATCTAGCGGTAATTTTTTTTCACAAGTACCCTGATTTTAGGTTTAGGAATTTAGTTTAGGGTTTAGTGTTTTGGTGTTTTAGATTTAGAATCTAGAAATTGTGGCTAAAATTTAAAGTTTAGAGGTTAGAATTTAGGGTTTACGGTAATACGTAAAAAAATATAATTACTACTTGACAGCTGAATCTCTCAAATAAGAATATTGATGAGCAAAGCAGTAATTTGAAGACTTATTCGTCACACGAATTCAACTCATACAGTTTATTCTTTTCGCAATGAAAAATTTTGTATCGAATTATTTTATTATCTTCAAAAGTTATTAATAACATAAATCAGATTTGTTGTGTAATAGCTCGATCCAACCTGAGAATTCGAAGTGTCACATTGGTCGCTGATTTGATCCGTCAGAAATTCAATGCCATAATATATCCGAATAATTAAATCATTATCATCATAAAACATTCATGTTATAAAATTTATCATTTAGTTTGTAAAACGTGGAACTTCGATTCAAAACAACTTATAAAAAAAATAAATATTCTATACACAGGCGGTGGAAAATGAAAGTTTCCACAAGCGCTTTAGTTTTAGGGTATAAGAAGTTAGTTCAGGGTATATAATTTAAGGGTTTAGATGTATGGTGTTAGAATTTAGAGATAGTTGTTTCAATTTAAGGTTTAGGGTTATAATTTAGGGTTTATAGGTTAAAACCTAAATCCTCACCATATTACCCTAAAAATTAAACCCTAACCTATAAACGCTAAATTATAACCCTAAACCTTAAATTGAAACAAATATCCCTAAATTCTAAACTCCTACCCCTAAACACATAAACCATATACCCTAAACTAACTCCTTATACCCTAAAACTAAGGCGCTTGTGAAAACTTTTAGTTTCCACCGCCAGTGTATAGGATATTAATCCTATAAAAAAGGGTTCGAATGTTCAAAATATTTACAGGCTTACCTAGTAAGGTCTTATGAATACACAAGCACAACCCACTAAATATAAGTATTGTACTATGATAATCATTGCTTGTTGAAATCCCGTACCGGTAGTGCTCCGCAAGCCAATGATCGATTTACCAACCTACGCACGGAAACAACAATTCTGAGCGCCGAGCTTACAAAGCTTAGTGGTACATGTCTATCTACTATAATTCATGCAATTCATTAATATAAGCATGCAAGCTAATACAAGAAATAATGAAAAGACAATAAACACGCAACGCTGCCACTAGTCGCCTAAACTTATGCTCAAATCATGGAAGTCATCATACATGGCACACAAGGCCCAACCATACCCGTGATCTCATCATATCATCAAGGCAAAAGCATACAAGGTAAAACTACAAACCTGGAGCGAGGCTTAGGTCACATAGCATCGGAAACGTAAACTCTAAGTAAGGCTTATGTCACACATCATCGGGAACATACACTCTGAGTGAGGCCCAAGTCACAAAACATCGGGAACATACACTCATTCTCAAAATCCCCCCTTGAGTATCTTCGAATAAGGCCTGGTAATGCAACATCGGGAACGTACACTCTGAGTAAGGCCCTGGTCAAACAGCATCGGGAACGTACACTCATACCCAGAACCCCCCTCGAGTATCTTCAAATGAGGCCCGGATCACACAGCATCGGGAATGTACACTCGGTATCTCTGACCATGGTATTGCAGCACGCTCTCTGGGCATCTAGATCCCAACAACAAAGACTCAACCAGTCAAATGCCTACCCAACATACAAGAAACATGACCCCAAAGATCTATCTATTGTAGCTCATCATCAACACATCATTAATTTTACGTTATCAAGTTGTTAATACATTATGAAGGAGTACATAATCATTCTCATTAACTAGTATCATTAATACATATTACATCATTTAATAAGGTATTAGTCAAGATATTAACCATACATGTAATTTCCCAACTTTAGCTAGCATTATAGGTTATTTTCCTAGTGGGTACTGGTACTCACTAATGAGTATCAATACTGCCTATAGGGGTACCTGTACGCATCCGAGTATCGATACGATTTTAGCATTCAGTTTTCAAAATAGTTATCAGGTACTACTAGTACTACCCTAGGGTACCGATACTCAATTAAACCTCATTGTGGTGGAAATTAAATCCTAACATCATTGAGTACCTGTATGGATCATCCCATACCGATACAGATTGAATGGCGTACCAGTATCAGCCGAAGCTTGTATCGATACCCTACTCATGAGTTCATACCATCTTAGCGAAATACGATATTACGAGGTTTTATCTGCTCCCTAAAGCTTATGAAAGTCCTTAGAGTTGTTTGCTAACACATTTAATCATTTAATATCAATTATTAGGTTATGATCGTTTAGTCATATGATTACCAATATTAATCATTTATACACAATCTCCATTAAGCACGTTAATTACATACCACTATCTCCCCAAGCATTACAATATATAAAACAATTGATCATCGATAATTACACGAATATCCAAATGACCTTACACGGTCCCTAAAGTTCATACAAGTCACATCATAACTTTACACATCATCATGCATCTTATAGGCATCAAGTCACATAATATCGGTCTCTAAACATGATTATTACTCGTCTACCTATTTTACAAACACTAACAAGCAAGGCAATAACACTTATGATGCTTATGAAGCATTTCAGAGTTCGAGGTGTACTAACTTCAAGTGCTACCGACAAATCCTCATTCAAGCTTCTCAAATGGTCCTCTTGATCCAGTATTCGAACCTGAATAATCCTCATATAAATAAGAATACAACATATATTAATTAACTAACCTATAAAGCCAAACAGAGAAAACAACTAAATAGGTTTGAATTTGGTGAAACAGGTTGTGGAAATGGACTTAGGACATCGAAACCCCCCGAGTAAGATCCCCATAAAAAGTCAATGATGGATCAACAAGTGCAGGTAATCCAGTACGATACGGGTGCAAGGTAATACTATACACCCGCCCATATAGCTTGTTAACGCCTACGTCCAAACAATAGCGTGTGGGGCACATGTGGCGTCATCTGATGACGGACGAAGACCAAACTTCATAGGCCGAAAGTTCTTGAGCTAGGGATTTTATTGGTGGTAATGGCTCTCGGTGGTGACCGACGTAGCACATCGTTCTAGCTTCGTCGATTTTTCTTTTCCTTAACCCTGAATTTCCGAGTCAACGTATGGGTGTTAACCTGGGTTATGGACATTCATGTTGGTTGAAGTAATTGGAACCATTGGGCCATGTTTGGGACTTATTAAATGAGATTTGGTTTACATATGATGGAAAAGGGACATTTCTGTAAGAAGGGTGATTTTTGGAGGTTTTATGATGTCATTTACCCACCTTTTGGAATAAAGGATGAATCTCTTTTAATGTTTTTGTCTTGGACGTAGGTTTAAGGGGACTAGGGATGACAAATGGGCTGGGCGGGTGCGGATACCCCCTCCCCCATCCCCATCCCCATACCCACCTAAAATTTTCATATTAACCACCTACCCACCACGTACGGTGGGTACAATTTTCAAATCCACCCCCGCCCGCGTGAGGTATATTCTCAAATCCATCCCCACACCAACCACCCAACTGGATACCCATTACCCATCTCGTACCCTTCTGTACCCGCCCGCCTGGCAGCAACCATATCACATAAAACATAAATTCAAGAACAATCATAATTTATAAACATAAATTCAAGTTCGATCATAAAACATCACAAACAAACAAACCAAAGTCTTAAATACATAAAACAAACCAACGTCTTAAATACATAAATGAGAAACACATAATAGTTTTGTTCTTTAGTCCAACATTCTGAAATTTCAGCGAATGCTTGTCAGACATCGGTTATGTCAGTATAGAAATCATCCTCCTTGTCCTCAAACTGAGAACACTCCATTTTAAATTCACCACAACCTACATATGTAATAAAAGACAAAACTAATATAAATTAGTAACTAAACTTTACTAAGATAATTAAGCACAATTTCACATATTAACATAAACTAGAAAAATAATTTTACCTTTAATATCAGCCCAAAGCCAATTCTGAGCACACATTAATGCTTCAATCGTCTCTGGAAGCAGCTGACTACGATGAGGACCAATTACTCGTCCACTCGTGCTGAATGCATATTTTGATGGGACAGTAGAGATAGGAATGCTTAAAATATCCCTTGCTACTTGTTGGAGAGTTGGATAATTATTTCCATTTGTTTTCCACCAATTAAGAATATCAAAATCATTAACAAGTGGTATGTTGGCAGCTTCTAAGTACTTGTCCAAATAAGATTTTTCTGAAGTTTCATCATTATCTTGTTCTACAAATCTGCAAACTCATTCAACATTGTTTCTTTCCCCTTGGTACTAAAAAACTAACAGGTTTTGCTTTTCTCTTACTAGCTTGGCTCTTGATATTCTTATGTCCATACTCATCCACCAATTTACGTATAAGATCTTGAATTCTATCAATCTCAGTTTGGACAATAAGCTCATCATAAATTTTAGCAAAATAAAAATGAATCAGTTTCATCTTGAACCTGGGATCAAGTATAGTCGCCACTCCCATAAGACCATTAACATCAGCCCAATACTTGTTGTACTTCTCTAATATTACTAGCACCATCTTTCTTATATAATCACAAGGTGATGAAAGCCAATTCGACATAGCTATTCTAGGCAAACAAATACATGGAAAATAATTATTTGCTTTGGGATATTTGGAAGCAGAAAATACATATGTAATATCATTAAACACTTCCAATAGTTCACAAATTTTCTCCACCTTATCCCAATCCTCATTGAGTGGCGAATTCTTAAACAAATTTTCACGTCCACTCAAGACAAAAAATACCTCCTTATACTTTAAAGCAACCATAAACATGTTATATGTCGAATTCCACCTAGTCTTGCAATCAAGTTGTAACTTTTTTGTGCATCCCAAAACTACTTGCTTAGCTACTTGTTCAAATTTTTGATATCTTTTATCTGAAGTAGTCCAAAATGCAACGTTATCTCTAATTCTATCAAGACCACTTTTTATCACAGCACTCAACCCATCTTGAACAATCAAATTAAGTATGTGAGCACAACACCGCATATGAAGAAAACGTCCATGCAACATAAGTGATCCATAAGGAGACGCTTGACGTAAAATATCAATCATAGTATCATTAGTTGTGCAATTATCCATAGTTATAGAAGACAGTCTAATATCAATATTCCAAGAATGAATGCATTCTTTCAAATGTTCAGCAAGAACCTCAGCCGTGTGAGGTGTCGGGACACACATAAACCTATCACATTAATGTGACATGCATGAACACATGAAATAAAAAGAAGTAAAATGAACCAAAAAAACAAGTAAAGGAAATAATATTACCTAAGTATTAGACTTTGGAGTTTCCATCCATTGTCAATAAAGTGTGCCGTGACAGCCATGTATCCCCTTTTTTGATTGCTTGAGGTCCACATGTTGGTAGTCAAGGTGATCCTACTATTCGTTTTCCTCAACAATGCACTTATGCTCTTTTTTTCAGCCTCATATCTTTGCAAGGTGTCTTTCTTGGTTGTATTGCGACAAGGAACTTTGAAGCTCGGTTGAAGTGTCTTAGAGTACTTCTGAAAGTCGTAATTCTCAACAATACTAAGAGGGTATTCATGAAAAATAATCATTTCTGCTAAGTCTCTTCTCCCATGATCTTGGTGGAATTCATATGGTTCCAAGGAAAGTGTGTCATTTGAACCACCATCTTTAGCTTGTGTTCCAAATAACATTGTTTATCGAATATCCAAGCATTTTTTGACACATTTCTTTGTATGCTCGGTTAAGTGACTTGTCCCTGCTCTTGGTCCTCCAACAATTTGCTTATTGTAGTAGTTACATTCAGCTTTTACTTCTTCTCCAACTCGCTTTCTTGTAAAATGAGTCCAAGTTGTTGATGTATGCCTCGTAGTTAAAGGAAGAATCACAGAATATGCAACATTAGTTTGCTTTGGGCTTTTGTCATCATCCAAAGAAATTGGGGTAGAACTTGATGTAGTGGATGGTTTTGAGATTGATGGAAATGAGGTGGTAGTAGTATTTTTTTTCACTTTCGTCTGTCATTATGCATTCTACAATTATAAATACAATAAAATTATAATGATTCAAATTCATATGAAATTATTTCTCAAAACCAATACTAACAGTATACATAAAACAATAAAAAGGCTATAACAATATGCAAACTTGACAAAAGGAATTACTAGAAATTTTCATGGCAAAGCTAACTAAATTTTCATTACTTTATATTCTCCGATTTAAAAGAAAACACATTTCTATTCAAATTGTTAACAAGTGTCTTTATAAAAAAATCATTAGTAATATACGTCAATAATAAAATAAATCAAAGTATGTGTATCTAAATTGACACACCAATCTTTCCTTGTCTTTATAAACAAAACATCCTAACAAATTTAAGGCTCATTCTTTGCTCTAGGATGTGTGTGTGCATGGATTATAAAGGAACAAATAGTTGATACAACTAACAATCACACTACAAATCTGATAAATTTTACAGTATGAAGCTTGTCATGAGGTTACCGAAAGCAGTTTTCTTCTCTATAGGGAAAATATACAAATTCTCAGACACATATAAAGCATGGAGTTCAATCATAATATGTAACCAAAGTACCAAACTCTTTAGTTCCCAATACTGATATTTTCCAGGAAATCCCAAGCCTAATCAGTCATTCACATCTTGCCATTACAGGCAAACAAATTTTCCCCATATTTCAAATAGTTAGTTAGATAATGCCAATATTTACACAAGAGCGTCGAGCTGATTATTTGGCTTGTGGTCTTCCATAAAAACAAACAAACACTTTCTAGTTGAGAAAATGAACAAGCAATCTTTTCTTGTCTTTATAAACAAAACACACATCATCTACGGATCTACAATGAAAATAAAAGTGGGAAAATAAATGGTAAATGTTTCGCCGGTGAAACAAGATGTTTATATAGAAATGGGTTTTGGATAAAGATGTTTATAGAATTTTTTTTTAATTTCATCAGTTAGAAAGAGTTAGAACAGGGCGATGAAACACTTTCCAGGGTCACGACGGAAAGAATGATATCGAGGACAGACATCGGACACCGGCGAAGGGAGATCTAATCGGGAAAGTGAGGCGAAACAAATTCTAAAATGTTTTCACCTAACTTTTGGTTAAATTACAAGTAATATCCTATAAAATTTTAGGATTTATAGAATAGTTTGTGAAATTACATCTAAATTCATAATGGTCCAAATTTTAATATGGCGGGTAGCATGCGGGGTAGGCGGGTGCGGGGCGGGTAAGGTCTTAAATCTATCACCTACCCACTACCCACGGCGGGTATGACTTTTCACATCCACGCCCGCCCACTACCCACCAAACTTATTGTAACGCCCCGGGTTTAGGGCCAGGAGTTATCGGGTTTGTTAAACCGGGTCAATTAAATTAAATTGAAGACAAACTATTTTAAATAGCACCAAAAAGAGTTTTAAAAAGACTAAAGGGACAAAAGGGGGAATTTTCACAAAAGGAATAAAAAAAGGGTTTTTTTTCAAAGCTATCATCTTCCCTATTTTGATTTTTCACGTTCTAAACCCCTACCCTCCCCCAACCCAAACACTGTTCCATCATCTTCCTCAACGATTCCAAGAGATTTTATCAAGGTAATAACGTTTTTGACTTCTCCTCTTCATCCTCAACATTTTCAAGGTCTTGGATTTCCATAAAACCCATTTTTGAGTTGTTTCAAGTGTTCAAAGTTTTAAATTAAAGATAGAAACTTTGTTGGTTTTTCGTTGAGTTCTTAATTTGTAAAGTTCATATATGATATAAACTTGATTTTAAGCTTAACATATGTTAAAATGGTGAAGTTCTAATGAAATCCTAAAATGGGTATTAGTGGGTGAGTTTAGAAGTGAAAATCTTGAGTTTTGAGGTAGTTATGTGAGGGGAAAGTTGGGCTGATGGCATGGTTACACTTGGGGCTGTTTTGGACATGTTTAGTGATGATTTGGATGATGATATTGATGGGTAACTGCTGGGTTGTGTCCAAGTCCGAAAATGAAGAGTTTGGGTTAGTTCTTGGTTTGGAAATGTAGCGAAATTTGTCTTGGGTTGTAATCTGATTTGTGGCAGTGATTTTGTGGATGTTTTGATGTGTAATGCACTGTTTTTGGTTGATTAGAAGCAAGGGAAAACGTTGGAGAAACTTCGGACTCAATTTTGGGGAACTTGGAGGCTTGATCGACATTTTCGGCTTGTGTTGGGTTTCATCGGTGAGTGGATCGATTTTAAAAGCCTTAACATGGTTAAGGGAATGTTTTGGGAGTTTGGATTGAGCTTGAAAGGCCAATCCAAGCTCGAGAGTAAGTTTTAAAGGTTTATGCAATTAAATTTTGTTTTATGATTTCTTGAATGCGAGATGAACATGCTATGTTGTTATGTGTTGAATTGCATTTGTTATACATGTTGAGATGTGAGACTTGTGTTATACTTGCATTGTGAGTACATGCCTTGCATGGAATTTTGGACTTGGTAAGTGGTCCAAGCATCGATAATGCTTGTGGTTGAGTTTGAGTATATTGACATGTGTTGGTTGTTACCGGATATAATTGATCGATCAATAGGATTAGAGTGCACTCGAGGTAAAATTCGCGCGTGGCCTTAGTGATGTTAGATTTCACTAAGGGGGAGTACGATGATGTGAGATTTCACCGGAAATCATGTTATTCCTAGACGGGTGAGTACGGTGTTGTGAAATTCCACCGAAAGTGTCTAGTGGGTTTGAGAAAGTCATCCGCATATCCGAGTAAAAACGTTGAATGTCAATATACCCATGATTGCTCTAATTATCTTGTTAAGCTTGTTGTTGATTCCTTATGTTTATGCTTATGGCATTATCGTTTACTTTGCTTGTGTTATAAGAATGAGCATATGGTAAGCCTATGACTTGTGGTTGCATTCGGTAAATGCACGTGAAGGTAAAAGCATGACATTGTGTGTTCAAGCATGTGAAAATGATTTGGAAACGGTTTTGGTTTTCAAGCAAACTATGTTTTAAAACTGTATTGTTGTAGTTACTCTTTGAGCACCGCTCACTAAGCTTAAACGCTTACGCTCTCTTTTCCAACAATGCAGGCCCTTAGAACTTTGGAGCAGCTCGAGGAACAAGGGAGGATCCAAGGGAGTTTTGGTTTGCTCAAGTAGGGTTTTGACTTCAATAATTAGTATTTAAGCAATGGGATAGGACCTTTGTGTTTTGTGATGTTGATGGCATGTTCTTTTGCTTAGACAAGTTTGCTATGACGTTTTGGGCTTGTATTGCCTTATGCTATGTTGAAGTATGTTTTTTTTTAACTTTTGGCTATGTGGGTGAATGCCTCATATGCATGTTTCCTCTAAGAATTCTTATCTTGTTGGATGTTGCTTCATTGAATGTTTAAATCGCTCCGTATGTTTATCCATGGTTGCCTTGTGATGTATGAGTGTTTGTATGTTGCTTGACTAGTCGTTAAATGCCTCTAGAGTCGAGTCCTTGTGTTTTTAGCAGACAAAATAAGGTTTGCAGGGAGTATTGATACGCTCAATGGCTGTATCGATACGGTCCTCTGCCTTGAACCTTGTTTTAGGCTATGCGTACCGGTACACGGGGGTGTATCGATATGCCAAAAGCTCTCTAGAAATCTGAGAAATTGACGAGATTTTGGCGTATCGGTACGGGTCCTAAGGGTATCGGTACGATCCTCGTAGTTTGACCTTGGGAAGTTGTTCGTTGAGAGCGTACCGATACGATCTCTCTGGGTTGACTTTGGGGTGTTGACCAGGTCTAGGCGTATCGATACGGTCCTCTAGCGTACCGATACGACTTGTTGTAAAACATAAAAAGGGTTTGTTAATTGCATGTCTTGGGTGTTTTGTATCCGTGTGTGCTTCCGCTGCGTGTCCTCTCATATAGGATATAATTAAAGCATCTAGACAAGATAACTTTAAAAAAACATTATAGGGTTGCTAATTGGAGTGGAGCCTTAACGGGTTTAACTTCGGTTTTCCCCGTGTAACCCGCTCGATTGCGGCCTGGAGGCTAGGCCGGGTCGAGAGGGTTACACTCATACCCATCCCCACCCCAACTGGGGCAGGTGCGGTGCGGAATCCGCAAAACTGTACCCGTATGTCATCCCTAAAAGGAACCATATTACATTACCCTTCTTCTACCCTTTTTTTCTTCATCTCATCTCTCCATCTTTCCTCAAGAATACCCATGGCCACCAAATAAATGAAGAAGAAAGTTTAGATTTTTAGTCTTTAAAATATTATTTTTGAGACACGATGTTTTTAAATTTGGAGCTTATGTTTTGTAAACTTATTTGAAATGTTTATTTAATTGTATAGAACTATGGATAATTTGATATTTTGAAAACGACTAAACTTATGATTTTTAGTGAAAATTGATGGGTTAGTTTTGGGTGATCCGAATGTAGTACTTCGGATCCAGATCGGGATCGGTCTCTTACGAGGCTCCCAACTTTATCCCTTAATCATTTTAGTCCTTAATTTTCTTAAATTGAGCTTCTAACTTTAATTCTTCTTAATTTAGTCACCAAATTAAAAGGTTCAAAACCCAAATCTGAAATTCGATTTACTAACCCGATAATTAGATCGTTACGTGTTGTTTCTTTTTTGGAAAGAGAATGAAGGATCTGTTGGAGGGACATAAATAAGTTGAGAAGTGATATGTCATCTTATGTCTGACTGAAGATTTGGAGTTAAAAATATAATCATTTAGAATAAAGTTTGTGTTCTAGACAACGTGTGGTCTAATTTGGACAAAAGAAGGGTCTCTTTGAGTTGTTTGGATTGATATGAATAGGCTAAAAGGATTGTGTTTATTTTATGTTGAAGTTCATCAATGACAGTATTAAGCTTGGGAAAAAAATTACTCAAGTTCATGAATTTATTCTTACAATTAGGCGACTTAGGAGGAACTACAAACAAGATCAAAGTGTGTTGGTTTAAGTTGGTTTGGGGTCATTAACTATACCACGACACTCATTCATTGTGTGTCTTGTTGTTCTTAGTAGATTGACTACTAAATACAAAATGTTATTATTAGAATAATCAATTGATATTCAGATATCACTTCTTTGAGAGTTGTTTTGTAAATCAGGTATGGAGCCTCATACTTCAAGCTTGTGAGGTACAAGTTTGCCATAATTTTTAGTTGGAGTTGTTTTCCTGGGTACAACACAAAGGGGAAATAAGTCTTTAAAGTCATCTATTATTAGAATCGCATGGGATGTCTATTTCCATCTGATTAGGCAAATTTGTTACTAATAGACATAAATACTTAACATTGTTGTTAATGCCACTGCTTTTATACCTAGGAATTGAGAGTTAACTGTATAGATTCTGCTTCTATACCTAGGAATTGAGAGTTAACTGTATAGATTCTGCTTCTATACCTAGGAATTGAGAGTTAACAAATCTGAGCTTCTAGTGGCCTAACAACACCTCATATTTACCGTACAGGGATTGGTTAAGTTGGTTATTTCAACACAATAATCGCAAGAATCATAGAATTATAGCAGTCACAATTTGGGCACTATGGTATTCAAGAAATAAACTGGTCCATGAAGGTGAGATACAAAGTGTAGTTCACTTGCAATCTTTTATTCGATCCTTCTCCTTCGAACTTGACTCACTCTCTATTCTCCTAGCTCATAATCATACACATTCCACTGTGTCCTAGATTCCCCCATGTTCTCCACTTTTGAAAGTAAATGTTGATGCATGTTTCAAAATGGTGGATCTAAATTCGTGTTCCAAAATTATTGTTCGTGATCATGAAGGGCATATAATCGGGCCTGGATACAAATTGAATAATGTTGTTACCTTAAGTTTTTTTGCAGAAGCTTTAGCAGTGCTTCAAGGGATGTCTTTTGCCCGTGACCTAGGTCTCTCCTCTGTAATCATTGAAACCGACACCAAATCAGTGGTTTTGAAGGTTAATTCTAGAGAAGTGGATAGATCAGAAAGTGGTCCTATTAACCATGATATCAAAACTCTTGCCAACAGTTTCATTGCATGCTTTTTCCACTTCACTAGTCGAAGTGGGAATCGGGCGGCTCATGCGATGGCGACAGAGAACTTTCAAGACACATCTTATAGGTTTTTGGTGGAGGACGCGCGGGATCCTGTACTCCGGGTTATTTCTGATGAACACCGCTCTATTGACCCACCTTGATTGTACTGGGTCTTTCTTTTTTGGAGGGATGTTTCTTTATCTCTACTTGGGCAACTCCCATATTTTCTATCTTCAACCTCGGCTTCATGACTAGACGATCACTACATGTAGAAGAAGAAGTCGGTTGAGCTCCCCTCTGGTTGGCTATCTCAGTTTTTTTGAAAATAAGAAAAAGATTCATTCATTCATAAAAGGAGACAAACATAAACAAAGGAGTCCTAAAACAAGCAAGCAAACCATACAGGTTGCTGCAACCAAAACAAAAAAAAGGGAAAGGGCTTACAACAAACCCAGCCAAAAAACAGGGGGAACAAAGAGGAAACATAAAGGTCACAAGAAGAATCCAGGTACATGAATCAATCAACGGCTCGATCAGGCGACACTTATGCGAGAGTTCCATTCAAAGGTAGACTTCTTTTCTCGTGAGAGTGAAAGATCTTATCATCAGAAATGCTGAGGGGGCCAGACTGTGAACAAAAAAAATCGTGACAAAGGGTTCGACCACATACGCGAGGCAAATACCCTTAGAAAGATAAGAACAAACAAAAAAAGCCGTAACACTAAACTGGATAAAACCAAGGATTAAACATCACTCGGCCAGAACCAAAAGGAAAAGTGATGATCCTTTAAGGAAGAGATCGCATAAACTACCATCGTCTTGACCTTCCTCCAAACAAAGATGGTATGATCATGACTCATCATCCTGATTGCGGAAGATTGATCCTCCCGACAACCATGGGCGGAGCCACTAAGGCCATTGGGGTGTCATCAGACACCCCAATTTTTTTTAAAAATCGTATTTTTCTATATAATTTGTATATGAAAAAAATTGAAAAATATATAATTGACACCGATTTATAAATAAAATGACACTTCTTTATAAATAATTAACCCCTCTTAAATATCGTTCAAAAATTGACACCCTTTAAAAAAATTTCTGGCTCCGCCCCTGCCGACAACCTAGAATTGTTAGGCTCAAAACAGTTGACAGAATCGATGTTGGAAGTCCATTCAGCATCTCCCTTCTGTGTCAGAAAAGCTGCTGTCGGACCACCATCATAAGGAGTTGAAAAATGATCTCTTGTTCTCCATTCTCCTGGAAACCAAACCAAATCTTCCTTGCAAACTTCAGACTCTCCGCCATAGCCAAAGGTCGAAAGAGACATGTGTCGGCTTATTCGAACAAAAGAAGATCGACCCTTGACCTTACTTGCCTCAAGAACAAACGCCAAAGCATATTGTTGCCCCACCAGCGACCAGGCCAGGGTAACCCATCGAGATTGGTGCTCGCACCGAGCTACGCAGCCTAAAGGGAAATGAACATCCTTCACGAACCACCGGACATGGAAGCCAAATCTTCTCCCCCACACCAACTCGCTGCCACTTGTTCCCGTAATCAAGATCAAACCCAAGAGAAGACCGACGGTGCCCTTTGAAAGGGGAAATCCACACTACCAAGACCACAAACGAACAAGAATTCAGTGGGAATTGAGTACATAGAAAGGTAAAAGGGGAGTAGACAGGCTGAAGGAAGAAAAAAACAGTATTTCGCGGAGGTTTCTTTCCAGTCCACTCATGTTTTTAATTCACTTTGTTGGCTATCTCTGTTTCAAGCTTCTCCAGCTGGGCTCCTTTAATTTTTGTTTTGTTCCTCATTTATGTTTTATGTTTTTTTTTTACCGTTTTTCAATTTGTGTGGAACTTTATCTTGTTTTCTTTTATGAATGATATCAACCGACCTTTAGTTAAAAAAATCTCTTTCCTATTCAGTGTCCCTATTTATGTTTTACACTAAAAAAATTAAGATAAAATACACTAATGATCACCGAATTTTTAGGGCGTGTTCATTTTGGTCATCTAACTTTTAAAATTTTTATTGGGATCACCTAACTTTTAGTCCACTTTTATTTTGGTCCCTCCCGTTAACTTTCGTTAGAAACGCTGACATGACAATTATCTTCTTCTTCAACCTTTTTTTTTCCCTGTTTTTTCTTGCTCTGTTAACACCTACGATTCTAATTAAACGTTTACAACTTGGAATCTCAAACATTGCTATGAAACATCAATTTACATACTAGTCATACAGAAAGAGAGATTGCTTACAAATAAAATAATTGAGAGAAAATGACCAAAAATGATAGAAAGTACACTTTTGTTTTTAAATTCTGTTCAGGACAATGATTCGGAAAATCTCAACTATTAAACATGAAACTAAGATTATAATTCAGTCATTTCTAGAATTATTAGAACAAATTAATACCTAGCATAATTCATCCAAAAAAATACCTAGCATAAAACCCTCGGAAAATTTGCGCGTACAAAGTTAAAATCGCCATGAAAATAAGCTAAAAACACAAATCTAATTAACACCCAAGAAAAATTAATCCGAACCCAAAGTCATTAACTATAAGAACAACGATAAAAGAAGCTTCAACATATCTTAGCGATCAAACCTAGAATTTTGCTCAGATTTGCGTTCCTTAGATATGTAATTACCATGCACAAATCTAAGTAAAATTAAAGGAAAAAAACAAAATCTAATTCTAGAAATACAAGTTAACAACTTAGAGAAGAAAGAAAAAAAGTTTTTCTTCCCGAGATTTTTTCAGGAAACAAACATAAATTTTTATCAGAGAACCATTTTTAAAAATTCATCTCTTCTCAATTAATAATTATGAACCAATTGATTCTAAAAATGAAGATTTTTTTATTATTATAGTATAACATTAAAAAGAAAGGTGACAAGGGATTAGCTCAAGGTTTAAAAACATGGAAAGGAGAAGGAAGAGGTTGAAGAATAAGATAACTGTCATGTCAGCGTTTTAAACGAAATTTAACGGGAAGGACTAAAATGAAAGCAGACTAAAAGTTGGGTGACCCCGATAAAATTTTTAAAAGTTTGGTGACCAAAATGAACGCACAGTAAAAATTCTGTGACCATTGGTGTACTTTGCCCAAAAAATTAAGTTTAAAGTTTAAGGTTAAGGTTTAGAATTAGACTATTAGAGTTTAGGTGATTAGGTACATGGTGTTAGAGTTTAAGAGTTTAAAATTTTGATTTAAAATTTAACTTTTAATCTTTTTAGTATTGATTCATAAAAGAAAAACCGAAAAGGGACGGAGGATTGTTGTTAATATTCTTATAGACTAGCCATGATTTGTTTTCGGGATACAAAGTATTTTAATTAGATTCGGTCTCCCTAAATTTTCTGGAATTGGACTTTCTTGTTCGGCATTGTTAGCTTCCGTCTGTTTTCAAACTTTCTTGTTTGTTTATTATTAGAAAAAGAAATGGAGTCGTTATTGAAAACCAATCACCAAACCGTTGTTTATTTTTAGCACCATTCTCATAAAAATACCCCCTCCCCCCTCTATCTAATACTACCCCTCACAATTCTCTGTATTTCGTGGAAACCTTATTTCCAGTCCTTTCAAGGTGTATCAATGTTTCTTCCCTTTTGTTGATCGCAGTTCGAAATTTTCATGATTTTGTTTCGGTTAATGTTGTGTTTTTGTACCTGAATTATGATTTGTTTCCTCTGAATTATTACAATTCCTTTGCTATAATTATTGTTTCTTTTCCTCTGTTATAATCATTGTTCCATTATAATTATCCAACAAGATGATTCCTTTTTATTTCTGGAGAATTTTGTGGTAAAAAATGGTGATCTTTTGGTGTTTCAGAGACGGCCAGCAGGAATGAAAGAGCAATCGCCTGCTGCAATGGCGTCAACGAAGGACTCGTTTGCTGTCCCAATTGAGGAAACCTTGAGAATTGAGCTCGGAAAGGCCGAAAAATTGGAGGCGAAATTATCAGAGCAAGAAGCTTCGTTTCATAAGTTGAAAGCCGAATTGAACATGGCAAATTCCTTCGAGTCCGAAACAGTTGGTTTAATGTCTGAAGATAAAGAGAGAATCAAAGAACTTTACGAACAAATCGAGGAAAGAAAAGAATCCGAAATGAAGCTACACGACGCATTCATGGCTCAATCCGAAGAGTTCGAGCAAGCAAAGATTTCACTCGAAGAATCCAAGAGCCAAATCAAGTCTCTGCTGGAGATTCTACAGAATTGGGACGGTTCATCTTCGAAGGATTCGTTTCAGGCTTTCATGGCGGATGACCGATTACGAAGACTCGAATCCGAGCTTCAATCCACGAAGGAGAAACTATCTCGTGCTCAAGAAAACGAGCAAGCTTCTTGGTTGAAAGCCAGGACTCTAGCCGAGGAAGCTAGCTATCTAAAACAGGAACTGAAATGTATTACCGATGCAGAGGAAAACAACAAGAAAGCCATGGATGATTTAGCCTTGGCATTGAAAGAAGTGATTACAGAAGCAAACGAAGCCAAGAACAAACTCTCATCGACACAAATGGAGCTCGAGAAAACAAAAGGGTATGTCGAAAATCTGAAGGCGAAGATGAGGAAGTTGGAAGGAAAGTACAGAGAAGCAAAGAAAGAAGCAGATCGATATAAAAATACATCTGAGAGACTGCGAATCGAAGCCGAAGAATCCCTTATGGCGTGGAACACACGAGAGGTCGGATTCGTGGAATGCATTAGGAAAGCCGAAGACGAACGGAATGCTGCACAGGAAGAATGCCAATCGCTCCTCGAATCGCTTCAAGAGGCCGAAAACATGAAGAAGAAGGCCAAGGAAGAGAACCAGAAGCTTCGGGACATCATGAAACAGGCTATAAACGAAGCGAACGTTGCGAAAGAAGCCGCGAACATAGCCCGAGCGGAGAATTCGCAGCTCAAGGATGCCATTGCCAAAAAGGATGAAGCTTTGGATTTCCTTTCCCAAGAGAACGAGACCCTTAAGATTAATGAAGCGGCTGCCCGTGATATCATTGAGGAGTTGAAGATGTTTTGCGAATCAGGCAACCGAAACAACAAAGGAGTTTGAAATGTCCGATGATGGTGGAAATGGTAAGAAAACAAATTAAAAAGCAGTGGATTGTATAGATTCAGCACCACTTGTTTGATTCTAAAGTTCCCATAGAAACAAAAAGGATCCAGAAGATGAAAGTGATGAGGAAATTCAATGTTAAATGAAATTCCATACCCTGTAGCGATAGGAATCCACCCAGATTTAAACGATACAAGAAATTCTTTTGTTATTACTAGACAAATTATCAAATTTAGTGTCTAACATTTATATTTTTTTTCTCAAATACATTCTTTTTCTTAACAACCGTTATCATCTTATTGGCTCACTAATCCACATCTAATATTATAAGTATAATCATCTCAAGTCTCAACTCAATTGTTCCATTCACAATGTCAAAGTTCAAACCCCTAAGCTTACTTAAAGGATCTATTACATCATCTCACTAATAGGGATGTAAAAATAGGTAATCGGATGAGTTTCAGGTCGGTTCCTGTCAGGTCGGATCAAATCGGATACATGTCATTTCAGGTCGATTTGATGTCTCGACTCGATTCGGTTCGGGTGCGGGTTAGTTTCAGGTTGGTTCAAAACGGTTCGGGTTCAAATCAGTTAATTGACGGGTTAATTCGGGCTCGAGTAGACTTCAGGTCAGGTTCATTTCAGGTCGGTTTCATTTTAGGTTAGGTTAATTCGGGTTTCGAATTCGTATTAAGTTTGAGTTTGATATAATACAAATAGTCGATAGACTTTAGGTTGGGTCATTTCAAGTAAATTATTTAACGCCTTTCACGAACACGAATCACATTAAGTCTGATTAGGAATCTGCTTTGAGGGCAACATAGGGGTCAATTTGGAATAAAAATAAAGTTTGAGGGATTGTAATGAACAAAAATATTAAATTAAAATTGAGACTAAAATGAATCTAGCTAAAACTAAAAAAATACAAATTGGGACTAAAATGAATCAAACTAAAACTAAACTAAAATTGGTACTAAAATAAATCAAACAGTAAATCGTAAACCCTAAACTCTAAATTGTAAATCATAGTTTATAAACCCTAAACCATAAAATGGATCAAACATTTACTAATATTGAGACTAAACCATAAACACTAAAGCATAAACCCTAAACTATAAACCTTAAAACATAAACCCTAAGGAAACTAATCTAAAGTTATGACTAAAATGAATTAAACTAAAACTAAAGAATAAAAAAAGACCTAAGTGTAAAGCTTATAAAGTAGTAAGGACCTAAAGTGTAAATAACCCCTAAAAATTTTTAAAATGACTGTTTTGTTCTTCTGATGGGAGGTTCTGCGGTACGGCGCCTAGTATGCGGCTAATATACGGCGTAACCGGCTAGGGCGGTGACCGGTTAAAGATCATGTTTCCGGTAAAAGTTACCGATTATGTTAATCCGAATATCAATATAATCGGTAGCGCCGAATTTGTTGTTAAGTTGGAGCGGATGGGCACTCGGACATTTGGACTATAACAAAACCGGTAAAATTACCGGTTATGTTGATCCGAATTTCAATATATTCGGTAGCGCCTAATTTGTTGTTTATTTCGAAAGTATCCATACTTTATAAATCATTATCGAAACATTTTGAACACCAACGTAACCGTGGTTGAAAAAATATGTCGAAAAAATCGATATTTAATTAAGAGCGTGCAGAAAAGAATCGATATTTAATTCATATAATCTAACCGGTAAATCTAACCGGATATATTATTTCGAAAGTATCCATACTTTATAAATCATTATCGAAACTTTTTGAACACCAACGTAACCGTGGTTGAAAAAAAATGTCGAAAAAATGGATATTTAATTTAGAGCGTGCAGAAAAGAATTGATATTTAATTCATATAATCTAACCGGATATATTATTTCGAAAGTATCCATACTTTATAAATCATTATCGAAACTTTTTGAACACCAACGTAACCGTGGTTGAAAAAAAATGTCGAAAAAATCGATATTTAATTTAGAGCGTGCAGAAAAGAATTGATATTTAATTCATATAATCTAACCGGTAAATCTAACCGGATATATTATTTCGAAAGTATCCATACTTTATAAATCATTATCGAAACTTTTTGAACACCAACGTAACCGTGGTTGAAAAAAAATGTCGAAAAAATCGATATTTAATTTAGAGCGTGCAGAAAAGAATCGATATTTAATTCATATAATCTAACCGGTAAATCTAACCGGATATATTATTTCGAAAGTATCCATACTTTATAAATCATTATCGAAAGCATTTAGAGCAATTTATTTCTTCCTTCCTACAAAGTTAACGTGCAATAAATTCTATTTTATTATCGATACATTTTTTCCCTCTACTGAAAAAGTTTCGATCCTGTTGTAAAATTCCATGATACATTACCAAATCTGCGCGAAAATATCGAATCTTTCTTTCCTTCACGATAAAATTTATCGATACTTTCAGAAACAATGAATTCTCATAGGTTACTGTAAATAAAGTTTCGATACAATTTTCCCCTTTCTGAAAATGTTTCGATACCGTTGTTAAATTCCCTGATACGTTACCGAATCTGCTCGAAAATATCGATTCTTTCTGTACAGGACGATAAAAATTATCGATACTTTCAGGCAACATTATTCCAACTTACTAAATATGTTTCTATACTATTGTAAAAAGAAAGTATTGTTAAATGAAATGCGAATTAAAGTTTTCATTCCAGTTAAATTTACTTATGTGGTGTTTTGCTTTCCTATAAATACCCACGAATTCCACCATCACTTACTCATTCCAAATTCTCTCTAAACACCGAGCCCAATCTTTGCTCACCTTATGGTCAAATTTCAGGCAACATTTTATTTTCTCGATACTTTTTTTCAGTCAACAATCACCACCAAAATGTCACTGAAAGATTTAATACAGTTGACAACAATCGAGGTTAGTAAACACGACCACAAACAAATTTCTTCCATGGAATGTCGAATCCCAACACCGTCAGCAAACAAAACACACTACGTTATGAAGCTTACGAACGAAACAGACGTTCGTAACATGTATGACCGCCTCAATTCCGTCGGAGCTACAGACGTCCACTTACATGTTAAGTTTGACGACGTCAACGCCGGCGAAGGTAGTTCGTCTGCACCCGTACAACCTGATCCAAACACTGAACGTGCACCGTCTTCACTGGATGTTGATGCGGCTGCGGATGAGCTGCAACTTTTTATGTACACGCGTAGACAAAGAAAACAACAGCTGATCGAAGAACTAAACCTAAGTTCAGACGTGTCCACTGACTACGATGATTCAGATTAACAATAAACTTCTGAAATTATCTTCCAATTATGTTATATGACGTCTTATTTCATCATTTATCCCTTACTTGTCCACTGGCTCCAAATAAAATTTCGATACATTATTCCTCCTTTCTGAAAATGTTTCGATACTGTTGTTAAATTCTATCATACATTAGCGAATCTGCTCGAAAATATCGATAGTTTCTTAACGTTACGATACAAATACCGATCCTTTAAGAAACAAAAGATTCCCATAGCTTACTGGAAGAAAAAGTTTTCGATACAATTTACACACTATTAATAAAAAACCCGATACTTTTGAAAGAAAATCAATGTTCCGGTACGAATATCCTTCGAAAATATCGATGCTTTTACACAAATATCGATAATTAACAAAAACTAAAGGCTTCCCATAGCTTAATGGGAACAAGATTTTTGAAACTTTTTTCCATGTTTTAATGGAATTATCGATAAGTTTACAAAAACATTCATGTTCCCGGTATATTTTTACTGTATTCTTTATTCATTACATCAATGTATCCGGTTTATTATTACCGTTTTCATTATACACTTCTACAACTTTGCATTCCAGTGTTATGTCATTTCTCACTTGTATCACATGCACCGTTTACTGCTCCTCTTGTATAAAGCTGAAACCCTTAATCCCCACAACGAATCTGATTCTTCCTTTTCAGTATCGTGTCTTTTCACTTCTACCTCCATGTATCACGCATGCACCGTTTACTGCTCCTACTTCTCCACATTTACTTCTATAACCCCGGAGAACGAGGAGAAGAACGAATCTGATTCTACCAGGAAGATCGCGTCTTTCCAATGTATCACATGCACCGTTTCTGTTCATGTACCTTCTCCTCATTTATTTCTATAACCCGGGAAACGAGGAGAACGAACGAATCTCTGCCTTTTCAGTCTCATGCATTATCACTTTCCCTCCCAAACGGAAATTGCCTATAAGTTAACAACTCCTCTATTTTGCTCTTCACAACATCTTCAATTTTATCTACTCAACCCTTTCCTTTGCTTTTATAATCAGTTCCCTTTCACAATCTTCTATTATAAAATGAGTTCAAGCAGAAGTTCGGGTAAAAATCCTCAGTCTTTCGCAAAGAGGAAGATTGAATTCGACACATCATCAAACAGTGATGATGATTTCTATATTGATTCTGATTCTGATAATGACGAACAACTAAGCCACGAGGCATTCAAATCCAGCAAATTCTTTAGGAGTTTCTTCGAGGCCTTCGATCGAATGAACTCTATCAACGACCCTACTACTCCATGGCGGTGTCCAGCATGCCACAGAGGTCCTGGTGCCTCTAAGTCGTTTTCTGGCCTTCAGTCCCTACTCACCCATGCAAAAACCAAAAAAGGAGATAAGCTGAAAATCCATCGCCTCCTTGCTCAGACGTTGGACGAGGAATTACGAAGAAGGTGTGCTTCGGCCACTCCTCAACCTCAACCTCAACGTCACGCTTCAGGCCAATGGCGTGGTCTGAGTAATGATGCTGCTATTGTCTCCCCCCGCCTTCAAGCCACCAGGAAGCTCATCACCAAATACTCTGGCCACCCATGGTGATGATTAGGAACACACAACATCATACAGATGGAGATGGGAAGGTAGTTATATAACTTCTGAATTATGTTTTCATTACTATTATAATACTTAACTTCTTATTTCTTTAATTTTTTGCTTCAGTGGATTGGCATGGGAAACCAAGACCTTCTCAACGCTTTAAGTTCCTATGGTGCTGTTGCCAAGGCTCGCCATTCATATGGTCCACAAGGCCATCATGGGATGAGCCTTTTGATTTTTGAGAGCACGGCAAGAGGTTATCTAGATGCTCAGCGTCTGCATAACCAGTTTGCTGCCCAAGGTTTCGGGTTAGATGCTTGGCAACGTCATGCTCCATCCCCTCCATCCAGCCAACGCCAACTATATGGTTACATGGCTAAAAAAGAAGACATACACATCTTCAACCGCCATCTCCAAGGTTTTCTCTATCATTTTCTTCTATTATTAATAACAAGATACTCTTCTGCTCATACTTATGCAAAAAAAAAAATTGTTCATTAGGCAACCAAAAGGTCAAGTTTGAGATGCGACCATATGCAGAGATGGTTGGACAGCAAGCTGGTGCTGGAACAAGTTCCATGGGTGGCAGGGGGACTTGAAGGGAGGAGGCTTGAAGGGACAATGAATTCAGAATAAAGAAAAGATTGATGGTCTAATATTTATGTGCAGTTCAAAGATCAATCTTTTGTTTCTTCTCAATTTCTTTTTATTTCCGTTGTCATATCGTTTTGTAATCTTTTCATTTTGTAATCTTTTCCTTTCTATCTGATGCACTAGTATTTTCTTGATTCTAATTCATATAAACGATTTAATAGAAGTTTCCATAATTTTTATAAAGTTTCCATACTTTTTCGATAGTATTTCTACCTCTCATAGAAGTATCCAAACATTTAATATAAGTATCCATATGTTTCATTTAAGTATCCATACTATCGACCCACAATTGAACCAGTTCCAATGTTTTTCAAAAGTATGCAAACTTTCGAATTCAACATATCCGGTACAATTGATAAAAAGTTTCGTTAAACTTTTCAAAAGTATGGAAACTTTCGAATTCAACATATCCGGTACCATTGATAAAAAGTTTCGATAAACTTTTCAAAAGTATGGAAACTTTCGAATTCAACATATCCGGTACCATTGATAAAAAGTTTCGATAAACTTTTCAAAAGTATGGATACTTTCGAAATCAACATATCCGGTACCGCGTTACCGAATACATTATATACCTTATAACAAATTAGACGCTACCGGTTTTATTATGTCTGACCTTTTACTTAAATTTGCCGGTTACGATTATTTTATCATTTTTTAGTGGTTTTTACCGGAAAGATCATTTCATATCCACATATCCGGTACCGCTTTACCGGTTACATTATATACACAATCATGTTTCCGGTAACGCCGTATATTAGCCGCATATTAGGCTGCCGCATGGTAGAAAAATCCTCTTCTGATTTGAGTTTTGAAATTGAATTGGCAGGCCTATACTCACCTATGGGATTGGACATTGTACTGTTTGGACTAGGGATTTGTACAATTGGGCAGGCCGCCCTAAAAATTGGGCGGTATTATTATTATTATTATTATAGACTAAATTACCAAAAAAATAAACAACTTTTAATTTGGACTAAAATTTAATTTTAAGGACTAGAATAAATTGGACTGAATTATAAAAAATATAAATAAATATAGAGCAATTTTGAGTAAAAATTAAATTGTAGGGACTAGAATAAACAAAAATATTATTCGACTAAATTACCAAAAATAAAAATATATACGAGTTAATTTGGACAAAAAATAAAGTTGTAGAGACTATAATGAACAAAAATATCACCATATTTAGAACATTGGACTAGATTAGAAAATTTTGAAATAAATTGAGGTAAATTCGGTTAAAAATTAGAGACTAATATGAACAAAAATAAACTCCACTCCCCAAACTATTCGCATAACCCTAAACACTCAACTTGACACATTTACCACAAACCCCTAAATCTTACCATCACTAATAATTAAAGTACAAGACTAATTCTCAAATCTATAAACTAATCTCATAACCCCAATTCTAAACACTCAACTTGAAACATGTATTGTTTATTTGTTTATACCCCTAAACCACAAATATCATCCCCTAAATCGTACGATCATTAATAATTAAAATAATAGTTTACATTTATCAACACTTAATATTTTACATTTATCAACACTTTAAATTCAACAAATCATTAAATATCAAGTCAAGTCAATATCAGTTTAGGTCAACAACAGTCGGGTTCAAAACAAGTCGGGTCATTTAACAGACCGGGTTCAAAATAGGTCGGGTAAAATCGGATCTCGAGTCTATTCAGTCGAGTAATATCGGTTATCTGCCAGGTCAGTCTCGGGTTCAGGTTCATTTCAGTCAGGTGTAGGTCGGGTTTTGGGTCCACAGTAACATGTTCAATTCGGGTTCAGGTCGTTCTCGGTCGGATGTAGGTCAGGTTCGGTTACTACAGTAACAAGTCCAACTCGGGTTCGGGTCAACAACAGTCGGTTACATATCGGTTTCGGGTCATCGCATCCTCGGGTCAAATCAGGTTCTGACTCGAGCAGGTTTCAGTCGGGTTTTCAAGTCGGGTCAGCTTTTTACATCTCTACCCACTAAGTTCAAACCCATGACCTACAAAAATATGAAGAACAAAAATGAACAACTTAATCAATCCGTCAAATGACTTGCTCAATTTTTACTCACAAATTAACGTCCCTTGAAACCTTTTTAAATTATAAATTAAAGTCCTCATTAAACCTTTGAGTCACATCTACTCACATCTCACCATTTATCTTTTACGCCTAGTTTGGTAAAACATATGTAAAAAAGTGTGATATATTAAACAACACTTGTATATTAAAAAGATAAATAGAAAATGTCGTTATTATATCAAGGTGCTTGGTTGTTAAATTTGTGATAAAATTAAAAGATAAGTGTTATGTAAAAATGTACTATTTTACCTTTAAAATTTTAGCTTTAAATTTTCCTCTTGTTTTGACATTGATTACTTTATTATTTTTATGGTTTATGGTTTAGAGTTTGGTATTTGGGGTATATGGTTTAATATTTAGGGTTTGTAGTTTAATGATTGGGGTTTATGGTTATGTAATTAGATGTTTGAGATTAGAGTTCATGATGTAAGATTTATGGTTCGGGGTTTAAGGTTTAGAGTTTAAGATTTATAGTTTAGGATTAAGGGTTTGGTGTTTGGGGTTTAGATTATTTTCTATTGTTTAGGGCTTAGTGTTTGTGGTTTGATGTTTATGATTTATGGGTTCAAGGTTCATAGTTTACGGATTAGAGTTTAGGATTTGAGTTTGGGGTTTTTGTTTTGGGTTTAAAGTTTGTGGTTTGATGTTTAGAGTTTAGAGTTGAAGGTTCATGGTATATAGTTTAGGGTTTATAGTTCAAGGTTCATGATGTAAATACATGAAAGATAGTATGAAGATATAATTGACAAAACTTGCGTAAAATTGGCGAATTAAATAAACATCATCTCCACCATGTGATAAATATCACCCAACTTGGGTATAAAATAATACGCCATATTAAATTTCACATCTTTTAAACACATGTAAAAGTAAGTTTCGAGACGTCATAAATAATACAACACGTCAGTTACAACCTAACCAAATGAGGTGTTAGTGTATGGTCTTACATGCACTATTAATTATGGATATTATGAATGATTTAATGGTAATATATGTTATTTACTTTTACCTTTTCAAAAATTTATACGCATCTTACAAACAACGCTGCTCAAAAAGCATGCATAATTTATTTTAAAATATTTTGAAAAACTATACAAATAGTAGAAAAAAATATTCATATAAACTATGAATGTTATACCCACCACTTGCATGCCCTCGAAAATTTTGTTCCATCACTGTAAGATTTCGCTACTACAAAGTTCTGGTACTGCAGACCTCCAACATTACAGGCCTCCGACCTTGCATATCTTAAAAATTATTCATATAATATATTTAGGATTAATATCCTATACACTGGCGGTGGAATTTTTTTGTTTCCACAAGCGCCTCAATTATAGGTTTAGGGTTAGGGTTTAAGATTTAAAGTTCAGGGGTTTTAGTGTAAAGGCTTAGAATTTAGGGTTCATATTTAGAATTTAGGGTTAGAATTTAGGGTTTAAGGTTAGGGTTTAGTTTTAGGGTAATATGGGTAGGGATTTAAGTTTTAACCTATAAACCCTAAATTTTAACCCCAAACACAAAATTCTATCAACAATCTCTAAATTCAAAACTACTACACTTATACCCCTAAATTTTAAACCCTAAACAGAGTCTCTAACCCCTAAAACTAAGACGCTTGTGTAAAAAAGTTTCCACAAGCGCTTGTGTATAGAACAATTACCCATATATTTATAGGTTTTACTTTTAACCAAAGAATTTTCACGATGTTAACTACCAAACTTAAATTTTGAATTAAAAAGTAGAGGAACTATATTCCTGAAAATTGTAAAGATAAAGAATGAAATGGAAGAAACTTCTTTATTTACAAGCTACATGTAATCGAGATTACAAGAATTACACTCCATGATTTATTTGACTTATCTAACTAGGGTAAGTAATTAGGGTAACTATATCAGAAATAACAATTTCAGGGAGGCTCTTTGATGGTGGGAGGGGCTATTGCCCCTCAACTCCCAAGAATTTGCCTTTTCCCTTTCGCTTATATATTAAAATTAAAAATTTTATAGTATAATTATAGTCCCCTTATTTTCAAAAATATTATATTTTGTCTCCTCAAATTAGAATTATGACTCTGTCCCTATTTATAACTATTCCATAATAAGAAAAAAAATAAAAAAAAACTAAATATTAAATATAAGAAGAGTACAAAGACTTAGAGCATATTTTATTTAGGATCAAAAAATAACTTCAGGAGGTGAGTACTGAGCATTTGCAGGACTGGCTATTAGAGCACCATGATCAACTGTTTAGGATATTCAATTAGTTTATGACCCCTAAAATTAATATGTTAGTAAAATATTATTCTTATTTTTTAAATTTTATTTTTAATTTATCAAATAAATAAATAAAAATATTAGTAAAATATTAATTTTTTTCCTTAAATAGATAAATCTAACAATAAAATAATGTGACAATTTAATTAATTTATTGATAAAATATTAAATTAATTATACAAAGTAATACAATATATTTTTATTATATAATTTTTTTTTTGAATTTTTGCTCTAGAGTCTAAAAATGTTCGAGGCGGCCATGTGCATCGGGAAGAAAACTAAATCGTGCTCTAATATGCAAAATGGAGATAGACATATCGGCCTTGTTTGCTAAAGAGCGGTTTGGATAAAAATTAGAGGTTTGAGGCATAATTAGAGGTTTTACTAGTCAAATTCGCTAATATTGTTGTTTGGTAAACAACGGATTGAAAGAGCGGATTGGGGTAAAACCGCTAATTTTGAAAAAGCTCCTAATAGGAGCTTTTTAAGATTAGAGGTTTGATATTATAGTTGTAAAGACTCTTTTACCCTTGCCAATTACCAAAATAACCTAAATTAAATATTTTCTCACCCTATTTATTTTTCCCTTTTTATTATCGAATATTTATATGTGTATTTGAATTTATTAATTAATTAAATTATATTAAAATAATTATATAAATAATAAATTAATATATATAAATCATTCGAATATGTTTAGAAAATTTATATTAAAAGTAATTTTTATAAATCTAATTAATATTAATTAGATACAAAATATTGTTAACTAATAAACTATTCAAACAAATATTGAATATAATCATGTTCTTATATGTCATTTTGCTTGTTTAAATAATCTAACAGCTATCAGTTAATTTTACCAAACACTTTTATACAATCAACTAATACAATCTGCTAGTCAAATCAGCTAATGCAATCAGCTATCAGCTATCAACTATCCGTTAATTGCCAAACAAGGTCATCACCTTTTTTTTCTCGTTGCTCTTCTTAAATTAATTATTTTTAAATTTATTACTATTTCTAAACAAATAAGAGTATAATTTATGTACATGTAATATTTTTTTAAACAAGGAGGAGATGACTTCTATTATTCCTATATTTTAAATATAAAAAATTATAAATTATAAATTTTATTTTATTTTAAATCTTATTTTAACTATACTTAAAACTATGGCCTTATTTGGTAAAAAGAGGTTTGAACAAAAAATTAAAGGTTTGAGGCATAATTAGAGGTTTAACCAGTTAAATCCGCTAATATTGTTGTTTGGTAAACAACACATTGAAAGAATGAATTTGAGTGAAACCGCTAATTTAAAAAAAAACTCATAATATGAACTAATAATAAAAATGAATCGACAAATAATTTAGTTAGCTAGTCAAAATAAAAATGATCTCATAATTCGATGGTCATATGAGTAGTCTACTCAAATAAAAATGTTATATAGAGAAAATTTGAAATATATAAAAAGTTTCTTTTGTAGTCAAAATGAGTGAAGACTGTTTGTCTGAAGTCAGAAACTGATGAAGTGGTACAGGATTTCCTTATTGCATTGCCAGATTGACACCATACAGCTGGTTATACGCGTTTCCTTTATTATTCTAATTATTACACTATTTTGACGACAACACGTTTTACCCTTAATTTACCCTTTTATCCTCTATCTCTCCTGATACATATCCGTATAATATAACAAAGTATGAATTTTCTTTGAACTCGAATTAAGGTCAGAAGCGTAATTTGAGAGGGGTTGAAGTAAAACATGTTGTGCATATGTGTACTTTGTCCATGTCCTTTTTATCGAACAAAATCAGAGATGCAAACAAAATGCCAGCTATCTTCATCATTCGTACATTGTTTTTAGGTACTATTGCATCATATTATATTATATGTTAATATACTAATTAATTACAGTACTTAACCCTGTGTACATTTGTCTGTAAGATAAAATGAAGGTAGTTGTTAATGTTCAATATATATATATATATCCATTAATAATGAATGGATTCAATGTATACAAGTTATATATAGTCAAAACATTCTCTTTTCCATTCCCATAGATATTGTTCAATATATATAGTATATAAATTTATTGCAAATTTCAATATTTGGGTACTACTACACTTTCCTTTTTCCGGTTCTCCTTATCTCTTCACACTCCAAACTGTCGCCTATTTATACCGCATTATTATATGAAAAACATTTTTTAATAATTATTTACGAAAATAACCTCTAGCCAGTGTTATTTATAAAAATAATCCTCAAATCGTCCATGTAAAACGACCTCGAGTTTTGCGAAACGCGCATCATGATCTCGTGTTGTACACGTAGCGAGATTCGTCTGATGTGGGCCGCCCTTTCATATTCTGTAATTTAAAATTATCGAATAAGACCTCGCAATTTTCAAAACGCGAGGTCCATTACTAATACAAAATATAAAAAAATAATAAAATTTAAATAGCATACTTTAATTCCTTATTCGAATAAAATTTTAATTTCTCATTGTAATTACAAAATAAAAAATATTTTAATTGAGATAATTATTTGCTGATACAATATATTAAATACTAATTAAATTTAAATATCATATTTTCTTTAAATAGTGTGTTCCAAAGGTTTTTAAATTTATTTATTTTTGGTGATTCTATTAGATTTTGTTTTTCTACTATTTTAATTTTTTATACGAATAAAATTTTAATTAAGTCAAATAATTAAGTTAGATACATATTTTAATTAAGTCAAATAATAAGATTTAAATATCATATTTTAATTAAGTTAGACACCTATTTTAATAAGTCAAATAATAAGATTTAAATATCATATTTTAATTAAGTTAGATACCTATTTTAAGTCAAATAATTATAACCTTTTAAATACATTTATTAAAGTTTAAGGTTTCAAACGATTGATGGAACGTCGTTCTGTGTAAAGCACGAGGTCCCTACAGTCATTATCGCGATACATAAATGTGCTTCTTCAAAATCTTATGGATCTCGCGTATTGAAAAACGTGAGGTCTTATTCAGTAATTTTAAATTACTAAATATGAAAATGCGGCATACGTCGGACGGACCTCGTTACATATACAACGTGAGGTCATGATGCTCGTTTCTTAAAATGTGAAATCGCCTTACATGAACGATTTAAAGTCATTTTTCTAAGTAACACTTGATGGGATCATTTTCGTAAATAACTAGTAAAAAATATTCATATAATAATGCCTATTTATAGCTTGTAGACTTCCCCTGCATTTCTATGCCAAAACAAAACCAAACCAAATTTACTGAAATTTTAGTAACACATAGATTCCCATCCGTTCATGTCCGTTTGCCAGAAAGACTCGGCAGCAGAACCCCAGCGTTTCTCCAAGAAACGCACAGCCCAGGACAACGAGACCTCGTTTCGCGGGGTACGTAAGCGGAGGTGGGGGCGTTACGTTTCCGAGATACGCTTGCCGGGCCAGAAGACTCGGATATGGCTGGGGTCGTTTGGGTCAGCGGAGATGGCGGCTCGGGCCTATGACTCCGCAGCTTTCTTCTTGAAAGGCGACTCTGCCATCCTCAACTTCCCGGACTTGGTGGGGTCGCTTCCCCGGCCCGAGTCTTGCTCCAGGAGAGATATACAATCGGCGGCGGCCAAAGCGGCTTTGAACGAGCGAGGGGTAAAAGATGACGAGGGTCCGGAATGCATGGCATGGTGGGATGAGAATGGGATGGCGGCGTTTGAGGAAGAGAGAGCAGGGCCGTTGCTAAGTCCGATGAGGTTGGATTCAATGGAGGGAGAGCTGTGGTCTTTCATGGATCATGATCTTGACTTAACTTCCTGTTTCCAGTTTTGAGTTGTAAATATAAAAAGCTTTATAGTATTATTATAAAAAACAGATGAATTATTACTACAACCAAATTTCAAAGCTTGTGAACTTGGAATAGTGGTGAGGCTCATTGTTAGAGAACAACAACTGAGTTCATAAAGGTAAAAATAAAAAGAAACTATTGGGCTGTAGCATCCAGTAACCGGGTCTAGTATCCATCAAAGCTTTTCCTTAGCTCTGTCACTTGTCTCTTCCTTCACTGTGCTCATTCTCGTATTCCACTCGACACAATTCCTTTCTATGTTACCGCATGGCTAATTTGGGGCAAAAACCCCTTTTTAATAAATATATAGTGTTTTGGCTCCTCCAATATATATTTGGGAAAATGACCTCCAAACTTGCTACGTCGTTAAACCTCACGTTCAGTGGGAAGCGAGGCTTGACATCGCGTTCCGCAGAACGCGAGGCCTGACTACGTGGCCTCGTTGTTTGAATTAACGTTTTTTTAGAAACTCGCGTTGTGCAGAACGCGAGGTCCCCGAGAATTTGAAAAGGCGGATGAATATATCGCACAGACCTCGCGTTCTGCAGGACGCGAGTTCTGTGCAAATCTGGGTTGAAAAACTAGGAAAAACAAGGGTGGGTAGACCTGTTCGAGCCTAATTTCGGGCATGTAAATAGTATATTTTTAGCAAACACCGAGTTTAGGTTCGTAGTACTAGAAATTCTCTATCGTATAACACCAACACGGTCAATTTCCGTCCATTCTAAAATGGTTTAAAATGGCTTCAAAAACCCTATGCTATCATCCTTTTTTGAATGAAATTGCCTTTGAACAAATGTCGATAGGCATGTTCGAGCAAAATTTCATACGTATAAATTGTAAATTTTTAGCTAACATCGAGTTTGGGGTCGTAGTACTGGAAATTCTCTATCGTATGACACCAACACGGTCAATTTCCGTCCATTCTACACTGACATAAATTCGCTTCGAAAACGCTATCCTAACATATTTTTTTGAATGATTGAAAATATAAGATGACCTACTTTATAAAACGAATTAGACTGATTTTATTGATTCGATAGTAATGAGCGAGCTCGTATAAACAAATTACAAAGAATTAATTAAGACGGGGGGCCGAGCGATTAGGACACGTAGTCTTTGTGTGTCCAGGATTTTTACATACACTACAATGCTTCTTTTGTCCGGTTTTTTCTCGATGTTCGACCATATCCTCGGCACAATGTATTCGTGTAGACCGTGGACGTCCTTTGGCTCTTAGTAGTGCTGGATCTGGGCGTATGGTCGGTTCAGTGGCCACGGCATTCAGATCAACCTCATTTCCGATTGGAGGAAACTCTTTTTCGTAAACCTTAAACACCATTTTGAGTAAGTATACCGAATCAACCAGTTGCATGTATTGTATCCGTTGGTTTGCGCAAGCAGCAATGTCGTGTGCGCACGGGTATTTGAATGTTTGGAATATTCCACACTCGCAGGTTCTTGCCCTCAGATCTACCACGTACGCGTTGTGCGGAATACCTTCCAACCGCCTCGAAAATTCTGAAACACGAAACTTGTGTCCTTCTCGCGAGAAGAGAGTTGCAGTCATCTGTCTTGATTGGCCCAATTAAGTTTGCAGTTTTGTGCAGAAATCCGGATGGACTATGTGTCCACCTGCCATGTACTCAGTTGCTTGCCTTCCCAAGGTTGCAAATAGGGTAGCCAAACGATAGTAGGTCGCTTTGACAATAGAAGTGATAGGCAACTGCCGCACTCCCTTCAGTGATGAGTTCACTGCCTCAGCCAAGTTCGTTGTCATGTGACCATATCGTTTACCCTCGTCATACGATCGAAGCCATTTTTCCTTCGGGATTTTTCAAGGTATTCTGCGCCATCTTTGTTTCTCGCTCTCAGTTTCTCGAGCACCTAATCCACCTCTTGTTTGTAGTGTGAGTTGCCTAAGGGATGACATTTGAATAGTTATGGGCGAACAACACATGCAAAGAGGTCGTAAATGAAAGCGAGCAACAAGTAATATAGTAAATGAAAATGACATAAAGGACGTACCCATTGTGAGCACCATTTCACGTTCATCACGGTTCTTGAATTGCTGCAGGTAGTTTGCGGCCATGTGCCGCAAGCAAAAACGGTGGTAAATGTATGTAGGCTGCCAATACTCACCCAAATGTTCTAGCGCCCACAAGAGCGCTGTGCCTCTGTCAGAAATAACACATACCCTTCCTTCCCTTGCTCGTATTACAGAATCAAGGACATATTTTCGTAGGTTCCGAAGAAAGAACATCCAAGACTCCAAATCCTCATTCTGGACGATTGCGAATTCATCAGGAACGCATTTTCGATTGTCGTCCTGTGCAATAGCTAGAAGTAGGGTCTGTGTATATCTTCCGTACAACCATGTGCCGTCAATTTGGACCATCGGTTTGTAGTGCTTGAATGCGTTGATGCACTGGGGGAAAGTCCAAAATAACCGGTGGAATTGACAAACACCTCGAACGACACGATCATTTTCATATACCGGAACCGTATCAAGTTTGACAACCATTCTGGGGATGTGTTTCTGCAGCATATTTAGCCACAGGCGCAACTCTTTGTAAGAATCCTCCCATCGGTCAAACAGTTCTTGTACGGCCCGCCTCTTTGCATACCATGCTTTGTAATATTCATGACGGTAACCAGTGACACTTTTAGCTGCAGCCTGACATGTGGGGACCGACACTTTGGGATTTGCTTTCACCAATGGCATAAAGATGCCGGTGAGGTACTTTGCATCGGGGTTCTTGTGATCCTGGCTTAGGCTAGCAACGGTGCATGTATGGGGCCCTTCAAGTTTTGTTATTTTCCAACGGTCGCCTGCCTTTTTCAATTGTGATATACATATTTTCCATTTACAGCCGTGATCCTTTTGGGTGCAGTGCGCCTTGTAGTATTTCGCTTAGGTTTTCTTCACTGTCGTCTCAACAGCCTGACGAATGTTGTACTGCTTAACTGCGACCACCACAATTTCCTTTGTCAAGAACGTCATACCAATTCTCAGTTCACCATCAGAACGGTTGAGTCTGACGTCTATTGTTTGGTCTTGCGAAAATTCAGGGACGTCCATGGCATCCATATCAACCGTTGTGAAGTGGGATGGTGGCTGGTACATAGAAATAGGTGTTGCTGATACAGGAAAGTTGGTGGCTGCCTGCTGTTCTTCGAAATATGGCGGTGGAACGGTCAAGTCTTCTGGTGGAACTGTCAAGTCTTCTGGTTCATCATAGAATGGCCCTAGCTCGTCGCTGTCGGGCTCGAGTTCTCTAATCGGTTCTTCGTAGAAGCATCCTCCGGGAGCTGGTATAGTATAGCTTCTTCGATCGCTACCCTTGGAGGCAAGGATGGTGGTCGACGATCGCGAGACCTCTCACGAGATCGCTCACAAATCGCATTTCCAAGACCAAAATCAAGAGCACCATAAGAAGAATGTTTCCCCATAGATGGTTGAACGTACTCCGTGCTAGGGACATACGTTGAGTGTCATCCATATGGGGAATCATTGAAGGGGTTCAATGTTTCATGGTCGTGCATAGCGTAAGAAGACGATGCTCCCTCCCCTCCAAAAGAAGAATGTCTCCCCTTAGATGGTTGAACGTACTCCGTGCCAGGGACATACGTTGAGTGTCGGCCATATGATGCTTCATGGTCGTGCACAACGTAAGTAGACGACGCTCCCTCCCCTCCAAAACTATACGGATTGTATGAATTGTACTTTGTATTTGTTGGTGTATCGAATTTATCGCTTGAGGGTTGGTTCAGGTCAAACCCGATACTAGCTACGCACGAATGTCTTGGCACAACAGATGATAATGCACCAAACTCGTTGTCTTGGCACAGTATGTTAAAATCATGTCGTAGACTTGCGGTCGGGCTATCAACGTTGGCATTCGGATCAAAGTCGAAATTTGCCCAACCCCAGCTTGGTATTTCGATAGTAGGATTAGACTCCGAAAATGATGCATACAGCTCTAGGGGCCCGCCCAATGAATACTCAAAGTGGGTAGCCAGCATCAACTCCACATTAGCAGTGTCCGCAATGCTACATACAGAGTACGTTAAAGGAGCTATAGATATTGGCACCCGATACTTCACGTCGGACAAATGGTGGTTTTCGAAATACGAGACATTGGTCTCTAGTTCCTTAACCAACTTCTTGAACGATAATCTCCTCGGAATCTTTAGCGTTATTGGATCTTCGCACTGAAAAACGACGCTGAGTTCGGGATCGTTAAATATCTGCCCATCGTAGTAAACTAGAATAGTAACTCCTCCTCGTCTCGCCATTTGAATATTTTGTCAAAGACTTGTGAATTTTTAATACTTAAAAAATTTTGAGGACTTGTTTTGGCAATTCAAACATATATTTACGGTTTATGGTTCTGCTTCATATAAGGAGACACTTATGGCTTATTATTGGCACAGGAAATCCCGGAGA
The DNA here is from genome assembly GCA_030270665.1 of Hibiscus trionum. Classification (NCBI taxonomy): domain Eukaryota; kingdom Viridiplantae; phylum Streptophyta; class Magnoliopsida; order Malvales; family Malvaceae; genus Hibiscus; species Hibiscus trionum. The sequence goes on from BSYR01000052.1 coordinate 10,949,068, forward strand.
ATCCGGGTGTGTAAGGGAAATTATTGTACCGGGAGGCAGCTTTGAGAAAATCGCGTTCTACACAACGCGATATTCATGACCTCGCATTCTGTACAACGCAAGTTCTTTTGAAAATCGCGTTCTACATAACGCGAGGTCCCTTTTATATCTATTGAGATAGAGATTCTGTCAGAATTAATAATACTCGTACTGTGTACTCGTTTTCTATTTGAATAATTGAGTACATGTTTGAATAATTGAGACAATTGTAGTCTAGTAATGTAATTGAATACTACAAGTTCTACATAACGCGAGGTCTCTTTATATCTATTGAGAAAGAGATTCCGTCAGAATTAATAATACTCGTAATGTGTACTTGTTTTCTATTTGAATAATTGAGTACATGTTTGAATAATTGAGACAATTGTAGTCTAGAAATGTAATTGAATACTACAAGTTCTACATAACGCGAGGTCCCTTGAACATTAATAAAGGATGGAAAAAGACGTCATATAACATAATTCGACGATGATTTCAGAAGTTTATGGTTAATTCGAATCATCATAGTCAGTGGACACGTCTGAACTTAAGTTTAGTTCTTTAATCAGCTGTTGTTTTCTTTGTCTACGCCTGTACATAAAAAGCCGCAGCTCGTCGGCAGCCGCATCAACATCCGGTGAAGACGAAGCGTGTTCATTGTTCGGAGCAGGTTGTACGGGTGCAGATGTACTACCTTCGTCGGCGTTGACCTCATCAAAATTAACATTTAAATCGACGTATTTAGCTCCAACGGAATTGAGCTGGTCATACATGTTACGAACGTTTGTTTCGTTCGTAAGCTTTAGAACGTAGTGCGTTTCGTTTGCTAACGGTGTTGGGATTCGACATTCCAAGGAAGAAATTTGTTTGCCGGTGCGTTTACTAACCTCGCTTGATGTCAACTGTATTAAATCTTTGAGTGACATTTTGCTGGTGATTGTTGATTCAAATAAGTATCGAGAAAATAAAATGTTGCCTGAAATTTTTCCATAAGAGGAGCAAAGATTATCGTTGGGTGTTTAGAGAGAAAATGGAATGAGTAAATGATGGTGGAATTGGTGGGTATTTATAGTAAAGGAAAAACACCACATAAGTAAATTTAACTCGAATGAAAAATTTAATTCGTATTTCATTTAACAAAACTTTCAACAAGTATTCTTCAATATGTAAATTGAAAAAAGTCGATACAATATTGATACAATATCTACAAAAAGTTCGGTGGGCAAATGTAATCGGCACCGGCCGCATTAGCAAAATAGGGCTGCCTATGCAACCTGGTCGATCTGAATCCGGCCTTGCTTCTTTCACTCTGGACTTCAGAAAAGAGTCCCCAAGAGTCTCCAAGATGGTTAAGGCAAGCGGCGAACTTCAAAAAAGAGTCCCCAAGAGTCTCTAGAAAAGTTTAAATGAAAACTTTCTAGGCACTTCTTGGCGACAAATGGAAGACGACCACACAGTCCCGAATATTGTGATATGTCGGTAAGTATTCTTCAATCAACGTATCATGCGGGGGTCTAAACCCAGCGGAACACAAAATCATGACAGAACTCCAACTATCATGAATGAACAGAAAATACATAAAAACTTCAATTTCAAAAACCCAACAAAACACGAAATCATAAAACAACTTCACTGGTTACGAAAATCCATCGGCATGCAAATATATAGATCAGCCTCGCTTTCTGAATGAAGCGATATCCACAGAAATCACAGTGAACTCGCGTTCTGTATAACGCGAGTTCCTTGAGACTACGCGTTCTATAGAACGCGAGGTCACTTTTACTAAGGCTGAAATTCCGACAGAGTTAATAATACTCATACTGTATACACGTGTTATGTTTGAATAATTGAATACATGTTTGAATAATACTCATACAGAGTTAAATTTTGCCATAAGAGGAGCAAAGATTTGCGTTGGGTGTTTTTGTGAGAAACATGAATGAGTAAATGATGGTGGAATTGTTCGGTATTTATAGTAAAGGAAAAACACCACATAAGTAAATTTAATTCGAATGAAATATTTAATTCGCATTTCATTTAACAAAACTTCAACAAGTCTTCCTATAGATAATTCGAAGGACAAACTTTCATTTAACAAAATATTCAACAAGTCTTCCTTAGCAAAATAGGGTTGCATCTGCATGTCAATCGGTCGATACATTATCTGCAAAAAGTCCCGAGTGAAAGAAGCACAGCGCGATAATCAAATTTCTTCTGAAATGGTAGCAGCTTTGATCCACATTAGCAAATTTAATCCGCACCGGCCGCTTTCGCAAAATAGGGCTGCATCGGCAATATGGTTGATCTAAATCTGCCCTCGCTTCTTTGACTCTGGACTTTTTGCAGATGGTAAGGGCAAGCTGTGAACTTAAGAAAAGAGTCCCCAAGAAGTGCCTCGAAAGTTTTAATGGAAACTTTCAAGGCACTTCTTGGCGGTAAATGGCAGCCGCCCACAAGCTCTCGAATATTGCGATATGTCGGTAAGTATTCTTCAATCAACGTATCATGTAGGGGTCTGAACCCAGCGGAACACAAAATCATGACAGAACTCCAACTATCATGAACGAACAAAAATACATAAAAACTTCAACTGCAAAAACACATCATAACACGAAATCATGAAACAACTTCACTGGTTACGAAAATCCATCGGCGTGCAAATATATAGACCAACCTCGCTTTCTGAATAAAGCGATTTTGACAGAAATCTGACGTGACCTGGAACTCGCATTCTGTATAACGCAAGTTTCAAAAGACCTCGCGTCCTCCAAAACGCGAGTTTGCCACGTTAGCATATCTACCTCCATCTATAAATAGCAAACTCCTGGGGAGGCAAGGACCACCCACCCATCAATTTTAACAATTTTCGATCGCAACTACTAATAGCAACATATCGCGTATCTGGGAAGTTTATTTTTAAACTAATTTCCCGAATATTGCGATATGTTGTTATTTGTAGTTGCATATATACGTCACCATATCCACGTCAGCAATTTTCGATTGCAGCTACTAATGGCAACATATCGCGTATTTGGGAAGTTTTTTTCAAACTAATTTCTCGAATATTGCGATATGTTGTTATTTGTAGTTGCATATATACGTCCTCTTGGGTTTATTATGCGTAATTTTTTCATCGTGGGTTCGGTGTAACTATGATTTTATAAATTCAATTGTTATGAAATACTCAAATTCGTTCAATTGTAAAAAAATATTATTATTTTTAATAAATAATAATATTTATAACATTATTTATTTACACTATATTTATAACAATATTTTAATAGTAATATAAATTAGTATTATCATTGCTAATAAATTGATTATAACATTATTTATTTATGTAATAATAATAATAATAATAACAATAATAATAGTAAATATATATAATTAATAGGATATTAAATTATTTCTAATAAATTTTTTATAACATTGCTTATTTATTTATTTATTTAATAATAATAATAATAATAATAATAATAATAAAATATATATTTAATATGATATTAAATGACTTTCCCGCATTAGAAGTCTTCTTTTAAAAAACCCACGACCACGCGTCTTGTAGAAAGTGAGTTCTTTGGAAACTCGCGTTCTGCAGAACGCGAGGTCACTTCTGCCCGTTCAGTTCACGCGTCTGTTCCATGATGCGTCTTTTCAATGAACTTCACGTCCTGTGGAACGCGAGGTCTTTGGAATATCGCGTTTCCCAGAACGCGAGGTTCATTAACATCGCTTCCAAAAGGACGCGAGCTCTTCTATAAATTGGTGGCCCTACCCTCATATCAATCACAGAACGCGAGTTCTTTTGTTTTTTACACTATACTTACCTAGTTTTCATTCGATATAATGGCGAGCTTACTACACAACGACGCGAATCACTGTTGTCACTATTTCAAATCAACGCAAGAGGTATTTTTTTTAATTTTACACGCATTTTGCCAACAATTTTATTTTTTTATTTTTTATTATTGAAGGATTACGAACGTTAGTTAACTTGTTACCTTAACCATATCAACAACGCACCTGATCCCGCCGTCATGACGTGGATTGAGCGAGCTGGTTTTGGCCACGTAGCGAGGATCTTAGCGGGGGTGAAGTGTAACCCATCGTTGATTAGCACGCTAATAGAACGGTGGAGGCTAGAGACGTACACTTTCCATTTCTCGATAGGCGAGGCAACAATAACGTTGGAGGATGTTGCCTATCATCTGGGGTTGCCTACAGACGTCAACCTTATTACGGGTGTAGCGTTGAGCCATTGGCCAACTGTATTTGCTGAATAAATGGGAGTGGAGCCCCTAGAGGATGCGTGGGACAGTGGGAAAATAGCCCTATCTTATTTGGAGGCTGAATTTGAAAACCCTCTCCCCAATGCAGATGAAGTTACACTCCAAGTATTTTTTTTTTCATTTTTACACTATTTTATATATTTTTAATATATTTCATTTATTAAATATTAGAATGCCTTTATTAAATATTTATGATGCCTTTATTAAATTTAGGATGAAGTTACAAATATTTATTTGAAAATTAAGATGCCTTTATTAAATATTTAGGATGCCTTTATTAAATTTAGGATGAAGTTACAAATATTTATTTGAAAATTAGGATGCTTTTATTAAATATTTATTTTTTTAATATCCACATTTCTTGTTTTTTCTTTACTATTAAATTTTGTTTTATTTATTATTTTCATAGAGGTTTGCGCGTGCACACATCTTGAGCATTATCGGCGGGATATTAATGCCAGACAAATCCCGCACCAAGGTGCACGTGATGTGGCTTAATCATCTTACTAATTTCGATGAAACTAGAGGAAAATGTTGGGGAGTAGCTGTCTTGGCGTTTCTTTTTAGAGAGCTGTGCAGAAACGTCGACCATTCTAGAGCAGCAATTGGAGGATGCTGTTTACTCCTTCAGTCTTGGGTTTGGTTTCAGATGCCTTTTTTAAGCCCGCAGCCTAGACAACCCACCCCCTATGTATTTCCGCTTATTCGGAGGTACTATTTAATTTATTATATTTATTTTATTTTTAAATTATTTTATTTAACAAATTGTTTTTATTCTCCATTACTGATAGGTGGAGCGATACACTGACCCACCAGGGCCTGCCGAAAAACCAAACACAGTACATGCTTATTTTGGATAAGTTGAGACAGGATCAGGTAATTCAAAAATTAATTTGAATTTTTTAGACTTTTTTTCCCAATAATATTTCATATAACCGTTAGAAACATTATCATTTTTTAGTTCGTGTGGACGCCTTACACTTTAGAGCATATTCAGCAGATTACTCCACCCGAGATTCTGCGTCACCAGCACGTATGGCTTTCCATAGTGTCGTTGATCAACTATGAAATTCTCGTGTGGCATCCTACGGATCGGGTACGTCCAAAATATTCCGGTCGTCAATCCACCAAATTTAGACGCATTTCGCCTTCTGACGCGCCAGGGGAAGACAGAGGTTGACTGAGCCCTTTACCACGCAGACTGGATACAGATGTGGGATGATCGATTTGGCTGTCGCCCACCCATTCTCCGACCCATTGTACTTTGGGCCGATTCGGTCACTTTCGATTACTTTCAGTGGTATGAGGTCAATGGGAAGAAGCATATCCTTACTGACGATGATCGCGAGCAAGAGCTTCCCCAGGATCCCCAAAACCGCCCACACCCCACACGTCGACTGAGCCAGAGCCAGTCGAGGCAGTGCGGTCCGAGACCGCGAACTGACACTGCAGTGCCCTCATCTTCTGCCACAACATTTTAGAATTTTAGCAGTTCTTCGACTTTCCAGCAGATGAGGCTTCCACCCGAGTTCAGCTTCTCTGATGCCTACCGTCCCCATATGCCTACGAGTGGTCTTCCGCTTATCGATATTCCACCGTTGGCATCTCAGTTTGACTATAGCATTGTGGAGCAAACGCCACCATTTAGCTTGTTTTACTCCCCAGCCGAGCCTAGCAGAGGTCCACGTATCGCAGACGATGATGCGGACCAGGGCCCAACACATTTTGTTCAGAGGAATCCAGATCGGGATCGTCGTCCACCCGACTGCGGAGCTGGTGGACATAGACATCATTAGTCTTTTTTTGATGGATATGTACTTATGTTTCTAATATTTTATTCCAGACATTTGTTTTTTTAATACCGTACTTTAATTTTGTTTCGCTATTATAGTTAAACTTTTAAATGTTTATTTAATTTCAGTTTTAATTACTTTTATGCGATTACTAAACCGAAATTATCAATTGTTCTTCAAAGGCAATTTCATTCAAAAAAAAAGGATGATAGCATAGGGTTTTGGAAGCCATTTTAAACCATTTTAGAATGGACGGAAATTAACTGTGTTGGTGTCATACGATAGAGAATTTCCAGTACTACGAACCTAAACTCGATGTTCGCTAAAATTATACGATTTACAAGCCCGAAATTGGGCTCGAACAGGCCTACCCACCCTTGTTTTTTCCTAGTTTTTCAACCCAGATTTGCACAGAACTCGCGTCCTACAGAACGCGAGGTCTGTGCGATATATTCAGTCGCCCTTTCAAATTCTCGGGGACCTCGCGTTCTGCACAACGCGAGTTTCTGAAAAACCGTTAATTCAAACAACGAGGTCACATAGACAGACCTCGCGTTCTGCAGAACGCGATGTCAAGCCTCGCTTCCCACAGAACGCGAGGTTTAACGACGTGACAAGTTTGTGGGTCATTTTCCCAAATATATGTTGGAGGGAGCCAAAACCCTATATATTTATTAAAAAGGGGTTTTTGCCCCAAATTAGCCTTACCGCATATGCTTATCTAAACAAATAATATTGGGTAAACTACATAAATAGTCCCCGACTATAAGTTATTTCTTTGTTGAGTCCTCCAATTATAAAAAATTATAAAATAATCCTCTGACTTAAAAAAGTAATAAGTTAGTCTGGTGCCGTTAAAAGGTTAACGACTGATGATGTGGCAGTTAAAAAAACTGGAATAGTAACACATTTACACATTCAAACAGTTTAGTCCTAAGTCGTAAAAATTCAATAAATGTAGTTTTTTTTATTTACTTGTTCTATCAATTAGTCATAATTAAAAAAAATCAATAAGTTTAGGATAGAGGGGCGTCTGACAAGGCGCTAGTGCGCAGGAGCGGGGTTGTTCGAGAGCACGAGCAAGGCGCGGGGACAAACACTGAAAGGCATGGACTAGTTGGATGAGCGATGGGAGTAGAACAGAAGGGTCACCAGATAGAACGGAGGTCAGACGAAGAGTCGTCGGAGTGGAGGGTTCAATAAAAAAAGGTTAAATTGATATTAGTAAATAAAGAGGATTGATTTATTGATTTTTTTCAACATGGGACTAACTTGATTGAATGTGTAAATATGGAGGACTAAATGTGATATTATGCCAAATTTTGTTAATTGACATCTCATCAGCTGTTAACTTTTTAACGGAATCGGACCAACTTGTTACTTTTTTAAGTCGAGGGGACTATTTTGTAACTTTTCATATTTGAAGAATTCAAGAAAAAACACTATAATCGAATTATTATTTGTGCAATTTATCCAATAAAACAAAAATCATTGAATCTTTATTCGTTTTCAATTAATCAAAAATGAAAAAAGAGCCAACAACCATGGAAATTAAAAAGAAAAAGAATTAATGGTATCTGAAGATATTATTAGACATTTCATAACGAAAGTAGATAAAAGTTTAACGTTTGAGGTTAGTTTGAGAAAAAAATTAACGTTTGAGAAAGAGCAAGCCTTCTTTCTTTCTTTCTTTAAATTTGAACTTTTAATTAAAAATGAGAAGAAGAAGAAGAAATGAACTATCTTAATTTATGGAGCTTAGGGTTGTTTTAACCTAACCTGAACACAGGACGAAGCGAGGATTTAAAGTTGGGGTAGAACATAAATGTTTAGAAGTGGGGGAGGGGCGAGCAAATTTATAAATAAACCAATTTTTTTTTTCAAAAAAAAATATATAGGAGAACAAAAATGAAAAAAAAAATCTTGGTAGTTCCGTCTCTGCCAGGACAGCGTAAAATGAGAGAAGATTGTGATGATGAATATGCTCCAGTGGTAGAGCGATACAATGGTGGCCTTCAACGATCCATTTTTTTCCCTCAAATTTTTATACTTGATTTTATGATATTTGAAGTCATTTTAGAGAAATTTAAACTAATAGAACAACATATGATGAGATGCGCTTTATTTTGGTAGCGGTTGTTCATTGAATATTGGAAAGAATCGGCGGCGACAACAATGGAGAAGAAGAGTTGCAGGTCTTTTGAACAATTACAACCTAGAGGAAGAAGAAAATTTTCTTCTAATGTGTATTGAAACTATAACCTAGGGAGAGGGAGAGTGTCAACTAAGAGCTTTTAATAATCTCTTTTTAGAGTTTATTAACAGAGTTGCGTGTTTTTTTTACCTAAAGAAAGAAAGAAATAAAAATGTGTAGCTTAATATTGGGGGAAATAAAATAAATGGACTTATTACTAAGAAGCCCATGAACTCTCTGGCTAATTGTTTTAAAGTCTTTGACTTTTTCAAGCATCATATGACATCATATAATTGCTCAGCGTGTTTTATGATGCCATCATTTAACGGTGTTAGCCTTATAAGACAAAATAAAACATAAAAGTAAAATTTAGGAACACATTAAACATTTTAAAAAATAGAGACATCACATTGAAAGATTTACCAAAGCTTGAGGGCATGGATACCATTGCCCTTTTTATAAGTGTTGCATATTCTAGTTTTAAAAATGGTACATTTGAAGAGATTTGTGCATGAGAAAATATATTGATTTATTTTGTTTGGGGAGAAAAAGACACCAAGATATAACCATATCTTCTCACAAAGTAGGGGTGGGCAAGACCGAGTACCTGGCTAATTTGTTTAGAATTGATTTCGGTCCCGGTAACCACCAGTTCCTGAAAATTGAAACAAGTTCTGGTCTCAATTAGATCGGGTCAAAGATTCCAGGAACCGGTACCAGTACCGGGTACCTGGTCAATTAGTCTATTATTAATAAAATTTGAGCAGCAGGGGAAAAATTTCAATAATCAATAATAATATTAAATAATAAAGTCAGAATGTTGTAGGCTTGAAGGTTGAAGTCTTAAAACGAGTAATACTCATAATATTCATACATAAAGAGAAAGAATAAACTAAAGAACTCTATCTATTGCAAGAAAGACCACCAGAAAGTTCGATAAAGAGAAATAAAGGAACACATTAGGTCCGGGTCCAGAAAATTAAGATCCAATCCCGTTCCCGGTCGCAACCGGGACCTAAATTTTGGATCTAGTCCCTATCCTACCGAAACTAATTCCAAGTAAAAATTTACCGGGTCCAAGACCAGAACCGGGTAATCGGGTTTTTTTGCCCACCCCTATCACAAAGTACCAACGAGTCACCGCAAGGTTTGAATAGTAGCAGATGCTTTGCTAAATAATGCAATATTATGTACATACACACTATGTTAAAAATGTAAAATAAAGAATATTATTATTATTACTAGAATTTTATGAGTGTTGTGAATAAAATAAAGAAGAGCAAGAATAAAAACGAAGAATAATAAAAGAACAAAGAGATGAGAGAAAGAGAGAGACTCATATTATTCTCAAAAACTAGAATTATGTACAATGCCTTCATCTATTTATATGCATAAGAAGTACATAATACATTAAAATCTAATTAATAGAGATAATATTCCTAATAATAAATAAATCAAATCTCCTTGATAAAGTTCTTATCATGATAGACATCCACATAGATAAATATTCATAACACCCCCCTTGGATGTCTATGAAAATAATGTGCCTTATTAAAACCTTATTAAGATAAAAACCCAATGGGAAGATTTTTTTTCTTTAGTGAAGGAAAAAGAGTACACACATCTTTGATACGCATAACATGTTGCCTCATTAAAAACCTTACCAGGAAAACCCATTGGGAAAAAACCTCGGTTTAGGGAAAAGAGTGCAACGCGTATTTATTCCCCCTCATGAAAATATTATATAAGATCTTTGAATCTTCAGAATTCAATATCGAATATAATATTGAATTGTTGAAGTAGACTATGCACCAATGAATAGATCTTTCAAATTACTGCTTGAAAGGATTCATCGAATACTATTCTTTTGAAGATCATGAGGGACGAAACTTTGAAGAAATATGTTTCGTTTTTGTCACATTTGATGTATCCACCTTAAGATGTAAATTTTGCATTATCTCTACACAATATAGCTTACATCTTATCTTGTGAAAGCAATTCACATATCTTCTAGATATGTTTAGCCAAACACATATTTCGGCATTGCCTCGTGCGTAGCAAATATTTACATGATTTGGAGAGGCAATGAGTTTTAAAAGATCTTAATGACCTTGTAGCAATTATTTTTCGGCTTTGCCTCGTGCTCAATGGATGTGCGTTATGCATGTAAAGCTCTTTAAGCACTTTTCTATGCATGTCGATTGACGCACAAGGATTTTATTGTCAGGGAGATCTCTTCATAAGCCTCGATGATAATCAAATCATCAACATACGCAATAATAAATTCGGAGCTAAACCTCTTAATAAAAATGCTCGGGGAAATTGAATAATTATTATAGCTTGTCGCCAATAAGTATTCACTAAGGCGATTATACAACATGCGCCCAAATTGTTTAATCCATAAATAGATATGTTCAATTTGATTGAATAATGTTCTCGAGAACTTGAATTAACTGCTTCTGCAGCCTAAACCCTTCCGAAAGTTTCATGTAAATGTTATTATCAAGAGGCTCATACAAATAAGATGTAACAACATCTATTAGGCAAAAACTAATTCTTTTATTGCCAGACTAATAAAAATCTTTTGCATCCACCACCGAGGAGTATGTTTCCTCATAATCGATTCTAGGTCTTTGTGAGAATCCTTATATAATCAAACGAGTTTGTAATATCTCGCAATTTCCCTCTTTTCATTTCTCTTTCTCACAAAGACTCGTTTATATCCACGGGCTTTACACATTCCGGTGTATGAACTGTAGGCCCGAATACTTCTCTTTTCGAAAGAGATTTTTGTTTCGCCTCAATTGCCTCTTTCCAGTTTGGCCAACCATTTCTTTGTTTACATTGTCCAATTGACAATGGTTAATGATCCACATTATCATCCAAAATCTCTAGTGCTAAATTGTATGCAAATGTATTATCGACGTCGATTTGATTTCGGTTCTACTTATTACCAGACATAACATAATCTATTGAGATTTCTTTATCATTAGGTACCTGAGTCATGTCAATGTCTCTGTTGGAGACCTTTTAATCTCGTTTAGAGATTTTCATAATACATTGATTCCTCGATCAGACCATCATAAAATATAGCTCATTTTCTTATTCGAGGATTTTTATCTTCGGAACCTACTTGTCTACCACACTACATGTGTAAGTTAGACTCATTAGCAACTAGAGTTTGTCGTTTTGGGACATCAAATCTAATCGGAGCATTCATAGCTGGTATATGTGACTTAGTCACTCTTTTAGGGTCAGCAAAATCATTTGGCAATTGATTTGCTAAGTTTTTTTACATGAATTATCCTTTGAACTTCCAGTTCACATTGACATTGTTGGGTACATGGATTATAATGATAATTCATCCCAACTTATTTCTTTACCCAGCTGTGTATTTTCTCTCCATAATGATGGAAAAACTGACTTATTAAAATGACACTCAATAAATCGAGTTGTAAATAAATTTCTCATATGAACCTCAAGATATTTAATTATCGAGAGGAATTCAAAATCGAATTATATTACCAACCTCCTTTGATGACCCATCTTTGTGCGTTATTGTGGAGCAATTAGAATATATAACGCACACAAAAACAAAAACTCTAAGATGGGAAATATTTGGTTCCTGAACAATAACCGTTTGTAATGAGGGGAACTTGTGATAATTTGTTGGCTTGATGCGAATTAGTGATGATGCACGTAAAATAACATGTCACCAGCATTATCAAGAGTGATTGTCTATAATCTAGAAAATGTGCTCGTAATTTCATCAACTAAGCAGGTAACCTCGCAAACGCCAAGTTGCGCGTTGATAACAATGATACATATGATCATCTAGTGTTGGGTTTTTCGGTTCTCGATTCCTTCAACCGTTCTTGCTTGCCAAGTGGTGGAGAAGTGGAATTTTGGGTGAAAGAGGTGTGGAAGCTAAAAACGATAAAGACAAGATGATCTATAGTGGTTCAACCTTCTAACCAAGGTCTACATCCACTACCTTAGCTTCCCACTAAGGATTTCCAATCAATCCACTATTGATTCATCCCTTTTTCTAGGCTTAGGAGGAAACCCTTACAAACCGATCAAGCTTTCTACCTAAAGCCTTGATCAAACCCTCTTTACAAGAGATAAATAAATACGCAAACTTAAATCCCTCTAATAGGTATTTTTTTGCACAATAAAGCTCTCACCCAATCCTAAAACACTTGAGCAAATCTAACAATTTTGGCTCACAAGTGTTTGTCTATACAATAAATTGACACTTAAGCACTAAGACAATTTCTTGATCATATGTTGTGTTACAATTGAAGCATTAACCATTACTAGATGCTTGTAGGTCCCTTTTGTACTCCTTAATGAGTTTGTAGCCGTTACTAGCCGTTGGGGTTGAATTGGAGCCGTTGGAGACTTCATTTCCCACCATAAATGCAGTTCTGCAGCTCCCCATTTTGAAACGCTCGAACCGTTTCGAAACACTCTTGAAATAGAAAGAGCCGTTGCAGTCTGATGCAGCACCCGTATCGAAATGCTGTTGGCCGTATCGAAACGCCTGTCCCCGTATCGAAACGTTCTACATTTAAAAAGTAGTTGGGAAATAGCCGTTGGGGGTTTATGACCGTTTAGGTCAATTCCACATAGGCGTATCGAAACGGTAGGGGCCGTATCGAAATGCTATGCAAAATCTCACTTAGAATAAAGTCCGTTTCGAAACCCGTTTCGAAACGTTTTGACACTGTAAGGACCTGTATCGAAACACCTAGGGGTGTTTCGAAACACCTGGATGGTTTTGTTGAATTTGGCTTTGAAAACACTTAGAACCCTTTTGAAATATCCCCTAAACATAGTTTCAAGTTGTTTGGACTTTAGAAAAGGTTTTTGAATTCTTTTTTAACTTTGTCCAAATCATTTTTCAATTATTATATCAAAACATTAGTTCTACAACCTCCCCCTTTTTGATATAATAAAACCAACTTGAAAAATTGTTTGGGATTCTCCCCCTTTAAGTTTAAAAATGTGAATAAGAGATGAAAAATTTGAAATCAATTAAAGCTTCCCCTTATTTATTTGAAAATAATCAATTAAAGCTCCCCTTATTTATTTGAAAATTCAATTTTTCAAAGCATTTCTCCCCCTTTTTGTTATATAAAAAAGAATTCAAAAGACATTAAGTTCAAAATAACTTAGGAGATTTGAAAAGATGACAAAAAATTAGAATTTTGGTTTTAAAATGGCTCCCCCTTACTCAAAGCATCATCAAAATGTTAGTCCAACATATATGATAATCTAGTTGAAATAAAAAAAATAAATCAAATAAAAGCAAAAACAACTAGATTTTTACCACACTTGAATCCAAGGGAGGATGTGAAGCCTTTCTTCTTCAAGTGCCTTTCTTTGTGGGCATAGAGCTCCCCCTCAATTTTTGACTTGTTGATCACTCTCCATCATACCTAGCAAAAGACAATCGAGTAATTTTTGGTATCCAAATTGCTTTGGATCCATAGATGTTAGTAACACAAAACTTAGTCCCCTTAGGAATCTATTTTTAATTTGATCCTTTTTAGTTGAAGTACTTAGTCCTTTTAGGACCCAAATACTTCTAAAAACTTTACCATTTACAAATCTAGGGGCACTAGATTGTCTTACATAAAAGTTTGATTTTCCAAAATTATTTTTCTTTTCAAGCTCTTTGGAAATCAAATCTTTTTCTTCTTGAACTTTGTGAAGCAAATTTTGTAAATCAAGACATTTTTGTTCAAACTCTTCTAGTTTTGCTTCAAGTTCAAGTTTGGTTTTAGAAATCAAATCATTTTGAATTTTCAACTTTGAAATCATTTTATTGTTTTTCAAAATGTGATTTTTAAACTCTAAAACCAAATCATCATAGACATCTTATAATTCATCAAAAGAATATGAACATGAAGTAGATGAATTAGAAGTTACCCTTGAATCTTCTTCGATGGATATAAGGCAAAGGTTGGCTTGTTCATCGTCGATGGAGTCCTTATCACTCCAAGTAGCCACATATGCCTTCTTCTTATGGCTTGAAGTACTTGCCCTCTTCTTTTTCATGGATTCTCGTTCAAGATCTTTCAAGGCTTTCTTCATGTAAGGGGCACACTTCTTGAAGAGATGGACTATATCTTCTTCTTCATCCTTCTCTTCACTTGAATCTACATGATGTCATGTGGAGGATTTGAGAGCAATGACATTTGTGTTGATGCCAAGCCCTTTGAGCTTATTCTCCCCCATAGCTCTAATCTCTTCCTTCTTCTTCTCCTCTTCTTTGTTCTTCTTCATAATTTGGTGAGTGAGAAGAGACCCCATGAGCTCATCAAGCTTCAAAGTCTTGAGATTCTTGGCTTCGATGATGGCGGTCCTTTTTGAGTCCCATGATCGGGAAGGGAGTAGATGAGCTTTCAGACAAGCTTCTCTTCCGGGATGGCTTCTTCATAACCTTTAAGACCATTGGTGATAGTGGAGAACCTATCAAACATCTTCTCGATGTTCTCTTTTGGATCCATCTTGAAGTTTTCATATGCTAGGTTGAGGAGCCCGATCTTGGCCTTCTTTACTTCGTCGGTTCCTTCGTATGTGACTTCAAGCTTGTCCCATACCTCCTTGGCACTCTCACAAGAAGACATCTTCTTATAGATGTTTGGGCCAAATAAACAAAATAAGATGTGCAAGGCTTTGTAATTAAGCTCCATCTTCTTGTGATCTTCGGCACTCTAATCTGCCTTGCTTTGTTGAGGTACGAACGGACCATCTTCTACTATGTCCCAAAGCTTGTAGTCCTTTGACTTTATAAAGAACTTCATCCTTGTCTTCCAATGGTCATAGTGTGTTTTGTCGAAGAAAGGCGGTTTGTCAATGGATTGCGCCATTGAGCCGGTTGAGTGAAATGATGATCGAGCTTTTCGGGTCTTCTCAATAGGATGTTAATCCTCTTTGATTGAGCCAAGCTCTGATACCAATTGTTGGGTTTTTCGGTGCTCGATTCCTTCAACCGTTCTTGCTCGCCAAGTGGTGGAGAAGTGGATTTTGGGTGAAAGAGGTGTGGAAGCTAAAAGCGATAAAGACAAAATGATTTATAGTGGTTCAACCTTCTAACCAAGGTCTACATCCACTACCTTAGCTTCCCACTAAGGATTTCCAATCAATCAACTATTAATTCGTCCCCTTTTCTAGGCTTAGGAGGAAACACTTACAAACCGGTCAAGCTTTCTACCCAAAACCTTGATCAAACCCTCTTTATAAGAGATAAAAAATACGCAAACTTAAATCCCTCTAATAGGTATTTGTTTGCACAATAAAGCTCTCACCCAATCCTAAAACACTTGAGCAAATCTAACAATTTTGGCTCACTAGTGTTTGTCTATACAATAAATTGACACTTAAGCACTGAGACAATTTCTTGATCATATGTTGTGTTACAATTGAAGCATTAACTAGTACTAGATGCTTGAAGGTCCCTTTTATACTCCTTAATGAGTTTGTAGCCGTTACTAGCTGTAAGGGTTAAATTGGAGCCGTTGGAGACTTTATTTCCCACCATAAATGTAGTTCTCCAGCTCTCCATTTCAAAATGCTCGAACTCGTTTCGAAACACTCTTGAAATAGAAAGAGCCGTTGCAGTCTGATGCAACACCCGTATCGAAACGCTGTTGGCCGTATCGAAACGCCTGTCCTCGTATCGAAACGTTTTTCATTTAAAAGGTAGTTGGGAAATAGCCATTGGGGGTTTATGACCGTTGAGGTCAATGTCATATAGGCGTATCAAAACGGTAGGGGCCGTATCGAAACGCTAAGCAAAATCTCACCCAGAATAAAATCCGTTTCGAAACCCGTTTCGAAACGTTTTGACACTGTAAGGACCTGTATCGAAACACCTAGGGGTGTTTCGAAACACCTAGATGGTTTTGTTGAATTTGGCTTTGAAAACACTTAGAACCCTTTTGAAATATCCCCTAAACATAGTTTCAAGTTGTTTGGAGTTTAGAAAAGGTTTTGAATTCTTTTTAACTTTGTCCAAATCATTTTTCAATTATTATATCAAAACATTAGTTCTACATCTAGTCGATGCATCGATTAAAACCGTAAAATATCTAGATGATATGTAAGAAAGGTGTATGAGCCCACATATATCACCCTGTATTCGTTCCAGAAAATTAATAGGTTCATAATCTATTTTAGCTGGTGATAGTTGAATAATTAATTTGCTTTTAAAGCAAGCATCACATGAAAAACACTACTTTGAGGAATCTATTAATTATTCAATGAATAACCACATGAAGTGTCAATAACTTTTCGCATCATAATTGAACCGAGATGGCCTAACCGATCATGCCAAATAATAAAGTTATCAGTAAACTTCTGGTTTACAATAGCATTAGCTTCAATTTGTACTAATTCTTGTGTAGTGTAATCCGGATGGCAGTGCATGTGATTTTGTCAAGATTTTCTTATTACCATGGGTTATACTCGTATATGGAGATAATCAGTATCCCCTTGACTAATAGTCTCAATATGATATTCATTTTCTACGAATATCTTTAAAATTCAATAAGTCTCTTTACAACTTTGACGAGTATAACACATTGTAAATATGGAATAGAGTTCCATTTGGCAATAACATATTTGCTCTTCCGGAGCCTTTTATGATATTAGTATTTCCGGATATAATACTCGCATTATTCCCTTGGGTTTTAAATAGGAAAATATGCATAATTATGCACCTTCAATATGTTCTATGATATTTGTTCTTTGAGCTCAAAGAACTAAATTTTCTGAAAGAGCCCTTTCTGGTATTTTTCTTGGTTATGCTTCTGGTATTAAAGGTTACAACGTTTATGTTTTACAAACACGAACCATTGTCATCTCAAAAGATGTGATTTTTCATGAAATTCTTTTTCCTTTTCACTCCATTTCTTATAAAGATTCTATCATTGATCCTTTTCCATCTCTTTCATTGCCTAATGTTGCTACTGATGTAGTTCAACAATCTTTTGTTCCTCTAAATCCTCAACATTCTCCAAATTTTGTTTTTTCAGATTCCACTTCTCATGATTCTGTTACTCCTGAGATTGGACATTTTACAGATAGTGCAAATGGCAACTTAGCTGAACTAATTGTTGATGATCTTGGAGTTAATCAGCTTATTCATCATCATGTAGTTGATGTCCTTAATGATGCAGCCAACGTGCCTAATGACAACGTCTATGATGATCATGCACATCATGCACACAACGTACCTGATGCCCATGCATACAACGTACCTGATGATCATGCCCATTATGTACCTACTGATCCTACACACAATTTGCCTGATGATCACGTACCTGATGATCAGGCACCTGATGATCATATACACAATTTGCCTGCTAATGATGTTGTCCCTGAGCAACTTGCCAATCCTGAAAGACATCCAATTGATGATGCTCCTATAGTTCCTGTTAGACGATCAACTCGAGTTTCTACAAAGCCATCCCACCTTCAGCAATATCACTGCAATAATGTAGCTTCAATTCCACGGTATCCAATTGAAGAATATCTTTCTACTACAAAGTTGTCTCCTTCCTATAAATCCTTTGTTGCAAATATCACTTCTTCATATGAGCCATCTTATTATCATCAAGCAGTAAAATTTCCTCAATGGAGGCATGCGATGGAAGAAGAATTACAAGCTATGGAATCCAACAAAACATGGTCTGTTGTCCCTCTACCAGAAGGAAAGCAAGCAATTGATTGTAAATGGTTTTATCGTATAGTGTATAAAGCTAATGACACCATTGACTGAAATAAGGCTCGGTTAGTAGCAAAGAGGTTCACTCAAATCAAAGGTATTGATTATACAGACACTTTCTCCCCAGTTGCTAAAATGACTTCTTTCAAGGTCCTACTTGCCCTTGCTGCTGTGAACAATTGACATTTTCTACAACTTGATGTTCACAATGCTTTCCTTAATGGTACACTTACTAAAGAAGTTTATATCAAGCTGCCATTAGGCTATTCTTCTGCAACTAAAGAATCAAATTCAGTCCGTCGATTACACAAGTCTATCTATGGTCTAAAGCAAGCTTCTAGGCAGTGGTTTCAAGCTTTTTCGCAAGTTGTATTGTAGTTTGGCTTTGCTCAATCCCCTTCTGATCACTCTTTGTTTACCAAAGGATCTGGCGACAATTTGCTTGTTCTTATTGTCTATGTTGATGACATAGTTCTTGCAGGCAAAAACATGGAAGAACTTATTGTTGTTAGGACATTCCTGCAACAGCACTTTAAGTTACGAGATCTTGATACCTTGCGTTATTTTCTCAACTTTGAAATTGCCCGTAATTCTACAGGCATTTCATTATCTCAAAGGAAATATGCCCTTCAGTTACTCGAGGATACATGTGTTTTAGCCAAGAAACCTGCCATTACTCTACTTGTTTCTCCCTCCAAGTTAAGCTTACATGAAGGAGAATTATTACCCAATCCTCAACAATATCGAAGATTGGTTGGTCGATTACTATATCTCACGCACACAAGACCTGATATTACCTATGTTGTCCATATTTTGAGTCAATTTGTTTCAGCTCCATGCAAGCCACATCTTCAAGGAGCTTACCATTTGCTATCATATGTGAAAAAACACCTGGTCTTGGCTTATTCTTTTCAGCTATATCAGATTTACAGCTCAGTGGGTTCGTAGATTCAAATTACAGTGCATGCCCTGATACATGTTGGTCTATAACTGGTTACTCCATGTGCATTAGAAGCAGTATCATTTCTTGGAAATCAAAGAATCAACACATTGTTAGTCAATCCTCTTGTGAAGCAGAATATAGGGTTATGGCTACTGCAACCTGTGAATTAACATGGCTTGCTTTGCCCATGTCTTCATTTCAGATTCATGTTCCTTTGGCTTCCTTATACCGTGACAACCAATATGCAATTTAGCTGGCAACTAATCAAAATTTTCATGAAAGCACGAAACATATTGAGGTCGATTGTCACTTCATTCGGGGCAAAGTTCGCGATGGCTTCCTCAAGTTATTTCATGTACGATCCAACAACCAACTTGCAGATATCCTAACTAACGCACTACACACTCCCGCCTTTGAGTTGTTTGTAAACAAGATGGGGCTCATTAATATCCATCAGTCTCCATCTTGAGGGGGGATGTTAAGGATAGTTGATAGTTGAGTTAGATAACATAAGTTAGTTATTCTGTTAAGTTCCTTTTTTCATTACCTCTGTATTATAAATGCAAATATTAGCTTTGTAATTCATTGATTCGATTCATTCTTCTGAATAAAAGAAATCTCTTATCCTTTCTTTCAACCCATAATATAAACTACACAGATTACTGGATTTTATAATATGTAACACCACAACTCCACGTTGAAAAACTCTAAGCAGTGGCGGAACTTGGTGATAGAGTTTGGGGGGGCCAACGTAATTTTTAAAAAAATTTAAAGTTTTAGATTAAAATTTTCAATAATTTTTGAAGGATTCAATTTACTTTTTTTCTAAAAGTTTAGAGTCTAACTAAATTTTTTGAATTTTTAAGAGACTTAATGAGACTTTTAATAATTATGGTAAAGATTTAATTAAAAACATTCAAAAAATTTGAAGCTTAATCTAAATTTTTAAAAAAGTTGTGGGGGCCAAATTGATATTTTTTGAAAATTGCAAAGATCTAAATTTAAATTTTTTAAAATTTGAGGGGGCCGTGGCCCCCACATGCCCCTCTTGTGTTTCGCCCCTGACTCTAAGGATGCATTAGGTTATATGGAAGGTATAATTTATATTTGTCGAATATCTTTTGTGAGATAAAACTGTAAATTTTTTGAATTAAAGCGTAAAAAACCTTACGAGTTAGGGGTAGGTCTTTATAAATATATATGAACAATCAGTAACAAAAATAATGAAGTGTTGTATGGTAGATAAGGATGGATTACGATGGTGTTAGGGCTAGTAGTGCTTCTAAAAATTTTAAATTCTTATATATTTTGAAAATATTTTTATATTTTATATTGAGATCTTGTACTTCAATAATTTTTAAATTTCATATAATTTTATTAAATATAAAAATACTCATCCATAATATCGTCTCTTACGGTAGAAGTTACTTCTACAACAATAATGCTATTGTCATAATTTTTATCAAATAATGTTCTGAGTATGACCAGATGATAAAATACACTTGTTTTGAGGAGATATTGAGATAAAAAATCATCTTCCTCTTTTCGTTGTCCCTTTCTATGTCCTAACACTAAAAAATAGTAAAAAATTAAATTCCAAGCCCTAACACTAAATTCTAAGTCCTAAACCATACACTCTATACTCTAAAAAATACACTTTACTCCAAATTCCCTAAACCCTAATCACAAAGCCTCGGTAAGGATATCCTTGATATCTATGGCCTATGGTATTAATATCCTGGCCTCAGTTTGATAACAAGAATGTGCAATGAATTCCTTTTCCATGAAATGTCAAATGTCTTGCCTATCGTAATAGAAGAGACTTCATTTCCGGTGACAGAAAAATGCAGCTTAAACACTTCACATGTAAGTTCATGTGTTGAGTACCTCAAATTCATTCCCAATGAGATTTGATTCCTCAGTTTGAATTCCTTTCTTGTCTCACTTTTATTCTTTCTTACAGATAAATGATCTTAACACAAAATTCAGAACTTGATTGGCTTGCTTTTTCATTGTCTCTATGCTGATATTTATTTTCAGTTGCTTTGTGCAAAACCAGGATGTCTATAGCTTTTTTGTGTTGTTGGAGGAAGGAAACACTAATCCAAAATGTACACCACATTTAACCTTTTTTGATCCTCTTAGAAGTTCCCTTTTCATCTAAAAACCAGATATGTTTAGATTTGAAAGTGGATAGTGAGGATCCTTACTCATCTTGCCTTCTAGACATAAACATTGAGAAAGAGATTCCCGACATACTTACATCCAACGATGAAACTGTTGGAAATTCAAAAGCTGAAGGTGTACTAACGGTAAGTTTGATATTCCTATATTTATAGCATGAATTTTAAAGCAAAATTCTCCGTTTTTAGAGGGCATATTCAGTGAAATACAAACAATACATGTAGTATGGAATATACAAAATTTAATTATTAAGTCATCAAAACATTGTTGGTTTTCCTTGGGTCTTGGTACTTCTTTTTCTATTTCAATTTTGATGCTAATGGTAGATCTCAATGTAACAGCATTTGCAGACGGTGCTGCAGAGACAATCAAGCTTAAATATAGGTGAGATTTCATGTAGCTTTGAACTGTTAATGTGTTGTTTTGCATGTCTGTAAGCATATTCCAATACCTATTTGGAACAATAGTGTCCCTTCTCCCTATCTTCCTCTTAATCGATGGAATCATTTCCCATTTCCTTGATTTGGTTAGTGATTTCTTTATTTTACATAAGACTTGCTAGTTCCTTTTAAACGAGAAACAAGAGAGCATACAAAAGTATGGTGGTTTGACATTTAAACTTTCATTTTTCAATGAGAATTACAGTAACTAGCAGAAAACAGAGGTCCCCATGGTGATCTGTTCACATTGATTGCTATTAGAGTAGAAAAAACATGTTAATCTTCTTGGAACCACTCCCACATGCCTAAACATTGACCTTAAGAGGATTAAAGTTGAAAAAGAGTTTGATTTGACATATGTAATTCCAGTCAACTGACCATTGAGAACAAATGAACCAAATGCCTATAATGAATAAAAAATTGTGATACTTGATGATTCCATTTGTTTAACTATTAACTCCATAGGGTTTTGAAGAATTCAAAGATTGAACTTTATCTAGTCATTTCTCCTGATCAGTGAACTTTGTTTTTTTTAGCTATATGAGTGTTCTTGGAATTGTATGCTACCTTTTATCTGCAGTATTTTTGCATTTCACATGTAGGAACCATCTAGGTCATTTGGTTATACAGACACTTTTTCACAAACGGTTCCATTCAGTAAGATCTTATTCTCCATTAGCATCTTTGAAATAACCCAATTAAAAATCAAATCCCATGGTTCTACTGTGATTGAGGAGTGAAGAAATATGTTACTAATTTGGAATCCCTATATAACCAAAAGTGAATATTTATGGACTAGTAGACTACTATGAGGGAAATATTTTGCTTTGAACAAGAGAGGTTTGGGATGTTAGGGAGGTCAAACTCAAATTCAACTACTCAATTATAAGAAATCGAGCTCATTTTTATTTAGTTATACAAGCTTTATTGATATAGTTTGAGCAATTTGATTTTCATGTCCTGAATTTTGAATCTAGCTCGAGTTTCTTACAACTTGTACTCTGCACATCTTGGATACGCCCCTAGCCCCCTACTACCTGACAGAAACTTTGAAATTAGGTTTGCTGGATTTGTTGTTGGCTTCTTGCAGTAATGCAGCACATAATATTCGAATTCTACCATAAGGTGTCCTAGTACTAACATCAATCAGAATAGGTCCCTTTCAATTAATGACAATATGACATTGATTCTTTCTTTGGTTCAGATCAAGTTTGGGGACATTGATATTGATTTATCTGACATTGAGAGTTAAGACAAACTATTGATAGGTTCAGTCTACGTTAACCAGTATGTTCAGTTTTTTCTTAGATTTCCATGTTGAGTATTTTCTTGAGAGCTTATATGTTTTGAGAACAGATGCTTAATGTCTACCTTTTGGGGACATTGATATTGATTTATCTGACATTGAGAGTTAAGACAAACTATTGATAGGTTCAGTCTACGTTAACCAGTATGTTCAGTTTTTTCTTAGATTTCCATGTTGAGTATTTTCTTGAGAGCTTATATGTTTTGAGAACAGATGCTTAATGTCTACCTTTTGAATGTAAATGTTTTCTTTTCCCATTGTAAGTATCATCGGTGATTCAGTAACTCGTCTTATGTTAATAATTTGGTAGAAGAGAGTTCACGGTTCCGGAGATGGAAATTTTTTGGTTTAAATTGTGCCTAGAACTGGATACGGTAATTTTGAAGGGCATGCCACATTGAACGAATACAAAAAAACTTCTTTCTACACATTTAACCGACTTATTGGTGTTAGACATCACACCACCAATAAACTATACAAAATTTTTGATTAAGTAGAGAAATTACATTTTCAATGATTCGAATCAATACAAAATGGGACAACAAGTCACTCGGTCAATTAGTAAATCTTATAAACTATCCAAATTTAACTCTATTTGACAATAATAAAATTAAATTTAATATAGTATTTTCTGCGTCGCACACATGATTTTAATGGATGAGCCTCTCAGCGTGAATTTTTTGTATACACAAGGTCTCTGTAGTAGCCAATTTCGTCCGGGCCTATCTCATTACAATCCAAAATATCCTTACCCATTAAAACCCAATGCTTAAACCAATTAACCCATTTAACCTAAGCCCAGATACCAACAAAGCCCTAAACTTAACCTAAACCTAATTGTTGCCTGCAAAAGTGATGCGCAATTAGCGTGCAAGTATACACGGTGCCAAGTTATAGTATTTAAGATATCGTCTCCACAGGGATTGTGACAACCTTTCGGAATTCACTTTTCTACACAAGTAAAAATTAAAAACACAAATATTAGGTGTTGGTTTGATTAAAGCTAAACTAAAGCAAATTCAGATATTAGAGTGAGAGAATGGGCCGGTATTAGATGTTTCGTAGTGTGGAGAATTGATGTATTGTCTCAGCACAGTTTTGCTGATCAACTTAACAACTTCAGCCACCGCCCAAAAGTATGCCTCAGCAGGCGCCCGCCTCGGCATATATGTGTGAGATCGCCTGGGCAGTTAAGCGATGATTTAAGGTTCGGCAAGACTCCCTTCTATGACTCTATCTTCTACCGAAGCTTGAAGTACTATTAACGAACACGTCTTGGATGATACCTCCCGACGTGAATCTAAGGGAGAACATCAACCGATTGTGGATCCTTCTTTAGCCGCTGAACTTCTTAACTTATCTCTAAGCCGAAGTAGCTTTACCATATAGTTGGATAAAACCGTGTTTACTCGTTTCGTGAGTTCAACTCTCTTGATATTGAACAAATAGATTGTCGCTCTATTCTCTCCTGATAAAGAATTAGACAATGAAGAACCAAGAGTAAACAAACCTTGAATTTTATTGCAAAACTGAAATCCTAAACAAATACAAGCAAACTCTCACAACTACTACACAACCAACCCTTAGCCCAAGGTAAGGTTTAGAACATGGTGGGTTCAGACGACACTAGGGTTTCGACAAGAAGGAGTTTCTCTCAAATCTCAATTGTCTTCTCTCCTTTAAGTCGATTACATATATATAGGGGAGAAGCCTAGGCCTAAGTCGATTTAGGGTAGGAATACTAGTTAGAATATGATAACAACTCATTAAAAGATCATTAAATTTTCCCAGATTCTCGTTTGACTTTTTCCAACTTGACTTTGACCTTGGCTTTTCTTTGTCTACTGGCTCCAATGCACGTGCAAATGGTCTCTAAAAATCAGGCCTGATGAGATCTTTCTATCGCATACCACTTTGTGTTTTTCCACTCTTCCTTGAGTTGGTGCCACAACAGCACTATGTTGACTGCCTCGGTAGAGGTGTAGTCTGGTGTGCAAGGGTTGGCACAGCTCGTCATTCTAGTCTTCTCCTCCTCGAACAGCTCTCCAGATGGTCTATCAGCTTTCTCAATCAGATTCCAGCTTCCCCTCTGCTGCCTCAGCGGCATCTGCCTGGGCGGGTACCTGCGCACAGTTAGAAAACACGCTTGAGCAGTATCTTTTAGATAAAAACAATTAAGTGCATTGAATAAGGCAAAATACCTAATCTATGCAGTTTTGTGTATGTTTACCTAATAAATGCAACTAAAAAAAGCTTAAGAACAACAATAATTGAGCTAAACTAGGGCATAAATATAGGACTTTTGGACACTTAACACACCCCCAAACTCGAACTATTGCTTGTCCTCAAGCGATCTAGTCTAATAATAACATGTCAAAACTTAAAATCATATGTAAACTAAGTCGAGAAATCATCTTGAGAAACCTTTACATACCGTGTAGATTTACGTCTAATTAGCAAACTTTCGAATGACAATAGACTTACCCGGAACCGAACTATGTATCTCATGAGTGTGTGTGTTCCTTGTGATAAGAATGATTCTTTGGCTTCTAAGTAAACTTTCAATAAACACCTTAATTCCCTTGGATTTCACTCTAGTTTCTTTTGCAAATTAACCATTAGTACCGATGATAGGCATTTCTAATGATTTCATTCATTTTTTTTCTCTAAAGCCAGTTTCGGGCACCTCTAGCTTATCCTAGAGCTAGTTTCGGGCACCTCTAGGACGTATATTTTTTTTCTTGTTTTTTTTTGAAAACATCAAGTTCTACCCAAGTTTACTAGGTAAAATACCTAAGTTTCCCAAAAGTCCTAAAATCAAACTAGTCACAAAGAGTGTTTTCTTTAAGTTCAGACCATAGTAAGATTCTAAGTTAACCTAAAGTCATGCCAAGGTTGCCGCCTAGGCGGGCCGTCTGCTGCGGCGGGTAAAGGATACTCAAGAATTTTCGTCAAACTTAAGAATTCATTAGAATTTAAATAAAGGCATGTTACATTATATCCTAACCTAAATGCAACTAAAAACAAAATAGAAATATAAAAATAGAAGAAAAACAACAAAAGAAAAATTAGATGACTAATTCCCCCCCCCCCAAACTTGAGAGGAGCATTGTCCTCAATACATGCCTACATACACAAAAATTTGCATAGATTAGATAAAAATAAAATAGAAGAAGGGGAGAGAAGCTTAGATTGATGGTGTCTCAGAGGAGGTTTCATCATCATTGGCTATGAGCACCCTCTTTCAGGCTGTCCTTTTGAAGCGTTTGGCCGCCCTCACCGGCTGTTGGCGGGAAGGTGGATTTGGTTCTACTTTCTTCATGACTTCCTGTTCGCCACCGTCTTCGCTGTCTAGGCAGACTTCTTCGGTGGCAGGGTGCGTTCTTTTTGTACCTGGGGAGAACGACGGCTCAAGTTTCCTTGTTACCGACCAAACTGTGTCTTCCCAAACTGAATCGTCTGACCATGACTTAAAGAAGGTGGATTCAGACGGGGGCGCTCTGGAAGACTGCCCTTTTTCACAGACGGGGGCGCTCTATCTTCAGACTCCGAAAGTACCACCGTGGCTTTCGGGGCTGGAGAAGCTTGGGGCTCTGTTTGGCCACTTCAGTATTGCCGAGCGGCGAGAGCTGAGCGGCAGCATCAGTATTGTCGGGCGGCGGGAGCTGGGCGGCAACATCAGTACTGCCAGGTGGCAAACTTCCGTCGATGATGTTGCTTGACTGCCTCTGTCGAAATTTTCTGGAAGGCTGGTTGGTTACTGGATGTGGCCATTGATAGGTTGTGAGACAGTTGAATTTTATATACAAGAAGAAGAAAAAAAGGCAAAAAAATTAGAAAGATTACAAGATCAAAGAGAATTCAAGAAATAGCAAGGAGGTGAAAGTGAATGTGGACGGATGGAATTGGAGAGTTTATATAGTTGTTGGGAGAGGCTGTCGTCTCAACATTAAACTCTGCCCGTTGGCGGGTTTCTACCCATTGGCGGGTTGGTTGGCGGGTAAATGTTAGGCTGTTGTTGGGCTTGGGTAGATGGGTTCACTTTTTGGACTCTTGATTCTTGAACTCCTTAAAACAAAAACAAAATAAAATAATAAAATGCAGAAAGAAATAAAAACTAAAAATTTAAAAATTCTAAGTCTACGAAAGCATAAAAATTGTGGAAGATAAAAATAAAAATTATGTTACTCTAGGAGTGCATTGGCATGCATCTCATATAGTAACTACTCCCTTGTCTATTTGAGCTTGAGGGGGTCGCTTCCGATACTTCTTGTAATCCACCCGCACCCTCCATCGAGTGACTATTTTGCCCATAAAAGGGTGGACCATTGTGTTTGCAACTGCTTGCTTTTGCATTATCATGGTAGAGGTTCTTTTCTTCCTCGTTCCCTTGTAGTCCATGTGTACCTTCCACCTTGCTGTTTTTCCTGGAGGCATGAATGTGTGATTAGGAAAAATCATATCAATATCCAACCATGTACTTACCTTATCGTCGAAGTTCGTTATGGTGGAAAGTAGCCTTTGCTACCGAGGCAACTGCTGCGGCAACCAGTTGTTGTG
This sequence comes from Hibiscus trionum, assembly GCA_030270665.1. NCBI lineage: Eukaryota > Viridiplantae > Streptophyta > Magnoliopsida > Malvales > Malvaceae > Hibiscus > Hibiscus trionum. Next base: position 10,976,534 of record BSYR01000052.1, read on the forward strand.
GAAATCTTCTGTCATGATGCGGCGCAGGTCAAGAGAAAGCCCAATTTTATGAAGAGCGTTGTGAACACCATTTTCTTAGGTCTCTCAACCATCTCCATCAGTAGAGATTCTATTGGCTTCAACTCTATCGGTGTTGGTTTCTCAAGAAATACCTGCAATGGAAAATGTGATTTTTCAAAGAATTCAAAAGGTTTAGCTATTACCGGCTCATATTCCGTTAGCAAAATATTTCCTTCGTGTTGCTCCTCTATGTGGTCGTTCAATTGCCTAAGAAAAGGTAGATGAGAGCAATCTACAGATTCCTCAACTATTGAGGCAGGTGTAGCTGCCGAGGCATAGCTCTGTTTAGGTTCCTCAGTCCTTGATAGAGCAATCTGTTGCATAGGCTCATCAATGTGTTCTTCGTATTGCTCTACGTCTTCTTACCTTTGGATGTTAGTGTCCATGAGACGTATTTGTTGGTGATTAATGGTTGTCGAGGTAGAGGTTTCCGAGGCATCATGTTCATCCATGGTATTAATGGGGACCAAATTGCTCAAAAGTGCATCCACCTTGACAATTCTTGCGTCCATAGAAGCTGACAATTCTTGAGTGAATGCAATGAAAGCTTGGTGCGTGTCTTCCAAGGATTTTGATTGCTCTTGAGGAGAACTGCATTTCCAGGGCATGTCTGCTGCTACAACAGCAAAATTGTCATGGTAGGAAAAATTTTGAGCATATTAGTCGTACCATGAATAATCTTGATGTTGGTCCCATCTCGGTTCGTCCATGTATACACCGAAAAGATGAGGGCAACATTCGAACTCATGATTTCCTTCACAAAAATTGCAAGAATTTTCTAACATCAACTATCGAGTGGTTTTTCTTGACATGTTGATGCCCTTGACTTGTATTGCACTTGAAATATTTTTTTCAAACAAAAGAAAACTGAATAATGTAAGAAAATAAAGATAAGTGCAGAAAAATAAAAATAAAAGTTGTACACCAATCCCCGGCAACGGCGCCAAAAACTTATTATGTGTAAAAGTGATGCGCAATTAGCGTGCAATTATACACGGTGCCAAGTTATAGTATTTAAGATATCGTCTCCACAGGGATTGTGACAACCTTTTAGAATTCACTTTTCTACACAAGTAAAAAGTAAAAACACAAATATTAGGTGTTGGTTTGATAAGAGCTAAACTAAAGCAAATAAAGTAAATTGAGATATCAGAGTGAGAGAATGGGCCGGTATTGGATGTTTCGTAGTGTGGGGAATTGATGTACTGTCTCAGCACAGTTTTGCTGATCAACTTTAGCCATCGCCCACAAGTATGCCTCGGCAGGTGCCCGCCTCGGTAGAGATGTGTGAGATCGCCTGGGCAGTTAAGCAATGATTCAAGGTTCGGCAAGGCTCCTATCTATGACTCACTCTTCTCTCGAAGCTTAAAGTACTATTGGCGAAGACGTCTTGGATGGTACCTTCAGGCACGAATCTATGGGCAAACACCAACCGATTGTGGATCCTCTTTTAGCCGCTGAACTTCTTAACTTATCCCTAAGCTGAAGTAGCTTTACCCTATGGTTAGATAAAATCGTGTTTACTCGTTTCGTGAGTTCAACTCTCCCGATATTGAACAAATAGATTGCCGCCCTCTTCTCTCCCGATAAAGAATTAGACAATGAAGAACCAAGAGTAAACGAACCTTGAATTTTATTGCAAAACTGGAATCCTAAACAAATACAAGCAAACTCTCACAACTACTACACAACCAACCCTTAGCCCAAGGTAAGGTTTAGAACATGGTGGGATTGGATGGCACTAGGGTTTAGACAAGGAGTTTCTCTCTAATCTCAATTATCTTCTCTCCTTCAAGTCGATTACAAATATATAGGGGAAGAACCTAGGCCTAAGTTAGTTTAGGGTAGGAATACTAGTTAGAATATGATAACAAGTCATTAAAAGATCATTAAATCTTCCTAGATTCATGTTTGACTTTTTCCAACTTGACATTGACCTTGGCTTTTCATTGTCTGCTGGGCTCAATGCACGTGCAAGTGGTCTTTAAAAATTAGGCTTAATGAGCTCTTTCTATCGCATACCACTTTGCATTTTCCACTATTCCTTGAGTTGCTGCCTCGATGGCACTCTGTTGACTTCCTCGGCATAGGTGTGGTCTGGTGTGCAGGGGTTGGCACAGCTCATCATTCTAGTCTTCTCCTCTTTGACCAGCTCTCGAACAGCTCTCTAGTTGGTCTATCAACTTTCTCAATCAGCTTCCAGCTTCTCTTCTGCTGCCCTCTCGGCGGCATCTGTCTGGGCGGGTACCTGCGCATAGTTAGAAAACACACCTGAGTAGTATCTTTTAGATAAAAACAATTAAGTGCATCGAATATGGCTGACTATCTAATCTATGCAGTTTTGTGTATGTTTACCTAATAAATGCAACTAAACAAAGCTTAAGAACGTCAATAATTGAGCTAAACTAGGGCATCAATATATGACTTTTGAGCACTTAACACTAATCTAACCCTAAACCATAATGAAAACCCTAGCTGCTAGTCACCAGTATGTTTCCGTTGCGGCCACCGTCATTAGCGACCGCCACAGCCGTCAACTGAAATCCTAAAATAACCTCTATTCATGAATCCCAAATCTTCTGTCAAAAGCCTAAGACCTAAGCCATATCTTGAACAACTTTTCTGTCATACTAACCCCTAGTCGTCATCATCATCTACACTCCTACACTCACCAACTTAACCGACAAAGTATGAAAAATTTTGAGCATTAAATGAAAGGCCGGGCTACCAAACCTCTCTTTCTCTATATAATCTGACCTACAGCAAAGAAAAAAAATGGAGGATTTAGACAGAGATTTTGGAGACTGAGAAAGAGAAAAATAGAGAGAAAAAAGGGAAAATCGAAAAAGAAAAAAAAAGATAAAAAGGTAAAGGTAAAAACCTTTCGGTTTATGTTGAATCTATGCAATTAATTAGGATGTGTTTAGAAGAAAACCGATGGTAGATACGTGTTTAAGGGGCTTACCCGAGTCGATCTGTGTCTTCACTAACAAGTCTTCCTCAAGGAACAAGTCTTCACTAAGAACAACAAAACCACTCCCTTTAATAGGAGATAGAGAGCCATCAGCCATCTTAATTGAGCTGTCAGAACTAATAAATGTAAAATTGAAAAATAATTCCCTAATATCAGTCATGTGATCTGAGGCCCCAAAGTCAATGATCCAAGGTGAGGCAGCCTTGGTGGAAAGAAGTGCAGTAGGTAAAGAGTGGCTGGAGTTACCTGCTTTTTCTACTAGTGCTAAATTCCCATCACTAGGCTTTTTAAACCTGTCAAATAACCTGTGAAGCTCCTCCATTTTTTGCTTAGAAAAAACACTCAAACTAGCACTAGTTGCTGCATTAGACTATGATTTTCTAAGAGCCTTGTCGGTGTATGATTTTCAATCTGCTGGTTTTCCATGTACTTTCCAGCATTGTTCCTTCAAGTGCCCCATCTTCTTGCGGTATTGACACACAATTCTTTATTTTTTTGGTTTTAGACGAAGTTTGAGTGACAAGACCAAAAACATCGAAAAAATCCTCCAAGCCTGCAGAATTTTCTACTATAGATTTTTGCTCAATGAATTTCGATGAATTATCCATGTTAATTTGTCGAAATATGATAGATTAGACTGATACCATGAAGAGAAACAAAAACATAAATGTAATGCCCTAAAACACACCCTAGAAGTATTCAAGCTAAGTAATCTAATGAAACTAGCTCAATCAAGTTTGAACCTATGATAATTAGAATATTCAGTGACTTAAATGAAAGGACATGAAAACTTGGTGACCAAATTAAAAGGACCAAACTGAATTAAATAGGAAAATAAAGGAATTCATGCTAAAATCCTTAATTCCTAAGTGCCCTTGATTAAGTATATGATTAGTGTCTATTTAAGGGGTAAAATGGTAATTTCCCAAACCTATTAAAATGAGATATCATCTTCATCTTTCTCCATTAACTGAATAGATAAGAAGTTAGAGTGAGAGAGAAAGAAACGGTGAGAGAAAATACCATTGTTAGAGCTTGGAAGCTTGAATGTGTTGCCATTCTTCATAGAAATCATGCGTGCATGTTAGAGAATGCAAGTCTTCCTTGTTACCTACTTGATTCAAATGAATTACTTGTTAATTGAGTCATGCTTGATATGGTTTTGATTGAACCTTTCTAGATGGTGAATTGATTAATAAGAATAGGATGGAACTAAGCTTGATCGAGTAGTATAATAGCTTGCATGAGAACCATTGCATGATTAATCATGAAAATTGAAGATAAAATTGAATGTTTGAATCGAATTGCATATGAATTGAATAGGAATCTTGCCGGAAAAACATGAATAGGAAATGAATTGATTCATTGAATGATTGGAAATAATTTCTAATTGCTGAAAATGGAACTAGTAATGAAACTAGTCACCTAGATGGTTTAATTGGCTAATAAGGACTATTTTGAAAGAATTAGTAAATTCGGGACTAAACTGGACAAAATTAAGGGCTGGAAATTTTATATAAAAATAGAGAAGAAGTTAAAATGAATGCTTGATATATTGAATTGCTTGATTAATAAGAAATTAGACTGTTTTAAAGTGTAAATTGGCATACTAGTGAAACAAGGACTGTTTTGAAAGATTGGTTAAATTAGGGACTAAAATGAACAATTTAGGGAATAAACTTGACATCTAAAAACATGGGGAAACAGGGTAAATAAGGTCTTAAAGGGCTGACTTGAATTTATAAGGATCATGGACTAATTTCCTAACTAAAATGAACTAAAATGCAAACTGGGCAGAATTGATATTGAAAACTGGTCTGCCTTTGTGTTAAAAAATGTATGAATTTATATGAAATAAAAATATGAGGCATATATGGTTGGAATGATAATTAAGTTAGCTTTCTAACGGTGTACACGGATTTAAATTTCAACATACGGATTAAAAGATATAAGCAATTTAGTAAGTGATATACAAATGACATGCATAAACAATATGGAACCATGTTAGTAATCCCTAGTTCGAATAGTATGACTTAAATTGGTCTTGAATAAAGTTTTACAAACACCTAAACTGAATAGATAACTTATAATAATCCTTAATCTCAAACAAGTTGATTGATATTGTTACTTGATAGTCAAGTAACTCATCTAAAGGATGAGTTTGAAAGTAGTAATTCTTTAAACAAATCGAATACTTACTTAGGATTCAAGTAGGTTATATAAGCCACTCTTATTTCATAAACATGAACCCCCTTTTGTTGGTTTAGAGCAAGTCAAAGAATTTAATAGGGGGACTATAACTAAAGGAAATTGAGTAGAATCTGACCTAATGAGCGATTATAATTTTTTTTGAATGGCTAATATATGTATATAAGTAATGGTTTCATGAAGTTAGTCTAGTCCTTGTCTTGAAATGGAATCATGTTCATAAGTTTGCTTAATTTGAATATGGCTATGAATCTAAGTACTTGAACTAGTTCTAGATGAATTAGAAATAGAGTGATTTTATATAAGATTAGCTTACTTTGGTTTCATTCGAATAGGACTAGAAGTCCTATATTTGCATACCTAATTTAACCTATTATGCATTAGAAGTTTAGACTTAATTTAAAGGGATTAAACATGTTAGTCTAATGGATTAAAAATAAGCTATATATGCGCACAATTGTTTTGAAATCAACTTGAATCAAACACTATTGATGAATTCGAATGCCTAAGATGAACTCATAATCTTGGATGTAAATTTTCTTGAATGAACATAATGGTAATTGAGTCAATTGGTTAACCAATAAAGAATGTTAAGCTTAATCAAATAGTCTACTAAGGTTACTTGCTAATCAAGTAAAATGAAAATTTTAGTTAATTTGCTTACACACTAGATTTATATCCCGAGTTGGTAGAAGCTTCACATATATGTAAATGACTCGTAAAGATTTGGATCTTGCCTTAAGTAGTAATCGATCATATGTACAATTGCTTGAATAAGAAGAAACCGATCCTTGAAATGAACTTGTTAATTATTCATAATAGATGAGCTGATTTGAATGTATCTATTGATTATATGATTTAGTAGTAAACTATCTTGAATGTGTATTGTGGATTGCTTGCTTGACTTATGTGAAGTAAAACCTTGAAATGAAATCCTTGAGCGTTATGTTCTTGTGAAATCAATTGAACTTGAACATTAACTAACACCTGACTTAAATTGATTAAAGTCTAGATGGGTTATACCTGAATAAAAGATCCCTAAAACTTGATAACTTGATAACTCGGTAGATTAGATACTACCTCACTAAGTACACTATGTACTTATCACTCTCATTTTCAATCTTCTGAAACTACATGTTTAAAGAGATCGTAAAGTTACCTTCCTTAAGCCCGAAGTAGAACACAAGCAAAGTCTAGAAGTATGACTTGGTATCTTTTTGTAATACTCCTAGTTGGTGGCGCCTAGTCTTGTGTTTAGATCATGCTAAGCCATGCATTTTGCTTGTATGTAAAACTTGTATATAGAACTTGAACTAATGATTTGTAATGTCTTAATAGTACCTTTTGATGTATATAAAGTTAAGGCCTCTTTGTAATGGTTTAACCTTGTCTTGATAAAATTTAAGTGATGTATGGCATATAAGCTTGATATGTTTAATTGTAGACTTGATCCTTAATGTTCCAAAGTTAGTTATAACCGATTTGAGAAGATAAATAATCACTTAAGTTTAGCTTGAATAATGTTCTATTCGAATAAGTTTAGAGTCCTAAAATATTGGCCAAGTCGAATGGAATATAATTCTAGATTGCTTGTTGAACTCAATATGAAGTGTCTTAAAGGTTTCAACTTGATAAAGTGGAATGTACATGTTAGTAACATGGTCTTGAAATGAATTAGATTCTAGCCATGTTGTTGTGTTCGATTGACTTGTATGATCTTATGTTCATATAGCAAACAAGTTGAATTTAAGTTACAAGTAAATTAACTAAGTGGTAGTCTAAAATGAATGTAATCTTAATCAAGATTTGTCGTAATGATAACTTGCTAGACAAGTAACTCGTCTATTAGAGATGAGTTCTAAAGGAAAAAGTTTTAAATGGCTCGTAATTTCATGTTTGCTTGCTTGTTTTCTTGTCTAACACTCATCGCTCTTAACTCGGGTTAGGGGTGTTACAATTTGGTATCAGAGCCTATGTTTAGTCGATTCTAGGACTAAACTGAGCGATCATGCATCATATAGGATAATTGTACCACCTAGGAGTTAAATTTTGTTTGGTGCTGGCAATTTGTAACCAATACAACTTTAATTAGTTTGATTGAAACTCAAAACGCGTGGAAGATCCCGAGTTGATAGTATATTATCTCTAAAGAAATTCAAGGGCGAATTTCTTTTTAAAGGTGGGGGGAAGAATTGTAATGCCCTAAAACACACCCCAAAAGTATTCAAGCTAAGTAATCTAATGAAACTAACTCAATCAAGTTTGAACCTATGTTAATTAGAATATTTAGTGACTTAAATGAAAGACATGAAAACTTGGTGACCAAATTAAAAGGACCAAATTGAATTAAATAGGAAAATTAAAACTATGCATGCTAAAATCATTAATTCCTAAATGCCCTGGATTAAGTCTTTGATTAGTGACTAATTAAGGGTAAAATGGTCATTTCCCAAACCCATTAAAATGAGATATCATCTTCATCTTTCTCCATTAACCGAATGAAAAGGAAATTAGAGTGAGAGAGAAAGAAATGGTGAGAGGAAACAACTTGGAAGCTTGAATGTGTTGCCATTCTTCATAGAAATCATGCGTGCATGTTAGAGAATGCAAGTCTTCCTTGTTACCTACTTGATTCAAATGAATTACTTGTTAATTGAGTCATGCTTGATATGGTTTTGATTGAAACTTTCTAGATGGTGAATTGATTAATAAGAATAGGATGGAACTAAGCTTGATCGAGTAGTATAATAGCTTGCATGAGAACCATTGCATGATTAATCATGAAAATTGAAGATAAAATTGAATGTTTGAATCGGATTGCATATGAATTGAATATGAATCTTTCCGGAAAAACATGAATAGGAAATGAATTGATTCGTTGAATGATTGGAAATAATGTCTAATTGCTGAAAATGGAACTAGTAATGAAACTAGTCACCTAGATGGTTTAATTGGCTAATAAGGACTATTTTGAAAGAATTAGTAAATTCGGGACTAAACTGGACAAAATTAAAGGCTGGAAATTTTATATAAAAATAGAGAAGAAGTTAAAATGAATGCTTGATATATTGAATTGCTTGATTAATAAGACATTATACTGTTTTAAAGTATAAATTGGCATACTAGTGAAACATGGATTGTTTTGAAAGAATGGTTAAATTAGGGACTGAAATGGACGATTTAAGGAGTAAACTTAACATGTAAAAACAGGGGGAAACAGGGTAACTAAGGTCTAAAAGGGCTGACTTGAATTTATAAGGATCATGGACTAATTTCCTCACTAAAATGAACTAAAATGCAAACTGGGCAAAATTGATAATGAAATTTGGCCTATCTTTGTGTTAAAAACTGTATTAATCTATAAGGTCTAAAAATATGAGGCATATATGGTTGGAAATATAATTAAGTTAGCTTTCTAACGGAGTAAACGAATTTAAATTTCGACATAAATATTAAAAGATATAGGTAATTTAGTAAGTGATATACAAAATGACAGGCAGAAACAATATGGAACCATGTTAGTAATCCCTAGTTCAAATAGTATAACTTGAATTGGTCTTGAATGAAGTATTACAAACTCCTAAAATGAATATATTGTAACACCCGGGTTTGGGGGTCGGGTGAAATTAAATTATTAAAATATAAATCTGGGCTTCATATTTTAAAACAAATAATTATATGTTGGGCTTGTTTTAAATCAAACCAAAGTAGCCATGGATTTTACACTATTGTAATTACCCATTTTCATTAAGGGTAAAAATGTCCTTTGGTATTTAAAAATAAAACAAAACAAATAAAACACTCATTTTCATCATTTCCCCCCATCATCTTCAAACCAACGACATATTTTCCTCCCCATTTCAAGTTACTATTCCATCTCCTTCTCTCTTGGTTCTTGAAGATTTTTGAAAGGTAATGATATTTTTGAGTTGTCCTTATCTTCCTCTCCATTTCTATACCATTAGTTTTCAATAAAACCTATTATATTACATTTTGAGGTTTTTGGGTTTTGAAATAAAAATGAAAACTTTGATAGCTTTTAATTAAGCTTTGATTTGTTGATGTTAAATAAGTTATTTATTATTCAAACGGTTCATCATATCTAATTTTACATGATTTTATAATGATTTTCGGATATGGGTTTTAGTGGGGTTTTAGGTGGTTCAAAGGTTGGTTTTTGGGGCTATTTATGAGTGGGAATTGATGGATGATGATTGTGTGATGTTTAAGGGTTAATTTGGAAGCTTATGAGTATGTTAAAAGTGTTGGAATCGATGGTTAATTGATGTGTGTTTGGGCTGCTCGAAAATGTTAGTTTAGGGTGTGTTCTTACTTGGCTAATTGCTTGAAAATGTGTTCCGGGTTTGCTTCTGTAACACCCGGGTTTGGGGGTCGGTGAAAATAATATTTAAATAATGGTTCGGGTTTCGGTTTTATAATTAAAATAATAAAATATTATTTTAGGCTTCATATATTCGAAGCAAACAATTATGTTGGATTTAAATTGTTTTGGAAATCAAATTCCATGGATTTTAGAATTTGAAGATGGTCATCTCATTAATGGATAAGTTGTCATTTCTTGGTCTTGTAAAATAAAACTCATTTTCATTTTATTTCAAATACCCAAAAATCACACCCATCTTCTTCCTCCCCATTTTTGAATGTGAGTTTCTCCTCCCCATCTCCCATCACTATTCCATCACCAATCTTACTTGTTTTTGAGGGCTTTTCAAAGGTAAATACATTTTCTTATTACCATCATCTTCCTCTTTCTCCCCAAGTAATTTGTTTTCATTAAAGCTAACTAGTTTGTATTTTAGAGTTTTGGGATTTTGAGTTAAAAATGCTATCTTTGTTAGCTTTAATTAAAGCTTTTGATTTATTAATGTTATGTGAGTTGTTTACTACCTATAAGGTCCAACATATCCGATTTTTGTAAGGTTTTATGGTGAATCCCGAAATGGGTTTTTAGAGGTATATTTAAAGTGTCAAAATTTGTGTTTTTGGGATGGTTTTGTGAGAAATTGATGGGCTGATGTTATAGTAACATTGGGTAGGTGTCTTTAGATGTTATTTGATGATTTTTGAGTAGTTATGGTGTTGGTTTGGATGGATTCCCGTAGCTACTGCTGTAAGTGATTTTTGGGAGTGGAAAATGGGAGTTTTTAAGGTGTCTATGTGGGGAAATGAAGGGTTGATGGTTATACTATGTGTGGGTAGTGTTTTGAACATGTTTAAGAGTGCTTTGGATGACTACATTGCTGATTTTTTATGGGTCTTTGTGGAAGTACGAAAATGAGATTTTGGAGGATGAACTTGGCTTTGAATTGTGAGAAATTGAAGTAGTTTTGTGTGTTGGTGTTAAACTTTGGGTTTGTGGCTGATTTTGAGGTTAATATATTGTTTTTGAATGATTAGAAGCAAGGGAAACCAATGGGGAAGCTTCGGGCTCGAATCCGGAAACTTGTATGCTTGGTGGGCTAGTCGGCTTGTGCTAATGGAGTGGTCGGTGAGTGGTTAAAATGTTTTAAATAGTTTTGAGCAATTGGTTCAAGCATGTGGACTAGGTTGGGATTGGTGGACCCACCTAGAGTTGGGATTAGAGTGGTAGCCTAATCCCAAGCTTTAGTTAGAGACCTTAGTTGATCTTTAAAGTGTTGATTTATGCATCTTGTTTAATTGTGTTTATGGTGGCTATGTATATGTTGTTATACATGTATGTTGAGGCATGGTTTGATGCATTGATACATGTATGTTGAGGCATGGTTTGATGCATTGATACATGTGTGTTGAGGCATGGCTTAATGCATTGTTATATGTATGTTGACGATAAACATGATAGAGATATACATATGTTTGAAATATGTTGTGATATTGTATTAATGATATACATGTAGTGTTGACATGTGAAATGATATTATGAGGTGATTGTATGATCCGAGGATCATGGTGAGTACATTTTAGGCATGGAAATGTGGTTTGTGCATGACGGTAGGTCATGGTGAGTACGTGCTAAGCACGGAAGTTGTTATGAAATGATATTGTGAAAGGTTAATGAAATGTGTAGTATTGGCACTAGTATGCTTGAGTACGTGCTAAGCACGGAAGTTGTTATGAATGGAGGTCTTATCTTGCAATCTTATGTGTTTTAAGTGTGTTTGCAATAGGGTGCATGCCTCTAGAGTGTATTTGTATGTTGTGTATGCTTCTTGGAGTCGTTTAGGGCCTTTAGAGTTGTTAAGAGATGCTTAAAGTTGGTCTTCGAAGGTTGCAGACAGCCAGTGTTTCAAAAAGGGCTGGGCCGTTTCGAAACGGGTAAGGCTTCATGGACCCCGTATCGGAACGCGTTTCGATACGGTTTGGCCACTGTGAGCCCCTGTTCCGATACGAGTTTCGGAACACTTTGGCTACTGGAAATCTAAGAAATTGCCGAGATGAAGGCGTTTCGAAACGGGTCTAATGGTTTCGGAACGGTCAATATCTCGTTGACCACGAGAAGTTTACCGTTGAGGGTGTTTCGGAACGGTTGACCTCCGTTCCGATACGGCCTTCTCGCGCAGACTTGGGGCTGTTGACCAAGTCAAGGTGTTTCGATACGCCTTAATGGTGTTTCGAAACGGCCTGCCTAATAAGTTAAAATTGGATCATTTACTTGTTGTTTTGTGTCCAGTTGCATGTCATTCTCGAATCTTTCCGCTGTCGTGATCACATAGGATTTAAATGTGCCTCTAGAGAAGATTAAATTAAAAGAAATTTTTTAGGGTTGATAACCGAGGTGGAACCTTAACGGGTTTCGCTTCAGTTTTCCCCGTGTGGCCCACTCGGACCGGGACGAGGGGGTTACATTTGTTGGTATCAGAGCCTAAGGTTTCCGAGACCTTGGGCAGGTAAGTGAGGTAAGCTTAATTCTTGTATTGAAATTGCACGGTGTTTGCTTGCCATGTAAGCATGTTTGCTTGTTTATCAAGTATGCTTGGTGTATGTTTGTTTGATCGTGCGTGTGTGTTGTTTGAAGCATGTTGGGTAGAGTCTCATTGCTTCTATTACATCGGAAAAAAAGATTTTTAAGTGAGGGAAACATACTTGAGCCACTTGGACCCTTACCTTTGCTAACCCATTTTGTATGTTAGTTTGTTGTTGTTGTTGATTTATTACTTTTTAGTAGTTTGAGGCCAAGGAGTGGGCCGTGAATCGGTAAGTGGAAGTTGTGGTTTCTGAAAATATGGATGATGTTGAGGGAGTTCATCGCTATAGTCAGAGAAGTATGGTTGTACCGGTATTGAGGTACAATTTGTTTGTTTGAGTCTGTATGTTTGTGGGTTGATTCTTGTTGGTGAGGGACGATGTGATCGATTCTGGTATTAGTTGGTAAAAAGAGGTGAAGACCTATGAGTGAGGTTCAGAGTGGTATCGATGTTATAGTAGATAAACCATTGGTACAGTTTTGAGCTTGTTCCCTCCGATTGATTCTGAATCTGTACTTCTGTGTGTTGTTAGCAAGCATGCAAAGTTTTAATGTGCCCAGTGAAGTGTTAGAGATAGGTACGAGTACCTTAGTTCTTTTGGCGAGATCAAGGTAGGGGTCTCGTGTGAGTAATCTGAAACTCAGAAATGTTAGTTGGTGATCGTTGGGGTTCGACCTATGGTTTTAATACAAGACAGCCGGTCAATATCCGTGAGTGGGAATCGATTTGTGCGATTGGGCCAGTGTACGTCTGAGTTGTCTTCCAGCAAGAAGGAGAGATGAAGTCACTTCCGACATAGTTGAGCCGGGAAGGAAGTCTTGAGCTTTAACTTCAGATTGTTTGATAGTGGGATGTTTCGAGTCGTCAGGACCGATGTTATAGAATAAGTTCAAGCATGATTGTTTGTGTGTGATCAGAACTGAATTTTGAAGTTTCGAGATACTCTAAGAACGGTTTTGAAGAGTTAGGTTATGCTTGAAGGGTCAGCCTGAAAATAAGAGGACTGAAGACTATCTCTGTTGAGATTTTAGACTTAGGGACACATGTGACTAGACCTTTTGGTGAGATAGTGGTGGCCAGAAAGATGTATGAAAGATGTTTGTTGATGGTTCAGGGTTACGTGTTCCCAGTAGATGTGAAATAATTATCTTTTACGGTTTCGATGTACCTTTTGACATGGTTTGACTTGTAGAACACAAAGCTAGGGTATACTTTGAGACAAAGAGAGAGTTGCCTTGAAGTTGCAGATTTCTGTGAGACTGTAGTAGTAGGAGAGGATGTGAACTTATTATCGAATGTTGATCCAGCTTTAGAGGTCAAAGATTGATTGAGTTTAGTTGACAGGCTTGCCTAGCAAATGTGATGGATATGATTTTTGAATGAAGATTAGACCGTAGAATGTTAGGATAGTTTGTGTTTTTCTAAAAGTGTTTGCAAGAATTGCCGGTTTGTCTCTTGATAGGGAAGAAGAGGTTGTTCTTGATACCGTCTCCGAGTTTTCTTTTGTTTTGATTGCTCTGTATCTTATGGTTCCCGACAGAATTGAGAGTGTTGAAGAATCAACTTCGAGATTTGTTAGACAGTAGATTCATTAGGCCTAGTACATCATCTTAGAGTATGACAGCACAATTTATGAAAAGGAGTGGAGACAATACGAGAATTTGTTTAGATTTCAGGTAGTTGAAACAAGTGTCAGTGATTTGTTGATCAGTTAGTGTGTGCACCAGTCTTTTCGAAGATTAATTTGAGATCCGATTACTACCAGTTGAAAGCGAGAGAAGTTGAAGTATCGAAGATGGCTTTCGAGGCAAGATGTGATCGCTTTGAGCTCCTTGATCAGTTTGTAGTAGTTCTCATAGATGATATACGAGTATATTCACGTACCGAAGAAGACCATGAAAAGCTTTGAAGTTAGTGTTGTAGATCAAGAAGATGTTCTCTTAGGACATGTAGCTTAGCCGAGTGTATTAGAGTAAATCCTAAGTAGGCCGAAGAAGATGTGAGTTGGAAGAAATCGAAGACTGTGACAGGTATCTATAGTTCCTAGGTCTAGCACTGCTACTATTGGAGGTTTGTAAATGATCGTTTGAAGATAGCTGCTCCTTTGACAAGTTGCTACATAAGAATGTTCAGTTGTGTGGCCAGATGCGAGACAATGAGCCCTTGAGAAACCGAAAGAAACCTTGAAGAGAACTTCGACCTTGATTCAGCCTATATCAGAGAAAGAATTTGTGAACCGTAGTGATTCGTTACATGTAGAGTTAGGTTGTGTGCTTATGCAAGGCAGAAGATTGTGGCCTATTCATCAAGATAGTTGAAAGACCTTGAAAAGAATTATTTGACACTAGACATAGAGTTAGTTATAATTGTATTTGTTTCGAAGACTTAGAGACAAAACTTGTATAGTAAGAAATGCACAGTGTATATACACTTATCATCAGAACGTGAAATATTAGACGACTTAGGAAGGGTTGAAACTTGAGTAGCATGAGTTGTTAGAATTGCTTGAAGACTGTAATCTCAAGATTGAATACCATCCGAAGAGAGTTAACGTAGTAACCGGTGCTTCGAGTTGTTTTTACCGAGCTATATTTGAGCTGCGAGCTATATCTGCCAGATTCAGTTTATCAATGATAGCAGTTTTGTGGCCGAGTTTCGGGTTGAGCCTACTTTGAGTCAGAATACTTGAAGAGAAACAGTTGCAAGACAGATTCTTGGCACCTCATGTGCAAGACATAGTAGAAGGAAGACCTTCAGATTACAGTTTCAGAGATGATAGAGTTTGTATTTTTAGAGACAGAATAGTTGTACCGATTGACATAGTGTTTTGAGACGTGTTGTTTTGGCCGAAGCACACGGCAGTTTATTTGTATTGCATTTGAGTGGTATGAAGACGCATTGTGGGTCGTAGATGAGTACTTCTGGATTGAGTTGATAAATGATGTTATTCAGTATGAGAGTAAGTGTGTAATTTGCCGACGTGCAAGACTGAGCATCAGTTTTCTTCTAGTTTGTTACATCCGTGGAAGATTCTTAATGAAAGTGGGTAATAGAGATTCGAAATTTCAACTAGATTTTTGAAGATGTCTGCGTAGTGTTTGGTTACATGTTGAAGTCAGATGGTCAGTTAGAGAAGGTTATGGGTCAAGTATTCAAACAGTGTTGTATGAGATTGTGAATCGGGCTAGTTCTGTTATTTATTGTTGCGGTTATCACCAGAGTTAGAAAGAGGTTTGTGATGTGTTTTGTATGTCTATGATTCGGAAATGTGAAGCTGATCTGTCTCGTGCTATGTATGTTGAAGAGGTTGAGTCGAGTCTGAAATTGACAAGCAATGGAGAACCAGTTGAGATCTTAGCATCAGATAGCTAATGTTGTGTGGTAAGTCTTTCGAGTTGGTTAAAGTGTTGTGGTGAGAAGGAAAGGGGAGTGTGGAGGGGTAGTTTTCGTGGCTCTTCATGTCTGATAAATTTCGGGGACGAAATTTCCTTAAGTGGGGGAGAGTTGTAACACTCGGGTTTGGGGGTCGGGTGAAAATAATATTTAAATAATGGTTCGGGTTTCAGTTTTATAATTAAAATAATAAAATATTATTTTAGGCTTCATATATTCGAAGCAAACAATTATGTTGGATTTAAATTGTTTTGGAAATCAAATTCCATGGATTTTAGAATTTGAAGATGGTCATCTCACTAATGGCAAAGTTGTCATTTCTTGGTCTTGTAAAATAAAACCCATTTTCATTTTATTTCAAATACCCAAAAATCACACCCATCTTCTTCCTCCCCATTTTTGAATGTGAGTTTCTCCTCCCCATCTCCCATCACTATTCCATCACCAATCTTACTTGTTTTTGAGGGCTTTTCAAAGGTAAACACATTTTCTTATTACCATCATCTTCCTCTTTCTCCCCATGTAATTTGTTTTCATTAAAGCTCACTAGTTTGCATTTTAGGGTTTTGGGATTTTGAGTTAAAAATGCTATCTTTGTTAGCTTTAATTAAATCTTTTGATTTATTAATTTTATGTGAGTTGTTTACTACCTATAAGGTCCAACATATCCGATTTTTGTAAGGTTTTATGGTGAATCCCGAAATGGGTTTTTAGGGGTATATTTAAAGTGTCAAAATTTGTGTTTTTGGGATGGTTTTGTGAGAAATTGATGGGTTGATGTTATAGTAACATTGGGTAGGTGTCTTTAGATGTTATTTGATGATTTTTGAGTAGTTATGGTGTTGGTTTGGATGGATTCCCTTAGCTACTGCTGTAAGTGATTTTTGGGAGTGGAAAATGGGAGTTTTTAAGGTGTCTATGTGGGGAAATGAAGGGTTGATGGTTATACTATGTGTGGGTAGTGTTTTGAACATGTTTAAGAGTGCTTTGGATGACTACATTGCTGATTTTTTATGGGTCTTTGTGGAAGTACGAAAATGAGATTTTGGAGGATGAACTTGGCTTTGAATTGTGAGAAATTGAAGTAGTTTGTGTGTTGGTGTTAAACTTTGGGTTTGTGGCTGATTTTGAGGTTAATATATTGTTTTTGAATGGTTAGAAGCAAGGGAAACCAATGGGGAAGCTTCGGGCTCGAATCCGGAAACTTGGATACTTGGTGGGCTAGTCGGCTTGTGCTAATGGAGTGGTCGGTGAGTGGTTAAAATGTTTTAAATGGTTTTGAGCAATTGGTTCAAGCATGTGGACTAGGTTGGGATTGGTGGACCCACCTAGAGTTGGGATTAGAGTGGTAGCCTAATCCCAAGCTTTAGTTAGAGACCTTGGTTGATCTTTAAAGTGTTGATTTATGCCTCTTGTTTAATTGTGTTTATGGTGGCTATGTATATGTTGTTATACATGTATGTTGAGGCATGGTTTGATGCATTGATACATGTATGTTGAGGCATGGTTTGATGCATTGATACATGTGTGTTGAGGCATGGCTTAATGCGTTGTTATATGTATGTTGACGATAAACATGATGGAGATATACATATGTTTGAAATATGTTGTGATATTGTATTAATGATATACATGTAGTGTTGACATGTGAAATAATATTATGAGGTGATTGTATGATCCGAGGATCATGGTGAGTACATGTTAGGCATGGAAATGTGGTTTGTGCATGACGGTAGGTCATGGTGAGTACGTGCTAAGCACGGAAGTTGTTATGAAATGATATTGTGAAAGGTTAATGAAATGTGTAGTATTGGCACTAGTATGCTTGGGTACAAATGATCGATCATTAGGATGTTTAGTGTGCACACGTGAGTCAAATGCGCGCGTGGTCTTGATGATGGTAGTCATCAAGATGGAGTACGTGTTCGCCTGGAAATCTTCTTATATATATATATGTCGGTGATGAGTGGAATCCCATCGACGGGCGTGAGGATGAGTGGAATCCCCTCCGCGTGAAATGAGGCGTGAGGATGAGTGGAATCCCCTCCGCGTGAACGGTGATGAGTGTAATCCCACCGTCAGGTAATGGTTGTGTTGTTGGATGTGAGTTCCAACGGTTATCCGCGTATTCGAGTCATAGCTAGGTCCCAATACAGATTGTGGATTATGATGCTCATATGTTGGTTATACGTGTTTCCATATGTTGTGGTTATGGACTTGTTAAGCATGACATGATTTTGATAATATGTTCATGCATCATCTTTTATTTTGGCTCCTGAGGATTGGAGGTAAGATCATGCATTCTATTTTAATTCTTGCTCGTGCTTGGACCCTGCATTGTCGAAGGTTTGTTTTATGAGCTTACCCTCACTAAGCTTTTATGCTTACGCTCCCTTTTGTTCGACAATGCAAATCAGTAGCTTGTGGGTGGCAAGGGCAAGGAAAGGTCTCCAAGTGTTGCTTTAGGTTAGCTCAAGTATAATCTTTAAATTGTAGATTGTAATAGTCAACCAATGGGATAGGTGTTGTTGATGTGAATGCTTGTTGTATGTTGATGTTGGTTTGGCCTTTGGATGCTTCGTTTGGATTGTAAACCTTGTTATGTTGCATGTCTTGAATGCTTATGTATATGTTAATCTTGTGCCTTTTGTGGATGTGCTAATGTATGTTTGCCTAAGCATGCTATCTTTAATGCCTAGAATGATCTTGTGAATGGAGGTCTTATCTTGCAATCTTATGTGTTTTAAGTGTTTTTGCAATAGGGTGCATTCCTCTAGAGTTTATTTGTATGTTGTGTATGCTTCTTGGAGTCGTTTAGGGCCTTTAGAGTTGTTAAGAGATGCTTAAAGTTGGTCTTCGAAGGTTACAGACAGCCAGTGTTTCGAAACGGGCTGGGCCGTTTCGAAACGGGTAAGGCTTTAGGGACCCCGTATCGGAACGCGTTTCGATACGGTTTGGCCACTGTGAGCCCCTTTTTCGATACGAGTTTCGGAACACTTTGGCTACTGGAAATCTAAGAAATTGCCGAGATGAAGGCGTTTCGAAACGGGTCTAATGGTTTCGGAACGGTCAATATCTCGTTGACCACGAGAAGTTGACCGTTGAGGGTGTTTCGGAACGGTTGACCTCCGTTCCGATACGGCCTTCTCGCGCGGACTTGGGGCTGTTGACCAAGTCAAGGTGTTTCGATACGCCTTAATGGTGTTTCGAAACGGCCTGCCTAATAAGTTAAAATTGGATCATTAACTTGCTGTTTTGTGTCCAGTTGCATGTCATTCTCGAATCTTTCCGCTGTCGTGATCACATAGGATTTAAATGTGCCTCTAGAGAAGATTAAATTAAAAGAAATTTTTTAGGGTTGCTAACCGAGGTGGAACCTTAACGGGTTTCGTTTCGGTTTTCCCCGTGTGGCCCACTCGGACCGGTCAAGCGTCCGGACCGGGACGAGGGGGTTACAGCTTCAGTAATTGATGACTGATTGTTGATGTTTTGCTTGTGATGGATTGTTTAGAATCAAGGTTTTGTGTTGGTGAGACCTCGGGAACGAATCCGAATAGCTTGGTGGATTGTTTGGCTATAGTTGTTCAGCTTGGAGTAGTTAGTGAGTGGTTCTTCAGTTTTTAATTGGTTTCCAAAATGTTTGGTTCGAGCACATAGATATAGGTCGGGCTTGGTAAACCCACCTAGAGTTGAGGTTAGATTGGTAGTCTAATCCCAAGCTTTAGTTTAGAAGACTATGGTTGATCTTATGAATATTGTGTGATTATGCCTCTTGTTCCATATTTATGTGATTGATGTTGTTAGGTATATTGTGAAATACATGTGTGACGAGGCATGACGATTTATTTATGCATTGTGATATGCATGTGTTTGAGTAAATGTGGGTTGCATGATGGTACATCATGGTGGATACGTGCTGGGCACGGGAATTGGTAAGGATATTATGTTATGATGATCTTGTGATGAGTTAGTATTGGCACTAGTATGCTTGGGTACAAATGATCGATCATTAGGATGTTAGTGTGCACACGAGTGTCGAAATGCGCGCGTGGTCTTGGTGATGGTAGTCACCAAGATGGAGTACGAGTACGCCCGGAAATCTTCATTTATATTTTAGTTGGTGATGAGTGGAATCCCATCGACGGGGCATGAGGATGAGTGGAATCCGCTCCGTGTGAAACGGTGATGAGTGGAATCCCACCGTAAGGTAATGTAATGGTTGAGTTGTGCGATGTGAGTTCCAACATTTGTTATCCGCGTATTCGGGTCATAGCTAGGTGCCAATACGGTTTGTGAGATGTGTTTCATATGGTTATATTATGGACATGTTGAGCATGGCATGATATATGAGGTTATGTTCATGCATTTCATATAATCGATTCATGTGGTTCCGAAGGTAAAAAACATGCATTCATCCTTGGTTTTGTTGCTCGTGCTTGGACCCTGCATTGTCGAGGTTTGTTTTATGAGCTTACCCTCACTTAGCTTTGCGCTTACGCTCTCTTTTGTTCGACAATGCATATCCTTAGTTCGTGGGTTGCTTGTGCGAGGAGAAGGGCCTCTAAGTGTGCTATTTTCTACCTTCAAGTATGGACTTTTAAGTTAATTGATGTAATATCTAAGCAATGGGATTTGAGTATGTTGTCTTGTGTTAAGGAGCGTGTTAAGACTTCTTTAGTATGTTGATGTTTTGGTTGTGGCTGTTTGTGCTATGTATGTTGGCCATGTGGCCTTTAACTCTATGCTTTATGACATGTTTAATGGTTAGATCCTTAGCTTCTTCTATGGTATGCTATATGGATGTTGTTGATGCTCCGTTGTTCGTTTAAAATGTTCTGTATGCTGCTTCTTGGTTGTTAAATGTTGTATGAATGTTTGCTAGTGGCTAGGCGAGTCTTAAATTGCATTTAGAGTTGAGTCTTGGTGTGTTTTGCAGCTAATTTGAGTCTTGCAGTGCAGGGCGTATCGGTACGCCCAAGGGCCGTATCGATACGGTCCTACACTTTGGGACTCAGATTTGGCTTAGCGTACCGGTACACGGGGGTGTATCGATACGCCGAAACCTCTATGGAAATCTGAGATACTGGCGTATCGGTACGGTCTAGGGTGTATTGGTACGGTCTTTTATCGTTGACCGTGAGAAGTTAACTAGTGAGGGCGTATCGGTACGGTCGACCAGTGTACCGATACGGTCTCCCTATGTTGACTTTGGGCTGTTGACCTAGTCAAGGCGTATCGATACCATCTTCTAGTGTATCGATACGACCTGCTGTTGTTGCGTGTAAAAGAGTCTATCACAATTGTAGTGCAAGTGTACACGACGCAAGTAGTAAAGTGATACGGAAGTATCGGATATCGTCTCCACAGGGATTGGGCTAATAGCTTCACCTTGAATTACTGCACGAGAGTAAAGAAAATATTTAAGATGTTTGTCACGAGAAAAATAAAGTAAACTTAAATAAAAGAGTAGAGAAATCAAGATAGAGAGAATGGGCTGGTATTGAATTGCTCAGTAGTGCAGGTATTGCTAAGTCTAGGAAATCCAGTTCTTTCGTCGTCCCCGTCGCGGCAGCACCTGTCGTGGCAGCGGTCCGTTGGTTATCGCGACAGCGATTACCCAACTCAGTACTTCAAGTTTGGCAAGAATCCCTGTTGTGCCTTGGCCTATCCCTAGGTCCAAGTCTGTCGATGATCACGTCTTTGATGATACATCCCGGCGTGAATCGAAGGGTGAACACCGATGTTGATGAATTCTTCTTTAGCCACTTAACCTCGTCCTATCCCTAGGTCCGAGATAGTTCAACTATAAACTAGAGAACTCGCACTTATCCCTTTCGTATACTTAACTCTCCCGATATTAAGTAAATAGATAACCTCACAATGCTCTCCCGATGCTCTTGCAAGATGTTAATAACCAGAATAAGAGAACTTGAAGTTTATTTTATTGAACTGAAAATTCCTAAAATAAAAGCAACCCTTGCAACTACTTTACAAATCAACCCGTGGCCCTAAGGGGAATTTAGAACATGATGAGAGGATGAAAACGGCTAGGGTTTTGGGAAGAAGGCTAGAGAATCGGTTATGTTCTCCCTAGGTCGAAATACATCCCTTATATAGGCTTTGGGTCCAAGTTTTCTAAAATAGCAAGAATACAATTTTAAATTAAAGTACAATTCTAATAAAGACTAAATCTTTAGAGAATCTATCTTTAAGTCGTCCTCCTTCTTGCTTGGGATTTTCTCTCCTTGAACTTTGGGCTTGGTATTTCTTCTGATCCAGGGCTTGGAAAAATATAGTGGTTTTACACGACAGACGGGCTGAGTTTTCTCTATCTGTCGAGGTCCACTTTGCTTCTTCTCCACAAAACTGTTGTCGTCCTCTGCTGTCACGGCGGCAACCATGGCAGCATCGTCCTTCTTGACTGCTCGTCCAGTTCCAGCTATTCTGCTTCACTGCTCAGCGCCTGCCTCTTCAGCTGCTACAGCAGCAACCTGCAAAAGCAACCAATTTCAGTAGAAACTGTGCCTTTTAATATATTTGTGATGTTTAACTGTAAACTGACCTAAATGCAATAAATAATGCTTGAATGCAGCAGAAATATGGGTTAAATAGGGGGTAAATAATAGAACTTTTACACACTCAACACACCTCCAAATTCAAGTTTTTGCTTGCCCTCAAGCAACTAAAACCTAAAAGAAAAATGTAATATTTTTCTTTTGGCTTAAAACAGTGAACTTTCGCTTACCCTCCATTCCTTCTCTGTGACGGCAGCACCCTGTTGAATAACTTAGGATTTGTCCGGAGTCTCACTATAGTTCTCGTGCATTGTGTGCATGCTTGTGAACAGTTATATGCCAAGACTCCCTTAGTTTCACTAGAATATTTCAGCCTCTAACTTGAATTCTTATGCCAAAGTTTATCTTTTTGAGGGTACTTCTTATGCTCTTTTGATTTTCTGTCTTGACTCGATTTTATTGATATTTTTTTAAGCTAAAGTTTCACTAGAGCCGGTTTCGGGCACCTCTAGCTAACTTCCTAGAGCCGGTTTCGGGCACCTCTAGGGCTGTTGAGTCTATTTTGCTAAACTTCTTTCCTAGAGCCAGTGTTAGGCACCTCTAGGGGCTATTCAAGTGCTAAGCTTCCTATTCTAGTTGACTAAGAGAGTTCTGAGCAGTATAACAGTCACAATGGTGTTTAAGTTTTCAGAACTATAGAAAGGCTCTAAACTTCTCCTAAAACTATCTTAAAGGCACTGCCATGACAGAGCTGTCACGGCAGGTAAGTTCAGTTCACAGACTTAAGCCAAAATTTTCAATTTTTTTTACTAAAATAAAACTAAGTAAAAGACACAATTTTAAAACTAAATTAGACTCCATTAATGGAGGGATGCCACCCCCAAACTCAAGGGTTGCATTGCCCTCAATGCAAAATGACAAAATAATAAAAATAAAAGCAGTACATCACAAAATATATAGGCAGACAGCAAAATAAGGTAAGGAACTTAAATTTTATGTGTTGTCATCACTGCTGCTGCTGACTCGGATCTGGCGGCGGGCACGAGCCTTCGGAGCTGGCTGGCGGATGGGGGAGGCAGATGTGTTCTTTGTTTTAGCCTCCCTCAAGGGTTGAATTCTGGTGGGGGAGATGTGAGGTGGTTGCTCCACAACTTGGACCTCTGAGCTGCTACTGCTCTCATCTCCGTTGTCGTTGCCGTCACTGATGATGCCGCTGTCCGGCTTGTTTTTATCTGCCATTCTCTTTTGTCGTTTCACCGGTGTAAACTCCTTTGAGAGATTCCTCTTAACAGAGGGTTCGTGGTCGCTCTCTGCCCAAACAGAGGAAGAGGAAAACCCGGCAATGAAGGCCTCAAGCTCTTCCGAGGCCATTCGTCGTTTTGTTCCACGGGCAGAAGTCTCAGCACGAGTACTGTCGGCGGCTGTCGTGGCAGGTGTTGGTGTGGATGCTGCAGAAGGTGTTCTTGGTGTGGCAGCAGGTGTCGGGGTGTGGGCAGGGGTGGTGGCAGCAAAATAATGTGTAGGGAAGGTGGGAAATACGACATTAGGAAAATTTAAAGAGTTTTGGATAAAATGTACCGTAGATGCAGTGAAATCCTTGATGAAGCTCATCAAACCGAGCTTCCGTTCCTCCATCTTCTGGATTGCAGCAAGAATCTGGGAGGAGGAGTTAGTTGGGGCTGCTGCTGCTGCATGCTGCCTGGCTTGTGCGGCGGCAGGTTCATTTTCTGGTGGCTCTGTCTTGTCTGCTGTCGTGGCAGCTGGATCAAATGAGGACATAGGGGTGGCAACAGTCAGCTCCATTAAGCTGAGTATGTTCTTGTCCGTCCATCCCTTCCCTTGGACTCTGAGGTCGGTGACAGCTTCAGGTACGCCGCGGCCGCGGCAGAGGGCTGTGATGAGATATGGTAGATAGAGCGGTCCCGTCGGCCGGTGTGCGCACTCCAGAATGCTCTCACGGATATAGCTGCCCACGTTAATGGGCCTCTCATGTAAAATGGAGTGAATTAAGGCTAACCTGGGCTGGTCGACAGTGGTATTGTGTGACGACAGCATGATGCGTTTTTTGATGAAAGCGTTCCATAACTTGGCTTCCGACAGGAGTTGAGTTCTTTTTACCGTCCTTGGGTTCTTACGGTTGGTGTTCCACTGTGTTCCTTCATCAGTCAGCTCTGCCATGACAGCATCATAGGCAGCAGGGTCAAGGGTGTTCAGGAACTGTTGGTGGCCGTCGTCGTTGCTGCCGACGTAGAATCCGTATAAGGTGTTGATATATTCAGCTTCGAACGGCACTTCCCTCCCTCGTACGGTGACTGCTGTCGACGTCCTGCTGTTGATAGCAGCGTAGAAATCTCGTACCAACGAAACGTTCATCTCCTCAGGTTGTTCGGCAAAAATCTGCCACTGTAGAGCCCTAATTTTGCGAGCAATGAACGGTTTTTGGCCGAAATTTCCCTCCTTCGAAGTGTAGATGAATTTCCTTTCTTCCCACATGTCTCTGATCTGAAATGAGCGTGGGGTGGTTGTTATCGGGGTGGAGCTGGAGGCAGCATTCCTACGGGTATTCCTGGAAGACATTGTTGCAAGGGTTGTGAAAATGAAAATGAAAGCAAGAAAATTATAGAGGAGTAAGTAAGAAGAGTAGAAGTGAGTGAAAAGAACAAAATGAAACGGGGTTTATATAGAGAAAGATTTGCTGCCCGTTGGAGCTGTAATGGTAGGCGCGAATAACGGGGCCAGCTGTTACGCGTTTCCGTGTCTACTATGCGTCTGTGACGTGTTTCCGCGTCTGTCGTGACAGCTTGTTGACAGCCTATATTCTCTGCGTCTGTCGTGACAGCTGTAACGACAGGTTCCAAAATTTAGGCTTCGTTGGGCTGGTGGATGGATGGTGGGCTGGGTTCACTTCTCCTGTTCTTCTTGACTCCTTTATTTCCTAAAAACAGAAAAATAAAAACATTAATCTAATAAAATAAATCTTATTTCCTAATAATTAATAAGTAATAAATAAAAATAATAATTAGGTTAAATTAGGAATGCCAGGTGGGGCATCTCCTAAGGTAACCACTTCCTGCATTCCTGGGGCTTCAGTCCCCTGATAATGCTTTAAGCGCTATCCGTTGACTTTGAATTGGTGCTCGTCTTTTAAAGATCTGATCGTGATGGCACCATGGGGAAAAACCTGTACGAATTGGAACGGGCCAGACCATCTAGATTTTAGCTTCCCTGGGCAGAGTTTCAATCTAGAATTGAATAGCAATACAAGCTGCCCTGGGCAGAACTGTCGTGGCAGCAACTTCTTGTCATGCCACTTCTTAGTTTTATCCTTATAGATTCTTGCATTGTCATAGGCCATTGTCCGGATTTCTTCAATTTCGTTCAGATCCAATAGCCTTTTCTGCCCTGCCTTGTCCAAGTCCATATTCACTGCCTTGATTGCCCAGTATGCTCTGTGCTCTATCTCGACAGGTAGGTGACATGTTTTCCCATAAATCAATCGGTATGGAGACATTCCCAATGGAGTTTTAAAAGTTGTCCTATAAGCCCATAATGCATCATTAAGGAGTAAAGACCAATCTTTCCTAGTGGGCTTGACCATCTTCTCAAGAATGTTCTTAACTTCCCTGTTGGATATTTCAGCTTGTCCATTGGTCTGCGGGTGATCTACTGTTGCGATCCGGTGCTTAACACCATACTTCTTCAAGGCAGCAGCAATAACCCTATTGTCGAAATGTCTCCCTTCATCACTGATGATCGCCTTAGGGATGCCAAACCTAGAAAAGATATTTTTGTGTAAAAACCTTTGGACTGTCTTGGCATCATTCTTTTGAGTTGCGATAGCTTCAACCCACTTAGAGACATAATCTACTGCCAGAAGGATGTATAGATTCCCACATGAAGATGGGAATGGTCCCATAAAATCAATCCCCCAAACGTCGAAGATCTCGACTTCTAGAATGTTCTGCAGTGGCATCTCGTTTCTCCTTGAGATGTTTCCCGTTCGTTGGCACTTGTCACAACTCTTGTAGAAAATTTGAGCATCTTTATACAGTGACGGCCAATAAAACCCTGACTGCAGCACCTTGGCAGCAGTTTTGTTGCCTCCTAAGTGTCCTCCATACTGTGAAGCATGGCAGTGATGAAGTATGTCTTCTTGCTCCTCCTGTGGTACGCATCTCCTTATAACCTGATCTGCATAGATTTTGAAAAGAAGAGGTTCGTCCCAATAATAATGCTTAACATCATTTTGGAACCTCTTCCTGGCTTGATAATTGAGGTCAGAAGGAATTATTCCGCTAACTAAGAAATTAACGAAATCAGCATACCAGGGAAGTTCAGAAGACTTACCTGCCGCCATGGCTGTCGCGGCAGTGACTGCGGCAGCAAAGAGCTGCTCATCTGGGAAAGTCTCCAATATATTTGTCTCATCTGTCGGTGGACTATGTCCCTTCTCCAACCTTGACAAGTGATCTGCTACTTGATTTTCTGTCCCTTTTTTGTCCTTGATTTCAAGGTCGAATTCTTGCAATAGCAGGATCCAACGTATCAATCGAGGCTTTGCATCCTTTTTCGCGAACAGATACTTTAAAGCAGAGTGGTCTGTGTGCACTATGACCTTCGTTCCAAGTATATAAGAACGGAACTTGTCAATGGAGAAAACCACAGCTAATAACTCCTTCTCTGTGGTGGTGTAGTTCACTTGGGCGTCATTCAGTGTCTTGCTGGCATAGTATATGACATGAAAGATTTTGTCTCTTCGCTGCCCAAGTGCTGCCCCGACAGCATAGTCACTAGCATCACACATAATCTCAAATGGCTGTGTCCAGTCTGGTGGTTGTACTATTGGGGCTGTTACCAGCTTTTCCTTTATAACCTTGAATGCTTCAGTACATTCTTCGTTAAAGTCAAAGGGTCGGTTCTGCTCCAGAAGATGGCATAGGGGCTTGGTGATTTTTGAAAAATTCTCAATAAACCTTCGATAAAAACCAGCATGTCCTAAGAAACTTCTGATTTCCTTGACTGTGGTGGGCGGTGGCAGCTTTTTGATCACTTCTATCTTTGCCCTGTCGACTTCTATGCCACGACAGCTAATCTTATGGCTAAGGACTATCCCTTCATCCACCATGAAGTGGCATTTTTCCCAGTTCAGAACTAAGTTTGCTTTTCACATCTTTCGAGTACCTTTTGTAGGTTGCCGAGGCAGCTGTCAAAATCATCTCCAAAGACTGAAAAGTCATCCATAAAAATCTCTAGAAAGTCCTCCACCATATCGGAGAATATGGCCATCATGCACCTTTGGAAGGTGGCTGGTGCATTGCATAGTCCAAATGGCATCCTCCTAAAAGCGTATGTTCCATAGGGGCATGTGAATGTCGTCTTTTCTTGATCTTCCAGTGCGATAGCTATTTGATTGTAACCTGAATAACCATCAAGAAAACAATAATAAGGTTTACCCGCTAGTCTATCAAGCATTTGATCAATAAAGGGTAAAGGAAAGTGGTCCTTTCGGGTAGCTTTGTTAAGCTTCCGATAGTCCATACAAACCCTCCAACCGGTCACAATCCGGGTTGGGATTAACTCATTGTTTTCGTTGGTCACCACGGTCATTCCTCCTTTCTTGGGAACACATTGCACCGGGCTCACCCATTTGCTGTCCAAGATGGCGTAAATTATACCAGCATCTAACCATTTGATTATCTCTTTACGCACCACCTCTTTCATCGCATGGTTTAGCCGCCTTTGAACATCTATAGTCGGCTTATGATCATCTTCGAGAAGGATTTTATGCATACATAATGCCGGACTAATGCCTTGAATATCAGCTATCGTCCATCCAATAGCCTTTTTGTGCTGCTGCAGCATCCCTATTAACTGTTGTTCCTGCTCCTCCATCAACTTGGAAGAGATGATTACGGACAACGTATCATTTAAACCAAGAAAAGCATATTTTAGCTGCCCTGGCAGGGGCTTAAGTTCTAAAACAGGGGGCTCAACAGTTGATGGCTTTTGGATTGCATGGTTATCCGAAGTATAATTTAATGGTTCGAATAACTTACCTGGACGATTGCCTATCCAGTTTACCTCCTCTTGACCTTCAGTATTAGATGTGTCAGATTCTGAGGAGCTGTTGTCATCAGTGCTGTCGTGACAGTCTTCTAAGTGGCTGCCGAGGCAGTGACCAATTTTTATGTTGTGACAGCCCGATCTGATGCAGGGTTGGTCAAGTGTAACTTCAGTGATAACCTTGCATTCTTCTTCTGCATCAGCATGCTTCATAGCTTGGAGAACATTTAACTTTATCTCTTGATCGTTCACTCTCATGGTGATTTCTCATTTTTCCACATCAATCAGTGATCTTCCCGTGGCTAAGAAGGGTCGCCCCAGGATGATTGGTGCGTTTTCATCTGCTTCACAATCTAAAACAAGAAAGTCAGCAGGAAATATAAATTTATCCACTCTTACTAGAATATCTTCGATTTTTCCTTCCGGATGAACGTAAGAGCGGTCTGCCAGCTGCAAAATTATTGTTGTGGGCCGAGCTTTTCCAATACCTAATTTCTGAAAAACAGATTTTGGCATTAAATTGATACTAGCACCAAGATCACAAAGTGCCTTACCCACATATTTATCTCCGATTACACAAGGTATGATGAAGCTCCCCGGATCCTTCTTTTTCTGGGGTGGTTGCTTGTGAAGAATACTCATGCATCCTTCTGTCATCTTAACAGTTTCAAATTCCCCAAGTCGAGATTTCTTTGACATGGCATCCTTGAGAAATTTGGCGTAACCGGGCATCTCCCTAACAGCATCTAACAGTGGGATGTTGATATGAACCTGCTTAAAAATATCATAAATCTTTTTAAGTTGTGATTCTTGCTTTAATTGTTGTAACCGTTGAGGAAAAGAAGGTGGGGGACGGTAATCACCAATACGTCCTTCCCACTGCATACGAATCTGAGGAGGTTTGGGTTCATCATTTTTCTCCTCTGTCGCTTCTGCTGTCGTGACAGGCTTATCGGCAGCAGGCTGTTTGTTACCTGTCGGGGCAGCTTCCTCGGCAGGTCTGTCCAAGGCTGGTTTCTTCACTGTTTCAGCTTCCTTCTCTGGCCCTGGTAGTTTCTTCCCACTCCTAGTAGTGATGGCTTTACACTGCTCATGTGTGGGCTGCCTAGCATTTTCAGTATTGCTAGGAAATCCGCCAGTCTCCATTGGGTTGATATGCTGGGAAACCTGACCCATCTGTGTCTCTAAAGATTTCAGAGTAGCTTCATGATTTGTCATCCGCATCTCTGTTTTATCCATGAATGTCTCTGTCTTCTTAACAAATTGATTCATGTTCTCAATATAAGTTCCTGTCTGAGACATAAACGTAGCCAGAGTCTGTTCCAGTATATTGTTTGAGGCAGCTGGTGGCTGTTGCTGCTGCTGCTGCGGCTGTAGTTGCTGTCGAGTCAGCAATCTAGGTCCTCCCTGATTCTGATTATTGTGTGCTTGAGGATTCAGGGCATTATTAGGACTACTCCAAGAGAACTTGGGATCCTTTCTCCAGCTGGGATTGTAGTTGTTGGAGTTGTAATTCTGCTTGTAGTTTCCAACATACTTTCCCTCTTCTAACTGTATAGGACACTCATCCGAACTATGATTTCCCTCACAAATTTCACATACCTCTTCGACAGTAAATATCGGCTGTGAATCATCGTTCAAAAGCTTCTTCATTGCCTTAGTAAGGTATGCCACCTGTGATTTCATTGTGTTGTCGGCCTCATAATCCTTAACAGCTAGGACTCGTTTACCCCCTCTTCTTGCTGTCGGAAACTGCTCCTCATTCTTAGCTAGATTTTTCAATACTTGCATTGCCTCATCCGGGTCCTTGTCCAATAGTAATCCGTTTGCTGCTGAATCAATTCGAATACGAGTTTGTAAGTTGGCAGCACTATAAAACTTAGTTACCTGGTTCCAAATGGGGAATCCATGCATTGGGCAGTTCCGTAGAAGAGTGGTAAATCTGTCCCAGGCCTCGTGCATCGGCTCGTCATCTTCCTGTTGAAAAGTAGCAATTTCATTACGTAATCGCTCAGATAAGTGTGAAGGATTAAAACGAGATAAGAATTCACGAGACAAATCTGCCCAAGTTCTAATTGAACCAGACGTAAGTTTATTCCACCAAGTTTTTGCTCTGTCCCTCAATGAATGGGGAAACAACCAAAGCCTCAGTATCTCCGGATTAACTCCTGGTAGTCTAAACGAACCACAGATTTCCTGGAATGTTTTTAGATGCTCCCTAGCATCCTTTGTAGCAGCACCACTAAATTGACCGGCTTTGTTGATCATGCTAAACATAACATGTTTCAGCTCGAAGTTGTCAACATCTATATCCGGCAGCATGGTTTCTAATTCTACATGATCATTCAGCATGTAGTCTCGGCAGGACCGTCATGCGGCGGCGGCAGCAGGGTCGCCGACAGGAGGGATAATCTCTCCATCTCTGACAGGATTATCAACCTGTGGGTTCCCTTGGTTTTTCATCGTCTCTAACTGTTCCTCAAGATACTCGTTCCTGGCTAGTACGTGACGAAGTCGGTTCCTAAGATTGAACGAACGTTCTATTTCAAGATCTAATGGATACTCAGGTTCTTCTCCTCGTCTCGATCTACGCATAAACAAGAAACCTTGTGGAAAGCAAAAGTTGAACAAACCAAATTAAAACAGAAAATAAAGAAAATAAAAATGAAAAGTGCAGTAAAAGAAAAGGTAGAGTTATGTTGCCAGTCCCCGGCAACGGCGCCAAAAACTTGTTGCGTGTAAAAGTGTCTATCGCAATTGTAGTGCAAGTGTACACGACACAAGTAGTAAAGTGATACGGAAGTATCGGATATCGTCTCCACAGGGACTGGGCTAATAGCTTCACCTTGAATTACTGCACGAGAGTAAAGAAAATATTTAAGATGTTTGTCACGAGAAAAATAAAGTAAACTTAAATAAAAGAGTAGAGAAATCAAGATAGAGAGAATGGGCTGGTATTGAATTGCTCAGTAGTGCAGGTATTGCTAAGTCTAGGAAATCCAGTTCTGTCGTCGTCCCCGTCGCGGCAGCGGTCCGTTGGTTATCGCGGCAGCGATTACCCAACTCAGTACTTCAAGTTTGGCAAGAATCCCTATTGTGCCTTGGCCTATCCCTAGGTCCAAGTCTGTCGATGATCACGTCTTTGATGATACCTCCCGGCGTGAATCGAAGGGTGAACACCGATGTTGAAGAATTCTTCTTTAGCCACTTAACCTCGTCCTATCCCTAGGTCCGAGATAGTTCAACTATAAAGTAGAGAACTCGCATTTATCCCTTTCGTATACTTAACTCTCCCGATATTAAGTAAATAGATAACCTCACAATGCTCTCCCGATGCTCTTGCAAGATGTTAATAACCAGAATAAGAGAACTTGAAGTTTATTTTATTGAACTGAAAATTCCTAAAACAAAAGCAACCCTTGCAACTACTTTACAAATCAACTCGTGGCCCTAAGGGGAATTTAGAACATGATGAGAGGATGAAAAAGGCTAGGGTTTTGTGAAGAAGGCTAGAGAATCGGTTATGTTCTCCCTAGGTCGAAATACATGCCCTTATATAGGCTTTGGGTCCAAGTTTTCTAAAATAGCAAGAATACAACTTTAAATTAAAGTACAATTCTAATAAAGACTAAATCTTTAGAGAATCTATCTTTAAGTCGTCCTCCTTCTTGCTTGGGATTTTCTCTCCTTGAACTTTGGGCTTGGTATTTCTTCTGATGCAGGGCTTGGAAAAATATAGTGGTTTTACACGACAGACGGGCTGAGTTTTCTCTATCTGTCGAGGTCCACTTTGCTTCTTCTCCATAAAAATGTTGTCGTCCTCTGCTGTCACGGCGGCAACCATGACAGCATCGTCCTCCTTGACTGCTCGTCCAGTTCCAGCTATTCTGCTTCACTGCCCAGCGCCTGCCTCTTCAGCTGCTACAGCAGCAACCTGCAAAAGCAACCAATTTCAGTAGAAACTGTGCCTTTTAATATATTTGTGATGTTTAACTGTAAACTGACATAAATGCAATAAATAATGCTTGAATGCAGCAGAAATATGGGTTAAATAGGGGTAAATAATAGAACTTTTACACACTCAACAGTTGTATAAACTAAAATGAGCTGTTTTAAATTGCTTGTTTGGTAGTTTCGCCTCGCTTGTTGTTTCCACTATCGTTTTTTCACATAGGATGTATTAAAGCCTTTAGACAAGATAATAAATAAAAGAAATTTACTAGGGTTGCTAACCGAAGGGGAGCCTTAACGGGTTTCACTTCGGTTTTCCCCGTGTAGCCCACTCGGGCCGGCCAGCTGCCCAGGCCGGGACGAGGGGGTTACACTTGTTGGTATCAGAGCCTGAGGTTTTCGAGACCTCAGGCAGGTAAGTGAGTTAATTTGAATTCTTGTATTGCAATTGCACGGTGTTTGCTTTTCATGTAAATATGTTCGCTTGCTTACCAAGTATGCTTTGATGTTTGTTTAATGGATCGCATGTATGCATTGTTTGAAGCATGTTGATGTGTGATTTGTCCGTTAAGTGTTGAGTATAGTTCAATTGCTTCTATTACATCGGAAGAAGAGATTTTTAAGTGAGGGAAAATATACTTGAGCCACTTGGACCCTTGCCCTTGCTAACCCAATTTTGTATGTTGTTGTTGTAGTTGTTATCTGTGAGCTGTTATGTCAAGGCCTAGAGGTAGACCCAGGCTAGTTCGTCAGGAACCCCGTGTTGCGGCTCTTGTTGGTGAGCCGGTGGTTGGGGTGGAGGCTCCTGTGGAAGAGCCTGCTATTGGAGTCAAAGCTCCTCCACCACCACCACCTCCTCAACCTAAGGGAGCGGGACCTCAGGTTGGCCAGGGTGGCCAAGGTCCTGCAGGGATAGACATGGCTCCGCTAGTTCAAGCTATAGCGGGAGCGTTTCAGGCTGCAGTTGCCGGAGCTCAGGCTGCAGCACAGCCGGGAGGAGATGATGCTAGCTTACCCTTAGAGAGGCTTCGTAGCCTCGAAGCTGATGAGTTCAGAGGATCTACGCCTAAGAGATCAGAGTTATGGCTAGAGAAGACGGTTCATATTTTGGCTCAGATGGGATGTGTTGGGGCTCGTAAGTTGGGCTGTGTAGTTTCGTTACTTCAGGGTGATGCCTACACCTGGTGGGTCACCATTACTTCCAGCATGCCTGAGGCCGAGATCAGTTGGGATTTCTTTGAGGCTGCTTTCAAGAAGAGGTATTTAGGCCCGAGATATTTAGATGAGAAGAAGAGGGAGTTCATGGCTCTTGTTTAGGAGACACATCAGTGACAGATTATGAGATACGTTTCGTTCGATTGAGTCAGTATGCTCTGGAGTTGGTTCCTACTGAGAGGGACCGTTGTGATCGGTTCAGGTATAGGCTTCATGAGAAGGTCAAGAGGTACACATTGGCTACAGATTATTCTGATTTTGATGTCTTGGTCGCTAGGGCCAAGGACATCGAGCATAGCTTGGGGCTGACCAAGCATTCGGGAGGATCCAGTTAAGGGAAGAGGCACAATAACTTTGATCGTGGTGACGCCAAGAGGCATCGAGGCAGTGTACAGCAGTATGATCATAGGTGTGGCGGTGGCCACCACGGTAGAAGCCATCAGGGCCAGAGAGCCGGAGGGCGTTTGCCCGAGTGTGCCCGATGTGGGAGACAACATTCAGGAGAGTGTTTGGGAAACTATCATGCTTGCTGGAACTATGGATCGAGAGACCACTTCAGGAGAGAGTGTCTGCATCAGGCGGGACAAGCACCGATTCAAGCACAGGCTCCTGCGAGAGCGGTCGACTATCCGAGAGGCCGTGGGCGCGGTCGTGGTTACTTCCAGTCGAGGGGTGATGCACCTAGGATAGAGGCACCGAGGAATCTTGCTCATGTAGTGGAAGTTCAGCCAGAGGCCGGTGGACCAGCTAGAGTCTACGCACAGAGAGAGGCAGGGAATGACACAGATGCGATAGTAGGTAATTTCAAGTTACAGTCCATGTCTTTTCTTTCCTTAGTCGATTCGGGTTCCACGCATTCTTATATTTTGAGTGAGCATGCAAGGAAGTTAGACATACATGTTGTGATTTTAGACATAGGATGCATTTGACTAGTTCCTACGGTGAGACGGTTGTAGTTAGACGGATGTATAGGAGGTGTCCGTTGAAGATTCAGGGTCATGTGTTTCCGGTTGATATGATGGAGCTTCCATTCTACGGCTTTGATATCATTTTGGGTATGGATTGGTTGGTTGAGCATAGAGCTAGTGTAGATTTTGAGACAAAGAGAATTTCGTTGAAGCTTTTTCATAACTACGAGGTAGTGGTAGTAGGCGAGAACATTAAGTTCTTGTCGAACGTTGTGTCGGCTTTAGAGGCTCATAGGTTGATGGACTCCGGTTGTGGGGCTTATTTAGCGTACGTGATGAATCTGAATATGAGTGAGGTTAGACCGAAAGATATCAGGACAATTTTTGATTATCCAGATGTGTTTCCAGAAGAGTTACCGGGTTTGCCTCCTGACAGAGATGTAGAGTTTGTGATTGAGACTGTTTCAAGGTCTACTCAAGTTTCTATTGCTCCGTACCGTATGGCTCCGAAAGAGTTGAAAGAGTTGAAAAGTCGGCTTCAGGAGTTGTTAGACCGAGGTTTTATTAGGCCTAGTAGTTCGCCTTGGGGTGCTCCCGTATTGTTTGTGAAGAAGAAGGATGGCAGTATGAGGATGTGTATCAACTATAGGCAGTTGAACCAGTTGACAGTGAAGAACAAGTATTCGTTGTTGCGTATAGATGACATGTTTGATCAGTTGAGGGGTGCCTTAGTGTTTTCGAAGATAGATTTGAGATCAGGGTACTATCAGTTAAAGGTAAAAGAATGTGACGTACCGAAGACAGCTTTTAGGACTAGATACGGTCATTATGAGTTCATTGTGATGTCGTTTGGGCTCACGAATGCACCGCCATATTTTATGGACATGATGAGCATAGTTTTCCGAGACTATCTAGACCGATTTATAGTTGTTTTCATAGACGACATCCTTGTGTACTCGAGATCAGAAGAAGAACATGATGAACATTTGAGACTTGTATTGCAGAGATTGATGAGAAACCATTTGTATGCTAAGCTGAGTAAATGCGAGTTCTGGATCAGAGAGGTTGTGTTTCTTGGCCACGTTATGTCAGCTGAAGGTATCTGTGTTGATCCGAAGAAGATTGAAGCCATTGTTGAGTGGAAACAACCTAGGTCAGTGACCGAGATTAGAAGCTTCCTAGGACTAGTTGGTTATTATAGGAGGTTCGTTGATGGTTTCTCTAGAGTAGCCGCTCCGTTGACTAAATTGTTGCAAAAATGAGTTAAGTTTGTGTGGTCAGATGCGAGACAAAAGGCATTTGAGAAATTAAAAGAAGCTTTGACGAATGCTCCAGTGTTGGTACAGCCAGTTTCAGGGAAAGAGTTCGCAATCTATAGCGATGCTTCCTACGTAGGTTTAGGTTGTGTTCTGATGCAAGAGAGGAGAGTTGTTGCTTATGCTTCGAGACAGTTGAAGGTGCACGAGAAGAACTACCCTACGTACGACATTGAGTTGGAAGCAGTTGTGTTTGCGCTGAAGATTTGGCGTCACTACTTATATGCTGAGAAGTGCACGGTTTACACTGATCATAAAAGCTTGAAGTATTTGATGACTCAGAGAGAGTTGAACTTGAGATAGAGAAGATGGCTTGAACTGTTGAAAGACTATGATTTGACTATTGAGTACCATCAGGGTAAGGCAAATGTAGTGGCTGATGCGTTGAGCAGAAAAGTTGCAGTTGAGTTGCGAGCTATGTTTGCTAGGCTGAGTGTATCAACAGACGGTGGTTTGATTAC
The DNA here is from genome assembly GCA_030270665.1 of Hibiscus trionum. Classification (NCBI taxonomy): domain Eukaryota; kingdom Viridiplantae; phylum Streptophyta; class Magnoliopsida; order Malvales; family Malvaceae; genus Hibiscus; species Hibiscus trionum. The sequence goes on from BSYR01000052.1 coordinate 11,012,563, forward strand.
AGAGTTGCAAGTGAAGCCTTCGATGATTCAGATTATTAGAGAGAAACAGATGCAAGACGTATCATTAGCTTCACATGTTCAGGACCTTGCAGAAGGTGGACCGACAAAGTATAGTTTCAGTGATGAGAGTGTGTTGTGTTTCAGAGATAGAGTGGTGGTGCCTGCAGATGTTGAGTTGAGACGTATGATTCTGAGCGAAGCATATTCGAGTCCTTTTTCTATGCATTCGGGCAGTACTAAGATGTACCGAGATCTGAAGAGTGATTATTTCTGGGTTGGTTTGAAGAAGGATGTGGCCGAGTATGTGAGCCGTTGCATAGTATGACAGAGAGTAAAGGCAGAACATCAGGTTCCTTCAGGTTTGTTACAGCCTTTGAAAATTCCGGAATAGAAGTGGGAAAGAATCACTATGGACTTTGTGTCAGGGTTGCCGTTGTCTCCTTCGAAGAAGAATTCTGTCTGGGTGATAGTTGATAGATTCACTAAGTGTGCTCATTTTTTAGAAGTGAACACCACAGATTCTTTAGACAAATTGGCAGATTTGTACATCCGTGAGATTGTGAGACTGCATGGAGTTCCAAAGTCTATTGTATCAGACAGAGATCCGAGATTCACATTGAGGTTCTAGAGTTGTTTGCATAGTGCCCTAGGTAGTCGTTTGCATTTCAGTACTTCATATCATCCGCAGTCAGATGGTCAATCAGAGCGAGTGATACAAGTATTAGAGGATATGCTCTGTTGTTGTATGATCTACTTTGCTTACAACAACAGTTACAAGGCTAGTATCCATATGGCTCATTATGAGGCATTGTATGGTAGGCGATGTAGGACTCCGATTTGTTGGGCTGAAGCGGGTCAGAAATTGTTACCTATGCCAGATTTGCTTAAGGGAATACCGATAAGGTGAAGTTGATTTGTGACCGGCTGAAAGCAGCTTCCGATATCTTATGCAAATTTGAAGAGAAAAGAGATTGAGTATTCGGTGTGTGAGAAAGTGTTTTCTGAAAGTGTCTCTGTGGAAGAAGGTAATGCGATTTGGCTGGAAAGGCAAGTTGAGTCCGAGGTTTATCGGTCCGTATGAGACAGTTGAGCGGATTGGGCCAGTAGCTTACCGTTTGAGATTTCCTTCAGAGTTAGAGAAGATCCACGATGTTTTCCATGTATCGATGCTTAGGAGATATAGATCGAATCCGTCTTACGTTATGCCCGTTGAGGAGATAGAAATGAATCCAGATTTGTCGTACAATGAAGAACCAGTTGATATACTTGCTTCGGATAGCAAGGTGTTGCATGGCAAGACCATAGAGTTTGTCAAGGTATTGTGGCGACATAGAGGTGTGGAAAAGGTCACGTGGGAGAGGAAAGCCGATATGCTTGAGCAGTTCCCGTACTTGTTTTTGTTAGGTAATTTCGAGGACGAAATTTCTTAAGTGGATGAGAGTTGTAACACCCGGGTTTGGGGGTCAGGTGAAATTAAATTATTAAAATATAAATCTGGGCTTCATATTTCAAAACAAATAAATATATGTTAGGCTTGTTTTAAATCAAACTCAAATGGCCATGGATTTTACACTATTGTAATTACCCATTTTCATTAAGGGTAAAAATGTCCTTTAGTATTTAAAAATAAAACAAAACAAATAAAACACTCATTTTCATCATCTCCCTCTCCTCTTCAAACCAACGACATATTTTCCTCCCCATTTCAAGTTACTATTACATCTCCTTCTCTCTTGGTTCTTGAAGATTTTTGAAAAGTAATGATGTTTTTGAGTTGTCCTTATCTTGCTCTCCATTTCTATACCATTAGTTTTCAATAAAACCTATTATATTGAATTTTGAGGTTTTGGGGTTTTGAAATAAAAATGATAACTTTGATAGCTTTTAGTTAAGCTTTTGATTTATTGATGTTAAATAAGTTATTTACTATTCAAAAGGTCCAACATATCTAATTTTTACATGATTTTATAATTATTTTTAGATATGGGTTTTAGTGGGGTTTTAGGTGGTTCAAAGGTTGGTTTTTGGGGCTGTTTATGAGTGGGAATTGATGGTTGATGATTGTGTGATGTTTAACGGTTAATTTGGAAGCTTATGAGTATGTTAAAAGTGTTGGAATCGATGGTTAATTGTTGTGTGTTTGGGCTGCTCGAAAATGCTAGTTTGGGGTGTGTTCTTACTTGGCTAATTGCTTGAAACTGTGTTCCGGGTTTGCTTCGGTAATTGATGACTGATTGTTGATGTTTTGCTTGTGTTGGATTTCTTAGAATCAAGGTTTTGTGTTGGTGATTCCTCGGGAACGAATCCGGATAGCTTGGTGGATTGATTGGCTAGAGTTGTTGAGCTTGGAGTAGTCGATGAGTGGTTCTTCGGTTTTTAATTGGTTTTCAAAATTTTTGGTTCGAGCACATAGACCTAGGTCGGGCTTGGTAAACCCACCTAGAGTTGGGGTTAGATTGGTAGTCTAATCCCAAGCTTTAGTTTAGAAGACTATGGTTGATCTTATGAATATTGTGTGATTATGCCTCTTGTTCCATATTTATGTGATTGATGTTGTTAGGTATATTGTGATATACATGTGTGACGAGGCATGACGATTTATTTATGCATTGTGATGTGCATGTGTTTGAGTAAATGTGGGTTGAATGATGGTACATCATGGTGGATACGTGCTAGACACGGGAATTGGTAAGGATATTGTGTTATGATGATCTTGTGATGAGTTAGTATTGTCACTAGTATGCTTGGGTACAAATGATCGATCATTAGGATATTAGTGTGCACACGAGTGTCGAAATGCGCGCGTGGTCTTGGTGATTGTAGTCACCAAGATAGAGTACGGGTACGCCCAGAAATCTTCATTTATATTTTAGTCGGTGATGAGTGAAATCCCATTGACGGGGCGTGAGGATGAGTGGAATCCCCTCCACGTGAAACGATGATGAGTGGAATCCCACCATAAGGTAATGTAATGGTTGCTTTGTTGGATGTGAGTTCCAACAGTTGTTATCCGCGTATTCGGGTCATAGCTAGGTGCCAATACGGTTTGTGAGATGTGTTTCATATGGTTGTATTATGGACATGTTGAGCATGGCATGATATATGAGGTTATGTTCATGCATTTCATATAATCGATTCATGTGGTTCCGAAGGTAAGGAAACATGCATTCATCCTTGTCGAGGTTTGTTTTATGAGCTTACCCTCACTAAGCTTTGCGCTTACGCTCTCTTTTGTTCGACAATGCAGATCCTTAGTTCGTGGGTTGCTTGTGCGAGGAGAAGGGCCTCAGAGTGTGCTATTTTCTGCCTTTAAGTATGGACTTTTAAGTTAATTGATGTAATATCTAAGCAATGGGATTTGAGTATGTTGTCTTGTGTTAAGGAGCGTGTTAAGACTCCTTTAGTATGTTGATGTTTTGGTTGTGGTTGTTTGTGCTATGTATGTTGGCCATGTGGCCCTTAACTCTATGCTTTATGACATTTTTAATGGTTGGATCCTTAGCTTCTTTTATGGTATGCTATATGGATGTTGTTGATGCTCCGTTGTTCGTTTAAAATGTTCTGTATGCTGCTTCTCGGTTGTTAAATGTTGTATGAATGTTTGCTAGTGGCTAGGCGAGTCTTAAATTGCATTTAGAGTTGAGTCTTGGTTTGTTTTGCTGCTAATTTGAGTCTTGCAGTGCAGGGCGTATTGGTACGCCCTAGGGCCGTATCGATACGGTCCTACACTTTGGGACTCAGATTTGGCTTAGCGTACCGGTACACGGGGGTGTATCGATACGCCAAAACCTCTCTGGAAATTTGAGATATTGACGAGATTTTGGCGTATCGGTACGAGTCTAGGGTGTATCGGTACGGTATTTTATCGTTGATCGTGAGAAGTTGACCAGTGAGGGCGTATCGGTGCGGTCGACCAGTGTACCGATACGGTCTCCCTATGTTGACTTTGGGCTGTTGACCTAGTCAAGGCGTATCGATACCCTCTTCTAGTGTATCGATACGGCCTGCTGTATAAACTAAAACGGGTTTTACTTCGGTTTTCCCTGTGTAACCCACTCGGACCGGCCAGCCACCCAGGCCGGGACGAGGGGGTTACATAGATAACTTATAATAATCCTTAAGCTCAAACAAGTTGATTGATATGGTTACTTGATAGTCAAGCAACTCATCTAAAGGGTGAGTTTGAAAGTGATAATTCTTTAAACAAATCAAATACTTACTTGGGATTCAAGTAAGTTATATAAGTCACTCTTATGTCATAAACATGAACCCATTTTGTTTGTTTAGAGCATGTCAGAGAATTTAATGGGCGGACTATTATTAAAGGAAATTGAGTAGAATCTGACCTAATGAGCGATTATAATCCTTGTTTGAATGGCTAGTATATTTATATAAGTAATGATTTCATGAGGTTAATCTAGTCCTTGTCTTGAAATGGAATCATGTTCATAAGCTTGCTTAATTTGAATACGACTATGAATCTAAGTACTTGAACTAGTTCTAGATTAATTAGAAATAGAACAATTTTATATAAGAGTAGCTTACTTTGGTTTCATTCGAATAGGACTAGAAGTCCTAGATTGCTTGTCTAATTTAACCTATTATGCATTAGAATTTTAGACTTAATTTGAAGGGATTAAACATGTTAGTCTAATGGATTAAAAATAAACTATACCTTCGCACAATTGAAATGGTTTTGAAATGAACTTGAATCTAACACTATTGATGAATTCGAATGCCTAAGATGAACTCATAATCTTGAATGTAAATCTTCTTAAATGAACATATTGGTAATTGAGTCAATTGGTTAACCAATAATGAATGTTAAGCTTACTAAGGTTACTTGCTAATCCAGTAAAATGAAAAAGTTAATGAATTTGCTTACACGTTAGATTTATATCCCGAGTTGGTATAAGCTTCACATATGTAAAGGACTTGTAAAGATTTGAATCTTGCCTTAAGTAGTAATCGATCATATGCACAATTACTTGAATAAGAAGAAACCGATCCTTGAAATGAACTTGTTAATGATTCATAGTATATGAGCTTATTCGAATGTATCTAGTGATTATATGATTGAGTAGTAAACTATCTTGAATGTTTATTGTGGATTGCTTGCTTGACTTATGTGACGTAAAACCTTGAAATGAAATCCTTGAGCGTTATGTTCTTGTGAAATCGAATGAACTTGAACATTAACTAAGACCTGACTTAAATTGATTAATGTCTAGATGGGTTATCACTCTCGTTTTTATTCTTCCCAAATCACAGGTTTAAAGAGACCGTAAAGTTGCCTTCATTGAGCCCGAAGCAGAACACAAGCAAAGTCTAGAAGTATGAGTTGGCATATTTTTGTAATACTCCTAGGTTGTGGCACCTAGTCTTGTGTTTAGATCATGCTAAGCCATGCATTTTGCTTGTATGTAAAACTTGTATATAGAACTTGAACTAATGATTTGTAATGTCTTAATAGTATCTCTTGATGTATATAAAGTTAAGGCCTCTTGGTAGTGGTTTAACCTTGTCTTGATAAAATTGAAGTGATGTATGACATATAAGCTTGATATGTTTAATTGTAGACTTGATCCTTAATGTGCCAAAGTTAGTTATAACCGATTTGAGAAGAAAAATAATCACTTAAATTCAGCTTGAATAATTTTTTATTCGAATAAGTTTAGAGTCCTAAAATATTGGCCTAGTCGAATGGAATGTAATTCTAGATTGCTTGTTGAACTCAATATGAAGTGTCTTAAAGGTTTCAACTTGATAAAGTGGAATGTACATGTTAGTAACATGATCTTGAAATGAATTATATTCTAGTCATGTTGTTGTGTTCGATTGATTTATATGATCTTATGTTCAAATAGCAAACAAGTTGAATTTAATTTACAAGTAAATTAACTAAGTGGTAGTCTAAAATGAATGTAATCTTAATAAAGATTGGTCGTAATGATAACTTGCTAGACAAGTAACTCATCTATTAGAGATGAGTTATAAAGGAAAAAGTTTTAATTGTCTAACGCTCCTCACTCCTAACCCGGGGAGGGTTGTTACAAAAAATTTATTTTTCTGTATTCGAATTAATAATCAAAAGTTACAGAGATTACATCCTTTTATAGGGTTAGGACATGACTTTGAGTTCAATTAGAAGTCCTACTTACAATAGACTTTTAGTCCGTCTTACATTAGACTAGTCCTACTTACATTAAACTTTCAACTCTCTTAGATAGTAGACTTTAACTAAAATTGTTAGTACAAATATTTAAATACAACTATTTACAACAGATTAACTTATAAGGGGATTACCCGAGTCGATCAGTGTCTTCTTCTTGTCTTTCGGCCACCGTAGGCGGCCGTTGCTGTCATTGATAAGAGATGGCGAACGAAAAAAAGTTTACCAACATTTGGGGTTTTAGGGGAGAGAGTTGAAAGAAAGGAAGATAGCTTTGAGAGTTTTTTTAAATGAATTTTTTTGGGATGAAAGTGGTATTTGAGGCATGATTAAAACGACGTCGTTTTGGTCATATGTAACTCGCGCGTTGACCCGTGGCCTGAGAAAAATTCGTGCAATTTTAAAGGAATGGGTTAATTATATTTCAGTCCCTCACTTCTATTTTACGATCAATTTCGTCATTTTTCGTATTATTTTCTTTATATTTATGCCTTTTTTTATTTTCATTCGAGTTAGTCATTAATTCCTCTATTATTTATAGTTGTAAAATATGATTTATTATATTACCAATTATAAAGCATAGTATGGTATCGTTTCCTATTTTATTAATCTTATATTTGTTATGTACGTATAGTTTTTCTAAAAATAGTTTATATATATATATATATATATATATATATATATATATATAAGTAGTAATATTTTAATACACAAGTTCTGTAAAAAAAAAATTACATAATCCTTTCTATTTAAGCTATATTTTGATACATTTGTTCATATATATATACGTTAATATTTTCTATATTTACATTTTACCATATATTATGTGGTGCATATTATTATGTATATTTATATTTTACCATATATTATGTGGTGCATATTATTATGCGTATATATTATGCTATATATTAACTACGGAAGCTATAATATATATATATTCTTTCATTACGTAATGTATGTAATGACTTTTTACATCACATATCTTTATATCTAATAATTATATGGATGTATTTCTTATTTTATGTATGCATATATTCGTCGTATATATTATGCATTCATATCCGATTTTTATAACCAAGTTTTTTTTTACAAAAGATACGGTAATATTTTTCTTTTTGGAATTCTCGAAAAAAAAATGTGTCTCAACCTGACAGAGGCTTGGTTTTCTCGTTAATGCTCGATAGAAGACGCCTTTTTACTAAATTAACATATTCGAGATGATATTCTTTTATTTATGAGTCTTGAAAAAATTGTGTCTCAACCTAACAGAAGGGTGATTTTCTCGTAAATCCTAAAATAATGAATATTATCTCAAATGTATTTTATGAAAATAAAATGCATCTAAGGGTCATAATTAAATTATATTTGAATTCGTAATTTTCAACACTAAGACATTAAGTAATCAACTAGGTATCAATTTTGAGTGTTGTGGGTATGCTCATCCTTCCCCACACGTAACCGACTCCCGAACTCGTATTTTACTCTGATTACTTTTTGGTGTTCGATCTACCTAACCCAAACAACCGGCGGAGACTCCTTTTTAAAATTTAGAATCGGGCTTTCAGGAAATAAAATCCGAATTTCTTTATTACAATACAAAAGGTCTCAAACTCGAGACATGATTAAGCGATATCAAACTGCTTACCACTTGGAGCATAGGCATATTCAAAAATCTTTTTGAGGGTGGGCACAAATCAAAATATGTTTTAGGATGGGAACAACTCATAAAAATCATAAAATTTCAGGGTGGGCACAAATCATAAAATTTAAGGACTAATTCATAAAAGTTAAAAGAATTAAAGTTAAATGTGTGATCTTTGAATAATTCAGGGTGAGCCTGTGCCCACCCAATCCTACGTATTGCTCCGCCACTGACTTGGAGTAACTCTCGTTGTAATATAATATTTCATTTTAATAACTTAAAATATCGTACATACAAATTACTCGTATTCAAATCATTGAAAAATAACAATATTTCTTTTTTGCAAAATATGATCGAAATCATAGGTGATTAAGATGAAAATAAATGGAAAAGCATTATGATTATGAAGCAGGGGTGTGGAGTGGGCTTAACCGCCAAGCCCACACACATTCTAGAAAGTCCCAAACAAGAGGAAATGTCAATAAAGCCTCCCATGGAGATTTCTGGAGCATAAGAACTTTACTCTTTCCTCTGTTTCTTCCTCAGAACCAAGACCACTCCACACTCATCTACCAATTTCCTCACCGGAAACCATGTCAATTGTCCCCATCAATGGCCAACAGGGAACGTTCACCGACCCATTCTTTCTAGACTTATGGGATCCATTCAACAGCTTCGATGTTTTAAACCCATTCTCCCAGTCCCAGGGTTTCCCTTTCCCTTCCCCTGCATTTCGTTTCCCCGAGATTTTCCCATCCGTTGGGACTCAGCTCAACTGTGTAGAAACCCCAAGGGCCCATGTTTACAAAGCCTACCTTCCGGGGGTAAGCAGGGATGAAGTCATGGTTTTCATCGACGATGATAGGATGCTTCAGATAAGCACGGAGGATGGCAACTTCATGAGCAGGTTGAAGCTGCCTGAGAATGCGAGGGCGGAGGAGATTGAGGGTTTCATGGAGAACGGGATGCTCATTGTCACCATCGGGAAAGATGCTGAAGCTCCACGGAGGCCTCATGTTAGGGTCGTTGAAATCACTGAATGATGTTCTACTGCTCTGTTGTTGTGTTTTGTGTGTGGAATCTTGCAAAAGTATAATGTTATGTTCACTTGGTTGCTTCTACTAAAACAATATTTCATAGTTATAAAAGTGATATGTACTCAAATTAAAAGAAGGGTAATTTTCGCTCGCGTTCACTTTTGTTTTGGGTTTGTTTTATTTTGATCGCCCGAATTCAAAAAAGACTATTCTGGTTACTTACGTTCGAAACCGTTTCTGTTTTGGTCACTGGACTGTTAACTTTCGTTAATTAAAAATAATATTTTCTATTTTGACTCCCAAATTTTAAAAACTTCATTTTTCACCATCTTCCCCAAAACTCAATGAACTTCTCCAAAATAAAAATAGTGAGAAATCCTAACTCCTCCATATATCTTTGCTTTTTTTCCATAGCAATGAGAATGGAATGGAATGTAAAGTCAAAGATTTCATAAAGGTTTTGGTCAAATTTCCTAACTCCTCCATATATCTTTGCTTCTTTTTTTTCATTTTTATTCGAACCACTTATCTGTAGGGTTGTAAAAACAAGTCAGAACCTGGAAACCTGCCTGAAACCTGCTCGAGTCAGAACCTGATTTGACCTGAGAATTTGATGACCCGAACCCGAACTGTAACTGACTGTTGCTGACCCGAACCCGAGTTGAACTTGTTACCGTAGCAACCGAACCCGATCTGTGTCCGACTGAAACGAACTCGAACCCGAGATCGACCTGGCAAATTACCTGATATTACCTGACTGAATCGACCCGAGATCCGATTTTACCCGACTTGTTTTGAACCCGACCTGTTTTAAACCCGACCTGTTATTAGACCCGACTTGTTTTAGACCCGACTTGTTTTGGACTCGACCTGTTTTGTACCTGAACTGATATTGACCTGGTTTGATAATTGATACTTAATAAGTAATAATGATATTTTTAATATATGATATGAAGTAATATTATGAACTATTATGAAAAAGTCTATATCTATAATTTGAATAGTTTAAAATGTTAAAGTATCTAACAAAATGTATTATATATATAATTAAAATATTTATTTTTAATAAATAAAAATTTTGTTTAATAAGTAATTAATAAAAATAAATATAAACTTGATAAATAAAAATATTTATTTTTAATAAATAAAAATCTAATATATACTAAAATACATAGTTCATATATAAATTTTACTAAGGCATATATTTTAGTATATATATTTTAATTCATACTAATTTGATATTGTTTATTTTAACTTCTTTCTTAATATATAGACTAAGGCATACTAAAATACATAGATAGTATATATTTTTACAATTAATAATTTAAATCTTTCTCAATTAATTGATTAATTAGTATTGTTTATTTTAAGTCTTGAAATTTTTTATAAAAATTTACAAAGGTACATTACACCAAAATGTTTTAAGTTTGTAAAATATTTAAGTTTGAATTTTTTTTAATTGGTAGTGTTTATTAAAAGGCATTCCTTGTTAGTTTTCTACAATTAGTAATTGGTGTTTGTTTCTTACAAAACAAGTAAAAATGAAATGTAAAGTAAAATGTACAATTTTTTTAAGAAAATGGTCTCATTAAAAACCCCTCTAAACCTAAGTAGGGGAAAAGAGTGCCCATAATAATATTAATGAAACTAAAAAAGTGTATAAGTTTACAAACATTGGAATCCAACATCAGACTTACAAATCCATCAGACTTACAAATCCAGCAACAAAATTAAAAATTACAATCCAGCAACAACCACATTTTGCATCCAGCAACAAAAAAAACAAAGCATACCAGCAACATCAAAATAACAGCAGCAACAGCAGGTAAATTAGAATCCTACAAAATGAAAACAAAAACTTACAACAAAAAGAAACAATAAACATAAGTGTAGAAAAATAAATCACAAACAGAATCCAAAACAAAAACAACTATCAAAGTCCATATACCATAACCAGGAGGATCACAATCCTACAAAAGTTCACACCCCATTTCACTCAGTATTAATGTACTTGCTTTGTTTAAGGGGGCCTACTCAAGGAATAAGAATCAGAAACAATAGATCACAAAAAAAATCAGAAAATAATAAACATAAGTATAAAAAAAAATAAGATATACCTTCCTTAACCAATAATTGGATCTGCACCAGAAGCATCAGAGATTGAAGAATCATTCACAACACTAAGATATTCTTCATCTCTTTCCTCTGGTTCAAAGCCATACAACCAATTGCGTGTGGTCACAAACATTTCAACATTCTTAGGCAACAACCTAGACCTCAATTTGGTCAAAATCCTACCCCCCATACTAAAGGAAGATTCTGAAGCAACTGAAGTAATCGGAATGGCTAAAATATCTCTAGCCATCTGTGATAGTACTGGAAAAGAAATAGATTGAGCTTTTCAGTATTGTAAAATATCAAATTTAGCATCTTTAGTGCGAGGGAGAAGGGGCAAGGAAATGTAGGAGTCAACATCGGATTTTCCACTCCTAGAAGCAGCTAAATTGGCATCGAAGTTCTAAAATAAAATAGATAAAAACTTTATAAATAAACTGCAATTGAATCTCAAGCATTAAATAAACTTAAAAACAGAAGCCTAAGTGAACTTAATCAAAATGAAGAATTACCTGAAACAGATTGGATTTTTTAAATGTTCGAGGCCGACCTGAAACAGAAGTCAATGTTTGCAACAGTAACTAAACAAGCAAAGAAGAAAATGATCCATAAGTTTATTACTTCAGCAACAAGATCCACCTCAATTACCAAATCAAATGTAAAAAAAAATTCAGATCTTTTAAATCCCATTTCATTCACATATTAGCAGAAAGAAATCCAGATCCAATTAATAAGCAAATAAATCCAGCCAAAGTAAAAGCTAAAACAGCAAACCAAGACATGAAATATTCTCACATATCAGAACAGATCTAAGAAAATTAAGAGATACCCAGATCTTAAATTGGCAACGATATATCAAAAAACACTAAATTTCTCAAAAGAAACACACGCAGAGTCATCGATCACATTTGATCCTCCACCAAATCACATTGAAAACCAAAAAACAAGAGAGAAAGAAGAGTTTGACTTACAATATAAAGAGAAATCAATCAAACTCCAGATGAAGAAAAGCAGAAATCTAGTGAAGGTTGTCTAAAAATGAAAAAGGTGAAAGAAGCTTTGAAATAGTGGAATGCTTCTCAGGAGAATGTTAACAGTAAAGTGCAGAAATTAGAAATTCTTCTACAGAGCAGTAAAATTACATCATTTAATTTTTACCGTTCAGTCCAACTAAAAGCTAACGCAATCATTGAAATAGTGGAATGCTTCTCAAAATAATGGAATGTTTACCGTTCAGTCCAACTAAAAGCTAACGCAATCATTGCATTTTACCTTTGTTTTTAATTTAAAAATAAAGACGAAACATACCAACAACGGAATGTTAGATCATTTAAGTAAGGTTAGAGATTTGAATTATAGTGTTGTGAAATGAAAGAATTGAGTTGGGAGGGTCATTTTATACCGAGTCTCTGCAAAACTCGATCTACATTAATTGACTAATGAGTTAATTATCGATAATTAAAAAAAAAGACGAAACACGAATTTATATTAGAGATGTGAAGTTTTATATTTAACAATATTCTATAACAATACTAAATAATAAACCCATGTCCAAGTCATTGTAATCATTATCTTTAAACTATTCTAATAGTGTCAATAAGATCACTTTAATAATATCAAACGATCTTAAAAAAATCGGATCAATAATCAAACATGTCTTCTCTTTCACTTTTTACTTTTGGTCTTTTTCATACTTACAAATTCCAATCCAACATTTCATCCAGGAAGAGCGGGTGTTCAAATTCTATTTTGCTCAATTAATTCCCAAATTCAAATTAGGGTTTTCGATTATAAAAATTTTCCCAAATTTTAGGGTTTCCGAATTAGGGTTTTCAAATTTTAAATTTTCGAATTAGGGGAATTTTGTGGGTGTTACATAGGGCTTATTGTTAGGGCTTAGGGTGTTAGGGTTTAGTGCTTGGGTTTCATGGTTTAGTTTTAAAGGTTTAGGGTTTTATAGTTTTGTTTTATGGTTAGTGATTCAATTTTAGGGTTTTAGGGTATGTGTTTTAGTTTTAAAGGTTTGATTTTTAGGTTTCATTTATCTTACGTGTAGGGTTTAGGTTTATTGTTAAGGCTTATAGTGTTAGGGTTTAGTGTTAGTGTTTTATGGTTTAGTTTTAAAGGTTTAGGGTTTTATAATTTTGTATCATGGTCAGTGATTTAAATTTAGGGTTTTAGAGTATGTGTTTTAATTTTAAAGGTTTAATTTTTAGGTTTCATTTATCTTACGTTTAGGGTCTAGGGTTTATTATTAGGGCTTACGGTGTTAGGTTTCATGGTTTAGTTTTAAAGGTTTAGGGTTTTATAGTTTTGTTTAATGGTTAGTGATTCAATTTTAGGGTTTTAGGGTATGTGTTTTAGTTTTAAAGGTTTTATTTGTAGGTTTCATTTATCTTACGTTTAGGGTCTAGGGTTTATTGTTAGGGCTTATGGTGTTAGGGTTTCATGGTTTAGTTTTAAAGGTTTAGGGTTTTATAGTTTTGTTTTATGGTTAGTGATTCAATTTTAGGGTTTTAGGGTATGTGTTTTAGTTTTAAAGGTTTAGGGTTTTATAATGTCAATGTACGTATCATGTACGCATGAAACCCTAAACCCTAATCATAATGTATATATGTAAATTATGTATGTATCATGTATGTATGTAATATGTATGTATTTATTATTTAATGTACGTAGGAATTTAAAAGTCTAAAACCCTAAACCCTATAATATATATACATATGTATAGTGTATACATATACATTAATTAATATAATGTTATATACATATATATTATAATATATATATATTTAATTTTATTTTTTTTATAATTTATAGTACTTAACATCTAATTAACTAATTTTATTTCAAGTTGAGCCCTTTTTATTTTTATTTTTTTAATTTAGACTATTGTTTTTAACTTTTTAATATCGTAATATTTTTTATGTCAGTCTCTAAAACTTTTATTTAATTCTAAATTGATCTCTATTCATTATTTTTTTTATATTCACCCAATGTTTTTTATTTATAATTTGGTACATTTCTTCATTAGTTTTTTAACTTGATGTTTTTCCATTATAGTCTCCAAAGCTTTATTTGTATTCTAAATTGACCTCTATTCATTTTTTAAAAAAATTAGTCCGATATTTTCTAATTTTAATATGATATTTTTGTTCATTATACTCCCTAAAACTTTATTTTTATTTCAAATTGACCACAATTCATTATTTTTAAAATGTTTCATTGTTTTAATTTGATATTTTTGTTCATTATAGTACTTAATACTTTATTTTTATTCCAAATTGACCCTAATTCCTTTTTTTAGTATTTTATAATATTTTTTATATATTGTTCATTATAGTCACTAAAATTTTGTTTTTATTTCAAATTGACACATATTCATTATTTTTCATTTGTCTGATGTTTTATACTTTTAATTTGTTTTTTTCATTATAATCCCCACAAGTTTATTTGTATTTCAAATTGACCCATATTCATTTGTTTTTCAAATGAATGCCTAATGTTTTATAATTTTAATATGATATTTTTGTTCATTCTAGTCCCCAAAACTTTATTTTTATTCCAATTTGACCCATATTCATTGTATTTTTACGTTTTCTAAATTTATTTTGATATTTTTGTTCATTATACTTCACATAACTTTATTTTTATTCCAAATTGACCCATTTTCATTATTTTTCTTTTCATTATTTTTTAAATTACTTCAACCTGAAATGAACCCGACCTGAAGTCCACCCGAACCTGAAATGAACCCGACCTGAAATAAACCCGACCTGAAATGAACCCGACCTGAAGTCTACCCGAACCTGAAATGAACCCGACCTGAAATGAACCCGACCTGAAATGAACCCGACCTGAAGTCTACCCGAACCCGAAATGAACCCGACCTGAAATGAACCCGACCTGAAATGAACCCGACCTGAAGTCTACCCGAACCCGAAATGAACCCGACCTGAAGTGTATCCGAACCCGAATTAACCTGTCAATTATCTGCTTCGGACCCGACCCGTTTTGACCCGACCTGGAATGGACCCGACCTGAAATGGACCCGCACCCGACCCGACTCGAGTCAAGACAGAAAAATGACCTGAAATGACCTGTATCCGATTTTACCCGACCTGAAAATACCCGACCTGAAACCCATCCGATTACCTGTTTTTACAACCCTACTTATCTGGATTTCATTAAATTTTCTGTTACAACATGACGACGCAACGTTTCTTAAGTCACCAAATATATACCAAGCAGCATGACAACTTGCTCATTATATACCAAAGAGAAGTTCATTTTGCACATTTTAACAGATCCCCAAACTAATGGGGGAAGAGAAAATGTATGCATGCCATTTTATTGACCCTCGACTTATCACACTGTTTGTTTTAGATAAAATTCAGTTGAACTTCGTGCATGCTTGTTTGTAAGTTTACGGTCGAAACAATAACAAATTATTAATTTCATTTTAACTATTTACATATTTGAAATTTCAATATTAACTTCGTTGGAATTAAAATTCCCAACACTTCCAATTTAATCCAAACAACACTATTAATCTCTTTTGTTTTCACGTTTTCAAAAATTCCCCTACTAGAGCTCTCTTAAAAGCCTTTCTTTCTTAGAAATTGGATGACGATAACATTACTAAAAGAAATTAACTTCAATTTAAGAATCTCAAAATTTATGAACTTCTAGCAATGTAGTGCGTTAATCAAAAGATGTTAATCAAATAATCAATCCAAACAATTCACAATATAAAGATCCAAAATTTTAGCTTTCAATTCACATCCAAACGTCTCAAAAACCAAACAAAAAATTTGAAAAATAAAAGAAAAACGAAATCGGATAAATAAATTTTTACCGTGTTTGAGGCAAAAACCAGTAAGCCAGCAGAAATACCAAAGGCAAGAGTCAAATTCGAATGCTTCCCCTTGTTTGAAGGGCTTGGTGATGTAGAATTGGAGGATTTATGTGCTGGGGAAATTCATTGAGTTTTGGGGAAGATGGTGAAAAATGAAGTTTTGAAAGTTTGGGGTCAAATTAGAAATTATTATTTTAAATTAACGGAGGTTAACGGTCTAGTGACCAAAACAGAAACGGTTTCGAACGTAAGTGACCATAATAATCTTTTTTGAATTCGGGTGACCAAAATAGAACAAACCCAAAACAAAAGTGACCGCGAGTGAAGATTACCCAATAATTTGTATAATTACACATTTAATCTTTCATATTTACAATTTTTTTATTTCTTCTCCCCTCCACTATCTTTCATATTCTTCTTCATCTAATTTAATCTCTAATTTTTTATAATATTAATCCTCAATTTACACATCAAAGTTAGATTTACCTTTTTTTTTACCGTTTAGCCAATTAAAAAAACTTAATTTTTCATTTCATTCTCTTTTAATCTCAATCAAAAACAATATTTTTATAAACAAATTAAATTTTCAATGTTTGTGGGGATATGTCATCTCCCATGCCCCACATGCTTTATGAAGCCATCGTTAGTCGAAAATACAAGTAATGGATGGTTCAGTATGGACGAGCCTATGCGTTGTAGGAAGAAGAAACTGTGCATTTTCAGATATTTAGAAACAACCTGAATTTCATTATAAACTTAATAACATGGAGAATCAAACTTACAAGTTAAGCACCAATGAGTTTGCTGACTTAACTAACTAAGAATTCCTAACGATCTTTGCAAGATAAAATTTATCTGCTAGCAAAGTTTCATTTAAAACCAAAAGATTCTGATATAGGAATCTGACTAATGTTCTGGATAGTATTGACTGGAGGAAGAAAAGAGGTTGTTACCGAGATTAAGAACCAAGGTTTTTGCGACAAGTTTACTAAAACAATGTTTAGTTGTTCTAAAATTTAATTATGTTTAAACTTGTGGTTTTTTCTTGTTTATACAGCAAGTTGTTGGGCATTCTCGACTGTTGTAGTAGTGGAAGGCGCCGTGAAAATTAAAACAGGGAAGTTATTCTCTCTCTCCAAGCAACAACTGGTGAATTGCGCCAGGACTGAAGACACCCAAGGCTGCAACTGTGGTTGGATGGATGATAGTTTTGAATACATTGCTAAAAATCAGGGTCTGGCCAAAGAATTAAACTACAGATACACGACCAAGGACGAAAATTACAGTCGTCGAAAAGAAACATTCAGAGCGACAAACATCATTGGCTACGAGGACTTCCCTCGTGACAATGAAGAAGCACTATTGAAGGCTGCCGGCTAACAACCAGTGGCAGTGGCCCTTGACAATAAACAAATTTAATTTTTTATGTTTATACAAATATTGCTTTCGATTGAGATTAAAGGGAAAGAAATGGAAAATTAAATTTTTTTATTTGGTTAAACGGTGAAAAAAAAAGTAAATTCAATTTTGATGTGTGAATTGAGGATTAATATTATAGAAAATTAGGGATTGAGTTAGATGAAGAAGAATATGGAAGATGGTAGAGGGGAGAATAAATAAAAAAATTACAAACATAGAGGATTAAATGTGTAATTATACAAATTATTTTTATTTTGGTGGTCAAAATAAGATTGAAGTAATAGTTTAGGGACTATTTAAGTAATTTATCCTCCTTTTATTGTGTCAGATCAGCATCTCTTTAATGTTTAACGACAACAAACGGCTAAGTGACAAAAAGTTTACACCCCGAAAATGTAAGTGACCTTACTGGTCATTTTTAAAAATCGGTGATCAACTCTACATTGGGGGAAATATAAGTGATAATTCTAGTAGTTAACGACTTAATTAAAGATGAGATGCAGATTCTTAACATATAAGATTCGTAGCATGAAAAAAGCAAGGTGCGAGTTTAAGCCTTTCTTGGTGTAAATGTCCCTCTGGCCCCTTGTCCAATTGAAAATGGTCCAGTTGAAAATCGACCTGAATGAATCGAATAGATTGGATAATATTTAATTATTACATAATGTAGTAACATTTAACTTCTTGATTAAACTTCCTTCTTCTCCACCTCTTCTATTTTCTTTGAGGCGGTTACAAATTTTTTAAGTTTCAAAGTTCATCTTTGTTTTTTCTTCTTTCGCCGGTGGCGGCCATTGGCCGTTCTGCTGGTTATGTATATAAATAATATTCATCGTTGCCGATGAATTTTCTAATTTCATGTTTTTTGTTTTCTTTTTTTTTTACTTTGTCAGGTTTCTACCATATCTGCTTCTTTGGCAGTTCTTTCGTCTGCCTCTATGGCAGTTCTTTTGTCTGCTTTTATGGCAGTTTCAGTCTATCTTTTGATAGTTTAGAGTTCGGGTGACGAGTATCATCGAACTTTTTTGTTACTGAAGGAAGGCCGAACACTTCATTTTATGATTTTCTTTTTGTGGATGTGCCGATATGCCAAGAACGAGTAGCGAAAGAATTATGCTGTCTTCAAAGAGCACCCAAGGCAAAGTAATAGCTTTCTGAATTTCATTTCAGAAGTTTCTTCTGAAGGTGTTAAGTTTGATTTTTTAACGTCTTTCACACCGTTAGATTTTTCTGCATTTTTTATTTTGCACTGAACTTTCATTGTTTACGGTGTGATTCATTTGTAATTCTTTCACCATTGAATATAATCTAGTTTCAAAAAAAAAAAATTATTACATAATGTAAAAATAATAGAATTTAATTTTTGTTTAATTTGTAATTACTTTATAATATAAAAATAAATATTTTTACTTAAAATTAATATAGATGAATTATTAATTATTTTTTATGTACTTAAAAAGTATATATATATATATATATATATATATGTATATGTTGATTTTTATCGATTAATGTTTAAAATTATGAAATAAAATTATTTTGTTAAAATAAAATACAAAATTTTAAAACTCAAAATTAATACAAAAAATTGAAAATTAAAATTAACTTAACCAAAAATTGATGAACCATTAAAATTTTTACCGAATTAAATTCAACCAAACTATATACACTCTTAAATCTCCACATGAAAAGGGTTCAAAGGATAATCTTACTTCAAATTTTATGTCAGAATTGATAGTTCTTCGACATTCTTAAAGAACACTAAATAATAGATTATGTCAAATTTCTCGATCAAATCTGTGATGAAATGAAAAATTATATTTGTTGTACCTCCGTTAAACGTTCCCAAAAAGAAAGATTATCTCCGCACTACACTCTAGCACTCTCCTTTAAAGCCTCACCTTCGATCTATCAGTCAGTCCTGCGATAGATCCCTGGAAGAACCTACCTTTGGAGAATATTATCATCCCCGCACCACGCTCCAAATAATCACGGAGCCCGAGCGTCACTGTACCTCCAAATCCACCAACCTTCAGAGGCTTCTATATTCGACCATTGCGACGCGATAAGACAATTATCAAGTTCAACTGAGCTCGCAACCTGACAACCAAGTTATCGCTTGCCAGCCCATCAGTAGCCATCGCTAGGCCTTGCATAGTCCCATCAGCCATCACTCGACCTACAGTGTCAAGGGGATATAAATACCCATAAGACCAAAGATAAAGGGAAAAACTCTCGACGCTTCGACAACTCTACAAGGGCTACCATCGCCAATCACCCTCTCTCCATTTCCAAATGGCTCCGGCCACCGGCCTGACACTGTTCGCGGCTCTCGGTCCCAAATCAACCAGGGGTGAACCGCCTAATTCAACGACCAACCATGATCTTTTGTAGCTCTCGGCTCGTTCCACGACGAGTGAACTACCAATCGCCACCTCCAAACCACCCTTCGACAATCATCTCCACCTCTTTATCTGGTGTCGCCCAATCGACATCATTAATATTGATATAAAATTTTTGAATATGTTTTGTTCAAAACATAATAGGATTTCATTACCAAGAACAAAAAAACCTACAACAAATCATCCCATTTTGAATCGTTTGAATATCACCTTGCAAACTATTTTATTCCCATACGGGATTTCTACATTTTGGGACTGAAAAGATATCCCCGTTTAAAAAGTAAAATCCTCTTATAATTTAGGACATGAGAGAATCTTTTCCATTGATAATTCTCCAGGTACGCGTTGTAATCAAAGCGTTGTTAAGAATGTGGAGATCATGGAAACCATATCCCCATATCTTATGAATTGCACGTTTTTTTCCAATCAATCCAGTGAATGTCGCTTCTTGGTTTGATAATTTTTTTTACCAAAATCTAATAATAAAAGAACTCATTTGGTTGCAAAAAGAAACTAAAAGAAGAAAACATTGCATCATATACGGTGGGAAGATAATAGCAACAACTTTAACGTGAACTTTTCTCTCTGCTTGAAAAAAGAGTTTGCTTTTCCACCCTTATACCTTTAGGGCGTGTTTGGATTAGAGAAAAAACATTACTAGCGAAAATAACGTTTACCAACATCAGATACCCTTGTTTAGATTTTAAAAAATTCCATGTATAGGGTAATAAAGCACCCATACAGTAGCGCCTTTTTAAGTTTTGTCTAAGAATATATTTAGACAAATCTCATTGTTTAGGATGAAAATACCCCTAAAATAATAAGTTTTTTCATTTGCATATTCTCTTTTTTTGTTCTATCAATCGTCAAATCTCAAAATTAAAAATTACTCCAACTCAAATCCTCTCGCGATCATGTAGATCACCAGGTATATTTTCCTTTTCTTTCCCTAACCCAAGATCTCAATTTCACTTTTTCTTTTTTCAGTTTGTATCTCGTTTTATTAGGATGACATTGAATAGTTGAAATCATTTTCAAGGTTCGTTTTTTTTGTTATTGTAATACCCGTATTTTGTCCGGCTATCCCAATATATAAACATATTTATATAAATAAAGCCAAAATAAATAAATAAGTAAACCATTAAACAAACAGTCCAAAAATTCAACTTAGATTTACATTCCAAATATTAGATACAAGCCCACATATACTAAAAAGGCCCATTTCTAATATCCCAAACATCAAACAAACACAAGTCATCCAAAAAAACACAAATCTGATCCTAAAGCTAAAATTTTCGCCCAAATTTCGTTTATAAAGAGACATGTGGCATCTTCCCATTAGCCAACAACCCCTTCACTTGAATCAAACTCCATGATGACATCAATCAATGCATCATCTCTCACCTACCTATAAATAGGAGAAAGAAACTTTATGTCAGAATTAATGACTCATAATTAACTATCACCATTAATTACCTATTATTAAAACTAATAATAATAAACTAAGAAGAGAGAGTCTTACCTTGGGTGCCGAATCGTCATCGGAAAGATGAACAGTCGCTGGAATCGTGCCGTTTGAGAAGGCGAAAAGACACCAGGAAACTCGAATAGTCATCGAAAAACGGATCGTCACTAGAAACTGAGCCGTTCGAGAATTGCAACGCCATTGTGGAACCAAACTGACACACCGAGAGCCGAACTACCATCGGAGAAGTCGAATCCGCTACTGGAAGGACGATCGAACGTCATCGGAGATGTCGCGAACCACGCCGAAAGGTAAATCCTTATTGATCTGCCTATTTTCCTGCAAAAACATTAGAAGTATTAGGTTTTAAATAAAAAACGAGGAAAAAATAGAAACTTAAAAATGAAGAGAAGTTCAACGACGAGTTTAGGGTTCCATGGAGTTGAAAAGGAAACTTGGGCGAATTCTTTCGAATCTAGGTAGATTTAGGATAATTTGGGAAAATATGGGTTAGATGCAGTCAGATCGGGGTAGATTTAGGGACTTAGGCTTGAAATCGGGTGATTTTTGGGGATTTTTCTAGAGTTTCGGTGACGATAGACGGCGGCCGAAGATGTGAGGAAGATGATCGGAGCTGAGACGATGGCGGCCGGCCAGTGACAAATGTGATAATTTAGGCTCACTTACCCAAACCTAAATACTTGAGAAAATGTGACAATTTAGGCTCACTAGTGTTGTCTATACAAAGTATTGTAAGTTATCCGAGAAGTGTTAGAGCTTGAGGGGGAGTGTAAGTTGACAAGGAGTGTTAGAGTTTTTATTTAATGTGTAATTAGAGTTTATTCCTAATCAGTAGTTTAGATTTAATAGAAGTCTTATTTAAATTAGGAATAAGTATTATTTAAATTAAAGATAAAAGTATAGTTTTAGTTATATTAGAACTCTATATCAGCCTATTTAAAGGCTTACTCTGTATACATTTGAATAATTAAGAATAATAAGAAAATACAGAGAAAAAAATTGTTTTCTCTAGAAAATATCATTTCCATCTTCTTCAAACAACAAATCCGTATGTGTTTCCACGACCCTTTAAGACCCCGAAATTTTGACAAATTCCTTTTCTTTTCTTAGGAACACATACAAGGTTCGTCAAGCACCGATCAAACACAAACCACCATTATTTATTGCATCTCCGGCCACCATGGCCCCTTTCTCACATGGTATCATGAGCCAATAACGGTCTTGATGTCGTCACCACTGCTGCCATCTCTAATCTGAAACAGATTGACCATGATCTGATTTTTCAGATGCACATTATTTTTTTTCCGCTGCTGTCATTAGGCCACACTCGTTCCTTGGCTTCTCCCTCGTTGGAATCTTACATCTCTAGTGAAATTTCTACTCGTTTAATTTTGCTGTTTTCTTCTCTATTTAATGGTTCTATCTTAGCCAATCAAAAAGATAGATGAAAAGGTTATAGTTTAGCCTTAAAAACTATTTGGTTCTATCTTAACCATCCATCCTAAAAGATAGAAGAAGAGGTTCTAGTTTAACCTTAAAAACTAGATAATATTTTTTCAAGTGATTCTACATCAAAGATCCAAGCTGGAACTCTAGTCTGTGTAACTACCAGCTTGAGGGGAGTGTAGATTCATGTGATCACTTTTTACATCGTTCGCATCAGACCTTTCAGTTAGGAACTGCATGCCATCAACAATTGTTGCGCAAGAACATCATGGTTCTGTCCTCACTCTTCAAATCAAAGACTCCCGAAAATAGGGTGCATTTTTTTTTTCAGCAGAAGAAATATGAGTAAGGCATCACATCCAAGATCCAAGCTGGTGCTCTATTACGTTTGCTCACCAGCTTGAGTGGAGTGTAAGTTATCCGAGAAGTGTTAGAGCTTGAGGGGGAGTGTAAGTTGACAAGGAGTGTTAGAGTTTTTATTTAATGTGTAATTAGAGTTTATTCCTAATCAGTAGTTTAGATTTAATAGAAGTCTTATTTAAATTAGGAATAAGTACTATTTAAATTAAAGATAAAAGTATAGTTTTAGTTATATTAGAACTCTATATCAGCCTATTTAAATGCTTACTCTGTATACATTTGAATAATTAAGAATAATAAGAAAATACAGAGAAACACATTGTTTTCTCTGGAAAATATCCTTTCCATCTTCTTCAAACAACAAATCCCTAACCACCGATCAAACACAAACCACCATTATTTATTGCATCTCCGGCCACCATGGCCCCTTTCTCACAAGTATGTACAACAAAGCACTAAGACAAATTTGACATCATATTGTTGTTGACAATTGAAGCATTAGTTTTTCATGGATGCTTGGAGGTTTCTTTTATACTTCCAATTGATTTTCTAGCCGTTGTAGACCGTTGAGATTGAATTGGAGTCGTTGGGGTCTTTTTTCCTCCATAAATGCAGTTTTGGTCAGTAGGGTATCGATACTCGGATCACTGTATCGATACACCCTTCTTGAAAACTAGTCGTTGAGCCTGCTTCAGCTTATGTGTATCGATATGCTTACGAGTGTGTCTCTACGGCCTGCATTTCAAATAGCCGTTGAGAAAATGACCGTTGGGAGCGGTTAAGGCGTATCGGTACACGATACAACCGTATCGATACGAAAAAAGCGTATTGGTACGAGTTTTGGCTACTGAAATTTCCCTGTAGCTGAAACCTTAAAGCGTATCGATACGGTGTATACTATATCGGTACGGTGACTTTGAAAACACAAGTTTGGCTACTTAAAACACATTTTAAACCATTCCAAAGCCTTGTGAAAACCCTTAAACATATTTTCAAGTTGCTTGGACTTACAAAATATTTTAAAATATTTTTTAATTTAGTCCACGTCAATTTTTTTTCAATTATTATATCAAAACATATATCTTAACAAATTCCCTCAACCAACACTGTAATCTTCCATTCCTAGCAAACAAACCAAACAATGTAATGTAATATTCCTAGTAATATGTCATGTAATATTAAATTTCAAAAATTCTACCCTCAAAGGTAACGCTACATTCAGTGAACCAAACGCCACATAGTCTAATACGATTATAAAGAAAACTAAGTGTTTCTCTTTTCCCTTTTCCCTTTTCCCCAAATCGATGGAAGTCCCAAATATCAATTACCTTCCTCCATTTGATCAAAGCCAATCACATTGAACAGATGTTGTTTCATATTTAAACTGATGTTTGAAGATCGGTAAGCCGCTGATTTCCTACTATTCACATTTTGTCCAATTGCCAATCAGATTGAGCATTTTCCTTCACCAGCTTTAATAAAGAGTATGTAGTCGTTCGCAAACAGGAGATGATTAATAAATCGGGACCGTCTCTCCATTTATAACCAGGCAGACTTTATTTGCTTTGTTCATTCTCAATAATTCAAGATAGAATATTTGAGACAGAAAAAAAAATAAAAATAAAGTATCATCTTGTCAGAAACCTCTTTCATTTTTTCTTCATCAATAATAGCAAAAGAGGTTGTTGAAATACATTTTATAATCCTTTGCACCCACCACTAACAAAACCCCATCCGCTCCATTTCTCGATTTTAAATTTAATCATGAACAATATCATTTGCTCATTTATGTATAAAGACCCATGTCAAATTTAGAATCATACTTGTACAATCACAAAAACTAAACATTTCACTGGAAGATTGTCTCATAACAAAGAATTATATGTAAGACATAATGTTAAATTAAAAAAAAATACTTTAACCCCCAACGTTTTATTTTGGATTAAAAGAGTTTTATTTTTAAGGAAAATGGTTAGTCAACTTACGATAACGAAGTTGAATTTTTGTTTTTGCACAGCAATAGAATTTATTTATTAGAGGGTAAAACTCAATCAATATGACTTGACAAAATGACAAATCGGTAGAAAAATAATTTTATAAAATTATGACACTATAATATTAGCCTGCACTGCCATGTAGGTTTGCCCCGTCATTTCAAGTCATTTACCGTTAGTCGATTATTAATTTATTTTCACAACAAAATTATTTTGATCTAAAATAGAACGTTGAGAGTTAAAATGGTTTAAAGAAATGAATTTTCTTTTTCATCATAAAAACAAGTGAATACAAATTGAAGATAAAAACAGTAGTCCAGAAATATATTCATCCCTAGTGCTTTGGCCACTGTTTTATTGTAGTACTTCCAAGAAAGCAGCCACGAATGCAAATAAAATATCATTGATTGTGTCAATATAAGTAAAACAAAAAATTATTTAGCATAACTCTTATATAATTTAAAAATGTTTTAATAACTAGATTTAATATGATGACACTATATGCTCTAGAAGAACTTTAAATTTATTTGTCCAACAGCATATGTTGTCAATATATTTTTTGAATATTTTAATACTGCTTTTTTGTGTGTGTTTGATTTTGTGGTGGCAGAATTGATTTTGGATCAACATAATTTTATAGAATTAATTTTGTGTAAAATTAATTTTAAAGTAACGTGATTTATGTTTGGAAGTTTTTTCTTAAAAAACACGATTGTATAAAAATAGTGTAAAAATCACGACGAAACGCAAAAACTACTTCTACTTTGCTTTTCTCAGAATCACGTTTGAGGCCCAAAATTAATTTTGAATTTTAGATCCAAACATGTGAGCACGGCGTTTGAGGGTTTAAGGTGGGCACATGCTCATCCTGAAAATTTGAATTTTCTTTATTAGTTATCTATTTTATTAAGTGTTGCCACTCTGAAAATATGAACTCTCTTTATTTGTTATATATTTTACTGAGTATGGCACTGATCTGAATGGCCACTGAAAAAAGTTATCATGATGGTTTTTTGTCTGTATATTGAAGGTAAATTTAGGCTTTTTGGTGAACCACATTCAGATTCTAAAATCTTAAATTTCAAACTGAGTAAAGAGAGAAGAGAAAATACATGTGAATAAAGGAAGGTTCCAAAGATTGCAATGGCAGCTCCAGGAGCATGAATCGGCTGAACAGGCGTGTGGAAGATGAAGAAAGATTGATAATTTACAAAATAAAATTGGGTCCAATTTGTAAAACTGTCTTTTTACCAATTGCTAATTTTACAGAATTGTTTTATTGAGTATAAGACGGATCATAATTTAAATAGGTTATTCGCCGCTGCAAATATTTCATAACTTGCAGCACAATTGCACCCTCCTTCAATGCCTTGGCATCCATATCGGTCCAATTGGAAAGCTGAACTTACTATAAGTTTTCGAATATCTAATTTATTTTATTCACAAAATTTAAATTTAAATTTTAAATATTATTCAAAAGATTTAACATTTCATCTTGCAAAACATACTAATACTCATTTTATTTCAAAAAATTTATTTATTTTGTGTTTTAAAATTGTCCCATATTTAAATTGTTTGATTGAAAAACTCAACCACTTTTACTAGACATATTTCCTTTTCTATATCTTTTTAATTTTCTTACAAAATAAAATTTCACTTTTCAGAGATTAAAATGATCATTTTAATTATTTTAAATTACATCTCTTATAAAAAAAATCATTCTAAAACTACGTGAAACAAATAACCATAAACAAATTTTGTGGAACGAGAGAATATTATACAACTAATAGTTAATGTAACTTTTCGGATTCCAAAGGGGCACCTCTTCGGTGTTTGGATCTCTAGTTCTTGTGTGAGAAGTTGCTTCCGGAAATTGTTTGTCTTTATTTTATTTGGGTTTTGTTGTCTTTTACTTACTTTTAGGGTAAAATATATAAATGACAACCATAATATTGGTAAAGTTGCGATTTGATCAATTTATTCTTTTTTTCTAAACAATTAAATCACCTTACTATAAAATTAGATGCAACGTGATCACTAGCCGTTAGAGGCTAACGGGGTGAGTAACGTGACGATTAGTAAAAATGTGTATAATTATACATTTGGTCGTTATTACTTATACATTCTATCAATTTAATCATAATTTTAATTTAATAAACTAAACTAAACATTCAATTAGGTGATGACACGTGTCAACATCTTACTGAAGGAATTTAATTATTTATATTTGATTTAATAAATTTATTTCCCCCTCCAATCAGGGCTTTAAGAAGCTTGAAGGTGTAATTTAATTTAATTTTATTATATTCTAAAATGATGTGTAATTTTTATTTTAGAGTGACGTGGAAAGAATTTGGTGTGATGGACAGTCTACTCAGTACACTGTTAGTGAATTAACAATGTTTAACGGGTCCGTGGCCACATTGGAGCAAAAGTTAAAGTTTAGTGGTAATATTGAAGTAATTAAAAGTTTAGTTATAAAGTTGAATAAATTATCAAAGTTTAATGATCATTTGTAAACTTTACCCTTAAATAAAGCATATAAACATAAAGATTTTTTTGATAAATCATATATAATTCTAATTTTTTAGAGGAAAAAGAAGGGATTTTAGGAGAAAGAAAATGTGTTTTTAATAGATCTAAAACCTATGACTTAAGGAATGACTTTAGGGGAATGAGAAAATAAAGTTGATGCATTATAGAAAATAATATGAACATAACATACACACAATCGTACCAAAAAATTATATAAAAAAACTATGTATAAATTTATAATACGTGTTAAAAAATAATACAATCACGTATAAGATATGAAAAAAATAATACAAACATGAATAAATGGGCTAATTTATTTTGATTTTGTTGTTGAAAAAATATTTTTGGATCTATTACGTTTTTTATTTTCGAAATTATTATACTTTCTACTGTAAAAAGTGAAATTGGTCATAAATCCATGATAAAAAAATATTTGAAAACACACCAAAATATGTAATGAATTTAAATATAATAAAATTAAAATAAATAATGTATAAAATTAATATAAACACGAATAAATATATTAATATCTTAAATATAAAATAAAAAATTAATGTCAAATACTCTATATACATAAAAATAAAATGACTTGATTAATTAACCCAATACATTCTTATTTTCTTGTTTAATTGATTGTATCGCTTTGTTGGCATAAAATTAAGCTTTCAATTTCCTCCATTCAAGTTCTTTTTAATAGATCTTTGGAGTATTTGATTCAAAGATCAATTATTTTATATAAAAAATTATAATTCTTTGAACATAACGTTCTTTTTAACATAACATTCATAAAAACTCCTTAAACCTTAATATGATAAATTATTTCACTAGAAAATTGTCTCATGACAAAAGAACTATATATATTCAATTTTCGAAGCCCTCAAGAAATTGTCCTAATTTCCTTGTTCGACTAGAATTTGTTTCCTTTTAATATCAATCTCTTGACTACAACAAAATAACAAACAAATACAAATGAAAGAGAAAATTAATACTAAAATCTCAAGTGCTTAAGCCACTGTTTTACAGTAGTCCTTCCAAGGCAGCCGCAAGTGCAAATATTTCATAATCTGCAGCACAGTCGCACCCTTCGCAATGGTCCTTCAACCCTTGTTTTCTCTTCTTCCGCTTCTCCATTTCCGCCATCGTTGGACCTCCAACCATTTTCATTGATAAACGTATGGAAGGAGGCTTGAGACCAGTTTCATTCATTGAAACCATGGGAAGCCAATATTTGTCAATCTCCATGTCTGGTGCTTCAAAAACAGCTTTCCACGGAATTTCAGCCCTGCCCAAAACCACAGACTTCCCCAGTTTCCTCCTCCGGAGCTCAAAAACTACAGTCTGTTGCTTCAGGTACTTAACTGATTCTTCAGATGAGGAGCATTCCAAAGAGAAGGACTCGTTCCAGATGATCGTTTGGGATGACTTTGTGGAGATTTGCTTGGTGTTTAGTTGAATTCTCCTGTTGTTTCCGGCAGGGAGATAGTATCTGACGAAAAGATTAGCATGGGAGTTTAGCTCTATGTTTTTGGCATCCAAGATTCTCACTTCGCAACAAAGAGAGGGACCGAAATGATCTGAAACTCCCATTGAAGACAGAGAAAATACTTAATATTTGATTGCAAATGAGGTTTGGTTTGCGAGACCGACTCCGAGAGCCAGGTTATATATTTATGGGGGTAAAGATAAGTGGAAAGGTGATTGATATTATCCACACAAGATCGGCTAAGATACACTGAATTGTAAAAGCAGAATAGTGGAAGAAAGTGAGTCAGCCACCAAGATTTCTTAGTACTAGTTTATAGTTTTTAGTCTTTGTTTCTGTTGTCGATCGACATTCGAAAGTAAAGTGGGGGTGGGAAGAGATTCTGTATATATACGTTTAGAATAGAATAAAACCCTTCTACTAATCCAAACTGGCTGGGTAATCTTAATCTGACACTTGCGAAGTGTTCCACTTGCAAAATCGTTGAGTTTTTGAAAAGTAGTTTCTTTTCATTTTGTTGTTATTATCATTTTTTTTTAAACCATGCAAACATGATATGGGGGGATTTGTAACCATCACTTGAATCAAACCTCCATTGCTGCAGTGACTTCGGCACACTTGCCGATCAAGGTCATAAGGTCCTTTTGGCGTAATAGTCTGAGTCAATACTGGGTGTTCTGGTGTGAGGCAGAATTAGGATGGGGCTAAATTTAAGCTGACTGGTTGTATTGATATCTGGTTCTAACATAAATTCTTACGAGGCGGTAACATAAATACTTATAGTAATTGTAAGAAAAAACGGTTGTTACACAAATACTTGTCAGGGTAAGAAGTTGTGTGATAACGTAGACGGTTACCAGATAACATTAATTTTTACAAAACACATAAGATTTTGAGTTGGTACATAAGTTCTTACGGAACCTACTTAAATTTTTACGGCAATTGTTAGAAAAAATGTTATAACACAAATTCATACTCAAAATCACCAAATCCAAAACCCATTGAATTTATGGTAAGAAATTTTGTTATATCATAAACTCTCAAAAAAATAACATTATTTCTTACCCAACTCATAATAAGTAGGGCAGCTACACAAATATGATTAAAACACCTACATTAATTATTATAGAACTCGTAAGAAAAAATATAATAACACAAATTCTTACCCGATATCACAAAATGGAAAACCATGTAAACTTAGGTAAGAAACCGTGTCATAACATATTATAGATCCGGTAAGAAAAAATGGTAATAATACATAATCTTACTGGAGATCACCAAATCGAAAATCCCCTAAACTTATAGTAGGGAATTGTGTTATAACATAAAATCTTAAAGAATAACTTAATTTCTTAACAAAATTATAAGAATTAGAGTACCTGCACAAATTCTTACGTGATCTACATAAATTATTATCGAAATCGTTTTTTTAAGAAAGAGCCGGGCCTCATTAAAAAACCCACTAAAACCACACCGTACCAAAGGGCGAATGAGTGCCTAAGAAGGGAAAAAGAGTGCCCAAAATATCATTACTATGAAAAGGATGACAAGTCATTGTGTACAATGGTAGAGAGAAACTCGGGACAAACCTAGTCAAATTGTAAAGGGAGAAAAGGACCGAAGGGCCCGAGTAGCTAAATTATGCGTAGCTAGGTTTGTCGTGCGCGATACATAGGAGACCCTAAAGTGGTGATTATGGCAGCGTAAGATATTTAGAGCAGTGAAGAGAGAGCTACTGAGGATAGATAAGTCAGGCGTTGATCTGTTAACTTTGTTTACCACGATGGCCGAGTCGGACTCAAAAATTGTAATGGACCAACCTCTATCTTGAGTCATCTGAAGATCTGCGATCAGGGTCGAGGCTTCTGCAAAGGATGCATCCAGACAGCTGTCAATAGAATGGGCCAAACCACCAAGGATCGCCCCATGCTCATTCCAAACGATGACACCAATGGAGGTCGTGTGAGTGGAAGGGTCAAAAGCACCGTCAACATTCACCTTGACTTGGCCAATAGAAGATGAGCACCAACCTCACTCTAAAAGAGGTGTGGAGGAAAAAGACGGCCGTTGGTGTGAAGGAGTAGAGTTTACATTATGATAATCTCGGTGGAGATAAAGGCCATTAAAGAACAGTACCCAAATAGGTCGTAGGATCTTCTCATGAAACCAGTTATTCTGACATTGCCAAAGGTACCACAAAAATACCAACAAAAGAGCAAAGGAGTCCAAAGAGTGAGAAGTAGTTGCCTTCTCAAGCCAAGCAAGAGTAGTAGTAGTTTGACTTGCGACAAGAGCTCGAGGGAAACCCGAAAGAAGAAGGGCCTTAACCGAAGCAGGAAAATCTCGGAGGGCATGGAAAATCTTCTCAGAATCGTGCCCACATAAAGGAAAAAAGCCGAAGCGGAGGCCCGCAGCATGAAGTCTGCTTCTAGTAGGAAGGGCTTCCATTGTGGTAACTTTTCTCTATTTTATTATAGGATCTAGTTCAGTTGTAGAGCATAGCGAGGCAGGTGCCCCTTAGATCTATCTGACCAATTTCCGAGGTGTGTTCCTAGTGTGCTAAATAACAGTCTAAAAATATTTTTCTATGAAATTATCATGTGCACATGAATATTTTCTCTAATTAATAGTATGGACACTTTTATGAGATATGAAAGTTTTATCTGTTAA
This sequence comes from Hibiscus trionum, assembly GCA_030270665.1. Classification (NCBI taxonomy): domain Eukaryota; kingdom Viridiplantae; phylum Streptophyta; class Magnoliopsida; order Malvales; family Malvaceae; genus Hibiscus; species Hibiscus trionum. The sequence continues at coordinate 11,044,182 of BSYR01000052.1, forward strand.
ACATTGATATTTGTTACTTAATTAAGTACAAGATTGCTATGTTGGTTTGGAAATATGTGTATATGTCAGATTTGAAAGCATGAACCTCGGACTATTATATCTCTGTGAATAAGCATGTCTATCATATGTTCTTCTGATATCACTGTCTGTTGATCAACTTTGTCTTATATGTGGGGCTTTCTGTTGGGATATGATATGAAGTGTCTGCAGGTTCAGCCTTGATCCTGCTGGTAATTCTTTATGGACCCAAGGTCGCCCCCTTGGGTAGATTCTGATGCTTTGGTACGAGTAATTCCTTATGGACCTAAGGCAACCCCTTATGTTGGCACCTACGCCCACCGGGCCTAGGGTAAGTCCTTATGGATGCAGTTAGGGGAACTGCATATCGGCGTATGGTTGGAGGGTAGTTAGAAGCAATGAAACTCTAGTTGCTTGGGATCATGTTTTAACCTAATGTTTTGCACTTATGAACTATTGGCATGATTTTATGCACTGTTGGAACACACTAAGCTCCCTAGCTCGCGCCCCCATTCTTTCTCCTTTAAGATATATTTTGATAGGCTACCTAGGGACTCAACACTTGGAGGATCGGCACATTCGTACTATTTTTGTTGTAATGTTTTTATTCGTCATACTGTCTTTATGTGGGTGACATGAGCCTATATTTTGTTGCTACATACTTTGTTGCTACATACCTTATCTTTTTCCAATGTGGCCTATTTTGTATTATGATTTTATGATGGTTTCAGATTAAACTTCCGATACTTTGACTTTATCGATGAATTCTGTTACAATGTTTTTCATGATATATATATATATATATATATATATATATATATATATATGTTGTGAGAGTTGTCGACAGGGAATGTGACCTCCTCAAAGATATGTATTTCGTATAGGCCGTATGAGGGGGTTACATTTAATTGGTATTAGAGCTTTTGGTTTTATAAGCCTCGGACTGTGGTTGGGTCTTAAATAAAACATTTTCATAAAATGTTTTGGAAACATTTTCAAAAAGGGCCATGTCACCAAACTTTTCATATGTTTAACTGTGTTCGGTACTCCAGTACCAGTTCTAAGTCTAGGTCTTATCTCTTGTAGAGCCTGAATTGTCCAATGAGCGCTAGACGAGGTCCTCGACCTACCCGGAGGCGAGGTCGACTTGCTAGATATTTTGACCCGATTAACAGTTTGGCTAGCGGTCCTTCGGCTCCCAAAATTCCACCCACCCCTAGAGGTCCCACACCTCCGGTAGACCCCCCGCCTGCTTATGGTATTGATATGATGACTCCGGTTAGAGGAGTACCTGCACCTCGTACCGAGCCACTGACGATAGTATCTGATGAGACTCTCAGTAGACAGTTCTTATAGTTGATTCATAGTGCTGTTAGAGCCGCTGAAGTTATGCCCGAGGTCCCTATCCCTCAGACTCTGATCGCCAGTAGGGCCGCGACATTTGACGTCCCTACCGGTGGACCCCAGACCGAGGCAGAATGTAGCTTCTCGATCTTGAGAGACACATGAATTCCTTGGGTTTTAGGCTGCCCAAGAAATATTTGGGAGCCGTTCCTTTGCTTTATGGGAATGCCCACACCTGGTGGGAGTCTGTTGTAAGTAGTGTCCCTGCTACTCGTTTGACCTGGAATTTTTTTTCAAGGAACGCTTCAGGAATTGTTTCATCGGAGAGCATTTTATGAGACAGATGCGAGAGCAGTTCAGGACTCTGACTAGGGAAGGGCATGAAACTCGAATCCAACGGGTTCCGATCTGACCCGATCCGATAGGGTCAGATTTTTTTTTAAAAAAATTCGGGTTCGGATCGGGTAGAGTGTCTAAAAAGTTCAGGTTCGGGTCGGAGTCGGGTTTAGGGTGAAAAAACCCGACCTAACCCAACCCGGGTACTTAAATAATATTTTTTTATTTTTTATTTATATTTTATTCTTTTACATTTTTACCCTTGTTTTTCAAGTTTTCCTTTCTCATGTTCCTCTCCTCTGTAATCGACTAATCCCCTTTCCAAGTTTTATTCTTTAATCGACCCACCCTTCATTTGTTTGCACCAAAAAACTTAGCCCTAAATTTTCCTAATCACCCAACACATAGACTGTGTGGCGCAGACACAGTTCGCACTTCGCACTAAATTTCCATTCTTTATTCGATCTGCTGCATCTGCTCACTTTCTCCAGGTATGCTCTTAGCCCTTAATTTCTTTGTTCTTTTGGTTCGACTAATCCCCTTTGTAACTTATAATAGTTTTTTATTTATTTCCAACCTCGGGCTCACAATGCACAACCGTCTCCCATTTGGCGGAGTATTTGGAGTGCCCTAAATTTCTTTGTTCTTTTAGTTCGACTAATCCCCTTTGCTCTTAGCTAGTAATCATAACTTATAATTGTTTTACTTATTTATTTTATTTTTATTGTTTTTAATAATAAAATTAAATAAAATTAATTCGGGTCGGGTCGAGTCGAATTTTGAGTCTTAAAAATCGGGTCGGGTTCGGGGCGGGTGATATAGTCTTCCACCCGGGTCGGGTCGGGTGGCAGGTGGAGGGTGCAAAATTTCAGGTCGGGTTCGGGTGGGCCGAAAATCCGACCCTACCCGACCCGTGCCCATCTCTAACTCTGACACAGGGGGATATGACTGTATCCGAGTATGAAACTGAGTTTTTGAACTTGTTGATATTTGGCTCTAGTTTGGTGCCTACTGAGAAAGAGAAGTGTCGTAAGTTTGCACTTGGCCTTCGGTATGAGTTGTCTGTGCATGTTATTGGCAACCTTGATGAGGACTTTGATCAAGTTGTTGAGAGGGCAAGATATCAGAAGGAGGTTGAGTTATTGGCCACGGGTGGTGGTAGAGTGGATCGAGATCGATCTAGGAGGCTTTCTGTTCCCGAGTCTTCCTCACGCCCTAATAAGAGGACTCGTGCCTCCGCCCCTTAGAAGGGCAATTCCGGATCTAGGCCCGCAACATCATCGGCCCCTGCAGTTGGTTGAGGCGATTCATCTGGTTTCTCTCCACTACCATCTTGTGTGCATTGTGGCAAGCGTCACGGGGGAGAGTGTATGAAGATGATGGGTACTTGTTTTTGTTGTGGATATAGAGATCATTTCCTGAAGAGTTGTCCTGTTCCACCTTCTGCATCTCGGACATCCTTCGAGACTCCTACTCGATCACAAACATATTTACAGACTCCAGCTAGGGGTCGTAGTCATAGTAGACCTTCTGCATTTGCTACCAGGACTGACTCTAGATCCCGACCATATCAAAGTGGGGGACCGATTTTATCTAAGGCCAGACAGCTTGCACTTGTGTATGCTACTAGACGTCAAGATGATCGAGATGAGCCAGATGTCGTCGCAGGTACTTTTACCATCTATTATGTTTCATATTTTGCATTGCTCGACAATGGTTCCACCCATTCCTATATTTCGAAATACGTATCTCGAGACTTTCAAATTTTAATTGAAGCCATAAAGAGTTGGTTACTGTTATAAGTCTCGTGGGTCAGTCAGCGAAGGTGAATAAGGTTTTCAAACGTTGTCCCCTTGAGATTCATGGGGAAATCTTTCTGGTCAACCTTATGGAACTTTCGTTGGAGGAGTTCGATTTGTTTTTAGGGATGGATTTGTTGTCTGAACACCGAGTTAACTTAGATTGTGAGTTCAAGAGAGCAGTTCTAAAGACCTCTAATGATTGTGCAGTGGTTCTTGTTGGTGAGCACAGAGGGTATCTATCTAATGTGGTATTTGCTTTGACTGCCAATAAGATGATCAAGAAGGGATATGAGACCTTCATTGCTTGCCTTCTAAACACGAAGAGTTATCTATCCAAGACTGAGGAAATTCGTACTGTTAGCGAGTTTCCTGATGTCTTCCTCGAGGAGTTGCCTGGATTACCTTCGGATATGGATGTCGATTTTGAGATTGAGACCTATTCGGGATCTGCGCCAGTATCAATGAACCCCTACCGTATATCTTCTAGAGAGCTTAAGGAGCTAAAGATTCAGTTGCAAGAGCTCCTAGACCGAGGATTTATCCGACCTAGCTCTTCACCTTGGGGAGCCCCAGTTCTCTTTGTTAAGAAGAAATATGGTTCTCTCCGGTTATGCATTGACTATCGAAAGTTGAACAAGTTGAATGTGAAGAATAAATATCTGTTACCAAGGATCGATGACTTGTTTGATCAATTCTGGGGAGCCACGATTTTCTCGAAGATTGATCTTCGATCAGGGTATTACTAGTTGAAGAAAAAGGGTCTGATGTTGCTAAGACGGTCATCCGTACTAGATTTGTGCATTACGAGTTCCTAGTGATGTATTTTGGTCTTACTAATGCATCGATTGCCTTTATGGACATAATGAATCGTGTGCTTCGACCCTATATAGACCAGTTTGTTGTGGTGTTCATTGATGATATCTTGGTTTATTCTCTGACCGAAGCAGAGCATGTTGAGCATCTGAAAATTGTTCTGCAAACCTTGAGAGAGCATCGTTTGTGTGCTAAGCTGAGCAAGTGTGAAATTTGGATCAGGGAAGTGACATTTCTGGGGCATGTTGTATCTGCTCGAGGTATTCAGGTTGATCCCAATAAGATCGAGGCTATCACAAGTTGGAAGCAACCCAAGCATATCTCTAAGATCCGTAGCTTTCTGGGTTTATCTGGTTATTACCGACGCTTTGTCGAAGGCTTCTCCATCATAGTTGCCCCCCTTTGACAAAGCTTCTGAGGAAGAATGTTCCTTTTGTTTGGACTGATGCTCAACAGGCTAGTTTTGAGAAATTAAAGAAAGCTTTGACCCAAGCTCCGGTTCTGACACAACCCGAGTCGAGAAAGGACTTCTCAATCTATAGCGATGCTTCACATTCTGGTCTTGGTTGTGTACTAATGCAAGAGGGGAATGTGGTTGCGTTTGCCTCACGTCAGTTACGGCCACATGAGTGCAACTACTCGACCCATGACCTTGAGTTGGTTGCAGTGGTCTTTTCCTTGAAAATCTAGAGGCACTATCTCTACGGAGAGAAGTGTTACATCTATACTGATCACAAGAGCCTTAAGTATCTTCTTACTCAGAAAGAACTGAATCTGAGGCAACGTCGCTGGCTTGAGCTTCTTAAAGACTATGATTGTGAGATTGAGTATCACCCAGGAAAGGCCAATGTTGTTGCCGATGCTTTGAGCCGTAAGGCTATTTCAGTTTGAGATCTTTGTTTTCCAGGATGGGTATTTACGATGATGGCAGTCTACTGGCCGATGAGATTAAGGCCAAACAACACTTAGATAGTTCCTTACTTCCTGTCATACAATAGGTTGAGCAAGGATCCACCTCTTTCTATGCATTTTATCATGATGGGCTTTTGTGCCTTAAGGGTCGTTACTGCGTTCCTGATGATATCGACTTAAAGCGAGCCATCCTCGGTGAGGCCCACAACAGTCTATATGTTATGCATCTCGAAGGGGATAAGATGTACCAAAACTTAAGGTAGAGGTACCATTGGGTTGTCATGAAGAAATATATCTCCGATTATGTATCACGGTGTATGACTTGCAAACAGGTTAAGGCAGAACATCAACATCTGTCTGGTTTATTACAGCCCATTAAGATTTCCGAGTGGAAATGGGAGCATATCACGATGGATTTCGTTACCGGGTTTCCATAACTCATTCTAAAAAGGATTATGTCTGGGTTATTGTTGATCGACTCACCAAGTCAGCTCACTTCATTCATGTACGAGTTACATATTCTCTAGAGAAGCTGGCTAGGCTGTATATCTCAAAGATCGTTAGATTGCATGTTGTACCCTTATCTATTATATCTGATTGAGATCCGAGATTCACTTCTCATTTCTGGCCGGCCTTGCATAATGCTTTGGGTACTCGATTGAATTTTAGTATATCTTTTCACCCACAGACCGATGGACAGTCAGAAAGGGTGATTCAGATTCTAGAGGATATGTTGAGGGTATGTGTGATCGATTTCCGCGGTAGTTGGAAAGATTTCTTGCCCTTGGCCGAGTTTGCATATAATAATAGTTATCTGGCTAGTATCTACATGGCACTATATGAGGCTCTGTATGGTCGCAAATGCCGAACACCTATCTGTTGGACCGAATTGTATGATCACAAGACTTTGGGTCCTAAGTTGATCCAAGAGACGGAGGATACTTTCAGATTGATCCGAGATCGTCTGAGAGAGGCTTTTGACAGGTAGAAATCTTATGCTGATCGGAGGAGGAAGGATATTGAATTTGAGGTTGGTGACCAGGTTTTTCTGAAGGTATCCCCGTGGAAGAAAGTTCTAAGATTTGGGCGCAAGGGTAAATTAAGTCCGAGATTCATTGGGTCGTACCGTATTGTGAAGAGAGTTGGGCATGTTGCTTATCAGCTTGAGTTGCCTCCCCAGCTTAACCGTATCAATGATGTCTTCCATGTGTCCATGTTGAGGAAATACCATCCTGATCCGAGCTATGTAATTCAAGTTCAGGATGTAGAGTTGAGGCCAGGCTTGTCCTATGAAGAGGAACCAATACAGATTTTAGATTCAGACGAGAGAGTTTTGAGGAATAGACGTATTTCTATGGTTAAAGTTATGTGGAGAAATCGTAGCCCTACGGAAGCTACTTGGGAGATCGAAGGATCCATAAGGAAGCAGTTTCTGCATTTGTTTAAATCAAGTAAATTTTGAGGACAGTTTGCTTCTAACTACCCTTCAAACATAAGCCGATATGCAGTTCCCCTAACTGCATCCATAAGGACTTACCCTAGGCCCGGTGGGCCTAGGTGCCAACCTAAGGGGCTGTCTTAGGTCCATAAGGAATTACACGTGCCGAGGCATTGGAACCTACCCAAGGGGCGACTTTGGATCCATAAGGAATTACCAGTTAGATCAAGGTTGTACCTGCAGACACTTCATATCATATCCCAACAGAAAGCCCCACATGTAAGACATAGTTGTTCAACAGACAGTGATATCATAAGAAGATATGACATACATGCTTATTCACAGAGATATAATAGTCTGAGGTTCATGCTTTCAAATCTGACATATACACATATTTCCAAACCAACATAGCAATCTTGTACTTAATCAAGTAACAAATATCAATGTTCAACAAATAAAACTTTCATATCCCATAAAAAGTGTCCATACTATTAATCAGAGAAAATATTCATGTGCACATGATAATTTCACAGAAAAATATATTTTCAGACTGTTATTTAGCACACTAGGAACACACATAGGAAATTGGTCAGATAGATCTAAGGGGCACCTGCCTCGCTATGCTCTGCAACTGAATTAGATCCTATAATAAAATAGAGAAAAGTTACCACAATGGAAAATGATTAGATTTAAAGAATTGACTAAGTTCCAAGTTCATAAGAGTAACTATAGGCGCACGAGGATGAGTAGAACGGGAGGAACTGGGCTGAGCATATTGATGGTCGGGAGATACTCGAGTACCTTTAAACATGTAAAAGCTTATATTATTCATTTATTCGATTTACATTTATCTTAATGAAGTAATTAAATACATATGCATGATTGGGTTTAAGGTCAGATTCAGAGGTCTTCGTGTAACACCCGGGTTTGGGGGTCGGGTGAAAATAATATTAAAATAATGTTTCGGGTTTCGGTTTCACAATTAAAATAATAAAATATTATTTTGGGCTTCATGTTTTCAAAACAAATATTTTTTGTTGGACTTAATTTGTTTTAAAACCCAAATCCCATGAATTTTGGATATTTGAGATAGCCATCTCATTAATGGCAAAGTTATAATATTGAGGGTTTTTGAAATAAGCCAAATAAAAAAAAACAAAATCCCTTTTCACCATCTTCTTCCCCATTATTTTCATTTGAACGTGATCTCCCCCCTCCTCCCATTTTACTTTTCCAACCAATCTTGCCTTCATTTGTGGAGCTTTTGCAAAGGTAACAACAAATTCTTTTTGTCCTCAACTTCCTCTTCTTCCCATACTTTTAGTTTTCATTAAAATCCATTATTTAGGGTTTTGTGTTTTTGGGTTTTGGAAGAAAAAGATGCAAACTTTACCATCCATTGCTTGAGCTTTTGACTCTTTGTTAATAGATAAGTTATTAGTAACCTAAGAGGTCCAACATACTCGATTTTTATGTTGTTTTAACTTGATTTCCGGATTTGGGTTTAATGGGGGTTTTGGAGTGTGCTTGGAAATGTTTTGGGGCTGTTTTGGGTGAGTATTTGTTGGTTGGTGGTTATACTGTGTTTGGTTAGTGTTTTGAACTTGTTTAAGAGTGCTTTGGATGGTTATATTGCTGATTTTTGTTGGGTTCTTGTGGAAGTACGAAAATGAGAATTTGGAGAATGAATTTGGCTTTGAATTGTGAGAATTGTAGTGGATTTGTGTGTTGGTGTTAAACTTTGGGTTTGTGGCTGATTTGAGGTTAATGTGTTGTTTTTGAATGGTTAGAAGCAAGAGAAAACAAGGGAGAAGCTTCAGGCTCGAATCCGGAGACTTGGATGCTTGGTAGGCTAGTCGGCTTGTGCTAAATGGAGTGGTCGGTGAGTGGTTCTACGACTCTAAAATTGGTTTCAAACTTCATGGTTCGAGCACGCGAACACTAGGTCGGGCTTGGTAAACCCACCTAGAGTTGGGATTCGATTGGTAGTCTAATCCCAAGCTTTAGTTGCAAGCATGTGTTAGTTGAACTTGAATGTTGTGTTGTTTATGCTTAATGACTTATGCTTGTGAGCATGATGTATGTATTTTGTAGATATATGCATGTTGATGATAGGTATGATGGGGATATACATACGTATGAAATATAATGTGATACTTGTATTAATGATATACTTGTAGTGTTGACATGTGAAATGGGTTTATGAGGTGGTTGCATGATCCGGGGATCATGGTGAGTACATGCTAGGCATGGAAATGTGTTGTGATATACATGTATGTGAGGCATGATATTTGATGCATTGTTATATGCATGTAGCTATGGAATGTGGTTTGTGCATGACAATAAGTCATGGTGAGTACGTGCTAAGCACGGAAGTTGATATGAAATAGTGTTGTGAAAGGTTATGAATTGTGTTAGTATTGGCACTAGTATGCTTGGGTACAATGATCGATCATTAGGATGTTTAGTGTGCACACGTGAGTCAAAATGCGCGCGTGGTCTTGGTGATGGTAGTCATCAAGATGGAGTACGGGTTCGCCCGGAAATCTTCTTATATATATGTTAGTCGGTGATGAGTGGAATTCCATCGACGGGGCGTGAGGATGAGTGGAATCCCCTCCGCGTGAAACGGTGATGAGTGTAATCCCACTGTAAGGTAATGGTTGTGGTTGGATGTTAGTTCCAACGGTTATCCGCATATTCGAGTCATAGCTAGGTGCCAATACGGATTGTGAATTAAGTTGCTTATATGTTGAATATATATGTTTCCATATATGATGGTTATAGACTTGTTGAGCATGACATGGTTTGGATAATATGATCATGCATTCTACCTTGGTTGTATGCTCGTGCTTGGACCCTGCATTGTCGAGGTTTGTTTTATGAGCTCACCCTCACTAAGCTTTTATGCTTACGCTCCTTTTTGTTCGACAATGCAGATATGTAGCTTGTGGGTGGCGAGGGCAAGGAAGGGCCTCCAAGTGTCGCTTTTGGTTAGCTCAAGTATGAACTTTAAAATTGAAAGATTGTAATAGTAAAGCAATGAGATTTGAATGCTTTGGATTTATGTTGATGTTGGTGTGGCATTGTTGTTGCCATGTTTTGATTTGTAAACCATGCTTACATGCTTATCTTGGATGTTTGTGTTTGTTGGCTCTTTGGCATGAAACCTTAAAATGCTTTGTAAGCCTCTCTATGGGTAATTGTACGAATTCCTTTGTACGTTTGCTCCTTGTTCGTTGTAATGTCTCGTATGCTGCTATCTTGGTTGTTGAATGTTGTTTGTGGCTAGGGAAGTCGTAAATCGCTTCTAGAGTCGAGTCTTAAGTCGTTTTGCAGCAAATTTGGGTATTGCAGTGCAGGGCGTATCGGTACGTCCCGGAATCATCTGGCAAAAAAAAATCATGAACATGGCAGTCATTCCAGCGGGGTTGTCCCGGAATCATGAAGTCACCGGATAGGAAACTCATCATTATCAAAGTAGTTGTCCATTAGGGAAATGGGAGAAGTACCACCCCAGTGGTCTTGGTGCAAACGGGCCGAGCTATTAACCCCGAAAGTCCAAAAGAAGCCATCACGCAGTAGAGACAAAGCGTGATAGAGCCCTTTCCGGACAAAAGAAGCTTGCTTCGAAGGTAAATGGGCATGTAGAATATTCCCAAAAGGGAAATTGACAAGCATCGTAATTTGTCAAATAATTTATCCTTAATCTTATATAAAATGGATAAATAATGTAGTAATAGAGAAGAAAGGTCGATCCACAGGGACTAAGGAGCTTCTGATATGTAGAGGTTTTAACTCTGAATTTGAAGGAAAAAATTAAAGGAAATGGGGGGGGTTGATTAAAAGAGCAATGTAGAAAATAAAAATAAAGAGAATTTGAAGGTAAATTTTAAGATAAGAAAATCATTTTAATAAAATTGCATCAAGCTTCACATTGCCTCAATTCCAAATTGATCATCGAAAAAGGATTTTACTCCGAATATATGCCGGTTACAGTCTACAAGGCTCAAGCCTTGTAACTTACTTTTCACTTCGGTAAATCAATAATCCAAAGACAATATTTGAAATTTAGTTTTCACTTGGACTAACCACGACTATCATTGCTAGCACCAATATAATTTAAGTTTTAGAAAAGCCCGACTCGGGTTATGTTGTCTCAATAAGAATCGAACCCGATCTTAATTTCTCTTAGCAAATCTGTCGCTAAGTGTGTTCATAGGAAGTCGAATATGATACAAGCCGATCCTTCCTCCCAACTTTAAATTAGAACAATAATAAAACCAATGAGCCATTTTTAAATTGAAAGTGTAAAGATTTTTAAAGGAAAGGCCGATTGCCAATCCAAGTTTGCAGAAAATTGAGAAAAATATCTGAAGAAATTACATGCTTTTCAATTCTCACAATCGGAATTGAGAAATTGCTTTAAGCCCTCGGCTAATTGGAAAATTAGCTAAGCATGATAGAAATCATACTTAGCATATTCTGAAGAAAGTAAAATAAAAACTAAAGAAAAACAAAAGTGGGAAAGAAAACTTTTATAAAAGTAAAAATTCCTAAGAACAAGTAAAAGCTAAGTACATGTGATGTCTTCAAGCTTTACCCTAAGGGGTATTTATAGCTTGAACTAACCCTAAAAATAAAGAAATAAAATACCTAAAGACAATCTAAAAACATTCACTTAGAAAGATAAAATGATAATTCCCAAACATTTAAATCCAAACTTAATCTTAAAATCCTAAGTAAATCTCGTCTGTTCTTCTAGATGATACTGATTGGATCACCTTCTAGAAGCTACTGACTGGATGCCACGTCAGACGCTACATGCCTAGAGTCATGCTCACTAGCCCATCCTTGATTTCAGAAAATAAAACTGCAGACCATGCTCTTTTAATGCTGTTTTCTTGAAATTGAAGTCATGCGCAAAAACGAATAAAAACAACCAAATCAATAATATCATGGAATCAACAAGAAGTAATTAGCGATAAAATAATATCAAAATAAAACACTCATCAGAAATACTTAGCCATGAAGACACGAGAAAACAGGGATCCTGGATCCGAGATAGTACGCCACAGCTGTTTTCCGAGGAGAGCAACACTAAAAAGATGCATATCCCGGAAACTGAGTCCCCTAGCAGATTTTGGGGTGCACATATTGGTCCAGGAGACAAGGAGCCACCCTTGCTCGTTGTTTCAACCATACCACCAATAACTTCGCATGGACCGAGTCATATCGTCAACCAGATTTTACGGAAGCAAGTAGCAGGACATGACATATTGTGGTAGAGCTTGAACCACGGACTTAAGAAAAACCTCTCTCCTACTGTAGGAGAGAAAATGCTTAGTCCAGCTGGTAATACGGGTGCCAACTCGATCACAAAAAAAACCAAGAGCCTCAGATTTGTTCTGTTGAGTGGATCGAATGATCGATATGAACCAAGAGGGGGGTGAATTGGATTTTTAAAGGTTTAGGTGGTGGAAATTGCAAATTAAAAAGATGGACAAGGAATTTTAGAGTGGTTCAAGTTCCAAATGAACTCTACATCCACTACCTTAGCTTCATTAAGGATTTGCAACAATTCCACTAATTGCTCTTCCCCTTTTCTAGGCTAAGGAGGCAACCCTTACAATTTTCAGTTAAATTTTCTACCCAAAATTTAACCCAATCCTCACACAAAGATAACAAAGAATTTGATGGCTAAGATAATATCTCTCAATACAAATTGTAGCCCAATTACAAGCACTCAACCCAATTGAAAAAGATAAGAATTAAAATTACAATTGGGGTTTCTAGACAATTTTGGGATTTAAGCACAAATGCTTGGATTTGATGTTTGGATGTTTGCTTTTGGATCAATAGTTGTTGCTGGAGCTTTTAGAGGTCCCTTTTATACCTTCTCATTGATTTCTAACCATTGTTGTTGTTGCATTCATCAATAGAGCCGTTGGGGGTGTTATCTCACCTCCATAAATGCAGTCTGCAACCACCCGTTTCGGAACGCGGGAACTTGTTTCGAAATGGACCAAAATAGAAAGAGCCGTTGGGGTGCATTTAAGAGCCCATTTCGAAACGGATTGAACTCGTTTCGAAACACTTTTGCCACTGTCAAGGGTCGTTTCGAAACAACTTGAGCCCGTTTCGAAACACCCTAACGGTTTCTGAAAAATCAGTTAAAAACATTGCAACGGTCATAATTTTTCCAATCAAAATGAAGAACCGTTTCGAAACACTTGAATTCGTTTCGATACGGGTTCTTATGTTCAAAAGCCGTTTCGATACCCATTTCGGAACAGGGGTTGGCAGTGGTGAAATCGTTTCGAAACGCCTTAGGCCGTTTCGAAACAGGGACTTGAAAAACACTGTTTTGGCTTTAAGAACACTTAGAAAATATTTGAAAATCTTAGTTTTTAACTTTGGCATACTCTTAAAATCATATGGGGATGTTTGAGGACTTAAAAATTCGTTTTGACATTTTCAATTTAGTCCTTAGGTTCTTTAGTTATATCAAAATTAAAATGTCGGTTTCACAATCTCCCCCTTTTTGATATAACAAAACCAAAGTTAGAATTTTTAAGAGTTTTGAAAATTTTGAACATATTCTAACTCCCCCTTAATTTAAGATAGGTTTTTAAAGTTTTAAAAATGTTTTAACTTTGAAATTCAAGTTTTAAAACTTAAAAACACTTTAAACATTTAAAACGAATTTTTGGCTCTTAAATTTCTTCTCCCCCTTTTTGTTAGATCAAATATAATAAAGAAGGCTCATAGAGAAGAGAAAGGGTTAGTACCAATAAGCATTAAGTAATAAGCAACAATAATATTAATTCATAAAATTAAAATATCCAAAACATAAATCAACATTAAGTTCAAAACATAATCCCAAATAAGATCAAAAGCATAGGTTCCTAAAACATAATGAAACATAAAGATGCAAACTTAAACCTAAAATGCATAGATAATATGATATGATATGATATGAATATCCTAGGCCTCGTCACCACCATCATCATCATCTGAAGTCTCATCATCGCTCTTGACTTGAGAACGGTGCCATAGAGGGTACAGAAGGACAAATCCATGTTCGAGTGGGAAGCCTCAAGGGATTAGAGTCGATCCTCTACATTTTGCAAGCGAGTGTTGATGACACCAAAACCCGTAGCCATGTTAGTGTCCATGGCATTGAACCGCTCGGTAATCAAAGCTGTGAGAGCATCATTGGTTGCAACTGGAGCTTGAGGTTCAACGGGAGGAGGAGGAGGAGGTGCAGCTCTATCAACACGTTCCCAAACATGATTCACATAGTGAAAAACAGACTTGCGAAGAGAGGACTCACCAATCTTGGACTTGCGAGGTTCCGGAGAGTCGTAGGAGCAATCGAGACCAATCTTGCTAAAGATGTGACTTAAGATCGTGCCATATGTAAAGGATTTCAAGGCATCGGTGTCAATAAGCTTAACATTATTAACCATCTCAGCAATTATGATCTTAGCAACATTAGGGCGCTCACCACGACAGAAACATTCAAGCCAAAAGTAATCAACTTGACGGATATGAGAATATTTACCTCCGGAGGGGCGAAGGAACCATGAAACCATCAAGTGAAGAAAACGATCGTGTGCATCCAAAGTAAGCACTTGACCGGTATTAGTACCAAAGTGACGTTCATTCTCAATTCCCTCATCCTTAAGGGAAAACGTAGACTCCAAGAGAGCAACATTAACAATAAACTTTTTTCCCAAAATAAAAGATTCAATCCCAACAACCTCGGTATTTGTTTCATCATTAATAAGACGAGCATTGGAGTAAAAGATGAGTACCATGTGTTTGTAGCGAATGTTCGGGATGCTCAACAAAGGAAGAAGATTCCATTCGCTCAAACGCTCGAGGTAACAAAAAAGGAATCGCTCGGAGTTAAGAAATTCGAGATCAATGACACGCTCACGACGAACTTCAAAATCCTTGACATATTTGAAACGAGCTCGCATCTCTGGAGTTCGAAGGGATTTTTGAAAGAGCTGAGCGAGATTCGGACGCACACTCGAGTCACCGGACTGAACGGACTTACGCTTTTTGCTAACATTTTCTGACATCCTAAAAAAATAAGCAAGCAAGCGAAAAATTTAAGTGTATGCATAGATTTCGTAATTCAATCCAATAATAAATCCCACTTAGGTTTAAACAAGTTTTTAAAACAATTAAAAAAATAAAAAAACAAAAAAAAAATTAAGAGAAAACAGTAAAAAAAATGCGACTGAAAAATTTTATATTCGAATCAGAAAATTGAAGATTTTGAATTTTTTTTACAAAATATGAAAAACCCAAGCATCAAAACATATAAACTATACAAAAATAAATTTTTCTAACCTAAGATTCGAATAGAAATTGAAGTAAAAAGAAAAAGAGGAAAAAATACCTTAGTTTGGGATTTTGGATGAATGGAAGAAAATCCTTGCACAATGTTGATGAATCTTGCTTAGACTAGTGTTTTAGAGAAAAAACCCCTCAAGATTTGGTGAAAAACAATGAGGTTTAGAGGGTTTTTATAGGGAAAAAGTCGGGTTAGGGTTTTTAGGGTTTTAAAGAGTTTTAATTTAAAGTAAACTTTATCATTAAAAGCCCTACTTAAAGCTTTCCGTGAAACCGTTTCGGAACGGTCCTGACCGTTTCGAAACGCGAGCGCGAGAGTTTGACCGTTTTTAGAATTCCAGCTGACCGTTTCGATACGGTGTTGACCGTATCGAAGCCCCGTTGACTCGTATCGAAACTCGTTTCGATACACCCCTTGGCAGTAGCAAAAACGTTTCGAAACCCTTTTGAGGCGTTTCGAAACGCCCTTCTCTCAGACAAGATTTTAAAGCATCCGTATCGAAACAGGTTGACCCGTTTCGATACACTTGGGCCTGGAAGTGCAAATGAGGCTCTAAAAGTGCAGAAAATTGAGTTTTTCTAAGGCCTAACTTGCATGAATGACATGAATGAGCAGACAAAACATATGCAACCATAAACATACTCCCTCTAGCTATAAGCATGGATGAAATTAGGAGTCAAAACACATAAATATGGCATTTCACAAGATCAAGCAATTTTAAGCACAAAAGAGGTCCTAAAAGGTCAAGATAGGCTAGCTAGACCTAACTCTCTCCTAAGGGACCAAAAACGCTCTTTGTCTAAAGGTTTTGTAAATATGTCTGCTAATTGATTTAAGGTGTCTACATACTCTATAACCACATCTTCTTTAAGGACATGATCTCTAATGAAATGATGCCTTATTTCTATGTGTTTCGTTCTAGAGTGTTGGATGGTATTTTTTGTTAGACATATAGCACTAGTGTTGTCACATTTTAGAGGTATGGTTTCAACTTTAATTCCATAATCTAAGAGTTGTTGCTTCATCCAAAGGACTTGAGCACAACAACTCCCTAAGGATATGTACTCGGCTTCGGTGGTAGATAAGGTTACACTATTTTGTTTCTTAGAGAACCAAGATATGAGCATACTACCTAGGAATTGACAAGTTCCCGAAGTACTTTTCCTATCGATTTTGCAACCCCCATAATCTGCATCCGAATAAGCATGAAGGTTGAAGGTGGAGTCTCTAGGGTACCAAAGACCTAAACAAGGAGTATCTCTAAGGTACCTAAAGATTCTCTTAACGGTTATAAGGTGAGACTCTCTAGGACTAGCTTGAAACCTAGCACACAAGAAAACACTAAACAAGATATCTGGTCTACTTGCGGTAAGGTAAATCAATGATCCAATCATAGAACGGTAAAGTTTAGAGTCAACACACTTACCTCCTTCATCTTTGTCAAGCTTTGTAGATGAGCTCATAGGTGTGGCTTGAGGCTTTGCATTCTCCAAGCCAAACTTCTTGAGCATATCCTTTATGTACTTTGCTTGATTGATGAAGGTGCCATCATTCTTTTGCTTGATTTGGAGTCCCAAAAAGAATGAGAGCTCCCCCATCATGCTCATCTCAAATTCACCTTGCATTAGCTTAGCAAACTCTTGACAATGACATTCGTTAGTAGAACCAAAAATAATATCATCAACATAAATTTGAACTACTAAGATGTCATTTTTATACATTTTTATAAAAAGTGTAGTGTCCACCTTACCTTTTTCAAAACCCTTTTCAATCAAAAAGTTTGAAAGTCTTTCATACCAAGCTCTAGGAGCTTGTTTTAAAACATAAAGAGCTTTAGTGAGTTTGAAAACATGATTTGGAAATTTTGAGTCTTCAAAACCCGGTGGTTGTTCCACATACACTTTCTCATTTATAAAACCATTTAAAAACGCGCTTTTAACATCCATTTGAAAAAGCTTGAAATTATGATAACATGCATATGCAAGCAACATCCTAATGGCTTCCATTCTAGCTACGGGTGCATAGGTTTCATCAAAATCTATTCCCTCTTCTTGAGTGTAACCTTGTGCTACAAGTCTAGCTTTATTTCTCACAATGTTACCACTCTCATCTAGCTTGTTCCTAAAGACCCATTTAGTTCCTATGGTAGATTGATTACTAGGCCTATCAACTAATTTCCAAACGTTACTTCTCTCAAATTGATTTAACTCTTCTTGCATAGCCATAATCCAAAAATCATCTTTCAATGCTTCTTTAATATTCTTAGGCTCTATGCATGAGATAAATGCAACATGATTCATTAATTTAAGAGAATATCGAGTGGTTACCCCCTTGGATGGATCACCCAAGATTTCACCATCTTTGACATAGTTGAACTCCCTTGGGTAGCTCACTTCCTTTTCCTCAAGAGCCATTTCCTTCAAGGCTTCAAGAGGTGGATCTTGTGTGTCTTCTTCTTTTGTTGGAATCTCATCCTTCTTTGAAGTTTGTCCTCCATCAAAGGCATTTATGATTCCTACATCATCATCATCACAAGAATCCTTCCTTGGAAAGAGGTTATCATCGAATACAACATGAATAGATTCTTCTACTACTAAAGTTCTTTTGTTAAATACTCGAAAGGCTTTAGAGGTTAAAGAGTAACCTATGAAAATAGCTTCATCACTTTTTGCATCAAATTTACCTAAGTTGTCCTTTCCATTATTTAAAACAAAGCACTTGCAACCAAAAGGGTGAAAATAGCTAATGTTAGGCTTTTTAGATTTTAAAATCTCATAAGGTGTTTTCTTTAAAATTGGCCTAATCATTACTCGATTAACAATATAGCAAGCGGTATTTGTGGCTTCCGCCCAAAAATATTTAGGTAAATTATTTTCACAAAGCATAGTTCTAGCCATTTCTTGCAAAGTTCTATTTTTCCTCTCAACTACCCCATTTTGTTGAGGAGTTCGAGGAGCCGAAAAATTGTGGCTAATACCATTTTCATTTAAAAAATCTTCAAACCCCAAATTTTGAAACTCGGTTCCATGATCACTTCTAATATGTGAAATTCTAAGTTCAAGATCATTTTGGGTTAGTTTTGAAAATGTGATGAATTTTTCCAAAGCCTCATCTTTAGTACTTAAAAATATAACCCAAGTAAATCTAGAAAAATTATCAACAAGAACAAATGCATAAGACTTACCACCCAAGCTCATAGTCCTAATTGGCCCAAATAAATCCATATGGATTAGTTGTAAACATCTACTTGTAGAAACATCATTAATGGATTTAAAGGAAGACTTATGTTGTTTACCTTTAGAGCATGTATCACAAATTTTATCATTTGAAAATTTAATCTTGGGTAAACCTCTAACTAGATCAAGGGAAACTAGTTTTTCTAAAACACTAATGCTAGCATGTCTTAGTTTCCTATGCCACAACCATGCATCATTTTCATTTTGTGCTACTAAACATGCATGAGATGTATGAATGTCATCTAGATGCACCATGTATATGTTCCCTATGCGATGACCTATGAGCATAATATTATTAGATTTAATGTCTACAATTTTGCATCCATTTTTATCAAATAAAACATTAAATCCTTTATCACACAATTGACTTATGCTCAATAAATTGTTTTAAGACCATCGACATACAAGATATTTTTAATGAGAATAGTAGAGTGATTACCTATGGAGCCAATACCTTTAATGTGGCCTTTGGAGTTGTCACCAAATGTCACCACTCCTCCACTTTTTTGGCTTTAGATTCATGAATCTACTCTTGTCTCCGGTCATATGCCTTGAGCATCCACTATCAAGGTACCATGAGTTTTGACTTTGTGCTTTGGCCTTGTAGCAATGCTCCCCCTACAAACAAAGATATTAAGCTTTTGTTTTTGGTACCCAAATCATTTTGGGTCCATGAGTGTTAGCTCCCAAAACCTTGGTTCCCTTAGGAATCCAAGATGACATAGCAATATTGTTATTAGATTTTACAAGTTCCTTAGGAACCTATACACTTCTAATTCTTTTAGCTCTACTATGTCTAGGAAAGCTACCTTGTTTGTAGTAGTTAGTCTTTTTCTTAGGTTGGTTTGTTCTTGAAGATTCACCTATTTCATGTTTGACACTACCAACATTTTTAAAAGACTCTTTGAGCTTATTTAGCTCATCTAACACCTTTTGGTGTTCACTATTACATTGAGACAAAAGATTATTAAGGTCAACATTTTCATCTTGAAAAAATTTTAGTTCATCTTTCAACCCTAATATCTTTTTCTCAAATTTTGAATTAGCTTGAGAGAGTGAGTCATTTTTCTCATTTAGTTCCAAAATAATTTTCTTATTCCTAATGACCGACTCCTTATATTTCTCAACTAATTCATCATAGACCTCTTGCAACTCATCATATGCATCATTTAATTCATCAAATGTAAAATCAAAAGATGATGAGTTAGAGGTTACCATAGAGGAATCTTCCTCAAGTGCCATGAGGCAAAGGTTGGCCACTTCTTGTTCGTCATCCTCTGATGACTCCTCATCACTCCAAGTAGCAAGCTTGGCTTTGAGCTTCTTCTTCTTCTCAAAGCCCTTCTTCTTGAGTTGAGGGCACTCCGAACGTATGTGGCCGGGTTTATTGCACTCGAATCAAATGATTTGATCCCTTGCTTCTTCTTTGTTCTTGCCTTTGAAGTCCATCTTCCTTTGAATTTTTCTTCCCCGGTTGGACCTCATAAAGCGTGAGAATCGTTTGGCTATCATAGCCAATTCTTCTAGCTCATCCTCCTCACTAGAAGAGCTCTCCTCGAGTAGTGAAGCTTTGAGAGCTATTCACATCTTCTTCTTCTTTTCAACCTCTAGCTTTTCTACTCTCTTCTCTTCTTCCCTTCCTTGCTTCATAATCTCATGTGTAAGGAGAGAACCCACTAGCTCATCAAGCTTTAAAGTCTTCAAATTCTTAGCTTCTATGATGGCGGTTCTCTTCCCATCCCATGATTCGGGAAGTGAATAGAGTAGCTTCCGGACAAGCTTGTCTTCCGGTATGATCTCTCCAAAACCTTTGAGCCCATTGACTATAGTGGAGAACCGATCAAACATCTTGGACACCGTCTCATCGGGCTCCATCTTGAAATTCTCATAACTAAGATTGAGAATTCCAATCTTAGTTTCTTTGACATCGTTGGTTCCCTTATAGGTAGTCTCAAGAGTGTCCCACACTTCTTTGGCACTCTCAATGGATGACACTTTAGAATAGATGTCCGGACCGAATGAACAAAAGAGCATGTGGAGAGCTTTGTCATTTACTTGAATCTTTTTCCTTTCTTCTTCACTCATCTCCACCTTTTTCTTCAAGACCATCTTGCCTTCACTATCTTGCTTCAATGGAATGTAAGGGCCATCTTCAATGACATCCCAAACTAAGTAGTCATTGGACTTGATGAAAAGACGCATTCTATTTTTCCAAAAAGAATAGTTGTCACCATTGAAGAAGGGAGGCTTTGTAGTGGATTGAGACTCATACATGCCCGAACCGGAGGTTGAAGCCATCTCTTGATATTTGATGATCACACTCTTCCTAGGAATTCCTCTTGTGGTTGTTAATCCTCAAAGAGGTAGGCTCTGATACCAATTGTTGAGTGGATCGAATGATCGATATGAACCAAGAGGGGGTGAATTGGATTTTTAAAGGTTTAGGTGGTGGAAATTGCAAATTAAAAAGATGAACAAGGAATTTTAGAGTGGTTCAAGTTCCAAATGAACTCTACATCCACTACCTTAGCTTCACTAAGGATTTGCAACAATTCCACTAATTGCTCTTCCCCTTTTCTAGGCTAAGGAGGCAACCCTTACAATTTTCGGTTAAATTTTCTACCCAAAATTTAACCCAATCCTCACACAAAGATAACAAAGAATTTGATGGCTAAGATAACATCTCTCAATACAAATTGTAGCCCAATTACAAGCACTCAACCCAATTGAAAAAGATAAGAATTAAAATTACAATTGGGGTTTCTAGACAATTTTGGGATTTAAGCACAAATGCTTGGATTCGATGTTTGGATGTTTGCTTTTGGATCAATAGTTGTTGCTGGAGCTTTTATAGGTCCCTTTTATACATTCTCATTGATTTCTAACCGTTGTGGTTGTTGTATTCATCAATAGAGCCGTTGGGGGTGTTATCTCACCTCCATAAATACAGTCTGCAACCACCCGTTTCGGAACGCGGGAACCTGTTTCGAAACGGACCAAAATAGAAAGAGCCGTTGGGGTGCATTTAAGAGCCCGTTTCGAAACTGATTGAATCGTTTCGAAACACTTTTGCCACTGTCAAGGGTCGTTTCGAAACAGCTTGAGCCCGTTTCGAAACACCCTAACGGTTTCTGAAAAATCAGTTAAAAACATTGCAACGGTCATAATTTTTCAAATCAAAATGAAGAACCGTTTCGAAACACTTGAAGTCGTTTCGATACGGGTTCTTATGTTCTAAAGTCGTTTCGATACCCGTTTCGGAACAGGGGTTGGCAGTGGTGAAATCGTTTCGAAACGCCTTAGGCCGTTTCGAAACAGGGACTTGAAAAACACTGTTTTGGCTTTAAGAACACTTAGAAAATATTTGAAAATCTTAGTTTTTAACTTTGGCATACTCTTAAAATCATATGGGGATGTTTGAGGACTTAAAAATTCGTTTCGACATTTTCAATTTAGTCCTTAGGTTCTTTAGTTATATCAAAATTAAAATATCGGTTTCACATGTTCCTACCAATAAGAAGGGAACTCCAAGATAAAAAAATTTATCATCGACTTCCCGAACCTCAAGAAGATCATGGACAACTGTTTTGTAATCTGGGGGAGTGCGGGGGCTTAAGAAGATCATGGATTTGTCCAAATTAACACTTTGGCCAGAAAAGGAAGCATATGACTGAAGAATTTCCTTAAGATGTTAAGCTTCGCTAAGCTCGTTACGAAGGAACACTATGCTATCATCCTCAAAAAGGAGATGATTAACAGAAGGCCCAAAACGGTTGGCCCGAATCCCACATAGAATGCTATCTCTTTGTGCAACCGTGAGAACAACGGATATGCGTTGGGTACAAAAGAAAAAGAGAAAGGGGATAGGGGATCCCCTTGTCGTAAGCCACGTTGTGGCCGAAAGGCTCTCGTTCACCCTAGAAGAGAAGGTAACTGAGGAAACACAACGCATAACAAGATCAACCTAAGATGAAGTAAATCCAAGTCAGAGCGTGACGGCGTGGAGAAGACCACTCCACGCGATCAAAGGCTTTCTCCACGTTGAGCTTGAGAGCAACACCCCGATTAACTATGAAACACTGAACATGTAGGGAGTGAAAAATCTTGTGGGCCACAAGGATATTATCCGAGATCGTATGACCTTTAACAAAAACAGCCTGTGTCTCATTGATACAAAACGCAAGAATAGGCTTCATTTGGTTGACAAGAACTTTGGAAACAGTCTTTTAGATTATCGTACATAGGTTAATGGGCCTAAGCTGCTTCATATTTGTCGGAGTTATAACCTTTGGTATAAGGACAATAACCGTGCTATTAACCGAGGCAATATCCACATCTCAACGGAGGAGGTCCAAACATAGCTTGGTAAAGTCAGCCCCGATCGAATCCCAATATTGGCGGAAAAAACCACTCAGGAGGTCGTCAATTCCAGGGACTTTCTTTGGGTTAATATCCTGAAAGGCTACAAAAACATCTTATTCCGTGAAGTCATGAGTAAGGTGGTTATTCATATCAGGTGTGATCATTGGACTGATGTTCTCCAGAAGAGAGGGATCTACCGTCGACGAAGAGGAAGCAAAAAGGCTTAGAAAGTAGTCAACAACGACCGTCATAACAACCTCAGATCCCCCTTGTTTAATGTCCTCCGAGCCAATAACCTGCCAAAACCATTCATTTATTTAATGACATTTTCTTTCACTACACAATACATCATTTATTAATTTATTTGCCTTTAATTTTTTTCCGTAGTTCGATCTCCCTTAATGCGGAAAATTTTTTTTGCTACCTCTTTGTTCCCCGTGCATGAATGCGACCAACGCGATTTGCACCAGAAGTGGCTTTGCTATGAACTCTTTTCTAATAATCATACAATCTCACCTACATTCCAAATTACTCACAATATTATTATTCAAAATTAAACCATGCTAAATTATGTACTACTAGCACGAAACATAAATTTTCTACAAATTTACCTCTAAGAATGTTATGCACCCGGTCAAGTATGTGTGACTTCACGAGCATTATATTTTTATATACCATCAATCAACCTCTCATATGAAAATTTACACCAGTTCAGTTTTCTATTCAACCCATCAGAGCACAATAACTTAAAATTTTCTACTAAAGGCACGGTGTCCGATGTTGGACATAAAAATACACCAACAATGTACATAATCACCCTCACTTTCAAGTTATCTCCCTCATAATCACCACTTAATATTTCTCCCTCTAGTTCAACATACGAAATCTTTGTGCTAATTTATTCTTCAAAGCTAGTTCTTTCCTATTATATCTCTTCATGACGTGTCCAACATCAACATCTTCATTTCTTAGCCTCGGAATAGCTTCCATATCTTTCACCATTATACAAATATTGTTCCCATTAAATTGCATCATTGACCTTTCAACATCAAAGCTCTCCACTAAACTATGATTATATCGATCGCGACGAATTGCTCGAGATTTTATTCCAAGTAAACCGTCAAACCCAAGTTCTCCAACAACACTGTCAATCTTCTTATTTTTCATCTCTTTAAAAAACTTCGATAATTTTTTCATGCAACAACTTGACGATACCTCCAACAACAGATAAATAATTACCCCAATGTTAGTATTCTATAGTATACTAACGATTACTTTTAAACTCAACTACTTCATCTAAGAAATAAAGCAACTCTTACATTCTTAACATTAGCGATGCCTCAGCCTTTTGATTTTGATTCCATAAATGATGCAAATGCATATCAATATAAGATTTTTTTTCTCTCATCACTCATTTTTGCCCATTTCTTAGCCAATATTTTCCTCGCTTGTATAAGTCATAGAAATATTATATTTTTATCATATGTAAACATTACTAACAAATACAAACCACATAAAACTATTCCAAATCCCACTTACCTCATTTGTCATTTTCTTCTACCCCTCCCTTACGTCCTTCACATTCACTTATACTATACATACATGAATTCAAAGTTATTCTATGCAAAACTTAATTCTAACAAATTAACAATTTCAAACATTTAATTGCATTAAAAATTAACTTACTAGAAGTTAAAATATGCAAACAATGGTTTTTGTGCCACAACCACCGTGACCATGTTATCTTTCACACCTTCTACGTCCAAATTGCTATTTTTCATCCATTCTCAATCAACTTCTTTTAAAAAAAGTGACATAAGTTTATTACACAAATAATACTCAACAACACCCACTATTGGACCAAAACAAATTAAATATCTTTACTACTTACCTATTCAAATATTGATCCAAAGCATATTAATAGTTCTCTGCTATAGAATTTTTGTAATGTGTCTCCATGTTATGACCACAGTTATCTACACTATTTATCTTTTAATAATTTGTTCCATCATCATCCTCTTAGATTACAATCTATACTTCTTCAACCTTAACATCCCTTCTCAATCAGTAATACCGATACTCATTACACGATATCGATATAATATACACATTCACATTATATTTTATTTAGTAGTATCGATATCATTCAACAATAGCGATACCGTTTTATGCATCAAATTAGCTCACTTTTATTCTATTTCGATACTACATATTCTATATCGATATTACATGAACATTATCGATATCATCATGAACAATGTTCGTACTACTATCATCTAACAATACATTTACGAAGCATCGACATCAATAAAACAATACCGATTCTAAATCACCAGAAATGTATTTTCACTTCAAAATTCGTACTCAACAGAACCATTTGTAAGCCTTCTATAATTGTAAGCCAATTACATTGCATAAAACATACCAAAGGTGTCCCCTTTTTCAACCAAAATTGACTCTTTTTCGAATGCTTGCTCCTTCCCTTAAACTTTTCATTTTGCTCTTTACCTCATTTTGATTGCTATAAAATAAAAACACCAATAATTTTGTTTGAGTAAGTATAAACCCATCAGCCAAAATCCATCACACTAACTGTTAGCAAAATCCTAGAAAAAAAACATTATTTTCCCTACTCATGTCATTTGGGCACCAACAGGTTTTGAAATTACAGTTTAATGAATTGGTAAGGACAACTTTATTTTACCTCAAATCTGACTTTCTTCGAACTCAAACTTCTAAAAATTTTAGTAGAAAATGTTTGATCAAGTTTGAAAAGTTTTGAAAACTATTTGAAGAAGAAATGGGATACCGATGCAGCTTGGGAAAATGGTTTTAACCCTTTTTTAGCCTACCGATTAATCGATTTTACCTTTACCTTTCTTGTAATTTTTTTATCCAACGACTCAGATTTTATTACACTCAATCTAACGACCGTATCGATATTGCCATCTTTTAGCCTCTTTTTAATGTGTTTTCTTTTAGACTCGCCCGTCAATACTTGGAACTGATGTTCCATGAAAACGGAACGAATCTTGGCAACCAATTTTGTATTAAATTAAATTTTTTAAAAGTCTTGAAGATCTGACTAATTTTTTTAAAAAAAATTAAGGTGTTTAATGGTATTTTAAAAAAAATGTATGGTATTTTAAAAAAATTGAAAGGATTAATGATAATTTAAAAAATGTGAAGATACTTATGATCTAGCGTGACGAGACACTATATCCCTTAAGTAAAACCAAAAGTGTGAATTCTAACGTTGTAAATGAAGTAAATTAACTTGGGAGGGTCACCTCATAATTGACTTGCTATGCCCTAATAACAAGTTTTGAAGTTTTGTGAGTAAATGGAAGGATTATGAAAATTTTATGGAGTAACTGAGTAAATTCTAAATTTTAGGTGGCAATTGTTAAGTTTTGTAAATAGAGGACCTAATTGAATGCTGGTGGAAGTTGGAGGCCACTTTTGAGAACCCTAGGGAAATGCAACGGCTAAAAACTCAACTGGGACTATAAATTGAAGGCTGGAACACTTGAAGAATGTTAGAAACTACATCCAAGTAACATGATCAAGAGAAATATAGTCTAAATCTTTATTTTACCTTTCTCTTGTACATAGTCTAAGAAGAGTGCTTTATTGTAAATTCTTTGTACAATCTTGTGGGCCTAATTTGTGTAAACACCAACCCTGTGAGGTATTTAGTTTACCCAAACAAATCCCTTGTAAAATGAGGGGGTTCTAGTTTAGCCTTGAGAGAAAAACTAGAGTTGGTTCTATCTTAGCCAAGTCCAAAAGATAGGGTTGTAACGGTTTCTTCCTAAACCGGGAAAAGGGGACGAATTCATTGTTGAGTGAATTGGGAAATCCTTAGTGGTGTGCTAAGGTAGTGGATGTAGGTGCTTGTTAGAAGATCGAACCACTCTAAAACCATTGTGTCACTTGTCTACCTTTATTTCGATTTTAGCCAATTCAACCACCAAACATTTACAACCCTCCTTGACGGTTTCAGTGATCGATTCGAGCGTGCTAAAAACCCAACAATTGGTATCAGAGCCTCGTCTCCATCGAAGGACTAACATCTGGGAGTAAAGATCCAACGCTCGTAGTCCCTCATTCGAGAAAATGGAAATATTTGAAGAAGACCGCTCTATCTCGTGTCCTCCACTCTTCGAGGGAGAAGCATACTTCCAATGGGAAAATATCATGAAATTTTTCATAAAGTCTCAAGACTATGAGGTTTGAGACATCATTGAAGATGGGTATTTGGAAGTTCCAAAGAAGAAGAAAAAGCAAAGGAGTGTCAATGACACGAAGGCAAAGCTAAACACCAAGGTGATGCACATTCTCTATTGTGGCCTTGACGAAGAAGTTTCCAAGAGGATCTCCACATGCAAAAGTGCCAAAGAATTATGGGAGAAACTTGAGAAGCTTTATGGAAACAAGAAGGGAGAAAAGAAAGATGATGATCAATCATGTGCAAACCTTCTCTCCAATCTAAAAGTGGATAGTGTTTTAGATCTCGATGAGCCTAAGGTATCTTCTAACTCAAGTGAGCTTAATTCTTACTCTTTCGATGAGTTGCAAGATGCTTTCGATGAATTGTTTTTGGAATTTGAGACCATGAATTCCAAATTTAAGAAAATGATTTCAAAACTCGAAATTGAAAATGATTTTCTTTTAAAAACAAAAGTGGATTTTGAAAACCAAAATGAAATTTTGAAAAATGATTTAGAGTTTTCAAAAAAAAAAACAAAGATGTTTTAGAAAAAGAAAATATTGATTTAAAAGTTAAGCTTGAAAGCTTAACAAAAGAAAAAATAAATTATTTTCAATAATTCATCTTGTCACGTAATGGTAAAATACTCACATTGCCATTATCATGGTCATTCCTTACATACTTGTCCTATAAAGAAGAAAAATTCTTATAAGATTAGACAAGTATGGGTTCCCAAGGAAACTAAAGACATTGTGACTAACATAAATGGATGCAAAGCAATTTGGATACCAAAAATCAAGTGAATGTCTTTTGTAGGTGTGTTGGAGCAATGGCAAGCAAAGCAAAATCAAAGAATGCTCAAATCACACATGAAAAGAAGATTGGGTAATCTCTAAGCTTAATGCTTTTATTTTATACATTTGGTTATCTAACTTTTGTTTAAAGTCTTGAATTATTTGTTAAGCCTTATATGATGCAATGAGTAAGGGGGGCACTTTTAAAACCAAACATTTTAATAATTTCAAAATTCAAACCTCCATTTTTATTTTGAGCCTAAAAGTATTTTAAATTCTTTTTGATATAACAAAAAGGGAGAGATATTGGTTTGAAAAATTGTGTTTTTTTTTTCAAATGAATAAGGGGGAGCTTTAAGTACTTATTCAAATTTTTAAACTTGAAGGGGAGAATCTCAAACAATTTTTTTAAGATGGTTTTATTATATCAGAAAGGGGGAGATTGAAGAACTAATGTTTTGATATAATAATTGAAAAATGTTTTGGACAAATTTGAAAAGAATTTAAAACATGTCTTTAAGTCCAAACAACTTGAAAATAAGTTTGAGGTGTTTAAAAAGGTTTTTGGCAAAGTTTTAAACGTC
Source organism: Hibiscus trionum (assembly GCA_030270665.1). Taxonomy (NCBI): domain Eukaryota; kingdom Viridiplantae; phylum Streptophyta; class Magnoliopsida; order Malvales; family Malvaceae; genus Hibiscus; species Hibiscus trionum. The sequence goes on from BSYR01000052.1 coordinate 11,072,405, forward strand.
TTTAAGTACTCAAAGAAGACTTTTCAGCACTACCGTACCGATACGGTATACCCCGTATCGATATCTTTTTACTCTAGTTTTGATTCTGCCAAAACTCGTACCGATACAGACTTACCCGTATCGATACGGAGAGGGGTCATACCGATATGCCTTTAAAGCGTATCGATCCCTGCTTTAACAACCCCCAATGGCTATTTCCTAACGATCTTTTAAAATGCAGACTGTACCGATACACTTAGGCTGGCAAGAGCCCAACGGCTAGTTCTGAAGAAGTGTGTACAGATACGAGTACCCGTGTATCGATACGATAGGCACCAGAACTGCAATTAATGTGGGAAATAAAGACCCCAACGGCTCCAAAACATCCCCAACGGCTAATAACGACTACAAACTCAATTGGGACTATAAATTGAAGGCTGAAACACTTGAAGAATGTTAGAGACTACATCCAAGCAACGTGATCAAGAGAAATATAGTCTAAATCTTTATTTTACCTTTCTCTTGTACATAGTCTAAGAATAGTGCTTTGATGTAAATTCTTTGTACACTCTTGTGAGCTTAATTTGTGTAAACACCAACCTTGTGAGGTATTTAATTTACCCAAACAAATCCCTTGTAAAAGGAGAGGTTCTGGTTTAGCCTTGAGAGAAAAACTAGAGTTGGTTCTATCTTAGCCATGTCTAAAAGATAAGGTTGTAACGGTTTCCTCCCAAACCGGGAAAAGGGGACGAATTCATTGTTGAGTGAATTGAGAAATCCTTAGTGGCGTGCTAAGGTAATGGATGTAGGTGCTTGTTAGAAGGTCGAACCACTCTAAAATTATTGTGTCACTTATCTACCTTTATTTCAATTTTAGCCAATTCAACCACCAAACATTTACAACTCTCTTTAATGGTTTCGATGATCGATTCGAACGTGCTAAAAATCTAACATAAAGATTAGTTATTTATGTGGGGTTGCATCGAAATATACAAAAACTCCTTAATATGTGGAATTATTTCAATACAAAATTGTCTCATGACAAAAGAACTATACATATTCAATTTTCAAAGCCCTCAAGAAATTGTCTTAATTTCCTTGTTCGACTAGAATTTCTTTCCTTATAATACCAATCTCTTAACTACAACAAAATAACAAACAAATACAAATGAAAGAGAAATTTAATACTAAAATCTCAAGTGCTTAAGCCACTGTTTTACAGTAGTCCTTCCAAGGCAGCCGCAAGTGCAAATATTTCATAATTTGCAGCACAGTCGCACCCTTCGCAATGGTCCTTCAACCCTTGTTTTCTCTTCTTCCGCTTCTCCATTTCCGCCATAGTTGGACCTCGAACCATTTTCATTGATAAACGTATGCAAGGAGGCTTGAGACCAGTTCCAAGAACCCCGTCATTCATTGAAACCATGGGAAGCCAATATTCGTCAATCTCCATGTCTGGTGCTTCAAAAACAGCTTTCCACGGCATTTCAGCTCTGCCCAAAACCACAGACTTCCCCAGTTTCCTCCTCCTTCGGAGCTCAAAAACTACAGTCTGTTGCTTCAGGTACTTAACTGATTCTTCAGATAAGGAGCATTCCAAAGAGAAGGACTCGTTCCAGATGATCTTTTGGGATGACTTTGTGGAGATTTGCTTTGTGTTTAGTTGAATTCTCCTGTTGTTTCCGGCAGGGAGATAGTATCTGACGAAAAGATTAGCATGGGACTTTAGCTCTATGTTTTTGGCTTCCAAGATTTTCATTTCGCAACAAAGAGAGGGAACGAGATGATCTGAAACTCCCATTGAAAGTAAAGAAATTCTTAATCTTTGATTGCAATTTGTTTTGCTCTAAGGTTTGGTTGTGTTTATGTGAGACCGAGAGCCAGGTTATATATTTATAGGGGTAAAGAAAAGTGGAAAGGTGATTGATAATTCGATTTTATCCACACAAGATCAGCTCAGATATGCAGATTTGTAAATGCACAGAGAAGTTACTAGCTACATGATGCGTTGCCAAGGAAGAACCATCACCAATATGAACAGAGCCCTTACCAAAATATGGTGAGCCACCAAGAAGAGAGGAGGAGTTACTAGCTACATGATGCGTTGCCTCGAAATCATGGTGCCAAATCGTATGAGAAGCAACTAAGGAATGAACTTGCATATCATTAGATGAAGTGTCAAGGTTGGCAGCTGGTTCAGTACCTGCATTGTCACTAATGAAGGGGTCATAAGAAACTTCCACTATGTCTTCACTACAAGAAAATGCATTTTAGTAACATTGAAAATAGTAACAAAAAGTGTAAAATTTAGTCACTGAAATTTATATAGTGACTATTTTTCTGAGTCGTCACCAGTCGTCACTAATAACTCCGTCATTATTAATAGTGACTAAAATTTAGACACTAATGTTATTCTTACTAGTGACAAACATTTTGTAGAACTAAGTGTTTTGATATAATATTTGAAAAATGTTTTGGACTAAATTGAAAAGAATTTAAAATGTGTTTTTAGTCAAAAACAACTTGAAAATATGTTTAAGGGTTTTACAATGCTTTGGAACAATTTAAAGTACATTTAAAGTAGTCAAAACCAAGAACTTCAGGTGTCTGTACCGATACCGTCTTGGACCGTACCGATACGCCTTAGGGTTTCAACTACATGAACTTTCTAGTAGCCAAAACCCGTACCGATATGCGTAGCCGTATCGATACGGTGTGTTTTGAAATAGCCCAACAGCTAGTCGCGTACCGATACGGGTGTATCGCGTACCGATACACCTAACTACCCCAACGGTCATTTTCCCAACGATCTTTAATTTGCAGGACCGTACCGATACGCTAGGTAAGCGTATCGATACGCATCAGCTGAAGAAGCCCAACGGCTAATTCCTTATCGGGACCGTATCGATACGGTTTGAAGGGTATCGATACGACAAGCTGCAGAACTGCATTTATGGTGGGAAATAAAGACTCCAACGGCTCCAATCCAATCCCAACGGCTAGTAACGGCAACAAACTCTTCAAGGAGTATAAAAGGGACCTCCAAGCATCTTGTAATGGTTAATGCTTCAATTGTTACAACATTATGATACCAAAATTTGTCTAGAGCTTAAATTGTATATTTCTTGCTTAGACAACACTTGTGAGCTTAATATTGTTAAATTTCCTCAAGTGTTTAGATTTTGGGTGAGTGCATAGTATTGCAAACACATACCTATTAGAGGGATTTCTAGTTTTCTAAGTCTTTCTCTTGTAAGAGAGTGTTTGATCAAGCTTTGGGTAGAAAGCTTGATCGTTGTAACGGTTTCCTCCTAATTCGAGAAAAGGGGACGAAATTCTTAGTGAATTTGTTTGGAAATCCTTAGTGGGAAGCTAAGGTAGTGGATGTAGACCTTGGTTAGAAGGTTGAACCACTATAAATCCTTGTGTAAATTGTATATCTTTTCCTTCCCACAATTACACATAAATTATCCAACTTCTCCACACTTGGCGAGCAAGAACGGTTGAAGGAATAAAATTTTTCGTCACTGTCAATAATAAAAAAATAATTATATTTTAGTTTTAACCATTTTATTTAAGGTTTAAACTAATCACTAATTGTAATTGAAATTAATTTTTAATAAATAAATACAATGTCTAGCTTCAAGAAGGATCGAACCTGGAACCTTTAGGGCAAGAGTGCAATACTTATCCACTAGGCTAGGCAAGAAATTTAATACTAATTTGAAAGAAAAATAATATTTAGGTTTAATTGTAATTGAAATTAATTTTATTTATTTTAAAAATATTTATTAATTATAACACTAATTATTATAATAATAATTTAACTATTTTTTCTATGGTTTCTTATATGAAGTACGTATGTTGAGGAAACTATTTAGATTTTTTTTTTGAAGAAAAAACTAATCAAAATGGAATATATCTTTTAAAATTTTCAATAAAATTTCATCATATATTATGCTAAAATCACATAGTAGTCTTTGTACTCTAATTTGGTCACTTTAAATTCCTATACTTTTTAAATTTTGAATTTTCGATCCTGACATAGTATAAAAATTTACCTTTTGACTAAAACAACAATTTGAAAAATATAGGGACTAAAGTTGATCAAAATAGATTGACTAAAACAACAATTTACACATAGTATAGACTATTGAAATATTTTACCTTTTGACAAACTAGTTTATGATAACTTTAATTTTTATAATTATAAAAATAAATTTATCATTGTGACAATGTCTAATTTGTCATTACTTTTATTTTTTTATTGGTGACAAAATTTATCACAACAAAAAGTGAAACTTTAAGTGACAAGTAATTTCATTGTAACAACAAATATTAAATAATAGTGACCACTTCACATATCGTCACTATCATGTGTCAAAGTTTTAGTGACAATGAACTTTGTGTCACAATTGTATACTTATAATGAGAATTCATTTGTGAAAAGTGCAATTGTCACAATTACTATTGTTACAGTGACCAAATAAAAAGATGTCACAATTACTTATACTAATAGTGTCGTACAAAAAAAAATTGTCACAAAAAGTTAATATTTGTGACAAAAATATTCCTAGTCACTATCAATTTATCACTAAAAACCTATATTTGTAGTGGTTCCTTACTAGCATAAATGACTGCTACAAATGGACTGTACTCTGAGGCCATTTAATGAATCTAAGGATGACATGTGTAAAGTTTCCAGAGAATTTTACAACTTTCCAACAGAATTGGAGAGAGGTGGAGGTGATGAAAGCTGTGATGCCAGCTCTTGGATTTCGTTGTTATCTTCAACAGACACTAGATCCCTTAAGTAAGACTAAAAGTGTGAATTATAACGTTGTAAATGAAGCAAATTAGCTTGGGAGGGTCACCTCATAATTGACTTGCTATGCCCTAATAACAAGTTTTGAAATTTTGTGAGTAAATGGAGGGATTATGAAAAATTTATGGAGTAACTGAGTAAATTCTAAATTTTAGGTGGCAATTGCTAAGTTTTGTAAATAGAGGACCTAATTGAATGTTGGTGGAAGTTGGAGGCCACTTTTGAGAACCCTAGGGAAATGCAAGGGCCACCTTACAATTTCTCTCATATTACATATATTTAAATTTAACCATAAAATCAGTTTTCCTCATTTCTTTTGACTTTTTGCCGTTTCCTCTCCCTTCTCTCCTAGTATCTCTGATTTCCTCTGTAACCTTTCACTGACTCTGTCGTACTCATTTTTTTAACAATTTTCTTCATCGCCCTTCTTAATTACCGCTATTTGTATTTCCCGTTGAATCTGTATTTTCTATATAAAATTACTATATGATTTAGAATTATTTTAAAAAAAATTATGTATTTTCTATTGAAATTTATTTCCGCCCTCTAATATAAAGTTAAGCGTTCGTCTCTGGATATAAACGTTGTGGATGAGCTCAAAGTGTAAGGTTTTCCTTACATAGAAAAAAGTGTCAAAATTGGTGCAACTCTCTATCAATCGGGCAGTAGGTAATTTCAACGAACGATCTCAGTTCTTTTTAGGCTACTTCTTAACAAATAGAGCCATTATAAAATTGAACAGTAATTTACATAGTGTAAGACTAGAGTTTTGTAGAATTTATAAGAAATTAAACTAAGCATTTTAGTTGGACAATTCATTATATTAGAGACCTAGCTCAATGGTCCCATGCATGTACCATTGAAGCATGCTCCGATGCACCAAAAGCAAGTAAAGATTAGTAAATATACAGAAACTCCTTAATATGAGGAATTATTTCACTACAAAATTGTCTCGTGACAAAAGAACTATACATATTCAATTTTCAAAGCCCTCAAGAAATTGTCCTAATTTACTTGTTCGACTGGAATTTGTTTCCTTTTAATACCAATCTCTTAAGTACACCAAAATAGCAAACAAATACAAATGAAAGAGAAAATTAATACTAAAATCTCAAGTGCTTTAGCCACTGTTTTACAGTAGCCCTTCCAAGGCAGCCACAAGTGCAAATATTTCATAATCTGCAGCACAATTGCAGCCTTCGCAATGGTCCTTCAACCCTTGTTTTCTCTTCTTCCGCTTCTCCATTTCCGCCATCGTTGGACCTCCAACCATTTTCATTGATAAACGTATACAATGAGGCTTTAAATGTTTTAATTAAAATAGAAGAGGGTGATTTTATTAAAACAAGGTGGTTAATTTGTTAAATCAATTTTGACGTAACTTTTCAATTTCTCCTTTTCTCTTCAGCCAAACATTCTCTCATTTCTCTCAATTTCCAAAATTCTTTTCATCTTTTTTCTGTTTTGATTCACGACACTTTTTCAAAAATTCTACTTAAAGATTTGCAAAGATTTCTTAAAGCTTCTTGAGTTGAAAACTTTCCAATTGAAAAGCAAGGATTGGGGGTAATTTCGTGCTACTCCTCTAATCAAGGTTCTTTAATGGAATTCCAAAGTATTTGACTCTTGATTTATGTTTTTAATTAAGGTTTTAATGATTGATTTGGTAAAAATGCATAAATCTTGCTAAAGATGAGATTAAATGTGATTTTCATTTGGACACTGTTTTGGTTTATTTAAGAATGATTTTAAGGTTGATTTGGATGTTAAATGATGTTAATAATGAGCTTTGATCATAAAAATCCCAAAATCATTGAGATCTCTAATTGTCTAGGTTGTTAGTTTTGGGTTTTGGCTTGGAAATGGGAAATATGAGTTGCTGGAGGTATAAGGATGATATTAGGATGTTTTTTGATGTTGATTTATGGTTAAAATGGGTTGGAAGTGTTTGTTGATGGCTGGGTTGAGTTTAGTGATCAATCGAATGTGATTTCGGTTTCGGATGGGTAATTTGGTACTTTGAGCAGAGCTACGGGATTTTTGTGTTTGCTAGTGGTTTTAATGCATTGAGATGCATTAATTCTATGTTCTTATGTGGTATAAACATGGGAGGATTCTTCAGAAGCTTTGGGCGAAGTTCCGGGGGCTTTGGACACTTGAATTTCGCGTCGGCAATTGATGTTTTGCGAGTCGGTGACTGGAAATGAGATTTCCAGCTTTGAAACATCTTGAAAGTGGTTTTAGGAACTTTGTGTAAGCTTGAAATGCTTTAATAAGTTTGGAAGTAAGTAAAGTGATTTTCTCCCTCGGATTTTGCTATTATGAGCTTGTGGATGCACTTGTTTTTAAATATATTTACCTACTGTTTTAAAGCATGATTTGAGTATATAACTTGTTGTTTATGATGTCATATTATTGAAGGATGCACTAGGTAAGTGATCCTTGTAAGTATGTGTTTATACTTGTATTGTGAAACATGGTTTATAGCTTGGAATATGGCTTATTGTGGATGCTTTGTAAAAAAATGAGGTTTGCATTAAAAGTGAATTATATTGGCAAGTGATGTTGTGTAAAGTGTTTTGGAAATGAAATCGGATATAGTTATCCGGCTATAGGATTGAGTGCACTATAAGCAAGTCGCCTTGGATGTTGAGGGGTTGTGATTGTACCGAAAACTCCATCCAAGTACCCTAACGATCGTGGAATGTTTAAGGTGTTGAAACGGTGGAGGATAGCTCCCGTGTGCGAACCTTGTATGGTGTCCTGTCTCTCGTTAGTGGGCTATACATCTACCGATGAGTGGTGTTGAGGGGTTGTGATTGTACCGAATACTCCACCACGAGTGTCACAACGATGTAGGGTAGCTCCCGTGTGTGAGCCTTGAGGTGCCGGTAGAGTGTATGAAGTGTTTGGGACAACACTTGGTAATCCGTGTATCCGATATGCTTTTTGAGAAATGAGAATGTTAATGATCACTTATGAGCCAATATAATTGATTAATTGCTATAGAAATGTTTATGGATGCGTAGCATGAAAAGTGCATGTTTTACTTTAAAAGCTTTGCATATTGGTATATATGCATGAAAGGTTTGATATATATGTTAGCAATAGATTTTGCTGTTGAAGTATTTGATACTTGTTGCATGGTGTATAACATGCTGATTTTAATGATGAAGTGCATGAATTTCAAAAAGGGCATGATGGTTTGCAAAAGTGTGAAAATGATTTTAAGCATTAATGGAGTTTTTGGTTTTGAGCATTGTCCACTAAGCTTATATGCTTATGCTCTCTTTTTCTCATCAATGTAGATAACTAAGTATTTAGAGGCAACAACTCGCAAAGGAATCCCAAGAGACTTCACTTGAATGTATGTTTGGTTATGGAGTAGAGTAATAAAGGCAATGGGGGTGTCCAATGTCTTAAAGTTGGTTGTTTTGGTATTTTATGTTTTGGTATAAGTTTGGTATGCCTATATTGGTTTGTAAATGACCTCTAATTGTTGGATTAAGCTTTGTTTTGAGATTTAACTTTTGGATGCTTAAATTTCATAGGAAGCATGCCTCTAGAATACATTGTTGATGATTGCCATGATATGATGTTGTTGTTGCCTTGCATATTTGATGATTGAAGTGTATTTAAGTTAAATGGATGCTTAAAAGTATGTTGGACTGCCTTTGGATGGTTTAAAGTGTGAAAAACCAGCAAATTGGGTAAATGTAGGTTGCAGAGTATGATAGAACTAAGCATGAAGAAATTGATCGACATTTTATTGCCGAGAAGGTCAATGGTGCACAAGTCAAATTGCATTTTATCCCTACAAAGGACCAGGTGGTAGATGTTCTTACTAAAGCACTACCTAGAGAGACTTTTGATAAGTTTACATCCAAGCTGAGACTCTACAATATATACTCTCCAGCTTGAGGGGGTATAGATTGGAGGCGTTTAGAATAGATAAATTATCTTTTGTATATCTTATCTCTTAGATTTTTTATCTCTAGCCTAACTCTTATCCTAAAGCGTAGATAAAGATAAAGATTTAGAGATAGCCTAGCTAAGGTAAAACACTTGTACATAGGCCTTTATAAAGGCCAAGTTTTCAGTAAAATTCAGCAACTCTAAAATTTGACTTACACTCTAAAATTCAGCAACTCCAACTAATAACAGGACCATCAATTTTAATTATAGAAGTATAGGGATTAAATATTAAATTTCATAATAGTAGAGGGACTGAAACTAGGACTAAACCTAAAAACTCTCTTCTATGTTGTACCTAAAGGAGATTTTGTTCCTGAAGGAGACCCAGATAGAGAAGAAGCTGTGGATGGACAAATAATAATAATAATAATAATAATAATAATAATAATAATAATAGTGATTTAAAGAAACTTTATTAGGTTTTACAATTGTACTAGCTAGCAGGGGGAGTTCTAACATTACAAGCAATTGGGAGAGCCATCGTCTGCGTCTGGTTAACATCGATACCCAACGACAAGCCACCGCCGTTAAGGACCTTGCAGAGGCACTGGGGCTGCGAGCTCACAACGAATCGGCTATGAAAACAAAGTGGATGTCATTTTTTCCGCTTCTTGCTCTTGTAGGTTTTAGTTGATTTTTACTTTTTTATACTTTTTTTTTGTTATTAAAGTCAATAATATTTTTGGAGGAATTAAAAAAATAATCAATAAAAATTTGCAGGAAATTGTAGTGGTAATAAAGAAGATGTTCGATACCTAGTTTTTCATAATTCAAATACAAGAAGAAGAAAGAATAAATTTACATTTTAATCCAAAAATTAAAAATGATGTTTAGATTGATAATATTTTGGACTAAATTGATAGATTGTATAAGTTTTAGGGACTAAAATTGTTATTTGACCAAGCAACGTCATTGTTTCTGTTTATTTTTAACAGTCAGGGTACCAAAATAGAAACAATACATAACGTTAAGTACCATTTTACTAAAAAAATAGTTTGGGTACCAAAATAGAAATACGAAAATAGATGAGGTACTAAATATGTAGTTTACCTTATTAACAAAATCAAAATTTTAATATATATCGAAAAAATTAATTAATTTTTTAAATAATTATTAATTGTATGTTGAGTCATTAAAATTTTTAATTTTTATTAATTAATTTAATAATGTTCATCGGTGTTCAATATTAATAGTGTTCAGCGATGCTACTTGCACATTGTAAAATTTTCCCATCGAAATATAAAAAACTCCTTAATATGAGGAATTATTTCACTACAAAATTGTCTCATGACAAAGAACTAATACATATTCAATTTTCAATGCCCTCAAGAAATTGTCCTAATTTCCTTGTTCGACTAGAATTTCTTTCCTTTTAATACCAATCTCTTAACTACAACAAAATAACAAACAAATACAAATGAAAGATAAATTTAATACTAAAATCTCAAGTGCTTAAGCCACTGTTTTACAGTAGTCCTTCCAAGGCAGCCGCAAGTGCAAATATTTCATAATCTGCAGCACAGTCGCACCCTTCGCAATGGTCCTTCAACCCTTGTTTTCTCTTCTTCCGCTTCTCCATTTCCGCCATAGTTGGACCTCGAACCATTTTCATTGATAAACGTATGCAAGGAGGCTTGAGACCAGTTCCAAGAACCCCGTCATTCATTGAAACCATGGGAAGCCAATATTCGTCAATCTCCATGTCTGGTGCTTCAAAAACAGCTTTCCACGGCATTTCAGCCCTGCCCAAAACCACAGACTTCCCCAGTTTCCTCCTCCGGAGCTCAAAAACTACAGTCTGTTGCTTCAGGTACTTAACTGATTCTTCAGATGAGGAGCATTCCAAAGAGAAGGACTCGTTCCAGATGATCTTTTGGGATGACTTTGTGGAGATTTGCTTGGTGTTTAGTTGAATTCTCCTGTTGTTTCCGGCAGGGAGATAGTATCTGACGAAAAGATTAGCATGGGACTTTAGCTCTATGTTTTTGGCTTCCAAGATTTTCATTTCGCAACAAAGAGAGGGAACGAGATGATCTGAAACTCCCATTGAAAGTAAAGAAATTCTTAATCTTTGATTGCAATTTGTTTTGCTCTAAGGTTTGGTTGTGTTTATGTGAGACCGAGAGCCAGGTTATATATTTATAGGGGTAAAGAAAAGTGGAAAGGTGATTGATAATTCGATTTTATCCACACAAGATCAGCTCAGATATGCAGATTTGTAAATGCAGTATATAGTGGAGGAAAGTGAATCAGCCACCAAGATTTGTTGGTATTAGTTTATAGCTTTAAGTCTTTGTTTCTGTTGTGGATGGGCATTCCAAAGTAAAGTGGGGGTGGCAACAGATTCTGCAGATATAAGTTTAGAATAGAATAAAAGCCTCGTACTGATCCTGAATGGCTGGGTAATCTTAATCCAACACTTGCAAAAGATGAAAGATACTGTCTATTCCACTTGCAAACTCACAATCTACCGGATGGATTTGAGTTCTAGAAAGGTATCTTCTTTTCATTTTATTATATTATTATTGTACTACTTTTTACCATTTTTTAAACCATGCAAAGCAAACATGCTAGGATGAAAATCATCTGCCCCCAAAGTATGCCCCAATTTGTGCCCCTACTTTAAAATAGTGGGTTTAGAGTTTAGGGTTTGGGGTTTAAGATTGGGGCTTAAGGTTAGGGTGTAGGGAATTAGTCGTAGGGTGTATTTTTTAGGGTTTAGAGTTTAGGGTTTAGGATATGAAAATTAGGGTTATGAGGTAAGATTTAATTTTTAAGTATTTTTAGGCAGGAGGCATAGAAGGAGGCATCGTTAGGGGGCAGAAGATTTTTACTCAACATGCTACGAGGAGAATCTTGATCTAGATCCTACCAATTATGACTAGGCGAAAGCTAAGTTATCATTAATCAGCAACTAGTATTTAAATGGTTTAGGGTTTAGGGTTTATGACTAAAGTTTAAGGTTTAGCATTTAGGGAATTAGTGGTGAGATTTATTTTTTAGGTTTTAGGGTTTATTATTTAGGATTTAAAACTTAAAGTTAGGGTTTAGAGTTTGATTTTTTAGTGTTGGACATAAGAATGGGAACCAAAAAGAGCAGGAGATTTTTGTCCCTTTTATTACATCAAAAATTTGCAATTTACGATGAAATTATGAAAATTACTCTTTATATGGTGATTACATAGTAGCTTAGGTTCTTTACTCTTAGCAATTTAAAGACGCATACACATTGTGCAGGCAAGCTGCTAGAACTCAAACTACTAGAGATAACAGCGCTGCATTTTTTCTACTAGGACTACTCAAAGTATTTAATAATTATGAATTTTTTATTTGGGTATAATGGCATGAAGTGACATAAAGGTTTTTAATTATGTATTTATTTTATTAAAGATGGTTGTTGTTATGGAATGAGTATTTGATTTTGTTTGATCAAAATTTTAATTTTGAATTTTTGCTTGCGATGAAAATATTAAATTTGAATCTTGTTATATGTATATATATATTGAGACTACTTTATTGAGACTACTTTATTGAAATAATAAATTATCAAAATAACATCTATTGTGAAAATTATGTTGTTTTAAAATATAAAAAATTTTGTACACGCAACTTAGGATATGTTAATATTGATCGGTCCAAATAAGATTAATAGTTAAGAAATTTTTGTATGCAACATGATAAATATAATGATTATTTGTTTTTACATGTAAGCAATAAATTGATTTAAAGGATATTTTTGTTTGACATGTTCTTACTTTTGTAGCACTCCATATCTGACTCGGACGTTTAATCGGACAAAATACACCACATTCAGATAACAAGAAAGAATCGAGGCTAATTAAAATAAAATCATACACCTTCAGAGCATATCAAAACTCAAACAATGGTTTAAGGACCATTTTGCAAGCAATTCAAATTGTTGTGAGCATTTAACCAAAGAAACAAATCAACAAACTCAAAGAACAAATTTTACCATTCATGGCAAATGTGTCGATACTTTGGCATATGGTATCTAAAACCTAGGTCTCATGATTTAAGGTATCAATATATTGAAGGAAAAAATAGACAAGGTATCGATCTTTTGTCTAATTTTTGATTTTTTGCAAAATATCGAACCTTTTTTTTACAAAAATAAACGAGAAACACTCGACAAAAGATCAACTCAAAAGACAAGCCTAACCTGAAACATCTAACTGAAATAAACGTAAAACATTACCAGGCGAATGAACAAACTCATGAATACCAAAGGGAAGCTTCTACGCGAGTTTGGCAAGAGCATCCGCCACCTTATTGCTCTCACATACAATGGTCGAAAACTTGACCTCCCATTATCGATCCACAAAATCCAATATGTGTTGTACGAGGCACAAGCCATTCTGGGATGATCCCCTATCAGTTACCACTCTAATTGCATTCGCACAATCAGCCTCAATCAAAAGGCGACTAATACCTAGCTCCTATGCGAGCTGCAAGCTTCCATATATTCCCTATAACTCCGCTTCAATAGTTGAACACATGCCGATACTCTTTGCGAAACCCACGACCCATTCACTACTTTAGTTCTGTAAGATGCCCCCACACGTAACACCACCTTGAACATTATGAAAGGATCTATAAGTATTAATTTAACCCATCCATAGGGAGGTGGAGACCATCGCCGAGACCAAGCCTGCGTGCGACGTGCTTTCCCTATGATCACCCTGGTATCTGTAGTAGTAGCCCGAGAAACTACAATCTCAGCCACCAGCCTCCTACACCGTAGAAGGAAAGCATCATCCCCAACAAGTTCTGGCTCAAAAATTCTATAAGTTACGTTGCAGCCATAGGTGCCAGAGTACATATGCAAACATTAAATCCCAATTGTCGGGCTCTTTAGGAAACCGACAGCTACAATCCAGGTTAGCCACAATCCAATCACGTAAACTTAACGAGCAAACATTCCAAACTCGTCAGGTTTAACCAGAACGAACCACATCGCTATCACAGCCGAGCAATCTCGCAACACATGCACTGTTGACTCCACAGCTTCCCCACACAAAGAGAATCTGGAATCCTTTGCCAAGTTCCGACGCACCCTTTCACCATTAGCAAGAATCTTCTCCCAATAGACAAGCCAAAGAAAATATTTTACCTGAGGCGAACCTTTAAATTTATCTATAAGAGCCCACCCCTTATCCGTAAGACCAGGGACATTATATATATTAGCTACATATACCGAGGGAACCGAGAATACACATATAAGATCCCACTTCCAACCCGGAGTTCCCTCTTCCGCCGAGGCCAGTGGCGGCTTTATTGCCACAATATGAAGAAGAATATGAGACAATAAAGTATTATCAAATTCATTCCAATTCCAGTCGCCCCCTATATTTACCATATCCGAAATGGTGGTTGTAGCATTAAGTACCAGATTCAGGTCTGCAACGTGATCAATCCGAGGACCAAACCTGCTTACCCAAGGATCAAGCCAAAACCGCACGTTTGACCGATTCCCTAATTTCCATGCAACTCCATTACGTACCTCCGCCTAAACTTTGGATAGGCCGAGCCATAATTGAGAGGAGCCGTGGCGATTAATCTCAAAAGGCACCCCGCCAGACCAATTATATTTGGATCGTAGCACTTGGGCAAGGTATCGATCTTTTGTCTAATTTTTAAATTTTTTGCAAAACACCGAACTTAATTTCTTGTCATTTGGCTATACGAACATGATACAAATTATAAGTGAAACTAGTGCTTACTACATGTTGAAATGTACATTGTTAGATCAAAATGCTAATGATGGCCTTGCTATATTAAAATATGATTAAATGATTACTCTAATCTTATAAATTCATAAAAACTGGTTAGGTAAAATAAACATTTCATAAAATCTTGTACACTACATGACTATCCTCGCACTTTACACTATACAATCAATCTCACACTTTGCGTTATACTGATCGTAACACCCTAAAAATCATTTTAGAATATTTTGACTTTAGTGATCGAAAATCTTTCCGAGAAGATTATTAATCTTGTTTAGAACTGTAAAAAAGGGGTAAATGATATAGAGAACAAAATTATAAGAGTATTAAAAGTGGTAGTGTCCAAATTGTAAGGAACCAATGTTAAAAAGAGTAAAAATTAAGTTTCATAAGTGGGGTGGATGAGAAGTTAAGGATTGCTAAAGTAATTGTAGCATTGGTATAGATGACAAACATCCACGTGTTAAAATCTTATAATTTAGTGGTAATTAATTGAAAGAGGTTAAATTGAAAGGAAGAAACCCTTTTGGAGGGATATATCAATGGCGGACCTACATGGTCATCATAGGGGCAATTGCACCCCATTTTTTGAAAAATATTTTTTAGTGTTAAATTTCTTCTTAAAAAATTAATTTTGTGTGTAGAGCGAAAAAATAAAAATTTACATATCCATTTAAAAAAATATTTTGGACTCTCATTCTTGAATTTCTGGATTCGTCACTCAGTGTACCTCACATCAACTAAGGAGACTTCATTTCAGGTCGGATTCATTTCGGGCCGGGTTCATTTCAGGTCGGGTCAAAATGGTTCGGGTTGGAATCAGTTAATTGACGGGTTAATTCGGGCTCGGGTAGACTTCAGGTCGGGTTCATTTCAGGTCGGTTTAATTTCAGGTCGGGTTCATTTTAGGTCGAGCAATTTCAAGTCGTTTCATTTCATGTCGGGTTAATCGGGTTTCGATCCGTATTAAGTTTGAGTTTGGTACAAATATTCGATAGACTTCGGGTTGGGTCGTTTCGAGTGAATTATTTAATGCCTTTCTGCTTTTACAAACACGAATCACATTAAAAATAAATATTATGCATTAGAATGAACAAAAATATCATCAAATGATTCATATCTAAAATATTGGAGTAAATTAAAAAAATAGAAATTAATAAGGGTCAATTTCGGTGAAAAATAATATTTTAGGGACTTATTTGAATTAAAATATCATCATATTAAAAACACTGGACTGAATTACAAAAAAAGAATATGGGTCAATTTGGAATAAAAATACAGTTTTAGGGACAATAATAAATAAAAATACCATCATATTAAAAACATTGGACTAGACTAGATTAGAAAATTTTAAAATATATAGTTGTGAATTCGAATCCCTAAACCCCAAACATCAACCCCTAAAATTTCCAATCACTAATAATTAAAGTGCAAACTGAATCCCTAAACTAATCTCATAACCCCAACCAAGAACACAACTTGACACATTTACGGATTACCCCTGAACCCCAAACATCAACGTATAAATCTTACATTCACTAAAAATTAAAGTACAAGCCTAACCCTCAAATCCCATAATCCCTAAACAAATACCATAACCCAAAACACTCAACTTGAAACATATATTATTCCCATAAACCCTAAACCACAAACTTCAAACCCTAAATCTTTTTTTTCGGGTCGAAATAAATTGGGCCTTCAAAAGCCTGCCAAACGTTTAGAGTCACTACCGGTCGTTGGGTACAACTGAAATAAGTTAGGCCTTTAAAAGGTTTAATTATTAAATAATTTTATGAAGGATGATCTAGTTAAAAAAGAAGCTAAACATAAAGGTCTAAGGAAACTAAACTAAAATTGGGACTAAAATGAATCAAATTAAAACTAAAAAATAAAAATAAAAACCTAAGTGTAAAGCTCCGAAACTAGTAATGACCTAATGTACAAATAACCCTTTAAATGGAGGGATTTTTCCCTCCATTTGTTAACTCAATTAATCAATTTCATTTGACATTGAAACTTGAAAGATGGGAATTGTATCATAATAAAACAAAGATGGGAATTGGATTTGGATTGGTTGGTTGACAGTGACATTTGACCGTTCCTTGCTTTAGGAATGAGATTTGGTCGCCCAAATCTCAAAAATAAATGGTCGTTGTTATTTTTAAATTTTGGACTAAATTACAAAAAAAAAGTGTTGATTGGAACTAAAAATTAAAATTTAGGGAGTATAATAAATTAGACTAAATTGTCAAAAATATAAATCAATATGGTGTAATTTTGACTAAAAATTAAATTGTACGGAAAATAATAAACAAAAATATTATTCGACTAAATTACCAAAAATATAAATGTTATTCGATACGGACAGCTCCAGAACTGCATTTATTGTGGGAAATAAAGGCTTCAATGGCTCCAATTCAATCCCAACGGTCACCAAAGGCTACAAACTCAATTGAGAGTATAAAAGGGACCTCCAAGCATCTATAGAAGACTAATGATCCACAAGCCAGCATGTTTATGATTTAAATCATGTCATAGTGCTAAATTCTCATTCTTTGTATAGAAAAACACTTGTGAGCTTAATTGTAAATGTATGCTCAAGTGTATTAGGATTTCGATTGGTGCTTAAGAGTGCAAACATACACCTAGTGAGAGGAATTCGTTTGCTTTGAATTCTCTTTGTAAAAGAGTGTTTGATCAAGCTTTGGGTTAGAAAGCTTTGATCGGTTTGTAACGGTTTCCTTCTAATCCTAGAAAAGGGGGAAGAATTCTTAGTGAAATGGTTGAAATCCTTGGTGGGGAACTAAGGTAGTGGATGTAGGGTCGAACCACTCTAAATCTTGTGTCAAATTCATTCACCTATTGCTTCCACCACAAACACCCAAAAATCAATCTTCTCCACCACTTGGCAAGCTTTTCGGTTGTGGTTATCGGGCTCTACAATTAGTATCAGAGCGAGGCTCAATCGAAAGAATTAACACCCTATTAAGGCGATCTCGACCAACCATACAATCAACTGGTGCTCATGGCGCAATCCATCGATAGGCCACCATTCTTTGACGGGACCAACTACTCCTATTGAAAGAATAGGATGATGTACTTCATGAGAGTCAACGACTACCATCTTTGGGACATTGTGATTGATAGTTCGTTCGTGCCACAACGAAGCAAAGTGAAATGGAGTGCGGATGATCGCAATAATATGGAGCTAAATTGCAAGGCTTTGCACTTTCTTTTTTGTGCTTTTAGCCCAGATATGTATGCAAAAACATCTTCTTGTGAGAGTTCCAAGGAAGTTTGGGACAAGCTTGAAGTCACATACGAGGGAACAAACGAAGTAAAAGAAGACATCAAGAGCATGTTCGATCGGTTCTCCACAATCGTCAATGAACTTAAAGGATTTGCAGAAGAGAATTCGGAAGAAAAGCTCGTTCGGAAGTTGATCTATTCACTTCTCGAGTCATGGGAGTCCAAAAAGACGACAATTATAGAAAAAAGAACTTGAGGGAGCTAAAGCTTGATGAGCTTATTGGTTCCTTGCTCACCCATGAGTTGATGTTCATTCCTTTAAAAAGGAGAAGGAGAAGAAGATCAAAGAGGAAAGAGTAGAGGTGAACATCATTGCTCTTAAATCCTCCAAGTGTCATCAAAGAGATTCAAGTGAGGAGGATAGTGAAGATGAAGAGATGGCTTATCTCTTCAAAAAGTTCACCCGATTCATGAAGAGCGAAATGGAGAACTCCAAGCATGAATCAAAAGGGAGGATGAAAAATTTCCACAAAAGCAACAAAAAGGGATCATCTTCAAAGAAAGCATATGTGGCAACATGGAGTGATGAAGACTCCACTGATAAAGATGAAGTTACCCGTCTATGCTTCATAGCCCTTCAAGAGGGTGAGGTAACTTCTGACTCATCCATTTCTAATTCCTATTCATTTGATGAGTTGCAAGAAGCCTATGACGAATATGTTTTTGAGTTTAAGGCTTCGTTTTCGAAAAACAAGAAATTGGTTTCAAAATTGAAAACCGAAAATGATTTGCTTTTAAAAACCAATTTAGAGTTTGAAGCAAAAATCAAAGATTTTGAGCTTAAAGTTTCAAATTTACAAGAATTGCTTTAAATGATGGAAAAGATCATCAAAAGAAAGTTAATGATCTTAAGAAAGAAAAATATTTGATTTCCAATGAACTTCAAAAGAAAAATAATTTGGGAAAATCAATTTTTTATCAAAGACAATCTAGTGCCCCTAGATTTTTAAATGGAAAATGTTTATGAAGTATTTGGGTCCCAAAAGGACTAATTACTTCAACTAAAAAGGATGAAATTGTAAAATGGATTCCTAAGGGGACTAAACTTTGTGCTACTAACATCCATGGATCCAAAGCAATTTAGATACCAAAAATTACTTGATTGTCTTGTTTTAAGTGTGATGGAGAATGATCAACAAAGTACAACATTGAGGGGGGGCTCCATACACACAAAGAAGAACACTTGAAGAAGGAAGGCTTCACATCCTACCTTTGGTTCAAGTGGTAAAATTCTAGTTGATTTTATTTACTTTTAATTCAATTTATTTTATTTCAACTAGGATATCATATATTGTTGGACTAACTTTTATTTGATGCTTTGAGTAAGGGGGAGCCAATTTTAAACAAAAACCTTATTTTTTTCAAATCTTTTAACTCTCCATTGTTATGAACTTAAAAGCCTTCAAACTTTGTTTGAACCATTTTTGATTAACAAAAAGGAGGAGAATGTCTTGAAAATTTGATTTTTCAATTGAATAAGGGAGAACTTTAATTTATTTTGAATCTTAATTCTCTTATTCAAAATCTATTTTACTAAGGGGAGAATTCCAAACACAATTTTTCAAGTTGGTTTTATTATATCAAAAACGGGGAGATTGTTAGGATATTTGTTTTGATATAATAATTGAAAATTAGTTTTGGACTAAATTGAAAAGTATTCAAAAATGATTTTATGTCCAACAACTTGAAAATATGTTTGAGGAGCTTTCAAAATGGTTTTGAAGTGTTTTGAAACATTTTAAAGTAGCCATACCTAAGATTTTAGTGTGACTGTATCGATATGGTATACATCGTTTCGATACGCCTTAAGGTTTCGGATACAGTCAATTTGAAACTACCAAAACTTGTACCGATACAGGCCATGGCCGTAGCTATACGGACCGTGGTCGTTTCGATACGTTGTCTAGTGTTTCGATACGCCTACGTGGCAAAAGCCTCAACGGTTCAAAACCCCCAACGGCTATTTCCTAACGGTTATTTGAATTGCAGACCATACCGAAACGGTGCAGTGGCGTACCGAAACGCACGAAGGTATTTCGATACGGGATGTTGCATAAAGCTCAACGGCTAGTTTTGAAGAAGGGCATACCGATACGCCTACCCACGTATCGATACAGATAGCTCTATAACTGTATTTATTGCGGGAAATAAAGGTCTCAACGGCTCAAATTCAATCCCAACGGTCACCAACGGCTACAAACTCAATTGGGAGTATAAAAGGGACCTCCAAGCATCTATAGAAGACTAATGATCCACTAGCCAACAAGTCTATGATTGAAATCATATCTTAGTGCTAAATTCCTATTCTTTGTACTGACAAACACTTGTGAGCTTAATTGTAAATGTATGCTCAAGTGTATTAGGATTTGGATGAGTGCTTAAGAGTGCAAACATACACCTAGTTAGAGGGATTTCGTTTGCTTTAAATTCTCTTTGTAAAAGAGTGTTTGATCAAGCTTTGGGTTAGAAAGCTTTGATCGGTTTGTAACGGTTTCCTCATAATCCTAGAAAAGGGGAAGAATTCTTTGTAAATTGGTTGAAATCCTTGGTGGGGAGCTAAAGTAATAGATGTAGGCTTTGGTTAGAAAGTCGAACCACTCTAAATCTTGTGTCAAATTCTTTCACCTTTTGCTTCCACCACAAACACCCAGAAATTAATCTTCTCCACCACTTGGCAAGCATTTCGGTTGTGATTATCGGGCTCCACAACAATCTACTTGACACATTTGCCCCTAAACCTCAACCTCTAAATCTTACATTCACTAATAATTAAATTACAAGCCTAATCCTTAAATCCCCTAATCCATAAACAAACCTTATAACCTCAAACACTCAACTTGAAACATATATTATACTCATAAACCCCAAACCTCAACCCTAAATCTTACAATCACTAATAATTAGAGTACAAGTCTAATCTCATAACCCATAAACTAATCCTATAACCCCAAACAATCAACTTGACATATTTACCCTTAAACCTCAAACCTCAACACCTAAATCTTACAATCACTAACAATTAAAGTGCAAGCATAATCCCTTAATCCCTAAACTAACCCCATAACCCTGAACACTCAACTTGACACATTTACCCTTAAACCCCAAACATCAACACTTATATCTTATAATCACTAATAATTAAAGTGTAAGTATAATCTCCTAATCCCTAAACTAACCTCATAACCCAAACATTCAACTTGACACAATTACCCTTAAACCTTAACCCCTAAATCCTTTTTTCGGGCCAAAATAAATTGGGCAAGGCCCGTCAAACGTTTGGAGTCGTCATCAGTCGTTTTGGGTTGGGTACAACCGAAATAAGTTGGGCCTTTAAAAGGTTTAATTATTATATAATTTTATGAAGGGGGATCTAATTAAAAAGAACCTAAACGTAAAGAGTCTAAGGAAACTAAACTAAAATTGAGACTAAAATGAATCAAACTAAAGAATAAGAAAAAAACCTAAGTGTAAAGCTCAAAAAGTAGTAATGACCTAAAGTGCAAATAAACCTTAAAATGGGCGGAATTTTTCTCTCCGTTTGTTAACTTAATTGTTAAGTTAATTTGGAGGGGAAATGGGATTTGGGCGGGCCTAATCCCTAAAAAGGCAGGATTTTTTTTTTAAATTTTGGACTAAATTATAAAAAAATGAATAGGTGTTAATTTGGACTAAAAATTAAATTTTAGGGACTAGAATAAATTGAATTAAAATACCAAAAATATAAATAAATATGAGGCAATTTTGACTAAAAATTAAATTGTAAGGACTAGAATAAACAAAAATATTATTCGACTAAATTACCAAAAATAGAAATATATATGAGTCAATTTCGGCTAAAAATAAAGTTTTGGGGACTATAATGAACAAAAATACCATAATATTTAAAACATTGGACTAGATTAGAAAATTTTGAAATAAATTAGTGTCAATTTGGTTAAAAATTAGGAACTAATATGAACAAAAATAAACCCCAAATTCATCAAATCATAAACTTCTTCAATATCAAGCCATGCCAATATTAGGTCAAGTCAACAACAGGTCGGGTTCAAAACAAATCTGGTTCAAAACAGGTCGGGTAAAATTAGATCTCGGGTCGATTCAGTCGGGTAATATCGGTTATATGCCAAATCAGTCTCAAGTTTAGGTTCGTTTCAGTCGGGTGCAAGTCGGGTTTTGGGTCTACAGTAACATGTTCAATTTAGGTTCGGGTCGTTCTTGGTCGGATGCAGGCCGAGTTCGGTTACTACAGTAAGATGTGCAACTCGAGTTTAGACTAACAACAGATCGGTTTCGGGTCATTGCATTCCTAAGTCAAACCAAATTCTAACTCGAGCAGGTTTCAATCGGATTTTCGGGTAGTATCAGCTTTTTCACATCCGTATTTAGAGCCAAGGAATTCCAAGTATCATCTATGCAGGATCGACCCATGAGCACAAACCTAACAAAAATAAATAAATTATGTTAACAATGGAAGTGAATTCAGATTTAAAATATATAACTTTTTGAAAACTAGGGACCAAGATAAACAAACAGAAAGCATAAATGAAGATTGGTTAGGCTAGACGACCTTCATTGTTGAATCTGAATCTCCCCGAAAATTTTTACCGGTGATGTTTGTGTTTGTACCAAGAGCTATGTACGGATTGGCAGACCACTTAGCAAGGGAGGAAGGTATCGATTTGAGTTGTTCAAAGCTAGGTGGAAACTGGGTTCGAAATTTGAATAAGTAAAGGTGTTGAGAACCAAAATTCATAGGCGTCACTACCTAGGTGGGAAGAAGCATTCGATCAGTATAGTGAAGTGTTATGTTTTGCTGTTTTTTGTGGTTGTACTCATACCTAGTTGTGTTGTACTATTTTCCTTCATTTAGGATTAGGAAGGTTTTTAACGAGGCTCACAACTTAGGTAGAAGGGTCTTAGGACCCTTTAATTTTAATAAAATCATATTTGCCGAGCAAAAAAAATAAATGACCACATCCCGCCATTAACAACCAAACCAAGCTTTCTAAACCCTTGTATTCAAAAGCCTCATACTACTCGAAGAACAAAACAATTAGCACAAAACTCTGACAGACAAAAAGCTCAGCCAAACAAAGAAACATTGAAAACCCCAAAACAAGGGAAGAAACAACCAAGCTCGTTTGACCAAGAAGATGAATCCGATTTAATGGCGGGGTTCCAGCAAATGAAACCCTTATATAACAATTCGACAACTCATAAAGTGGATTAATATATCAGGAAAAAATGATTTAATGGGGTGAGAGAGGCTCGAACTCTCGACCTCAGGATAACTCAGAAGCTATGAGACCTACGCGCTAGCCAACTGCGCCACCACCCCATTGATATCCAAGTCCAATTACTAATATAACAATTTATAAACTTTTAAATGCAGACTCAAAACATCTTGATTTTCCTGCCATTCTGATTAGTAGGAGTGCAAAGCCACTCGTCGGAACAATCAATTATTAACTCGGATCATTTCGAGGATATCATACATATGTATTCTTGTTTGCAATATGAAATGAATGAAGTGCACAAAAACTCACAAGTGACCCTGCTCAGAAACTAGATTCCTAAGGCTAAAAGCCTACACATACCAACATATTATTACTTGCTCGCTCCCCAACAACTAAAATACCTTTCCATTCTCATAAATCTTGATTTCTAAGAGCTTTCCATAACTTTATAACTTTAGCTTCAAGCATTGAATGGTTTGATTAAGAACATCTAAAGCTCATCAAAGTTACATGCATGAACTTATCTGTAATCTATAATTTATACAAAACAAAGATGAACTATTCATCGGACCAAGGATAGATTGCTAGGGGCCGTTGGACCCTTGAATGTTTTAAATTCCCATATATTTTAAAAAATTTCTTTATATTTTATATTATTGGTATAATTTAAAAAAATAATGGTTGAGGTTTTCGTGAACAATGGTTGGAGGTGATAATGATTTTTTAAAACATTTAAATTTAATTTTTATAATTTACATTCAATTAAATCTTTAATTGATTTGACGTAATTTCTCATGCTATTAATTGTATTTTGTGGTATTTTGATTTTCCGGCTCATGCAAGATAAGTGTGTCAAAACTTGTGTTTTAAAAAGTTATCATGAGACTATTCTTTTTATCGATTGGTAAAATCAAGTTACTTTGTCGTTTGTTGTATAATGGACGTTTATTTTTCATTTACATTTTGGCCAATTAATAATGAGTGAGTTTACATTTTAATAACTCAACTTTCGTTTGTTAATAAACATTTTTTGTATTTTCTTTTATTATTTGTTATAGGCCGATGCATGATCAGTTTTCATTGTCGTGGTCTTTTCTTGAACAAAAATTTTCCGATGTATATGTTGCATTTACATGTGTGCATTGGTTCCGAAGTTGCAAATAGATTTTCAACTTTTGAATGAATTATTGCGTACACCTAAGAAAGATGAAGCAATCTATTATATTTCCATTTTATGCTAATGTTAGTGATCTTGCAACAAACAATCTTATTTTTCTGCATTGACAGTAGAAACTTGTCGTATTATTAAAATTTTAAATTAGTGTGATATATAATGAACTTTTAAGTGACAACAATGCTCATGAGGAGGCAAGTAGTGATTATAGATTGTAATGAAACAATTCAAACATAAAAGGTTTTTTTTTTCATTGCAAATTCATGAAGTATAAAAATATTAAAAAAAATTGTCTAGTGCAGACTTGGTTTTACACCAACTTGTAAGAAATAAAAAAATCCAAAAAATTGACTAATAACCAAAAGTTGGGCGATTAAATGTAAATTTATCTAAAAATAAAAGTTAACTCTAGTTAGACGGATAAAAATTCTCTACCCTTTTCAGTGCCCCTACTCATGCCTCCACACTCAAAATTAGGTTTAGGGTTTAGGGCTTTAGGTTTAGGGTTTAGGGTTTAGGGAATTTAGGGTAAGGTGTAGGGTTTAAGATTTAGATTTTAGGGTTATGACTTGGAATTTAATTTTATTGTGTTTTTTAGTGTTGGTGCATAAGTAGGGGCACCGAAAAAGGACATATGATTTTTATCCCTCGTTAGACACCTATCGAAAAAGTGACCCAATTGTTACCATCAATAAAAAGACTAATATGATTATAACTTTTAAATATACAATGACTCCATAGTATACCTACTCATATATATGGATCTGTTGTGTAAGTTGCCAATAATTTATAATTTTGATTTTATTTATTGTAGAATTTTGTATCCATAACCATATTTTGCAAATATGTTGAGCCCAAATCCAAACATTGGCTTAGCAAGTGAATGTGATGCAGAATTATGGGTCTGGATCTACATAGAACTTTATGATACATGCTGAGTCCAAATCCCAACTCTAGCAGGACCTCAACATACACCATTGTCAACATTCAACATTTTTTTTAACATTATTATATAATTATACGGTAGTATATGTACTATCCGTTTAGTCCTTTGAAAACATACACATATTATGCATACAAACTGTTAAAACCCATATCTTCTTATTCTGACATTTTTTCTCTAATATTTATGATCAATATTTACTCCATTTGATCACAATACCCTTGTATCATCGTTCTTATCAAATGTATTTATATTATCTCTAACATTCATGATCAATGCTTACTTCAATTAATTAAAATATCAGTTATGTCGGTTAAGGTATGCAGAATTGACAAAGATTGAGGTTTTGGATTTTTAAATATTCAAATTTGAATTTTGTTTTGTGTGAATCATGTAAATATGTGATTTTGATTCAAATAATATTGTATGTGGGTCCTTTCTAAATTCATTATAATATGTTTAATATATTGTAATTATTATATTAAAAATATATATTGTAGCTCATCCCCTTGTGTCCTGGTGGTAAAGGTAGATGTTCATCATCCTTTAGGACCCGGGTTCGAGCACCAGTAATGCACATGCTGTGTGTGCCGTTTTTGAAAAAGACTAAGAAAGTTGAACAGATGCTACCCTTGCATCACACCAGCATATTCAAAAATATATATATATTGTAATTATTAGTTTGATCATGCTTTATAATAATTAATTTTAATTATATATTCAGATCAGATATTTGTGTACACCCCTAGTCATAGGTGCCTCTTGCAGATAGCATAACCCCATCAGTTATTTCAACATAGGTCAGTATTTGAAACGCTTAAACCTTTCACATAAAATATTGAATGGTGTAAAATGTAAACATATGTAACGACATTTAAAAAATAATTATTTCTACCAATATTTATATATTGTCAAACATATTTTTAAAAAATCCCATGCAAAATAAAAAAAAAATAGTTCTCACTCCACCGTCAACTGATACATCCATATCAAGTTCTATTAAAATGGCAACGACCATTAACAATTTCTTATTGATTTCGCATTACAGGCACCATATTATGAAAATTAAGACATTACATTAAATAACGAAGATCAACATCAAACTTTTTATCATCGTTATCGGTTAATGCATGTTTCTAATTTTTGTTCGTACTCGTTTTACTTGTCCACTAACCTTGGACTTGGACGTTGCTTCCTCATCTAGCTTACCCTACAAATAGACATTACATTAATACAACTCCAGCATCAAAACGTTCACCATTATCAAATTTATAGACTACAATGCTGATTTTACCTTTCAATTTTTTGTTGTCACACATATATTATCCTCCTTTAGCACAACGTCATCGTCAACTAATACTTCAGCATTAATATCAACTTTTTCATTCGGTTTTGATACTAGAATGTTTTATTTTTTTCCAACAATTCCTTTTCGTCAAGCCCAATGTCAAATTTGGAATCAATTACACGTAAAGCTTTGTACAAGTACATCATGTTTGCATTCAAACCCACAACATGATTAACCACGTTCTTCTATTCATCCTTCAGTGCCTTCAACGTCTCTTCAATCTTAATTTGCTTTTCTAATCTGGCTTTCAGGATCTCTTTCATTTTATTCACATATAAAATGACCTTCCCAAATGCCTCCATAATCATATCATTAGTATCACTCTTCTTTTCACCTTCTTTGTCTTCACTACAACCACCATCTGAGCCAATAACCTGCTAAAACCATTCATTTATTTAATGTCATTTTCTTTCACTACACAATACATCATTTAATAATTTATTTGCCTTTAATTTTTTTCATAGTTCAGTCTCCCTTAATGCGAAAAATAAGTTTTGCTACCTCTTTGTTCCTCATGCATAAATGCGACCAACGTGATTTGCACCAACAGTAGCTCTGCTGTGAACTCTTTTCTAATAATCATACAATCTCACCTACATTCCAAATTACTCACAATATTATTATTCAAAATTAAACCATGCTAAATTATGTACTACTAGCACGAAACATAAATTTGCTATAAATTTACCTCTAAGAATGTTATGCACCCGGTCAAATATGTGTGACTTCACGAGCATTATATTTTGATATACTATCAATCAACCCCTCGTATGAAAATTTACACCAGTTCAGTTTTTTATTCAACCCATCAGAGCACAATAACTTAAAATTTTCTACTAAAGGCACGGTGTCCGATGTTAGACATAAAAATACACCAACAATGTACATAATCACCCTCTCTTTCAAGTCATCTCCCTCATAAGCACCACTTAATATTTCTCCCTCTAGTTCAACATACGAAATCTTTGTGCTAATTTATTCTTCAAAGCTAGTTTCTTCCTATTATATCTCTCAATGACATGTCCAACATCAACATCTTCATTTCTTAGCCCTAAAATAGCTTCCATATCTTTCACCATTACACAAATATTGTTCCCATTAAATTACATCATTGACCTTTCAACATCAAAGCTCTCCACTAAACTACGATTTTATTCCAAGTAAACCGCCAAACCCAAATTCTCCAACAACATTGTCAATCTTCTTAATTTTCATCTCTTTAAAAAACTTCAATAATTTTTTCATGCTACAACTTGACGATACCTCCTACAACAGATAAGATACGAATAATTACCTCAATGTTAGTATTCTATAGTATACTAACGATTACTTTTAAGCTCAACTACTTCATCTAAGAAATAAAGCAACTCTTACCTTCTTAACATTAGCCATGCCTTAGCCTTTTGATTTTGATTCTATAAATGATTCCTTCTGTTGCAAATGCATATCAATATAAGGTTTTTTTATCTCATCACTCATTTTTGCCCATTTCTTAGCCAATATTTTCATCGCTTGTATAAGTCATAGAAATATTAGATTTTTATTATATGTAAACATTACTAACAAATACAAATCACATAAAATTATTTCAAACTTCCCACTTACCTCATTTGTCATTTTTTTCTTCCCTTTCTTGCGTCCTTCACATTCACTTATACTACACATATATTAATTCAAAGTTATTGTATGCAAAACTTAATTCTAACCAATTAACAATTTCAAACATTTAATTTACATTCAAATTTAACTTACTAGAAGTTAAAATATATAGACAATAGTTTTTGTGCCACAACCACCGTGACTATGTTACCTTTCACACCTTCTACGTCCAAATTGCTATTTTCATCCATTCTCAATCAACTTCTTTAAAAAAAAGTGACATAAGTTTATTACACAAATAATACTCAACAACACCCACTATTGGACCAAAACAAATTAAATATCTTTACTACTTACCTATTCAAATATTGATCCAATGCATATTAATAGTTCTCTGCTATAGAATTTTTTAACGTGTCTCCATGTTATGACCACAGTTATCTACACTATTTATCTTTTAATAATTTGTTACATCATCATCCTCTTAGATTAAAATCTATACTTCTTTAACCTTAACATCCCTTCTCAATCAGTAATACCGATATTCATTACACGATATCGGTATAATATACACATTCACATTATATTTCATTTAGTAGTATCAATATCATTCAATAGTAGCGATATTGTTTTATGCTTCGAATTAGCTCACTTTTATTCTATTTCGATACTACATATTCTATATCGATATTACATGAACATTATTGATATCATCATGAACAATATTCGTACTACTATCATCTAACAATACATTTACAAAGCATCAATATCGATAAAACAATACCGATTCTAAATCACCAGAAATGTATTTTCACTTCAAAATCCGTACTCAACAGAACTATTTCTAAGCCTTCTACAATTGTAAGCCAATTACATTGCATAAAACATACCAAAGGTGTTTCCTTTTTCAACCAAAGTTGTCTCCTTTTCGAATGCTTGCTCCTTCCCTCAAACTTTTCGTTTTGCTCTTTACCTCATTTCGATTGCTACAAAATAAAACACCAATAATTTTGTTTGAGTAAGTACAAACCCATCAGCCAAAATCCATCACACTAATTGTTTGCAAAACCTTAGGAAAAAAAACATTATTTTCCCTACTCATGTCGTTTGGGTAGCAACATTTTTTGAAATTACAGTTTAATGAATTGGTAAGGACAAGTTTATTTTACCTCAAATCTGACTTTCTTCGAACTCAAACTTCTAAAAATTTCAGTAGAAAATGTTTGATCAAGTTTGAAAAGTTTTCAAAACTATTTGAAGAAGAATTGGGATACCGATGCAGCTTGAGAAAATGGTTTTAACCCTTTTTTAGCCTACCGGTTAACCAATTTTACATTTAACTTTTTTGTAATTTTTTTATCCAACGGCTCAGATTTTATTACACCCAATCTAACGATCGTATCAGTATTGCCTTCTTTTAGCCTCTTTTTAATGTGTTTTCTTTTAGACTCGCCCGCCAATACTTGGAACTGATGTCCCATGAAAATGAAACGAATCTTGGAAACCAATTTTGGATTAAATTAATTTTTTTTAAAAGTCTTGAAGATCTGACTAATTTTTTTAAAAAATTAAGGTGTTTAATGAAAATGTTAAAAATGTATGGTACTTTAAAAAATTGAAAGGATTAATGATAATTTAAAAAATGTGAAGATACTTATGATCTAGCGTGATGAGATACTGTTGAGCATACTAAGTGTATGATAAAATATAGGAAAAAAGATATAGATAATGAGCACAGAAAGCTTGCTTCATTCATTTACAGCATGTTGATTTATACACAAATAAAGAAAACCCTAATGAAGCTAAGAATGACACGTGTAAAGTTTCCAGAGAATTTTACAACTTTCCAACAGAATTGGAGAGAGCTGGAGGTGATGACAGCTGTGATGCCAGCTCTTGGATTTCATTGTTATCTTCAACATTTCCCCCGCTTAGGTTTTCTTCAAGTCTTCTGGTGTGTAACTTGGTACGAAAGCCTTCAAATTGTTGGGTGGGAAGAGCCTTAGTGAGTATGTCAGCTACTTGATAACGAGCTGGAATGTAGTTGATTTGTAATAGCCTTGTACTTACTTTTTCTCTGACAAAGTGTAAGTCAAGATCGACGTGCTTGGTTTTTGCATAAAGAGTTGGGTTAGCTGCCATGGAGACGGTGCTGGTATTGTTGCACCAGAGCTGTGGAATATTATGTAGCTTGATTCCCATTTCTGTGAGGACTGATTGAACCCAGATGATTTCAGAAGCTGCATCGGTAAGACTTCTATATTCTGCCTTTGCGGATGACCTTAAGACAACACGTTGTTTCTTTGAACACCACATGATAAGGTGATGGCCAAGCATGACACACTAGCCCGTTGTGGAGTGTATGTCATCGATGCCAGTGCCCCAATCAGCATTAGAGAATGCAGTGATTTGAAGATTATCACCATGTTGTGGTTGGAACCAGATACCGTAATCAAGAGTGCTGCCCAAGTACCTTAGGATTCTCTTAATTGCCTGCCAATGGACCTCTGTAGGGTTTTGCATGTATTGAGCAGCTTTGTTAACAACAAATGCTAGGTCTTGTCTTGTGTGACAGATGTATTGAAGTGCCCCGACGATGCTTCTGTAACTTTTAGCCTCAGTTAGAGGAGTTTTATCGTGTTTACTGAGTTTAGGGAATGTTACCATTGGTGTGGATGCAGCCTTGGCTCCCATTGTCTCTGTTTTGTGTAAAAGTTCAGTGACGTATTGTTGTTGGTTCAGAAACAGTCCTCTTTCATAGGTTTTAACTTCAATGCCAAGAAAATATTGTAACTGGACAAGTTCTTTGAGAGAGAAATGATCAATTAAAGCTTGAATTACTTGTTAAACATGAGATTCAATGTTGCCAGTGAGCAGCATGTCATCAACGTAAACAACGAGATATATTGTGAGGCTTCCACGCTTGAGTATGAACAACGTGGAGTCAGCTTGAGAAGCCAGGAAGCCTAGGGTGCCCAGGAAGGATTTTAGTTGAGCAAACCAGTTGCGTGGAGCTTGTCTAAAGCCATAGATGGCTTTCTTAAGTTTGCAAAAGAGAGGGCATCCAGTGGAGTTATGTTGAACGAAGCCGGTTGGTTGATGCATGTAGACAACTTCATGTAAATCCCCTTTGAGAAATGTGTTATTGACATCAACTTGATGTATTTGCCACTGATTAGTAACAACCACAGAGATTAGAATATTGACTGTGAAGAACCGAACTATTGGGCAGAAGGTCTCCATAAAGTCAAGCCTTGGGGTTTGCGAATATACTTTCGCGATTAATCTTGATTTGAACTTGTTGACAGAGCCGCCTACATTGTATTTAATTCGAAACAACCATTTGCTGCATATTGCCTTCTTCCCAAGTGGAAGTTCAACTAGTTCCCAAGTATCATTTTCCTGAAGAGCTGTGTACTCTTGTTGCACTGCTTCTGCCCAGGCCAAATTGAGCAAAGCCTCTTGAATCGTGGAGGGAATGACTTCGGTGTTGTATATTTTGGGTTTGAAGGTTCCAACTTTGCTTCGAGTGATCATGGAGTGTTTGTTGGTAGGTTGATTGATAGCTGGGGTGGTTGAGTGTATTGGTGGATTAGTGGTCGAGATTGGGGAGGTAGTGTTTGTAGGATTGTCATTTGAGAGAGCTGGAGGAGATGGTACAATAGGTGAAGTTTGGAGATTTTTGGTTGTGGGAGTAGATGGATCGGTGACATTGTGCTCATGGGAGGGGGTAGATGAAGATAATGAAGAGTTTGGTGGTGTGGGAGTTGATGGTGATGAAGTGTGTGTTGGAGTAGGTGCTTGGGTTGTGGGAGTTGAGGTTGGAGTTTGGTTGATCAAGGAGGATGGTAGTACTGGGAATGCCCTCGAGCGATGAACTTGTAAGGATGCAGCAATGTTGTATCAGATCTGTTGGCACAATGGAATATTGACTCATTGAAGGTAACACTGCGTGAGATGTATATTTGGCCAGTCTCATCAGCACATTGGTATCCTTGATACTTAGGGGAATAACCAAGAAAGAGGCAAGGCTTGGTCGTGAATTCAAGTTTATGTTTGTTGTATGGCCTCAGGTTAGGGTAGCATTCACACCCAAAAACTTTCAATAGACCATAGCCAGGGAGTTGGCCTGTCAGCGAAATGGAGACAAGTTACCAAGCTTCTTAGATGGCAGGCAATTAATTAGGAACATTGAACTTAGAACAGCGTATGACAAATATCGAATAGACATGGAGGCTTGAGCTAAGAGGGAGAGAGCCATTTTAACAATGTGCCTGTGCTTGCGCTCTACCACTTCATTCTGTTGAGATGTGTAGGGGCAGGTGATACGTTGTTGAATGCCAAGTGTAGAAAGGAGTGTGTCAAGGAACTAAAATTCTCCACCCCATCTGTTTGGACTACTCGGATGGTAGTTCCATATTGATTTAGCACAAGCTTATGGAATAAGTGAAAGGTAGTTGCTGCTTCTGATTTGTTTTTAAGCAAATATAGACAGCAGTTTCTTGAATGCATATCAACAAACGAGATACAATAGGAGAAGCCATTGGAGATAACTAGAGCAGGACCCCAAAGATCAATTTCAACTAATTCAAAAGGTGTTTCATACACAGTTACAGACTGTTTGAACTATAGAGAGTGACATTTTCCTAATTGACATGCACTACAAATAACATTCTTGTCCTTAACCAATGATTTGTTTAAAGCTAAATTGATAACTTCTGGAGAGGCATGTCCCAGAAGTCGATGGCAAAGCCAAAATGTGGAACTCGTATTAACTGCAGTGGAGTAAGCTGAAATGGGATTGTTGACAAAATCACCAACCAAAGTGTAGAGACCTCCTTCTTGTATACCTTCCAAGAGGACAGAACCTGTGTGCTCATCCTTCACACAACAATAGTTGGGGTGAAATTCAAGAAATACTAAATTATCCTTTGTGAATTTTGATACAGACATTAAGTTTCGAGTGATACGGGGCACATGCAAAAGATCACTTAAGGTAAGATTGCGAGTAAGGGTGGGTATTACAGAATGTCCAACTTGAGTTATAGCCAAGGAAGAACCATCACCAATATGAACAGAGCCCTTACCAAAATATGGTGAGCCACCAAGAAGAGAGGAGGAGTTACTAGCTACATGATGCGTTGCCTCGAAATCATGGTGCCAAATCGTATGAGAAGCAACTAAGGAATGAACTTGCATATCATTAGATGAAGTGTCAAGGTTGGCAGCTGGTTCAGTACCTGCATTGTCACTAATGAAGGGGTCATAAGAAACTTCCACTATGTCTTCACTACAAGAAAATGCATTTTAGTAACATTGAAAATAGTAACAAAAAGTGTAAAATTTAGTCACTGAAATTTATATAGTGACTATTTTTCTGAGTCGTCACCAGTCGTCACTAATAACTCCGTCATTATTAATAGTGACTAAAATTTAGACACTAATGTTATTCTTACTAGTGACAAACATTCTGTAGAACTAAGTGTTTTGATATAATATTTGAAAAATGTTTTGGACTAAATTGAAAAGAATTTAAAATGTGTTTTTAGTCAAAAACAACTTGAAAATATGTTTAAGGGTTTTACAAGGCTTTGGAACAATTTAAAGTACATTTAAAGTAGTCAAAACCAAGAACTTCAGGTGTCTGTACCGATACCGTCTTGGACCGTACCGATACGCCTTAGGGTTTCAACTACATGAACTTTCTAGTAGCCAAAACCCGTACCGATATGCGTAGCCGTATCGATACGGTGTGTTTTGAAATAGCCCAACAGCTAGTCGCGTACCGATACGGGTGTATCGCGTACCGATACACCTAACTACCCCAACGGTCATTTTCCCAACGATCTTTAATTTGCAGGACCGTACCGATACGCTAGGTAAGCGTATCGATACGCATCAGCTGAAGAAGCCCAACGGCTAATTCTTTATCGGGACCGTATCGATACGGTTTGAAGGGTATCGATACGACAAGCTGCAGAACTGCATTTATGGTGGGAAATAAAGACTCCAACGGCTCCAATCCAATCCCAACGGCTAGTAACGGCAACAAACTCTTCAAGGAGTATAAAAGGGACCTCCAAGCATCTTGTAATGGTTAATGCTTCAATTGTTACAACATTATGATACCAAAATTTGTCTAGAGCTTAAATTGTATATTTCTTGCTTAGACAACACTTGTGAGCTTAATATTGTTAAATTTCCTCAAGTGTTTAGATTTTGGGTGAGTGCATAGTATTGCAAACACATACCTATTAGAGGGATTTCTAGTTTTCTAAGTCTTTCTCTTGTAAGAGAGTGTTTGATCAAGCTTTGGGTAGAAAGCTTGATCGTTGTAACGGTTTCCTCCTAATTCGAGAAAAGGGGACGAAATTCTTAGTGAATTTGTTTGGAAATCCTTAGTGGGAAGCTAAGGTAGTGGATGTAGACCTTGGTTAGAAGGTTGAACCACTATAAATCCTTGTGTAAATTGTATATCTTTTCCTTCCCACAATTACACATAAATTATCCAACTTCTCCACACTTGGCGAGCAAGAACGGTTGAAGGAATAAAATTTTTCGTCACTGTCAATAATAAAAAAATAATTATATTTTAGTTTTAACCATTTTATTTAAGGTTTAAACTAATCACTAATTGTAATTGAAATTAATTTTTAATAAATAAATACAATGTCTAGCTTCAAGAAGGATCGAACCTGGAACCTTTAGGGCAAGAGTGCAATACTTATCCACTAGGCTAGGCAAGAAATTTAATACTAATTTGAAAGAAAAATAATATTTAGGTTTAATTGTAATTGAAATTAATTTTATTTATTTTAAAAATATTTATTAATTATAACACTAATTATTATAATAATAATTTAACTATTTTTTCTATGGTTTCTTATATGAAGTACGTATGTTGAGGAACTATTTAGATTTTTTTTTTTGAAGAAAAAACTAATCAAAATGGAATATATCTTTTAAAATTTTCAATAAAATTTCATCATATATTATGCTAAAATCACATAGTAGTCTTTGTACTCTAATTTGGTCACTTTAAATTCCTATACTTTTTAAATTTTGAATTTTCGATCCTGACATAGTATAAAAATTTACCTTTTGACTAAAACAACAATTTGAAAAATATAGGGACTAAAGTTGATCAAAATAGATTGACTAAAACAACAATTTACACATAGTATAGACTATTGAAATATTTTACCTTTTGACAAACTAGTTTATGATAACTTTAATTTTTATAATTATAAAAATAAATTTATCATTGTGACAATGTCTAATTTGTCATTACTTTTATTTTTTTATTGGTGACAAAATTTATCACAACAAAAAGTGAAACTTTAAGTGACAAGTAATTTCATTGTAACAACAAATATTAAATAATAGTGACCACTTCACATATCGTCACTATCATGTGTCAAAGTTTTAGTGACAATGAACTTTGTGTCACAATTGTATACTTATAATGAGAATTCATTTGTGAAAAGTGCAATTGTCACAATTACTATTGTTACAGTGACCAAATAAAAAGATGTCACAATTACTTATACTAATAGTGTCGTACAAAAAAAAATTGTCACAAAAAGTTAATATTTGTGACAAAAATATTCCTAGTCACTATCAATTTATCACTAAAAACCTATATTTGTAGTGGTTCCTTACTAGCATAAATGACTGCTACAAATGGACCGTACTCTGAGGCCATTTAATGAATCTAAGGATGACATGTGTAAAGTTTCCAGAGAATTTTACAACTTTCCAACAGAATTGGAGAGAGGTGGAGGTGATGAAAGCTGTGATGCCAGCTCTTGGATTTCGTTGTTATCTTCAACAGACACTAGATCCCTTAAGTAAGACTAAAAGTGTGAATTATAACGTTGTAAATGAAGTAAATTAGCTTGGGAGGGTCACCTCATAATTGACTTGCTATGCCCTAATAACAAGTTTTGAAATTTTGTGAGTAAATGGAGGGATTATGAAAAATTTATGGAGTAACTGAGTAAATTCTAAATTTTAGGTGGCAATTGCTAAGTTTTGTAAATAGAGGACCTAATTGAATGTTGGTGGAAGTTGGAGGCCACTTTTGAGAACCCTAGGGAAATGCAAGGGCCACCTTACAATTTCTCTCATATTACATATATTTAAATTTAACCATAAAATCAGTTTTCCTCATTTCTTTTGACTTTTTGCCGTTTCCTCTCCCTTCTCTCCTAGTATCTCTGATTTCCTCTGTAACCTTTCACTGACTCTGTCGTACTCATTTTTTTAACAATTTTCTTCATCGCCCTTCTTAATTACCGCTATTTGTATTTCCCGTTGAATCTGTATTTTCTATATAAAATTACTATATGATTTAGAATTATTTTAAAAAAAATTATGTATTTTCTATTGAAATTTATTTCCGCCCTCTAATATAAAGTTAAGCGTTCGTCTCTGGATATAAACGTTGTGGATGAGCTCAAAGTGTAAGGTTTTCCTTACATAGAAAAAAGTGTCAAAATTGGTGCAACTCTCTATCAATCGGGCAGTAGGTAATTTCAACGAACGATCTCAGTTCTTTTTAGGCTACTTCTTAACAAATAGAGCCATTATAAAATTGAACAGTAATTTACATAGTGTAAGACTAGAGTTTTGTAGAATTTATAAGAAATTAAACTAAGCATTTTAGTTGGACAATTCATTATATTAGAGACCTAGCTCAATGGTCCCATGCATGTACCATTGAAGCATGCTCCGATGCACCAAAAGCAAGTAAAGATTAGTAAATATACAGAAACTCCTTAATATGAGGAATTATTTCACTACAAAATTGTCTCGTGACAAAAGAACTATACATATTCAATTTTCAAAGCCCTCAAGAAATTGTCCTAATTTACTTGTTCGACTGGAATTTGTTTCCTTTTAATACCAATCTCTTAAGTACACCAAAATAGCAAACAAATACAAATGAAAGAGAAAATTAATACTAAAATCTCAAGTGCTTTAGCCACTGTTTTACAGTAGCCCTTCCAAGGCAGCCACAAGTGCAAATATTTCATAATCTGCAGCACAATTGCAGCCTTCGCAATGGTCCTTCAACCCTTGTTTTCTCTTCTTCCGCTTCTCCATTTCCGCCATCGTTGGACCTCCAACCATTTTCATTGATAAACGTATACAATGAGGCTTTAAATGTTTTAATTAAAATAGAAGAGGGTGATTTTATTAAAACAAGGTGGTTAATTTGTTAAATCAATTTTGACGTAACTTTTCAATTTCTCCTTTTCTCTTCAGCCAAACATTCTCTCATTTCTCTCAATTTCCAAAATTCTTTTCATCTTTTTTCTGTTTTGATTCACGACACTTTTTCAAAAATTCTACTTAAAGATTTGCAAAGATTTCTTAAAGCTTCTTGAGTTGAAAGCTTTCCAATTGAAAAGCAAGGATTGGGGGTAATTTCGTGCTACTCCTCTAATCAAGGTTCTTTAATGGAATTCCAAAGTATTTGACTCTTGATTTATGTTTTTAATTAAGGTTTTAATGATTGATTTGGTAAAAATGCATAAATCTTGCTAAAGATGAGATTAAATGTGATTTTCATTTGGACACTGTTTTGGTTGATTTAAGAATGATTTTAAGGTTGATTTGGATGTTAAATGATGTTAATAATGAGCTTTGATCATAAAAATCCCAAAATCATTGAGATCTCTAATTGTCTAGGTTGTTAGTTTTGGGTTTTGGCTTGGAAATGGGAAATATGAGTTGCTGGAGGTATAAGGATGATATTAGGATGTTTTTTGATGTTGATTTATGGTTAAAATGGGTTGGAAGTGTTTGTTGATGGCTGGGTTGAGTTTAGTGATCAATCGAATGTGATTTCGGTTTCGGATGGGTAATTTGGTACTTTGAGCAGAGCTACGGGATTTTTGTGTTTGCTAGTGGTTTTAATGCATTGAGATGCATTAATTCTATGTTCTTATGTGGTATAAACATGGGAGGATTCTTCAGAAGCTTTGGGCGAAGTTCCGGGGGCTTTGGACACTTGAATTTCGCGTCGACAATTGATGTTTTGCGAGTCGGTGACTGGAAATGAGATTTCCAGCTTTGAAACATCTTGAAAGTGGTTTTAGGAACTTTGTGTAAGCTTGAAATGCTTTAATAAGTTTGGAAGTAAGTAAAGTGATTTTCTCCCTCGAATTTTGCTATTATGAGCTTGTGGATGCACTTGTTTTTAAATATATTTACCTACTGTTTTAAAGCATGATTTGAGTATATAACTTGTTGTTTATGATGTCATATTATTGAAGGATGCACTAGGTAAGTGATCCTTGTAAGTATGTGTTTATACTTGTATTGTGAAACATGGTTTATAGCTTGGAATATGGCTTATTGTGGATGCTTTGTAAAAAAATGAGGTTTGCATTAAAAGTGAATTATATTGGCAAGTGATGTTGTGTAAAGTGTTTTGGAAATGAAATCGGATATAGTTATCCGGCTATAGGATTGAGTGCACTATAAGCAAGTCGCCTTGGATGTTGAGGGGTTGTGATTGTACCGAAAACTCCATCCAAGTACCCTAACGATCGTGGAATGTTTAAGGTGTTGAAACGGTGGAGGATAGCTCCCGTGTGCGAACCTTGTATGGTGTCCTGTCTCTCGTTAGTGGGCTATACATCTACCGATGAGTGGTGTTGAGGGGTTGTGATTGTACCGAATACTCCACCACGAGTGTCACAACGATGTAGGGTAGCTCCCGTGTGTGAGCCTTGAGGTGCCGGTAGAGTGTATGAAGTGTTTGGGACAACACTTGGTAATCCGTGTATCCGATATGCTTTTTGAGAAATGAGAATGTTAATGATCACTTATGAGCCAATATAATTGATTAATTGCTATAGAAATGTTTATGGATGCGTAGCATGAAAAGTGCATGTTTTACTTTAAAAGCTTTGCATATTGGTATATATGCATGAAAGGTTTGATATATATGTTAGCAATAGATTTTGCTGTTGAAGTATTTGATACTTGTTGCATGGTGTATAACATGCTGATTTTAATGATGAAGTGCATGAATTTCAAAAAGGGCATGATGGTTTGCAAAAGTGTGAAAATGATTTTAAGCATTAATGGAGTTTTTGGTTTTGAGCATTGTCCACTAAGCTTATATGCTTATGCTCTCTTTTTCTCATCAATGTAGATAACTAAGTATTTAGAGGCAACAACTCGCAAAGGAATCCCAAGAGACTTCACTTGAATGTATGTTTGGTTATGGAGTAGAGTAATAAAGGCAATGGGGGTGTCCAATGTCTTAAAGTTGGTTGTTTTGGTATTTTATGTTTTGGTATAAGTTTGGTATGCCTATATTGGTTTGTAAATGACCTCTAATTGTTGGATTAAGCTTTGTTTTGAGATTTAACTTTTGGATGCTTAAATTTCATAGGAAGCATGCCTCTAGAATACATTGTTGATGATTGCCATGATATGATGTTGTTGTTGCCTTGCATATTTGATGATTGAAGTGTATTTAAGTTAAATGGATGCTTAAAAGTATGTTGGACTGCCTTTGGATGGTTTAAAGTGTGAAAAACCAGCAAATTGGGTAAATGTAGGTTGCAGAGTATGATAGAACTAAGCATGAAGAAATTGATCGACATTTTATTGCCGAGAAGGTCAATGGTGCACAAGTCAAATTGCATTTTATCCCTACAAAGGACCAGGTGGTAGATGTTCTTACTAAAGCACTACCTAGAGAGACTTTTGATAAGTTTACATCCAAGCTGAGACTCTACAATATATACTCTCCAGCTTGAGGGGGTATAGATTGGAGGCGTTTAGAATAGATAAATTATCTTTTGTATATCTTATCTCTTAGATTTTTTATCTCTAGCCTAACTCTTATCCTAAAGCGTAGATAAAGATAAAGATTTAGAGATAGCCTAGCTAAGGTAAAACACTTGTACATAGGCCTTTATAAAGGCCAAGTTTTCAGTAAAATTCAGCAACTCTAAAATTTGACTTACACTCTAAAATTCAGCAACTCCAACTAATAACAGGACCATCAATTTTAATTATAGAAGTATAGGGATTAAATATTAAATTTCATAATAGTAGAGGGACTGAAACTAGGACTAAACCTAAAAACTCTCTTCTATGTTGTACCTAAAGGAGATTTTGTTCCTGAAGGAGACCCAGATAGAGAAGAAGCTGTGGATGGACAAATAATAATAATAATAATAATAATAATAATAATAATAATAATAGTGATTTAAAGAAACTTTATTAGGTTTTACAATTGTACTAGCTAGCAGGGGGAGTTCTAACATTACAAGCAATTGGGAGAGCCATCGTCTGCGTCTGGTTAACATCGATACCCAACGACAAGCCACCGCCGTTAAGGACCTTGCAGAGGCACTGGGGCTGCGAGCTCACAACGAATCGGCTATGAAAACAAAGTGGATGTCATTTTTTCCGCTTCTTGCTCTTGTAGGTTTTAGTTGATTTTTACTTTTTTATACTTTTTTTTTGTTATTAAAGTCAATAATATTTTTGGAGGAATTAAAAAAATAATCAATAAAAATTTGCAGGAAATTGTAGTGGTAATAAAGAAGATGTTCGATACCTAGTTTTTCATAATTCAAATACAAGAAGAAGAAAGAATAAATTTACATTTTAATCCAAAAATTAAAAATGATGTTTAGATTGATAATATTTTGGACTAAATTGATAGATTGTATAAGTTTTAGGGACTAAAATTGTTATTTGACCAAGCAACGTCATTGTTTCTGTTTATTTTTAACAGTCAGGGTACCAAAATAGAAACAATACATAACGTTAAGTACCATTTTACTAAAAAAATAGTTTGGGTACCAAAATAGAAATACGAAAATAGATGAGGTACTAAATATGTAGTTTACCTTATTAACAAAATCAAAATTTTAATATATATCGAAAAAATTAATTAATTTTTTAAATAATTATTAATTGTATGTTGAGTCATTAAAATTTTTAATTTTTATTAATTAATTTAATAATGTTCATCGGTGTTCAATATTAATAGTGTTCAGCGATGCTACTTGCACATTGTAAAATTTTCCCATCGAAATATAAAAAACTCCTTAATATGAGGAATTATTTCACTACAAAATTGTCTCATGACAAAGAACTAATACATATTCAATTTTCAATGCCCTCAAGAAATTGTCCTAATTTCCTTGTTCGACTAGAATTTCTTTCCTTTTAATACCAATCTCTTAACTACAACAAAATAACAAACAAATACAAATGAAAGATAAATTTAATACTAAAATCTCAAGTGCTTAAGCCACTGTTTTACAGTAGTCCTTCCAAGGCAGCCGCAAGTGCAAATATTTCATAATCTGCAGCACAGTCGCACCCTTCGCAATGGTCCTTCAACCCTTGTTTTCTCTTCTTCCGCTTCTCCATTTCCGCCATAGTTGGACCTCGAACCATTTTCATTGATAAACGTATGCAAGGAGGCTTGAGACCAGTTCCAAGAACCCCGTCATTCATTGAAACCATGGGAAGCCAATATTCGTCAATCTCCATGTCTGGTGCTTCAAAAACAGCTTTCCACGGCATTTCAGCCCTGCCCAAAACCACAGACTTCCCCAGTTTCCTCCTCCGGAGCTCAAAAACTACAGTCTGTTGCTTCAGGTACTTAACTGATTCTTCAGATGAGGAGCATTCCAAAGAGAAGGACTCGTTCCAGATGATCTTTTGGGATGACTTTGTGGAGATTTGCTTGGTGTTTAGTTGAATTCTCCTGTTGTTTCCGGCAGGGAGATAGTATCTGACGAAAAGATTAGCATGGGACTTTAGCTCTATGTTTTTGGCTTCCAAGATTTTCATTTCGCAACAAAGAGAGGGAACGAGATGATCTGAAACTCCCATTGAAAGTAAAGAAATTCTTAATCTTTGATTGCAATTTGTTTTGCTCTAAGGTTTGGTTGTGTTTATGTGAGACCGAGAGCCAGGTTATATATTTATAGGGGTAAAGAAAAGTGGAAAGGTGATTGATAATTCGATTTTATCCACACAAGATCAGCTCAGATATGCAGATTTGTAAATGCAGTATATAGTGGAGGAAAGTGAATCAGCCACCAAGATTTGTTGGTATTAGTTTATAGCTTTAAGTCTTTGTTTCTGTTGTGGATGGGCATTCCAAAGTAAAGTGGGGGTGGCAACAGATTCTGCAGATATAAGTTTAGAATAGAATAAAAGCCTCGTACTGATCCTGAATGGCTGGGTAATCTTAATCCAACACTTGCAAAAGATGAAAGATACTGTCTATTCCACTTGCAAACTCACAATCTACCGGATGGATTTGAGTTCTAGAAAGGTATCTTCTTTTCATTTTATTATATTATTATTGTACCATTTTTTAAACCATGCAAAGCAAACATGCTATGAGGAGAATCTTGATCTAGATCCTACCAATTATGACTAGGCGAAAGCTAATTTATCATTAATCAGCGACTGGTATTTCAATTGTTTAGGGATTATGATTAAAGTTTAAGGTTTAAGGTTTAGGGAATTAGTAATGGGATTTATTTTTAAGGTTTTAGAGTTTATTATTTAGGAATTAAAATTTAGGGTTATGGCTTAAAATTTAACTTTTTAGTGTTGGGCATAGAAATAGGCACCAAAAAGAACAGAGGATTTTTGTCTCTTTTATTGCATCAAAAATTTGCAATTTACAATGAAATTATGAAAATTAATCTTTATATGGTGATTACATAATAGCATATGTTCTTTACTCTTAGCAATTTGAGAACGCACACACATTATGTAGACAAATTGCTAGAACTCGAACTACTAGAAATAACAGCGCTGCATTTTTTTACTAAGACTACTCAATGTTTTTAATAATTATGAATTTTTTATTTAGGTATAATGGCATGAAGTGACATAAAGGTTTTTAATTATGTATTTATTTTATTAAAGTTGGTTGTTGTTATGGAATAAGTATTTGATTTTTTTGTTTTATCAAAATTTTAATTTTGAATTTTTGCCTGTGATGAAAATACTAAATTTGAATCTTGTTATATATATATATATATATATATATATATATATATATTAAGACTACTTTATTGAAATAATAAATTATCAAAGTAACATCTATTGTGAAAATTATGTTAGTTTTAAAATATAAAATTTTTTGTACATGTAACTTAGGATATGTTAATATTGATCAATCCAAATAAGATTAATAGTTAAGAAATTTTTGTATGCAACATGATAAATATAATGATTATTTATTTTTACATGTAAGCAATAAATTGATTTAAAAGAGTATTTTTGTTTGACGTGTTCTTACTTTTGTAGCACTCCATATCTGACTCGAACGTTTAATCGGAAAAAATACACCACATTCAGATAACAAGACAGAATCGAGGCTAACTAAAATAAAATCATACACCTTCAGAGCATATCAAAACTCAAACAAGGGTTTGAGGACCATTTTGCAAGCAATTCAAATTGTTGTGAGCATTTAACCAAAGAAACAAATCAACAAACTCAAAGAACAAATTTTAACATTCATAGCAAATGTGTCGATACTTTGGCATATGGTATCTAAAACCTAGGTCTCATGATTTAAGGTATCAATATATTGAAGGAAAAATAGACAAGGTATCGATCTTTTGTCAAATTTTTGATTTTTTTTTTTTTGCAAAAT
The DNA here is from genome assembly GCA_030270665.1 of Hibiscus trionum. Taxonomy (NCBI): domain Eukaryota; kingdom Viridiplantae; phylum Streptophyta; class Magnoliopsida; order Malvales; family Malvaceae; genus Hibiscus; species Hibiscus trionum. The sequence continues at coordinate 11,116,214 of BSYR01000052.1, forward strand.
ATTGAACCTTTTTTATTAATAAGGGGATACAACCAAGGAGATCGTTAAAAAATCTCCCTAACCTAGGTGGAGAAAAAAGAGTGCCCTTGATAGTATTTACAGAAACAAACGAGAAACACTCGACAAAAGACCAACTCAAAATACAAGCCTAACCTGGAACATCTAATTGAAATAAACGTAAAACATTACCAGGCGGATCAATAAACTCGTGAATACCAAAGGGAAGCTTCCATGAAAGTTTGGCAAGAGCATTTGCCACCTTATTGCTCTCACATGCAATGGTCGAAAACTTGACCTCCCATGGTCGATCCACAAAATCCCATATGTGTTGCACGAGGAACAAGACATTATGGGATGATCCCCTATCAGTTACCACTCTAATTGCATCGGCACAATCAGCCTCGATCAAAAGGCGACTAATACCTAGCTCTTATTCGAGCCGCAAGCTTTTATATATTCCTCATAGATCTGCTTCAATAGCCGAGCACATACCGATACTCTTTGTAAAACCCACAACCCATTCACCACTTTGGTTCCGTAAGATGCCCCCACACGTAACACCACCCTGAACATTATGAAAGGATCTATCAGTATTAATTTAACCCATCCATGGGGAGGGGGAGACCATCGTCGAGACCAAGCCTGCGTGCGGCGTGCCTGCCCTATGATCACCCTGGTATTTGTAGTAGTAGCCCGAGAAACTATAATCTCATCCACCAGCCTCCTACACCGTAGAAGGAAAGCATCATCCCCAACACGTTCTGGCTCAAAAATTCTCATGTTACGTTGCAGCCATAGGTGCCAGAGTACATACACAAACATTAAATCCCAATTTTCGGGCTCTTTAGGAAACCGACAGCTATAATCCAGGTTAATCACAATCCAATCACGTAAACTTAACGAGCAAGCATTCCAAACTCGTCAAATTTAACCAGGATGTGTTGAAAGATCATTAGCAGAGGGTGGTATAAGTTTGTTAGAATTGTTGTAACCAATTGTAAAGGTCGTTTTTGGAGGCCGTTTTGGAATTCTCTAGGCTCCATCAAGGCTCCAACCTTGCAATCTGATCTATATAAACCAATACCCACCTTTTGTATCATCATCTTTAGAATCAATGAGGAAATAATTTCCCTTCATCTTTACCTATATTCTCCTTTTTCATTCCTTTTATTATTAGCCATCTATTTAGCATGTTTAACATGGTATCAGTTGTTCCGATCTAATCTTGGACCTTCGTTTCCCCGTTCTACCGTGACTTCTCCGCTGCGCTATGGCGATCTCTGCCGATGATCCGACTGATGATATGACTTCCTTATCAGTTGGCGATGAGCAGATCTTCTCCAACAAGCGTATCAGTGTCCGGCTAGATGACACCAACTTTCTGTTGTGGAAACAACAAGTTATGTTTATGATTTGTGGCCAAGGTCTTGAAGATTATCTTGACAGCTCTCGTCCACCTCCCTCGAAAACTATTCCAGATGTTGTCGGTGCTACGTCTCCCAACCCTGCGTACTTACGTTTCATCAAACAGGACAGCTTCTTGGCGTCATGGCTGCTTTCCACGATCAGTCCCGATCTTCTCTCTCAGTTGGTTGGTGTCGATTCCCCTGCTGAGATCTGGATAACGATCTCTAAGTTATTTTCCCAGCTCTCCACTACCAAAGTCATGCACCTTCATTGTCGTCTCCGATCGTTGAAGAAGGCCTCTCTCTCCATGCGTGCCTACACCACGCAGATCAAGGAGATATGCAACCTCCTGGCATCCTGTGGTAATCCTGTTTCAACTGTTGAGCAGATCGCGACAATTCTTAATGGCCAAATAAGATATGTAACATCTATTGTGAAAATTACGTTAGTTTTAAAATATAAAATTTTTTGTATGCAACATGTAACTTAGGATATGTTAGTATTGATCGGTCCAAATAAGATTAATAGTTAAGAAATTTTTGTATGCAACATGATAAATATAATGATTTTTTTTACATGTAAGCAATAAATTGATTTAAAAGGATATTTTTGTTTGACGTGTTCTTACTTTTGTAGCACTCCATATCTGACTCGGACGTTTAATCGGACAAAATACACCACATTCAGATAACAAGACAGAATCGAGGCTAATTAAAATAAAATCATACACCTTCAGAACATATCAAAACTCAAACAAAGGTTTAAGGACCATTTTGCAAGCAATTCAAATTGTTGTGAGCATTTAACCAAAGAAACAAATCAACAAACTCAAAGAACAAATTTTACCATTCATAGCAAATGTGTTGATTCTTTGGCATATGGTATGTAAAACCTAGGTCTCATGATTTAAGGTATCAATATATTGAAGGAAAAAATATATAAGGTATCGATCTTTTGTCTAATTTTTAAATTTTTATGTAAAATATCAAACTTTTTTATTAATAAGAGGATACTACCAAGGAGATCGTTAGAAAATCTCCCTAACCTAGGTGGAGGAAAAAGAGTGCCCTTGATAGTATTTACATAAACAAACGAGAAACACTCGACAAAAGACCAACTTAAAAGACAAGTCTAACCTGAAACATCTAACTGAAATAAACGTAAAACATTACCAGGCGGATCAACAAACTCATGAATACCAAAGGGAAGCTTCCATGCGAGTTTGGCAAGAGCATCCGCCACCATATTGCACTCACATGCAATGGTCGAAAACTTGACCTCCCATTGTCAATCCACAAAATCCCACATGTGTTGTACGAGGGACAAGCCATTCTGGGATGATCCCCTATTAGTTACCACTCTAATTACATCCGCACAATCAACCTCAATCAAAAGGCGACTAATACCTAGCTCCTATGCCAGCCGCAAGCTTTCATATATTCCCCACAACTCCGCTTCAATAGCCAAACACATGTCAATACTCTTTGCGAAACTCACGACCCATTCACCACTTTGGTTCCGTAAGATGCCCCCACACGTAACACCACCCTGAACATTATGAAAGGATCTATCAGTATTAATTTAACCCATCCATGGGAAGGGGGAGACCATTTTCGAGACCAAGCCTGCGTGCGACGTGCCTGCCCTATGATCACCCTGGTATTTGTAGTAGTAGCCCGAGAAACTACAATCTCATCCACCAGCCTCCTACACAGTAAAAGGAAAGCATCATCCCCAACACGTTCTGGCTCAAAAATTCTCATGTTACGTTGCAGCCATAGGTGCCAAAATACATACGCAAACATTAAATCCCAATTGTCGGGCTCTTTAGGAAACCGGCAGCTACAATCCAGGTTAGCCACAATCCAATCACGTAAACTTAACGAGCAAACATTCCAAACTCGTCAGGTTTAACCAGGACGAACCACACCGCTATCACAGCCGAGCAATCTCGCAACACATGCAACGTCAACTCCACAGCTTCCCCACACAAAGAGAAACTGGAATCCTTTGCCAAGTTCTGACGTACCCTTTCACCATTAGCGATAATCTTCTCCCAATAGATAAGCCAAAGAAAATATTTTACCTGAGGAGAACCTTTAAATTTATCTATAAGAGCCCACCCCTTATCCGTAAGACCAACGACATTATATATATTAGCTACATAAGCCGAGTGAACTGAGAATACACACATAGGATCCCACTTCAAACCCGAAGTTCCCTCTTTCGTCGAGGCCAGTGGCGGCTTTATTGCCACAATATGAAGAAGAATATGAGACAGTAAAAAATTATCAAATTCATTCCAATTTCAGTCGCCCCCTATATTTACCATATCCGAAGTGGTGGCCGTAGCATTACATACCAGATCCAGGTCTGCAACGTGATCAATCCGAGGACCAAACCTGCTTACCCAAAGATTAAGCCAAAATCGTACATTCGGCCAATTCCCAAATTTTCATGCAACTCCATTACGTACCTCCGCCTAAACTTTGGACAGGCTGAGCCATAATTGAGAGGAGACGTGGTGATTAATCTCAAAAGGCACCCCACCATGCCAATTATATTTGGATCGTAGCACTTGGGCAAGGTATCGATCTTTTGTCTAATTTTTGAATTTTTTGCAAAACATCGAACCTTAATTTCTTGTCATTTGGCTATACGAACATGATACAATATATAAGTGAAACTAGTGCTTACTAAATGTTGAAATGTACATTGTTAAATCAAAATGCTAATGATGACCTTGCTATATTGAAATATGATTAAATGATTACTCTAATCTTGTAAATTCATAAAAACTCGTTAGGTAAAATCAACATGTCATAGAATCTTGTACACTACATGACTATCCTCGCACCAACCTTGCAATTTGATCTATATAAACCAATACCCACCTTTTGTATCATTATCTTTAGAATCAATGAGAAAATCGTTTCCCTTCATCTTTACCTCTATTCTCCTTTTTCATTCCTTTTATTATTAGCCATCTATTTAGCATGTTTAACAGGATGAACCACACCGCTATCACAGCCGATCAATCTCGCAACACATGCAGCATCGACTCCACAGTTTCCCCACACAAAGAGAAACTGGAATCCTTTGCCAAGTTCTGACGCATCCTTTCACCATTAGCGAGAATCTTCTCCCAATATACAAGCCAAAGAAAATATTTTACCTGAGGCAAACCTTTAAATTTATCTATAAGAGCCCACCCCTTATCCGTAAGACCAACGGCATTATATATATTAGCTACATAAGCTGAGTGAACCGAGAATACACACATATGATTCCACTTCCAACCTGGAGTTCTCTCTTCCGCCGAGACCAGTGGCGGATTTATTGCCACAATATGAAGAAGAATACGAGACAATAAAGCATTATAAAATTCATTCCAATTCTAGTCGCCCCCTATATTTACCATATCCGAAGTGGTGGTCGTAGCATTATGTACCAGATTCAGGTCTGCAACGTGATCAATCTGAGGACCAAACCTGCTTACCCAAGGATCAAGCCAAAACCGCACGTTCAACTCATTCCCTAATTTCCATGCAACTCCATTACGCACCTCCGCCTAAACTTTGGACAGGCCGAGCCATAATTGAGAGGAGTCGTGGCGATTAATCTCAAAAGGTACCCCGCCAAGCCATTATATTTGGATCGTAGCACTTGGGCAAGGTATCGATCTTTTGTCTAATTTTTGAATTTTTTGCAAAACATCGAACCCTTTTTTTAATAAAAAAACATCGAACTTAATTTCTTGTCATTTGGCTATACGAACATGATACAAATTATAAGTGAAACTAGTAAGCCAAATTATAAGTGCAACTAGTGCTTACTACATGTTGAAACGTACATTGTTAGATCAAAATGCTAATGATGACCTTGCTATATTAAAATATGATTAAATGATTACTCTAATCTTGTAAATTCATAAAAACTCGTTAGGTAAAATCAACATGTCATAGAATCTTGTACACTACATGACTATCCTCGCACTTTACACAATACAATTAATCTCACACTTTGCGTTATACTGATTAATGCCCTAAAAATCATTCTAGAATTTCTTGACTTTTAGTGATCGAAAATCTTTCCGAGAAGATCATTAATCTTGTTTAGAACTATAAAAAAGGGGTAAATGATATAGAGAAAAAAATTATAAAAGTATTAAAAGTGGTAGTGTCCAAATTGTAAGTAACCAAAGTTAAAAAGAGTAACAATTAAGTTTCATAAGTGGGGTAGATGAGAAGTTAAGGATTGATAAAGTAATTGTAGCATTGGTATAGATGACAAACATCCATGTGTTAAAATCTTATAATTTAGTGCTAATTAATTGAAAGAGCTTAAATTGAAAGGAAGAAACCCTTTTGGATGGGGTGTATGAGTGGCAGACCTACATGGTCATCATGGGGCAATTGCACCCCATTTTTGGGAAAATATTTTTTAGTGTTAAATTTTTTCTTAAAATATTAATTTAATGTGTAGAGCGAGAAAAATAAAAATTTGCATACCCATTTGAGAAAAAAATTATTTTGGACTCTCATTTTTAAATTTCTGGATTCGTCACTGAGTGTACCTCACATCAACTAAGGACCGAGATGAGAGAAGTTTGTCTTGCTTAAATGAAAAACACCATTGAAGAAGGTTTGAAGGATTTAGACTTGTCTCTAAAATTCATGAAGTTTTAGCCACTAAAATTCAATTCCAACTATAGATTGGTGAAGCTTGCAACAAGGCCTTCCTTGTGGTATAGGTAGATCTTCAATTGGGTTAGTGCTTCTAAACTCTAAATTTGGTTCTTTAGAGCTAGGGATGTAAAAATAGGTAATTGTATGAGTTTCAAGTCGGGTTCTGCCAGGTCGGGTCAAATCGGGTACATGTCATTTTAGGTCGATTTGATGTTTCGACCCGATTCGGGTCGGGTACGGGTTAGTTTTAGGTCGGGTTCATTTCGGGTTGGGTTTATTTCATGTCGTGTCAAAATGGTTCGGGTCTGAATCAGTTAATTGACGGGTTAATTCGGGCTCGGTAGACTTCAGGTCGGGTAATTTCAAGTCGTTTCATTTCATGTCGGGTTAATCGGGTTTTGATTCGTATTAAGTTTGAGTTTGGTATGAATATTCGATAGACTTTGGGTTGTGTCATTTCGAGTTAATTATTTAACGCCTTTCAGCTTTCACAAACATGAATCACATTAAAAATAAATATTAGGCATTAGAATGAACAAAAATATCATCAAATGATTCATATCTAAAATATTGGAGTAAATTAAAAAAAATTAATAAGGGTCAATTTCGGTGAAAAATAATATTTTAGGGACTTACATGAATAAAAATACCATCATATTAAAAACACTTGACTAAATTACAAAAAAACGAATATGGGTCAATTTGGAATAAAAATAAACTTTTAGGGACAATAATGAATAAAAATATCATCATATTAAAAACATTGGACTAGACTAGATTAGAAAATTTTAAAATATATAGTTGTGAATTTGAATCCCTAAACCCCAAACCTCAACTCCTAAAGTTTCCAATCACTAATAATTAAAGTGCAAACCGAATCCTTAAACTAATCCAATAACCCCAACCAAGCACACAACTTGACACATTTACAGATTACCCCTAAACCCCAAACATCAACGCGTAAATCTTACATTCACTAATAATTAAAGTGCAAGTCTAACCCTCAAATCACCTAATCCCTAAACAAATACTATAACCAAAAACACCCAACTTGAAACATATATTATTCCCATAAACCCTAAACCACAAACCTCAAACCCTAAATCTTTTTTTTGGGCCGAAATAAATTGGGCCTTCAAAAGTCCACCAAACTTTTGGAGTCACCATCGGTCGTTGGGTACAACTGAAATAAGTTAGGCCTTTAAAAGGTTTAATTATTAAATAATTTTATGAAGGATGATCTAGTTAAAAAAGAAGCTAAACATAAAGGTCTAAGGAAACTAAACTAAAATGAATCAAATTAAAACTAAAGAATAAAAAAGACCTAAGTGTAAAGCTCCTAAAATAGTAATACCTAAAGTGCAAATAACCCCTTAAATGGGGGATTTTTCCCTCAATTTGTTAACTTAATTGTTTACTCAATTAATCAATTTCATTTGAAATTGAAACTTGAAAGATGGGAATTGTATCTTAATAAAAAAAGATGGGAATTAGATTTGGATTGGTTGGTTGATTGTGACATTTGACCGTTCCTTGCTTTGGGAATGAGATTTGGTCGCCTAAATCCTTAAAAAATGGTCGTTGTTTTTTTTTAATTTTGGACTAAAATATAAAAAAAAGTGTTGATTGGGACTAAAACTTAAAATTAAGGGAGTATCATAAATTAGACTAAATTGCCAAAAATATAAATAAATATGGTGCAATTTTGACTAAAAATTAAATTATAGGGACAATAATAAACAAAAATATTATTCGACTAAATTACCAAAAATAGAAATGTTATTCGATACGGACAGCTCCAAAACTACATTTATTGCGGGAAATAAAGGCTCCAACGCATCCAATTCAATCCCAACGGTCACCAATGACTACAAACTCAATTGGGAGTATAAAAGGGACCTCCAAGCATCTATAGAAGACTAATGATCCACAAGCCAACATGTTTATGATTGAAATCATGTCTTAGTGCTAAATTCTCATTCTTTGTATAGACAAACACTTGTGAGCTTAATTGTAAATGTATGCTCAAGTGTATTAGGATTTCGGTGGGTGCTTATTAGTGCAAACATACACATAGTGAGAGAAATTCGTTTGCTTTGAATTCTCTTTGTAAAAGAGTGTTTGATCAAGCTTTGGGTTAGAAAGCTTTGATCGGTTAGTAATGGTTTTCTCCTAATCCTAGAAAAGGGGAAGAATTCTTAGTGAATTGGTTAAAATCTTTGGTGGGGAGCTAAGGTAATGGATGTATTCTTTGGTTAGAAATTCAAATCACTCTAAATCTTGTTTCTAATTCATTCACCTTTTGCTTCCACCACAAACACCCAAAAATCAATCTTCTCCACCACTTGGCAAGCTTTTCGATTGTGATTATCGGGCTCCACAATTGGTATCAGAGCGAGGCTCAATCGAAAGGATTAACACCATATTAAGGCAATCCCGGCTAGCTCGATCAGCCATAAAATCAACCGGTGCTCATGGCGCAATCCATCGATAGGCCATCATTCTTTGACGGGACCAACTACTCCTATTGGAAGAATAGGATGATGTACTTCATGAGAGCCAAAGACTATCATCTTTGGGACATTGTGATTGATGGTTCATTCGTGCCACAACGAAGCAAAGTGAAATGTAGTGCGGATGATCGCAAGAAGATGGAGCTAATGTGCAAGGCTTTACACTTTCTTTTTTGTGCTTTTAGCCTGGATGTGTGTGCAAAAACATCTTCTTGTGAAAGTGTTGGGTTTTTTGGTGCTCGATTCCTTCAACCGTTCTTGCTCGCCAAGTGTGGAGAAGTAGGATATTTGGGTATTTTTGTGGGAATGAAAAGATAGACAATTTACACAAGGATTTATAGTGGTTCAACCTTCTAACCAAGGTCTACATCCACTACCTTAACTTCCAACTAAGGATTTCCAAACAAATTCACTAAGAATTTCGTCCCCTTTTCTCGTCTTAGGAGGAAACCGTTACAACGATCAAGCTTTCTACCCAAAGCTTAATCAAACACTCTCTTACACAAGAAAGACTTAGCAAACTAGAAATCCCTCTAGAAGGTATATGTTTCCACAATTAAAGCTCTCACCCAAAACCTAAACACTTGAGCAAATTTGACAATTAGGCTCACAAGTGTTGTCTATACAATAAATTGAACAATAAAGCCCTAAGACAAATTCTTGATCATTATGTTGTTGACAAATAAAGCATTAACCATTACTAGATCCATTGATGTCCCTTTTATACTTCTAATTGAGTTTGTAGTCGTTACTAGCCGTTGGGGTTGAATTGGAGCCGTTGAAGCCTTTATTTCCCACCATAAATGCAGTTCTGCAGCTTGGCGTATCGATATCCTTCAAACCGTATCGATATGGTCCCGATAAGGAAGTAGTCGTTGTGCACTTCAGCTGATGCGTATCGATATGCTTACATAGCGTATCAGTACAGTCATGCAGTTTAAAAGACCGTTGGGAAATATGACTGTTGGGGTAGTTAGGCATATCGGTACGCGATACAACCGTATCGGTACGCGACTAGCCGTTGACCTGTTTTAAAACACATCGTACCGATACGACTAAGCGTATCGGTATGGGTTTTGGCAATTGGAAAATTCATGTAGTTGAAACCCTAAGGCGTATCGGTACGGTACCAGACCGTATCGATACGGGCACTTGAAAAGCTTGGTTTTGACTACTTTAAATGTACTTTAAATCTTGAAAAGCTTTATTTCCCACCATAAATGCAGTTCTGCAGCTTGGCATATCGATACCCTTCAAACCGTATCGATATGGTCCAGATAAGGAAGTAGTCATTGTGCACTTCAGCTGATGCGTATCGATACGCTTACCTAGCGTATCAGTACGGTCATGCAGTTTAAAAGATCGTTGGGGTAGTTAGGCGTATCGGTACGCGATACAACCGTATTGGTACGCGACTAGCCGTTGGCCTATTTTAAAACACATCGTACCGATACGGCTAAGCGTATCGGTACGGGTTTTGGCTATTGGAAAATTCATGTAGTTGAAACCCTAAGGCGTATCGGTACGGTACCAGACCGTATCGATACAGGCACTTGAAAAGCTTGGTTTTGACTACTTTAAATGTACTTTAAATCTTTCCAAACCCTTGTAAAACCTTTAAACATATTTTCAAGTTATTTTTTACTAAAAACGTATTTTAAATTCTTTTCAATTTAGTTCAAAACATTTTTCAAATATTATATCAAAACACTTAGTTCTACAATCTCCCCCTTTTTTATATAATAAAACTAACTTGAAAAATTATTTGGGATTTCTCCCCATTTGTGAAATAAATTTGGAATAAGAAAATTGAGATTTGAAATCAATTAAAGCTCCCCCTTATTCATTTGAAAAATCAATTTTTCAAACCATTTCTCCCCTTTTTTTTATATCAAAAAGAATTTAAAACACTTTTAAGCTCAAAATAACAATAGAAGTTTAAATTTTGAAAATATTAAAATGTTTGGTTTTAAAATAGATCCCCCTTACTCAACGCATCATCAAAATGTTAGTCCAACATATATGATCATCTAGTTGAAATTAATAAAAAATAATCAAATAAAAGCAAGGACAACTAGATTTTTATCACACTTGAACACAAGGGAGAATGTGAAGCCTTCCTTCTTCAAGTGTATTTCTTTGTGTGCATGGAGCTCCCCTTCAATGTTTGACTTGTTGATCAATCTCCATCACACCTAGCAAAAGACAATCAAGTAATTTTTGGTATCCAAATTTCTTTGGATCCATAAACGTTAGTTGCACAAAATTTAGTCCCCTTAGGAATCCATTTTTCAATTTCATCCTTTTTAGTTGAAGTACTTAGCCCTTTTGGGACTCAAATACTTCTAAAAACTTTACCATTTAAAAATCTAGGGGCACTAGATTGTCTTACATAAAAATTTGATTTTCCTAAATTATTTTTCTTTTGAAGTTCATTGAAAATCAAATCTTTTTCTTTCTTGAGATCATCAACCGCTTTTTGATGATCTTTTCTATCGTTTGAAGCAATTTTTGTAAGTCCAAAACTTTAAGCTCAAAATCTTTAATTTTTGCTTCAAACTCTAAATTGGTTTTAGAAAGCAAATCATTTTCAGTTTTTAACTTTGAAATCAATTTCTTGTTTTTCGAAAATGAAGCCTTGAACTCAAAAACCAATTCATCATAGGCTTCTAGTAACTCGTCAAAAGAATATGAATTTGAACTAGATGAGTTAGAAGTTACATCCCCCTCAATGAGGGCCATCAAGCATAGGTGGGCTACCTCATCATCGGTGGAGTCTTCATCACTCCATGTGGCCACATATGCTTGCTTTGAAGATGTTTCCTTCTTGTTGGACTTGTGGGATTCCTTCATCTTCTTCCTCGATTCATGCTTGGATTTTTCCATTTCGCTCTTCATGAACCGAGCAAATTTGTTGAAGAGACAGGCCATCTCTTCATCTTTGCTTTCCTCCTCACTTAGTTCTTCATGATGGCATGTGGAGGATTTGAGAGCAACGACACTTGCGTTGATGCCTAGCTCCATGATCTTCTTCTTCCCCATCTTTCTTATCTCTTCCTTCTTCTTCTCCTCTTCTTTTTCTTTCTTCATAATTTGGTGAGTGAGAAGTGACCCCATGAGTTCATCAAGCTTCAAGGTCTTCAAATTCTTAGCTTCAATGATGGCGGTCCTCTTTGAGTCCCATGACTCGGGAAGAGAATAGATAAGCTTTCGGACAAGATTTTCTTCCGAGATGGCTTCTCCATAACTTTTGAGACCATTGGTGATGGTGGAGAACCTATCGAACATCTTCTCAATGTTCTCTTCCGGATCCATCTTGAAGTTCTCATACGCTAGGTTGAGGAGGCCGATCTTGGTCTCCTTTACTTCGTTTGTCCCCTCATATGTAACTTCGAGCTTTTCCCAAACTTCCTTGGCACTCTCGGAAGAAGATATCTTCTCATAGATGTTGGGGCCGAAAGCACAAAAAAAGATGTGCAAGGCTTTGCAATTTAACTCAATCTTCTTGCGATCGTCGGCACTCCAATCCGCCTTGCTTTGTTGAGGCACGAACGGACCATCTTCTACTATATCCCAAAGTTTGTAGTCCTTTGACTTTATGAAGAACTTCATCCTTGTCTTCTAATGGGCATAGCGTGTTCCATCGAAGAAGGGCGGTTTGTCGATGGATTCCGCCATTGAGCCGGTTGAGTGAAATGATGATCGAGCTTTCCGGATCTTCTCAATAGGATGTTAATCCTCTTCAATTGAGCTAAGCTCTGATACCAATTGTTGGGTTTTTCGGTGCTCAATTCCTTCAACCGTTCTTGCTCGCCAAGTGTGGAAAAGTGGGATATTTGGGTGTTTTTGTGGGAATGAAAAGATAGACAATTTACACAAGGATTTATAGTGGTTCAACCTTCTAACCAAGGTCTACATCCACTACCTTAGCTTCCCACTAAGGATTTCCAAACAAATTCACTAAGAATTTCGTCCCCTTTTCTCGGCTTAGGAGGAAACTGTTACAACGATCAAGCTTTCTACCCAAAGCTTGATCAAACACTCTCTTACACAAGAAAGACTTAGCAAACTAGAAATCCATCTAGAAGGTATATGTTTGCACAATTCAAGCTCTCACCCAAAACCTAAACACTTGAGCAAATTTGACAATTAGGCTCACAAGTGTTGTCTATACAATAAATTGAACAATAAAGCCCTAAGACAAATTCTTGATCATTATGTTGTTGACAATTGAAGCATTAACCATTACTAGATGCATGGAGGTCCCTTCTATACTCCTAATTGAGTTTGTAGCCGTTACTAGCCGTTGGGGTTGAATTGGAGCCGTTAAAGCCTTTATTTCTCACCATAAATGCAGTTCTGCAGCTTGGGGTATCGATACCCTTCAAACCGTATCGATACGGTCCCGATAAGAAAGTATCTGTTGTGCACTTCAGCTGATGCGTATCGATACGCTTACCTAGCGTATCGGTACGATCTTGCAGTTTAAAAGATCGTTGGGAAATATGACCGTTGGGGTAGTTAGGCGTATCGGTAAGCGATACAACCGTATCGGTACGCGACTAGCCGTTGGGCTATTTCAAAACACACCGTATCGATACGGCTAAGCGTATCGGTACGGGTTTTGGCTACTGGAAAAATCATGTAGTTGAAACCCTAAGGCGTATCGGTACGGTACCAGACCGTATCGGTACGGGTACTTGAAAAGCTTGGTTTTGACTACTTTAAATGTACTTTAAATCATTACAAAGCCTTGTAAAACCCTTAAACATATTTTCAAGTTATTTTTGACTAAAAACATATTTTAAATTCTTTTCAATTTTGTCCAAAACATTTTTCAAATATTATATCAAAACACTTAGTTCAACAATCTCCCCCTTTTGATATAATAAAATTAACTTGAAAAATTGTTTGGGATCCCCATTTGTGAAATAAATTTGGAATAATAAAATTGAGATTTGAAATCAATTAAAGCTCTCCCTTATTCATTTGAAAATTCAATTTTTCAAACCATTTCTCCCCCTTTTTGTTATATCAAAAAGAATTTAAAACACTTTTAAGCTCAAAATAACAATAGAGGTTTAAATTTTGAAAATATTAAAATGTTTGGTTTTAAAATGGCTCCCCCTTACTCAACACACCATCAAAATGTTAGTCCAGCATATATGATCATCTAGTTGAAATTAATAAAAAATAAATCAAATAAAAGCAAGAAAACCTAGATTTTTATCACACTTGAACACAAGGGAGAATGTGAAGTCTTCCTTCTTCAAATATCTTTCTTTGTGTGCATGGAGCTCCCCTTCAATGTTTGACTTGTTGATCAATCTCCATCACACCTAGCAAAAGACAATCAAGTAATTTTTGGTATCCAAATTTCTTTGGATCCATAAACGTTAGTTGCACAAAATTTAGTCCCCTTAGGAATTCATTTTTCAATTTCATCCTTTTTAGTTGAAGTACTTAGTCCTTTTGGGACCCAAGTACTTCTAAAAACTTTACCATTTACAAATCTAGGGGCACTAGATTGTCTTACATAAAAATTTGATTTTCCTAAATTATTTTTCTTTTGAAGTTCATTGAAAATCAATTTTTTTCTTTCTTGAGATCAGCAACCTCTTTTTGATGATCTTTTTTCCATCGTTTGAAGCAATTTTTGTAAGTCCAAAACTTTAAGCTCAAAATCTTTAATTTTTGCTTCAAACTCTAAATTGGTTTTAGAAAGCAAGTCATTTTCGGTTTTTAACTTTGAAATCAATTTCTTATTTTTTGAAAATGAAGCCTTGAACTCAAAAACCATTTCATCATAGGCTTCTTGTAACTCATCAAAAGAATACGAATTTGAACTAGATGAGTTAGAAGTTACCTCCCCCTCATTGAGGGCCATCAAGCATAGGTGGGCTACCTCATCATCGGTGGAGTCTTCATCACTCCATGTGGCCACATATGCTTGCTTTGAAGATGATCCCTTCTTGTTAGACTTGTGGGATTCCTTCATCTTCTTCCTCGATTCATGCTTGGATTTTTCCATTTTGTTCTTCATGAACCGGGAAAATTTGTTGAAGAGATAGGCCATCTCTTCATCTCCGCTTTTTTCCTCACTTAGTTCTTCATGGTGGCATGTGGAGGATTTGAGAGCAACGGCACTTGCGTTGATGCTTAGATCCATGATCTTCTTCTTCCCCATCTTTCTTATCTCTTCCTTCTTCTTCTCCTCTTCTTTTTCTTTCTTCATAATTTGGTGAGTGAGAAGTGACCCCATGAGTTCATCAAGCTTCAATGTCTTCAAATTCTTAGCTTCGATGATGGCGGTCCTCTTTGAGTCCCACGACTTGGGAAGAGAATAGATAAGCTTTCGGACAAGATTTTCTTCCGGGATGGCTTCTCCATAACCTTTGAGACCATTTGTGATGGTGGAGAACCTATCGAACATCTTCTCAATGTTCTCTTTCGGATCCATCTTGAAGTTCTCATATGCTAGGTTGATGAGGCCGATCTTGGTCTCTTTTACTTCGTTTGTCCCCTTGTATGTAACTTCGAGCTTGTCCCAAACTTCCTTGGCACTCTCGCAAGAAGATATCTTCTCATAGATGCTGGGGCCAAAAGCACAAAAAAAGATGTGCAAGGCTTTGCAATTTAACTCCATCTTCTTGCGATCGTCGGCACTCCAATCCTTGCAGTTTAATTCAATTTATTTTATTTCAACTAGGATATCATATATTGTTGGACTAACTTTTATTTGATGCTTTGAGTAAGAGGGAGACAATTTTAATCAAAACCCTTATTTTGTCAAATATTTTAACTCTCCATTGTTATGAACTTAAAACCCTTCAAACTTTGTTTGAACCATTTTTAATTAAAAAAAGGGGAGAATGTTTTGAAATTTTGATTTTTCAATTGAATAAGGGGAGCTTTAATTTCTTTTGAATCTTAATTCTCTTATTCAAAATCTATTTTACTAAGGGGAAGAATCCCAAACAGATTTTTTTAAGTTGGTTTTATTATATATAAAACAAGAAGATTGTTAGGACATTTGTTTTGATATAATAATTAAAAAATAAATTTGGACTAAATTGAAAAGTATTCAAAAATGATGTTATGTCCAAACAACTTAAAAATATGTTTGATGAGTTTTCAAAGAGGTTTTGAAGTGTTTTGAAACATTTTAAAGTAGCCATACCTAAGATTTTAGTGTGGCCGTATCGATCCAAAGCATATTAATAGTTCTCTGCTATAAAATTTTTTTAACGTGTCTCCATGTTATGACCACAGTTATGTACACTATTTATCTTTTAATAATTTGCTCCATCATCATCCTCTTAGATTTCAATCTATACTTCTTCAACCTTAATATCCCTTCTCAATCAGTAATATCGATATTCATTACATGATATCAGTATAATATACACATTCACATTATATTTCATTTAGTAGTATCGATATCATTCAACAGTATTGATACCGTTTTATGCTTCGAATTAGCTCACTTTTATTCTATTTTGATACTACATATTCTATATCAATATCACATGAAGATTATTGATATCATCATGATCAGTATTCCTACTACTATCATCTAACAATACATTTACGAAGCATCGACATCGATAAAACAATACCGATTCTAAATCGTCAGAAATGTATTTTCACTACAAAATTTGTACTCAACAGAACCATTTGTAAGCCTTCTACAATTGTAAGTCAATTACATTGCATAAAACATACCAAAAGTGTCTCCTTTTTCAACCAAAGCTGTCTCTTTTTCGAATGCTTGCTCCTTCCCTCAAACTTTTCGTTTTGCACTTTACCTCATTTCGATTGCTACAAAATAAAAATACCAATAATTTTGTTTGAATAAGTACAAACCCATCAGCCAAAATCCATCACACTAAATCTTACAATCACTAATCTCATAACCCCAAACAGTCAACTTAACACATTTACCCTTAAACCCCAAACCTCAACACTTAAATCTTACAATCACTAATAATTAAAGTGCAAGCATAATCCCTAAATTAATCCTATAACCTCAAACACTCAACTTGACACATTTACTCTTAAACCCCAAACCTCAATACATATATCTTACAATCACTAAAAATTAAAGTGTAAGTATAATCTCTTAATCCCTAAACTAACCCCGTAACCCAAACACTTAATTTGACACAATTACCCCTAAACCTTAACCCCTAAATATCTTTTTAGGCCAAAATAAATTGAGCAAGGCCCGTCAAACGTTTGGAGTCGTCATCGGTCGTTTTAGGTTGGGTACAACCGAAATAAGTTGGACCTTTAAAAGGTTTAATTATTATATAATTTTATGAAGGGGGTCTAATTAAAAAAGAACCTAAACGTAAAGAGTCTAAGGAAACTAAACTAAATTGAGACTAAAATGAATCAAACTAAAGAATAAAAAACCTAAGTGTAAAGCTCAAAAATTAGTAATGACCTAAAGTGCAAATAACCCCTAAAAATGGACGGGGTTTTTTCTCTCTGTTTGTTAACTTAATCGTTAAGTTAATTTGGAGGGAAAATGAGATTTGGGCGGAACCAATTAAGTTAAAAAAAAAAAGGCGGGCCTAATCCTTAAAAAATACAGGAATTTTTTTAAAACTTTAGACTAAATTATAAAAAATGTTAATTTGGATTAAAAATTAAATTTTAGGGACTATAATAAATTGAATTAAATTGCCAAAAACATAAATAAATATGAGGCAATTTTGACTAAAAATTAAACTGTAGGGACTAGAATAAAAAAACATTATTTGAGTAAATTACCAAAAATAGAAATATATATGAGTCAATTTCGGCTAAAAATAAAGTTTTTGGGACTATAATGAACAAAATATCATAATATTTAAAACATTGAACTAGATTAGAAAATTTTGAAAAACAATTAGTGTCAATTCGGATAAAATTAGGAACTAATATGAACAAAAATAAACCCCAAATTCATCAAATCATAAACTTCCTCAATATCAAGCCGGGTCAATATTATGTCAAGTCAACAACAGGTCGGGTTTAAAACAAGCCCAGTTCAAAACAGGTCGGGTAAAATCATATCTCGGGTCAATTCAATCGGGTAATATCGATTATCTACCAAGTCAGTCTCGAGTTTAGGTTCGTTTCAGTCGGGTGCGGGTCGGGTTTTGGGTCCACAATAACAGGTTCAATTCGGGTTCGGGTCGGTCTCGGTCGGATGCAGGCCGGGTTCGGTTACTACAGTAACATGTGCAACTCGGGTTCAAGTCAACAATAGATCGGTTTCGGGTCATCACATTTCCAGGTCAAATCAGGTTCTGACTCGAGTAAGTTTCAATCGAGTTTTCGAGTCGGGTCAGATTTTTTACATCCCTATTTAGAGCTAAGGAATTTCAAGTATCATCGATGCAGGATCGACCCATGAGCACAAGCCTAACAAAAATAAATAAATTATGTTAATAATGGAAGTGAATTCAGATTTAAAACATTGGACTAGATTAGAAAAAAATTAAAATAAATTGGTGTGAATTCAGTTGAAAATTTGGAACTAATTTGAACAAAAATAAACCCCAAATTCATCAAATAATAAACTTCCTCAATATCAAGTCAGGTCAATATCAGTTCAAGTCAACAACAGGCCGGGTTCAAAACAAGTCCGGCTCAAAACAGGTCGGGTAAAATTAGATCTCGGGTCAATTCAGTCTTGTAATATCGGTTATCTGCCAGGTCAGTCTCGAGTTCAGGTTTGTTTCAGTCAAGTGCAGGTCGGGTTTTGGGTACATAATAACATGTTCAATTCGAGTTCGAGTCGTTCTCGGTCAGATGCATGTCGGGTTCGGTTGCTACAGTAACATGTGCAACTCAGGTTCAGGTCAACAATAGATCAGTTTCGGGTCATCGAATTCTCAGGTCAAACCAGGTTCTAACTCGAGCAGGTTTCAATCGGATTTTCGAATCAGGTCAGCTTTTTTACATCCCTATTTAGCGCTAAGGAAGTCCAAGTATCATCGATGCAGGATCGACCCATGAGCACAATCCTAACAAAAATAAATAAATTATGTTAACAATGGAAGTGAATTCAGATTTAAAAATTAAAATATATAACTTTTTGAAAACCAGGGACCAAAATAAACAAACAGAAAGCATAAATGACCACATCCCGCCATTAACAACCAAACCAAGCTTTCTAAACCCTTGGATTCAAAAGCCTCATACTACTCGAAGAACAAAACAATTAGCACAAAACTCTGGCAGACAAAAAGCTCAGCCAAACAAAGAAACATTGAAAAACCCAAAACAAGGGAAGAAACAACCAAGCTCGTCTGACCAAGAAGATGAATCCGATTTAATGGCGGGGTTCCAGCAAATGAAACCCTTATATAACAATTCGACAACTCATAAAGTGGATTAATATATCAGGAAAAAATGATTTAATGGGGTGAGAGAGGCTCGAACTCTCGACCTCAGGATAACTCAGAAGCTATGAGACCTACGCGCTAGCCAACTGCGCCACCACCCCATTGATATCCAAGTCCAATTACTAATATTAATATTTATAAACTCTTAAATGCAGATTCGAAACATCTTGATTTTCCTGCCATTCTGATTAGTAAGAGTGCAAAGCCACTCGTCGGAACAATCAATTATTAACTCGGATCATTTCGAGGATATCATACATATGTATTCTTGTTTGCAATATGAAATGAATGAAGTGCCCAAAAACTGATTCACAAGTGATCCTGCTCAGAAACTAGATTCCTAAGGCTAAAAGCCTAAACATACCAACATATTATTACCTGCTCGTTCCCCAACAACTAAAATACCTTTCCATTCTCATAAATCTTGATTTCAAGAGCTTTCCATAACTTTATAACTTTAGCTTCAAGCATTGAATGGTTTGATTAAGAACATCTAAAGCTCATCAAAGTTACATGCATGAAGTTATCTGTAATCTATAAATTATATAAAACAAAGATGAACTATTCATCGGACCAGACCGAAGGAATGCTAGGGGCAGTTGGACACTTGAAAGTTTCAAATTCTCATATATTTTTTTAAAAAATTATATTTTATATTGTTGATATAATTTTAAAAAATAATAATGGATTGGGATTCGAGATTTAGGATTTAGTTGAGGTTTCCGTGAACAATGATGGTTTAAGGTGATAATGGTTGGAGGTGGTGATTATTTTTTAAAACATTTAAATTTAATTTTTATAATTTACATTCAATTAAATCTTTAATTGATTTGACGTAATTTCTCATGCTATTAATTGTATTTTGTGGTATTTTGATTTTCGGGCTCATGCAAGATGCGTGTGTCAAAACTTGTGTTTTAAAAAGGAAAATTCTACAACCGGCGACGAACATTGTTGAATACCACTAACGATGAATACCGATGAACACCATTAATTTTTTTAAAATTTTAAAAACTTAAAGGACTAAAATTATAATTAAAATTATCTCTTAAAAAATAAAAATCAAATTTAATAGTTACTTTATAATATTTTTGTAATAGGTTAGAATCAAATATACTCAATTCTCCTAAACCTTAACAAAATCAATCTCTTAAAAAAATAGAAATCAGTTTATAATTTTTTAATAGATTAGAATCAAATATACCCAACTCTCCTAAACCCTAACAAATTCAATGAATTTGTGATCGTCAAGAAATAGATTAGAATCAGGCCAATGATGGGACCAAATAAAGCAGCAGAGGATGATTCAACAAATAAACCCACAAAGATAATTTATACATTAGAAGGAAATAGATAATTTATACATTAGAATGAAATAGATTAGAATTCCCAAATAAAGCAGCAGAGGATGATTCAACAAATTCAATGAATTTGTTAGGGTTTAGGTTTAGGAGAGTTGGGTATATTCGATTCTAATCTATTAAAAAAATATAAACTGATTTCTATTTTTTCAAGAGATTGATTTTGTTAGGGTTTAGGAGAACTGGGTATATTTGATTCTAACCTATTAAAAATTATTATAAAGTAACTATTAAATTTGATTTTTATTTTTTAAGAGATAATTTTAATTATAATTTTAGTCCTTTAGATTTTTAAAATTTAAAAAAAAATTAATGGTGTTTATCGGTGTTCAACGTTAGTAGTGTTCAGCAATGTTCGTCGCACATGGTAGACTCATCCTTTAAAAAGTTATCATGAGACTATTCTTTTTATCGATTGGTAAAATCAAGTTACTTTGTCGTTTGTTGTATAATGAAAGTTTATTTTTCATTTACATTTTGGCCAATTAATAATGAGTTTAATAACTCAACTTTCGTTTGTTAATAAATATTTTTTTGTATTTTCTTTTATTATCTGTTATAGGCCGATGCAAGATTAGTTTTTATTGTCTTGGTCTCTTCTTGAACAAAAATTCTTCGATGTTTTTGTACTTTATGAATCTATAAAGAAAAATAAAAATATATTTTATGCTTAAATTGTTGCATTTACATGTGTGCATTGGTTCCGAAGTTGCAAATAGATTTTCAACTTTTGAATGAATTATTGCGTACACCTAAGAAAGATGAAGCAATCTATTATATTTTCATTTTATGCTAATGTTAGTGATTTTGCAACAAATAATCTTATTTTTTTGTACATTAACAGTGAAAACTTGTCGTATTATTAAAATTTTAAATTAGTGTGATATATAATGAACTTCTAAGTGACAACAATGATCATGAGGAGGCAAATAGTGATTATAGATTGTAATGAAACAATTCAAACAGAAAAGGTTTTTTTTTCTTTGCAAATTCATGAAGTATAAAAATATTAAAAAATTGTCTAGTGCAGATTTGGTTTTACACCAACTCGTAAGGAAAAAAATTCAAAAAAATTGACTAATAACCAAAAGTTGGGCGATTAAATGTAAATTTATCTAAAAATAAAAGTTAACTCTCGTTAGACACCTATCGAAAAAGTGACCCAATTGTTACCATCAATAAAAAGACTAATATGATTATAACTTTTTAATATACAATGACTCCATCGTATACCTACTCATATATATTGATCTGTTGTGTAAGTTGCCAATAATTTATAATTTTGATTTTATTTATTGTAGAATTTTGTATCCATAACCATATTTTGCAAATATGTTGAGCCCAAATCCAAACATTGGCTTAGCAAGTGAATGTGATGCAGAATTATGGGTCTGGATCTACATAGAACTTTATGATGGTTTATAACCATAAACATGCTGAGCCCAAATCCCAACTCTAGCAGGACCTCAGCATACACCATTGTCAACATTCAACATTTTTTTTTGAACATTATGATATAATTATACGGTAATATATGTACTATCCGCTTAGTCCTTTGAAAACGTACACACATCATGCATACAAACTGTTAAAACTCAGATCTTCTTATTCCGACATTTTTTTTCTCTAATATTTATGATCAATGTTTACTCCATTTGATCACAATACCCTTGTATTATCGTTCTTATCAAATGTATTTATATTATCTCTAACATTCATGATCAATTAATTAAAATAGCATTTATGTCGGTTAAGGTATGCAGAATTGACAAAGATTGAGGTTTTGGATTTTTTAAATATTCAAATTTGAATTTTGTTTTGTGTGAATCATGTAAATATGTTATTTTGATTCAAATAATATTGTATGTGAGTCCTTTCTAAATTCATTATAATATGTTTAATATATTGTAATTATTATATTAAAAATATATATTGTAATTATTAGTTTGATCATGCTTTATAATAATTAATTTTAATTATATATTAAATATGTATTATTTATAACTGTTATTGTACTTTATACTTGAAAAAATATAATAACATTCATTACGTAATAACCCTAACGTCCTTTGTTCAGTAAATTTGTGGGATTTTTAGGTTGAAAAAATGGTCCCTGGTGGGAATTAAAAAGAAACATGTCAAGTAAAATGATAAATAAATAGATGGGATTGAGACATCACCGTCCGTACAGATAGAGGGGCGGCACAGCTCAGCCTCTGCCCCCACCCACCCATCATCACGCCCCTACTCTCCTCTTGCTCATCTCATCCTTATGTCACCATCACGTATTCCTTTTCTTTTTTTTTGATAAAGTCAAATGAGACTATGGCTCCGTTTTTTTGTTGCTGTCGAGGTTCTAACGTTCGTTTATCTCTTATTTTCTTGCAAAGCAATCATCAGTTTCAGTTTGGTCCCAACCAACATTTACCCATCAATTTTAGCGCTCAAACTTAGTGACAGTCAGAAGATCCAACTTTTGGCCAACAAACATTTACCTCAACAACTATTTGCCACAATAATCTCAAAAGAAGACGAGTGAAACTTAAACTTTAATTCCTAACAAAATTTACAACTAAATTGTAGAAAGTTAGCAAATAGAAAGTAGTTATATTTGTTAGACTAGTTAACTGAATTCTGTTAATTTGTTAGTTAGTCTTAGTTGACTTGTAAAGTTGTATAAATACATCATCTCTTGTAACTTTATCATTCAAGTGAATATATCAGATATATTCTCTCTATTTCATTCTTTTAACATGGTATCATAGAGCCTTTTCTCTCTCTTGGGTCGTTTGCTTCTTGGGCCATTTCAGCCGTTTCTTTTCATCGGCTTTCTTTCTATCATTTCATTTTTCCCCCAAATTTTTTCCCCAATTTCTCCCGATTCATCGTCTTCATCGCTTCGTTTTTCAATGGATACCATCGACTTTAATAACCCGTTATACCTTCAATCTTCTTATACTCCTGGAGCTCTCTTAGTATCTCACAAGCTCGTCGGCGTCGAAAATTATAGTGTTTGGAGTCGCTCTTTGCGGATTTCGCTGCTCGCCAAAAACAAGTTAGGGTTCATTGACGGAACCTGCAAACGCGATAGCTATGAGGATTCTTTGAAATCCCACTGGGATAGATGCAATGCTATCGTCCTTTCCTGGATCTTGAACACCGTCAGCCAGGAACTCTCCGCCGGTATCGTGTTTGCTTCCAACGCCTCACTTGTTTGGCTCGATCTGAAGGAGCGCTTTGACAAAATCGATGGATCGAGAATTTTTTTTCTACATCGCCAGATTGCTACCATCACTCAAGGTGATTCTTCGATTTCAACCTATTTTACTAAGTTGAAATTACTTTGGGATGAATACACTGTGTTGGTTCCTTTCTCTTGTGCCTGTGCAAATTCTGAGAAAAATCAAGCCCACATTCTGCAACAACGGTTGTTCCAGTTTCTGATGGGGCTTAATGAGACCTACGCCGCCGTCCGGAGCCAACTCCTTCTTATGCAACCATTGCCCACGGTGAATCAAGCATACTCTATGCTCATTCAGGAGGAATCTCAATGTTCGCACCTTGGTGTTATGAGTTCTTCACTCGACTCGACTGTGCTGTATTCCAATTCGTCTGCTCCTCGTCGACGATTTAGTGGAGTGTGTGATCATTGCAAAATCCGTGGCCACAAGAAGGAGAATTGTTTTTGCTTGATTGGCTATCCTCCTGACTTCAAATTCACCAAACAAAAGGATCCTTCTTCTGCCATGACGGTTCTTTCTGAGTCTGCAGTTGATCCTTCACTCGAGGCTGTTGTATCTGGCCAACAACCGTCTTCTGCTCCTGTCTTCACACAGGCACAGTATGCTCAGATCTTGGAGCTTTTGACTAAGAATCCTCCTGGTGATTCTGTTGCGAATCTTGCAGGTAATGGTGCTGGTAATTTACCTGTAAATTCGTTTTTAACCTGGATTTTGGATACTGGTGCTACTAACCATATTTCATGTGACTTTAATAGCTTGATAAATCCTGTTGTTTGTGCTCCTAATTCACGGTTTGTTCATCTTCCAAATGGTAAAAAGGTTCCCATCACTCATGTTGGTTCATTTGCTTTTAGTTCTGATTTTATTATTCATGATGTTCTCTTTGTTCCTGGGTTTTCTCACAACTTACTTTCAGTTTCTAAATTAGCTCAGGAACTTCATTTAATGGCCATTTTTTATCCTGACTTCTTTCTTTTGCAGGACCTCTTATCTGGAAAGATGAAGCTGATTGGTAAAGAACATGAAGGCTTATATCTTCTTGAGTCAGTTTCCTCCATTGGTTTGGTTCCTTTACATTCCTCTGTTTCTCGTTTTAATTCTTTTCATTCTGTTTGTATGTCATCTATGGCTGATGTGACTAATCTGTGGCATGCTCGTTTAGGGCATGCTTCTTTCAATAATATTCACAATTTATCTTTTTTTGACAACCATAAGTTTGATTCTAACTGTCTTCATAATTGTACTATATATCCTCTTGCTAGACAAACTAGACTTCCTTTCCCTTTAAGTACTTCTAGGGCTACTGTACCCTTTCATACCATACATGTTGATATATGGGGCCCTTATAGGGTCTCTACTCATTCTGGTCATAGGTATTTCCTTACTATAGTTGATGATCTCAGACTTAAGTCTGATGCATTTGTTCATCTTCAATCCTTCTTCACTTTAGTTAAAAATCAGTTTCAAGCCTCTATTCATATTCTACGCAGTGACAATGACACAGAATTTTTTAATTCTAGTTGCTCTTCCTTATTTCTTTCCCTTGGCATCATTCATCAAAGCAGTTGTACTCATACTCCACAGCAAAATGGTATTGCTGAAAGGAAGCATCGCCATCTTCTCGAAGTGGCTCGTGCCCTTCGTTTTCAGTCCAATGTCCCATTGAAGTTCTGGGGTGAATGTATCCTTACAGCCTGTTACCTGATTAATAGGCTTCCCTCTTCTGTTCTTCATTGGAAAACACCTTATGAACTTTTGTATAATAAACATCCTTCCTTATCTCACTTGCGTGTGTTTGGTTGTTTATGCTATGCCACGACTCCTAAGCACACAGATAAATTTTCTCCTCGAGCTATACCCTCCATTTTTCTTGGGTATTCTCCTACTCAAAAAGGATACCTTCTTTTCAATTTGTCTTCCAATTCTTTTTTTGTCAACAGAGATGTTGTCTTCCATGAAACCATTTTTCCTTT
Organism: Hibiscus trionum; assembly: GCA_030270665.1. Lineage (NCBI taxonomy): Eukaryota > Viridiplantae > Streptophyta > Magnoliopsida > Malvales > Malvaceae > Hibiscus > Hibiscus trionum. The sequence goes on from BSYR01000052.1 coordinate 11,141,798, forward strand.
TTTTCTTTAAAACACACTTCTTCTCCTTTATTTCCTCCTGATTCTACTGTTTCTGATGAGGATTTTTTGCTGTTGTCTTCACCCCCTCATTCTCCCAGAACTTCTTCACCTCCTATTCCTTCACCTACACCTCCTATTCCTTCAACTACACCTCCTATTCCTTCACCTACACCTCCTATTCCTTCAACTACACCTCCTGATCCTTCAACTACACCTACTATTCCTTCAACTTTATCTACCAATCCTTCTTCTAATCAGCCTTCAACTATTTCTCTTCCACCTTCAGATTCTCCTTCCATTGTTGTTCCTTCCCCTGTGCTTTCTGATTTTTCTCATCCTCTTTCTTCAGATTCTACTTCCATTCCTTCAGGTACACTTGACTCTTCTTCTGTTCTTCCAGTTTCTCGCAAGTCTTCTCGTGTCACTCGTCCTCCTACTTGGTTACATGATTATGCCTGTTCTTTCCAATCGACTTCTTCTTCTTCTTCAGGTTTGGTTCCTCTTTCTTCATCTTTTTCTTATTCTCACTTACCCTTGCGTACTCAATCCTTTCTCACTTCTACTACTTTGCTTGAGCCTCGTACTTATTCTGAAGCTATAAAACATCCTGATTGGATTAAGGCCACGCAAGAGGAAATTCAAGCTTTAGAGTCTAATGGAACTTGGTTAGTTGTCCCTCTTCCTCATGATAAGGTTCCCATAGGCTGCAAGTGGGTTTATCGTATTAAGTACAAAGCTTCTGGTGAGGTTGAACGCTTCAAAGCTCGCCTTGTTGCCAAAGGTTACAATCAGCGTGAAGGAGTTGATTATGCTGATACTTTTTCCCCAGTTGCCAAATTGGTTACTGTTCGAACAGTTCTTGCCCTTGCAGCCCTTTTTCGATGGCCTCTATTTCAAATGGATGTCCATAACGCCTTCCTTCAAGGTGATTTGTTTGAAGAGGTGTACATGTCCTTGCCTGAAGGTTTCTACAGTCAGGGGGAGCATATGGTATGTCGACTGCAGAAATCACTCTATGGCCTTAAACAGGCATCGAGACAGTGGAACATGAAGTTAACTGAGGCCTTGATAACTGCTGGTTATCACCAAAGCAAGTATGAATATTCAATGTTCACAAAGAAGCAAGGAGATAAAATGGTAGTCATGCTTATTTATGTTGATGATCTAATGTTGACTGGAAATGACATTGGATTAATCAAAGAGTTGAAGATGATTCTGAATAAAAATTTCAAAATGAAGGACCTTGGTGAATTGAGATACTTCCTTGGATTAGAAGTTCTGCGTTCTGAAGAAGGAATTTTGTTGAACCAGCGAAAATATGCTTTGGAACTCATTGAAAGTGTTGGGTTAGGGGGAGCAAAACCTGCTTCAACACCACTAGATCATAATCAAAAGCTAACTACAACAGAGTTTGATGAGGCCTTACAACAACATTCTGATGATTTAATTCTTGAAGATAAGACAGCTTTTCAATGTTTAATTGGAAGGTTGATCTATCTTACACACACACGGCCTGATGTTACTTATGTTGTGCAACATCTCAGTCAATTCATGCAATTGCCAAAGAAATCTCACATGGAAGCAGCGCTCAGAATAGTCAGATACATCAAAGGTTGTCCTGGACAAGGAATTCTGTTGAAGAGTTCAAGCAAATGTCAATTGAGGGCCTACTGTGATTCTGATTGGGCCTCTTGCCCAATGACAAGAAAATCAGTGTCTGGATTTTGCATTAAGCTAGGAGACTCTCTAATCTCCTGGAAATCAAAGAAACAAGGAACTATAGCAAGATCATCTGCAGAAGTAGAATATAGAAGCATGGCTGCAACAACAGCAGAAATTGTGTGGCTAAGTGGTCTGTTGGAAGAACTTAAAGCTAATACAGTTAAGCCAACCCTGCTCTACTGTGATAACAAAGCTGCCTTACAGATTGCTTCTAATCCAGTATACCACGAAAGGACAAAACACATTGAGATCGACTGCCATTTCATCAGGGAGAAAATTCAAGAAGGCAAGTGTAGAAAGTTAGCAAATAGAAAGTAGTTATATTTGTTAGACTAGTTAACTGAATTCTGTTAATTTGTTAGTTAGTCTTAGTTGACTTGTATAGTTGTATAAATACATCATCTCTTGTAACTTTATCATTCAAGTGAATATATCAGATATATTCTCTCTATTTCATTCTTTTAACATAAATATCCAATCAACTAAATTAATTTATATTAATCTAAATCTTTTAACTAATTATAAGAAATAGTTTATAAATTAAATCAATGGATTAAGCCTGATAATTTTTTATATTTAAACATTAAATGCACAAATAGCGGGACTTTCAACTTAAGACCTCAATGTTTCGAAGACTTCCTTATTAATTTAAGGAAAACTACATAAATAGTATTCAACTTAATCTCGTGTTATTGTTTAAATACTATTTTTTGACAAAATGCTATCTAAGGTTACGTTTCATTTTTATTCTGGTACCCTTTTGTTAAAAAATTAACAACAGAGCTGACGTGTTATTTTGGTACCCCTTGTATAAGGGGTCAACGAGTTAACCACTGAACTAAGTCTGGAACCTAATATATTTCCACCAAAATATATATTTAACTTAATCTAAGTCAGTATCTCAAAATTAAGTAAAGTTGTATCATTAGAAAATCAAACTTGTGACCTATTAAATAAGGATCACATAATTAGTCATTAAACCAAGTTAGTAATTCGAGTAAATTTTACGAAAATTAATATTTATGCAATGTCACAACCAAAACTATTTACATAACTATTTATATTTTAAAAAATTAATATTAAAAAATTATGAAAAATAAATTTGTAATATTTTATTTTGTATAGAATATAAATTTTAAATTATTTAAAAATAATTATTTAGATATAAATTTTTTATTTTTATTTTTATATTATCTAATACACTATTATAAAAAATAAATATTTATTTAATTAAATTTGAAAATAATTAAATGAATTTCAATTTTTTAATAACATCTAAGTTTAGTATTTTAAAAAATGTAAAAAAATATTAATTATTTTAAACAACATCTAAGTTTATTATTTTTAAATAACATCTAGTTTCTATAATAGTGTATTAGATAATATAAAAATTAAAATAATAAATTAAAATCTAAATAATTATTTTGAAATAATTTAAAATTTATATTTTATTCCAAATAATATTAAAAAATTAATTTTCAGAATGCTTTAATATTATTTTTCTTAAAAAATAAATAATTATATAAATAATTTTGGCGGTGACATTGCATAAATTAAATATTAATTTTGGTAAAATTTACTCAAATTATTAACTCAATTTAATGACTAATTATGTAATCCTTATTTAAAAGGTCCCAAGTTTGATTTACTAAGGAAGCAGTTTTATTATATTTTGAGATACTGACTTAGATTAAATTAAATATATGTTTTGGTAAAAATATATTAGGTTCAAGACTTACCTTAGTGGTTAACTTGTTAACCCCTTATACAAGGGGTTTTGAGTTTGAATCCCATCTTACACAATATGCATATTTTTCCTTTCTTTGATTTTGTTCAACCAACAATACGGTGAATAGGAGTGAGAAAACTATGTGGAAATTAAAAAAAAATCACGTCAGTTTTGTCATTAATTTTTTTATTGGTGGGGGTACCATAATAAAAACGAAAACGTTAGGTATCATTTTACAACAGAAAAATAGTTGAATACTAAAACAGTAACGCTAGAATAGGTAAGGTATTATTTTTGTAGTTCTCCCTTAATTTAATTTAGTGTGTACCATGTAAAACCAACATGTTAAAAATATTTATATTGTAATGAATATTTATCTATGTGATTGTCTATCATGATAAGAACTTTATCAAGGAGATTTGATTTACTTTATCATTAGACATATTATCTTCATTAATTAGAGTTTAATGTATTATGTACTTCTTATGCCTATAAATAGATGATCTAATGAAGGCATTGTATACACTTGAATATTGAGAATAATATAAATCTCCCTCTTCCTCTCATCTCTTTGTTCTTCCATTCTTGTTCTTTGTTCTTATTATTGTTCTTCGTTATTTTATTCACAACACGTTATCAGCACGAGACTCTAATCAACTGAGATCTTCATCGTTCGAATCCAAAAGAAGTTACCGAAAAGAATGAATTCGATTATAGAATGAAACTAAAAATAATTTTTTTCTCTCATTTTTAGCCATTGATTGTCTTTCTCTTTATATTTTAATTTTTATTTTTTTGAAAAGAATGGAAGCATGCTTAATCGCATCGAATCCAGTCTTGCTCAAAGAATTGATATCTCAAGCGACCCAAATCCATATCAAGGGGATCGTGGGGGAGAAGATGATTATCTTGAGTATATTTACAGAAAAATATATTTTTTATGGATTCATGATATATAATATGGTGAATGTTTTTTTAATTTGATTTAACCATATTTTAAGTTTTTCATGATATGCTTAAATGACTTGGAAAGAGATGTGACGCAAAGAAATTATAAGAAGTTGTTTCGGTCATTTGATATGTCTCCATTGTCCTCGAGAGGAAAATTATTATCGGTAAACTTTTTTTCCTCTTTAAATTATGATTTTAATGTGCGATAAATCATGGTGAATTTCAATCAATAAAAAGATTGTTATAAAGTCTATATTTTCTCGAAAGCAATATTTCTTCTTCGTCGAAAAACTCGACCATAGACTTCTCACAATTTCAAGTTACGAAAATTCGTCTTGATCCAAAAAAAATTATGGGATGCATTTCCTGAAGTGAATGCAAAGCATGATGTTTATTCCATGCGATTATTGGAACTATTTCATTCCTTGAAGTGAATGCAAACATGGTAAATCATTATTCAATTAGAGACATAATCTCGATATAGTCCAAGTATATTGGCTGGACATCCCGTTCTGCGAGGCTACTGGTCTCAAAGAAGGTTTTTAAAAAACCTTGTGGACTGGTTTAACAATGCCGCGTACGAGGATTAAATCTTTGTTCTCTGTGATAAGGATATGTGAAAAAGGTTTCAAAGGCCCACTAGCTCTACTCCATTCCCTAAAGTGAATGTGAGATTATATTATGGAAGGAATAAAAACCACATTAGAAGTTGTGGTCGTGGTCGAGGCTATGAATATAGACATGAAAAATATGGTCATTTTAAGAATACTTCTACCCACCGGTAGTAAGGTTATAAGGATGACAAGAGTGATAAAGATCATTCTAATGAAGTAAAATTCTTCTTATTAACAATGTGATGTTATAAACCATTGGTCTCGTACGTGTTGTACGTTGAAAAATCAACAATCATTGAATGATAAAGGAAAGGAAATAGAAGCAAATTTTGTTTGCAAAATATGACGAAGATGATACTGGTCCAACTTTATTTGGACATTGTTGGTCCAACTCATTTGGATGTTGATTTTCTTATAACCCTCGAAGGGAATAAATCATCTTCTAATTATTCTCATAACTTTGAAGAGAATTATTTATCTTTTTATTTATCTTTATATTTATTTACTTTACACACAATAATTATTTACATTTTATACTTATATTTATATATTATGATATTTATTTATTTTATTTAACATGATTATTTGTCAAATACAATCTATGGTGACGATTTATGCTCAACATAAGCATAAGATATATTTCCCCATTTAATGTCCAACTCATTTGGACGTTGATTTTCTTATAACCCTCGAAGGGAGTAAATCATCTTCTAATTATTCTCATAACTTTGAAGAGAATTATTTATCTTTTTATTTATCTTTATGTTTATTTATTTTACACACATTAATTATTTACGTTTTATACTTATATTTATATATTATGATATTTATTTATTTTATTTAACATGATTACATGTCAAATACAATCTATGGTGACGATTTATGCTCAACATAAGCATAAGATATATTTCCCCATTTAAATACAAGGGAATAATGTGAGTACTATATCTCAAAGTACTGAAAGTATTGATGCTCTAGAAGAGCAATAAATTCTTGAGAGAAAGCACATTATGAAAAGGGTAGAATTGTGAATATTGCAATGATTACCGCTAATGGTAATAATATCGTCACCACTAGAAGTGAAAATTTTAAGAGAGCAATATGAGTTCGCAAAATATCCCTTTGGGAATTATAGTTAACATATGTTATCAACTGACATTTGAAATAAGCCAATGTGGATATAAGTTCTGGTAGCCAAAAAGTCAGTTGAAAGCTCTAGAAGAGCTATATATATTGCTACCAAAAGATAATTTCTATTGAAAGTTTTGAAAGAGCTAAATATTCCTATTCAAAGGAACAATTTTGATGGTCGTACTAGACGTGTACGAGTGAGATTGAATCACATGTTCTAGTTTACCAAATTCGGAAATGTATATACACACTTGTATATAGTTGGCATGATCGGTTAGACCATCCTGATTAATAATGATGCGAAAACTATTGAGATTTATATGCACATTTATGAAAAGAACCTGAAGTTCTTGTGGTGCTTGTTCTCAAAGAAATTGATTAAATTTCATTTACTAAAAGAACATGAAGTTCTTGTGTTGCTTGTTCTCAAAGGAAATGATTAAGATCCCACTTAGCAAAAGAACTTGAAGTTTTTGTACTAAAGTTGAGACTGCATGTCTTGCATATCTAAATGAAATATGGGCCCATTTATCCACAAATGTGGAAAATTTTATATGATTTTAGTAGATGCATCTAATTTGTTTTATCAACTTACAACCAGAAGTTTGTGAGATTGATTATAAAAGGATTCATATTATGCAGTCAGACTATTCGTCTTGCAGAAGCTAGTGGGTTTATATTGTAGGCTATATCAGTTGTTACAAAGCCTATTGATTATGAAAAATACGATTTAGCAAAATTTTATTTGGATGCCTCCTCTTTGATAGCTAAACTATGAGAACAAGAAAATTATTATTTATATGGTATTTCCATATAGTAGCACATATATGCATCAAGCCAACGAGTTATAATAGACTCCCCGTTATGATTGGTTTTTGGTCAGAAGCCAGACATTTCTCACTTTATAATTTTGAATGTGCAATATATTGTTGAATTGCTCCACCACAATGCACAAAATGGGTAAATAAAAGAGTTGAGAATATACATTGAGTATGAGTCTCCTTTTATGTTTAAATTCTTAAATATTAATTGAAGAATCATTTATGACATGATTTTTCTCAACATCAGGGGGAGATAATAATAAGCTGAATAGAGGAAAATGAATTATCATTATCTAGATCCTCATATATGAACTAGAAGTTCATAAGATAATTCATGTTATTACATGTCAACTGCCAGACATATTTACTAACCTAATGAGAGTAATTAAGTCTCATATAATAGCTGAAATGCTTTAAGTTTAAATTACATGTTTGAGCGAGAAAATGTAAATCATGCCTAGAGCATGATAGTTGAAATGATTCCAATGATCAAAATTCTCGTAAATGGAAAATAATATGAGATGGTACTATATTGGAGGCGGGTGCTCCTGAAGAGACCCAAGACATAACTAATAATAAAATACTAGAAGAGTTTCAGGTACCTGAAATAAAGATTGAAATCTTGAAGAGATCTCGATGAGTTATGTCACTACGAGAATGGAACCAGAAAGTTAAAAAGTTGTCGACAACGATTTTACAAATAGTTTTAAATAGAATACTTCTATAGAAGTAAAGAAAGAAAACAAGGATCTTGTGTAGAAATCTATCAAGAAGTATAGATATTGAATTGGCCAATATAGAAAGACACTTTGAACTTCTAAAAGAGAAGTATTTGGACCAACAGTCCAAACATCTAAAGGTGTAATGCAAGTGAGGCACAAATAAGTAGTCGTAAATACGATATATTATAATTTATGAAGAATTCTAAATACTTCATGGTGGATGCAATTAATTTGGCAATTATGAAATATATTACATGCGTCTAATTATTTATGGATTCATATTTATCCTTGAAGGATTTCAAATGCTAGAAGCATTTGAAAATTTCCAAGGAAATTTATTTAGACATGTCTCATTGAATATTTTGGCGCATTTGATATAATCGCCTTAATGAGTACTAATTGAGAAAATACTATAAGAATGATCAGATTTCCTTATGTATTTTATAAAGGAATTTGAATCAAGATTCATTATATTATTAGAACTCCTACAGAACTTTCAAAGCATTTGGTTATTTAAGGAAAGGATTTGAGAAAAAGAATCTTGAGATGTGGTTTTGTCTCGACCTAAAGACCGAGCACTTAAATATGCGTTTTTGCCTATGAATGGACATAAGTTGAAAGAATCTTAAAGAAGATCAATATGGATAAAGCATATCTATTGTAAGATTGTTGGATGTGAATAAAGATAATTATATCTTTTCTTGGTCTTGAAGCACCATATATTAGTTGGTCAAGAAATATCCATGGATATACAAAGATCATTACCTTTAGATCTTCAAACATTCGTTGATGTCTCCTCAAATGTCGTAGAAATAATTGTTATGCACGAGGCAAGCCAAAAATGTGTTTGGCTAAGACCATTGACCCAACATATCCAAAAGATATGTGGATTTACTTTCACAAAATATGATAAAAGTTACCTTGTGTGAAGATAATGCAAGATGTATATCTCACTTTGAAAGTGGATACATCATAGAACATATTACTCCAAAGTGTCATCCTTCGCGATCTTTAGAAAAATAATATGCAAGATTGAATTATGAAGATTCAAAGATCGTCTGTGATGTTTTCGTGAGGGGGAGTAAATACGCGTTGTAACGCCTAGGTTTGGAGCCCGGAAGATACTTGGGTTGGTTAAACCGGTTCGAGTTAATTTAATCGAAATAAAACATTTTAAATGAAAAAAGAGGTTTTAAGGAAGAAGGGCAAAAGGGGTTTTGAGAACTTTTAAAGAAAAGGGTTTTTATTTCAAATCACCATCATCTTCTTCTTTCCAACACTTTCCCCATTTCTTTTCTCAAAAACCTCTATAGTTACTATTCCATTGTTCCCACCCTTTTTCCCACAAGCAAGTTTTCAAGGTAAGCATTCCATTGTTTTGGTTTTTCTTTCCTTAAGTTGTCATTAGTTAAATTTTCCTTAAAAATCCATTATTTAGAGTTAATTAAAAAATGCTTTGAGTTTGAAAAATAGTAAAATGAAGGGATTTTCGTTTGGGCCTTTTGATACCATATTTAAGGGTGTTTTTAATCATGTTTGGGTGTCTTAAAATGCTAAAATGGTGGCTAATGGTAGGAAACCCGAAATGGGTCTAAAAATGAGATTTTTGGGTTGAATAGTAGGGTTTTTGGCTTGGTTTTGGGTTGAAATCGTGGCTGGTGGTTCCATTGATGTTGGGGGATGTTTCTAGATGATATTGGATGTGTTTTGATGGTTGAAATTGATGGATTCAGTTTGGGGTTTGTCTAGAACAAAATTTGTGAAGTTTTGGGTGAAATTTGGGTTCGAACCAATGCGTTTTGGTTGCAAGGAGTGGATTGGGTTGTTGCTGGTTTACAAGTATGTTAGCATCCTAATATTCTGTTTTGGGTTGTCTTGAAGTAGAGGAGATTGATTCGAGTACTTTGGACGTGATACCGGGTCTTACGGAGGCTTGAGATCGGTGTTTCGGCTTTCGTTTGGGCTCTATCGGTGAGTGGAAACTATTTTGAGGCTTTAAATATGTTCAATGAAGGTTTCTTGGGGGTTTGGGTCGAACCTTAGAGGCTAACCTAGACCCAAGTGTAAGTTTATCTATTCTCGCCTTGTTTAGTTGATTGTTGGCGTTCGCGATTATGTGTGTGTTGTGGTGTTGTTTGTGGATTGTTTTTATCCCGTTTTAATGTTGTTGTGTTGTCGTAGTTAATGTCGAGCCTCGCGTGATGGTTATTCATTGTATACGTCGATGTGTAGTCCCACCGGTAGTGACTAGTAGATGAGTACGATGATGTGTAGTCCCATCGGAAAAATACTAGTTGTTGTGTATGGTGATGTGTAGTCCCATCGGGAATGGTTGTGCATGTGCAAACCATGTTTCGTCTATGCTTGCGTTATTACCTCTCTTTCTTAATGGTTTTGCTTTTAAAACAAAGATATATGTTTTAAACTGCATTGTTGTTGTGTTTTTAGAGCTCCACTCATTAAGCTTTTAAGCTTACGCTTTTTTTTAACAATGTAGATCGTTAGTAGCTTCGGAGCCAAGCGGGGCAAGGGAGGAGTTCTTGCTAAGCTCAAGTATGGTTTTGTGGTTGTAATAATGCTTAGACAATGGGATTACTGGACTTTTATGTTAGGAAGTTGGTGTTCAAACTCCTATATTTTGGCTTTGTTTAAGTTGCTAACATGTTTTAAATGTTGGTACCATGCTATGTTGAAGTTTGTTATGACTTTTGGTAGATTACCTTGCATTTTGGCATGTTAGTGTTTTTGAAACTAAGTGTTCTTGCGAGCTTTGAGTTTGAGATCCTTTTATTGTATGTATGCATGTTTGAAGTCGTGTTTAGGGTGTTTTGCCTCTGGATTGTTGGTATGATAAGTTGCTATGTGGTTTGTAGTGTTTCGGGGCAGGTTTGGGAACGTTTGGAGATGTCGAAATGCATTTTCGGGTCAAACTGTGTCCGGGCGTTTCAGAACGCCTGATATGGTTTTGAAACGGTTGAGCTCCAGGGGCACCCGTATCGGAACGGGGGTGGTGCCGTTTCGGTACGTTTTGCCACTGGAGGTTCCTGTTTCGGAACCATGTAGGGCCGTTCCGGTACGTTTGGCCACTAAAGGCTCATGTTCCGGAACAAGGTGGGACCGTTCCGGAACGACCTTGTGTTACTTTTTGAATGAAGCCCGCGTTTCGGAACGGGCAATCCTGTTTCGAAACGCAGGTAGTTAAAACGGTTAAAAGGCATCTTCGGGGGTTTCTAAACGTTACATTTTAGTCCCTAATGCTTGTATGCTTCCTAGTTGAATTTATATGTGACCTTTGTGATGGTTTTGCCTCGTGTGCATGTAACTTGACTAACAAACTACTTGGTAAGTTTAAATTATCGTATGCCCTCTGCTCGGTTCGTATCTGTGTTCGCTTTTCCGCTGGTTGCCTTTCACACATATGATTAAAATGATATTTAGACAAGATAATTAAAATGAAAAAATAGGGTTGCTAATCGGAGTGAGGCCTTAGCGGGTTTCGCTTCGGTTTTCCCCATGTAACCCGCTCGGTTCGGTCTGTTGGCTAGGCCGGGACGAGGGGGTTACACGAGTTGCACTCTTTTCCCCTTAACCGAGGTTTTGTCCCAATGAGTTTTCCCGGTAAGGTTTTTAATGAGGCAACATGTTATGCGTATCAAAGATGTGTGTACTCTTTTTCCTTTACTAGAGAAATTTTTTTCCCCACTGAGTTTTTATCTTAGTAAGATTTTAACGAGACACATTATTTTCATAGACATCCAAGGGGGGTGTTATGAATATTTATCTTTGTGGATGTTTATCATGATATGAACTTTATCAATGAGATTTAATTGACTTTATCATTAGAAATATTATCTTCATTAATTAGAGTTTAATGTATTATGTACTTATTATGCCTATAAATAGATGATCTAATGAAGACATTGTATACACTTGAATATTGAGAATAATATAAATCTCCCTCTTCCTCTCATCTTTTTGTTCTTCCATTCTTGTTCTTTGTTCTTATTATTGTTCTTCGTTATTTTATTCACAACATATATGTCATTAACTTCAAATAACTTCTTTTTTGGTTAGCAATTTCATCACTTAACTTTCTTTTCATTCAAATTTTTATTATTTCAAGTTTAAAACATTTTAATTTAATCATTGAACTTTCGATTTATTTATATTTCAGTCACTCGAGAGTTAAATTAGAAATAAAAGAGTGGTAGCCACGTGTGCTGACGTTTACTGCTTTTTCTTTGGCATGACAACCACAGGTCATCCACGTCATCTCCCTTTTTTTTTATCTTTTTTTATTTTATCTTCTTATCCCAAAAATGAAAATTTTACAGTTTCATCCCTCTGTCACGTCGACACTGAAATAATCATTCAGCGTCTTCTCTGATCACTCAAGACACCAACAAACTTGCCTCATCGTCCCCTACCACTTTATTAGTTTAGCTTTTCTCAAAATCACTTTAAAACTCGAAAAATTCAATCCAAAACCTAAAATGCACACAACCCCAAACTACTTCAATCTATAATATCTATTATTTGATTATCGTGAAATCAAAATATAATGTTCGGTTCCTCCTTCTCTACCCCACACCCTTGGGATTTAAAAAAAATGCCCATCATTGATAAATAAATAAAAATCAGAATTGTGTATTTTTCTTCACAGGAGAGTAAAGAAATTTTTGGTGTTGAGACATAGATAAGAGTACCAAAAGGGGTTTATGATTTATGGTTTAGATAGTACGGTGTAGGGTTTATTTTTAGGGTTTAAGAGTTAAGGCTTGAAATTTAAGGCTAAGACTTAGGGTTTAATTTTTGTGTGTCGGGTATAGACAAAAACACCAAAAAGGGACAATGAATTTTTGTTCAATATAACGTACCTAATTTATTTACTTAAAATAGAAGTGTTAAGAGTGGGACAAAAGATCATGTGGGTTCCCCCATCTGAGTCAGTGGCCATGATTTCATTAATATAGGGTTGCCTTTGATGCTTGATATTCGTTAGGGCAACCCCACTAATCCCACCCTCTGTCTGTTGTTCTTGAACTTTGTCAAATGTCAAATGGGAGCTTTGTTGTGAACGGTCCAATCCATTTAAACACATTTTCTAGATAAATTGTGTTTTTATGTTTGAGCTGCACAGCTCACTTGCATGCTTCTTTCTATTTTTCTATGTGCTTTTTTTATGGCTTAGATGTCTTTTTAACCTTTTAATTGTACCAAAAACTAAGTGAGTTATTTCTTTTAATCATGGATTAATTGGTTCTTATTTTTAAAAAATTGTGATAAATTAAGTCTCGAATTTTAGTCACCACTAATAACACTATCTATCATTAAGTTTGTTGATGTGAACAGGGACGGAGCCACAGCTCCAATGGGAGAGGCTGTGGCCCCCTCGGTAAGGGAATTTTTTTTATCCTTTGATTCCTTATATTTTTCCTGAAAAAATTGGGATAATTGTGAATCCCCCCACCTTTCAAAATTTATGTTTTGCCCCCCAAACTTCAAATCCTAGCTCCGTCCCTAGATGTGAATGTGATAAAATTTTGATTGGCTGAAATTTAATTTTTCTCTAAAAAACCATTAGAACTTAAAGATAAAATAATATAAAAATCTTTTAATTATAAATGTTTTTAATAATTATAAAAATATTAAATTCTACGAGTCTAATTTTATTAGTTTGATTTATTTGAGAAGCATTCAACCGTCAAAAATGCCAAAAATCTGGTCCGTTAAATTGAACTTGATATAACGACTTGAGAGAAGGGTGATTGGTTCCAAAAGTATATAAAACCCTAAAATCATCAATTTAAATGATAAAAAATACATTAGGTTAAGTTTAATTCGTGCAAAGCCTTATATGTTAGCTTTTGGGCTGAATTTTATAAAATCGCGTAATAATCCCGTATTCAGTTTTCTACATGCGCAGTCTTCAGCAAAATGGACGTATCTTGAGTTCCTGACATCGGATTGATGCGTTTCAAGATGTGTTGGAAAGATAACTGAATGCCGGTCAATTCATCAGAAGAAAACTCGACCCAAAAATACTCAGATCCCATTCGAAAAGTTGCCTCAAGTCAACTGATTTTCTAGACTTAGAAAACAGTTTCAACTTCTTGTCCAAGATGCATCGTTTTTTACCTCCTATGCCTGCATTGTTTTGAACCTTATTGTTTGCATTGAACAAATTTAACATCTTGTCTTCAGTACAACGTTCTAGCCCTCTTATGCATATGCATATATCACTCTTGCGATAAGTATTGATATTCTTGCTTCAATTTTTGATACTTTCATTATTAGTAGGGTTTTAAAGTTTTGATATTTTTTTAGGAGTTTTAAACTTTCGATACTAAAATTAGAGGGTAAAGTTCACAAATGGTCACTGAACTTTGTTATAAAATAAAACAGTAACTAAACTTTTAAATGTTATAAAATGACAATTAAACTTTATGTTTTGTAACAAAATAGTAACTCGGCTGGTAAGTACTTAACGTGGCTGTTATAAAATTTTGTATAATAACATATTTAATCCTCTATATTTACACATTCAATTAATTTAGTCCTAATTTAAAAATATCACTAAATTTAACCCTCGTTATCTATACATGCTTTCAATTTGGTCCTTAAAGCAAAATTCCAAAGTTATTCTACTGCATTCTCGAATCTGCTAATGACAGCATCAGAATTCGAAACCAAATGAATGAGAAGGATGATTGCAGAAAAGGAAAGGTTGAAGGCGGAGCACAGGATCATTGCTTAATTTGCTTGACGGACATTAACAAGAGACGGATTTAGGGGTTTCCTTTTTCCTTTAGGTTTTTGGTCGAATTCTCAAATAAAAAGCTGATTCTTTAGGGCTTTTTTTCATGGCTGAATAATTCGTTTTTAATCTGCGGTTTATATTCGGTTGATTTTGTTAAATTTGCAAGGATCGAATCTGTACTTTGATTTGTATTTATTAGTCACAACATGCTTGGTATAGGGATAATTTTGGCCTTTATTCTTTCTATTACTCCATTTTAACACTTCTCTCTACTCCTAGTTTCTCTCATTTTTTAAAATAAAGAAGATTTTATCATTATTATTGCAGGTGATTGCCTTCATGGCTGGCCTGAAGCACATAATTCTTATGGTTTCTGATTTTTTCCATCCCAACTTTGGTGGTGGAACAACTTTGAAATTTAGCTTTAAGGGCCAAATAGAAAGAATATATAAATAACGACGGTTAAATTTAGTGAGTTTTTTTAAATTAGGACTAAATTGATTGAATGTGCAAATACAGATGATTAAATGTACTATTATACAACGTTTTATAACAGCGCAGTTAAGTACTTAATGGCCGAGTTACCATTTTGTTACAAAACATAAAGTTTAATTGCTATTTTGTAACATTTAAAAGTTTAGTTACCGTTTTGTTTTTTTAACAAAGTTCAGTGACCATTTGTGAACTTTACTCAAAATTAAATATAAGTCTTATTATATATTGTTTTAAGTTGTAATGTATGTTGGATTGACATTATATCCCCTAATGGTTTAAAAACCTTATAATATGGTCCTTACATGCTTGATTAAGAGTATTATTTGCCTAAAGTAACTTCGTTCGAGTTAAGTTTTGGTTCGATTGTGAATGTGACATCATCTAGAAATCAAATACTAAATTTTGTTCTCTCATGTGAGTATAAAAGGAGATTTCAGGCAATGAAATGTGTGAAGAAAGGGAATATTTTACTTCCTCTGCAACTACTTTTTAATCTAGGCAAAGGGGCAAAGAGTAATAATATTAGGATTTTGCTATTGACAGCCCTTAGGGCTGTCAATAAGAACTCTATAAATTCTTATAATTAATGCTTGTTTTGCTTTGTAATTAATGTTTGTTTTGCTTTGTAATGAAATCTAGTAAAATGTAATTAAATACATTCCTAAAAATTACGTTTAATTAATTTTAGGTTGTTTAATGTAATTAATACTCACTTAAAATAATTTATTGTTTAGGGTTTGAGGGTTTAGATTCAGGGTTATGGATTAAGGTTTATGGCTTATAGTTTGATGTTTAGGGTTCAGGGTTTAGGTTTTAGGTTTTATAGTTTAGGGTTTAGGGTTTATAGTTTAATTTTAGTGTTTAGGATTTATGGCTTAGGGCTTGAGGGTTTGTGTTTATGGTTTGTGATTTAGGGTTTAGGGTTTAGGGTTTGATGTTTATGGTTTAGAGTTTGGGTTTAGGGTTTGAGTTTGAGGTTTGTGTTTATGATTTAGGGTTTAAGTTTGAGGTTTGGAGTTTGAATTTAGGGTTTTATTTTTTAATTAAATTAAAAAATTTAAATTAATGAAACACAACTTTTTAGGAATGTAATTAATTACATTATACTATATTTCTTTAAAAAAATTAAAAAACATTAATTACAAGAATCTATAGTGTTTTTATTGACAGCCCTAAGGGCTGTCAATAGCATAACCCATAATATTAAGTAAACGCCACTTCTGATCCGTTTAATCTATTTTATTCCATACATAACGATAAAATTTTATTGCTAAATTTATTTTATTTGGAAATGATTAGAACTTGATAAAAATATATAAGTTTGGGGTTGAAATCAATTTAATTCAATCTATATTTTTAATTTTTTAAAATGATAATTCAGTTCGGTTCGAATATATTTATATATGATCGGAACATTTACTGCCATATTTTTCATGGGACGAAATTCTCGTTTGTTCAATTTATTTTTTTTAACTTTATTTTTGCCGGAAAAAGAAACAAGAAAAAGAAGTTGAAATTGGCAATGACAATCCCTTGTGATTTCAACGTTTATTGTGTCCTAATGCTGTAGATGGCATCTTCACATGTGCATTACGATACAGTAATTACCTATGCTGGCCCTAAAAAACCAATGTTTGATTGTTTAAATTATATATAAAAAAGACATATTTTATAATTAAAATAATACTTGATAGCACTACTAAATTATGAACTATGCAGAGGAACTCAAGACTTGGGATATAACGTACCAACTTGTGTTCCTACATCGCTACTATTTCCCGGAGCAAGTTGAAACTATGTGAGATGCCTAATATTTAAATTGACCAATTGATGCAAAAGTCTGAAGAATTAAGTGTATAATATATTTATATACAATTACTGTCAATATATATATATATATATCATGTTTGCTGAGCCCTAATCTATCTGCCGTATTGATTGTTTGGCACATGCCTTGCCTACAAATTCAGGTCATTCTCAAGGTTTTTCCTTTAATATCACATCTTAATAATGTTACTAAACATCGATATAAAATCTCAATATATATTATCAAAAAGTAGTGTCGCAAACAAAGAAATATTATTATTAAAAAGGTAAATAATAAAACAGGTAAATGTTGAGGGCATCTTTTGTTATTTTACCTATTAAAAAACTCACATAACTAATGTGGTTGTTCCAAGTGGTAAGTAGTAGCTTGATATAACTTAAGCACGTCTCGAGTTTGAAGCCTTATGTATGTAAAAAAAAATTATAGGGAGACTCACCCACCAAAATTAAATTTACAATATGGGTCGGTCCGAATTAATTAGGACAAAGCCAATGAGCACCGAGAGGATAAAAATACATTAATTTTCTTACCATCCTTATATCTATTAAAAGCAAGGCGGAGTATTATAAAAACACGGATAGGAAAATGTCTAGCCATTAATGTGTAATTGGTCAAATTCAAACCATTGTTGATTTTTAATTAATAAAAGCAATTTAATATCACCAAATGGCATCCACAAAGCTTGGATTCTATTTAGGAGCGCCCTGTAACTAATAGTCTTATCCAGAAATCGGATAATGATCGAGTTCGCCAGTTGATTGTCGATCGATTGGTGAACTTTCGGAGAACCTGATTTTCGGAAGGCGACCATCACCACCAAGAAAAACGTCCTCAGCATGTAACTCGACATCTAGATCACGAATAAGAGAGGGCTTGCTGGGTTACCTGTGTGTCGCCTACGACCATGTCCGTAAAAGATGGTTTCGCTTGACTTCCATTCAAATCCCCATAGACTGTGGGGTTCCCATTGGCCACAGATTCATCAATGTTGAACACTGGTATATTCTCCTCCCTAAAACTTCCATTCGCTCCAGCATCCCTCATACTGATACGGATATGGACACTGAGAAATGGACTTGAGGAAGGTGGAAGAAGAAGATTGATATTTCAGAAGAAAGAGAAAGGTTTCACACACTATTCATATCTCAGCAAGGTAAAAAACTGTCCTTTTATAGCCTAAACCTATGGAATAACGAAATACTCTAGGTGTGCTGGCAGCCTTCGAGTCCGTTGGCTCCTGCGGTTCATGGTTGCCACGCGTCCATCGTCCGTACCTCCAGGAGTGGTTTCATGTTCTGCATGGTGGCCCGTCTCTCCTGCGTCATGCATACATAGGATGTTCTCATCCATAACATTGCCCCATCCTTCTGCAGTAACCTTGTCCTCAAGGTTGTCGATGATCACGTCCTCCTCAGTTGCTTCCGCCGCCACAGTTCCATCGTCATCCCTCTCTATTAACAAAGGCAAAGGCGTAATTTGCTGGTCTGGGTGTCCTCTGCACAGCTTCAGTTGGGAAACGTGGAAAACAGGATGGATGCGAGCCACGTCCGGTAACGTCAGCTTGTATGCTACTGCCCCAACCCGCTTCTCCACCTAGTATGGCCCAAAGTAACGAGGGCTCAACTTCTGTTGTCGTCGAAGCCTTAAAGACAACTGTCGATAGGGCTGCAACCGGACAAAGACCCAACTTCCCACTTCAAACTCGACTTCTCTGCGATGTTTGTTTGCTTGAAAATTCATGCGAGCCTGAGCCTTACTGAGATTGATTTTCAACACCCGCAGAAGTTCATCGCGGTCCTGCAACTCTTGATTAACTTGCTCATTGGTGGTACCCGTATCCATGTAATCCCGAAGTACCGGTGGATCTCGTCCATAGAGGGCCTTGAAAGGCGTCATACCCGCTGAGGTCTGGTAGGCAGTGTTGTACCAGTATTCCGCCCAATGGAGATGGCCCTCCCATCGAGTTGGTTCTTCTTCAACCATGCATCGGAGATACATTTCCAGGAAGCGATTTAGTGCCTCTGTTTGGCCGTCCGACTGAGGGTGGTACGCGGAACTCATGCACAATTGAGTGCCCTGGAGCCTGGCCATCTCGGACCAAACTTCACTGGTGAATACCCTATCCCTATCACTGACCATGGACTTGGGAATGCCATGCAACTTGACGACACCCTTCACCAAAGTCTGGGTGACTAACTTGCTGTCGAATTTTCGAGGTAATGCAAAGAAGTGGCCATATTTAGAGAGACGATCCACCACCACTAGAATTGCCTCTTTCCCCGTTGGATTTTGGTAACCCGACAATGAAATCCATAGCAATATCGTCGAACACCTTAGCCGGAATCCCCATAGGTTGAAGCAACCCAGCTGGTGAAAGGCACTCACTTTTCATACGTTGGCAAGTTTGGCACTGACGAACATAGTCACGAACCTCCTTTCGCATTTCCGGCCAGTAGAAATTTGCAGCAAGTCGTTGATGGGTCCGATGCACACCGACATGCCCCCTACCTTCGAATCATGATATTCTCGTAGAAGTTGTGTGCGCAAACTCCTCTCACGTGGAACCACAATCCTTCCCTTAAACAACAGTATCCCATCCTGTATCGTGTATGCCCAATTCTCATTAGTGTCTGACTGCACTTGCTGTTGCAGTGCGATAATATTAGGGTCCGATCGGCTGGCTGCGCGAATGTCCTCCAAGATGCCAAACACTGGTCGAGATAGGGCCATCAAGCCTGGCTCCGTCGCAGTTGCTACCCCATCTCTAGACAGGACGTCTGCCACAGCGTTCAACTTGCCGGGTCGATAACGAATCTCAAAGTCGTACCCAATCAGTTTAGTCAACCATTTCTGTTGCTTCGACGTCTGTATGATCTGCTGATTAAGTTCGCGGAGGGAACGCTGATCTGTAATGATTATGAACCATCGGCCCAGCAAGTATTGCCGCCATTTGGCCACTGCCTGCGTGATCGCAAACATTTCCCGGTGATACGTTGAAGCTGCCTGCATTCTTGGGCTAAGCTTCTGACTGTAAAAGGCGATTGGTTGTCTTCCTTGGTGTAGCACAGCACCGATGCCGACACCAGAAGCATTTGTCTCCATAATAAATTCCTTGGAAAAATCCGGTAAACTCAATACATATGTTGTGCATAGATACTCTTTCAGTACCTCAAAAGTTCGTTGTGTCTCTGCTGTCCACATGAATTGCTCCCCTTGGCGTAATAGATCAGACAAAGGAGCAGCGATAATAGCAAAGCCCCTAATAAATTTCCGGTAGTACCCGGCAAGGCCCAGGGCAGGAACCCTCTCACCCCTCTAACATTAGTGGGTGTTGGCCACGCTCGGTTTGCAGTAACCTTGGCCGGATCAACAGCTAAAACATTGCAGGACACCACATGTCCGAGATATTCCACTGTATCTTGCCCAAAAGTGCACTTCAATCGCTTTGCAGCAAACCCGTTCTCTCGTAATGTTTGCAAAACCTGTTTGACATGCTGCAAATGGTCTTGCCAGTCCCTACTGTATATTAGGATGTCATCCAAAAATACCAGCACGAATTTACGCAGGAAGGAGCACAGCATTTCAGTCATGGTGGTCTGAAACGTAGATGGGGCATTCGTCAATCCGAAGGGAATGGCGAGAAATTCATAATGTCCAGCGTGCGTGCGAAATGCAGTCTTTCGTATGTCGTCTTCTTTGACACGAATCTGGTGATAGCCGGAAAGCAAATCCAACTTCGAGAAGTATTGAGCATGTCCCAATTCATCAAACAGTTCCTCAGCAGTGGGTATGGGGAATTTGTCCTTGATTGTGATGGCGTTTAAAGCTCGATAGTCCACACAGAATCGCCAGGTAACATCCTTCTTCTTGACCAATATCACCGGTGAGGAATAAGGGCTGTGGCTGGGGCGAATGAGATTTTGGTCCAACAGCTGTTGAACTTGGCGTTCCACCTCCTATTTTTGGAAGTATGGGGTGCGATAAGGACGCACATTCACAGGTTGGATTCCAGCTCGAACATGTATCGCGTGATCATTAAGCCTGAGAGGTGGTAGCTTGAAGTTTGCTGCGAAAACATCAGCGTACTCCTCTAACACTACTTGCATCTCGATAGAGTCATTGCCTGGCGTGTGCGCCATACATGGTTGAAGCTGCAGGTAATAGTAAGCTGTCACAACTTTTGTTTCAGCCAATCGTCTAAGGGATTGCAAACAAACAAGTTGAACCTCACTGCTTCCTTCACCTTGCCAAACATGGTCCTGGCCATCGAGCTGAAATCGGAAGTTGGGCTTCGAAAAATCCATTGTTACTGGTCCCAAAGTAGCAATCCAAGCCACTCCTAACACCATGTCGGCCCCCTCCAATGGTAGCACATAAAAGTCCGTTTGAATGTCAGTGCCTTGTACCCTTAACGTCAAATTCTGAACACAACCCTCGTTAGCAAGCTTATCACCATTGCCCACAAGTACCCAAAAGTTGGGAGCGGTTGTGACCGGCAATCAGAGGAATTTAGCGGTGTGAGACTGGACAAAATTATGGGTACTACCCCCATCAATGAGAATTCGCACCTCTTTGCCTTTGACGGTTCCTTTCACACAAAGGGTGTTTGGTGTAATGCAGCCTGATAAAGCATTGAAGGATATCAAACACTGTTCCTAGCCGTCGAGAGACATATCCGGAGGCTCCTCCTGAACTGGTCCTGGTGTTGCTGGCCCCGACTCCATAGAGAACACCGTCGCCTTATCATCCATGATAAATAATTGAGGATCACGACATTTATGCCCTGCAACATATTTGTCATCACAGTAATAACACAAACCCTGAGCTCTACGTGCCTGTGGTTCGGTGGCGGTCAACCGTCTCGAATGAACGCCGAAACCTTTGAAAGTGTTATTCTCAGTGGGTGGTGGACGTCCCAGCTGAGCCTTAGTGCCTGAAGTTTGGTTGGTGGGAGTGGGAAGTAAAGCCGATAACTTGGGTCCTGTGAATCTGTTTTGGAGTTGTTTACCGTCGCCGAGACGAAATTAATGGAAGCGTGCCAACGCTAAGACCTCAGTCATCGTAGACGGTCGCTGAGCTAAAACCTCGTGTTTGATATCGGTACGGAGCCTAGACATGAAACACTGTGTCAAAAATGTTTCAGACAAAGCTTTGGTAGTGCGTAGAGCCAAATCCTCGAATTTGGATTGATAATCTTCCACAGACGAAGTCTGGACAAGCTTGGTTAGCTGGCCTTCAGGAGTTTCGATTTTAGAGACTGAGAAACGACGTCAGATCACGTCCATAAGATGTTCCCAACCAGCCAGTTGCCGTTGGCGTTGCATCCAACGGTACCATTTCTTTGCCGTGCCCTCCATGCGAAACGACGCCATGGTAACCCGATGATGGTCCTCCGTACGATAGAACTCAAAGAAATCTTGAGCTGATGCGATCCATTCTTCTGGATCAGCTCTCGTGAAAATGGGTAGCTCCACCTGAGCTGGTCGCGGTGCAAACGGAAACACATCCTCCACCTCGTGCTTGACCTTTGCCTTGCCCTTGACCGCCGTGGTTTCCCCTTCGCAATTTGGATTCAGCCCCAAATGAGCTGAGATCGCCGTCAGGTGTCGGGTTAGAGTGTCGAGGGTCCGATCAGTGATCTCATTCCAACGGGATTGGTCCTCCAACTGTTTCTGCAGATTGTTGTGGTTCTCCTGTAGATTTTTGATCGCCCCAATGTCGCTCACCATGGTTGTTCGACAATGAAAGCACCAATGATACGAATATGGACACTAAGAAATGGACTTGAGGAAGGTGGAAGAAGAAGATTGATATTTCAGAAGAAAGAGAAAGGTTTCACACACTATTCATATCTCAACAAGGTACAAAACTGTCCTTTTATAGCCTAAACCTATGGAATAACGAAATCCTCTAGGTGTGCTGGCAGCCTTCGAGTCTGTTGGCTCCTGCGGTTCATGGTTGCCACGCGTCCATCGTCCATACCTTCAGGAATGGTTTCATGTTCTGCATGGTGGCCCGTCTCTCCTGCGTCATGCATGCATGGGATGTTCTCATCCATAACACATACACGTATCACTATTGCCTTTAGGGAGGACAGGGATCTTCGGGGGTTGATTTAGAAAACTTCCTGTGACTTCTTCCTTTCTTTGCAATGCGCAGCTCCTCTACAGGTACAAGAGAGCCACAATAGATGTCTCGACGCAAATCACCCCTTCTGAGTCCTTACCACCCATGGATCTTCGGGGATTGATTCTCTACACCGTCTCTTACTTCAGACCGTTCTAGACTCGAGGACAAAACACTAGTTGGTGGCCCATCCGACAACCGGCCATTCTGTATGCCAATCGGTAGCATGTTAGGGCTTCTATGTTGCGGATCATTGACATTTGGCTCCTCTGAGATTTGCGGAGGAAAAGAAAATATCTTTGTTGACTACAGTCTTAACTTGAGCCATAGAGCCGTTCATTTTCTACGTCGGAAGATCACCCGTCGAAGTTTTGGTGCGGTTACTGCTACCTGGCTTGCCTTACAGGTATTACACCAAGAATCTATTTCGGGCTAGCTCTGAACGTATTGGTAATGTGGTAAGAATATACTACAATACGATGGAGGCGTGAAGGGGTCGCTTTGTACGATTAGCAGTTGTGGTTAACTTAGATAAGCCACTTATTTCAGGGCTTATCATTGATGGAATCCATCAAATCCTTGAGTACGAAGGATTACCGGTTATATGCTATGGGTGTGGCAAGTGTGGAAACTCCAAGGAAGTTTATGGACAAGTGGTTACTAAGGATCGTGTTTAAAGGCCAACCCTACCGACTGATTCAAATATTGAAGGACTCTATGGTCCTTGGATGCAAGACTCGAATCGCAAAAATAGACCATGAACAAGTCGTAAGGAAGTCAGCACTGAGGTTAACTCTAATGATGGTAAGGGTAGAGGCTCACGTTTTTATATCCTTGAGTCTGATACTGGCTCGGAAGAGCCTGTGAATAGGACTATTTCTAAGACCATATTGCATGGCCAACAAGCTCATTGAGCCTATCCTTCGTCTTTAGCTCGTGGTCAGTCTGTGGGATAGTTTGTGGCAAAAACCAGTAAACAAGGAGGCATGCGAGGCAACAAAAAACAAGGGACTCGCCAAGTCCCAACGCACCTACAAAGTAAGCAAATGAGATCTGGACTCACTGGTATTTATCAGGTGCAGGATGTTGCTTCAGTTGATAAGGTGATTTCAGCAAGATCCTCTTTGCCTCTGGACAAGTATGTAGCAATTCATGTTGTGTGGAACGACAACAGTCCAATCCTCCGTGATAACAACGACAGGACTCCTTTATCCTCGGGTTGTGGAAGTAACTCCAAAGCTGCAGCTAAGAATCTTACAGCAAATAAAGGACCGTCGAAGAAGAATCTCAAACCAAGGAAAAAAGATGCCCAAACCCCGAGTTAACCGATCCTCTAGGAGTGGGTGGCGGCTATGTCGGCTAAGATGGTGCAACAAAAAAATTATCCGACGTATTCCACCAGTGATCCATGTACGAGGAACGAATCTGGGGTGAAAAGGGATGAAACGTTACCTTAATTAAATCTGGAAAACTGTAGGGAGTTATGAGAATCCAATTCTTCTAGCACGATATCGAATCTAAGTCATCATAATAGCGTTTCGACCTCTACGCAGTCCACTCGAACAAAACAAACAATATTTTCTCTCCTCAAACTGTTAGAGAGGTTTTTCGCAAAAGCATACTTTGGATGCTAGACTTTATGCCTTTATATAGCATTCAAAAACATAATTCTAATTAAATTTAGATTCTTTAAATATACAATATATTTAACCGAATATAATTAAATATGTATAATATGATTCTACTTTAATCAAGTTTCTTTAGGGATATATATATATATATATATATTAATAATATCTGATAATTACAATAATTATCTAGAATTAAAATATATATAAACGAAATTATCTATAATTACAATAATCATAATAATTTCGATTTTTACTTATTTCTTGCACAACAAGTTTGTACACATGCTCTCTAGTCGATATTTGTTCGTTTCAATCATAGGGTGTGACCTAGGGATGGGCATTTTACCTGGGCCCGACGGGTTTTGACCAAACCCAGCCCGATCGGGTCGAGTATTTTTATGAAAAATTCAGGTTCGGGTTGGGTCGGGTTTTTGTGTAGAGCGAGGTTGGGTCAGGTTCGGGTTTTAGGGTGAAAAAAATCCGACCCGACCCGACTCGGGACTAATAATGTAATTTTCCCCTAAATTTTTTAGGGATATTTGTAATAATACCATTCTTTATATCTTTTTTATAATTAGGTCCTCAAAATTAATTTTTATTTACAATTTAGTCCTTAAATTTATTATTTTTATAATTATGTCTCTTAAAATTATTTTTTTACAATTAGGTCCCTAAAATTATTGTTTTTTTTCTATAGGTCGGGTTGGGTCGGGGTCAAGTTTAGAATATTTATTTTCGAGTCGAGTTGAGTTTTTTAAAGAATGAGATTGGATCAGATTCGGTTTTAGGATTATTAGTTTCAGGTCGGGTTCGGGTGGGCTAAAAACCCGACTCGACTAGTGCCCATCCCTAGTGTGACCCTTGTAGGTTCATGTAACATTAGCAGTAATATCTAGACCAATTCTAATATTACAAGCAATGAGTGACATCTAACAATACATCATTGCTACCTAAGTTACAGGAAGTCCTGGTTCGACATAACGTTTTTCGTGATTAACTCTTTTCATGTATTACATCATTTTGTCCTTATATCTAGATCGGACACAAGTCATGGAATAATCAAACTTGTATAGTCCATCTAATATTTCTTCATATCTTGAGTAGACTATTATAAAAGAATAACTATGATATCTCATATCAATTTACTCGAGCATGACCATGCATTTCTAGTCTCACTCAATCAAGTGGCCTATGATATTACTCCTATTATGTAGGAGGGACAAATCCTATCTTGATAAACTATATTCTGCTACATAGATTGCAGCATATCCAATATCAGTCTTTATAATGTAGTCAGTTACGACACACATTTGATTGTATAAAAATATGTCACTCACAATGTTGAAATAACGATGATATCAAGTCTGAGGATTATACATGTAGTTATCACTATGAGCAATGTTGTGACTGTCACATAATAATCCAAGAAACATGCTCATAGCGGATCAGTCCAGTATGTCGTTCTCTAACACATACTTATGTATTGATTTTGACATCTCCGTGTTAATGACAACACTTTGTCATCAATCAACTACATATTAGTATTAATATATTATTGTTGTCCATGCCCACAATAATACTTGAATAAGGACATTTTAAGAATAAATATATTATTCTAAGGAATTTATTATAATTTAGTTTATTTATAAACACAAAGAATAAGACTAAAATAATAATAATGACTTTATATTAATAAACAAGATAAAATAAGTATGTCTTTTACAACCATCTCAAGATTGATCTTTGGGCATACTCCAACAACCCCAGTGGAAAATAATTCTACAGTCCCTACAGTGCATATTCCTCCATAGGGTGACCATGTGCAATGGTGTGAAAATTATGATTTTGATTTGGCTAATGATGTCACTCTGAGAGCTTGAGGTGATCGTTGTTTTTTATTTCCAATCATTTTTTATGGTTAAGTTTATATTTTGGAATGTTCAAGGCATATTAAGCCTTGATTTTACTCGTTATATCAAGTTGTTTGTTAAGCTGCAGAAGCCAAATGTTGTGGCTATTTTTGAACCTCATGTAAGTGGTTCCTAGACAGATGAATTTATTAGAAGGTCTAGTTTTGAGAACTCCTATCGTATAGAAGCTTTGGGTTTCTCCGAAGAAATCTGGGTTATGTGGAAGGACATTGTATCTATTGACTTTGTAGCTGTCTCAAATCAGTTTCTCCATGGCCTCTACACTGATAAGGTGGGGGTGTAAGAGTTTCTTTGTGACTTTTGTTTATGCCAACCCAAATAATACTGAGAGGAGGCAACTTTGGGATCAAATAAAAGTTTTGGCTCAATCTATGCCTGTCCTTTGGGCTCTCGGGGGTGATTTCAATGCAATCTATAGTCCTTTTGAAAGGAAGGGTGGAACGATAAATAGGTCTGGTGTTTGCCCAAGATTTTGTGATTTCCTCTTTGATTCTAGTTTGCTAGATATGGGATTCCTTGGACCTCAATTTACTTGGGAACGCGAATCATTGTTGCAACTTCTTGGTCTTTGCCTTTGTAATGACGCTTGGTATGAAATATTTCCTAATTCTGATGTGTTTCATCTCCAAAAGCTAGGATCAGATCATTGCCCGATACTAGTTTCTTCTGGATGTTCGTATTCTATGCAAGGTAGTCGTCCGTTTCACTTTGTGGCACCCTGGAATGACCACCTTGAGTTTGGACAATTATTCGAGCAAGCATGGAATAATGACTAGTATATCCTAGATAACTTGTTGAATTTTCAGGATAAAAGTCGAGCTTGGAACAAGGATGTATTTGGTCATATAGGGCGTCGTAAGACTCTTTTGTTAGCTCGGATACAAGGGGTTGAAAAAGCCTTGAAATCATACAGTTTACCAATTCTTTCAGCTTTGGAGGTTGAATTGAAGAGGGATCTTGATGTGGTTTTGGAGCAAGAAGAAAGCTTGTGGCACCAAAAATCGTGTAATAATTGGATAGCAAAAGGTGATCGTAATACGCGTTTTTCAATGCTTCAACAATGATTCGGTGTAAAAGAAACACCATTCACACACTTAAAGTTGATGATGACATATGGTGCGCTGACCTGCAAGCTTAGAAGGATCGTGCATTGGCTTACTTTTTTTGCATGTTCACTAGTGAGGGCCTCTCGACCCCTATCTTTCTAGGTATCGTGCACTAAATCCCCATTAAACTATTTATTTGTACTTTTCAAAGATTCTGTTATGGTCAACAGGGTGCCACTCCCACGGGATCCAGCCTCAGAGAATGTTTCTGTGCCACGTAGAGGAACCAGGGAGAGGAGAGCACCACATGGATTAGCTTATTTTGTCGTTATTTGATTATTGTAATTATTTTCTTAGCTGAGACTGTTAAAAGGCAGCCAATAGTAAGCTACATTGGCATGCAAAAACCGAATTGAAACTTATTATCTCTAAAAGAATTCTACCTTTTCCTTTATCCCTCTTTCTTCCTCACTGTAACGGCAACATTCATAACATTTTGGTGCTTTCATTGAGAGCACGGTAATCCACGCAAAATCGCCATGATCCATCCTTCTTGCGTACCAATAAAATAGGAGAGGAAAAGGGACTTGTGCTTTGTCGAATCTATCCTAGCTCAAGCATATGTCGAACTTGCTTCTTATTTTTGTCTTCTAGAAGTGGGGATAACGATACGACCGTACATTAACAGGTTTACTAGAAGGATTGAGGTGAATAGCATGATTTGTCACACGTTGGGGTAGCAGGTAGTGAGCTGTATCAAACACGCTGGCAAATGTTGTAAGTAGGTCACGCAAATCAGCAGGGAGTTCTGGGGTTTGAGTAGTCTTTGAGAGCTCCATGTGTAACCGAAAAAATTCAACAATAGCCTCTGTATCTGACAAATGGCGAAGAGAGTGTAAATGAATTTGTTGTGGCCCAAATGCAGTCTCGCCTTGCTAGAAACTGCGTGAGTTTCCTTGTGTGAATTTGAACATTAATTTCGAAAAGTCCATGGTGACCGAACCAAGGGTAGCCATCCAAGCCACACCCAACACGACGTCATCCCCTTTTAGTGGCAAGATGTAGAAATCAATGACCAAATCAGTGCCTTGAACCAACACTTTAACATCTCGGGCACAACCCTCATTCTACAAACGTTGGCCATTTCCCACTAGCACATTAAAATTAGGTGTGGTTGTAACTGGTAAGCTGAGGTACTTCGCCACGTGAGATTGGATGAAGTTGTGAGTACTACCACCATCGATGAGTATCCGAACTGGCTTACCGTGGATCGTGCCTTGCACGCGAAGTATTGTTGGTGTATGGTAGCCAGCGAGAGCATTAAAAGAAACTATGGAATGCTCATTGAGGAGTGCGAAGGTGAATCCGTGGTATCCAGTAATTGAGGCTGATCAGAGGAAGGACAAAGCTGCTTATCGTTCGGTGTTTCATCGCCGAGCAAAAACAGCTAGGGGGACTTGTA
Source organism: Hibiscus trionum (assembly GCA_030270665.1). Classification (NCBI taxonomy): domain Eukaryota; kingdom Viridiplantae; phylum Streptophyta; class Magnoliopsida; order Malvales; family Malvaceae; genus Hibiscus; species Hibiscus trionum. Next base: position 11,170,767 of record BSYR01000052.1, read on the forward strand.
CTTGTGTCCTGGTGCGTATTGCTCATCACAATAGTAATATAGCCCCTTCAAACGACGTTCACACGCCTCTGCTGAGGAAATAGGTCGAGCAGTTGGTGGGGGAGTTGGATTCAGGTCCAAGGGTGGCGGACGACCAAGCTACACCCGTGGGTCATTTGCTGGCAATGTGGGAGTTGATAACAAAGGAGGCACTTTGGCACCAGAAAATCTGCCTGTCGCGCATCGATCTTGCAAACGAGTTTCATGAAATCTAGCAAGGGCTTGAACCTCAATCATGGACTTCGAACGATTACCCAAGACCTCAATCTTGATATCGACGCAGAGCCCGAATGTGAAACAATCCAATAAAAACTCGTCGGATAAGTTAGATGTTCGGAGTGCAATATCCTCAAAACAGGACTGATAATCGGCTACGATGGTCGTTTGTAACAACTTTGATAACTGACCAGCTGGGGACTCGATTTCCATGACCATAAACCGTTTGCTAATAGCCTCAACGAGATGTGTCCAACCAGCAAGCTGTCGTTGCTATTGCATCCACTGGAACCATTTTTTTTCGTACCTGTCATTCGAAAGAATGCCATCGTGACACGATGATGATCATCCATGCCATAAAACTAGAAAAAGTCTTGGGAAGAGGCAATCCACTCCTCAGGATCCTCGTCGGTGAAAATGGGTAGCTCGACCTGAACAAGCTTTGGAAGGAACAGAATGCTGCCATCGTTGCTTGGGCGCAACTTAGCTTTGCTTCGAGGTGTTGTGCTATCGGCTGTAAGATCATTGTCGGCAGAAGGTGAGGCAGACATACCCATCTGGGTAGACATGTTCTGAAGAATGAGGGACATTTCCTGAAGCGTGGTTTGCGTGGTCGCATTCCACTGCTTCTGTTTTGCTAACTGGCTTTGGATGGACGTGAGGGTCTGATCATGGCGGGTCGTCGTATCTTGAAGCGAACAGATGGATTCAGTGTTGTTTACCATGTTCGGAGACTTAATGAAAGCACCAAAATGTTATGAATGTTGTCGTTACAGTGAGGAAGAAAGAGGGATCGAGGAAAATATATAATTCTTTTAGAGAGAAGACGTTTCAATTCACAAATCTGCAGTTTTTGCATCAGGAAATGTATCAGAACGGTGGTGTTCCGTTCACTTCTTCTCTCAAAATCCCCCTCCCTTATTCCCTCATTTTTTCCTCACAAACTCTAGCCTCTCAGCTCGCAGAAACTCGTCACCTGGCCTTTAAACTCATTGACTCACTCTGTCAACTCTGTCCGAGTTAGGATAACGCTTGAAATCACAACTTCTCCCTTATTCTGATCTGCATTGTTGTCTTTCGCGCCTAAGAAGCACATCATCGATAGAGAAGAACAATTCGAAACCTCAGATTCTTCTTCTTCATCTATCTACTCGGGGTATAGGGATTCCCAAGTTACATTGTCTGCCACATGGTCCAATTGTAGAGTAACGTGCTCAGCATCTGGTAACAGCTGCTTCCATTGATTAGTTTCACTATTATTGAAGTTCAGCAAGCCAATCCCCTGATATTCATTCCTATCGGTCGGTTTCTCAATAACATTTGATATTTTGTCCCAATTTACATCCAACATCGATACGTAGCGTTGATCTTCAGTAGCAGTGCCGTTGATCCATCTCTCTATAGAATCAGACCTGCATGTAACATAATTCTACTTCAAATAACTGAAAAATAGAAGAGTAGAAAGAGAAATCTTAAACATATATACAAGAAAACTTGGGGTTAGATGCGAACAAAAGCGTTCTTTTATACAAACAAATGCTGACACAAATGATTTGTTTTCAAGCAGAAAAGAAATAAATTACAAGAGTGCAAACTATTTGTTGGCATGAAAATTAACGAAAAAAATGATTGTAGAATATATATATATCGGGATTCGAATTTCGATGGAAAATATGAAACATAAACTGTAGGGGATTGTAGAAGTGTGAAGAGAGTTCTGAGTAGAATTATAACCAATAGAGCTTTCACGAAAGATATCTTGCAAAAATAAACACTTTAATGGGAATTAATATAGTAGAAAAATTAGGGATTGAGTTAGATGGAGAAGAATGTGGAAGATGGTGGAGTGGAGAAGAAATAAAAAAAAATTATAAATATGGAGGATTAAATGTGTAATTATATAAAAAAATTTATTTTGGTGGTCAAAATAAAAGTGAAGTAATAGTTTAAGGACTATCTAGTTAATTTATCATTCATTTTATTGTGCCAGGTCAGTCTCTCGTTAAAGTTTAACTGGAACAAACGTCTCAGTAACCAAAAGTTTACAGATCGAAAACGTAAGTAACTTTACTGGTCGTTTCTAAAAATCAGCGACCAACTCTGTACTAGGGGAAAACATAAGTGACCATCCCAGTATAACACCAAAACTCAAAATATGCAAAGCAAGAAATTAAAGAGAGAAAAAACCATATTCTCTGTTATAGTTTAAAGTTTCTAATTTACATTTTAAGTGTGGCTTAAATATAAAAGGTATAAAGCCAAAAAAATATCTCAACAATAATTTTTTTAAAATTAGGGTTTCATGACGTCCTCTACATCCTCCGAAGTTGTAGGGCGTGATTGTGGGCTAGCGCCGATGGGTCGCCCACCCGATCAGCAGACGCGGGAGGCGACAAGGGTGGATGGACCGGTGCATGATGGCGACGTTACTCTCGGGGACGACAACGGTGAGACGGGGCAGTAGATGGAGGTTGAGGGTACGCCTCCTAGAAACGTTGTGATGGTTGACGCTGGTGGTGAGCCGGAAACTGGATCTCCGGCAGCAGGGGGACAGACGGGGGAGGCGAAGGGCAAGCTTTCTTTTCACGATATGGTTGTCGAACAGCGATCAGAGGGACAGAAGGATAATTTTATATGCGACCTTGATGTTGATCTTGAAGCAGATAATGTGGTGATAGGGAACGTCGGGGAGGTGCCAGAGATTAAATTCTCTGAGCGAGTCCATCGCATCATTGATGATAAATTGGCAAAGTCCCTGGTGGTGAGACTGTTGTGTCGATCAATTGGTTATCGTGCTTTACACAACAGAGTACATATGATGTGGAAACCGGTGGGTGAGATTAGTATTATTGATCTAGATAATGAATATTTTCTTGTGAGGTTTGCGATGGAAAAGGATTATGAACGTGTGCTGTCTGGGGGACCGTGGATGATTTATGGTAGTTACCTAACGGTCCAACCGTGGTCGCGAGATTTTTCCACGGTTATCGACTATCCTAGGAAGTTATTGGTCTGGTTGCGGCTTCCCGAATTGCCATATAGATACTACTCGCGTAGTATCTTTGAGGCCATTGCTGGGGTCCTTGGGGAGGTAATTCACGTGGATTTTAACACGACGGAAGGATCACGTGGAAAATTTGCTCGCCTCGCGGTGGTTGTGGATTTGGAGAAACCGTTGATACCGGCAATTATCATCGATGGGCGGCACCAGTTGATTGAATATGAGGGACTATCGTATATTTGCTTTTCTTGTGGAAAGTATGGGCACTTGAAAGATGTGTGTGAGAGTTCCGCGGCAAATAAGGGAAAAGCTAAGGTTGTGGAGAATGCTGTTTCGGAAAAGACGGACCGTTTTGGTCCTTAGATGCAAGCCCCTAGCCGTCGACGCCGGGCGACGTTGACAAAGGATAAGGCCCCGATGCAGGCGGCACCTTGACCGCAACCTGGCTCGCGCTTCAGGCCGTTGATCGTGGAAAGTGAGGGTCGAGATGCCGCGATTGATGCTGCGGAAGCAGGTGATGAGCATGCTGTTGCTCATAATGCTGGTGGGCGGAAGGTTTAAAAGGTTAATGGGGGTAGGATAGCGGATGGCGCTGTGCATATTGGTGCGGATGTGGAAAGTAGGATAGCGAAGAAGGGTGGTTCGGGTAAACATCAAGGCAGTTGAAACTGTTTCGCAGGGTGTTGGGGCTGCTGGGAGGAGTGTTGCGGTGAATATGAAGGGGGTTGTGATCGAGAGTAGTCCGGAGGTGCCGATTGCATCGGCCGATTTGATTGTTGTGGAGCAGTCGACTTTACCGACATCGAATCATACTGCGGTGCGGGTTGTGGATGATGGGGGGCGTCAACCGTTGCAAGAATCGAATGGTAGACAAAACGTGGGAACCAACCGGGGGAGTGGGCATAAAGGGCCAAGTCGTAATCGGTTAGCTCCCAAGGGTGTGGCGTTGAAAGGGGTTAAGGCTCGAAAATCCGATAGCTCCGCTTTGACTCAAGTAGCGGTTAAGGATTGGGCGAATGATTTGTCGAACTCTCTAACATTGACGATGGATGTGTCGGATGCTAGAGGCGTGAGTCGGGGGGATGTTCAGTGGATCAGGAATGCAACATTCGAGGGGTCGTCGTCTGGTACACCTCAGTGTTTTTTGTTTGTCCTTTTCATCTTATCTTTATGGTTAAGTTTATTATTTGGAATGCTCAAGGTGCTCTTGGCCTTGATTTTAACCGTTATTTTCGAGTGGTGGATAGGTTGTATACTCCGGATATGTTTGTTATTGTTGAGCCACGTATCAGTGGCGTTGCGGCGAATACTTTTATTCGTCGTGCTGGGTATGATTACTCGTATAGGGTTGAGGCGAATGGGCTATCAGGTAGTATTTGGGTTCTGTGGAGGAATAAAGTTCAGTTTGATGTATTGGCCTTGTCTAACCAGTTTGTGCACGGGTGGTGTAGGGATTTAGATTCGAATATCAGTTTTTTTCTCACTTTTGTGTATGCTAGCCCTAATCATAGTAGATGACGCTTGCTGTGGGATCAATTACGTGCGTTGGAAGTTGCTGAAGAATTTCCGTGGGTCCTCGGGGGAGATTTTAATGCCATTTACTCCTCGGACGATAGACAGGGGGCTCACAGCGGAGAACAGGGATTTGCCGAAACTTTAGTGATTTTATGTTCAGGTCTGGTCTGCATGATATGGGTTTTAATGGTCCTCGGTTTACTTGGAAAAGGGGGGATCTTAGTCAGCGCCTGGATAGATGGATTTGTTCGGGTGCGTGGTATAACGTTTTTCCACTGTCGGAGGTGTACCATTTTCAGCGTTTGGGTTCGGACCATCATCCTATTTTACTATCTACGGATGGCTTGCATAATAGTCGAGGTGAGCGGCCTTTTAGGTTCGTTGCGGCATGGAATGAACATCCGGATTTCGGAAACTTATTATCTGATAGCTGGAATCAGGAGAGTGCTGTTTTTGATAATTTAGCGAGGTTCCAGAATAATAGTAGACGGTGGAATAGAGAGGTTTTTTGGCACATTGGGCAACGGAAAAAGCAGCTTCTAGCCCGTATTCGTGGGGTGGAGATAGCTTTTGAACGTCAACAAACGCCGTTTCTTGTTGATCTGGAGAAGAGTCTAAAAGGGGAACTGTCTGAGGTTCTTAAGCAAGAGGAAAGCCTTTGGTTCCAGAAATCGCGTAGTAAGTGGATACAACAAGGGGATCGAAACACTAAATTTTTCCATGCGACGACCTTACAACGTCGCCGTAAGAACTCTATTAGAATGCTAAAGTTGGATAATGGTGAGTGGTGTGACGAGCAGACGGCCCTTTAGGACCATGCCGTTGAATTTTTCTCTTCCTTGTTCACGTCGGAGCCGTGTAGGGAACCACACGGGATATGTTCGAATGGGTTTCCGGCGGTGAGTAGCGACAATTTGGATGGCTTGATTCGAAAGGTGACTTTTGAAGAGGTTACGGAGGTTGTTTTTAGTATGGACCCTCTGAAGGCTCCTGGTGCTGATGGTTTTCAAGCGGCTTTCTTCCAACGGAATTGGGGCACTGTGGGTGATTCGGTGTTCCGGTTTGTTGTGGATTTCTTTGAAAATGGTTTCCTTCCTGATGATGCGAATCAAACGTTGCTAGTTCTTATCCCGAAAGTTCAGTCGCCAATCAAGATAAGTCAATATCATCCTATTAGCCTATGCACTGTCTTATATAAAGTTATTACGAAAATTTTGGTTAACAGGCTTAAGCCTTTACTAGACGTTTTGGTCAGTCAGAACCAGGTGAGTTTCGTACCTGGTCGACAGATTACTGATAACATCATTTTGGCACAGGAAATTATGCATTCGATGGCCAGGAAGAAAGGGGCGAAAGCTTGGATGTCGGTTAAGATGGATCTGGAGAAAGCGTATGATCGGTTAGAGTGGGCTTTCATTGAATCCACTCTTATTGATATTGGCTTACCGATGAAATTTATTCATTGGATCATGCATTGTGTGCGCTCTGTTCAAACTCGTATCATTATGAATGGGAATCTCACTTCGAGCTTTCGACCATCGCGTGGGATCCGTCAGGGAGACCCCCTTTCGCCGTATCTCTTTGTGCTTTGCATGGAACGCCTTTCCCTTGCGATTAATAGAAGGGTTGATGAGGGCGCGTGGAAGGGTATCGCTTTGTCGAAGTATGGCCCGGGTATATCTCATCTTTTTTTGCCGACGACTTGGTTCTTTTTGCTGAAGCGAATTTAAATCAGATGCGGGTGATCAAAGAGACTTTAGATATTTTCTGTGCTTGTTCTGGGCATCGAGTAAGCTCTGATAAGACCACTATCTATTTTTCTAATAACTGTAGCAAGGCTAGGGGGTTGGAGTTGGCCGGGTTTGGTGGTTTTAAACATGTCGATGATTTGGGGATGTACTTAGGGGTTCCGTTGTTGCACAAACGGGTCACCTCCGCTATGTACAGGTTTCTCATTGAAAAGGTTGAAAGCCGTCTATCAGGCTGGGCGGCTCGCACGTTGTCTCTAGCTGGCCGGATTACTTTGGCCAAGGCTGTTCTTCAGGCTATTCCCACGTATGTTATGCAGACGGCTTGGCTTCCGAAGGGTATTTGTGAAGCTCTAGAGCGCCTTATTCGGAGATTTATATGGGGTTCACCGTGTGGATCTAAGGGTATTCCGTTGGTTCGCTGGAATGTTGTTATGGCAGATATAAAGGAGGGGGCCTTGGTTTGCGGCAACTTGGGCGCCAGAATCAAGCTCTTCTTATGAAGGTGGGATATCGCCTAATTACGGATCAAAATAAGCTGTGGGTTCAGGTACTTCGCCACAAATATAAGTGGGATGGTCCTCTCCCTCAGAGTATTCATCGGATGGGGTGTTCCCGGTTATGGCGAGGCTTAAGCCAAATATGGGACATGATTCGTAGTGGCATATGTTGGAATATACATGATGGTTGGAACACTGATTTTTGGTTTGATCAGTGGTTGGATGGTGACGGGGTATTGGCGGAACGGTGCATTAGTGGAGTTCCGCCTAGGAGTTCACCAGTGGCGGCTTGGATAGGAGTGAATGGAGAGTGGGACTGGGGCAAGCTCGCGGGAGTGCTGCCGGAAGCTGCGATACAGCAAATCCGGGATGTTGCACCGCCGCGCGCTGCTGCTGGTTCAGACAAGGCAGCGTGGAAATGGGAGCAAACTCGACGCTTCTCTTCAGCTTCGGCGTACAAGGCTTTGGGCAGTGGTATGGTGGCAAGTAATCCGAGGGCTTGGTCTTCCATTTGGAAGCTTAGAGTTCCACAACGAATTCGAACTTTCTTATGGTTGGTGGCTCATGATAAGTTATTGACGAACGCTGAACGGGGACGTCGGCATTTGGCAGCAACTACGGATTGCAGTGTGTGCGATGGAGTGGTGGAAGATATCGAACACGTCCTTCGATCGTGTCCACATGCATGGAACCATTGGGCTCAGATTATTTACCCAAGTCGGGTACAGGAATTTCTCGATCTACCGTTCGACACTTGGTTTTGGGGTAATATTACCGGTGCGCCTCGCCTTTGGTCACCGGAGTGGAACATTTTGTTCGTCGTTGTCATTTGGTTGCTTTGGAAGAATCGTTGCACAAGGGTGCTAGGGGACGACGCTGTTGGAATGCGTGATCTGATGGTAGTGGCCGCGCGCATAAGGGATGAGTGTGTTGCAGCAGCCTCGGCATCTGCTGCTGGGGGCAGTCGCGCGCCTGGGGGTAACTCTAGCTTGGCTGCATGGCCTTTTCCGGCGCAAGGGAGGCTAAAGGTTAATGCGGACGGGTCGGTTAGAGGGCCTCTAAAGGTTGCGGCAATTGGTGGTGTTATAAGAGACGATACGAGAGCGTGGGTGCTTGGCTTTGGATGGTGCATCGGACGATGTTCGGTCCTCATGTGTGAGCTTTGGGCGGCCTATGAGGCTCTTCGGCATGCATGGGATTATGGTTGTCGTATGGTGGATTTTGAGACGGATAGTTCTACGGTTGCGGACATGCTTAATGGTAAGATGGACGTGAGTGGTGGGCATAATTTGTTTCACCGGATTATGGACATTGTGAGGCGTGATTGGGACTTGACAATACGTTATGTCCCTCGAGCATCTAATAGGGTTGCGGATAAGATGGCACCGTTAGCTTTCGAGTGGTCATTTAGTGGAAAGACTTGGCTTCATCCCCCCGTGGAAGTGGTGGATTTGGTGCTTGATGACACGAGGTTGCCGACATAGTTTCGTCGTTTGTTTGTTTCCCGTCAATGCTTTGTACGTAACACCACATGTACTCTTTTCCCTCATTTAGGTTTAGGGGGTTTTTAACGAGGCATGTGGCGTTACTCTTTCTTATTAATCAAAAAAAAATGTCTCAACGTTTGACTGAATAGTCACTTTGGCTTCTGTTTTTTTAAGCATTTTAACCCTCAGCGTTTTATTTTGGGTTAAAACGATCTTTTTATGGATAAAAATTGTTAGTCAAGTGGCGATAAATGACTTGAAATGACGTGACAAACCTACATGGCAGTTCACGTTGACATGACAATGTTATATAGACAAAATTGTTGATTTGAAATGTCACATCAAGTCAAAAAATAATTTTATAAAATTATATAAGTATAGATTTATTTTCTATTAACGTGTTATTTTGTCAAGTCATTTCAAGTTGTTTATAGTCAGCTGACTAATAATTTTCTTCTGCAGAGGGGCCATATTGACCTAAAATGAAACATTGAAGGTTAAATTATTTTAAAAAAATAGGGGCCACAACGACTATTCAATCAAACGTTAGAGCCATTTTTTGATATTATGCCAATATAAAATATGTTTTCAAAGTATTTCATTTAGGTGCCTAAACTTTTTTTGGATAAAATATGTGTCTATAATTTTTATTTTGGCCTAAATGGGTGTCTATTTTTTTTTGCCAAACTATATGCTTAAAGTTTTAATTTTTGTCCAAATAGGTGTGTAACTCTTTTGTGAATATTTGTTTTTAGTCACGTATCAATTAATGATTGTGTTGGTTTTTTTAAGATAGACACATATTTCGACAAAAACTCAAACTTTAAACTCTTATTTTATCTAAAAAACTAGTTTAGACACCTAAATGAAAATAAGATAATTTGAATACTTATTTTATATTTAAGGCTTCAAGTATTGATAATATATAAATCTATATCGGATTAAATAAAATCATTTGTACTTAATTTTAAAAACTTTTAATGAGCTTTTCCTAAAAAAAATTAATGAGCGAGCACGTTTGATTCATGGTTAGTCATGAAATAATGAATTGAAAATTTGAAATGAATGGTCAGATTTATTGAACCCAAATAAATAAATTTTTATGTCTATTTCGTTATACACATGGACATAGCCACGTTGGAGATGGGAGGGGTAATGGGCCCAAATTTTTATGGTTCAATTCTATTTTAAGATCTTATTAATTTTTTAATTACAGAAATTAAGTTTGTCCCTATTTTAAAATTTTCGGTTTATTTAATTTTAAGACCCTCTCAGTTATAAAATTAACCAAATCAATTTTAATACTTAATTTTTTTATTTAAATACTTTTTAAGATTTTTAGTTTTGAAATTGAGGTATGACTCCAATTTTTTATAGTTTAATTATTTTATGACTCTATTAGTTTCAATTTGAAACAACTTGACCCATAGTTCTATCTTAGCTCTGTCTCCTCATCATACAAGAATTAGATGATGATTAAAAGGATAATAATCAGTTTCAATACCTCCTGATTTTCTATCAAAAACTATCCACATACATTAAAATTATAGAATCGATTAATTCAATTGCTAAAAACTGATTAAATGAGACACGATATCCAACTTCACTGTGATTTTTTTTCATAAATATTAAATCTAATCACAATCCTAACACTATGATTTTTGAATGGCATAAACCACGAATGCGAAGTTAGTCTAACCGGCCAACATTAATTTTCTTGTACTATTATTCAAGTATTTATAAAAAGTAACACCATAAATCATGTTATTCATTTTTTTCGAACACTATAAAACATGTTGGTGCAAACAAAGCATGCACAATCTTTGCCAATTCCAGCTTTCTTTGGAAAATTGAAAAACGTTGGATCGTTGCATCTTTCTTTCATCATTCCTCTCCTTAATCGATTTTAAACCTTGAAATAAATAAAGTGGTGAAATTACAACAGCTGTCCTTGTTTTATTTGGTAGGTTATATTTTGATCACTCTATTGGAAAATAGATAAACTAGTCATGTGATAATAATTTTAAAATGAATTTAGGTACTTTGAAATGAAAACTTGGCTTTTTCTAATGCATGGGGTAGGGGTTAGTAAAACTCGACTCGATTCGGAAAAATTAATTTTTTTTACTCGAATGAAGGCGAAAAAACTCGATTCGTCTCGACTTGACTCGACTCGAAAAAATTTCAAATTAAATTTGAGTTGGAAAATGGAAACTCGAATAACTCAAAATTTTTAGTAATTAGTGGATTGATTTTTAAGTTAGAGTTGAGTCCTTCAATATTTCCTGGTATATATATACCGATATAAAAAATATAAAGAAATATATGTCATATGAAGAAATGTGTATGCATATCTTATATGATTAGAGAAAGTCGTTTAAATTGGAATCAATTTGTACTCTAACATGATAAATAATTATAATTAAATTTGTATAGGAACTCGAAAACTCAACTCGACTCGAATCGAAAAAAATTTAAATAAAGTTTGAGTTGTAAAATATGACATGTTAACTCAAATAACTCAAAATTTTTTGACTCGACTCGATTAAATGCTCACCCTACATGGGAGAATAGAGGGAAATGGTGGCAGACACAGTTTTTGCTTGATGGAGATGCCAAAAGTTGTGTATCTTTTCGAGTCATGGCTCTAATTTGTAGGGTTTTTTTTAAAAGAGAGAAAGATCGATGCCTTTTCTTTTGCCCCTTTGCCTAGGGCGATCGTTTATAGTCTTTATTAGGATATTTATGATTACTTGATTTATTTTTTATGGCTTTTGATATTTAAATTAAAATAATATTTTGATTTGGATATTGAAATATTATTTATAGTAAATTTAAAGTTGATGCATATATTAATATATAAATATTTATTGTTGAACCTAACGAGTGATTTAGTGAAAAAGATGATGATGTTGATTAGAGACAAGGTCATGATTGAAGATTGAAAAGAGTTGAAATATTGAATTTAAAAAATACAATGAATTATTAAGTATTTAAACTCAAAATTCAAGCAACAATGTCTAATTTGTCTATTGTGTAAACTTATAGGATCTAAATTGTTATTAGACCAAAAAAATTTGAGAGCACGAGCACATCTTTTCTTAGTTCAACCATACATACTTAAATATTTAATAAATCTTTGAATTTTTTTTAATTTAAATACTTATTTTTTTATGTTTTCAAAATTTCACTCATATGGATATTTCTTGTAAATAATTTTTAGTAATATGGAAGGTGTGAAACGAGCGTCGGCAGCGTACATGGCTATACATCGCCGTCGAAGTAGCGGCATTACCTTGTTTGTGGGTAATCTTTCAGATGGTATTCATTGGGCGGGTTTGCGATTAGCTTTTGATAGCTGCGCTCGGGTCTTGGATGCTTTCATTCCTCGGAAGAAGGGAAGAGATGGTCGTAGGTTTGGGTTTGTACGGATGTGTAATGTGGGGGATGCCCAGAGGGCTGTAGAAAAATTCCATGGAACGTGGCTTTGTGGGGCGCAAATATCTGTTGCATTCGCGAGGTCGCCTGGGGTGATTCGGGATGCGTCGGTGAAGAATTCACAGGGTGCTGTGATGGATAGAGTGGAATGGGATAGAGGGCGATCACTGGTTCGACGCTATCGTAAGCATAGTAATAATCATGTCAGGAAATCGGGGTCAATTGGTAAGGCTTTCGAGACATCTCATGCTCCTAAAGATCCTAGAAGGGAGAGTGATGAGAATACCCCGTCCTTGAGCATTGAGGGTGTCTTTGATGAGGATGCAATGACCGTTCTCGAGCAGAGTGTGATTGGCTGGTGCGTTCGTTATCTTTTCCTAAGCTTGTTGGCGGAGGATCTACAATTGGCTGGTTTTAGAAACTTCAAGTTGATGTGCGTTTCCGGTCTTATGATTTTGATCTTGTTCGAAGGAGCAGAGTCGCGGTGAGAATTCCTTAAGGACGTGATTATGCTGAGAGAGTGGTTTGATAGGGTTGAGGCTTGGAATGCGGAATCAACTAGTATTCATAGCTGGCGTGTTTAGGTGTCGATCTACAGATTGACTTTACATTTGTTGTGTTATGCTACCTTTAAACAGATTGCGAGCTTGTGGGGTTGTTTCGTTGATATCGATGCAAAAACATCTCAGCCTAAATGTTTTGAGAGGGCTAACGTCTTTCTTACTACGAGGTTTTTAAAAAAGATTGATGATTTTGTTTCTATTATGGTGCAGGGCAATTCATATTGCATTCGTGTTACGGAGGTGGAGCCTTTATTTCAACTCAGCTTTTAAGTGGAAAGCGCATCTGATTCTTCATAAAAGAGTTCAGAGAATAATTTCCAATTTCCTAATCTGGTAGGTGCATGAGATTTTTGGAGGTGGTAGTGAGACTGAAAAGTCTCCAGCGTGTGAAGTGGAGGATAGGAGTCTGCCTGCTGGCAAGGGTAATGTTGAGGCTTGCTAGCAGCATCTTGAAGGGGAGAGGTTTGTTCTATGGGACGCTACCCCAATTAAGGATGTTGTACACATTGTGGCTGGTTCCGGGGGGAGCCTGGTTAAAGACATGGATGAGGCTTGTTTGGGAGTTTTGCGGGGGGGGGGGGGGCTGAGGCTGTAGAGATTGACTCGACGAGGTCTTTTAATGGTGATGTACTTGGCTGCTCCTTACAAGGTGCAATTGTAGAGTCCACCTTGGACTCAAATTCTACGTTGGTAAAGGTTTTTGTTCAACAGGGTAATGATATCCAGCGGAATGGTGAGTTTGGTTGTGCGTTCCAACCATTGGCGATAAGTGTTTTTCCTTCTACTGAAGTTCCCAAGACTATCACCATGAAAGGCAGGGGAAGGCCGCGGAAGAATCAGTGTTTGTAATCGGCTCCTGATGCTATTGTCGTGTCCATGCCTAACCAACAACAATCTTTGCTATAAAAGGTTGCGGCGACATTGCAATTAAGCAAGCTAATTGGGGTGCAAACTTTAGGACGTGAGGAGGATATTTTTCGTTATATTAGTCGATTTATTTTGGCTAACGGCGTGGGTTCTGTCAATGAGAATTATTTTGTGGAACATTTGGGGGTTGAGCCGTTTAGCTAAACGAAGACATGTTCATGATTTGTTTCGGCTGCATAAGATTGACATGGCTTTGGTGTAGGAATCAAAATTGGAGAAGGTCCCAGCTGTTGTTGTGAATAGCATTTGGCCTTCTGACTCATTTGACTTTCGTTTTCCCCCATCTATTGGGGCATCGGGTGGTGTCATGGCTATTTGGGATCCATCGTGCTTTGCTTTGGAATGAGTGAAGGTGTTTCGTTATTTTGTGCTACTGCAAGGGAGGTGGGTTCAGGATGGGTTACTTTGTTGCATTGCTTCTATTTATGCTCCTTGTGAGGAGACAAAGAGAACTACTCTTTGGCCTGAATTATCGACGCGTATTGACAGCTTTGTTGGAGCTTGGTGCCTTGTTGGTGACTTTAACTCTGTTTGTTAGATTTCTGAGCGTAGTGGATACCGTACCATATCACATGGGATGGAGAAATTTTCTTTGTTCATCGATAATATGGGGTTGGTGGACTTGCCGCTTTGTTGGAAGCATTTTACTTGGTTTGGACCTGACTCTCGTTGTAGTAGGATAGACCAGTTCCTAGTCTTTAGTTCTTGGGTGGAGAATTTTACTCATTTGCAGCAATTAGTGTTACCCCATGGTGTGTCTGATCATACTCTATTGTTGTTATGTTGTGATAATAGGGATTAGGGTCCGAGACCGTTTAAGTTCCTAAATTGTTCTATGGATAAAAGAGGTAATGTTAATCGTATCGCTCATGAATGGAGGCGTCTATCGAATCTTGGTGTTGGCTATAATAATATGGTTGTTAAGTTGAAACAATTGAAGCTTTTTCTGCGTGAGTGGAATATGACTGAGTTTGGGGATGTGGATGCGCTAATTGAGTCGATACATAGTAATATAAATGGTGTAGACGAGAAGGTAGAGAGGGGAGATGTTTCCGATGGCAGGATAGAGAGGCGTAGGATGTGGTTTAAAGAGCTGTGGAGGCTGATTACACAGAAGGAGTCTCTTTGGCGCTAAAAATCATGGGCGACGTGGCTTCGTTTGGGGATAGGAGCACGACTTATTTCCATAGAACTGCTAAGTTGAGGGCTGTCTATAATAGGATTGAAGGGCTGCAAGTTGATGGCTCTTGGGTTTCTGAACCCGCGCAGCTACGTGGGGTGATATATCGTGAGTTCAGTTGCCATTTTTCTAAGGATTTGCGTGAGGGAGTGTGGACGATCCATGGTGCGTTTAAGCTGGTTGGTGAGAATGTTTTTTAAAAGTTTAACTGCGCCATTTACTTTGGAGAAGATTCGAGCCATTATCTAGAGCAGTGGTGGCTCTAGGACCATATGGATTTAATCTCAAATTTTATAAGTGAGGTTGGGAATTTGTTTAGGATGACGTTTTTCACTTTATGCAGTCGTTTCATGTGTCCGGGAAATTGCCTACGGGTTGTTAACTCGTCCTTCTTAGTTCTTATTACGAAGACTGACTCGCCACTGACGATTAGTGAATTTCGGCCAACTAGGTTGATCAATTCTCTATACAATATTCTTGCCAAGACTTTAGCACGAAGGTTTCAGCGGGTTTTGGGCAATTTAATTAGTGATACACAAATGGCATTTGTCAAGGGCCGACAGATAGCGAATGAGGTTTTGTTGGCAAACGAAGTCATCCATTCTCTACGAGATCGTAGGGAATCGTCGGGTGGTTTTGTTTTGAAGTTGGATTTTGCGAAAACGTATGATTGTATTCGTTGGTAGTTCTTGGATGATATGTTATTTCGTATGGGATTTAATTCTACTTGGCGGAGTTGGGTGTGGGAATGCGTAAGTTCAGCTCGTTTGTCAGTCTTAATCAAAGATTGTGCTACTAGAGAGTTTAGCATGGGGCGTGGCATTCAAAAATGATGCCCTTTATCCTATCTATTGTTTGTTGTTGTTGCTGAAGCACTACATCAGCTAATGGTGTCGGCAAACGAGGCTGGTATTATTAGTGGAGTGATAGTTGCCGAAGCACTACATCAGTTTAACATAGAGTGACAGTTATCGGTGATACTATTTTGTTCTTTGAGGGGAGTGTTTGTTGAGTGTGCAAAAGTTCTATATTTTACCCCCTATTTAACCCATATTTCTGCTGCATTCAAGCATAATTCATTGCATTTGGGTAAAATATTGCATATACATCACAATTAGATAAAATAACACAATTGCTACTGATTTTGGCTACTTTTGCAGGTATCTGCTGCGGCAGACACATGACAGCGAAGGAGCAGAGATGGAACACATGACTGGAGTCAAGAAGGAAGATGTTGTCGTGACCGCTGTCGTGGCAGCCATGACGACAGCAGTGGTGAAGGGAAAAGTGAAGTGGAGCTCGACAGATAGAGGAATTCAAACCGGTATGTCGTAGACCATTCCTATATTTTTCTGAGCCCTAGAACAGAATGAAGGCCAAGCCCAAAGTTCAAGGAAGAAACCCAAAGCAAGAAAAGATGACGAATTAAAGGCATCTACTCAGAAGATTTAATCTTAAATAGAGTTGTACTTTAGTTTGAACTTGTATTCTTACCTTATTAGAAAACTTGAACCCAAGGCCTATATAAAGGCATGTAATTCGACCTAGGGAAGGATATCTCATCTCTAACCGTCTTCCCCAAAACCCTTGTCATTTTCCCCCTTCTCATCATATTCTAAACCTCCCCTAGGGCTAAGGGTTGATTATGTAAAGTAGTTGCAAGGATTGTACTGTTTTAGGAATTTTCTGTTCAATGAAATAAAACTTCAAGTTTGCTTATTCTGGTTTCAACATCTTGCAAGAGTATCGGGAGAGCATTGTGAGATTATCTATTTACTTAATATCGGGAGAGTTAAGTATACAAAAGGAATAAGTGTGAGTTTTCCAGTTTATGGTTGAACTATCTCGGACCTAGGGATAGGACGAGGTTAAGTGGGTAAGGAAGAATTCAACAACACCGGTGTTCACCCAAGACGTGTTCATCGACAGACTTGGACCTAGGGATAGGACAAGTCACAGCAGGGATTCTTGCCAAGCTTGAAGTACAAAGTTGTGTGATCACTGCCGCGACAACAACAGACTTCTGCCGCGACAGGTGCTGCCGCGACAGGGACGACGACAGAACATGAATTTCTTTTCAGTGCAACGCCTGCAATACCAAGCAAATCAATACCGGCATATCTCTTAACCCTGAATCTTTATTCTTTTATATTCATCATCCTCCAATATTATTTTCCAAACAATCTAAATTCTTTTATTTCTCTCTTGTGCAGCAATTCGAGGATAAAGCTATTTCCAGTCCCTGTGGATTCGACATCTGATACTTCGAGTATCATTTTACTACTTGCGTCGTGTACACTTGCACTACATTGCGATAGGACTTTTGACACACAACAGTGTTGATATGACAATTAATGTTCATAGTATACTACATTGCTTTCAGGTGTATTCAGGTTTTAGTATCAATTTTCACAAGCCTTCTTTATTTGCTTTTGGTTGTACGGATGAGGTTGTTGCACAAGCAGCTTCAGTGTTATGTTACCAAAGTGGCTCGCTACCTTTTACTTTATATGGGTTTACCATTGGGAATTAATTCGAGAAGCAAGGAAATATGGGATCCGGTGATTGCTCGTTTTCGTTTGAAGTTGGTCGGTTGGAAGAAATCTTCTTTATCTTTTGCAGCTCATGTTACCTTGGTTAACTCCGTACTGTCACCATTGCACGTGTATTATATGGGTATCTTTGTGGTTCTGAAGGGTGTTATAGCTGCTATCAAGAAAATTCGTCGGGCTTTTCTTTGGGTGGGTGTTGCATTACAGTCGGGTGAGCTGGGATGTTGTCTGTCAGCCTCAGAGTTGTAAGGGTTTAGGTGTGGCTAATTTATGAGCTCGCAATGTGCTCTACTCTCCAAGTGGGTAAGGCGATATGCGCAGGACCCATCTTCATTATGGCGTGATGTGATTGTTGCTAAGTACGGTGAAAATGATCAGTGTTAGCACTTTAATTTGGCTTATCGGGCTTCAATGTCCACAATTTGGCAACAAATTGTTTCTACGTCTTTGAGTGAGGAGGTGGAGTCGTTTATGGGGCAACGCAACTTCTTGTGGAAGGTCGGTTGTGGTGACAGTGTGCTCTTTTGGCTAGACCCTTAGGGCGACGCGCAACCGTTGAAGGATTTGTTTTCGCAGTTGTATTCTATTGTTACTAATGAGTTAGCATTGGTGTCTGAGTATGCTTTGGAGGGTTCGTTTGATCATGAGCATTGGCGTAGGTACTTTTGCCGCTGTCTTTGGGTATTTGAGGTGCGGTAATTGGTGGAGCTGCAGCTTTCCTTGGCTTCTATGCTGCTTTGGGTTGGGGTTAAGGATTCTCTTGTTTAGACACCGGATAAGAATGGCTTGTTTTCTGTACGCACTCTCACCAATTTGATTTTATTTGATATAGTGGGTGATTCAACGTTAGAGGAATGTTTCGCTTGGAAGGTGTTGGTGTCGCCGAAGATTCAGGCATTCCTTTGGTTTGTGTTGTGAGGCATTTGCCTACTTTTTATTTCTTAAGGTATCGTGGTATCCCCTTGGTAGAGTTGCAAGGTTTGTGTGTGTGGTGTAATTTGGTTGAAGAGGATGATGATCATCTGTTATATTCTTGCGAGCTGATTAAAGGTTTGTGGCACTGGTTTTTGCACTGGTGGGGGATCGTTTTGGCTCTGGCAAGATGCTTGGCTGACTTTTTATCTTATGATTGCTTGTGCTCGCTATTTGGGGTTCATCGGTAGTGGTGGTTCACTAGCTTGGCGGCTTTGCTATGGTCTATTTGGTTGGCAAGGAATGAGTTTATTTTTAATAAGAAGCGTTTGCCTTTGGATGAGTTATGCTTCTTGATTAAGCTTCACTCCTTTTGTTGGATCAATGCGTCGAAGGAGGGTTTGTGATATGAACCCGGTAATGTGACCCAAGTCATATAGATGTGCCCGATCGTGATTCTAGTAAGAAATATTCGTTGCTACGCTTTGAACTCTAAGATATCATAAAACATACATGTGAGATGAATAGCAATATAATAAAAATTAATGAAGAAAGGAATTGGATAGGTAATTTGGATAGTTTGGTGGCTAAGGATGGAGGATGATAATCGTGGAAAGGTGTAAATGAAAGAAGGAGTGATGGGAGATGCTAAAGGCGGCGTGGATTTGTATGGTTGCAAGGATAGCAAATTGTGACCCGCTAGCTATAACGAGCTAGGAACCAGCAATATACTTTGATGGAGTCGAGGTGGAGGAGTGTGGAACGTGACCCACAAGCTATAAGAGAGCTTGGAACCAACGCTATAGTAAAATGAAATGGATAGAAGACTACAAGTACAACTTGAAGCCGATAGAGTTCTCGCAAGAACAAGATGAAAGCAATCTTTTAAAGGTTTATATTCTCCAAAAAAAATCCTTACAAATGAACCTAAGGTGCCTATTTATAGTGTGGCTAGGCACCATATGAAAAGTCACACAAAAGAGAGATTAATGCTCATCTAAATGCTATTGAATACAAATAAATGAAATGTTTCTTTCTTATCCTTTTGATGGATGAATTTTGCTTCAAATTGAGATGAATTTAGCCTTAAATTCGTCCAAAAGGAGTGGTGGCTCTTGGGCTGCTTCATTTTGCTTGCAAATGGATAAAAAGGAATGAATGTGGACATAGGATGAATGTAGACATCTCACACGTCCAAATCAGCTTGTCTCTTTGAATTCTTTACTAGTTTTATCACTTAATTTGATGATTGAATGACATTAAACCAACCTTCATTGCTTGCTCATTTGTAGAATATGATCAACCTTCAAAAGATGATAAATAAAGGCCTTGAATGCATAGTTTGAATGTTAATTAATGCATGTCCCTTCTCTTAAACGTGAATGGCCTTCATTGGTTCATAATTTCAACCTTGAATAGGTGAATTATGAAGCTTAAATGCGTTGTTACTCTAAGAAGATGAACAGCCTTGAAAAGATGAAAAGAATTCAGCCTTGAATTGCCTTGTTTGTCTGAGTAATGATGGTTGTTGCGTGTAAAATAGTCTATCGCAATGTAGTGCAAGTGTACACGTCGCAAGTAATAAAGTGATACGGAGTATCGGATATCGTCTCCACAGGGACTGGAAATATCTCTATCCTTAGATTGTTGCACAAGAAAGAAAATAAGTTTAATAGAATGTTTGGAGTAATCTTGAGAAATAACTAAAGTAATAGGTAAAGAAATCAGATTGAGAAAACATGCTGGAATTGATTTGCTCAGTAGTGTAGGTGTTGCACTGTTCAGAAGGCTTTTCGTTGTGTCTGTCGTCGTGCCTGTCGCGGCAGAGGTCTGTTGATGTCGCGGCAGCGATCAACAACTCTATACTTCAAGTTTGGTAAGAATCCCTGGAGTGACTTGTCCTATCCCTAGGTCCAAGTCTGTCGATGAACACGTCTTGGATGATACCTCCCGACGTGAATCAAAGGATGAACATCGATGTTTGTGAATTCTTTATTAGCCACTGAACCTCGTCCTATCCCTAGGTCCGAGATAGTTCAACCATAAATTGGAGAACCTGTACTCACTCCTTTCATATACTTAACTCTCCCGATATTAAGTAAATGGATAATCTTACAATGCTCTCCCGATACTCTTGCAAGATGTTGAAACCAGAATGAATAAACTTGAAGTTTTATTGATTTGAACAGAATAATGCCTAAGCAACAGTACAATCCTTACAAATACTTTACAAGATCAGCCCTTAGCCTAGGGAAAGGTTTAGAACATGGTGAAGAAAGAGAAACGACTAGAATTTTGGGGGAAGACGGCTAGGAGCTGGATATCCTTCTCTAGGTCGAATTACATGCCTTTATATAGGCCTTGGGTCCAAGTTTTCTAATATGGCAAGAATAAACTTGAAGTTTTATTGATTTGAACAGAATAATGCCTAAGCAACAGTACAATCCTTACAAATACTTTACAAGATCAGCCCTTAGCCTAGGGAAAGGTTTAGAACATGGTGAAGAAAGAGAAACGACTAGAATTTTGGGGGAAGACGGCTAGGAGCTGGATATCCTTCTCTAGGTCGAATTACATGCCTTTATATAGGCCTTGGGTCCAAGTTTTCTAATATGGCAAGAATACAAGTTTAAATTAAAGTAAAAATCTATTAGAGACTAAATCTTCTGAGTAGATGTCTTTAATTCGTCCTCTTTTCTTGCTTTGACTTTATACCTCAAACTTTGGACCCAGCCTTCCTTCTGTTTCAGGGCTCAAAAAAATATGGGAGTAGTCCACGACAGACTGGCTTAAAATCCTCTATCTATCGAGTTCCATTTTGCTTTTCCACCTCAATGCCTCTACTGTCGTCATCGCTGCCACGGCAGATGTCACGACAGGTAGTATTCTCCATCCTTCCGCTCCAGCTCTGCAACTTGCCTCTGTTCCCTTGCTGCCCTGGATGCTGCCGCGGCAGATACCTCCAAAAAGTAACCGAAATTAGCAGCATCTGTGCAGTTTTATCTAATTGTGATGTGAATGCAACAATCTATCCTAAAATGCAACTAATCATGTTTGAGTGCAGCAAAAATATGGGTAGATGAGGGATAAAATATAGAACTTTTATTCACTCAACAATTGTCATCAATGACTTGTTTCCAAGCTGAAGTTGAAAAGTCTCTTCTTTAATCCACACGTCACATGAACCTCGACACACACAAAGGATTTATTCAAACTTAAAATAATAGATGCATGAAACAATTAAAGAGTTAGTTAATTGAGTGAACTAGTTAAATGAATGAACTAGTTTAATTAAAGAACTAACTTTATTGAATTTAACTAAATGCATGAATGAAGTAGTTTAATGAATGATTTAAGATACATAATTAAACTACTTCCCTAAATGAACTAAAACTATAAATGAAGTGCATGCTTTAATGACCAGCACACTTTATTAATGCAATGGAAGTTATAAAATACTTAAATTCTCATGCAAATGCATGCATGAGCAAGGTAAGGCATTCCTCCCTTATTATTTCTTCTTTCCCACGTTCATGGCTTGTTGTAAACAAGCTTTCCATGGCTGATTGAAACTCTTTGGCCCGTGCACGTGTAATGGGGACACTTGGGTACTCCTACGGGTCCTTGTTCTTGATGGTCATATCAGTATCTCCCTCTTTAAAGCGATTTTTCCCCAAATCGTCATCTACATCGAAAGGAGATAAATCAGCAACATTAAAGGTTGCACTAACATTAAACTCACCTGGGAGGTCTAGTTGATAAGCATTATCAATGATCCTCTTAACTACTTGAAATGGCCCATCTCCTCGAGGCATCAATTTAGATTTCCGTTGGGTTGGAAACCTTTCTTTTCTCATGTGCAACCACACCCAATCTCTCGGCTCAAAGACAACTCTCCTTCGACCCTTGTTTGCTTGCTGCTCATATTGCTTGGTTCTCTTTTCAATATTATCCCGCACTTGTTGATGAAGTTTCTTAACAAATTCAGCTTTGTTAAGTCCATCTCTATTCACAATTTGATCAGCGGGTAATGGCAATAAATCCATCGTAGTTAATGGATTGAACTCATACACAACTTCAAAATGAGTGTGTCCCGAGGTGGTATGGACTAATCGGTTATATACGAACTCCACATGTGGTAAACATTCTTCCCATGTCTTTAGATTCTTCTTAATAATGCTCCTAATCAACGTGGAGAGTACTCGATTCACCACTTCGGTTTGGCCATCCGTTTGAGGGTGACAAGTGGTGGAAAATAGCAGCTTAGTTCCAATCTTACTCTATAGGGCTCTCCAGAAGTGGCTTAAGAACTTCACGTCTTGATCAAAAACGATAGTTCTTGGCACACCATGTAATCTCAAGACTTCCCTGAAAAACAAGTTAGCAATATGTAAGGCATCATTAGTCTTGTTGCAAGGAATAAAATGAGCCATTTTAAAAAATCTATCCACTACTACAAGTTGGAGTCTTTGTTATTCTTTGTGTGTGGAAGCCCTAGCACAAAATCCATTGAAATGTTCGTCCATGATGCTTCAGGAATAGGTAGTGGCGTGTAGAGTCCATGTGGCATGGCTTTAGACCTAGCCTTCTTGCAAGTGATGCAACGTTTACATAACCTCTCTACATCTCGTCTTATCTTTGGCCAATATAAATGCTCTTGAAGTATGGCCAAAGTCTTTGCTATTCCGAAATGTCCCATTAAGTCTCCTCCATGGGCTTCTTTGATAAGTAATTCACGTGTGGAACCTTGTGGAATACAAAGTCTTCCTTCCTTGAATAGGAACCCATTGTCCCTATAATAGTTTTCAAACGTTCCTTTCTCACAATCTTTATAAATTTTTCCGAAATCAGAATCAGATTCGTATAAATCCTTAATGAAAACAAAACCCAGCAACTTAGATTCTAAGGTGTTTAGAAGAGCGTACCTCCGAGACAATGCATCGGCAACTATATTCTCCTTACCTTTATTATATTTGATCATATAGGGAAAAGTTTCAAGAAACTCCACCTATTTGGCATGTTGTTTGTTGAGTTTATGTTGCCCCCGAATGTGCTTCAACGCCTCATGATCGGTGTGAATAATGAACTCCTTAGGCCATAGATAGTGTTGCCATGTTTCCATTGCGCGAACAAGGGCATACATCTTCTTATCATATGTTGGATAATTCAACGTAACTCCACTTAATTTCTCACTAAAATATGCTATAGGACGTCCACCTTGAGATAATACCGCTCCAATTCCCATACCTGATGCATCACATTCAATTTCAAACGTTTTGTTAAAATCAGGTAAGGTAAGCAAAGGGGCATGAATTAAACATTCTTTAATCTCATTAAAATATTTCTCTTGGTCTCCCCCCAGAAAAAGTTAGCATTCTTCTTGATGACACTAGTTAAAGGGGCGGCAATGGTGCTGAAGTTTGGCACAAATCTCCGGTAAAAGCTTGCAAGTCCATGGAAACTCCTAACTTGGGAAATGCTTGCTGGTCGTGGCCATTCTTCAATGGCTTTAACCTTCTCTTTGTCAACCTCTAAGCCTTTAGAACTGACAACAAAACCAAGAAAGACAACTATGTCAGTACAAAATGTACACTTGTCTAAATTAGCATATAACTTCTCCTTTCTTAAAACCAACAAAACTGACCTCAAGTGTTGAACATGTTCTTCCAATGATTTACTATAGATTAAGATGTCATCAAAATAAACCACACAAAATTTACCCAAAAACGGTCTAAGAACATCATGGTTCATTAACCTCATGAAAGTACTTGGTGCATTAGTTAAGCCAAAAGGCATAACCAACCATTCATAGAGTCCTTGCTTTGTTTTAAATGTTGTTTTCCATTCATCACCTTCTCGCATCCTTATTTGGTGATAACCACTCTTAAGATCAATCTTAGAGAAAAGGTTAGAACCACTAAGCTCATCTAACATATCATCTAAACGGGGAATAGGGTGACGATAGTTTACAGTAATTTTGTTTACCGCTTGGCAATCTACACACATGCACCAAGTTCCATCCTTCTTTGGCACAAGTAATACCAAAACGGCACATGGGCTAAGGCTCTCCCTCACGTAACCTTTGGCCATTAGTTCGGCCACTTGCCTTTGCAACTCCTTGGTTTCCTCGGGATTGCTTCGGTAAGCTGGATGGTTAGGAATGAGGACACCAGGAATGAACTCTATTTGATGTTCAATGCCTCGGATTGGTGGAGAGCCCACTTGGTATCTCTTCTGGAAATAATTCGTCAAATTCCTGCAACAAAGACACAATAGAAGAAGGCAAAGTGTGATCAAGTTGGTTAGTGTTCAATAAACTTTCCTTGTACACAAGTACAAGTAATTCCTTTCCCGACAGCAAACACTTTCTCAACTCTCTTTCTTTGGTAAATACACTCATTTTCGCACCCTCACTTTGCTCACTCTCACTTTCTTTTACCTCCATTTTTATTCTCTCTCTTTGGCTCTTTCAATACTTTCTCTCAAATGTATTTGGTCTTTGTGAATTTGTTTTGGAAAAAGAGGGGCTAAGGTAATCTTTCTTGCTCCATGGGTGAGTGTATACCGATTGGTATATCCATCATGTATGACTCGTTTATTGAATTGTCATGGCCTCCCAAGTAGTAAATGGCCAGCGTGCATCGAAACAACATCGCAAAGAACTTCATCCTTATACTTTCCAATGGAGAAAGCAACAAGAACTTGCTTGGTAACCTTGAGTTCACCTCCGTCATTAAGCCACTGCAGCTTGTAGGGATGTGGATGCTTTGTGGTTGCTAATCCAAGTTTTTCTACCATAAGAGTACTAACAACATTAGTACAACTACCTCCATCAATAATGACAAAGCATACCTTTCCATTAACATGGCAGCGAGTATGAAAGATATTCTTGCGTTGCTTATTCCCTTCATTCGCTTGCACACTTAGGCTTATTTTGACAATAAGGGCCTCTCCTTCTGATGCATACTCTATATCATCATCTTCATCTTCTTGTATGGCAACAACTTCATCTTCCTCCTCTTGTTCCGATTCAACCTCTCCATCATCACGAAGAAGCATGGTGTTGCAATTTGGGCATTGGCTTGCAATATGCCCTCTTCCCAAGCACTTGAAGCATTGTATATCTTGAGATCGGTTTGGAACATTCAGAGCCTTACCTTTGCTAGTTTCGGCAATGGCCTTGCTTCCTTTGGGTGGTGCGCCTCTTTCATTGGGTGGTATTGGAGGACTCCGTTTGTAAGAACTTTGCCACCATCTTGATGATGTCCCCTATAGGTTCGTGTGGAACCTTTCCGTTTAAGTTGCTTTTCCACTTTTATGGCCATATGCACCATATCTTCGATCTCCACATAATGTTGCAACTCAACGATGATCGCAATATTAGGGTTAAGGCCGGATAGAAATCTTGCCATGGTGGCTTCTCGATCCTCATCAATGTTAGCTCGGATCATGACTACTTCCATCTCTTTAAAGTAGTCTTCAACACTACGGTTGCCTTGGGTGAGATTTTGAAGCTTGTTGAACAACTCCCTATGATAGTGAGTTGGAAAGAACCTCCTACGCATAACGGCCTTCATCTCATTCCAAGTAGAAATAGGATGTTCGCCATTGCGTCTCCTGCTAGATGTCAACTGATCCCACCATATTAGTGCATAATCTGTAAATTCAATGGCTGCAAGTTTTACCTTCTTAAGCTCAGAGTAGTTGTGGCACTCAAAGATGTGCTCAACTTTTTTCCCATACAAGATAGGCTTCAGGATCCGTTCTTCCTTGGAAAGGAGGAATGGTTATTTTGATGTTGCTAAGATTATCATCAACTCTTGACCGAGCTCTTTGGTACCTAGGTTCTTAACGCCTCAAACTTTGCTGGGAGGCTCGCTCGTCTATGAGTTCTTCGTCCACCTCTCCCTCGTACTCTTCCTCGTGGTCTGAATTATCCTTCGTTGAGATCTTTCCTACAAATGATCTAATCGTTCTTGCATCGGCCCCAACCTTTGTTACAACAACCTGTCCATCTCTCGGATAACATCTTGAAGATTGGAGTTAGTTGCATCTACGTTAACATTATTACTTCCTCTAAAGGAGTTTCTCACGGAATTTTGAGACATTATTAGTAAAAAAATAAAAAACAATTAAAACCTCACAAACACAAAACCTCACCTATTCCACTCCAAGAAAATGCACTCACACTCGTGTTTCACTCGGGATGGCTTTCACCCTTGATGTGCACTCTTGCCTTTTTCCACTCTTGCTCTCAATCAAGTCCTTTTAAGAACTTCCTCAAGGCTTGCAAATGACTTGTAGAATTCGGCTGAAAAAACAAAACTTGGTGAAAAGAATTTGGAAGGTAGGATAAGAAAAGTGGCAACAACAAAAAGGTAAATTGTGAGACTTGGTAAAGATGACAAATAGTAGCAAAAGAAAAATGATGTAAGATTTTTTTTAAAGAAGAATAGAGAATACGATGCTCCCTCCCTCTTTAACTTTATCTAAAAAAAAATCGAATTTTTTTTCTCTTTTTTTCAGAAGAGAGACAGCGGCTATCTTACTGAATCAACATTGCTCTGATACCAATTGATATGAACCCGGTAATGTGACCCGAGTTATATAGATGTGCCCGATCGTGATTCTAGTAAGAAATATTTGTTGCTACGCTTTGAACTCTAAGATATCATAAAACATACATGTGAGATGAATAGCAATATAATAAAAATTAATGAAGAAAAGAATTGGATAGGTAATTTGGATAGTTTGGTGGCTAAGGATGGAGAATGATAATCGTGGAAAGGTGTAAATGAAAGAAGGAGTGATGGGAGATGCTAAAGGCGGCGTGGATTTGTATGGTTGCAAGGATAGCGAATTGTGTGGAACGTGACCCACAAAAAAAGTAAAATGAACCTAATTTGGATAGCTATAACGAGCTAGGAACCAGCAATATACTTTGATGGAGTCGAGGTGGAGGAGTGTGGAACGTGACCCACAAGCTATAAGAGAGCTTGGAACCAACGCTATAGTAAAATGAAATTAATAGAAGACTACAAGTACAACTTGAAGCCGATAGAGTTCTCGCAAGAACAAGATGAAAGCAATCTTTCAAAGGTTTATATTCTCCAAAAAAAGTCCTTACAAATGAACCTAAGGTGCCTATTTATAGTGTGGCTAGGCACCATATGAAAAGTCACACAAAAGAGAGATGAATGTTCATCTAAATGCTATTGAATACAAATAAATAAAATGTTTCTTTCTTATCCTTTTGATGGATGAATTTTGCTTCAAATTGAGATGAATTTAGCCTTAATTTCGTACAAAAGGAGTGGTGACTCTTGGGCTGCTTCATTTTGCTTGCAAATGGATAAAAAGGAATGAATGTGGACATAGGATGAATGTAGACATCTCACACGTCCAAATCAGCTTGTCTCTTTGAATTCCTTGCTGGTTTTATCACTTAATTTGATGATTAAATGACATTAAACCAGCCTTCATTGCTTGCTCATTTGTAGAATATGATCAACCTTCAAAAGATGATAAATAAAGGCCTTGAATGCATAGTTTGAATGCTGATTATTGCATCTCCCTTCTCTTCAACGTGAATGACCTTTATTGGTTCATAATTTCAACCTTGAATAGGTGAATTATGAAGCTTAAATGTGTTGTTACTCTAAGAAGGTGAACAACCTTGAAAAGATGAAAAGAATTCAGCTTGAATTGCCTTCAATTGCCTTGTTTGCCTGAGTAAAGATGGTCATCAATGATTTGTTTCCAAGCTGAAGTTGAAAAGTCTCTTCTTTAATCCACACGTCACATGAACCTAGACACACACAAAGTATTTATTCAAACTTAAAATAATAGATGCATGAAACAATTAAAGAGTTAGTTAATTGAGTGAACTAGTTAAATGAATGAACTAGTTTAATTAAAGAACCAACTTTATTGAATTTAACTAAATGCATGAATGAAATAGTTTAATGAATGATTTAAGATACATAATTAAACTACTTCCCTAAATGAACTAAAACTATAAATGAATTACATGCTTTAATGACCAGCACACTTTATTAATGCAATGGAAGTTATGAAATACTTAAATTCTCATGCAAATGCATGCATGAGCAAGGTAAGGCATTCCTCCCTTATTATTTCTTCTTTCCCACGTTCATGGCTTGTTGTAAACAAGTTTTTCATGGCTGCTTGAAACTCCTTGGCCCGTGCACGTGTAATGGGGCCACTTGGGTACTCCTCCGGGTCCTTGTTCTTGATGGTCATATCAGTTTGCATGTGAATGAAGTAGTGTGGTGGCGTTGTCCGAGTGAGTGTCATGGAGTGTTCCGGCAGCGTGCTAATCGTGGGGGTGTTTGTTGGGTTGCACCGTCGTCTGGTGTGTTCAAGTTTAATGTTGATGGCTCCGCACGAGGTAATTCGAAACCCTCAGGTTTCGGTGGTGTCTTGCGGGATGATACGAGGCGAATCCTTGCGTTATTTTCTGGTATGTTGGGTGTCTTTGACTCTAACGTGACTGAAATTCGAGCGATTGAATTTGCTTTGACTATGCTGGTTGCCTCGCCTTAGGTGGATAGTGTTGTGATTGTTGAATCAGATTTGCGAATCGCCATCGATTGGGTTTTGCATGCTCAAATGCGTCTGTGGCGTCTTTGGGATCTCTTTGTGTCAATTGTTTCGTTATGTGCGTTGATGCCAAAGATTTGTTTCCACCATATTTTTTGCGAAGCTAACTCGCTTGCGGATGCATTGGCCATAAAGGGTGTGGATTGCTCGACCGTGTTTCATGCTTGTTTATGAGTTTGTTGCACTGTGTTTTTGCACGTTTGCCAGGATGAAGACTGTGTTGTGTGGTTTTCCCTTGGTGGGTGGTTCGTGTTGTGGGTGCTGTGACTCCAGGGGGTTGCTTTGCTTTTTGTTTCATTTTGGGATTGGTCCTTAGCTTTGTTTGCTAGTTTTTTGTTGCATTTCTTGTTTGGTGTGTGATCGTTTTTTCTCTTTGCTTTGGATACTTTTTGTTCCTCTACTTAGGTCTTAGAGAGGTTTTTAACAAGGCCCAAACTTGGCTCCCGTTAGGATTTGTCGAGTAAAAAAATACTTATTTTTTTATAGGGGAAAAAGGCTATTAGACTAAAATTTATCAAGTATTTAAAATTTTTAACAGGGACCTGACCCCTTTGGACCCAAGGGAAGCTTCGTCTTTTATGTTCATTCGAGGAGACTCAGATTCGACCGTTCGAGCAACTTTGACTGCAAGGTTTGTTACCAAAAGGTTTAAAAAATATAAACATGTACTAATTCTATCTTGTAAATCACTGTAAGACAATTAAAAAATATAATGGATTCAAATATTTGAACTCACTATTCATATCCTTTATTGTTTTGTAAATAATGGATTTAGATTCGGATATTCGAATATGTTATTCATTTCACTTTTCAAACTTTTAATTTTCTTTTTTTACTTGTTAAATCATATTTAGGCTGTAATAACAAAATTTAGTATAAATAATAAATAATTTTAAGTTTTAAAATAATTTTGGCTTAATTAAAAATAAGTACTCAAATTATACTTCTTTTTTATTTTAAGTGTTTAAAGTTTTTTTTTTTGATAAAAAAGGGTGCCTGCCATTTTCTACGTTATCATTTTAGGTGTATGATCGGTAACGACTGTTTAAAAAATTCGTTATCCAACCAATACTTGACATGTGGCACTAAATTTATTTTTTAATTTTTTAAAAAAGTTTAAAATTTTATTTTTTTTTAAATCTCGAAATTCTAAAATATCTACCAATCCCTAAACTCAAAATCCCAAATCATCACTATTGTCGTTGTTGAACCCGCCCTTCAGTCTCCGAACTCAGCTGACCATTTCTCCTAACGTGTCGTCATCGAAAATCGACGAACTACATGTCAGTCGAACATCGAACGACGAATGTGACATCGTCTTTTGGTTGGCACGTTGTTCGTCAATTTCTGGCGGCAACATGCTGGGAGATATGATTGGTTGGGTTCGACACTGAAGGAGTGGGCTCGATGGCGACAACTGACAACAATAGTGGTGATGATACGAGATTTTGGAATTTTAGAGATTTGAGGATTATTTTAAGAATTCTTTAGAATTTCATGAATTTTATTGAAAAATGTTTAAACTATTAAGTTGTTTTAAAAAAATAAATTTTTAAAAAAAACATGTCATATGTTAATTTTTAGTTGATTAACGAGGTTTTTTTTAATGTTAGTTAACTACCAGATATTTATAATTGACAAAATTAAACGTTGGACACATTTTTTTACTAAAAAAGACACCTAAAATTAAAAATATGTATAATTTGAGCACTTATTTATATATTATGCTAATAATTTTACAATTTTAAATTCATACATAATTATTTGATATACTAATAGTATATTTTTTCTAATATATATATATATATATTAACCTATCACCATATGTCTCTTTTTTATTTTAAATTTTTTTAAAGACACATCGAACTAAATTAAATTGATTTATATAAAATACCTCAAATAACAACCAATCAGATAATGGTACCAACATAACTCAATGAGTGATTCTAGTAGAAAAGAAGACGATGTTTATTTTAAGAGGTTTAAATTCAAATAATCTTATCTGCAAAGTGTGTACGTTATTAAAAAAATAAAAAATAATATATTATATGTGTTGTGATTACAGTGTTTGGAGGCTTTGACATAGGGCGTGGGGTGAGGAGGTTGGGTGGAAGGGGAGGAGGCATCATTGCGAAAGAGCAAAAAGCAAGCAATGCTACTCAGTAGGGAATAGGGATGGGCCACTATGTCTATCATGGCTAAAGAAAGTGTTACTGCTCACAACACACTCCCCATCTCTTCTCTCTCAACTCTTCTCCCCCCACAACTCCATGGCTAATCATTTGATTTTTATTCTTTTATATATATATATATATAATAAGACAAACAAAAAAGATTTTTTTAATGTATTACGATGAGTTCCTTTTCAACAGTTCTCCCCAAACCCTATTCTTGTTTTTCTTTTATTAGTAGTATAGTTGTATATATACCTTAAAACTTATTTAAGATTTTAAATTTTATATTAAGTTTAAGTATATTGTATAAATATAATACTAACATTTTGGAAATAGTTTTTTTTATAATTACTCATCTAAACAATTTTTTAGTAATTTATAAGCGGAAAAAGAAAATAGTACGAGATCAACATAAAATAAAATAGGAAAATTCTACAACGCGCGACGAACACCGATGAACACCACTAATGATGAACACCGATGAACACCATTAAATTAATTAATAAAGATTTAAAATTTCAAGGACCCATCATATAATTAATAATTTTTTTAAAAAAATTAATTAAATTATTTTTATGTATATTAAAATTTTATTTTTTAATAAGGGTAAACTATATATTTAGTACCTCACCTATTTTCGTATTTCTATTGAACCCTCATTATTTAAATATTATTTCAATTTGACCCTATTCTTTATAAAAAATAATTTAACCCTTAACCCTCAACCTAAAACCCTAAACTATTAAACATTAAACATTAAACCCTTAAACTCTTAAACATATACCCTAAACCATATACTATTAAAAATAATTTCACCATCATCGATTCAATTCAATTCAATGAATTGTTGAATCTCCTAAAAAAATTAATTAAATTATTTTTTTATATATATCAAAATTAAACAAACTCGAATCTTTTAAAATTAACACTATTATCTTATTTGAGATGAAGAGCTCATCACAGTTAATCATAATTAATTGTGATGAGTTGAGGGCAGTGATAGAGTCGGTGGTTCTGTGTATAAGAGTGCGAGATGTGCTGGTTTGGGAGCCGAACGTGTGTAGACAATTCTCAATTAAGGAATTGATGAATCTCATGAGCTCGTTTGGGATCCTGGAAGATGGCTGAGAGACATTTCAACTTTTCAAGTATGAAATTTGCTGGTTCCACCAAAAATTCAATGTTTTTATGGTTTGTAAAGATTTACCGACTTTATGTATGCTTCAGGCACGGGGAGTTGAATTAATTATAATTAATTGTGATGACATTTTCATCTCAAATAAGATGATAGTATTAATTTTAGGAGATTCGAGTTTAATTAATTTTGATATATATAAAAATAATTTAATTGAATTTTTTAGGAAAATTCAACAATTCATTGAACTGAATTGAATCGATAATGGTGAAATTACTTTTAATGGTATATGGTTTAGGGTATAGGTTTAAGAGTTTAAGGGTTTAGGGTTTAATAGTTTAGGGTTTTAGATTGAGGGTTAAGGGTTAAATTATTTTTTATAAAGAATATGGTCAAATTGAAATAATATTTAAATAATGAGGGTTCAATAGAAATACGAAAATAGGTGAGGTACTAAATATATAGTTTACCCTTATTAAAAATAAAATTTTAATATATATAACAAATAATTTAATTGAATTTTTAAAAAAATTATTAATTATATGATGGGTCCTTAAAATTTTAAATATTTATTAATTAATTTAATGGTCTTCATCGGTGTTCATCATTAGTAGTGTTCATCGGTGTTCGTCGCACGTGGTAGACTCATCCAATAAAATATGTATAAAAGACAAGATTTAACATGGTTCAATTTTTTTTATCTCTACGGATAAGAGAAATAAATAATTCACAATAAACGTAGAGATCACAAAGATTACAAATACATGATATCTCAAGTATCACATAACTCACTAAATATATCTTAAAACTTAGTATATCTCAAAACATTCTCCTTGCCTCCCTACAAAATTTATCTCCGCAACATAATTATAAAAATTGCAGATGTCACAAAACAAATTACATGTCTCTCATGATTTTAAAGGTAAATTTCTACTTTATATTTATAAAACCAGATATTTGATCACTAATAAATTTGATTCCATAAAACGTCTTACTTTATAATATTCAAACAGAATTTCAATTAATTGATTGATTGATGGCGATGATATTGATCATATCTTTCTAAAAGATTCAAAAAAATTGAAACCAACACCCGTTCTCATCCTTCAGAATTTAAACCATTAGTGTGAAAGTTTGTATAATTAAAAGTAACAAAAAACATCATCTATCAATCAATAACATGAAAAAGATTACCAACTTTTTAGATATAACACTCTTTCATGCAATCATATTTTCCCCACACTTTTTGTGATCATTTCATATTCTTCATTATATTTTTTTGTTATTTTAAATCGTTAGTTATGTTAAATTATTATAAATATATTCATATATTACTAGATTTCCTTGAATCGGGTATCTAAATTCCTAAATCTATCGAGAATGTTTCTTTGGTAGAATAGAGTTATGTTTTATATTACGATGGTAAATATCATGATTTGAACTCATACAAGGAGAGATGCATATGAACATCTTTAGTCGCTCGATCAATTAAAAAATTTATCTCTTGACAACGTAACAAAAAGAAAAGAAAAACAAATATCAAATAAATTATCGGGGTATTTTGATTTATCCGTTTAAATTTTTTGTGATAATATATTTTAGTCATAAATTATCGTTGCAAGTAAATACAAATTGATATACATTCGCTTCAATCGAGACCTGCAGGTGGAGGGGGAATAGTGCTTTAGATGGATTTCGCCAAGGCGTATTGTAAAATATATATGTTTGATTTTGATATAACAAAGTGTTTTAAGGATAAAATTGAAAACTTGAAAAAGGTTTTTAAGTCTCTCAAAAGATCTCAAATCAACAAGGCTTTAATCTAGTTTGAAAAACTCAAACTCCGAAATATTTTCTAAGTGTTCCAAGGCCAAACTATTGAAAAACGTCCAGGCGTATCGATACGCTTCTAGCCGTATCGATACCTTTTTTACAAATTTGGCTACGGGAGAAACGCGTTTCGATACGCCCCTTACTGTATCGAAACAGCGTATCGATACAGATTAAATCTGTTTGAATGGCGTACCGATACGGTGTCACCCGTATCGATACGGTTTTAATGGAATTTTAAATTCGAAAGCCTTTAATGATTTTGACCGTTGGTGTCAGTTGTTAGGTAACCGATTTTTAAAGTAATGGTTGTCCCGTACCGATACGCCCTTTGACGTATCGATACGGAAATTTCCAGTGAGCTTTGTGATAAAAATGGTATCGATACGGTCTTACCCGTATCGAAACGGTCCTTGTCCCGTACCGATACGCTTACACACGTATCGATACGCCCCTCTTGTTATTGTGCAACAGCTCTTTCTATTTTGAGACAAGTATCGATACGGTAAGTTGTAGAAGTGCATTTATGGTGGAAAGAGAGGGTCTCAACAGCTATAATCAATACCCTAACCACCCAAACGACTAGAATTAATGGAGAAGGTATAAAATGAAGCCATTTGAAGACTAGCAACAACTATTGCATCCAAAAGAAACATCCTTACAAAAATCCAAGCTCAAAATGCCTAATTTCTCAATCTTGTAAAAATCCCAAATTGTGTTGTGTTCAATTCTGATCTTGTATTCAATTTTGGGTTGAGTGATTGTATTTAAAGGGGCAAACTTGTATTGAGAGATATCTTTCTTGCCTTAATTTCTTCTTTGTATCCTTGTGAGGGTTTGGTCAAATTTTGGGTAGAAAATTTGACCGGTATTGTAAAGGTTACCTCCTAAGCCTTGAAAAGGGGAAGAGCAATTAGTGGATTGTTGGAAAATCCTTAGTGGTAGCTAAGGTAGTGGATGTAGAGTTCATTTGGAACTTGAACCACTCTAAAATTCCTTGTTCTTCATTTTTAGCTATTCTACTTTCTCCAACAAATTTTAAAAACTCAATTCACCCTCTCTTGGCTTTGATCAATCTATTGATCCACTCAATAATTGGTATCAGAGCCTACCTCTTTGAAGGATTAACAACCACAATAGGAGATTCTAGGAAGAGTGTGGTCAACTACAAAGCAAGCCATGACATCTACCTCCGGGTCAAGCATGTACGAGTCTCAATCGACCACAAAACTACCTTTCTTCAACGGTGATAAATACCCTTTTTGGAAGAACCAGATGCGTCTCTTCATTAAATCCAACGATTATCTAGTTTGGGATGCTATTGAAGATGGTCCCTCTATTCCGATGAAGAGAGACGACGAAGGAAGACTTGTGCCAAAAAGGAAAAATGAGACGAGTGAAGAAGAGAGAAAGAAGATTCAAATCAACGACAAAGCTCTTTACATGTTATTTTGCTCTTTCGGTCCCGATATCTACTCCAAAGTTTCCTCCATCGAAAGTGCTAAGGAAGTGTGGGATACACTTGAGACTACATATGAAGGAACAAGTGATGTGAAGGAGACAAAGATTGGAATTCTCAATCTTAGCTATGAGAATTTCAAAACGGAGCCCGACGAAACCGTTTCAAAGATGTTCGATCGCTTCTCAATGATAGTCAATGGGCTAAAGGGTTTTGGAAAGATAATCTCGGAAGACAAACTAGTCCGGAAGCTACTCTACTCACTTCCTGAGTCTTGGGATGGGAAGAGAACCGCCATCATTGAGGCCAAAAACTTGAAAACACTCAAGCTTGATGAGCTAGTTGGTTCTCTCCTAACTCATGAGATCATGAAGCAAGGAAGGGAAGATGAAAGGAAGAAGGAAGAAAGAAGAGTAGAGAAGCTTGAGGTAGACAAGAAGAAAAATCTAGGAGTGGCTCTCAAAGCTTCTCTACATGAGGAGAGCACTTCTAGTGAGAAGGAAGATCTAGAAGAATTGGCTATGATAGCCAAAAGATTCTCACGGTTTATGAGGTCCAACCGAGGAAGAAAAATTCAAAGAAAAATGGACTTCAAGACCAAAAGCAAAGAAGAAGTAGGGGATCAAATCATTTGCTTTGAGTGCAAAAAACTGGGTCATATTCGTTCCGAGTGCCCTCAACTCAAGAAGAAGGGCTTTGAGAAGAAGAAGAAGCTTAAAGCCAAGCTTGCTACTTGGAGTGATGAAGAGTCTTCCGAGGATGAGGAACACGAAGTGGCCAAACTTTGCCTCATGGCTCTTGAGAAGGATTCCTCCATGGTAACCTCTAACTCATCTTCATTTGATTTTACATTTGATGAATTGCATGATGCTTATGATGAGTTACAAGAGGTTTATGATGAGTTAGTTGAGAAGTATAAGGAGTCGGTTCTAAAAAATAAAAAGATCATTTCGGAATTAAATGCTAAAAATGACCCACTTTCTCAAGCTAACTTGAAATTTGAGAAAAAGATCTTAGGTTTACAAGATGAACTTAAATTCTTTCAAGATGAAAATGTAGACTTGAACAATCTTATTTCTCAATGCAATAGTGAACACCAAAAGGTGTTAAATGAGCTTAATGAGCTTAAGAAGTCTTTCAAGAGTGTTGGTAATGTGAAAAATGAAGTAGGTGAATCATCTAGATCGAACCAACCTAAAAGAAATAACAATAACTATAAACAAAGTGGCTTCCATAGGCATAACAGAACTAAAAGAATTAGAAGTGTATGGGTTCCTAAGGAACTTGTAAAATCTAATAATGTTGATGTCATGTCACCTTGGATTCCTAAGGGAACCAAGCTTTTGGGAGCTAACATTCGTGGACCCAAAATGATTTGGGTACCAAAAATCAAAGCTTAATATCTTTGTTTGTAGGGGGAGCATTGCTACAAGGCCAAAGCACAAAGCCAAAACTCATGGTACCTTGATAGTGGATGCTCGAGGCACATGACCGGAGACAAGAGTCGATTCATGGACTTAAAGCCAAAAAGTGGAGGAGTGGTGACATTTGGTGACAACTCCCAAGGCCACATTAAAGGTATTGGATCCGTAGGTAATCACTCTACTATACTCATTGAAAATGTTTTATATGTCGATGGTCTTAAACACAATTTATTGAGCATTAGTCAATTGTGTGATAAAGGATTTAATGTTATATTTGATAAAAATAGGTGTAAAATTGTTGACATTAAATCAAATAATATAATGCTCATTGGTCATCTCATATGTAACATATACATGGTGCATCTAGATGACATTCATTCATCTCATGCATGTTTTGTTGCACAAAATGAAAATGATGCATGACTATGTCATAGGAAACTAGAACATGCTAGCATTAGTGTTTTAGAAAAATTAGTTTCTCTAAATCTAGTTAGAGGTTTACCCAAGATCAAATTCTCAAATGATAAAATATGTGATGCATGCTCTAAGGGTAAACAACATAGATCATCCTTTAAATTCATTAATGATGTTTCGACAAGTAGATGTTTACAACTAATTCATATGGATTTATTTGGGCCTATTAGAACTATGAGCTTGGGTGGTAAATCGTATGTTTTTGTACTTGTTGATGACTATTCTAGATTTACTTGGGTTCTATTCTTAAGTGCAAAAGATGAGGCTTTAGAAAAATTCATCACGTTTTCAAAATTAACTCAAAATGATCTTGAACTTAAGATTTCTCATATTAGAAGTGATCATGGAACCGAATTTCAAAATCTAGGTTTTAAAGAGTTTTTAAATGAAAATGGTATTAGCCACAATTTTTCGGCTCCTCGAACTCCTCAACAAAATGGGGTAGTTAAGAGGAAAAATAGGACTTTACAAGAAATGGCTAGAACCATGCTTTTTGAAAACAATTTACCTAAATATTTTTGGGCGGAAGCCACAAACACCGCTTGCTACATTGTAAATCGAGTAATGATTAGGCCACTTTTAAAGAAAACACCATATGAGATTTTAAAATCTAAAAAGCCTAACATTAGCTATTTTCATCCATTTGGTTGCAAGTGATTTGTTTTAAATAATGGAAAAGACAACTTAGGTAAATTTGATGCTAAAAGTGATGAAGTTATTTTCTTAGGGTATTCTTTAAATTCTAAAGTCTATCGTGTACTTAATAAAAGAACTTTAGTAGTAGAAGAGTCTATTCATGTTGTTTTCGATGATAACCTTATTCCGAGGAAGGAATCTTGTGATAATGATGATGTAGGAATCCTTGATGCCTTTGATGGAGGACAAACTTCAAAGGAGGATGAGGTTCCAACTAAAGAGGAAGATACACAAGATCCACCTCTTGAAGCCTTGAAGGACTTGGCTCTTGAGGAAAAGGAAGTGAGCTACCCAAGGGAGTTTAATTATGTCAAAGGTGGTGAAATCTTGGGTGATCCATCCAAGGGGTAACTACCAGATCTTCTCTTAAACTCATGAATCGTGTTGCTTTTATCTTATGCATAGAGCCTAAGAACATTACAGAAACATTAAATGATGATTTTTGGATTATGGCCATGCAAGAAGAGTTAAATCAATTTGAGAGAAGTAATGTATGGACATTAGTTGAAAGACCTGGTAATCAATCTATTATATGAACTAAATGGGTATTTAGGAATAAACTAGATGAGAGTGGTAAAATTGTGAGAAACAAAGCTAGATTAGTTGCTCAAGGTTACACTCAAGAAGAGGGAATAGATTTTGATGAAACCTATGCACTCGTAGCTAGAATGGAAGCTATTAGGATGTTGCTTGCATATGCATGTTATCATAACTTCAAGCTTTTTCAAATGGATATGAAAAGTGCATTTTTAAATGGTTTTATAAAAGAGGAAGTGTATGTGGAACAACCACCGGGTTTTGAAGATTCAAAATTTCCAAATCATGTTTTCAAACTAACCAAAGAACTTTATGGTTTAAAACAAGCTCCTAGAGCTTGATATGAAAGACTTTTAAACTTTTTCATTGAAAAAGGTTTTGAAAAAGGTAAGGTGGACACTACACTTTTCATAAAAAGATATAAAAATGACATCTTAGTAGTGCAAATATATGTTGATGATATCATTTTTGGATCTACTAATGAGTGTCATTGCAAAGAGTTTGCTAAGTTAATGCAAGGTGAATTCGAGATGAGTATGATGGGGGAGCTCCTATTCTTTTTGGGACTCCAAATCAAACAAAGGAAGGATGGCACCTTCATCAATCAAGCAAAGTACGTGAAAGATATGCTCAAGAAGTCTGGCTTGGAGCAAGCAAAGCCTCAAGCTACACCAATGAGCTCATCTACAAAGCTTGACAAAGATAAATGAGGTAAGTGTGTTGACTCTAAGCTTTATCTCTCTATGATTGGATCTTTGCTTTACCTTACCGCAAGTAGACCGAATATTTTGTTTAGTGTTTGCTTGTGTGCTAGGTTTCAAGCTAGTCCTAGAGAGTCTCACCTTATAGACGTTAAAAGAATCTTTAGGTACCTTAGAGATATTCATTGTCTAGGTCTTTGGTACCCTAGAGACTCAACCTTCAACCTTAATGCTTATTTAGATGCGGATTATGGGGGATGTAAAATCGATAGGAAAAGTACTCCGGGAACATGTTAATTCTTAGGTAGTATGCTCATATCTTGGTTCTCTAAGAAACAAAATAGTGTAGCTCTTTCTACCACCGAAGCCGAGTACATATCCTTAGGAAGTTGTTGTGCTCAAGTCCTTTGGATGAAGCAACAACTCTTAGATTATGGTGTTAAAGTTGAAACCATACCCCTTAAGTGTGATAACACTAGTTCTATATGCTAAACAAAAAATCTCATCCAACACTCTAGAACCAAACATATAGAAATAAGGCATCATTTCATTAGAGATCATGTCCTTAAGCAAGATGTTGTTATAGAGTTCGTTGATACCTTAAACCAACTAGCGGACATTTTTACTAAACCTCTAGACAAAGAGCGTTTTCGGTCCCTTATGAGAGAGTTAGGTCTAACTAGCCTTCCTTGACCCTTTAGGACCCTTTTTGAGGTTAAAATTGCTTGATTTTTTTAAAATGCAAGTTTATGTGTTGATTGATCTTGATAGAAACCATGCTTATAGCTAGGGGGAGTATGCTTCTGTTAAAATATGCTTAGAACTGCTCATTCATCAATTGCATTCATTTAGGAGGTGTTAAAGTCGAGCCTTTGGTTGTTCTTAAAGCCAAAAATGCATTTATGGGCATAGGGTATCGATACGGACTTCTGCGTATCGATACACGTACTATATTAGGTTACCAGACTCCATTTTGTCTAAAACGGGTATCGATGTGGTTAAACTCGTTTCGATACGATCTAAGAGCATTTCGATATAGATGATATCTGTTTCGATACGGACCTTTAACACGTGTTACCAGGGAATTACCATTTTACCCCCGTATCGATACACCATTTGGCGTATCGATACTCGATTGCGCAGACTGCTTATTAATGGCATTTAAAGAGTTTCACTTTTACCAAAATTACAATTTCAAAACCCTAGCCGTTTTTACTCTATAAAAAGCCTCTCAATCCCTCATATTTTCACCACACAACTCAAAATCTCTTGAGGGTTTTCAACATCTAGCCAAGCTTTTCAAGCTTTCCATCAATTTGATGCAAAGTTCTTCTCTCATTCCTCTCTATCAATATCAAGGTATAAATTTCTTTTATCTTTTTTATTTTATTTTATTTTCGTTTTAAATTTTTCTTGTTCTGTTTTGACCTCTCAAAAACAAACTTTTTCAAACTTTTTGCTTTTGTTTTGTCTTTCAATTTTTTTAAAAAAAAACCTTGATCATTGATTTTCAATGGGTTGAATAAGAAAAATAATGCATACACACTGTTTTGATCTATTTTTTTCTAGACAATGGCACCCAAAAAGAGAGCGCGGACTAGCGAACTCGGTGAAGCTTCCAATGCCGGAGATGGTACTCGCCCGAACCTCACTCTTATCTATCAAAAGTGCTTTAGGACCACCGGAGAACTCACCTATTTCCGACAATTTCAAAACTATAAAATCCGTCCGGAGAGGGTAATTTCCGTTCCTTTTCTTAACTCGGAGCGCTTCAATTTTGCATACTTACCTTTGCTCCGAGAATGGAAATTTATGGATTTTATTCAAATTCCTGGCTTTTTCTATCGCAATTTGGTTTTGATTTTCTATGCTAATGCCAAGTGTGTTGCCAATCAAGCGGGTGTAGTTCATGCTGTCAACTCTTATCTAATGGGTAAAAAGATCACCATAGATGTTCCCTCTATTTGTGATGTTTTTAAGTTAGAGGATGAAGGCATCGAAGATAAGAATTCCCTTGGTCATGTTTTTTAGAGGTTCTGTGACCGCTCTCAACGCTCAAGATCGAATCCTTCACTTGATGGTTTCTTGGTGGTTTAGGCCTTTGGGAGGAAAATATTCAACTATCTGCCAAGTTGACGATTTTTGGATTCGGTGCTTCCGTCAAAGACAACAACCAAATCTTGCTCGGATTATGTTTGCGGAGATTGTCTATCTCATGCAACATCGCCACACTACTCTTGTCACTTCCTTCACATATGGCACGACTTTGAGTTATTTCTTCACTCAAAAGGAGATAGATTGCTCTCACGACTACCCGACGCCCCTCATCGATCCTATTGACGAGAGATCTCTTTCTATGGTCGCGAGGTCTTCATCAAATCGGTTGTTTAGTCTCTGCCTTAGTCTGTCATGTCTTGTTACATGCTGCCTCAGAACCTAATTGATGATATGTCTAAATTTGTACGACCTTACTGGTGGTTGGGTCACAAAAATAAAAGGGATTGGCCTATGATTGCTTGGGATTCGGTATGTACCCCTAAGAATGTCGGTGGCATTGGCTTCCGCAATATGCATCTCTTTAACGTTGCTTTGTTGGGCAAGCAAATTTGGCGTCTAATCAATGAGCCTAATTTGATGTTATCTCGTGTCTATAGGGCACGTTACTTTCCTTCTGGGAATATCTTTGACGCCGATGCTAACAAGAAAGCTTTATTCACTTGGATAGGCCTTTACTAAGCCATACGTAAACTGCACTCTGGGTTCTTTCAAAGGTCGAGCATCAATAGCATGATTCGTGTGACTTGGATAACTGGGGTGGTGCATCTGTGCTCCATTTATATGGTGATTACACGAATAATGATGAACTGTCTGTTCGTTGTCGCGATTCATGCTACGAGGACAACCTTCTTGGGATGAGGCTAAAGTTCGTCTTTACTTTGATTTGGACGATGCTAACACAATCCTCCGTGTTCCTATTATCAATGACAATCGTGACAAGGTGCTTTGAAGTAATCATGATTTTGACATCTACTCAGTTAGATCGGGATACTTGTTCTTGCAAAGGCTATCTACCCCGTTAAACCGACCCTTGCGCATTTGGAAGATACTTTACAAGTTGCCTATTATTTCTAAAATTCGGTCTTTTGGATAGCAGGCAGGTCATGACACCCTACCGAATATTAAAAGACATTAGATGACAAACTTGGCACTCGGCACATGCCCTTTTTGCCGCTTAGTCCCAGAAACGACCATCCATGCCTTACGTGAATGCCCGGGTTCGACTGAAGCTCTACATTTGGCTAGCATTCTAAATGGCCTTATTTTCAGCCACACCACATCTATGCTACCGTGGCTTGAAGAATGGGGCTTCCATGCTCCCATTTAGCACTTTTGCCTTGTTTCTTACTGTTCTTTGGAATTTATGAAATCGTAGGAATGATTGGGTTCATAATGATCGACTTCAACCACACTGGCTCACAGTGCTCAACTCTCAAGGTCTTATCCGAGAAAATGTTGCTGCTACGATGACAAGCCTCGGCTCGCCACTGTCGCCTCACGTCCCTGCTGCCACGACGACCAACCACGCCTGGATGTCGTCGACAAATGACCCAGTGTTCGCAAGCCCACGTTGGCGCCCCCACGGACTTGGACTATCAAAATCAATACCGATGACGCCTTCCTTCCAGCTTCTAAGGATGCAACCATTGGAGTTATTACGAGGGATGATAAAGGTATTGTCCTTGGCGGGTTAGCTCAACACTCAGCTGGTTGCCTGAGTGCCACTTTGGCCGAGCTTCAGGCAGTTATAGCCGGCATTCTGCTTGGTCGTGAAAGAGGTCGGTCTAATGTTGTCATTGAAACCGATTCCGCCATTTGTGGCTAATAAATTGAATAAGCATGGAAATGATTTGCCAATGTTAAGGCCTTATTTTGAGAATGCTCGACTTATGCTGACTAGTTATGATGGTTTTTGTGTTCAGTTTATACCTAGGGCTGTTAATTTTGTTGCCCATATGCTTGCCTCTAAGGCCCTGCAATCTTTGTCGTTTATCTTTTTGATTCGGTTTACCCCGACTACATACACTCTATTGTAACCAACGAGATTCCATCTCATTCATTATAATGAATTATAGGTACTGTTTTTCCCTTAGGTGGTCTCTATCGGTCCTAGGCCGATGGTGACTTTAGAGGGGTTTTTAACGAGGCCCATCATTTTCTTCAAAAAATAAAATAAAATAAATTAATAATTATACTTTTTAAGTTACTGAATTTTTATTATTAAACATATTTTTATAAATTCTTAAGCAAGTTTGTGTATTTTCATTAAAAAAGGTTGTGTAATTTTTACAATAATTTTATTTTTTTATTATTTATTAATTGTTAAAATTTTATTATTATTAAAATTTATATAAAAAATTATTATACGATATATTACTATCTTCTCATGCCTTGCACTTGTAAAGAAAAGGTTTTGTCGCTAATTTACTTAAAAAATAATTGTAATACAAAATGTAAAAATGAGATTTTTTTTAAAGAAGAAGAAGAAGAATAAGAAGAAGAAGAAGTTGATACAAATTTGGTTTCAATTACTTAAACAATATAAAAAAAATGTGTCTAAAGTATTAGTTGTAAAAATGATATTTTACAATGATTTGATTATGAGTAGTGTGCTTCCTCTATAATGTGCTTTATTAAAGAGTGTTAATAACTAAATCGCATTGGATCTCTT
Organism: Hibiscus trionum; assembly: GCA_030270665.1. Classification (NCBI taxonomy): domain Eukaryota; kingdom Viridiplantae; phylum Streptophyta; class Magnoliopsida; order Malvales; family Malvaceae; genus Hibiscus; species Hibiscus trionum. The sequence goes on from BSYR01000052.1 coordinate 11,214,627, forward strand.
TTATTCAAGTGTGATTGAAAGATCTTTTGTCCTGTCAATTATAAACATCTTTAAGTAATTTCCGATGATCTACTCAATTTACTCTTATATTATATTTATTATCATTTGGTGAAATATCAAATTTAAATTCTTAGATCCGACCTTGTTTATTTATATTTTTAACTGTGATATTTTAATATTTTTGTAAAATATTTTGTTTGGGCTAAATCAAGTTAAAAATTTCAAAATAACGATTTGGTCTTAAGACACAAATATAACATTAAAATTTAGAATGTAATATTTATACTGTATAAGTGAATCCTAACTCTATATTTTATTAATATAATTGTACTCATGAATTAAAATGTTAATTTCCAAAGAAAATACTAAAATATAATATTAATGATTTAATGAAATACAAAGTCAAACAGAAAGGTTTGATGTGAATTTGAAACTGATGTTACGGCGACTAACGAACGATTCCCCAAATCTCGCCGCTACTCACTCCTAGGCATAATATTGATTGTTTTTTTTTAAATAAAAATAAAAATAAATATTAAAATTTTAATATTTTAAATTCATTTACATATTCATACAAACAGAGCAGACAGAACAGCAGTCGTCAGATTTCTTTACAGTAAATTCTTAGGACATACATCTTAGGGTTTAACTTGACCTCCCTCTTAATTTGCTGCAAATTCTTGTTTCAGATAACATAAACTAAAACCAAAATGTTTTTTTTTTGTTGGATCAGAAAACCAAAAGGATTTTTCAAACACAAAGAACACATATTTCCATGGTTACTTTCACATCCCAAGTTCCATATACTCCATATATATTCTTTTTGTCTTATTTCAAAGGTTTCATTTTCTTTTTCTCTGTCTCAAAATTTTCCATTTGTACACTTTATACCTTTTTTTTTCAGTTTTAATGTTTTAAAATAAAACAAAAACAATGTTTGACATTGATATTAACAGAAATTATACTTATTTCATTACTTTTTTTTGAGATAATTCATTACTTTTTTTAATTCTGAAAAATAATGTATTAAACATGATTTTCTTTAAAAGACGATCAATCAAACATGATAATCTGCGTACGATGAAAACAATGAGATGATTAATCTGAAAAAGAGAGACTATTATTTACATATCCATGTAATTAAATTAAATGAAAAGGAAAGGGTTAAACCTTAAAGATCAGAAAGGAAGACAAAATAGGGTTGATTTTTTTAACTATTGCATGGTGAAAGATTCCATCTCTTTCATGCATCATAGTGAAAAATATTCACCATCATTTCCTTGATATTCTTTGTTCAGATTTTCTCAGTTTTAAAACTTTTTTCTCTGATGAAATTATTTAGATACTCTTAATCTAATGAACATATCCATGGTTCCACCATACCTTCACTTCTGGAAGCCACATGTTCCGGCCCTTTGTCGGCATGAAAATCCGACGGAGACGACGACATGTTGCTCGCTTTCCTGTAGCAGCCGCCATTCATGTCATGTTCCTGTGAAGATACCATGTTTTGAAGCCCGGTGAGGCTGCTATTGACATGGCCCTGACTCAAACCAAACTCTTCTGAACCGGAAAGTGGATATTTTGGAGCGGGTTGAAGGAGAGATTGAAGGTTAAGAATTGGGTTTTGCATGTTGATGTTGAGTAGATTCTGAGGCTGCTTTGAATGGTCTAACTCGGACGGTAGTTGGTAGTTAATGGAAGTTGAACTAGAACTAGTGTTGCTGCTGCTGCTGTTGTTTTTAGTGCTAGGATTAGAAACTATAGCGTCAGCCATTGATGAGCTAAGAAAAGGTGGAGGGCTGATTTTTTGAGCAAATGGTCTTAAAAGGTAATGAGGAGCTGCTGGTGAAAGGTCTAAATGGGTTGATCTCAAAGTGGAAGAAGGTGGAGCGAATAGATCGAGCCTGGTTCTCGGAAAAGGTGAGGAGGTGAAGGGTGGTGCAGGGATCCCGGTGAACTCCTGAACCATGGCTCGGAAATTGGTTGTGTCTGTGGTCAGAACAGTTGTTGGTGCACGCCTAGAAGCTCTGGGTCTCTTTTTCGGATTACGCACCGGCACCGTATTGGTCTTGTTGTTGAGTTTGCTATTTGTGTCTGAAACCGAGCATTGGTTCGAACTTTCTGGTCCCTGAGGGACCTGCAACAATGGAAAAGTGGCTCTACTTTGTGCTTGTTGGTTGGTGAACAGCTGTTGAGTCGTTGGTGCAGCCGATGAGGCGGCCATGAAGCCACTAAGATCAGTGCAATTGAGCTCAGATCTTAGATTTTTGGACCAAGTCGCATCGAGATTAAGGACCGAACTCGGATTCGCCGTTGTTGTTGGAAGTTGCAGTGATCTTGATAAAGGATGATGATCCAAGAATGATAAAGGGTCGAACATAGTCGATGAAGAGTGGCTCTGGGGTTGCTGTATCATCGGCATCGGCAGCGGCGGTGGCGGCGGCGGGTTACCCAAAGGACCATGACCTACATGGCTCAATGGGTTATGGTTAAAAAACGCTGAGATTGACTCCACGCGTGAATCGTACTCTTCACTGCCGCCACTTGAAGATTGCAAACTACCACTATTACCGGAATCCATGGCAAGAAAAGAAAAGAACAAAGATTGTTTCGGACAAGATATATTTTTGCTTACTTCACCAGACTCATTTAAGAAGGAAAAAACAAAACACAGAACACAAAGCTAAGCATGAGGTAATAATAATACGACCGAAAGAGAAAAAAGAGGAAGATCTTCAGGAAGAAGAAACGATATATCAGAAAGTACCCATAAATATTCTGTCTTTGAAGCTCTAATCTGCAAAACCAAGACACTGGTTTGCTTGCTTTGTCTTTGAACAAAAGAGCATATAAACTCAGGTATAAATCAATGGCTGAAGAAGAGATGTAAAATCAAAGTTCAATCTTTTTTATTTTTGGTTATATGAAATGGAAATTAAAGAGATATTTGGTTCGGTAATCTGCTGCTTTTGGATTCACTGAAAAAAAAGATCTGATCATGGCGTGGCTGCGTGGGGATGACATGATTTGTGTGTGAAAGAGATGGAGAGAAGAGAGAAAAAAAGACAGTGATCAGATGAAAGCAACTGGTCAAAGTATATCTAAGTTGTGGTTTTGATCTGTACCCTTATTTGTTACTTAAAAGAAAATAATAAAAAAATATTATTAAAAAAATACAGATAACATTTTTTTCTCTGATAAACTTATTACTTTTTTTTGTAAAATGTTTATTATATTATATTTTTACATTATGTTTAGTAAATTTATTTAAAATAAGAACTCATACAAGATAGAACAACATAAGTATTTTTGATCCCTCAGGCCTTAACCTATAACGGATCTCAATAATTATTTACATATGTGTTGAAATAAAATTGAGACAGTTTCCTTAAATTTAATAGTTTTATTAAAGTAATAACCAAAGTTAGATTAATATTTTGATTCACAAAATAAATGAAGTATTTATTTTAAGAGGAAGAAAAGCACCATGTTAAATCAAATATTTTGGCTCTGTTTGGCAATTAGCGGATAGCTGATAGCGGATAGCGGATTGCATTAGATAATAGCTGATAGCTGATTGCATTAGCTAATTTGACTAGCAGATTGTATTAGCTGATTGTATAAAAGTATTTGGTAAAATTAAATGATAGCCGATAGCTGTTAGATTATTTAAACAACTAAAATGACATATAAGGACATGTTTATATTCAATACTTGTTTGAATAGTTTATTAGTTATCAATATTTTATATATAATTATTATTAATTAGATCTATAAAATTATTTTTGATATAACTTTTCTAGACATATTCAAATGATTTATATATTAATTTATTATTTATATAATTATTTTAATATAATTTAATTAATTAATAAATTTAAATACACATATAAATATGTGATAATAAAAAGAAAAAAAGTAAATAGGATTAGCTTATAAATAGGGTGAGAAAATATTTAATTTAGGTTATTTTGAGATTTTTGGTAATTGGTAAGGGTAAAAGAGTCTTTACAACTCTAATATCAAACATCTAATCTCAAAAGGCTCATATTATGAGCTTTTTCAAAATTAGCGTTTTCACCCCAATCCGCTATTTACCAAACACCAATATTAGCATATTTGACTGGTCAAATCTCTAATTATGTCTCAAACCTCTAATTTTTGCTCAAACTTCTCTTTACCAAACATGGCCTTTGGCCCCGTTTGGCAATTAGCGGATAGCTGATAGCAGATTACATTAGCTGATATGTAACACCCGGGTTTAAGGGTTAGGTGAAAATGATATTTTAATATTATTTGGGCTTAGTTTTATAATTTAAATAGTGGCTCGGGTTTTGTTTTCAAATTAATTAATTTAATGATTGACTATGTTTTGAAATTTAATCCCAAATAGCCATGGATTGTGTGCCCTTGTGAATATCCAATTTCATTAAGGGCAAAAGGGTCCTTGTGCCTTTAAATTTAAAACAAAACAAAAACACCCAAACTTCTACTATTCATTCTTTTCTTCACCAACGGGAAAACAAGAGCTCTCTACCCAATCTACTATTTCATTCAAAAGCTCCCTCATTTCAACTCCGTTTTGAAAGGTAATGGTATTTTTGATTTCCCCTTACCTCCCTCTCCATGAAAGTACCTTTCATTTTCATTTTCATGAAGGTTTTGGAAAATGGAAGTTTTGAATATTTTGATTAAAAATGAGATCTTTATGTTGTTAAGTGAAGTGTTTTGATTTAATATGTTTAGTTATGTTGTATAGAGGTCAAATGGTATAACATATGTGAATTTCAAATGATTTTGAGCAATTTTCGGATTTGGGTAAACATAGGGTTTTTGAGGGTTTTAAAGTGGTTTTTGGGGTTGTTTAATGTGGGTTTTTGAGGGCTGGTGTTAGTATGATATGTGAGGGTCACTTTGGGTGTATTTGATGGTTGTTTGGATGCTTGAAATGGAAGATTTCAGTGGGTTTTAGGGGCTGCTCGGGAATTCTGTTTTGGGCTTGTTTTTGAGTGTTGGATGCTTGAAAATGTTGATCCGGGTTAGTTTCGATGATGAGATATTGATTGTGAATGTTTTGTTTGTGTTTGGGATTGATTAGAATCGAGTTTGGGCATCGGTAAAGCATTGGAAGTAAATCCGGGAAGTTGAAGGTGTTGTGTGCTTGGTCCTTGAGCTTGGAAGCTTAGGTGAGTGGTTAATTGTTTTAAATGGTTTTAAAATAGTTGGTTCGAGTATATGGACTAGGTTGGGCTTGGTAGACCCACCTAGAGTTAGGATTAGGGTGGTAGCCTAATCCTAAACTTGATCTAGAGCCTTTGGATGAACTCATGTATGTGGTTGTGTATGTCTCGTATGAAATGTGATATGAATGATTGTGTATATTGTATTATACATGTGAGGTGAGATATGACTTGTGATGCTTGAGACATGCATGATGATGGTTGTTGGTGAGTACGTGCTAAGCACGGAAATGATTGGAATGAGTAATGTGAAATGAGTAAATGTTGGCACTAGTATACTTGAATACAAATGATCGGTCATTAGGATGTTAGTGTGTACACATGAGTCAAAAGTCGCGCGTGGCCTTGGTGGCGTTGAGTCACCAAGGAGGAGTACGGGTTCGCCCGGAATTTGTATTTAAATATAGTCGGTGGTGAGTGGAATCCCATCGACGGGGCGCGAGGATGAGTGGAATCCCCTCCGCGAGACCGGTGATGAGTGTAATCCCACCGTGAGGTAATGTGGTTGTTGGATGTGAGTTCCAACATGTCTATCCGCGTATTCGGGTCATAGCTAGGTGCCAATGTTGTTTGATATGTGTATCAATGTGTTGAGGTTTATGATCTTTGATGGGATGCTTGAATGTGATTACACGTATTGTGGAGTTGAGCTTATGATCATGGCATTTATATTGTATATTGCTCATGCATCTTTATCTTGTGGCTCTTGTGGATCCTTGGTATATTTGTGTAATGCCTTGGCTAGATCGTGCTCGGACCCTACAATGTTGAGGTTTGTTCTTAGAGCTTACCCTCACTAAGCATCATTGCTTACGCTCTCTTTGTTCAACATTGCAGATCCTTAGTTCGCGGGTTGCTCGAGCAAGTGGAGGGCCTCCAAGTGTGGTTGTTGACTTGAGTACATCAAGTATGACTTTTAAATGTTGAACATGTAATAGTTTGAGCAATGGGACATGTATTATTTTGATGGATAGTTGTTAGTCATTTAGGAGCTTGCTTAAACTCCTTGATATCTTGCTTTTGTATGGTTTGTATTGCCATGTTGAATTGTAACTCATGCCTAAATTGCTTATTTTTGAATGTTAGCCATGTGCCTTTATGTTTGAATGATGTTGTATGAATGCATGATTTGTGATGTCTTGCCTTAGTGTTAGACTCGTCCTAATCTTGTTAAAGCATGCTTTTATAGTTGGGTTGCCTTAGGTTTATGTGTTTTATTGTTGAAGTGTGTTTTGGTGGTGTTTTGGGGCACCCTAGTGCCTTAAAACAGCCAAAACGAGTCTGCAGACAGGGGGCGTTTCGGAACGGGCCACCCTGTTTCGGAACGGTCCCTTTGCATTTGGCCTGTCGTTTCGAAACGGATGGGGGTCGTTTCGGAACATTTTTGCTACTAGAATTTTGAGAAATTGGCGAGATAAAGGCGTTCCGAAACGGGCCTTTGATGTTTCGAAACGGTCAAATATCGTTGACCACGAGAAGTTGACCGTTAGGGTCGTTTCGATACGGGTCACCCCTGTTTCGAAACGGTCACCCTATGGTTGACCTTGGCCTGTTGACTAAGTCAAGGCGTTTCGGAACACCCCAAGGGCGTTTAAAAACGACCTGCTGTAAAGGATTAAAATGAGTTGTTTAATGTTTTGGTTGGTCGGAGTATGTTACATTGTTTGTATTTTCCGCTGCTGTGCTTTACATAGGACTTAATTATGCCTATAGACAAGATAAAATAAAAAGGAAATTTTCTAGGTCGTTAACTGAGGTGAAGCCTTAACGGGTTTCGCTTCGGTTTTCCCCGTGTGGCCCACTCGGATCGGTCATCCGACCAGACCGGGACGAGGGGGTTACACTTGTTGGTATCAGAGCCTAAGGTTACCGAGACCTTGGGCAGGTAAGTGAGGTAAGTTCAAGTCTTTGGGTGATTTGCACGGTGTTTGCTTGCTTTGCAAGAATGATTGCTTGTGTGACAAGTATGTTGAATTGTTTTATTTCGAGTATGTGTGTGTGAGTCCCATTGCTACTATTACATTGGAAAAAATGATTTTTAAGTGAGGGAACGTACTTGAACACTTGGAAGCCTTGCCTTGCTAACCCAGTTTGTATGTTTTGTTGTTGTGGTTGTAGTTGTTATCTGTGAGGGCGATGTCTAGACCAAGGGGTAGGCTGAGGGTGGTTCGTCAGGAACCACGAGTTGCGGCTCCTTTTGAGCCGGCTGTTGGTGTGGAGGTTCACATAGAAGGGCCCGTGGCCGCGAGAGTTGGCGCTCCACCACCACCTCCTCCGTCTGGAGCTGGAGGCGAGGATGGAGCCGAAAGAGATGGACCTCAAGGTGGCCAATGTGGCCAAGGTCCAGCTGGAATTGATACGACTCCGCTAGTGCAAGCGATAGCGGGAGCATTTCAGGCCGCAGTTTCGGGAGCTCAGGCTGCAGCTCAGCCTAGGTGTGACGATGCTAGTCTACCTTTGGAGAGGCTCCGTAGCTTGGGGGCCGAAGAGTTTAGAGGATCTACTCCGGAGAGGTCGGAGTTATGGTTGGAGAAGACAGTCCGTATCTTGGCTCAGATGGGATGTGCGGGCACACGTAGGTTGGGTTGTGTGATCTCGTTGCTTCAGGGTGATGCCTACACCTGGTGGGTCACCATCACTACCGGGGTTCCAGAGGCAGAGATTGACTGGGATTTCTTTGAGTTTGCATTCCGGAAGAGGTACTTGGGACCGAGGTACTTGGACGAGAAGAAGCGAGAGTTTATGGCTCTTACTTAGGGAGATGCTTCTGTGACTGATTATGAGATCCGCTTTGTTCGCTTGAGTCAGTATGCTCTAGAGTTGGTTCCTACAGAGGTGGAACGTTGTAACCGATTCCGCTACGGATTGAATGAAGAGGTCAAGAGGTACATGTTAGCTTCTGACTACTCAAACTTTGATGTGTTGGTCGCGAGGGCCAAGGACTTAGAGCATAGTTTGGGTTGGGCCAAACGATCTGGTGGTTCTAGTTCTGGCAAGAGGCATAACCACTTTGATGGTAGAGATGCCAAGAGGCATAGAGGTGGCGGACATCAGTTCGATCAGAGACGTGGCGGTGGCCACCATGGTAGGGGCCATCAGGGCCATAGAGGAGGAGGGCGTTTGCCCGAGTGTACCCGATGTGGGAGACAACACACTGGTGAGTGTTGGGGTAATTTCCATGCTTGTTGGAACTGTGGTTCGAGGGACCACTTTAGGAGGGATTGTCCGCATCAGGCGGCTCAGGCACCGAACATTGCTCAGGCTCCTGCGAGAGCGAATGATTTTCAGAGAGGCCGTGGGCGCGGTCGTGGCTACTTCCAGCCTAGGGCTGATGCACCTAGGGTAGATGCTCAGAGGAACCTTGCTCATGTTGTGGCAGTGCAGCCAGAGGCGGGAGGACCAACGAGGGTTTATGCTCAGAGAGAGGCCGGGAAGGACACTGATGTGATAGCAGGTAATTTCGAGTTACAGTCTATGTCTTTGCTTTCTTTGGTTGATTCGGGTTCTACGCATTCCTACATTTTGAGTGAGCATGCACAGAAGTTAGATATCCCTGTTGAGATCTTAGATGTAGGTATGCATGTTACTAGTTCTTTTGGTGAGACAGTCGTGGTTAGACGTATGTATAGGAGGTGTCCACTGAAGATTCAGAGTCATGTGTTCTCAGTTGATATGATGGAACTACCTTTCTATGGTTTTGATATTATTCTGGGTATGGACTGGTTGGTTGAGCATCGGGCTGGTGTAGATTTTGAGACAAAGAGAATTTCTTTGAAGCTTTCTGATGACTACGAGGTGGTAGTAGTAGGCGAGAACATTAAGTTCTTGTCTAATGTGGTGTCAGCTTTAGAGGCTCATAGGTTGATGGACTCTGGATGTGGGGCTTATTTAGCTTATGTTATGAATCCGGATATGAGTGAAGCTAGACCGAAAGATATCAGAACAGTGTGTGACTTTCCAGATGTGTTTCCTGAGGAGTTGCCGGGTTTGCCTCCGGACAGAGATGTTGAGTTTGTGATTGAGACAGTTTTAGGGTCTAATCCAGTTTCGATAGCTCCGTATCGCATGGCTCCGAAAGAGTTGAAAGAGTTGAAGAGTCAGTTGCAAGAATTATTAGACCGTGGTTTCATTAGGCCTAGTAGTTCTCCGTGGGGTGCTCCCATGTTGTTTGTGAAAAAGAAAGATGGTAGCATGCGCATGTGTATTGACTATAGACAGTTGAATCAGTTAACTGTGAAGAACAAGTATACGTTGCCTCGTATAGATGATTTGTTTGATCAGTTGAGAGGTGCTTCAGTATTCTCGAAGATAGATTTGAGATCCGGGTACTATCAGTTGAAGGTGAAAGAGTGTGATGTTCCGAAGACAGCTTTTAGGACTAGATATGGTCACTATGAGTTTCTTGTGATGCCGTTTGGGCTCACGAATGCACCTGCAGCATTCATGGACATGATGAACAGAATTTTTAGAGACTATCTAGACCGTTTTGTAGTTGTTTTCATTGATGATATACTTGTGTACTCGAAGACAGAAGAAGAGCATGATGAGCACTTGAGATTTGTTTTACAGAGATTGTTGAGCAATCAGTTATATGCGAAGCTTAGTAAGTGTGAGTTCTGGATTCGAGAAGTCGTATTACTTGGCCATGTTGTTTCGGCCGAAGGCATCCGAGTTGACCCATCGAAGATTGAGGCTATTTTCGAGTGGAAACAACCTAAGTCCGTGACCGAGATTAGGAGTTTCCTAGGACTAGCCGGTTACTATAGGAGATTTGTTGATGGTTTCTCTAGAGTAGCTGCTCCTTTGACTAAATTGTTGCAAAAAAGGAGTCAAATTTGAATGGTCAGATGCAAGACAGAAGGCCTTTGAGAAATTGAAAGAAGCTTTGACGAATGCTCTAGTGTTAGTACAACCTGTTTCAGGTAAGGAGTTCGTGATTTACAGTGATGCTTCCTACGTAGGCTTAGGATGTGTTTTGATGCAAGAAATGAGAGTTGTTGCTTATGCTTCTAGACAGTTGAAGATTCATGAGAAGAACTATCCTACTCATGATATAGAGCTAACCGCAGTTGTGTTTGCATTGAAGATTTGGCGTCATTATTTGTATGGTGAGAAGTGTATAGTTTACACCGATCACAAGAGCTTGAAGTACTTGATGACACAGAAAGAGTTGAACTTGAGACAGAGAAGATGGCTAGAGTTGTTGAAAGATTATGATTTGACCATTGAGTACCATCCGGGTAAAGCAAATGTAGTAGCCGATGCTTTGAGTAGAAAAGTGGCCGTTGAGTTGAGAGCTATGTTTGCTAGATTGAGTGTGTCCGATGATGGTGGTTTGATCACCGAGTTGCAAGTGAAGCCTTCTTTGATTCAGTTGATTAGAGAGAAGCAGTTGCAAGATGTGAGTTTAGTTCCGCATGTTCAGGACATAGCCGGAGGAAGACCAACCGAGTATAGTTTCAGTGGTGAGAACCTGTTGTGCTTTAGAGATAGAATTGTTGTACCAGAAGATTTTGAGCTGAGACGTCAGATTCTGAGTGAAGCACATTCGAGTCCCTTTTCCATGCATCCGGGTAGTACCAAAATGTACCGAGATTTGAAGAATGATTACTTCTGGGTTGGTTTGAAGAGAGATGTAGCCGAGCATGTGAGCCGTTGTATGGTTTGTCAGAGAGTGAAGGCAGAACATCAGGTTCCTTCAGGTTTGCTACAGCCTTTGAAGATTCCGGAATGGAAATGGGAGAGGAGCACCATGGATTTTGTGTCGGGGTTGCCTTTGTCTCCTTCGAAGAAGAACTCCGTTTGGGTGATTGTTGATAGGTTCACTAAGTGTGCTCACTTCTTAGCAGTGAACACTACAGATTCCTTAGACAAGTTGGCAAACTTGTACATCTGTGAGATTGTGAGACTTCATGGAGTTCCGAAGTCTATTGTTTCAGATAGTGATCCTAGATTTACTTCGAGATTCTGGGGTTGCTTGCATAGTGCTTTAGGTAGCCGTTTGCATTTCAGCACATCTTACCATCCGCAGTCCGATGGGCAGTCAGAGCGAGTGATATAGATTCTAGATGATATGCTTCGTTGTTGTGTGATTGACTTCCAAGGTTCTTAGGAGAAGCACTTACCGTTGGTTGAGTTTGCTTACAACAACAGTTATCAGTCTAGTATTCAGATGGCGCCTTATGAGGCTTTGTATGGTAGACGATGTAGGACTCCGATTTGTTGGGCCGAGACAGGTCAGAGATTGTTACCTATGCCAGACTTGCTTAAAGGGACTACCGAAAAAGTGAAGTTGATTTGTGACCGTTTGAAAGCAGCTTCCGATCGTCAGAAGTCTTATGCAGATTTGAGAAGGAAAGAGATTGAGTACTCAGTGGGTGAGAAGGTGTTTCTGAAAGTGTCTCTGTGGAAGAAGGTAATGAGATTTGGCCGAAAGGGCAAGTTGAGTCCGAGGTTCATTGGTCCGTATGAGATAGTTGAGCGGATTGGGCCTGTAGCTTATCGTTTGAGGTTACCTTCTGAGTTAGAGAAGATCCATGATGTCTTTCATGTGTCTATGCTTAGGAGATATAGATCGGATCCTTCTCATGTGATGCCCGTTGAGGAGATAGAGTTAAATCCGGATTTGTCCTATAATGAAGAGCCCGTTGAGATACTTGCTTCTGATAGCAAGGTGTTGCGTGGCAAGACCATAGAGTTGGTCAAAGTGTTGTGGAGACATAGAGGTGTGGAAGAGGCCACGTGGGAGAGGAAAGCAGATATGGTTGATCAGTTTCCGTATTTGTTTCCACCAGGTAATTTCGGGGACGAAATTCCTTAAGTGGGGGAGAGTTGTAACACCCGGGTTTAGGGGTTAGGTGAAAATGATATTTTAATATTATTTGGGCTCGGTTTTATAATTTAAATAGTGGCTCGGGTTTTGTTTTCAAATTAATTAATTTAATGATTGACTATGTTTTGAAATTTAATCCCCAATAGCCATGGATTGTGTTCCCTTATGAATATCCAATTTCATTAAGGGCAAAAGGGTCATTGTGCCTTTAAATTTAAAACAAAACAAAAACACCCAAACTTCTACTATTCATTCTCTTCTTCACCAACGAGAAAACAAGAGCTCTCTACCCAATCTACTATTTCATTCAAAAGCTCCCTCATTTCAACTCCGTTTTGAAAGGTAATGGTATTTTTGATTTCCCCTTACCTCCCTCTCCATGAAAGTACCTTTCATTTTCATTTTCATGAAGGTTTTGGAAAATGGAAGTTTTGAATATTTTGATTAAAAATGAGATCTTTATGTTGTCAAGTGAAGTGTTTTGATTTAATATGTTTAGTTATGTTGTATAGAGGTCAAATGGTATAACATATGTGAATTTCAAATGATTTTGAGCAATTTTCGGATTTGGGTAAACATGGGGTTTTGGAGGGTTTTAAAGTGGTTTTTGGGGTTGTTTAATGTGGGTTTTTGAGGGCTGGTGTTAGTATGATATGTGAGGGTCACTTTGGGTGTATTTGATGGTTGTTTGGATGCTTGAAATGGAAGATTTCAGTGGGTTTTAGGGGCTGCTCGGGAATTCTGTTTTGGGCTTGTTTTTGAGTGTTGGATGCTTGAAAATGTTGATCCGGGTTAGTTTCAATGATGAGATATTGATTGTGAATGTTTTGTTTGTGTTTGGGATTGATTAGAATCGAGTTTGGGCATCGGTGAAGCATTGGAAGTAAATCCGGGAAGTTGAAGGTGTTGCGTGCTTGGTCCTTGAGCTTGGAAGCTTAGGTGAGTGGTTAATTGTTTTAAATGGTTTTAAAATAGTTGGTTCGAGTATATGGACTAGGTTGGGCTTGGTAGACCCACCTAGAGTTAGGATTAGGGTGGTAGCCTAATCCTAAACTTGATCTAGAGCCTTTAGATGAACTCATGTATGTGGTTGTGTATGTCTCGTATGAAATATGATATGAATGATTATGTATATTGTATTATACATGTGAGATGAGATATGACTTGTGATGCTTGAGACATGCATGATGATGGTTGTTGGTGAGTACGTGCTAAGCACGAAAATTATTGGAATGAGTAATGTGAAATGAGTAAATGTTGGCACTAGTATACTTGAATACAAATGATCGATCATTAGGATGTTAGTGTGTACACATGAGTCAAAAGTCGCGCGTGGCCTTGGTGGCGTTGAGTCACCAAGGAGGAGTACGGGTTCGCCCGGAATTTGTATTTAAATATAGTCGGTGATGAGTGGAATCCCATCGACGGGGCGCGAGGATGAGTGGAATCCCCTCCGCGAGACCGGTGATGAGTGTAATCCCACCGTGAGGTAATGTGGTTGTTGGATGTGAGTTCTAACATGTCTATCCGCGTATTCGGGTCATAGCTAGGTGCCAATGTTGTTTGATATGTGTATCAATGTGTTGAGGTTTATGATCTTTGATGGGATGCTTGAATGTGATTACACGTATTGTAGAGTTGAGCTTATGATCATGGCATTTATATTGTATATTGCTCATGCATATTTATCTTGTGGCTCTTGTGGATCCTTGGTATATTTGTGTAATGCCTTGGCTAGATCGTACTCGGACCCTGCAATGTTGAGGTTTGTTCTTAGAGCTTACCCTCACTAAGCATCATTGCTTACGCTCTCTTTGTTCAACATTGCAGATCCTTAGTTCGCAGGTTGCTCGAGCAAGTGGAGGGCCTCCAAGTGTGGTTGTTGACTTGAGTACATCAAGTATGACTTTTAAATGTTGAACATGTAATAGTTTGAGCAATGGGACATGTATTATTTTGATGGATAGTTGTTAGTCGTTTAGGAGCTTGCTTAAACTCCTTGATATCTTGCTTTTGTGTGGTTTGTATTGCCATGTTGAATTGTAACTCATGCCTAAATTGCTTATTTTTGAATGTTAGCCATGTGCCTTGAGGTTGCCTTTATGTTTGAATGATGTTGTATGAATGCATGATTTGTGATGTCTTGCCTTAGTGTTAGACTCGTCCTAATCTTGTTAAAGCATGCTTTTATAGTTGGGTTGCCTTAGGTTTATGTATTTTATTGTTGAAGTGTGTTTTGGTGGTGTTTTGGGGCACCCTAGTGCCTTAAAACAGCCAAAACGAGTCTGCAGACAGGGGGCGTTTCGGAACGGGCCACCCTGTTTCGGAACGGTCCCTTTGCATTTGGCCTGCCGTTTCGAAACGGATGGGGGTCGTTTCGGAACATTTTTGCTACTAGAATTTTGAGAAATTGGCGAGATAAAGGCGTTCCGAAACGGGCCTTTGATGTTTCGAAACGGTCAAATATCGTTGACCACGAGAAGTTGACCGTTAGGGTCGTTTCGATACGGGTCACCCCTGTTTCGAAACGGTCACCCTATGGTTGACCCTGGCCTGTTGACTAAGTCAAGGCGTTTCGGAACACCCCAAGGGCGTTTCGAAACGACCTGCTGTAAAGGATTAAAATGAGTTGTTTAATGTTTTAGTTGGTCGGAGTATGTTACATTGTTTGTATTTTTCGTTGCTGTGCTTTACATAGGACTTAATTATGCCTATAGACAAGATAAAATAAAAAGGAAATTTTCTGGGTCGTTAACCGAGGTGAAGCCTTAACGGGTTTCGCTTCGGTTTTCCCCGTGTGGCCCACTCGGATCGGTCATCCGACCAGACCGGGACGAGGGGGTTACATGATAGCTGATAGCTGATTACATTAGCTGATTTGATTAGCGGATTGTATTAGCTGATTGTATAAAAGTGTTTGGTAAAATTAACTGATAGCTGATAGCTGTTAGATTATTTAAACAAGCAAAATGACATATAAGGACATGATTATATTCAATACTTGTTTAAATAGTTTATTAGTTATCAATATTTTGTATCTAATTATTATTAATTAGATCTATAAAATTATTTTTAATATAACTTTTCTAAACATATTCAGATGATTTATATATTAATTTATTACTTTTATAATTATTTTAATATAATTTAATTAATTAATAAATTTAAATACACATATAAATATGTGATAATAAAAAAAGTAAATATGATTAGCTTATAAATAGGGTGAGAAAATATTTAATTTAGGTTATTTTGAGATTTTTGGTAACTGGTAAGGGTAAAAGAGTCTTTACAACTCTAATATCAAACCTCTAATCTCAAAAAGCTCATATTATGAGCTTTTTCAAAATTAGCAGTTTCACCCCAATCCGCTCTTTCAATCCGCTATTTACCAAACAACAATATTAACGGATTTGACTGGTCAAACTTCTAATTATGCCTCAAACCTCTCTTTACCAAACATGGCTTTTATATTTTAATAGCTATAATAAATATATTTTATTTTTGTTTTGGGACTCGTGTGGTAGCCATGCAAGCAAACAAATTAGAGAAAATGGTAGTTGGATGGTATAAGAGAGAAAAAGAAGAAGAAAATAATTATTTATATCATTTGTATTAAAATTACATCATTCAATATATAAATAATGCACCAAATATAAGTTATTTTACAAAATCCATAAAAAAAAGATATTTTATTTTGTAAAAAATAGAATCTTATATGTGTTGTTTAAAATTTTCTTATGCTAAGTGGTTAGGTAAATTAGATTTAATGATAGGGGGAAAGTAAGCATAGTGTTCCCGTCTATTTCTTTACTTTACTTTTTATTTGGTATAACCAACAAATAAATAAAAATAGATAAAATACTAAAAAGTTTTTTAGCCACATTCTTTGACTAGGTCAGGGTTATATTTTGAAGTATAAATAAATAAAAATGGGTGGATATTTGATGTATTATTTCATGCATCAGCAGTTATCTGATTAACGATACATCATCAAAAACACGTTTAGATGAATATAAATTTAATTTTTTTGATAGAATATTATCATCTAATTCACTGATGACACATAGAATTATATACAATTAATGCATCATATATTAATCCAATAAATAAAGAAAATTTTGTCATGCTCGACGAGCACCGATAAGCACCACTAACGACGAACATCAACAAGTACCATTAATTCAATTTATAAAGATTAAAAATTTAAAAGACTCGTCGTATAGTTATATATTATTTAAAAATCAAAAAGTAAATTAATTAAAATATATTATTTTCTTTTTATTTTTCTTTTAAATATATATCAAAATATCTATTTACCCTTAAATTATAAAGCTCTAATTTTTGTTCATTTGAAATTTAAGCCGTCGCTGCTTTCGAAGAAGATTAGGCAAATTATTGTTATTTCCTTCCTCGGTTGTCCGTTCCTTCTGCTACTGCCTTCTATGGAGCGTGTATTGCTGGGGGCATTGGTGCTGGAATGCTACTCGAGGTCTGTATAAACAAGAAAAATTAAAGATACACACCCGAAGATATCTATCTTCTTTCTTCTTAGAACAAGTGAGAAAAGCATAATGCATCGGCCCTTTGAATGTTTATTTATTATTGTCATTATCATAACATGTCCAAAGCTTGGTTGCTCGTTTACATCAGACAAGTCTAGATGTCTAAGGTAGCGGCCGACAGCGGCTTAAATTTCAAATGAACAAAAATTAGAATTTTGTAATTTAGAGTTAGATATGTATTTTGATCAATGTTTAAAAGAAAATTAAAAATAAAATAATATATTTTAATTAATTTACCTTTTGTTTTTTAAATAATTTATAATTATACAGTGAGTCATTTAGATTTTTAATCTTTATAAATTAAATTAATGGTGCTCACCGATGCTCATCGTTAGTGATACTCATCGGTGCTCGTCGAACGTGACAGACTCATCTAATAAATAAACTATAATCTCATTTTATAAAATTGATTTAAAGAAGACATTAAAAAACTACCATGTGTAAAATTTTATATATTGTAAATTATTAATATATTAAATTTTGTATAAAATAATATATTTTAAACATAAATTATAAAATCTAGAAGATGAAGAAAGATGGGTAGATCAGGTGAACAACACACCTTTTGTTTGCTGCAACCATAAGAACAATATTATATATATTTTTGAAGAATATCTATTGCATTTAGAATTGAATAATTAATTGATACGTTGATAATTAAAAATTTTAATTTCACAAACGAATTGGAGAAAAGAATAGCTATATTTCCTTGTTTTATATTTAAAAATAAATAAATGAAGCACATGAAAAAATCTTAATCCTATTTAAAAAATAAATGTGGGGAACCAAATAATAATTTATAATATTCTCTTAAAGTTGACCGGTTGGTCAGAGCTGTCCATCTTCTCCATTTCTCTTCCCTTAGGTCTTAGGTTCAAGACCCAGCAGGAACATTTCTTCCCCTAGAATCTCTCCTTTCCCATCTATATTGAAGTAGAACGAGTATTTGTCAACAAATAAATATACTCTTAAAGTTACCATTTTTAAATCTTAATTTTATATTTTTTTTCACGTTGTATGTATGCATAATTTTATATAGATATTTAAATATCAAATATAAGTAATTGATGCATCAAGTCAAAAACTTCAACAAATACAAACATTAAAAATATAATGTTAAAAAAACATGAGAAGAGGCTTGTCTGGACATGCTCTAGGCCCAACCCGAATTGTCCTGGTCCATTTGATTTGGGTTAAGGCTAATAAGATTGTAACTTTATTTTAATACTATTTTAATTTTTATGAGTAAACTTTTTAATTACTTGAATAAAATAAAATCATTAATAAATTTATTTTAAAAAACTTAAAACCATTTTTTGAAGTATTTATAAATGAAAGTTTATATAATACATTCTTTTAAAATTATTAAAAAAATAAAAGTATTTTAAACTAAATCTGAGTAGCTATTAAATTATAAGCTAAATAAAAATTAAAATAAAGAATAGAATAGTCTTATATTCAATGAGATGCACTTTAACGCAGTGTTTTTTTTCTTGTTTATTGTAAATATTTTATTTTTTAATTTTAATAAATTAGAATCTTACACTTGAAAAAAAAAATTATGATGCTAAAAAACATGAAAACACGATGAAGATATTTTAAATATATATGGGTTAGGATCAAATGGATCATTCGTCGCATTTTAGTGCCATTTGTGGAGAATAATTATTGTTAGTGCATTTAATAATATATATATATATATATATATATATATATATATATATATATATATATGATCAAAGATTATTGTTTGGTTATCAACAGCCAAATGATCTAGTGTGATAAGGTATTGAATTCCTTAAGTAAGATTAGCGGTTCAAATTTTAGCGTTGTGAATAGAACATATTAAGTTGAGAGGGTTGCTCCCATAATGAGCCTTTGCAGTACCCGATCTAGACTAGTCAGTCAATGAATTATATACTGGTGCTTAAAAAAATTATTGTTTGATTCAGTCCTAATGAAAAAACATAATTTTACAAACAACATTAAGATAATCACAAATGTGTCGTAGCCATTTCAAGCTCGACATGAAAAGTCGCGAGATGCTTTCCTCAGACAACCTTTACTCATACGCAGGGTCGTCTCTAAGGGTGGGCCATAAGAACGACGGTCCAGGGCCTACCTCTATTCAGGGCCCATTGATAATAATTATAAGTGTTTAATTTTATTGTTAGTTTAGTTTTTTCTCAATATTTATTGTTAGAGTAATATTTTTAATACTTGTTATTAGGAGCATACAATTAAAATTTAATTTTTTAATACCTGTTATTAGAGGTTTATTTTTCAATACTTGTTATTAGGAACCTATTTTTTTCAATATTTGTTATTAGACATACTCTTAAAATTCAAAAATTTCAATATTTGTTATTATGAGTCTAATTTTTTTGCAATACTTGTTATCAGATGCCCGATTTTTCTTCTTCTAATACTTGTTATTAAGGGTCTACTATTAAAATGCATTTTTTTTTCAATATTAGTTATTAAAGGTCTAATTTTTTCCAATACTTGTTATTAGAGCCCAAATTTTCCTATATTTGTTAATAGGTACATACCGTTAAAATTTATTTTTTTCATTACTTGTTATTAGAGCCTCGTTTTCCTAATACTTGTTATTATGACCTTGCTCTTAAAATTCATTCTTTTCAACACTTATTATTAAGGCCTAATTCTTATGTTCGCCCGTAGGCCACCAAAATCTCAGGAACGAGCCTGCTCGTACGGACCACGAACTAAATCTGAGCAGTTGCCTACGCGGAGTCGCCACAATCTTTTTTCGAGGTGAAATTGGGTCACCTAAAAATAAGTTATTTTAATAAATTTTTTTATTTTTATTAAAACAATAATTTTGGTCTGCAAAAACACATAAAACATGTTCAGGAGTCGGTTACGCGTGGGGGAAGGGTGAGCACCCCACAACACCTAAAAATTAGTTCTTAGCCGATTATAAGTTGTCATAATGTCAGAATTTGAAAGTTCGTGTAAAATTTAAATTATTATCCATTTGTGAATGTGAATTCATAAGGCACCACCATATGGAGAATAAACAAATAATTACCGCCAACACTTCTGGCGCTAACCCAGTTTACCCCCTTTTGGTGGAACACCGTATTGTCAATTTTGGTTTGCGAAAACACAGAAAATAGGTTCGAGCGTCGGTTACGCATGGAGAAGGGTGATTACCCCCACATGCTACAACGCCAAAAAATTAGTACCTAGCCAATTACAAGTTGTCTTAATGTCGGAATTTACAAGTTTCTGTAAATTTTAAATTATTATTTGTGAATGTAAATTCATTTTAAAGGCCTCACCATCTGAAAAATAAACAAATAATCACCGCCAGCACTTTTAACGCTAACCTAATTTACTCCTTTTTGGTTGAACAGCGTATTGACAATTTATATATTTGAGCACGCGATATGAACAAAATTAAAGAATGGCATACATAAAAAATGCAATTAAAAGATATAGGTATACAATTAATATAAAAATACGTTAGTAAAAGCTACACATATGTACACTTTACATACTATAGTATTAACATCATTTACTGATACAAAATAAAATAATTAACATGTTTAGCAAAAATAATATGAAATTAAACAATACGAAATACTACAAAACCAATATTACATGGAATAAATAAATGAAATCATATGAGTAATACGTAAGTATATACATATATACTGATCGTATATTAAAGAAAGAATTGAAGAACATAGGTTTGTCTGGTTTCTCCATAATGCGGATCGCATGATCTATGTGTGATGATGATGGAGTGAAGGAAACTTTTCTAAAGCATAGAGATCTAAGTGAATGATTTTCCCGATTAGTTGCGTGGTCACCAGAAATTGAAATATCTTCTAGGAGCTAGCGTATGGTTATCGGTTAGTGGCATCCCAATCCATGTTTGGTCCCAACAAACGTTTGCTAATATTGTAGGTCTGTGGGGCTCGTTAGAAAAACATATTTTGCGCGAGGCTGAGGAAACATTAAAGATCGGACGTTTGGTTGGAGCTTCGACTATCGGCAACGAGGAAGAGATTGTGCAGGATATATTTCTCGTTTAATTGTGGGGCATGTTAAACACCATTAGTCTTTGGGAGGTGCTACGACATTTGATTTGTGGTCTTGTATTGGCGGTGACTTCAATGTAGTTAAGATTCAATCGAAACGCCATGGCTGCTCAACTCATTCTCGTGGTTTGGAGGATTTTGTTGAATTTTGTGATTATTGTGGCCTTATGGATATTCGTTTAGTGGGGTACGATGTAGTCGAATAGATAACATGTGAATGGTTCGATCGCTTTAAGAAGTTGGTTCAGGAAAATCTCCCCAAAGGGATTTTAGATCACTCCCCACTTTGTTTATCCAGTGATGAGGAGGATTGGGGGGCTCGCCCTTTTTGTTTTCTCAACTCTTGGCTCGATGAGCAGCCACATGTGAATGTTTTTGATGTCGACTGGTAAAATTTATCTTCAGAATTGGGCATTGCCAGCATTGTGTTAAAGTTGCAGAAATTTCGCTGCTTTCTTAAGAGATGGAACAAGGATTATTTTGGAAATGTATCCGCCAGGCAGAATTGGCTATTGATCGGCTCGATGCGGCTGCAGGTGTCACTCCAACTGTTGACCAAGAAGGGCTGTATAAATCTCTTACTTCTGATCTGTGGCGTCTTAAGAAATTTAGAGAATCAATTTGGCCTCAAAAATCGAGGATGCTTCGGCTAAAGTTAGGTGACAAAAACACTAATTTTTTCCACCGAACGGCGAAGAATCGAACAATGCGTAATGGGATTGAGGGTGTACATGTTAAGGGGCGATGGATCACTAGGCCGAATGAGGTAAAACATCATCTTTTTGTTGCTTTTCGGAAACATTTTGCGAAGGTGGCAGTGGCGGGTGTGTTGGAAACTGAGGTGAATTTCAACACCCTTGCTGCATCTCAACATGATTCTCTAGAAGGGGGTGTTATTTTAAAGCTCGATTTTACCAAAGCGTATGATTGTATCAGATGGGAGTTTCTTGATCATGTTATGTTGTGTATGGGTTTTGGTAATCGGTGGCTATCTTGGATTCGTAGTTGTATTAGCATGACACGTTTGTCTATTCTTGTGAATGGTAGTGCTTCTCGAGAATTTTCGATGCAAAGGGGGGTTCGACAAGGTGATCCGCTTTCGCCACTACTGTTTCTGTTGGTGGCTGAAGCTTTACATAAGTTCTTAGTGAATGGAGAGAAACATGATTTAATACATGGGGCCAGTTTAATCTATCGCACTTGCAATTCACAATGATACCATTATTTTCCTGAGTGGGAATGTTGACGAGGCTCGCAATTTGAAGTGTAAACTTACTTGCTGTTGAAAGTGCAAGTGGTTTTGCTTTCGGTGCATTATTGTACCACTTGCACAAGTGGTGTAATAATGCACCACTTTTGGCATGGTATAATTATTTGTAAGGTCCTTAAGTTTAAGTTATTTGCAAGTTGGTCCTTGAAGCTCAACTATAAATAGCTTAGCCATTTGTCATTCCTAACATCCCAAACCATTCTAACATCCTCCCAATACTAGAGAAATTAGAGAGTTTTCATAGAGTTGTTTTCTCCTTTCTTATCAAGAGAGAATTGTCATTGTTTTCTCCTTGTTAGACTGAGAGAAGTTGTAATTCCTATTTTCTCATAGTGAAATTCTTCTACCTTGTCCGTGGTTTTTACCCTATATTATTTAGGGATTTTCCACGTAAAATCTGTGTCTCTTTTATCTTCATTGTTATTTTCTCAAATTATCAGTTGCGTTTTTGCTCTATCCGACGACCGCATTCCGCAACAATTGGTATCAGAGCCAGGTTTGGGTGCGTATATCTACTTACCGTATTCTCTGTTGGTTGCCACTGAAAAGTGGATCCTCCATCATAAGAAAGTAAGTTAGATATTACTCATTCATTGAAGGTGGTGGGCACTATTCACGTCAAAAAGGTGAAATAGTGGGAGCTATCTGAAATAGAAGCTATGGCAACGAAATTTGATATTAAAAAGCTCAATGGGAGAAATTTCTCACTGTGGAAATTGAAGATAAAGGCCATCCTAAGAAAAAACGGATGTCTAGCGGCTATCAGCGAAAGGCCGGCAGATTTTACGGATAACAAGAAATGGAATGAGATGGACGAGAATGCTATTGCAGACCTTCATTTAGCATTAGCAGATGAAGTACTATCAAGCATCGAGGAGAAGAAGACAGCCAAGGAGATTTGGGATCACCTCGCAAAATTATACGAGGTCAAATCGTTGCACAATAAAATTTTCCTTAAAAGGAAATTGTACACTCTTCGGATGTCAGAATCTACTTCAGTGACAGAGCACTTAAACACGTTGAATACTCTATTTTCTCAGCTTACATCCCTAAGCTATAAAATAGAGTCACAAGAACGTGCTGAACTTCTACTTCAAAGTCTACCTGATTCATATGATCAACTCATCATCAACTTGACAAACAACAACCTTACAAGTGATCTAGTCTTCGATGACGTTGCAGCTGCTGTTCTGGAAGAAGAAAATCGGCGCAAGAACAAGGAAGACAGACAAGGAAATCTGCAACAAGCAGAGGCCTTAATGGTGATGAGAGGAAGATCAACAGAACGTGGCCAAAGTAGCAGTCACAATCATGGTAGATCAAAGTCAAGGAGTAAGAAGAATTTAAAGTGCTACAACTGTGGAAAGAAGGGTCACATGAAGAAGGATTGTTGGAGTTTACCTAAAAACTCCAATCCTCAAGGAAATATGGCAAACACTTCAGATGATGGAAATGCTCTCTGTTGTGAAGCAGCAACATCCATGGAAGGCAGAAAAAGATTTGCAGACATATGGCTTATTGACTCGGGAGCCACATATCACATGACCTCAAGAAGAGAATGGTTCTATAATTATGAACCTATCTCAGGAGGATCTGTGTACAGCTGCAATAATCATGCCTTGGAGATTGTTGGCGTTGGAACCATCAAATTGAAGATGTATGACGGGACAATCAAAGTTGTTCGAGATGTGCGACACGTGAAAGGCTTGAAGAAAAACTTATTATCCTACGTATTGTTGGATAATAATGCAAGCAAGATTGAAACACAGAAAGGAATCATGAAGGTGTTCCATGGAGCGCTTGTGGTGATGAAAGGTGAAAAGATAGCGGCAAATTTGTACATGCTGAAGGGAGAGACTTTGCTAGAAGCTGAAGCCTCTGTTGCCTCATGTAGTTCAGATTCTACCATGTTATGGCATCGGAAACTTGGACACATGTCAGAACAGGGAATGAAAGTCCTTGTGGAGCAAAAGCTACTTCCGGGTTTAACAAAGGTATCACTTCCTTTGTGTGAACATTGTATTACAAGTAAGCAGCATCGATTAAAATTCAACACATCAAATTCTAGAGGCAAGGTTGTTCTAGAATTGGTTCATTCTGATGTATGGCAAGCACCGGTTACATCCCTAGGCGGAGCAAAGTATTTTGTCTCCTTCATTGATGACTACTCTAGGAGATGTTGGGTGTATCCTATCAAGAGGAAGGCATATGTGTTCTCAACCTTCAAAGTTTTTAAAGCGCGGGTGGAACTTGATTCTGGAAATAAGATCAAGTGTTTCAGATCAGATAATGGAGGTGAATATACAAGTGATGAATTTGATGACTTCTGCAGAAAAGAAGACATCAAAAGACAGTTCATAACAGTATACACTCCTCAACAAAATGGAGTGCCAGAACGGATGAACAGAACTCTGTTAGAAAGAACACGAGCAATGTTGAGAGCTGCAGTGCTAGAAAAAGCTTTCTGGGCAGAAGCAGTCAATACCGCATGTTATTTGGTGAATCGGGCTCCATCAACTGCAATTGAGTTGAAGACACCGATGGAAATGTGGACTGGTAAACCAGTTGATTATTCAAACCTCCATATATTTGGAAGTATTGTGTACGTGATGTACAATGCCCAAGAAATTTCAAAGTTGGATCCAAAATCCAGAAAATGTAAATTCTTGGGGTATGCTGATGGAGTAAAGGGGTATCGCTTGTGGGATCCCACTGCCCGCAAAGTGATTATCAGCAGGGATGTTATTTTTGTAGAAGATAAGCTACAAAGAAAAGAAGAAGATGATATCACTGATAAAGAAAAGCCAGAGACTACACAGATACATGTTGAAAATGAGTTTGAACAGAGAGATTGTTCTGAAGCAGAACCAGAGCTCGAGGAATCAGAACCAGAGAATTCTGAAGCTCCAACAACTCGTCAATCAGATCGTGTGAGAAGATGCCCCAATTGGCACTCAGATTATGTTATAGAAGGTAATGTTGCATACTGCCTTTTAACGGAGGACAGTGAGCCATCATCATTCGAGGAGGCAATGAACAACTCAGATGCTTCGCAGTGGATGGCGGCAATGCAAGAAGAAATCGAAGCCCTTCATAAAAATAATACATGGGAACTTGTGCCACTACCACAAGGAAGGAAGCCAATTGGTAACAAATGGGTCTTCAAAATCAAGAGAAATGATGACGATCAAATGGAGAGGTATCGTGCAAGACTGGTGGTCAAAGGATATGCTCAGAAAGAAGGTATTGATTTCAATGAAATCTTTTCTCCTGTGGTTCGACTAACAACGGTTCGAGTTGTCCTGGCAATGTGTGCTACATTGAATTTACATCTAGAGCAGCTAGATGTTAAAACAGCTTTTCTTCATGGAGATCTTGAAGAAGAGATTTACATGCTCCAGCCTGAAGGTTTTGAAGAAAAAGAAAAGAAGAACTTGGTTTGTAGGTTGAACAAATCTCTGTACGGTTTAAAGCAGGCGCCGAGGTGTTGGTACAAGAGATTTGACTCCTTCATCATGAGCCTTGGATACAACAGACTTAATGCAGACCCTTGTGCTTACTTCAAGAGGTTTGGTGAAAACGACTTTGTTATATTGCTGTTGTATGTAGATGACATGTTGGTTGCAGGCCCCAACAAAGATCATATTGAAGAATTAAAGGCACGACTGGCTAGGGAATTTGAAATGAAGGACTTGGGACCAGCAAACAAGATTCTAGGGATGCAAATTCACCGAGACAGAAGTAGTAGGAAGATTTGGCTTTCACAAAAGAATTACTTGAAAAAGATCTTGTCACGATTCAGCATGCAAGATTGTAAGCCAATTTTTACCCCTCTTCCTATTAACTTTAAATTATCCTCCAGTATGAGTCCTAGCAGTGAAGAAGAGAGGATGGAGATGTCTCGAGTACCGTATGCATCAGCAGTGGGAAGTTTAATGTTCGCTATGATTTGTACAAGACCAGACATTGCACAAGCAGTGGGAGTGGTTAGTCGGTACATGGCGAATCAAGGCAGAGAGCATTGGAATGCTGTGAAAAGGATCCTGAGATACATCAAAGGGACCTTAAATGTTGCATTATGTTACGGGGGATCAGACTTTCTTATCAGCGGGTATGTTGATTCTGACTATGCAGGAGATTTGGATAAAAGCAAATCTACAACAGGGTATGTGTTTACAATTGCTGGTGGAGCTGTAAGCTGGGTTTCAAAACTGCAATCGGTTGTGGCTACGTCAACAACGGAGGCAGAATATGTAGCAGCTACACAAGCCAGTAAAGAAGCAATATGGTTGAAAATGCTATTGGAGGAGCTCGGGCACAAACAAGAGAATGTCTCTTTGTTTTGTGACAGTCAGAGCGTCTTGCATCTTGCAAGGAATCCTGCTTTTCACTCAAGAACAAAACACATTCGGGTCCAATACCACTTCATTCGTGAGAAAGTGGCAGAAGGGACGATAGATATGCAGAAGATCCATACCGATGACAACATAGCAGATTTCATGACAAAAGCAATCAACACTGATAAGTTTACTTGGTGTCGATCCTCTTGTGGTCTGTTAGAGACGTAAGCAACATGAATGATACAAGGTTGGAAGAATGGAGTGAAGATATGATTGTTCCAATCAAATCTTCAAGTGGGAGATTGTTGAAAGTGCAAGTGGTGTAATAATGCACGACTTTTGGCATGGTATAATTATTTGTAAGGTCCTTAAGTTTAAGTTATTTGCAAGTTGGTCCTTGAAGCTCAACTATAAATAGCTTAGCCATTTGCCATTCCTAACATCCCAAATCATTCTAACATCCTCCCAATACTAGAGAAATTAGAGAGTTTTCATAGAGTTGTTTTCTCCTTTCTTATCAAGAGAGAATTGTCATTGTTTTCTCCTTGTTAGACTGAGAGAAGTTGTAATTCCTATTTTCTCATAGTGAAATTCTTCTACCTTGTCCGTGGTTTTTACCCTATATTATTTAGGGGTTTTCCACGTAAAATCTGTGTCTCTTTTATCTTCATTGTTATTTTCTCAAATTATCAGTTGCGTTTTTGCTCTATCCGACGACCGCATTCTGCAACACTTGCTTCTAGTATGGTTTGGGATTGGAAATAAATTTTACAAAATCCGCGCTTTATGCGATAGGGGTTTCTACTTCAATCAAAGAGCAAATGGCAGAGGCCTTGGGGTGCCGATGTGGTGAGCTTCCTTTTAATTATTTAGGGATTTTAATTGGGGTTCATCCACGGTGCATTAGTGTATGGGAACCTATTTTATAATGTTTTCGACACCGGTTGGCTGGTTGAAAGGGTTATTCCTTGTTTTTCGTTGCACGGTTGGTATTAGTTAATTTCGTTTTATCTTCTCTACCGCTTTATTATATGTCAATCTTTGTAGTGCCGAAGGGGGTGATTTGAAAAATGGACCGTATCTGTAGGAGATTTCTTTGGGGTGGTGGTGAGAAGAAATGTAAGATGAGCCGAGCTCGTTGGGCGTTGGTTTGTCAACCTAAGAGTCTTGGTGTTTTAGGTGTTGTGGACTTGAGATTGCAAAATTTAGCTTTATTGGCTAAATGGTCGTGGCGATATGTGACAGAATCAGGGTCTTTATGGCATTCTATTATTAATTCTAAGTATGGTTCCTCTTATTTAGAATGGCGTTTCAATGCTTCACGCCAATCACACATGTTGGTAGTTTGGCGTAATGTTATCGCAGTACAAGAGTCGGATGAGGTCTCGCGATATATGGGCCCAAATAACTTTTACTGGATTGTGGGGATGGTGAAAATGTTCTCTTCCGGCATGATATTTGGTGTGTAGAGGTTCCACTTTGTGTCTTATTCCCACACTTCTTCAGACTGGCCATCGATAGATTGGTGCATGTAGTAGCTTATACAATGGATTGTTCTTTTGAGCATGAGCCTTGGATGTTTTTCTTTTCAAGAGGGTTTCGTTCGTTTGAAATTACTCAATGAAGCGAGTTGAAAGCGTTGGTAGTACCATTTCAGCTTGTGCCATGCTTACATGATTGTCTAGTTTGGCACTATGATACCTCAGGTTGTTTTTCTATCAAGAAGTTGTTTTCGCTCATGGTTTCTTTTGGCATCTCGCCTGAACATGTGGATATGTTTCATGTTTGGAAGATTACAGCTACTCCAAAAGTGCAATGTTTCCTTTGGTTTATGTTAGTGCATCGTCTTCCCTCGTTAAAATTCCTCCAAGATCGAGGTCCTCCTTCAGGTAGACTCGAACTAGTCACCGAGCAGCAGGAGGTTGCCTGCCATTGCCCGCCACGGCATTGTCGCCTGGGGCGGTGGTAGTTGCTGGTCCTGGATGTTTTCTTGATCACCCATGACTTCTTTAGTTGCTTGTCTTAATCTACGTGCAGTACGTTCAGGCTCTGAATCGTATTCTCACAAGGGTGATTTCTGGTTGGCTCTGGTCATAAACCAAAGGAAACCAAGGGGTTAAACGGAAAATAAAAAGTGCAGAAAAATAAAAACAAAAAGTTGTACGCCAATCCCCGACAACGGCGCCAAAAACTTATTGCGTGCAAAAGTGATGTGCAATTAGCGTGCAAGTGTACACGGTGCCAAATTATAGTATTTAAGATATCGTCTTCACGGGGATTGTGACAGCTTTTCGGATTTCACTTTTCTGCACAAGTAAAATAAAAACACAAATAATAGGTGTTGGTTGATTAAAGCTAAAACTAAAGCGAATAAAGTAAATTGAGAAATCAAAGTGAGAGAATGAGCCGGTATTGGATGTTTCTTAGTGTGGACATTTGATGTACTGTCTCGGCAAAATTTTGTTGATCAACTTAACAACTTCAGCAGCCGCCCACAAGTATTCCCTGACAGAGACCAATGGGATTGCCTAGGTAGTTAAGCGACGATTCAAGGTTTGGCAAGGCTCCCTTCTATGACTCCCTCTTCTCCCGAAGCTTGAAGTACTATTGGCGAACACGTCTTGGATGATACCTCCCGGCGTGAATCTAAGGGTGAACACCAATCGATTGTGAAACCTCTCTTAGCCGCTGAACTTCTTAACTTATCCCTAAGCCGAAGTAGCTTCTTCACCCTATGGTTGGATAATTCGTGTTTACTCGTTTCGTGAGTTCAAATCTCCTGATATTGAACAAATGGATTGAAGCTCTCTTCTCTCCCGATAAATATTACGACAATGAAGAATCAAGAGTAAACAAACCTTGAATTTTATTGCAAAACTAAAATCCTAAACGAATACAACAAAACTCTCACAACTACTACGCAACCAACCCTTAGCACTAGGGAAGGTTTAGAACATGGTGGGGGTTGACGACACTAGGGTAGAAGGAGTTTCTTTCTAATCTCAATTGTGTTCTTTCCTTCAAGTCGATTACATATATATAGGGGAGGAACCTAGGCCTACGTCGATTTAGGGTAGGAATACTTGTTAGAATGTAATTACAACTTATTAAAAGATCATTAAATCTTCCTAGATTCCCGTTTGACTTTTTCGAACTTGACTTTGACCCAGCTTTTTCTTTTTCTGTTGGGCTCCATTTCATGTGCAAGTGCTCTCTAAAAATCGGGCTTGATGAGATATTTCTATCGCATACCACTTTGCATTTTTTCCACTCTTCCTCGAGGTGCTGTCTCGGCGGCATATTTGTTGACTGCCACGACAGAGGTATGGACTGGTGTACAGGGGTTGGCACAGCTCTTCATTCTGGTTCTCTCCTCCTCGATTAGCTCTCCAGATGGTCCAATAGCTTCCTCCTTCAGTTTCTAGCTTCTCCTCTTCTGCCCTCTTTGCTGCCCTGGTGGCATCTGCCTGGGCGGGTACTTGCGTACGTGGATAAAACATATATGAGCAGTATCTTATATATAAAATCAATTAAGTTCATCAAATAAGGTAGAATATCTAATCTATGCCATTTTGTGTATGTTTTCCTAATAAATGCAATCTAAACTATACTTAAGGAAAACAATAATTGAGCTAAACTAGCGTATAAATATAGGACTTTTGCACACTTAACAATTTCCTTGTGGCTTGGCTGATTTTTTACATC
Source organism: Hibiscus trionum (assembly GCA_030270665.1). Classification (NCBI taxonomy): domain Eukaryota; kingdom Viridiplantae; phylum Streptophyta; class Magnoliopsida; order Malvales; family Malvaceae; genus Hibiscus; species Hibiscus trionum. The sequence continues at coordinate 11,244,655 of BSYR01000052.1, forward strand.
AATGTATTTTGGGGCAGTTTTTGGGTTCTATTCGCCAGAGGTGGTTGTCGTGATGCTCGACAGTGCTTTGGACTTTATGGCATACCTAGAATGAACTAATTTTTAGTGATAAATGGTGCTCAGTCGAGGATCTTTTCTTTCTTGTACGTCTGCGATCTCTTTTTTGGGTGAAGGCGAGTATATCGTCGGACATCGTTATAGCTCAATGGAAGACTTGTCATTGAGAGAGGGTTTCTTTGTTGGTCATTGAGCGATGTGATGTATCTTGGGAGGCTCTTGATGGGTGTCGAAATCGTGCCTATCCCTAAACATACACATGAGGATGAAGCACAAAAGATATGAAAATACTTGAATAAAGATGAATATAAATTGGGAACAAGAAATCTCACTAAAAACTTGAAATAATATCCTTGCAACTACACTTGACTAGAAAAGAGGGGTTTAGCCACTCATGGTGGTTGGCTTGGGTAGGAGTCTTGTTTGCGATTGCTCCTCCAATTGCAGCATCATAGAAATATTGAATGAGAAATTGGTCGGAGACTCCATGTTGCGGACAACACACAAAGTTGTGTAAATTGCTCCCAATAGTCATGAAGTGTTTCAGAATCTTTTTGCAGCGCTCCACATATATCTTTTCTAATGTTAGTGGATCTTGAGGCGGGAAAATATTTCTCGAGAAAAAGCTTTGCCACGTCTGTCCATGTTTCAACCGATCCGGATGGTATGTAGTACAACCAATCTTTGGTATGGTCGGCTAGAGAGAATGGAAATGCCCATAGCTTGATTTGATCCGTAGTGACATTTTGGGGTTTCATGCTTGAGCAAACCACATGGAATTTGTAACACTCGGGTTTTGGGGTCGGGTGAAAATAATGTTTTAATATTATCTCGGGTTCAGTTTTATAATCTAAATAAATAAAATAATGGTTCGGGTTTTGTTTGCAAATAAAACAAAGGTGTTGGACCCAATTTTTAAACCAAAACCCAATAGCCATTTCATTAATGGCATTTTGGTAAATTTTAAAAGGAAGGGGAAATAAGATGACAAAAAGGGGGTTTTATTTGAAAAGAAATGCTCATCTTCTTCATTCCACCATTTTTGAAAACCTAAAACCCCTATTATCCCCTAAAGCCCTATTTCATCAAATCTCTTCATCAATTCAAGGGCTCTCTTCGAGGTAATTGCGTTTTTGAATTCTCCTCATGATTTCCAACATTTTCATAGCTTTAGTTTTCATAGAAATCATCTTTTTGAGTTTTTAAAGTTTTCAAGTTTGAAGAAAAGCATGAAACTTTAATAGCTTTTTGGGTTGTTTTTGATTAATAGAGTTGAGTTTTGATCTAACCTTACCCTATGGAACATTATATCTCAATTTGGTTGGGTTTTATAAAGAATCCCGAAATGGGTTTTTAGGGGTATATTTAAAGTGTCAAAATTTGTGTTTTTGGAATGGTTTTGTGATGAATTGTTGGGCTGATGTTATAGCAACATTGGGTAGGTGTTTTTAGATGTTTTATGATGATTTTTGGGAGGTTATAGTGTTAGTTTGATGGGATTCCTGTAGCAACTGTTGTAGGTGATTTTTAGGAGTGGAAATTAAGAGTTTTTGAAGTGTTTGTGTGGGGAAATGAAGGGTTGATGGTTTTACAGCATTATGATGATGTTTTGGACATGTTTTGGAGTGTTTTAAGTGTTTAAATTGGGAGGTAATGGCTGAGTTTTGCTGGAGTACGAAAATGGGATTATTTGGGAGGATTTCGGCTTTGAATTGTTGAGAAAATGTTAGAGAATTGAGAGCTGATGTGTAACAGTAAATTTTTGGTTGATTAAGAGGTTAATACATTGTTTTTGATTGGTTAGAAACAGCGGATTTGGCCTTGGGAGGTTCGGGCACGATTCCGGAAGTTGTGGAGGCTTGGGTCGGCTTTGCTTGGGTTGCTTAAGGAAGTAAGGTGAGTGGTTAATGTTTTAAATTGATTTTCAAAGGTTGGTTCAAGCATGTGGATGTGAAAATGTTTTGAAAGAATTTAGATTGGGCTTGAAAAGTCGAATTAAACTCAAGAGTAAGTTGTTGCAAATTGCCTCTTTAATTTCCCCCTTTTACCGTTTGTCTTCATTACTTGTAGTGATAAATTGTTATGTATGAAATTCCAATATTTTGGGAGGAAGCATGTTGCTTATTATTATATCGTTGATCATGTGTGATGGTATTTATGGTGTTGTTGATATGCCTTGTAAGATGTGTGTAAGTTGGTGCAGGTTGTGCACGGAAATGGTGAGTAAGACCATTTGTGGTTGGTAAGATTGAAAGTAGTAAGTTGGTGCCTAGTTGTGGATTTTGTTACAACTTGTTTTTGGTTATGCATGATATAGTGAGAACATGTCGCATGATGGTGATTATATATCGTGTTGCATAGTTGGTGTCGAACCTTACGTGATGGTTGTCGTTGCTCCGATGATGTGTAGTCCCGCCGGTAGCGAATGGTATAAGACTCCGGTGATGTGTAGTCCCACCGGTAGTGACTAGTAGAAGAGTACATTGATATGTAGTCCCATTGGAAAACTACTAGTCGAAACGGTGATGTGTAGTCCCACCGTGTGTGTTTTGGTTATGCTTGTGCATACCATGTATTGTTCATGTTGTGTCTCACTATATCATTCTCTTTTTATGGTTTTGCTTTAATATAGGATCATGCCTTTATGCATACCATGAAATGTGAAGCCATGATAAATATTTGTATTGTTGTCCTTTAGTTGGTTTAGTATGTTAGTAGAAGGTTTGGTCATTAGATGATCTGTATGGGTTGACCTTTATTTTAAAGAAAGCTTTGAACCCTGCATTGTCGTTGTTATGTTTTTTTTAGCTCCGCTCACTAAGCTTTATGCTTACGCTCTCCTTTTTTCGGCAATACAAATCTTTAGCTTGGAGTTAGCAAGGAGCATGAAAAGGGCGTCCAAGCGCTTGGTCGTTGCTCAAGTATGGTTTGTTAAATAATGTAGTAGTTTAGCAATGGGAAATGCTACGTGTTTTAGGAGCGTGCATCTAGACTCCTTTGTATTGGCTTTATGTTGTTAATGCCTTATGTTGATGGATTTGTAAACCATGTTTATATTGATGCCTATGTGTTTGTTGGGAGACTTATAGCCATGTCTTTTGGATGCTTGTGTTGCCTTGGCTTTTGGATGTAATGCTTGGCTTGTAAAATCATGTTTAGATTGCCTTATATGAATGTTTTATGTTTGTTTGCTAAGGCATGAAACTCATATATGCTATGTATGCCTTCTTTGAATGATTACGTGAATTCCTTGGTTGAATGATGTTCGTCCATGTTGGGTGCTTGTATGACTAGATCTTGGTTGGTAAATGTTGTATGTATGTTCGTATGCGGCTAGAGAGGTCTTATTATGCATCTAGAGTGTAAATCTTGTGTGATTGTGCTGAAAATGGAGAAATGCAGAGCATAGCGTATCGGTACGCCTAAGGGCCGTATCGATACGGTCTTGCCTGCAGGCCTCAGTTTTGGCTGGGCGTATCGATACGCTGGGGTGTATCGATACGGTCTTTGCTCACTGGAATTCTGAGATTTTGGTGAGTTATTAGTGTATCGGTACGGTGTCTTAGCGTATCGGTACGGTTCCATCTCGTTGACCTCGAAATGTTGACCGAGAGGGGCGTATCGATACGCTCAAGGGCTGTATCGATACGGTCTTCCCTGAGTGGACTGAGAGGGTTGACTTTGGTCCAGGTGTATCGATACCCTCTGTAAGTGTATCGATACGACCTGTTTAATAAGGAAAATTTGGGCTGTTTAATTGCATGTCTTGTGGGTTTTGTATCCGTGTTTGTTCGCTGCGTGTCCTATCACATAGGATTTAATAAAGGCATCTAGTAAAGATAAAGAAAAAAAATATAGGGTTGCTAACCGAAGGGGAGCCTTAACGGGTTTCGTTTCGGTTTTCCTCGTGTGGCCCACTCGGACCGGTCATCCGGCCAAACCGGGATGAGGGGGTTACATTTATTGGTATCAGAGCCTGAGGTTTCTGAGACCTCGGGTAGGTAAGTGAGGTAAGTTTGAAGTGTTATGTTGTTGTTATGTCTCGGTGAATGTTTTGTCATGTATGCTTGATGTTTGCTTGTTAGTACGGTGTTTGAAAGCATGTGTTAGCATGATGGTTGTGTTGAAGCGTAGTGTCGAGTTCCCATTGCTACTATTACTTATTTGAAAAGATTTTTATAAAGGAATATACTTGAGCACCTTGGACCCTTGCTCTTGCTGACCCTAAATATTCTTGCTTGTGTGTTTTGTTTATTGCTGTATTGTTGTCTTTGGTAAGTTTGAGGCCGAGACGTGGCCGTGAGCTGGTAAACGTGAATCTGAGGTTTTAAAGGATGTGAATGTTGAGAGAGTTCATCGCTTTAGTTCAGGGCAGTATGGCAGTACCAGAGTTGGAGGTACAGTTTGTTTGTTTGGGTCAGCGTGCCTACGAGTTGGTTTCTGTTGAGAGAGAACAATGTGACCGATCTTGATATGAGTTGGTAAAAGAAGTGAGGACCTAAGAGTTGGCTTCGGAATGATGTCGATGTTATATCAAGTAATTCCTCGATACAGTCATTGAGCTTGTTTTCTGATTAATTCTGGATCTACGCGTCCGTGTATTTTGAGTGAGCATGCGAAGTTGTTGAATCTACCTTGTGAGGTACTAGAGGTAGGTGTTAGTGTTACTAGCTCCTTCGGGGATACAGTCATAGTCAAAAAGATGTACAAGGGATGCCCGTTGATGGTTCAGGGTCACGTGTCTCCAGTAGATGTGAGGGAACCGCCTTATTACAGTTTTGATGCGATACGGGGCATGGTTTGGCTTGTAGAACATAACGTTAGGGTAGACTTTGAGACAATGAGAGTTTTCTTAAAGCTTGCGGATGACTATGAGATTGTAATGGTAGGTGGGAATGTGGATTTTGTATCTAATGTTGACCCAGCTTTAGAGGTCAAAGATTGCCTGAGTTTGGTTGACAAGCTTGCCTAGCAAATGTGATGGATTTGATTTTTGAATGAGGATTAGACCGCAGAATGTTAGAACAGTTTGTGTTTCCCTAAAAGTGTTGGCAAGAATTACCTGATTTGTCTCTTGATAGGGAAGAAGAGTTTGTTTTTGAGACCGTCTCCGAGTTTGCTCTGTACCTTATGGTTCCCGAAAGAATTGAGAGTGTTGAAGAAGCAACTTCGAGATTTGTTAGACCTTAGATTCATTATGCCTAGTACACCATCTTAGAGTATGATAGTGCAACTTGTGAAGAATCGAGAAGACAATATGAGAATGTGTTTAGACTACAGACAGTTGAAACAATTGACAGTGAATGAGTAGTATCCATTTCTGAGCGTCAGTGATTTGTTGATCAGTTAGGGTGTGCTCCAGTCTTTTCGAAGAGTAATTTGGGATCCAATTACTACCAGTTGAAAGTGAGGGAGGTTGATGTACCGAAGACAACTTTCGGGGCAAGATGTGATCACTTTGATTTCTGAGTTATGTCGTTTGTTTGACTAGTGTGTTAGCTACTTTTATAGAGATGTGAGCAGAATACTTCCTGAGCTCCTTGACCAGTTTGTAGTAGTTCTCTTAGATGATACATATATATATTCACGTACCGAAGAAGATCATGACAAACTTTGGAGTTAGTGATGTAGACTCTATTAGAAAATCAGTTGTATGCCAAGTTGAGCAAACGTGAACTCCGAGTCAAGGAAGATGTTCCCCTAGGTCATGTAGATCAGTCGAGTATATTAGAGCAAATCCCAAGTAGGCAGAAGGAGATGTGAGTTGGAAGAAATTGAAGACTGTGACAGGTATCTATAGTTCCTAGGTCTAGCACTGTTACTATCGAAGGTTTGTAAGTGGTCTTTTGAAGGTAGCTGCTCCATTGACATGTTGCTACAGAGGAATGTTCAGTTTGTGTGGTTAGACGCGAGACAATGAGCCCTTGGGAAACCTATAGAAACTTTGATGAAAGCTTTGACCTTAGTCCAGCCTATATCAGAGAAAGAATTTGTGAACCATGGTGATATGTTACATGTAGGGTTAGGTTGTGTGCATATGCAAGACAGAAGATTATGGCCTATTCATCGAGATAGTTGAAAGACCTTGAAAAGAATTATCCGACACAAGACATAGAGTTAATTTCAGTTGTATCTGCTTCGAGGACTTAGAGACAAAGCATGTATAGTAAGAAATGCACAGTATGTACACATATCACCAGAACTTGAAAAATTAGACGACCTAGGAAGGGTTGAAACTAGAACAACATGAGTTGTTAAAACTGCTTGAAGATCGTGATCCCAAGATTGAGTATCATCCGAAGAGAGTTAACGTAGTAACCGAGGTTCCGAGTTATGTTGTTGATAGATTAGTAGTAGAGTTGTGAGTTGTAATTGCCAGATTCGGTTTACCAAATGATAGTAGTTTTATGGTCGAGTTCCATGTTAAATCTACTTTGAGTCAAAATACCTAAAGAGAAACCGTTGCAAGACAGGTTCTTGGCACCTCACGTGCAAGAATTAGTGGAAGGAAGACCTTCATAATACAGTTTCAGGGATGATGGAGTTTGCATTTTAGAGATAGAATAGTTGTACCGATTGACATAGTGTTTGAGACATATTGTTTTGGCCGAAGCACACGACAGTTCATTTGCATTGCATCAGAGTAGTACGAAGACGTATTGAGGGTTGAAGATGAGTACTTCTGGATTGAGTTTATGGATGATGTGGTTCAGTATGAAAGTAAGTGTGTAATTTGTCAGCGTGTCGAGACCGAGCATCAGTTTTCTTCTAGTTTGTTACATCCGTGGGAGATTCGTATTGAAAGTGGGTAATAGATTCGAGAGATCTTGTGTTTGATTCGCCTTCGATTTCCTCCGTGAGAACTTAGTTGAATAATCAATGTTAGTTGCACTGTATGTGGTCCTTTATACATGTTCACGTTACTTGTACCTTTTGTAATATGGCAGAGTTGTGCCTTAGCAAGAGAGTGAGTTGTACAGTGTCTTGTATTCGATAGTGGCCAGTAGAGATTCGAGATTTCAACTAGATTATTGAAGACGTTTGCATAGTGTTTGGGTTACCTGTTGAAGTCAGATGATTAGTCAGAAAAAGGTTATGGGTCAAGTATTCAAACAGTGTTGTATGAGAATGTGAATCGAGCTAGTCCTGTTGTTTATTTGTTGCAGTTACCACCAGAGTTAGAAAGCGGTTTGTGATGTGTTCCGCGTATCTGTGATTCGGAAATGTGAAACTGGTCTGTCTCGTGCTATGGTTGTTGAAGAGATTGAGTTCAGTTTAAAATCGGCATACATTGAAGCACCTGATGAGACCTTAGCGTCAGATAGCTAATGTTGTGTGGTAAGTCTACCGAGTTGGTGAGTATGTTGTGGTGAGAGAGAAAGTGTGGAGGAGCATGTTCCGGTGGCTCTTCCTGTCTGATGAATTTCGGGGACGAAATTTCCTTAAGTGGGGGAGAGTTGTAACACCCGGGTTTTGGGGTCGGGTGAAAATAATGTTTTAATATTATTTCGGGTTCAGTTTTATAATTTAAATCAATAAAATAATGGTTCGGGTTTTGTTTGCAAATAAAACAAAGGTGTTGGACCCAATTTTTAAACCAAAACCCAATAGTCATTTCATTAATGGCATTTTGGTAAATTTTAAAAGGAAGGGGAAATAAGATGACAAAAAGGGGGTTTTATTTGAAAAGAAATGCTCATCTTCTTCATTCCACCATTTTTGAAAACCTAAAACCCCTCTTATCCCCTAAAGTCCTATTTCATCAAATCTCTTCATCAATTCAAGGGCTCTCTTCGAGGTAATTGCGTTTTTGAATTCTCCTTATGATTTCCAACATTTTCATAGCTTTAGTTTTCATAGAAATCATCTTTTTGAGTTTTTGAAGTTTTCAAGTTTGAAGAAAAGCATGAAACTTTAATAGCTTTTTGGGTTGTTTTTGATTAATAGAGTTGAGTTTTGATCTAACCTTACCCTATGGAACATTATATCTCAATTTGGTTGGGTTTTATAAAGAATCCCGAAATGGGTTTTTAGGGGTATATTTAAAGTGTCAAATTTGTGTTTTTGGAATGGTTTTGTGAAGAATTGTTGGGCTGATGTTATAGCAACATTAGGTAGGTGTTTTTAGACGTTTTATGATGATTTTTGGGAGGTTATAGTGTTAGTTTGATGGGATTCCCGTAGCAACTGCTGTAGGTGATTTTTAGGAGTGGAAATTAAGAGTTTTTGAAGTGTTTGTGTGGGGAAATGAAGGGCTGATGGTTGTACAACATTATGATGATGTTTTGGACATGTTTTGGAGTGTTTTAAGTGTTTAAATTGGGAGTTAATGGATGGGTTTTGCTGGAGTACGAAAATGGGATTATTTGGGAGGATTTCGGCTTTGAATTGTTGAGAAAATGTTAGAGAATTGAGAGCTGATGTGTAACAGTAAATTTGTGGTTGATTAAGAGGTTAATACATTGTTTTTTATTGGTTAGAAACAGTGGATTTGGCCTTGGGAGGTTCGGGCACAATTCCGGAAGTTGTGGAGGCTTGGGTCGGCTTTGCTTGGGTTGCTTAAGGAAGTAAGGTGAGTGGTTAATGTTTTAAATTGATTTTCAAAGGTTGGTTCAAGCATGTGGATGTGAAAATGTTTTGAAAGAATTTAGATTGGGCTTGAAAAGTCGAATTAAACTCAAGAGTAAGTTGTTGCAAATTGCCTCTTTAATTTCCCCCTTTTACCGTTTGTTTTCATTACTTGTAGTGATAAATTGTTATGTATGAAATTCCAATATTTTGGGAGGAAGCATGTTGCTTATTATTATATCGTTGATCATGTGTGAAGGTATTTATGGTGTTGTCGATATGCCTTGTAAGATGTGTGTAAGTTGGTGCAGGTTGTGCACGGAAATGGTGAGTAAGACCATTTGTGGTTGATAAGATTGAAAGTAGTAAGATGGTGCCTAGTTGTGGATTTTGTTACAACTTGTTTTTGGTTGTGCATGATATAGTGAGAACATGTCGCATGATGGTGATTGTATATCGTGTTGCATAGTTGGTGTCGAACCTCACGTGATGGTTGTCGTTGCTCCGGTGATGTGTAGTCCCGCCGGTAGCGAATGGTATAAGACTCCGGTGACGTGTAGTCCCACCGGAAGTGACTAGTAGAAGAGCACTTTGATGTGTAGTCCCATTGGAAAACTACTAGTCGAAACGGTGATGTGTAGTCCCACCGTGTGTGTTTTGGTTATGCTTGTGCATACCATGTATTGTTCATGTTGTGTCTCACTATATCATTCTCTTTTTATGGTTTTGCTTTAATATATGATCATGCCTTTATGCATACCATGAAATGTGAAGCCATGATAAATATTTGTATTGTTGTCCTTTAGTTGGTTTAGTATGTTAGTAGAAGGTTTGGTCATTAGATGATCTGTATGGGTTGACCTTTATTTTAAAGAAAGCTTTGAACCCTGCATTGTCGTTGTTATGTTTTTTTGAGCTCCGCTCACTAAGCTTTATGCTTACGCTCTCATTTTACCGGCAATGCAGATATTTAGCTTGGAGTTAGCAAGGAGCATGAAAAGGGCGTCCAAGCGCGTGGTCGTTTGCTCAAGTATGATTTGTTAAATATTGTAGTAGTTTAGCAATGGGAAATGCTACGTGTTTTAGGAGCGTGCATCTAGACTCTTTTGTGTTGGCTTTATGTTGTCAATGCCTTATGTTGATGGATTTGTAAACCATGTTTATGTTGATGCCTATGTGTTTGTTGGGAGGCTTATAGCCATGTCTTTTGGATGCTTGTGTTGCCTTGGCTTTTGGATGTCATGCTTGGCTTGTAAACTCATGTTTAGATTGCCTTATATGAATGTTTTATGTTTGTTTGCTAAGGCATGAAACTCGTGTATGCTATGTATGCCTTCTTTGAATGATTACGTGAATTCATTGGTTGAATGATGTTCGTCCATGTTGGGTGCTTGTATGACTAGATCTTGGTTGGTAAATGTTGTATGTATGTTCATATGCGGCTAGGGAGGTCTTATTATGCATCTAGAGTGTAAATCTTGTGTGATTGTGCTGAAATGGAGAAATGCAGAGCATAGCGTATCGGTACGCCTAAGGGCCGTATCGATACGGTCTTGCCTGCAGGCCTCAGTTTTGGCTGGGCGTATCGATACGCTGGGGTGTATCGATACGCTGGGGTGTATCGATACGGTCTTTGCTCACCGGAATTCTGAGATTTTGGTGAGTTATTAGCGTATCAGTACAGTGTCTTAGCGTATCGGTACGGTTCCATCTCGTTGACCTCGAAATGTTAACCTAGAGGGGCGTATCGATACGCTCAAGGGCTGTATCGATACGGTCTTCCCTGAGTGGACTGAGAGGGTTGATTTTGGTCAAGGCGTATCGATACCCTCTGTAGGTGTATCGATACGGCCTGTTTAATAAGGAAAATTTGGGCTGTTTAATTGTATGTCTTGTGGGTTTTGTATCCTTGTTTGTTCGTTGCGTGTCCTATCACATAGGATTTAATAAAGGCATCTAGTAAAGATAAAGAAAAAAAATAGGGTTGCTAACTGAAGGGGAGCCTTAACGGGTTTCGCTTCGGTTTTCCCCGTGTGGCCCACTCGGACCGGTCATCCGGCCAGACCGAGACGAGGGGGTTACAAAATTCTTTAAAGTGCTTGTATGGATTCTCATTCTCGCATCCCCTGAAAGTAAGAAGAAGATATATTAGACCCTATTTTAGTTTGAATGGTACCTCAAGGTCTTGGTAGGTGATGCATAGTGGTTTTGTGGCGATCTCGGGTGCAGTGACTTGGAGAAGGGTTTGTTCGGCCATGTTGTCGGTTTCAAGGGGTATCTTGGCTTGATTTTTTTCTAAGTCGGCTTCCAAGTTTCCTTGTGTGGTCGATTGTTCGCCTTGCTTTGCTTCCTTCCTTAATCTCCTCGCGGTTCTCTTGATTTCAAGATCAAACAAAAGTTTTTTGTCTACACGAGAAGAACGAAGCATAAAAGTAGAAAAAGAAAATAAAAAGAAAACAAACTAAGTAAAAAGTGAACTTAGCTTCTTGACACCACTCCCCGGTAACGACGCCAATTTTTGATGGGTGTTGAATCCGTCAAAAAATAATACCTACTTGTTCTTTGGATATGTAGTGGCGACAAGTAGGGTCGATCCCACAAAGAACGGTTAAGAGATTAAGTTCACAAGCAATTAAAGTAAACAGGGGGGTTGTGTTTGATTTGAAGAAAGCAATTTAAGTAAATAAGAATTCAATATAAATTGGAACTCTAGTCAAGGTAGAACTCGGAATATTAAATCAAGAACTCAGATCATTGACCCACAAAAGATAAATCAACATTAAACTCAAATAACTTGGTTTTAGATTAGATAAATACCACCAAATAACCCAATCTCTTCTAAGTTAGATAATCAATTAAATACCATCAAAAAAATTAACTCTTATTATTAAGATTAAATTCCTAGATACCACTAAAGAATTATAATCTATCAAATAACATTAAGAACCATAGAGACCCAAAGCACATATTCTTCCTAAGCATGAACATGTTAACTTATTAAGAACGTAAATTCATACCTTTAGAAATTGAACTCGAATTTCCTTACCAATTGTATCAAATACCATTGAATTGGTTGTAGCATATATTTAACCAAACATAGACATGAGGATGAAGCACAAAAGATATGAAAATACTTGAATAAAAATGAAAATAAATAGGGAACAAGAAATCTCACTAAAAACTTGAAATAATATCCTTGCAACTACACTTGATAGAAAAGAGGGGTTTAGCCACTCACGGTGGTTGACGGCTACAAGAGAGGGGATAGGGTTTAGCTACTTCAGCTTCTTTCCTTCACCTTTTGATCAATATTTATAGGTGAAAATAAGGGGAAGACTTTACATTAAAAACAACAACCTTAAACAATTCTAATTTTTGTAAAAGTAGAAGTCCAGTTGTAGTAGGATTGCATTGCTTGTCCTTCAAGTCAAAAAGTCTGTCTTACGTTGTGGTCACGCCTTATCTCACGACTGTTTATGGTTTTCCGTGAAGGATTTCCAAACAACGCCAAAAAGGTGTTAAAACTCAGCTTTTACGTATAAAACATCGTTAAAGCCCAAAAACACCTGCAAAACCAAATAGGAACCGAATTAAGGGTTTTAATATAGTTTGATGTGCTAAAATATAGGAACTAATAAGTGAAAAACATGTAAATATATGACTTATCAGCTCATCCGTCGGGGTTTTTGAAGTTTAATGTTGATGATTCTGCCTTGGGAAATTCGGGTTCTACAGGTTGTGGTGGTGTGCTTCGAGATAGTTCTGGTTGTATCCTCACCTTGTTCTCGGGTCCTTTTGGTATTTTAGACTCAAACGAAGCTGAATTACAAGCGATCGCCCATTCCCTTTCTCTTCTTCTTCGATCGAAATAAGTCGGGGAGCTCATTTTTGTGGTAGAGTCTGACTTGTTGGTCGTGGTTTTGTGGGTTTTTCATTTGGATCGCCATCCTTGGCGGTTACGACGATGGTTTCGATTGATCGATGAGGCTTCTGGTATACTGACCTCGGTTGTGTTTCACCATATTTTCCGTGAAGCAAACTCGTTTGCTGATGTTTTGGCCAAAACTGGAGCGGGGCGTGCATCTTGGTTCCAAGTCATTCACTAGCTTTTATTTGGTGTTTTATTTTGGTTTTGCATTTGTTGTGTTTCTTTCACTTGGATTCGGTTGTATTGTCGTGTTACTATAATCTTTTATTTTCAATTTAAACCTTGTTGAGTACTCTTTTCCACCATCTAGTCTTTGGGGGTTTTTTTAACGAGGCTCAACTTGGTTTCCCCGTTATATGATTCCCCTTTATAAAATCATACATCTTTTCGCTCACCGCCGCGCCGTACTGTGCACCGTCACCACCGACAGGCTCGCTATCGCACCTCGATCCCATCACCACCCATCACTCGCGGTGTTGCACTGCCAATCGACATGGAGAACGACTTGAAGCTTCGACAAAAATAAATCAAAGGTCGTTCGTCTTTTCGAGTTTTTCGGCGTCGATCGACGCCTGTCCGCCGCGTTCTCACAGTGAGTGGGCTCCCCGTCGTAAGGTGAGCAAAACTCAAGTTTCCGTTCACCGAACCGACGTCGTTTCCCACCTCACCAGAGTTACGCCGAAACTGGGTCGGGTTGGGTTCGATTTTAAGATTATTAGTTTCGGGCCGGGTTTGGGTGGGCCAAAAACTTGACTCGACCCGACCCGTGTCCATCCCTAGGTACCGCTCGAGTGGTGGAAGAGTTGGTTAAGGATATAAAAGACACAATTTGTACAAAAATTGCGCGATTGGCATATAGATAGACTTTTTTTTGTTCAAAAGTAACTTTCATTCCTCAAAATAACAAACCATAACAAACTCGATGACGATAGTAAACAGACGCAAGACACCCTACAGACCAACCCTGAGCAGGGAAAAGACCATAACCGGCAACCCAAACATAGACTCCAAACAACAAGGGACTCGACGAGGCCACAAAAGCCACTAACAAACAACCCTTCAAGGGAGAGGGAATCACAGCCGACTCCACCAGCACAGTGGGGAGCAATCGGCAAAACCAGAAAGCCTTCAGAGACTTAAGCTGATGACAAAATACGCCTTCCCCAGAGTAAAGAAGAACAACACCACCATTCCATCGCCTGAGAGCTCTTCCCAGAGGCAGGCTTCCGTTTGAAAAACGATCCTTATCAAGGCAAGTAGCACGGTGATAAACCCTTAAACTCTGATCGAAAAACCTGGTCAACAGCAGCTCCTTACAAGCACTTCCAGCTAGAAAGTAACCTTTGCAACGAAACCGAAACAAACATCTAATTAACCTAACACAACAACAAAGAAAAGACATAGGGCCAGCCTTAACAAACGGAGATAACAAAGACCCAAGGCACCAAGGCATCTCTCGAACCTTGGTGCCCTCAACGAAGCTTCTCATGGCGTGATCGGATAACCCTCACAGGAGTTATCCGAATCATAAATCCAAGCTTTTGTAGCACTTGAGGCTGGACCCGGCTCATCGCCATCACTGATGAAAATCTCCTCATTTAGGATGAAATATTCGTTCACACACATGGATGGGGTCGTTGTAATCCTTTTCCCAAACGGATCCTCCCCAAGCTCAATAAGACCAGCTTCGTCGACCAATACTCGGGTGCATTCCATCGAAACCTTTCGTCAAGCAGCTTTCTTGATTAACGTGAGATGTTTAGTACCGTAAGTCCTACCCTTCTTCTTCCTTTCAATTTCCTGGATGATGGAGGAATTGTTGAACATCGACTGAGGGAAAAGAGCTGCGCGTAGGACATCTTCATTTGCTGTGGGACCTTTCTCCGGCAGCCACCAGTTCCCGGTTGCAACTTCGACGATCGTCTCTGCCACTTTATTCCATAGGTTGCTACGATGGATCTTACTTATATACTGGTCGCCATTGTCGTCCCTTTTCCTCTTCTTGTCTGTTGACACAACCATTCTGTCCAAACCCGCTGCCAATAAGCTCCCCCATGTCGCCGGCGTACCTTCCCCGACGCTGTGAAGTTCCCTTGACTTGGCGCTTTGGGAGTTGAAAGAACACTCAAACTGTCCTCTACAATCATTACTCTTCTCCAGAAGGTTCAGGAGTATTGGTTCAATAGTAGGAAAAATCTGGGGGGTCAGATTCGATGGAGAACCAAACCTAGGATGAATTTGAGCGATGGGATTTGGCACAGGGGTAAAATCATGCACATAAACTATATCCATGCAAAAATCCCCCCCCCCCCGAGGAGTTGCCTCTTTGTATAGTTTCCATTTCAAGAAGAGCCAGGTTGACTTTCTGACCCCCAGAAAAGATAACAGCAGCTTCTGATGTTGATAGAACACCTTTTTTGGAGAAGGCTGAGGATTTCCTATCTTTTGGGAAGCCCGCCCTATCTTCCTTTTTTCTTTGTTCATTAACACATTTGTCGTATCCTCCCTTCACCGGAATGGGCTGTTTTTGTCTTTGAACACAATAAAATTCCTAGGCTTTCCACCGTAAGAGGCACGAAGCCACGGTCCGAACCTACCGGAAAGTTTGAACAGTGAGGTGTCATTGGTGCAATCTCTTTCTACATGGCCAACTCTCCCGCATCTGAAACAGAACTTGGGCAAGCCCTCATACTTGAAGGCAACATCAAGAGGCTTGTCCTTCTTCCGGTTGAGAATAAAGCCGGTCTTAAGCAGGTCCTCAACTCTGATGGCTACCCTGGCCGACACCGTCCCGAAGCGGTGAGACTCACTGTCATCGTCAAGAGATGAGCCGTAGAAAATCGGAAATAATTTTCCAATCCTTCTGACATTTTCCGGCGTAATAAGTCCGATGGGCAGGTTGTGCACTTGGACCCAAAACTCCTCAAGGGAGAAATCGAGCTCTTCGAGTGCCTTTTCCGGTTGCCACTCCTTGAGTATTAACAGGGAGTCTTGGAAGGACCAGGGCTTATTCCCGAAAACACGCAGCCTTTCCTCGTTTGATTGGAATAGGAAAAGAAAAAAGTTCTTACCTAAATCATGACATTCAACATTGTTGCTTTTCCAAGCTTTCCGGATGAGAGCTGTGAGAGCAAGGGGTTTTATGGCAGTTGGTGTCAGCAGTTTCCCCACCAAAGCTTGAGTTTTCAGGGCGAAATTAACTTCCCCATCTTCATTTAATTCGAGCTCATCAATGAACTCATGGCTTAAAAAGTTGGGGTTGGTAGGGTTGGTTGGGTATCCATTGTTAACAACCCCTACGCTTAGGTTGGCGTTTGGTTGCATGGTGGCAGTAAAGGGAGAGACTGAGATGCACGATGAGAGTGGAATCAAGCAAAAAAGGAAGCTTCCTGAGAAAATAGAAGGACAACGTGGAGTAGAAGAGAGGCAGATTAACGGGGATGGTCGGCGGGAACAAGGATGAAGAACAGGGAGTAGGAGAGACAAACTGAAGCCTAAAGGAACCAAACCCTAGCTAAAGATAGTCACAGACTCTCTAGTCCTGCACCGGCAGAAAAACCTAATGAGAGGAAAACTTTGAGAGAAGGGAGAGCTTTAGCTTCTAGCTTGGAAGAAATTTTACTTCGACATTAACATGATATGGCATATAGATAGACTTGATACTGTAAATTAGCAATTATGTATAGCTTGGGGGTTCTTTAATGTATAGTTGGTTGGAGATTCCTTTGCTACTTCTTGGATAAATACTAATCACACATTTTATATATATATATATATATATATAAAACAATGCACACAAAGGAATACCCAACCAAGACAGCACCACGGACCAGCAACGATGCTCCACAAACGACAAGCCTTTGATTGAACCAACATCGTATCTTTCATGTCCCCAAACTCTAACATTATATGAAACAACCATAAATCCATCAAGTCAACTACATTTATTACGTGAACCCAATCATGCGAATTTCTTTCTTGATATCTGCAGATTAAGTGGACCCTCTCAGATCACAAACTAATCACTCAATTGATTTCACCACACTAAAATACCATAAATGTAAGTTGATTGTATAAAATTATTAGAAAGAAATTTAGATTGTAAGTAAACACTTTTCCCACATGGATCCACCGCTGACTGCCCAAAAGATTTATCCGAAAGATAAGAATGAGCATACAAATCAAAACTCAGAAGGTCAAACAAACCTGCCACGTCTTCCCCCAATGACAACTTAACCAACTTTCCTTATTCCCCAATCACACCCTGATTTTGATGGTTAAATAACTCACTCCCCTCCCTCTCTTCATCTTCCAAGAAAATAAGACAATCCACCGCCCACGATCCCTCCATTTTTTAAGCAAAATGAATCCAAACCAGACCCTGGAGGATGAATCTCATCCGTCCATCACCGCCGTGAACCGCCGCGTCCAGCGGCTGTCCCTTCACCTGAGTCCACTCCCACCTCATCAACCATCACCCCAGCTCCACATGCTAACATGCGCCAAGGCGGCCAATAAACTCGAGGTCGACAAGGCCTCTCTCCGGTGCTACATGAGAGGGAAAAACAGGGAATTACAAGAAAGAGTGATTAACTTTTTCGAGTCAAGGCCCGATTTGCAAACACCGGTTGGGATTTCGATGGATGAACACAGGGAGCTTTGCATGAGACAGATTGTTGCTTTGGTTAGAGATGCGAAGTTCAGGCCTTTTAGATACGTCGTTGACGATCACGCTAAGTATTTCGCCATTACCGAAGCTGTTGGGAGTATTGATGTATCTCTTGGGATCAAACTCGGCGTCCAGTTCAGGTAATTATCTTTTGGGATTAAAGATTCAATCTTGGTTGCTTTTTCGACTTTGGGTATTTAAAATTTATGAAGCTTTTTGGGATCAAAGATTCAATCTTGGAATTCTTTTGTTGAATTTTAAGTTTTGGAATCTGGGTTTATGGACGACAAAGAACATGATGATATTTGAACGATGCATAATATATATTTTTTTAAAATAAATCAGTTTTGATTTATTGGTAAGTTGACTTTGAATACTTGAAATGACGCAGTCTTTGGGGAGGTTCAGTGCTGAACTTAGGAACAAAGAAGCACAGGGATAAGTATTTTGATGGAATCGACAACGTGGATTATCCCGGGTGTTTCGCCATGACAGAATTACACCACGGTAAGTTCTCTGTTTCCAGGATCTGAATGTAGACTTGTCTGTTTTCAACCGCGTGTTTATTTTAATTGTCGGCGGCGGATAAGATAACAACGAATGTATTTAAAGACAAAACCATATCCTCGCAACTGCTCTGTTTTTTGTCAATGGTGCTGCTGCTGCCCTATTATATTTGTTCTTATTTATTTTTTAAGGAAACACATTTGCTTACGTTAGAAACACTATTACGTTTCCTATTTTATATGATTTAAAGATGATTATAATTCGGGTCGGATCGGAGTTGAACAACGAGCTGTCTAGCTGTTGCTGTGGTTTGTACGTATAGGAAGCCTAACTGTCAAATTTTTTGTGTTTTTTAAAGGCTCCAATGTTCAAGGTCTTCAAACGACGGCAACTTTTGATCCGATTACAGATGAATTCATCATTGACACACCGAATGATGGAGCCATCAAATGGTGGATCGGCAACGCTGCAGTTCACGGCAAGTTCGCGACAGTTTTCGCTAAGCTCATATTACCGAGTCACGACTCTAAAAAGTTTTCCGACATGGGAGTCCATGCCTTCATTGTACCGATAAGGGATTTAAAAACTCACCAGACACTTCCCGGAATCGAAATCCAAGATTGCGGCCACAAGATTGGCTTGAATGGGGTCGATAATGGGGCTCTGCGATTCCGTTCGGTTCGAATCCCCAGAGATAATCTTCTTAATAGATTCGGTGATGTTTCTCGAGATGGAAAATACACAAGTAGTCTTCCTACTATAAACAAACGTTTTGCTGCTATGCTGGGTGAACTTGTAGGTGGGAGGGTTGCTCTTGCATATTCTTCGGTTGGTTTCCTCAAGATTTCGGTCACTATCGCGGTTCGGTACTCGTTACTACGCCAGCAATTCGGTCCTCCGGAACAACCTGAAGTCAGCATTCTCGATTATCAATCGCAGCAGCAGAAGCTTATGCCGATGCTGGCTTCAACATATGCATTTCATTTCGCTGGTCAGTTTTTGGTGGAGAAATATTCGGAGATGAAGAAGACGCATGATGAACAACTTGTTGCCGATGTCCATGCACTTTCTGCAGGCCTGAAGTCATACATAACATCTTATACAGCAAAGTCACTGAGTACCTGCAGGGAAGCCTGCGGAGGCCACGGATATGCCGCTGTCAACCGGTTCGGCAGCTTGAGGAATGATCACGACATATTTCAGACATTTGAAGGAGACAACACAGTACTTCTGCAACAGGTTTCGGACAAATACCCTTAATAACAACCTTGGTTGAAAACTTGCAATGACTTTCTTTCAGTTTTCCTTCATTCAACCTCAAATTTGCTTTTCGAGTCGAACTTCATGAGACTTTTTACTGGGATATATAGGTAGCTGCGGATCTATTGAAGCAATACAAAGATAAGTTCCAAGGTGGTACGCTTTCGGTCACATGGAACTACTTGAGAGAATCTATGAACACATATTTGTTGCAGCCAAACCCCATAACTGCTCGATGGGAAAGCACTGATCACTTACGAGATCCTAAATTTCAGTTGGATGCCTTCAGGGTAAGTATCGGTTATTATACTTCGAGTTTTGTTGATGTAAACCGTAAACTAAGATTTATACGATTTTGATATTCAGTACCGAACCTCGAGACTGCTTCAAAGTGTAGCAGGTCGGCTCCGGAAGCACTCAAAAACTCTTGGCAGCTTTGGTGCTTGGAATAGATGCCTGAATCACCTATTAACACTTGCAGAGTCTCATATCGAGTCCGTCATCCTCGCAAGATTTATCGAAGCTGTGCAGAAGTACTTCCTAAACTCTGGACCGAATTCATTCCTTTTTTTCCTACTTGTCATAAGCATACTTTCTGAGTTTCTAACTGAGCTTGAATTTAACTTCCAGTTGTCCTGATGCAAGTAGTCAAGCTGCTCTAAAACTAGTATGTGATCTTTATGCGCTGGATCGGATCTGGAACGACATAGGAACTTACCGTAATGTCGATTATGTTGCTCCTAACAAAGCTAAGGTATATAGTTTTAATCGGAAGTATAAAACACGTCCTATGTAGTTGTGTTTCATTAATATAACTTTTTTTTTCTCCTTTATGCAGGCTATCCACAAGCTCACAGAACACCTGTGTTTCCAAGTGAGAAACATTGCAGGGGAGCTTATTGACGCATTCGATATTCCGGAATCGGTTACACGAGCCCCGATCGCGATGCAGTCGGAAGCATACTCTCGGTACACGCATCATGTTGGGTTCCAGTAACTAGAAAATGCAATGTCAATGTAAATTGTGTGTGGTAAGTAAATAAATTGAAAGGAAGAATGGCGGTTTCCATACCTGATAGGATTCTTTTAGTCTTATCAGGTTAAATGCTGGAAACATTAATATGTTGAAAGTTGAAAAGCATGTTGTTCATTATGTACCAATGGACTGATCTACATTTATTTAATTTGTTTTGGGTAATAATTAAATATGCTAATTTCTAGTCAAATAGGATTACTCTTTCGTTATGTATTTAATGTGGTAACTCCTTAACGAGGATGGAAATCCTCTACCCCTTTTCGGTGCCCCTACTTATGCCCCACGCTCAAAATTAACTTTAGGGTTTAGGGTTTTAGGTTAGGGGTTGTGGTTTGGGTTTAAGGAATTTAGGGTAGGGTGTATTTTTAGGGTATAGGGTGTAGGGTTTAGGATTTAGAATTTAGGGTTAGGGCTTAGAATTTAATTTTGTAGTGTTTTTTAGTGTTGGGGCATATATAGGGGCACCGAAAAGGGGCAGACGAATTTTATCCCCTTAACGAATAGATGTCATCATTTCAATCAATTATTGAGCAACAGCAAAATTTGGACAGCACATTAATAGTCAATAAATCAATTATAAATACTTGACTTTGACCACACGAGTTGATCTAGTGGAATGAAATATTAATTCAGGAGTTCGAGTTCATTCATTGTGAATGACCTAAATTAGGTGCAGCCTACACTCCATAATAGGCTAAAAGCTAACCTGTTCAACTCCTGAGAATACAGAGGCTTTTGGGTTACCCCAAACACTTGAAACAAAAACCTATGGCTTCCCCACTGAATGATACAACACCAACAATTGATGAAGAAATGGCAGACCTTGGGAGACATGGCCGTATGGAAAGGGTTCAGTGGGTGCTCAATACCCCCAAGCCACCGGGGATTAGCCAAGAGCTCCGTTTCCTGGAGGAACAAAGTCCCATTTCTCAACATGCAGTCCGGCTTGAAACATGGACTCTTTTCCATGTTGAAAGCTAAGTTCCCTATCCTTACTTGGTGTCAAAACTACAAAACAAATCAATTCAAGCATGATTTACTTGCTGGTCTAACTCTTGCAAGCCTCTACATTCCTCAGGTTTTTTTAGAAAAAAAATACTTAAAATCTCCATGAAATGAGTTATTTCGGATCGATTGAATTTCGGGTTTTTCCCCCTTGTGTTACTCACATCATTGTATATTTCCATAAGAGTATTGTATATGCAACTTTGGCGAAACTTGATCCTCAATATGGCCTCTGTAAGCTGCTATCGGAATTTTTTTACTATGTTTTTGGTGTCACAAATTGGTTATATATCATGATTATATCCATATTTTCACTGTATCAGACACGAGTGTCGTCCCGCCTCTCATTTATGCTGTGATGGGAACTTCAAGAGAGATAGCGATCGGACCGGTGGCCGTGGTTTCGTTGCTTCTGTCATCAATGGTTCAGAAAGTTAAGGATCCTATGGCTGATCCCATTGCTTACCAGAAACTTCAAACTTGTGCTCACTGTAACTTTCTTCGCGGGTGCTTTACAAGCTGCCTTTGGACTTTTCAGGTTTGTAATTGTGTCACTTTCAAGATGCCTTTATTTTCTTATACTATAGATTTCATGCATATTTGATACCTGTCGTGTTTTTAACAGGTCAGGTTTCCTTGTCGATTTCCTTTCACATGCTGCTATTGTCGGATTCATGGCAGGCGCCGCCATTGTCATTGGTCTCCAACAGCTTAAAGGATTACATGGAATCGCTCACTTTACAAACAAGACCGATGTTATCTCTGTCGTGAAAGCCCTTTGGAGTTCCTTCCATCATCCTGTACTGTCTAATTCACTTTCCAAGCCACAACACTCATATGACTTCTTTGAAATTTATTAATATTAATTTCCATTTAAAATTCTTTGCCCTTTTTTTTCTGCAGTGGAATCCCCATAACTTCATACTCGGATGTTATTTCCTCATATTCATCTTAATCACAAGATTCTTGGTAAAAAAAAGGGACATTTTCCCCTCAAATTTTACTCTATTTAAGATCGAAAACAATCTTTGAATGGTTTTATTTATCAGGGTAAAAAGAACAGAAAACTCTTCTGGTTGCCGGTCATTGCTCCTTTGGTATCTGTCATTTTAGCAACTCTCATAGTTTTCCTTACAAAAGCCGATAAACACGGAGTTAAGATCGTGAAACACATCAAAGGAGGCATAAATCCAAGTTCAGTTCATCAGCTCCTTCTCGCAGACGGCAGTGAATTTCAGTGCCGGTTGTGAAACTGTGGTGTCGAATGTCGTGATGGCGATCACGGTGTTTATATCATTGGAATTGTTTACGAAGCTGTTGTACTACACTCCGGTGGCGATCCTTGCATCGATCATTCTGTCGGCACTGCCGGGGCTGATCGACGTCAATGAAGCTTAAAATATTTGGAAGGCCGATAAGCTAGATTTCCTCGCTTGCATTGGAGCCTTTCTGGGAGTGCTGTTCGCAACTGTGGAGATTGGCCTTCTTGTGGCGGTAACATTTTGGGTAGTTATACAGTACAGACAACGGTGCGATACTAACTGAAAATATTATAAGATTTAAAATATGAAACTAAAAATGTTACATTGTTTAATAACTTTTTTGGTACTCACAAAAACTTAAAATGTTATCAGAAATGATGAAAATTTCGATACTCGAAGTTAAAGGTTCGATACTTACCACCAACCGAAAATGTTATCAAACAATATAACATTTTCAGTTCCATATACTAAATTTTACAACATTTTCAGTTGGTGTTGCACCATAGCCGCATCGTAGCTTGCCGTATGTTAAACACACGCTAACATTTTATTTTCGTTCTAAACTATTCAAACAACTGAAACACGATATGATTACATGATATAATTATAATAAAAAAGGCTTAACTATGAAATAAGTGACTAAACTTTGCCACTTTTTTCTGCAATAGGTGCCTAAATTATTTTCTGGTTGAAATATGTGTCTAACGTTTCTTTTTTTCTGAAATAGGTGGCTAAAGTTTCATTCCGTTTCTGTTTTAAAGTAATGTCATTAAAAAATTAACACTCAATCAAAATTTGACACGTACTTTTTTATTTTATTAATTTTTTTCAAAAAACTTGAAAAAAGAAAATATTTAAAAAAATCAAAAACTTCTTAAAATTTTCAAAACAGTCCTAAATTCAAACGCCCAAATTCTAAAATTGGTGTCATTGTCGCCGCCAATAGTCTCGTCGGATCTCACCAACACCGTCGCCAGAGTCCCCGCCTATTTCCCTAACCACCCATCGCCGATAACCTGCGGAAGGCGTGCCAATCGGATGTTAAACGGTTGAAGCCTTTCGCGTTCGTCGTTCATCGTCCGATTGACGCGCCTCCCGCCTGTTACCAACAATGGGTGGTTGGGAAAAATAGGCGGGGGACTTCGACGAAAGCGGTGGTGAGGTACAGCGTGGCTATCGTCGGCGACAATGACGCTAATTTTGAAATTTAGAGTCTGAGGTTTTAGGGATTTAAAACTTTTTTGTAATTTTATAAAATCTTGTGATATTTTTAATTTAGGCTAAATGGTCAAATTTGCCCCGTAGTAATGCAAAATCAGCAATGTTGCCCCTAAATTTAAGGCGCTTATGGAGACTTTTTTTTTCACCGCATGTGCATTGAAAAAAGTAAGGAGTTAATCTCATCCATCCATTTCACATGTCCAACGATCCAAAAAATATGTAAAACTATAAGTTTTACATTTTTTGCAAGTGGATCCCTCTCTCTCTCTCTCTCACACACACATACATATATAGGATTCGTTTACACAGTGTAATTTTTTTTAAGTTTTATATGTTTTCTGGATTGTTGGATGGATGAAACGAATGTATGAGATTAACAGTAATATGTGAAGACTATCGCTTTGAAAAAAAAGTAAGGAGTTAACCTCAATCATCCATTTCACTCATCCAACGATCCATAAAACGTGTAAAACTCATAATTTACATTGTGTGTAAGTGGATCCTAACTCATAGATAGGTGAAGATTATCACTTGGAAAAAAAGTAAGGAGTTAATCTCAACCATCCATTTCCTCCATCGAACGATCCAACAAACTTGTAAAACTATGAGTTTTACATTATGTGTAAGTGGATCCTAACTCATACATGGATAGGATCCAGTTACACAATGTAAGAGTATTTAACTTTTACACGTTTTTTAGATCGTTGGATGGGTGAAATTGATGGTTGAGATTAATAGTGGGTTATGTGAAGATTATCACTTGAAAAAAAAATAAAGAGTTAATCTTAATCATCCATTTTTCCCATCCAACGATCCAACAAACTTGTGAACTATGAGTTTTATATTATGTGTGAGTGGATCATATATAAGCAACTAAAACAATGTTCGTTTCTTTTTTTTCACCCGATTGTTCACATTTACTGCATTCTTATTCGAAGCAAAACATTTTTAATTATATACAGATCAATCAATTGAATTAATAATTCAAAAATCATATCGAGTTGACCTCTAAGTCGATTTTTAATTCACTGGATTAAACAACTGTTGGACACAAATAGATAAATAGAAGATAGAGCATGTTATATGAACGTGCAAGCACAAAGGATCATTTATCTTATTATTATTTTGTAATTTAACAAACAAAGTCTGCAATTTTTTTAGATATAATGTGTATTTTGACCCTTGAACTTAGTTTTATGTATTTATTTGGCTCTTAAAATTTTGAACTTATTTGACGTCTGATCTTGATTACATTAATTGAAAAACATAGCTCCATTTGATTTTATCGACGAGAGTTTTGGAATGCACGAAATAAATTGTAAAAGATTTTATGTTTAATAAAAGGCTTAACCGTCAAATAAGTGGTCAGACTATGCTTTTTTTTCAGTTAGGTGCCCAAACTTTGTTTCGGGCCATATAAGTGCCTAACGTTTCATTCCGTAACTCATTTAAGGTTTTAGCCATGGCGGACGTTAAGTTTTTCCGTTTTCCAATCAGAAGCCAACACGTGGCACTTATTTTTTTTTCCTGAAATTAAAACGAAAAAAAAATTAAAATAAAATAATTTTTCCCAGGGTTAATTACCGTTCTTTTTTCCCGCTCTCCCTCATCAAAATCGATTGTCTTCTTCATCAAAATCCCCCTTTTGTTTAAACTCAAAGAAAAACTCTAATCTAATAACGACCATTAAACACCATACTATCTCAGACAAGTGGACAATCGAAACAATTGCTTTCATTTGAAAATCCGTTCGTTTTGGTAGTAAAATCAATTTCCCAAGTAACCAAAGAAGAAACGCCAAGTAATCGAAGAAGAAACGCCAAGACAATCGGAATAGTTGCTTTCAGTTGAGTGCGAAGGAAATATTAAAAAGGTAAGTCATTGTTGTTGTTAGTTGTAGTAAGTTTATGTTCTTAGTTGCTGTTTTTTTAAATTTAATACTAATTTCTAATATTCTTTAGATTTGAATAGGTTGTCTTATTCTAACCCAACCCCAAGACATAAAGTTTGGCACATCTTGGTGTTGTAGATTTTAAGTTTGATCAAATACAGTAAAGGTAAACTTTTTTTTGTCTTTGTTATAGAGTTCTTCTTAAAAAGTAGTGCAATTATTGATTAAAAAATTAGGCTTAACCAAAATTGATTAAAAAATTATGCTAACATGTACATTTCTGTTTGGTTGTTCAAATTTTGGTTTGCATTTGATTTTTCAGAATGCAATAAAGGTATACTGCTTGATAAGTACATAAATGTGTTTATTGTTTGTTTGGTGACTGTGTATGTTTGCTTGCTGAGTGTTGAGTACATAATTTTATTATGTATGTTACTTTGATGAGTACATTTATATGTTTAATTGTCTTTGATTTTGTTTAGATTCTACATCTCCACCTGTCCAACCACCTGTTACAAGAAAAATAATTTTCTCTCCTAAGAAAAAAGTAACAGCTAATAAAGTACTACTGCCATCTAGAGAGCATATTACACCATATGGGGTCAAGAGGGAGAAAAATCACGCAAAGACTTGGCATACACACAAATGAGCCAGGGAGACCTTCAACAATTGCTATGCCACATGCCACATCTCAGCCTGCTGCATCAGAACCACCTGCACCAACAAGACCCACTAAACTGAACATCAAAAGTCCTCTCTCTAAACCTACCATATGGAGATCTTAAAATGAGACTGTTGCATGTTTTGTGTCGTTTCTTGTGGTTTCGAGCTAGTTATTAAACCGTTTAGTCATCCTTGTATGTCAAACTGTTTAGAAAAATGAATCAGTTACCTTGTATATCAAACTGATTTTTGTTGTTGTTTGTCTTTAAACTTGTGCCTTGTAAACTTATTTTCATAAGTTATGAATGGTTATTTTGTAAGTTATTGTGCAGATTTTGATAAGTTATGAATAATTATTGTGCAGATTTTGCTTAATTATGAATAGTTGGTTTTGCAGATTTTGACAAAAAAATTGGTAGATTTTGCAGATTTTTATAGATGGTTTCAAATGTTGTTTTAAGTGTGCAGATTTTGCAGATTTTAAGTGTGTATTTTAAGTCTGCATATTTTGCAGATTTTCAAATGCTATTTGTTGAGATATTAATTTTGATATAACAAAGTGAAAAATGTTTCTGGACTAAATTCAAACATTAGAAAAATATTTTAAAGTCCACAAAACTTGAAAAATATGTTTAAAATGTTTTGACTTTGTTCCTATATCGAATGTATCTTTTAAAGTCAATTTTTAGTCGATTTTACAAGTTTTTAATGCAGATTTCGAAACCCCCTATAAGTGGTTTCGAAACCAGTGAGGCAGTAAGGCATGGAAACCAACCTGGGAACAGGTTTCGAAACCCCCTTAAAGGTTTTGAAACCACTAGTTTCGAAACCACCTCGTTGGTTTCGAAACCCCTTGCCTGGTTTCTATACCAGGCACATGTAACAGCTAGTTTTTCTTTTAAAAACCTCTAATGGTTTCGAAACCTCTTCAATTGTTTTGAAAATTGTCGTGCAAATATTGTCTACTATTTTTCGATTTTAGCCAATTCATTCGGAAAGTTCATTTCAACCCTCTTGACGGTTTCGGAAGATCGATTTGAGCGTGCTACAAGCCCAACACTATTTATTTTTTCAACCTCAATTACTACTCCATTACTACTCTATACACAATCTATAAAAATAAAATAAAATGCAGTCAAACAAGTTTCATTGCTAGTTAAAGAAAATTCATACATCATCAAGTTAACCATAATTCATACTTAATTTCCTCACAAACATAAGTTCTCTATAGACCAATTTTAACCAATACATACACAATCCATGAAGTAAAAAATGCTATCTTAATAGAACAAAGTTTCCTTTCTCCTTTTAGCTGATTTTGCTTTCAATGATCTTACAAGTTTTTTCAATTCCTTGTTTTCGATTATGATTTTTCTATTTTCGATCATCACAATTTCTGTAACACCCGGGTTCGGGGGTCGGGTGAAATTAATAATTTAATAATGGTTCGGGTTTCGGTTCCAAATTTTTTTTAAAATAATAAAATAGTGGCTTGGGCCTCGGGTGTTAAGACAACAAAATTTAGTTGGACCATTTTTAAAACTAGCCCAAATAGCCATGGGTGTCATCTATTGTGGTTTCTTTAATTCATTAAGGGTGTTTTGGTCATTTGATTTTCCCATTTGAACAAACTTAGACTATTTGCTTTTGGCTCATCTTCTTCTCTCCACCCCCATCTCTTTCCAACGACAAAACACATCTCCCACCTTGAGCTACTATTCCATTCCATAGCTCACTCGTTTTTGAAGCTTTCTCAAAGGTATGGACGTTTTTGACTTGCTCTCACCTTCCCCTCCTTGGAAGTACCACTATTTTTCATTTTTAACCATGTTTTGAAATAGGAGCTTTTTAAGAGTTTTGATTTAAAAATGGTGCCTTTATTGTTCTTGACTTAATGTTTTAAGTGATTAATGATAGACATGTTGTTTAGGAAGCATGAGGTCCAATTGGTATGATTTTTAATGAGTTTTGTTAAGTTTCCCGGATTTGGGTTTTGGAGAGGTTTTAAGTTGAGTTTTGGGAGTATTTTAGGTGAATATAAGAGGGCTGATGGTTAAGCTATATGTAAGTATTGTTTTGAAGGCTTTAGAGAGTAATTTGAAGGTTGAAATCGATGGTTTTAAGGGGTGCTTAAGGGCTGCTCGGATTTTGGAATTTTGAGCTTGTTTTCAATGGAAAAATTGATGTCTTGTGCTTGGTATGTAATCCGGGTTGATTATTTTGGGATATGGACTGATTTGGGATTGTTTACTTGGTGTTGGAATGACTAGAAACGAGAATTTTGGTTGGAGAAGCTTCGGGGAAAAATCCGGGGATTTCGGAGTCTTGAGCTTGGTCTTCGATCTTCTCTTGGGTAGCAATGGTGAGTAGAATTATTGGTTTTTACATTGTGCTCGATATGGATTCTTTTGAGGTTTGGGTGGAACCTTGAGAGGTCACCTAAACCCGTGTGTAAGCCTCTCTACTCTCATGTTGTTGTGATATGTTGTTTGAGTATACGTTGTGATTATTTGAATGCATTTAAGTTGTTAATGTTGTAGTCGAGTTGAGTTCGTGCCTCACGTGATGGTGGTCTAAACTACGATGATATGTAGTCCCACCGGTAGTGACTAGTAGGGTAGTACTTTGATGTGTAGTCCCATTGGAAATCCACTAGTCGAAACAGTGATGTGTAGTCCCACCGTGCGTGTATGTTGGTTGTGCTTGTGCAAACCAAGTGTTGTGGTTGAGATAGACCCTTGTGCTTTCCATTGCTTTCTTGCATATAAATCGTGTTTTGGAAAACTGCATGTTGTGAATTGTAGAGCCTCCCTCATTAAGCTAGTTAGCTTATGCTCTTTTTGTTTCTAACGTGCAGATCGCTAGAGTTCGGGAGGCGAGCGGGCGAGGGAGGAGCTTTTGGAGTTCTCAAGCAAGTTTATGTATGGTTTGCTTTTGTAATAATGCCTAGACAATGGGGTATAGAGTTTAGGAGTTGGGGGTCAAACTTCTTAGGAGATTATGTTTGAATATGTTAACTTCATGTTGTGATGTGCTTGCTTTTAGGATTGTGGCCTATGATTCTCATGTCGTTTATTCGTACATGCCTAAATATGTATGTCGTTGGCCTATGAATGCTTTATGCTTGATTACCTTGTGCATAATGCCTTATGCTTGCTAAGTATGCTTCTTGTGATATTGCATGAAGTCTAGATAGGTATGATCCTTGTTAGATTCAATGCTTGTAAGCTAAATCCCAATTGTGGTTTGTTGTATGTATGATTGTGTGTGCATAGGAGTGTCCAAATGTGCATCTAGAACCGTATGTGAAGTCACCAAGTAGTGAAATGAGGAGTTACAGAGCAGGGGTATCGATACGGTTAGACCCGTATCGATACGGCCTTCTTGTTCCAGGCCATGCGTTTCGATACGCGGGGAGACATATCGATACCTTTTTGGACACTGGAGTTACTGTCCAACTTGGTATCGATATCGGTCTCAGGCGTATCGATACCTTTTTGGTCACTGGAGTCACTTTCCAACTTGGTATCGATACCGGTCTTTGGCGTATCGATACGGCATCTTAGCGTTGACCATGAGAAGTCAACCGTTGGGGAGGGTATCGATACACTCCTTGGGTGTATCGATACGGTCTCCACGGGTTGACATTTGACCATTTGACCTGGTCAAGGTGTATCGATACACCCCTTAGGTGTATCGATACCGCCTGCAGTTAAGTTTAAAATTGGGCTGTTAAATGTTGTTTTGGGTTCGTTTGATTGTCTCGTACATGTCGTTCCGCTGTTGATCACTTAGGACTTTAATACTCCTCTAGACAAGATTAAATAAAAAAAAGAATAGGGTTGCTAACCGAAGGGGAGCCTTAACGGGTTTCACTTCGGTTTTCCCCGTGTAGCCCACTTGGACCGGTCATCCGGCCAGACCGGGACGAGGGGGTTACAATTTCTAGTTCATCTTGCAAATCTTCAACAACATGTCCAGTGTCATCTTGCTTATCAAACCACTCCAAAAAGCCGCATCTATTATGTGGATAAATATATGCTATATAATTAAACAACAATTATATAGCATATATTTATCAAATTTCATAAAAAAATTACATAACCTCTTCCGGTCGAGAACAACCATAAAATCTTCTTCCTTTGCTTGAAGGTCGCTTCGAAATGTAAATAGGAGCTCTTATTCCGCAATCGCAATTCACGACCCTTGAACCGTTATGGGACTTTGAACTTCCAGTTGACATCCTCCACGATTGAGAAGAGTTGTTATCAGATTAGGTTTTAAACAAAAGGGGGATTTTGATGAGGGAGAGCGGGAAGAAATAACGTTATTTTAATCATGGGTAATTTTTTTTTTAATTTTCGGTTTAATTTCAGAAAAAGAAAATAAGTGCCACGTGTTGGCTTCTGATTGGAAAACGGAAAAACTTAACGTCTGTCACGGTTAAAATCTTAAATGGGTTACGGAATGAAACGTTAGGCACCTATATGGCCCGAAACAAAGTTTGGGCACCTAACTAGAAAAAAGACATAATTTGGACACTTATTTGACAGTTAAGCCTTAATAAAGTTAAGTTTAAAATTTTAGTAAATGACCAACAATGCATATTATATTGGAAAAGAGGTTCATTTTTAAACACATGTGACATCAATTAATTTGTTAGAGGTGTCGTATCGATAAAGTTTTAATGGGCTTAAGGTTTTAGACTAATGTATGTGATACTTTCCAAGTTTAGATATCAAGTGATTAGAGAAAAAGTTTAAGAACCAAATAGATCTTACAAAAGTTCAGGCACCAACAAGATACTTAAAGGTCAATATCAAGGGTCCATTTTTAGGATAAAATCATCTACCTCTTTTTGGTGTCCCTATTTATACCCCAACACTAAAAAATACTATAAAATTAAATTTCAAGCCCTAACCCTAAATTTTAAATTCTAAACTCTACCCCTTATACCCTAAAAATATACCATATCCTAAATTCTCTAAACCCTAACCATAAACCCTAACATAAAACTCTAAACCCTAAGCCCTAAACCTAATTGATAATGGAGACATAAATAGGGACACCAAAAAAAGCAGAATATTTCCTACCCATTTCTAATGGATTTAAATTTTTAGATTAATAATCGTAATGATTTTCAAGTTCAAATTTTAAAAACTGTTCATTTTTAAATACGCGCGACGTGTATTGATGGGTTAGAGGTGAGGCGTCGATACGTGTGATATCGAACATGTTCACCAATCCGGTAGTTAGCGGTTGTGAAAGTCATACAACATGCAAATCACTACTGAGTCTGAGATGGTGTTATGCATGCGATCCACTAATTTCCAGAGTCCAGACTTATTCCTCCTTCATATTTCTGATTTTAAACCACTTGGTGGCAGCTCTCTTTTCATCCCTACCAAGTTTCTTTTCTTTCGAATTCCATGGCACTTTCGATTCCAAATCAGAAAACCCTGGATCAAAAACTGAGCCTGCAAAAGGAAAAACAGATATCCGTTGATCCAATCTCATTGAGACAATCAATCTCCTCATCCATGGGAGAGACAAGTTTCAACATGATGTTACCTCCGATCGACGCGCCTCATCCCGATTCCGCCGTCCCTCCTCCGCTTCTCCACCCGCCCCCTTTGCCCCCCGTCAAGCACAAGTTCCTAACCTCCACCGTCTCAACATCTACAGCCTCTTCTCCTCGGTTCCGCTCGATTCTGTCGAGGAAGAACTCGAAAATCGCAAGTCAAGAATCTCCTCGACGGGTTGATCACGAGTCGGTCGGTGATCTTTTGCACCATGATCGTGCAGGTTTAATTTCCGATCTCGGCGTTAAGGACGATGGTTTCCGAAAGAGCATCGACTTCAAATGCGGCGCCCTTTGCTTGTTCCTGCCGGGCTTCGGTAAAGGGAAGCCGGTGAGGCCAAGAATGAGAGAAACCATTGATACCGAGAATAATGTGATATCAAGAACAGTTTCCCTGGAAAAATTCGAATGCGGATCTTGGGCTTCGTCAAGTTTTATACCGGACCACGGCATTGATGACGACGGAGACTCCGCCATGAATCTCTTCTTTGATCTGCCATTGGAGTTGATCAAAAATCTCGGCGACGATGCCGATGTACCGGTTTCTTCTGCTTTTGTGTTCGATAATAAAGATATGAAAGGGTTTTTCAAAAAGGGTTCGACTCCAACAGGAGCAACCGGCAGGAAATCCTACGAATCAGATCGCCATGTCAGGTTTTCTACGGTCAGAAATTCTGATGAATCATTGTTCGGTCGAGCTTGAATTATTAAAAAGGTCGAAGTAAATTAGCACTTAAGGTTTGATCTGAATAGGTTTTGAACTCTATAGTGTTATTTTTGTTTAATGCAATTAATTTTATATTTTAATATTCGATCTAAAAAATTTAGAATTGTTATTTGAGTAATTTAGCAACAAGACTAGTGTCGTTGTGGACTATTTTTTTTAAAAAGCTTACCGCTCATAGAGAAATAGACTAAGTTTTTTTTTTTTCTTTTGGTAAAATTATAAAACAAATTGAATATATATATATACATATATATATATCATAAATAAGATCAATTTAATTATTGTAATTAAAAGCGATGAAATAAATAATTTCTTTGATTGGAAAAAAGAGAAGGGTAGAGCCAATATAATCAATGATCAATTTAATGTATTATTGTATAAACACTATCCCTGTGGAGCAATCATTGAGGTACTTGAACACTAATGTTATCAATTTCCACACGTACTCGAGTAAAACAACAACAAATGTTATCAGAGTGCTAAACATCTCCACTAATGTTTATTGCTCCGATGTAGATCACATTCACCATACCAATTATTGAGGGGATAAAAAAAATACTGGTGGGTTGAGGAGGGGCGCTTGTGGGGCCCATTTTTTTAGTATTTAGTATTATGGTTTAATTATTTAATACTTATTATTAGAAGTTTATTCTTAAAATTTGACTCTTTTAATATGTATTATAAAGGTTTATTTTTTATAATATTTGTTATTAGGGGTCAAATTTTTTTAACACTTGTTATTGTGGGCTAATTTATTTTTTCTCAATATTTGTTATTAGCGGTCACGTTATTTTTTAATATTTGTTATTAGGAGCTTAATTTTTTAACATTTATTTATTTTTCCAATACTTGTTATTAGAGACCTAATTTTTTTTAATACTTGTTATTAGGGATATAGTCTTAAAATTTAATATTAGGGGATCAATTTTTTCACAATATTTGTTATTAGGGTCTACACCTAATATTCAAATTTTTGAAATATTTTTATTAAGGATCCAATTTATTTTTTTAATACTTGTTATTAGAGTTTAATTTTTCACAATATTTATTATTAGGTACATACTCTTAAATTTTATTTTTTTAATACTTGTTATTAGAGATGATTTTTTGTTAATACTTCTAGTCAGACCTACTTTTAAATTTAATTTTTTAGTAATTATTAATAAGTGATTAACTTTTTAATTCGCCTTAAGTTCATCAAAATCTCAAAAACATGCATGTAATTTACTCTTTCTAATTTGGACTGAGAGCCGCAGTTAGTTATTTTTAAATGAAGTTGAAAAAACGATAAGGGTCGAAAAAAATAAGGTGTCCTATTGGGTTCTGCCCTCTCCTTTAAGATGAAATTGAGATGAAAGAGGATGAGATCGATGGGAATGTTAGATCCCACTGCCATTTATTATTAATAGGTATACAATGTTATATTTTGTAGATTTATCTTTCAAGTATCAAATTGAGAGTTTATTTTAAGCACAATATAATCTGGGATTATTATTCATAAACATGCGGCAGAAATTTTTTATTTCTATAAGCGCATTGATTTTAGGGTTTAAGATTTTAGTTAGGATTTAGAGTTTAGGGGTTTTAGTATAGAGTTTAAAATTTAAGGTTCATGGTTAGAATTTAAAGTTTATATTTAGAATTTAGTGTTTAGGGTTAGGTTTTAGGGTAATATGGTTAGGGCTTTAAGTTTTAACCTATAAACCCTAAATTTTAACCATAAACCCAAAATTTTATCAACAACCCCTAAATTGAAAACTACAACACTTAAACCATAAACCCTAAATGAAGTCCTTGAACCCTAAAACTAATACGCTTGTGTAAACAAAGTTTCTCCAACCGTTTGTGCATGGAATAATTACCCTATAATCTAAAGATGATATTTGTAAAATCGAGTTAGCAAAACCAGGTCAGTTCAAAGATTTTGGGGGCTCTGTGCAATTTATTAAAATGAGACCCTTAGTTTATAATCAGTTAGAGATATAAGTGTTTTTCTTCAAAAAAAAAATAATAGAAAATATGTTATTAGATTATGCTCTTGAGCAACAAAAAATGACTTATAAACATCTAAAAATCTAACATTTTTACTTAAAAGGTATCATTCTTTTTACATATTTTAAGTTTTAGATAATTGTTATATATATACACATAATTGTATATATATAAATTTATACTTTTTTTTTTTACAAATATGTAATCTAAATTCTCTATTTTTGGGCCCCTCTCTTGTAAGCCATGTGCGGTCACTCATGTCGCGCTTGTCCAGAATTCACTGAACAAAACTATCATGTATATTTGACTTTTATGAGGGAATATAAATTCTCTACCCTTTTCGGTGCCCTATTTATGTCTCCACATTAAAAATTAAGTTTAGGGTTTAGAGTTTAGGATTTGTGGTTAGGGTTTAAGGAATTTAGGATAAGGTGTATTTTTTAAGGTTTAAGATTTAGAATATAGGGTTAGGGCTTAAAATTTAAATTTTTAGTGTTTTTTAATGTTGTGACGTAAAAAAAGACACCGAAGAGAAGCAGTGGATTTTTATCCTATATGAGGAGTAACTATCGTACTCTAATTATGCAAAGGAAATGAAAGTGATAAATATATATGCATAAAAACATTAGCCCTAAACAGCCTCCTTAAAGCCTAAATAAAATATCATAATGTTAGATGGACAAGTTTACCTAGAACAAAGGGTATTTTAAATGGAGGCTTCAACTTATCTACTTAAGTTTTTACTTCTTCCTTTTCTTTGGTGGCTGAAGAGCTTCCTCCTCTTCTTCGTTTTCCACTCCAACATCCTCTTCACCTCCATCATCGTGGTCCTCGTCATCTTCATCCTCCGGGTCTTCACCATCTTCTTCGCCGTCGTTGTCTTCATCTTCTCCATTCTGTTCTGCCCCACCTGCACCTCCTCTCGGTCCCTTCTTCAGGTTGTTCTTGTTGCACCTTCCAAGGACAGCTCCTCTTCACTGTCTCCAAACTCATCACCTCCATTGTTCGTCGTTGTTGGCATCGTCTTCTTCCCCATCAGCGTCCTTCGGCTGGTCGTCGTTGAATCCGGGTTTGTTAGCCAACATCAATGTAAAGGAGTTCTGAAACCAATCCCAAAAAGAAATGTCTTTACAGCGCGGTTTGAAGCAGAAGATGTAAAACATTTTAACCAATAAAACAAAGAATACATAAAAGCATAGCCAAGGGTTTCACTCAAAAAATAATTACCATTTGAAGATTAACGAAAACCTGTGCTTGAATTTATAAGCGCATACTCTCACTACTAGAAAT
This sequence comes from Hibiscus trionum, assembly GCA_030270665.1. Classification (NCBI taxonomy): domain Eukaryota; kingdom Viridiplantae; phylum Streptophyta; class Magnoliopsida; order Malvales; family Malvaceae; genus Hibiscus; species Hibiscus trionum. Next base: position 11,280,312 of record BSYR01000052.1, read on the forward strand.
TACATTTCTAGTGACAATAAAAATGTCACAAAAAGTAGTAAATTTAGTCACTAAAATAAATAGTGATAAAATTTCTACGTCGTCACAAATAACTCAGTCACTAATATATTTGTGACAATTTTCATAAAAATTGTCACAATTATTCAAGTTTTTAGTAACCGTGGTTTTTGACACTAGCATATTAGCATTAGTGACAAATTTTTTTGACACTAATGTTTCTTTATTAGTGTCAAATATTTTGTCACAAATACACATTTAAATGGTCTCTAAAAATATGTTGTCGCATATATCAAATACTATATGTGACAAATTTCACCCAAAAAATATGTGTTTTTAAATTAATTATTTGCATCATCAATGATTATATTTGTTACCATTAAATTTATTTGTGACAACAATATTAACTCTAAGAATGAATATTGCCACTAAAGAAAACGATTGAAATAAAATATGTAATAAACATTTATTAATAATATTAAAGATAAATAACATAAAATAATGGGTGAGCTTAATTTACTATATTACATGTTATCACAAGGAAATAAAAAATATTACAATTTAAATTATCCACTTTACAAATTTACATTAAAATTTTGAGAGTGACCTGAAAAATAAAATCAATAAAAATATCATTACACTATATATAGTTCCAAAAAATAAACTTGCTTCCGTTTCCTGCAAAAATGAGCAAACATGGGAAAAATAAATCAATTAGTATTATTGAACAATATAGTTTATTAAAGTAAAAAAATAACAATATAGTTGGTAATGATTAACATATAGTAACTCCAAATAATGTAAATAAATAAAACAATTGTAAAACAAAAAAACGAATTTCACAAGCTACTTTCATTCTATCAAATGATCTGTCAGAGATAAATATGTTATGTTTATATTCTTCTCAAGCTAGATATTTTAACTATTTTATCTTCAGTTCTAATTTATTTGAATAAATATAGTAGGAGATCAAGTGACTTATTAATTCTAACAAATACAGTAGAGGAAGAAGAGCAAATGGCTAGAAAAAAAATGAGACCATGGATTTATCTTACACCATAATTTTTACTCGTTTTTCATACAACCAAATTCTATGGCTATCCACAAGAAAATATTAGAGTATATCTATTAAATACTTATAGATTCATTTTTAAATACAAAAGAACTAGATAAAAACAATTTCATGCTACTTCAATATATAATTAGATCTCTAAACCAAGACTTTCATCCAATTTCGTCAGGATTAAGATTAATATCATAAAAAAGCAAAACATAATAATTAAATCTTATTCTAAGGCTAAAGATAAAGTCTTTAGAAATCATAGTGAAACTCACAAAACCATGCATGTTGTAGAAACTGAAGCTATAGGAGTTCGTATTGTATCTTCAATCTTGTAAATTTTGCCTGAAATGTTAGGTAATCTTCAAGTGTTTAGTTGAGATTCATGATTATGTAGAATGAAATAATTAAATAAACTAAAAAAAAAACAAATTTAAAATGCAAAACATAGAGAGGTTGACTAACGAGGTTGATATATTATACACAACTGTGATGTCATCAACTAATCAATCTAAAACTTCGTCTAGTAATGAAATACTAGTGGTTAGATAGCGATGAACTACCAGGGCTCTATATATAAACATTGTGTGAATGTGCATATTTTAAATATTTTATTTTATACTAGTGGTTCGATAGCGATGAACTACCAACAGCTCTATTTTCGATTGCTTCGAAAATGATTGGCTAAGAACTTCTATAGCAAACATAGTCATCTAAGCAGGAAAGTGATGCAATGGTGACAACGACGAGGAGAAACTGGAAAGACTACGATCGACGGCGAAGGCACCAAACGTTCACGTTGTACATTGAGAACCTGTCGGAGACGCTGCACTGGCAAGGACTATGACATGCTTTTGGGAGACATGGAGACGTGCTAGATGCTTTCATAGCAAGAAAGAGGACCTAACGGGGTAAAAGGTTTGGTTTTGTAAGATTTGGGAATAGGGTTGATGCTGAAAGAGCAATAGAAAGTTTAAATGGCTTTATCCTATATGGGAGAAGGATAAAGGTTTCGGTGGCAAGATTTAAACCAAGACAAGAATATTGGAGAGAGGTTCGACCAGTGAACATAGGTATTAACAAAAGAGGATCTTCAAGTGAAAATGTGAAAGTAGATAATGCTCGTGAGGAGGTCGACAGAAAAGAAAAATGTGGGACAATCTTGGAGGAGAAAGGGGAGTGTAGTTCAAAATATTCAAAAAAAATGTAAGAGGATAGCTGGCATTGTGGAGACAGAGGACCTTTGGAAGTTTAAACGGTGTTTAGTTGGATTGATGTCAACGGTTTGTAGTGTGAGAAGCATAATGGTAAGATCGCAGAAATGAGGCTTAAGGGATATTAAGGTTAGAAGGGTGGGAGGAAAAACCTACTTGCTATCATTTGAAAATGATGAAATTTTCATGATGTTAGAAGATCTAAATTGGTCATATCTGAAGGAGATTTTCACAGAACTCCTCCCATGGTCTAAAAACATCAGTTATGGAGGAAGAGCTACTTGGATAGAGTTGTATGGAATGTCGCTTCACTGTTGGAATCATGGTACTATAAAAAGAGTGGCAGAGCTGTGGGGCTCTTTTGAAGCTGTAGGTGAGAATGCGAATCTATCAAAGGATTGTGAAATGGTCTCAGTGTTGATCACTACGAATCATGAAAGGAGAATCGGCGAGATAGTGGAGGTTGAAGTGGGAAATGTGATTCATGTCGTACGAGTCTTGGAAGTTGGCTTCAAAGATGATTATGCAAACATAGTTTACATTTCGGATAAAACTGCCACAAAGGTTGGTCAAGAAAAATGTGAAAGTAGTTTAGAGTCCTCCTCGAAATCCAATCGGAGTAAGACACCAGAGCTGAAACTAGATGATGGTAAAGAGATGGAAGAAGAAGAATTAAATGTAGATCTTTTGGGGAAGCACTATAATTATGAAAACAATTGGGTTAAGCTAGAATCGAACAGACACTTAGGGGAAAGTGACATGAATGGTGAAGTTATTAAAGATGGTGATAAGCATTAGTTAGAGAATATGTTGGCGAATGACATTACCGTTATAAGAAAGCGGGGCAATGAGGTGGCATCTGAGGTTAACATCTTTAACAGTTGGCAAATAGAGAACTAAAAAAAATGAAATATAAATTTGGGGAAGATTGAGGAGGATGGTACCTTTTACTCTGAAAAGTTGACAAATCAGGTCGTAGATGATATATGCAACATGGGCCTTAGTTCAAAAAAAGCTAAATCAACTGAGCCCATATTGACTAAATCGTCATGGGAAGAAATGGTAGACAATCAGAATAATCACTTGGGTTCGAAAAACTTGAATTAGACTAATAAGCCTGTTATTTTTGTGTCTATAGAGGAGGGAGAAGAACCTAGAGTTTTTTTTTCAGAATTGGGGGGAAAACTTAAAGGGAAACGGTATAGTTTGTTGGGTTAGTTCCATAAAAAAACCTTATTAAATCTGGAGAGGAGAAAGAAAGATTGTGCAATTAGAAGGGAGAAGTAGCAAGGCAAGGCAAGGCAAGCCTTATCAAATCTAATTTTGATTTGGTCTCGAGATGGGAATTACTAACAAGAGAGGCTAGGAAGAATTTGAGATTGGGGAAGCGATTGGGTATTCAGATAATAGGAGATGAAAAATAGGCAGTCGTTGATATTGCTCGATTAGAAGAAAATTCTTTATGTTGATAGAATGATGGATGCAGATTATCGTAGAGATAAATATTTTTAATAATTATGCTTCTTGTGGAATTTAGATCAACTAATGTTTTTTAAAGGTGTAGAAGTATTGGGGCTTGACTCGAAGTGTATTTTCGAAGGTTAGTTTCTATGACATGTTGCAACAGTTGTGCTTTGGTTTTTTGTTCGTAGAGGCAGTGATTTTGGGATAGAAGTGTCATCCTTCTTTACAGAAACTGTAAGTTTCTTGTGTGATTTCTATTCACAATTTTCACGGGGATTTCTCAGATTTATTGGTCGAGAAAAAGATTTGTATCTTAGGATATGCTAAAGCTCTAAATTTGGTTGCAGAGAGTTTTGGTGGTTTAGTTTTGGTATGGGGTAGGCTGTTATCCAGAGTTGTGGTACCTATTGCTTTATAGAGTCTTTTATATTTGAATGGGTGGTGGTTGTAACAGGGTTGAATGAGAGATAGTGTCAGTGTTTCTCGTACTTAACAATATGGCTTATTATGTTGGGAGCTTTAAGTAGAGGTGTGTGGGTAGGGGTAGTATGTAGAAGGTACAGGAGCTTAGGGAGTTGGCATGTTGTCTAGTGTTTGAGCAGTATGATTAGTCACATTGCATTTTGGTGATGTAGTGCATAATACAAGATTTCAACATTCTTTTATCCTAATCAGCTATGGTGCCTTTCTCAACTGGGAGACGTTTTGAAGTTGACTCTCACCTTTCGAAGGCTTGTTTTTTTTTTGCTTTGATGCAGTAGAGTTTGGCCTGTTTTTACAGGCGGTTCTTAATTGAAAACTGTTTTGCATATGATTCGATACTCCATTTTGGCTTGCTTGACCTAACAATGTTTGGCTTGAAAAGGAAAGAGTTTTTTCAAATCTCGGGTGGTAAACTAACTTGGAGAACACATGATGCGACTAAGAGTTTTTACATGCCGAAATGTGTGGGAATTGTTAATCTGATGAGGAGAGTTACCAAGGTGAAATTCGAATTGGTACCAAGATCAAACAGTGGGCCGGTGAATAGTTTTGCTTCAGATTGGCAGGATGCGAAGACGTAATAAGAACAATGGATGGCACGTTGAGGATACTATTTTCTGGTCCAGTAGAAGGGAAATGAGCCGAGTATGCTGAGTTTGTAGCGATAAAAACCGCATGGAAACTTTTTATCGAAGCCTTGTGGATCGAAATAGTTACATTGATAGTGGAATCAGTCTCAAAGGTGGTTCTAAACTGGGTGAGACATCCTTTGCAGCATACTTGGGGTTGGTGGTCGTTGCTGGTCAAGATTGATAAGCTTTCCCACAAGATTGGCCCTGTTCATTTCTATATGTCCCTCGACAAACAAATATTTTTGCAGATTGCTTAGCATAGAATAAGATGTCTCGCTCTTCACTATTTAAAGCTGGGTGGTAATTTCAAGTTTGGCAAATTAATTTTCCAATAAGATTGGTCTACGGTTTGACGTTTCGAGCTTGGTAAGTAGAGTCTACGCTTGGTGTTGCTTTTCTTTGATGGTGGGGATTACATTGCTACATGGTTTTGCATCGCCAGCTTCTGTGAGGGGTGTTGGTTGTGTTAGTGTTGTGTTGGCGTTTTGGTCATTCATAATCAGGTGTATGGGCTGATGCTTTTTGTTATGTACTTGTGGTGTACATTGTAGAGGTGACTTTTGATTATTACTATGGTAGTACGTGTTGTTTGTTTGTTATTTGAACCTGGTTGTGATGTACTCTTTTCCTCCATTTAGGTTTAGGGAGGTTTTTAACGAGGCACACAACTCAGGTTTATAATTTTTAATAAAATACTATTTTGCCGAGAAAAAAAAGTTGCGGGTGCATATCTTTTTCAGTTTAATAATATGAGTAGTTTACTTGTCAATTAATTTAAGCAAACAAATATGCATTATTCTATATTTGTTTAAATATTTATATATTTTAAATTTGTGAGTCATAATTAGGGATAATAAAATAAATCGAACCCAACTAGGTTTAGTGTGGAATCAGATATTATTTTAAAATTACTATCATTACATATTCAGATTGACACCCTCAAATATTTAAGGGTTATGCTATTGACAGCCCTAAGGGCTGTCAATAAGAACACTATAGATTCTTGTAATTAATGTGGTTTAATTTTTTAAATAAATATAGTACAATGTAATTAATTACATTCCTAAAAAGTTGTGTTTCATTAATTTAAATTTTTTAATTAAATTAAACAATAAAACCTTAAATTCAAACTCCAAACCTCAAACTTAAACCCTAAATCATAAACCTCAAACCCAAACCCTAAACTCAAACCATAAACACTAAAAATCAAACCATAAAACTTTAACCTCAAACCTTAAACCCTAAACCCAACCCCTACACCTTAAACATCAAACCATAAAACTTAAACCCCTGACCCCCTAAACCCTAAACCCAAACCCTAAACCCTAAACATCAAACCATAAAACTTAAACCCTAAACCTAACCATAAACCATAAACCCTAAACCCAAACATCAAACACTAAAACTTAAACCCTAAACCCTAACCCTCAAACCCTAAACAATAAACTATTTTAAGTGAGTATTAATTACATTAAACAACCTAAAATTAATTAAACATAATTTTTTAGGAATGTATTTAATTACATTTTACTAGATTTCATTACAAAGCAAAACAACCATTTATTATAAAGTAAAACAAACATTAATTACAAAGCAAAACAAACATTAATTATAAAAATTTATAGAGTTCTTATTGACAGCCCTTAGGGCTGTCAATAGCAAAATCCAATATTTAATACACAAATCTGCATTAATTATACATATTTAGATATCTTTTTTTTATGAAAAGGGGATTACATATTCAGATTGACACCCTCGAATATCGAATATCATTAGACAAATTGAGATATCTTAATTTGACTAAGAATTAGAAAATAGAAAATATGTTTGTTTCTAAAGGGATCTGAACCTTTGTCATCTAAATTTTAACGAATTTGGATCATATATTCAGCTTATGATTTAAAAAATAAAAATTGTATTTTTTCGGATTCAGATATATGGCGAATCATAATATATAATTCGGGTTTGGATAATAATATTATGATAATTTGTAGATAAAATGTAAATATCTGACCAGCTGTCATTCCTAATTTTAACTCATTTCTATATGTTTTAATTATTTACTTTTAGTCAACGATCTCTAGAGTAGGTGGTTAAAGCTCTCAGTTGACATCCTCAGTCCTCACCTTCCCCTAGGTTGTGGATTCATGACCCGCTAGTAGGGGTGTTCAATATGTCGGTTCGGTTAACCGACCGAACCAAACTTCCAAAATTTCATTAACCGAACCGAAATTTTTTGAAAATTTTTAACCGAACTGAAAAAAGTTCGGTTAATTCGGTCGGTTTTCGAATTAACCGAAATTTGTTAGAAAATTTTGGGTAAATCACCCAAATGGTCACTAAACTATTTTAAAATAATCTTTTTGGTCACTAAACTTTCAAAAATTATAAAATAACCATTAAACTTATTGAACTATTACAAAATAGTCATTAACTTGCGCGTTATAAATTATTGATAAATCATTTTGCGCTAATTTGATAAAGTTTAATGACCATTTTATAATATATCAAAAAATTTAATGACTATTTTATAATTTTTAAAAATTCAGTGACTAAAAATAAATATATGAAATATATAATATATAAAAATTTCGGTTAATTCGGTTAATTAACCGTTTTCGAACCGAATTAACCAATAACCGAAGTTTGAAAAAATCATTAACCGTTAACCGACCAAACCTAAAATTAACCGACCGATTTCGGTTCGGTTAGTTCGGTTTTAACCGAAGTTTGAACACCCCTACCCGCTAGGAGTAAAATTCCTCTTTTCCCTCTCCTAGGTAGAAATTGTTCAAAAAAATATTTACTTTTATAAGATTTTTTAACTATTTTATTTTACTTACCTTGTTAATTATTTTTTTTTATTTTTTTTAGTTTTCCTTTGATTGTTCATTTCCTATATACACTTATATTCATTTATTTTTTTATAGATTCAAAGTTATGTTATGCTTTATAATTATTCATGGGTACATTAGTAATAATTTCAACTAGTTTAAATATCATTTTAAAGCCTTTTATAATTATAAATAATTTTTAGAAAAAAATGTCATTATAAATATGACAAATTAATTTCCATCCCTCATAAGTTTTAGTGACATTTTAATTATTATAAAAATAAATTTGTTATTGTATAAAAAAACTATTTGGCATTAATTTAAATATTTAATAGTGACAAAAAAATTTGTGAAAAAATAAAATTTGAAGTGACAAACAATATTATTATCTCAATAATGTCTAGTAATAGTGATCACTCTATATGATGTCACTATTATATTATTTCTGGCCAAAAGAGAAGTTGGCGCCAATGTAGATTTTATTAGTGACAAAATTATAATGACAAATTAAAATTTAACCACAACTATAGTGACAATTTAACTGCTACAAAATTTAAACCGTCACAATTAATAGTATAATTGTGACTACATAGTGATTTGTCACAATTACTTATATCAATAGTGTCGTACACAATTTTTTGTCACAGAACTTAGCAACTGTGACAAATTAATACATAGTCACAATAAGATTGTCACTAAAAATCTTAATTGTTGTAGTGTCTGCTCTTTTTACAGGCTAACAGTTTATTAATTGAATATATATATATATATATATATAAATTAATTTTGAATTTTATAAATACTAATATAAAACAACCTTACTCGAACAAGATCTGTTCTATAGGCTCGTACTTCTGTATCCTTGAGCTTTAAGGAGACAAGATTCCAAGTCCGCTTGATGAGCTGAAGCTGTGTGATCAGAGTGTGATTTATTGGTCTGGTGGCTCAGTGCTGGATCACCTTGACCGCAGAGGATCGTTCTCATCTTGCCCTGTCTTGCTGGGATGGTCACGCAACTGTTTGACAGACTTTCATACCTTTTTTCTATCAATAAATATTAATATAAAAATATTATTTTTTTTCTCAAAAGTTTTGGATCGAAACTCAATATATTTATAATTAAATTATTTTATTTAAACTATAAATTACCATTTTTAACCTTAGTTCAAATAAACCGAGCTACCAAACTAAATTGGTAACTCACTCCTTAAGAACAAAGTTAATTGAAATTCATTAATTTATTAAATGATCGAGAATATTTATTGGTTTTATATTTTGGGTAGGTTTGAACTCCAAAATTTATTTCAAAAATATAAACATTATATCATTTAACTTTTAAAAAAACGTTAATTATTTTTTTCAAACAAGTTAAAGATATCATTAACCGAAATCTGTTTTATTGGCAAATTTTGACATAAAAGTACTACTACTTGATCATTGTAAATAAAGAAAATAAATTTGTAAAATATGACGCGGGAATTATAATTAACAATGATATTATCCTAGGAATATTCGATTCCATAACAAAAAAAAGTCTGACCATTCGTGTTTTAGAAAACAAGACAAAAGACGAGATAGTTTTGCCAATAAATTATCCCATTTTGAAGTTGACGTTTTTTTTTGTTTTACCTTCATATTTATATATAATTATTTCAAAACTTTAATTGAAGTAATTATATGGCTATTTTAAACCCAAAACTCATTTTAATTAATTATCTTGAAAAATGGCCCCCACATAATATTATTTAGAAAGAGACCTCAAATATGCCACGTATGAAGAACTCGCGTTTCGGAGGTCGCGAGATACGAACTCGCGCTACGCAGAAAGCGAGTTCTACATACGTGGCAACACTTTTTAGAATAACGAACTTTACGGAAACTCACGTTCTGCCAAACGCGAGTTCCCCAAGAATTTCAAGAGGCGACTGAATTTATCGCGGCAGGTTCGAGCATTATTTCGGGCTTATTAATCGAATATTTTTGGCAATCATTTAGTTTGGGTTCGTAGTACTGGAAATTCTCTTTCATTTGACACTAATTTAGCCCAATTCGGTCCGTTCTAAACCTAATAAAATTCGCGTCGAAAACGGCATCGTAGCTTGTTTTGTGAATGTATGAAAGTATAAGATGGCCTCATAGGCTCTTTCTACAAGAAGGACAAGCCGGAAAAAAAAGAATTTTTAAAACGAATAAGACAAAATTTTAAAACAAATAAGACAAAATTTTAAAACGAATAAGACTTAGTTAATATGAGGGCCCGAGCGATTAGGACACTTGTTCTTTGTGTGTCCAGGATTTTTACATCTACTACAATGTTTCCTTTGTCTGGTTTTTTCTCTATGTTCGACCAGATCTTCGGCACAGTAAATTCGTGTCGATCGTGGACGTCCTTTTTCTCTTATTAGTGTTGAATCTGGGCGTATGGTCGGTTCAATATCAACGACATAAGGATCAATTTCATTTCCGATGGGAGGAAACTCTTTTTTGTAAACCTTGAATACTGTTTCGAGTAAGTATACCAGATCAAGCAGTCTCATGTAGTTAATTCGTTGGTTTGAACAAGCAGCAATGGCGTGTGAGCACGAGTATTTGAATGTTTGGAATACTCCGCAGTCGCAGGTTCTTTTCCTAAGATCTACCACGTACGCGTTGTGATGTATGCATTCCAGCGACCTGGAAAATTCTGAAATACGGAACAAATGTCCTTCTCGCGAGAAGAGAGTTGCAGTCATCTCATATGAACGGCGCACTTCAATATACAATTTTTCGCGAAAGTCCGGGAGGACTTTGTGGCCACCTGCCATGTACTCAGTTGCTTGCCTTCCCAAGGTTGCAAATAGGGTATCCAGACGATAGTAGGTCGCTTTGACAACGGAAGTGATAGGCAAATGCCGCACTCCCTTGAGTGCTGAGTTGACCGCCTCAGCCAAGTTCGTTGTCATGTGAAAATATCGTTTACCCTCGTATGATCTAAGCCATTTTTCTCTCGGGATTTTGTCGAGGTAGTCCGCGCCTTTTTTATTTCTGGCTCTCAGTTCTTGGAATAGGTCCTCTACCTTCTGTACGTAATGCGAGTTGCCTAAGGAATTACAGTTGAATAGTTAGGGGTGAACAACACATGCAAAGATATCGTAAATGAAAATGACCTAAAAGACGTACCCATTCGAAGCACAAGAGCACGTTCATCATGGTTCTTGAACTGCTGCAAGTAGTTCGCCGCAATGTGTCGCAAGCAGTAACTGTGGTAAATGTACGAAGGCTTCCAAGAATCGCCCAAACGTTCTATTGCCCACAAGATCGCTATGCCTCTGTCGGAAATAAGACATATCCCATCGCCCCTTGCCTGCATTGTAGGAGAAAGAACATGTTTCCGTAGGTTCTTAAGGAAGAACACCCAAGACTCGAGATCCTCTTTTTCGACAATTGCGAATGCTACAAGCACGGTTTTTCGATTGCCGTCTTTTGCAACCGCTAGAAGTAGGACCTATGTATATTTCCCGTACAACCATGTACCGTCGATTTGAACCATCGGTTTGTAGTGCTTAAATGCATTAATGCACTGGGGGAATGTCCAAAATAACCGGTGGAATTGACAAGCACATCGAACGACATGATCATTTTCGTATGTCGGAACCGTATGAAGTTCGACAACCGTTCCGGGTAAGTATTTTTGCATCAGGTTTAGCCACGGGCGCAACTCATTGAAAGATTCCTCCCATTGGCCAAACAGTTTTTCTACGGCTCGGTTCATTGTATACCATGCTTTGTGGTATTCAGGATATTAGAGGTGGACCTGTTGAGCTGTAGCCTGACAGACGCGAACCGTGACTAGGGGATTTGCTTTTACCAGTGGCATGAAGGTTTTGCAGAGGACGTGCGCATCAAGGTTCTTGTGATCCTGACTTACGCTAGTAACGGTGCATGTATAGGGCTCTTCCAGTTTTGTGATTCTCCACAGGCCGCCCGCCTTCTTCAATTGAGATACACGAATTTTTCACTTACATCCTTGATTCTTCTTGTGGGTGCACACCGCCTTGTAGAAACTCGCTTGTGTTTTCTACACATTAGTCGTAACAGCGCGGCGAATGTTGTACTGCTTAATTGCGGCCACCGACAGTTCTTTTGTAAGGAACGTCATCCCAATGGCCAGTTCACCATCGGCACGGTTGATTCTGCCGCCAATTGTTTGGTTTTGAAATTGTGAAAATTCTGGAACGTCCAACGCATCCATATCAACCGTCGTGAAGTGGAATGGTGGCTGGTAATAAGAAATAGGTGCGGCCGATACTGGAACGTTGCTTGTTATCGGGTGTTCTTCGTTGCCTTCCAACTCATCCATATCAATTGTTGGAATGATCACGTCTTCTGGTTCTTCATAGAAGGGCCCTTGCTCATCGCCTTCGGGTTTGGGTTCCCTAAGTGGTTCTTCGTCAGAATTATCCCCCTCGAACCGGTATAGTTCAGCGTCTTCGATCGCTACCCTTTCAGGCGAGCATGTTGGTCGTCGATCGCGAGACCGCTCATGAACCGTATTTCCAAGATCAAATTCTAGAGCACCTACACAAGAATGTTTCCCCATAGATGGTTGAACGTACTCTGTGCTAGGGACATACGTTGAGTATCGTCCATATGAGGAATCATCGAAGGGGTTGAATGCTTCATGGTCGGACCTCATGTAGGATGATGACGCTGCCCCCCATAGTATACTGACTGTACGGATTGTATATTGCTTGTCTTGGCGCATCGAATTCATCGTTCGGGTGATGGTTCAAGTCGAACCTGAAACTAGCTACGCACGAATGTCTTGGCACAACAGATGACGATGCACCAAACTCGTTGCGTGGACTGTATATAGTTAGCAGGTTGAAATCATTCCGTAAATTGACCGTCGGGCTATCAACATTGGCATTCGGATCAAAGTCGAAATTCGCCCGTCTTCATGTTGGGATTTCGATAGCAAGATTAGAATCAGAAAACGATGCATACAGCTCTAGGAGACCGCCTAATGAATACTCCAAGTGGGTTGACAGCATCAGCTCCATATCACCGTTGTCCGCAATGCAGCATACGGAGTACGTTAATGGATCTATAGGGATCGGTAGACGATACTTCAAGTCGGACATATTTTGGTTTTGGCCATGCGAGACATTGCTCTCCAGTTCCTTAATCAACTTATTGTAGGATAATCTCTTCGGAATCTTCAGTGTTACAGTATTCGATGACTAAAAACTTAAGTCGAGCGAGGCATCGGCGATTATCTCGCCATCGAAGTATACTAGAGCAGCAATACCTCATCGTCTCGACATTTTTTCCGGCAATTGAAAGACTTGAAAAATTGAAAGACTTATTTTGTGAATGCTATACAATATCAACAACCATCTCTTCGGAATTTTTATTTTTATTTTATCTAAGTCGTTCTTACTCAACTCATAAACTAAATTCACTTTTCATTAATATTAATATTAAAAAATAAAATTTGTTATATTTAAATTTGAGTTTGAATTAAAAACAAATTTTGAAATTCTTAAGTAATTCAAGTGAGGTAAAATCATTCCAAATTATTAGTACCATGTTAAAGACTCATTTGGGATGAGCTAAATGTTACTTTTATGGTCTTTATGAAAGATGAATTTATCCCTACTCATTATTAAAGTGAGAGCACACATGTATTATCATATTATTATATGCTTAAATGATAAGGAATTTAGGAACTAGATTTCTTCAACATTTGAGTGCCATAAAAGATATTTTTAAATTAAAAAAATATCATCTTTGAGTGGATGGGGTTGGACATTATAATTGGTCAATTAAGCTTGGAAAAGATTTACATGTAACCAATTAAAAGGCCATGATTTAGGCCCTAACTTAATATAACCCCAAAACATTCAACTCAAAAATAAGAATTTATCCCTTGAATCACAACTCGATCAATATTATTTTTTTCTGACAAATTCTAATTTTAATCCTAATCTTATTTAGAGTAGAAGAGAAGGGGAGACTCTAAAAAAAAAGGAGGGGTGTTCATGTTGGGCCTAGAACACGTGACCTGAGAGAATATGAACGAACAAATATTAATTTGAATAGTAACATTTTAAAGATCTTAAGTATAAACGTGTTTAATTATATAATGATATCTAATTTAGGGGTTCGTCGAGTTATAGATAATCTAGGCATTATTATTTCAATTTTAGGTAAGATTTTACATTTTATTCATAATCATATTCATATTCAAATCAATATTTATTATTTGATTTTTATATGAGATAATATTTTAGTTCAAATTGAATATTAGGAGCATGTTTGTCAATTAGCGAATAGCTTATAATAAATTACATTAACTGATAGTTCATAGAAGATTACATTAGTTGATTTGACTAGCATATTAAATTAGCCGATTGTATAAACGTATTTGGTAAAATTAATCAATAGCTGATAGTTGAATGATTATTTGAACAATAAAAATTACATATAAGGACGTGATTATATTTAATACTTGTTTGAATAGTTTATTAGTTATCAATATTTTTATTGTTAGGGCACAATTTTACCATAATTACATATAAGTTCTCAGTTGTAAGATGTAAAGAACAAATTACTAATAAGATGTTAGGTTACTCTTTTCCTCCTTCCAATGTTTGAATTCGGCTTTTCGAGTTTTAAGTACGAATGGGGTTTTTAACGAGGCCTGTTTTTTCATTCAAAAAAAATATTTTTTATCTAATAATATTAATTAGATCATGAAATTTTTATAATATAACATTACTAAGCATATTTGAAGGATCTATATATTAACTTTTTATTTATATAAGGGTAAACTACACGAAATACCACTCAACTTTACCCTTTGACTCGAACATACCACTAAACTATAATTTGATACTATTATACCACTAAACTTAGCTTTTGACTTCAATGTAAACACTCGACCGTTAACTTATAACGGGCTGTTAAGTCCAAAACGGCATCGTTTTGGTTTCGTTATTTTGAAGTCTAAAATAGGCTAAAACGACGTCGTTTTGTTAGTAAAAAATAAAAAAAAACATTGCATTTTAGGAAGATTGAACCCAAGACTTTTAAGACAAAAGGCTTATACCAAACCACCAAGCCAACTTAAATACTTAATATTATTCTAACGAAAATAATATATAAATAATACTACATTTGAACTTAATTTCAATTATCTCATGATATAATTTTTTAATATAATTTTATAAATATATTAACTTTATAAATAAATATTATTTATAAGTTATATATATATTTAATATATGTAATATATATAATTTAACCCAAACCCTAAATCAAATATTAATTAAAACACCAAACCTGAAACCCTAAAAACTACAAACTCTAACCCATATATTAACTAAAACCCTAAACCATATATATAAATAAATCCCAAACCCTAAACAATAAACCTTAAACCCTACACATAATTAAATCATAAATGCCAAACCCAAAACCCTAAAATTAAAATATTATTTATAATATATATTAAGATTTGTAATATAGGGTTTATGTTTATGTTTAGGGTTTAGTTGTATATACTGTTTAATGGGTTAGGGTTTAGGATTTATTTATGTATATAGTTTAAGGTTTGGGTGTAACGTCCCTAGTTTAGGGCCAGAAGATATCGGATCAGTTAAACCGAGCTGGGTTAAAATTAAATTGGAGAAAAACTATTTTTAACACACCAAAAATGTTTTAAAGGAAAAAGGGCAAAAAGGGAACTTTTAATAAAAAATAATAAAAAAGAAAGGATTTTTGAAAGCCATTGTCTTCTTCAATTTCCATTTCACGTTCAAAAACCTCTCAAAAAACCCTATTCACTATTTCATTGGTTTCAAAGCTCCAAACCAAGTGATTTCTTCAAGGTAAATGGCTCATCAACTTAGTTTCATCTCCCTTGAGTCTTAATTGCTAAGATTTTTGCAAAACTCGTGGATTTAACTTGTTTTCATTTTTAAAGTTTAGTTTGAAATGAAAGGAGGTGTGTGGGTTTTTCGTTTGGGTTGTCTATGGCTAAGCTGTGAGTGTTTTTAACCTTGTTTTATTGCTAAAATAACATGAAAAGGATGGGTTTTTTTTATAGAAGACTCGAAATGGGTGTTGTGGGTGATTTTAGGAGTTAAAAATCTTGAGTTTTTGGAGGGGTTTTGGGTCTAAATGACAACTGAAGGTTTGATAGCTTTGGATTGATGTTTAGGGATGCTAAAAGATAGATTTTTTATGGTAAATTCAATGGGTTTGGCTAGTTTGGGACTAAAATTGATTTTGTTTTGGGCAAAATTTGGGCTTGAATCGATGTGTTGTTGCAAGGTTGTTGAGTTCCGGGTTTTTTCTATGTTTGTGAGTGTATTCGTGTCATAATGTTCGATTTTGGGTTGCTCAAAATAGAGGAATTGGATTCGAGCTTTGTGGACGGAAATCCGGGTAGTTTGGAGGCTTGATTCGGCATCTTGGACATCGCTTGTGTGTTGGCTGGTGAGTGGATCGATTTTAAAAGCCTTAACGTGGTTAAGGAAATGTTTTGGGAGTTTGGATTGAGCTTGAAAGGCCAATCCAAGCTCAAGAGTAAGTTTTTAAGGTTTTATGCAATTAAATTGTGTTTTACGATTCTTGATGCGAGATGAACATGTTATGTTGTTATGTGTTAGTTTGAATTGTTATACATGTTGAGACTCGTGTCTTGTGTTTATACTTGCATTGTGAGTACATACCTTGCATGGAAGTTTGAACATGGTAAGTGGTTCAAGCATCGGTAATGCTTGTGGTTGTGAATGAGTATATTGACACGTGTTGAGTTATTACCGGATATAATTGATCGATCAATAGGATTAGAGTGCACTCGAGGTAAAAGTCGCGCGTGACCTTAGAGATGTTAGATTCCACTAAAGAGGAGTACGGTGATGTGAGATTCCACCGGAAGTTATGTTTCTACTAGACGGGTGAGTACGGTGATGTGAGATTCCATCGGAAGTCTCTAGTGGGTTTGAGAAACTATCCGCATATACGAGTAAAAACGATGATTTTCAATATACCCATGATGCTTTAATTCTCATGTTAAACATGTTGATTTCTTATATTTATGCTTATGCATCGTTGATTACTTTGCTTGCGTTATGAGATTGAACATGTGGAAAGCCTATGGCTTGTAGTTGCGTTTGGTAAATGCACGTGAAGGTAAACGCATGTGGGTATGTGTTCTAGCATGTGGAAATGATTTGGAAATGGTTTTGGTTTTCAAGCAAACTATGTTTTAAAATTGCATTGTTGTGGTTACCGTTTTGAGCACCGCTCACTAAGCTTAAACGCTTACGCTCTCCTTTCCAACAATACAGGCCCTTAGACCTTCAGAGCAGCTCGGGGAACAAGGGAGAATCCAAGGGAATTTGGTTTGCTCAAGTATGGTTTAGACTTCAATAACTAGTATTAAGCAATGGGATAGGACCTTTACGTTTGATGTGTTGTTGGCATGTCCTTTTTGCTTAGACAAGTTTGTTTAGTTTCTTTGGGCTTGTAATGCCTTTTACCATGAAGTTTTATGCTTTTGTTTAGCTTATGGCTATGTGGGTGAATGCTATGTATGCATGTTTCCCTTTAGAATCTTATCATGTTGAATGTTGCTTCGTTATGTGTTTGACTTGCTTCGTATGCTTATCCATGGATGCCTTGTATTGTATGTGTGCTTGTATATTGCTTGAATGCTTGCCTTATGCCTCTAGTGTTGAGTCATTGTGTTTTAAACAGCTAAAACCTGTTTTGCAGGGCAGAGCGTATTGATACGGTCCTTGTTTTGGGCAAAGCGTACCGGTACGCAGGGGCGTATCGATACGAAAAATTCTCACTGGAAATCTGAGAAATTGACGAGATTTTGGTGTATCAGTACGAGTCCTGAGAGTATTGGTACGATCTTCGTAGTTCACCAAGGAAAAGTTGACCATTGAGGGCGTATCAATACTTTCCTTGTGGGTATCGATACGGTTTCCCTAGGTTGACTTTGGGGAGTTGACCAAGTCTAGGCGTATCGATACGTCCCTCTAGCCTATAGATACGACCTATTGTAAAATTCAAAAAGGGGGTGTTTTAATTGACTGTTTTGCCTAATTCCATACCCATGTGTGTTTTCTACTACGTGTCTTCTCACATAGGATGTATGTATTGCATCTGGAAAAGATAATTATAAAAGAAATTTTCTAGGGTTGCTAATCGGAGTGGAGCCTTAACGGGTTTCGCTTCGGTTTTCCCCGTGTAACCCATTCGATGCAGTCTGACGGCTAGGCCGGGTCGAGAGGGTTACATTTGTTGGTATCAGAGCCTAGGTTTTGCCTAGGTTCGTTGAGTTTCTGCAAGCCGAAAGGTAATTGAGGTAAGTTTTATGGTGTAAGCTTGTTACTTGTGATTGCATGGTGATTGTAAGCATGCTTGTGGCTATCTTTGTGTTGGTTAAGAAATAGTTAAAGGTACCCATTGCTAGTATACTATTATTGTAAGTAATTTTAAGTTTGAGGACTTGAGCACCTTAGACCTTGTTCCTTGCTGACCCCAAATCATTTCACTTATTGTGTTTGTTGTTTAGCTTTGCATCTGTTAGCATGGTGAGACCGAGGGGAAGGCCAAGAATGGATTATCTGAGGGTTGAGCGGATTGAGAATGTTGAGGATGTGCGAGGAGAGAACTTGCCTCCTCCTCCTCCTCCTCCTCTAGGGGGTGGAGCGAATGCGTAAGGTGTTGGACCCCAAGCGGGTCAGGGACAGGCAGGTATTGATGTGAATCCGTTGATTCAGGCTATAGCCGGGGCTATTTAGACAGCTTTAGCGGGTGTTCGGGTTGCAACACCGCCTCAGGGTGCGGGTTCTGGTTTACCGTTAGAGCGACTCCGTAAGTTGGGCAGGGTTGAGTTTCGTGGGTTGACACCCGAGGGTTCAGATGCATGGGTTGAGAGCACAGTCCGTATTTTGAATCAGATAGAGTGCTCTGAAGCACATAAGTTGGGTTGCATTGTCTCTTTGCTTTAGGGAGATGCCTACACTTGGTGGACTACTATCACTACTGGTATGCCAGAGGCCGAGGTTACTTAGGAGTTCTTTAGGGCCGCTTTCCGTAAGAAGTACCTAGGTCCTCGATACATAGATGAGAAGAATAGAGAGTTCATGGCTCTAGTTAAGGGTAGCTTGACCGTATCCGACTATGAGGTGCAGTTTGTATGTCTGAGTCAGTATGCTTCTGAGTTAGTTTCCACTGAGAGGGAACGATGTGAGCGTTTCCGATACGTGTTGGTTCAGGAGGTGAAGACCTACATGTTGGCTTCTGACTATACGGATTTTGATGTGTTGGTCGCTAGGGCCAAGGACATCGAACAGTCTTTGGGACTTGCGGATTGCAAGGGTGGATCTAGTTCAGGAAAGAGGACTGCTGAATGGGACAGAGATCGTGCCAAGAGGCACAAGGATAAGAAACCTCATCATGATCATAGACGCAAAGGTGGTAATCTAGGGCGAGGCCATCACGGCCAAGGGACTGAGAATCGTAGTCCCAAATGCAACAAGTGTTGTAGACGTCATTACGGTGAGTATTGGGGCACTTATGGCTCTTGTTGGAATTGCGGGTCTAGGGCGCACTTGAAGCGCGATTGTCCACATCCACCTAGGGATGGACAAGCTCCTGCACGAGCTGTCGAGCATCAGAGAGGCCGTGGGCGCGGTCGAGGTAACTTTCAGCCTAGGAATGACAGTCAGAGGAATGTAGCTCATGTGGTGGCAGTTCAACCCGAGAAAGGTGGGCCAGCTAGGGTGTATGTACACCGTGAGGACATGAATGACACAGATGTGATTGCAGGTAATTTCTCATTATAGTCTTTGACTTTGCTTTCCTTGATTGATTATGGTTATACGCATTCGTATATATTGAGTGAGCATGGAAGATTGTTAGATATATCGGTTGAGATATTAGATGTGGGTATGAATGTCACTAGTTCCTTTGGCGAGACAGCTGTGGTCAGAAAGATGTACAGAAGATTTCTTTTGATGGTTCAGGGTCATGCTTTTCCTGTGGATATGATGGAATTGTCGTTTTATGGTTTTGATGTGATATTAGGCATGGACTGGCTTGTAGAGCATAGGGCTAGGGTAGATTTTGAGACAAAGCGGGTTTCCTTGAGACTCTCAGAGGATCACGAGGTAGTAATAGTGGGCGAGAACGTTAAGTTCTTGTTCAATGTAGTTTCAGCCTTAGAGGCTCAGAAGTTACTGGATGTGAGTTGTCAGGCGTACCTAGCCTATGTTATGAATCTGAATATGGATGAGGCACGACCGTGAGACATCAGGACAGTTTGTGACTTTCCGAGTGTGGTCCCAGAAAAATTGTCTGATTTGCCTCCAGATAGAGATTTAGAGTTGGTTATTGAGACTCATTCAGATTCAGCTCCAGTATCGATTGCACTGTACCGAATGGCTCCTAAAGAAATGAGAAAGTTGAAGACAGCTTCAGGAATTGATAGACCGAGTGATGTGAGCACATCTTCACCAACACATGTTGCTGATCCGGAGGTCTTACCGTTAGGACCAATTACGCGATCTAGGGCGCAACGTTTCAGGGAAGCTCTGTTCCTTATTTGTGCTAATATTTCTGAATCATTTGATAATACCTGTGCCTTAGACGATAAGACTTTTAATGTGTTGCATGCTGATATGTAACTTGTTTAGGTTATAGTACTTATTAGGTATATTTAAATATGTATAAATATGATATATATATATATGTTTGGAATAATGTTTGTTTCAATATGTGTGTGCGTGAAATTTGGTAATGAATGCATGTAATTTCTAATAATGTTTTTTATATATGTGTGCAATCCACTTAAGAACAATTGGTTTTGTTTGCACGTGGAATTTAGAGCAGCCATGGCATTTGAATTTCAGCATGTTGAGAGGGGAATTTCAAACAATAAAATTAAAAGCACATGCAGCGTGCCATTTAACTTCACCAAATATGATTTCTTTGGCAATTCGTGCATGCAACATTGAAATGGGCAGACCATGTGCACCAAACCATCTAAAAGGACACGTGTGTTTCACAAAGGGATATACATGCAGCCGAGTGCCTTATTTCTCAATTATACACTTGTGCAGCATTATGGATAAGCACCAAGGAGGTTATTGTTTGAGTTTCAAACAAATTGGCACATGTTTCATATGCAAAGTGGCGCCCAAGTGCCTTTGAATGTATGGCCGAAATTGAATCTACCTAGGGAGTTATTTGTAGTTTAAAACTTGAATTTTAAATGGCCAAATAGCAGCCACAAGATAGAATTCGGCCAACTTCCCTCACCCCTATATATGTAACCCACATGCAACATTGAAAGGGTTAGACTCTTTAATGAATAATTTTTTTTTGTGAGATTTTCTCTCAAATTTGGTTCTTTTTAGAACTTTTTCTTTGATACTTCGGGTTCTCAATTGTTCGATAATTGAAGGGTCCAAGTCCGTATTCGAACAAATTCAAGATAAGGTTCGGGTTCGTTCAACAGATTGTTCGAGTTCTTCCTTGGAGTTTGTTCAACCTTTTCCGACTACGAAGAACAATTTCGATTCGGGTTTGCATAACAGATTATGCAGGTTCTTTCGAGTTCATCGTGTCAAGTCCCAAGAACGTTGCTGCCATTATTGAATGCTTGAAGAAATTCATCTTCAACCTTCAAACTATACTTAAACTTTCGGCAACCTTCTTCTCTCTCAATTCTGATTTTTTTTCTTTTTTTGCTTACTTTAAATATCTAATTACGACACCATGTTTGTTTCTATTGCAGAGAGGTGTTTGCTATTATCCTAGATCCGTGAATAAACGAGGAATGTTGTTTTCTTCAACAACACCCCTGTATCATATAGACCGAGGGTTCATTCGTCCGAGTAATTCACCTTGGGGTGCACCGGTGTTGTTTGTGAAGAAGAAAGATGGCAGTTTGAGAATGTGTATCGATTATCGACATTTGAATAAGTTGGCAGTGAAGAACAAATATCTATTGCCGAGGATTGATGACTTGTTTGATCAGTTGAGAGGTGCTTCAGTGTTCTCGAAGATAGATTTGAGATCTGGCTATTATCAGTTAAAAGTAAGAGATCAAGATGTACCAACAACAGCTTTCCACACTCGTTATGGGCACTACGAATTCTTAGTGATGCCCTTTGGTTTGACTAATGCACCGACAACTTTTATGGATATGATGAATAGAGTGTTTCATGAGTACTTGGATCAGTTTTTGGTAGTGTTCATTGATGATATTTTAGTGTACTCTCGTACCGAGGAAGATCATGATCGACATTTGCGTTTGGTGTTGCAGAAATTGTTAGACAATTAGTTGTATGCCAAGTTGAGCAAATGTGAATTCTGGATTAGGGAAGTAGTCTTCTTAGGCCATATTGTATCGGCCGAGGGAATGCGAGTGGATCCTAAGAAGGTTGAGGCAGTTGTGAATTGGAAACCACTAAAGACAGTGACCGAAGTTCGTAGTTTCTTAGGTTTGGCCGGTTACTATAGACGTTTTGTTGAGGGTTTCTCAAAGGTTGCAGCACCTTTAACTAAATTACTGCATAAGGATGTTGGGTTTGAGTGGACTGATGCAAGGCAACAAGCATTTGAGAAATTAAAAGAAGCCTTAACCGAAGCTCATGTTTTGATTCAGCCCGTGTCAGGGAAAGAGTTTGTAGTCTTCAGTGATGCGTCATATGTTGGCTTAGGTTGTGTGCTTATGCAAGAGGGAAGAGTAGTGGCCTATGCGTCTAGATAGTTGAAGACTCATGAGCGTAATTACCCTACGCATGACATAGAATTGGCTGCAGTGGTTTTCGCTTTGAAAGTTTGGAGACATTACTTGTATGGTGAGAAATGCACAGTGTATACGGATCACAAGAGTCTGAAGTATATAATGACACAAAGAGAGTTGAATCTTAGACATCATAGGTGGCTAGAGTTACTTAAGGACTACGACCTCACGATTGAGTACCATCCGGGTAAAGCCAATGTAGTGGTTGATGCTTTGAGTAGGAAGGTAGCAGTGGAATTACGAGCTATGTTTGCTAGATTGAGTTTGTCTAAAGATGGTGGTTTAGTGGCCGAGTTGCAAGTTAAACATTTGTTGCTTCATTTGATTAGAGAGAAACAGTTGCAAGATAGATCATTAGTATCTCATGTACAAGACATAACGGAGGGTAAACCGACAGATTTCTGTTTTAGTAGTGATGGAGTCTTGTGTTTCAAGAGTAGAGTAGTTGTTCCGGAAGATGTAGACTTAAGACGCACCATCCTAACTGAAGCTCACAGTAGTCTGTTTGCTATGCATCCCGGAAGTACGAAAATGTATCGCGATTTGAAAAATGAGTCTTTCTGGGTTGGTTTGAAGAAAGATGTTGCCGAGTTTGTGAGTAAGTGCATGGTCTGTCAGCGAGTTAAAGCTGAGCACCAGTTTCCTTCAGGGTTGTTACAACCATTGAGAATTCTTGAAAGGAAGTGGGAGAGAATCTCCATGGATTTCATATCGGGTCTGTCGTTGACACCTTCTAAGAAGAATTCAGTTTGGGTAATTGTTGATCGTCTTATGAAATGCGCGTATTTTTTGGCCGTTCACACCACTTATACTTTAGATAAGTTGGTCGATTTGTATATCAGTGAAATAGTGAGATTGCATGGTATACCGAAATCTATAGTGTCAGACAGAGATATGAGGTTCACGGCTAGATTTTAAGAGAGTGTGCATAGTGCTTTGGGTACCCGACTGAATTTCAGCACTTCATACCATTCTCAGACCGATGGTCAGTCAGAGAGAGTCATACAAGTGTTGGAAGACATGTTGAGATGTTGTATTATTGAATTTTAGGGTTCGTGGGAGAAGCATCTACCGTTAGTAGAGTTTGCATATAATAACAACAATCAAGCGAGCATTCAGATGGCACCTTATGAAGCTCTCTATGGTAGAAAATGTAGGACACTTGTTTGTTGGGCCGAAGCAGGACAGAAATTAATACCTTTGCATGATATGCTTAAGGGTACTACCGAGAAAGTACAATTGATTTGTGACCGTTTGAAGGCAGCTTCGGATAGGCAGAAATCTTATGCAGATTTGAAAAGAAGAGAAATAGAGTATGCCGTGGGTGACAAAGTGTTCTTGAAAGTCTCACCTTGGAAAAAGGTGATGAGGTTTGGTAGGGAGGGTAAGTTGAGCCCGAGGTTCATTGTTCTGTATGAGATAGTTGAGAGAGTTGGTCCCGTTGCCTAAAGATTGGAACTGCCGACCGAACTAGAGAAGATTTACGACGTGTTTCATGTTTCGATGCTTCGAAGGTATAGATCAGATCCGTCACGTGTTATGCCAGTTGAGGAGATAGAATTGAATCCAGATTTGACCTACGATGAAGAACCAGTTGAGATTTTGGCTTCGAACAACAAAGTGTTGCGAGGAAGGACCATTGAGTTGGTTAAGGTTTAGTGGCGACACCGAGGAGTGGAAGAAGCCACTTGGGAGAGGAAGAATGACATGAGAAAACAGTTTCCGCGTTTATTTCCGCTATGTAAATTTCAGGGACGAAATTCCTTAAGTGGGGGAGAGTTGTAACGCCCCGAGTTTAGGGCCGGGAGATATCGGATCAGTTAAACCGAGTCGGGTTAAAATTAAATCAGAGAATGTAACGCCTCGGGTTTAGGGGTCGGATGTTACACTGGTAAATCGGGTTTGGGTCGTGGGCTCGATTTAAATTAAATTGGACCTTGGTTTTAATTAAAAAGGGTTTGTGGCTCATTAAGGGCAAAATGGTAATTTTGAAATAAAGGAAAATAAGATGGGAAAAAGGACTTTTGAAAAATGCTATTCATCTTCTTCCTCCTCTTACATTTCACGCCAAAACCCCCTTAACCCCTAAACATTATTTCATCAAATCTCTTCAACAATTCAAAGGCTCTCTTCAAGGAAATTGTATTTTTGATTTCTCCTCATTATTTTCAACATTTCCATAGCTTTAGTTTTCATCGAAATCACCTTTTAAAGTTTTTGAAGTTTTCAAGTTTTGAAGGGAAAGTATGAAACTTTAATGGGTTTTTGATGGATTCTTGATTTGTAAAACTAATTTATATTTTAGTATTTCCCTTAGATGTAACATATCTTAAATTGGTGGGTTTTTATTAAGATTCCCGAAATGGGTTTTCATGGGTGTTTTTAAAGAGTCAAAACTTGTGTTTTTGGAGTGATTTTGTGAAAGGAAGTTGGGTTGGGGTTATAGCGATATTAGAAGGTTGTTTTGAAGGTGGTTAGAGGTGTTTTGAGTGTTGGAATCATTGGTTCTCGACTGGGCTATTGGGGAGTACGAAAATGGGGATTGTTGGTATTGACTTTGGTTTGAAATTGTAAGAATTGTCTTGTAATTGTAGTTTGGGGCTGTGACAATGTTTTGTGATATTTTGGCTGAGCAATGTATTGTTTTTGATTGGTTAGAATCTAGAGAGACCGTTGGAGAGGCTTCGGGCACGATTCCAGGGAATTTGGAGACTTGAGATCGGTGTTTCGGCTTCCGGTTGGGTTTCATTGGTGAGTGGAAATGTTTTGAACTTGTTTTGATTTTGAAATGGGTTCTTGGGGGTTTGGGTGGAGCCTTGTGGGCTAACCTAAACCCAAGTGTAAGTTTACTAATCCTACCTTGATGGTTAAGTGATGATGTATGATTAATTGTTGTGATATCATATGCATTGTGGATTGCTTTTACATCCGTTATTGTGGTGTAGTAGTTGTTGGTGTCGAGCCTCATGTGATGGTTGTCATAACTACAGTGATGTGTAGTCCCACCGGTAGTGACTAGTAGAAGAGTACTTTGATGTGTAGTCCCATCGAAAAACTACTAATCAAAACGGTGATGTGTAGTCCCACCGTGTTTTGGTTGTGCTTGTGCAAACCATGTAATTGTGTTGTAGTGCCTCTTTTCGTGCATTTAAATGGTTTACTTAACCTTTAAGAAATGTGTTTTGAAAACTGCATTGTTGATGAGTTTTTAGAGCTTCGCTCACTAAGCTATCAAGCTTACGCTCTCCTTTTTCCAACATGCAGATCGTTAGAGTTAGGAAGGCAAGTGGGCAAGGGAGGAGCTTTTTGGAGTTCTCGAGTAGCTCAAGTATGATTTAAGTATTTGTAATAATGCCTAGACAATGGGGGGTGTAGACTTGTATGAAGTTGGAGTTTAAACTCCTTAGTTTTGGTTGTTGGTGTTCAAGCATGTTTGGTTTGATGATACTATGTGTTTTTGTATGAGCGTTAATAGACTCATATATGCTTGGTTTTAATGTTGATGTTGCTTGGATGCTTGTGTTTTGAAGGCCTATAGCCATGTTCCATCAATGCTCATATGTTTGTTTTAAAAGCATGTGAAACCTTGTTATGAAAGATCTAAGTGTGTGTTTATTGCCTTTTAATGAAATGGTGAAGTCATGTATATTTTTATGCAAGTCTCCTACCTAAATGCCTATCTTGAGATGAATGCCATGTTTGTTCGGTTAGGTAGCCTCGCTTGCTTAATCTTGGTTGCTAAATGATGTATGAGTGTTGGTATGTTGCTAGACGAGTCGCAAAATGCATCTGGAGTTGAGTCTTGGTTTATTTTGCAGCTAAATTGAGTTTTGCAGTGCAGGGCGTATCGGTACGCCCAAGGGCCGTATCGCTACGGTCCTACACTTTGAGGCTAAGTTTAAGCCTAGCGTACCAGTACACGGGGGTGTATCGATACGCCAAAAGCTCTTTGGAAATCTGAGAAATTGGCGAGATTTTGGCGTATCTGTAACACCCCAAATTAATTAAATAATTAAAGTTATAAATATGGAAGCAAATGGGTAAAAAATGGTAATGAAAAGAAATGCAACCAAAAGGGATTGAACCCGTGACCCTTGGTTATATAGGAATGCGTCATAACCAGATAGACTAATTCATTTCTTTGTTAAAACTAGCTGAGAAATTTTATTTGAACCAAACTTTTTCGGGTAATTAAATAATAATAATAATACACAAAATATCCCAACCACCCCCACTAGCATTTAATTCGGTCCTCTCTCCCAAGGAACTCAGACCGACTCTTCATCGTCCCCTTCACCTCCCATCATCGATTTCCCCTCGATCCGGCGCCACCGCCGCCGTCAGCGTGATCGTTCTTGTGCCACGAGCTCAACCCCAGTCGCCACTCGCGCTGCTTCTCTGCCATCCGACGAGAATGAGGGCTTGAAGGTTTGTCGGAAACCAAACTCGCCCTCGGTTTCTTGACTTTTCCGGCCTCAGTTGCCGTTCATTCGCGACACGGACACCAGATCTGGGCTCTTGACGTAACGGCGAGCAAAACCCAACCGTCCGACCACTCATCCGACGCCGGTAAGGGCTTCATCGGGGTTTCGCGATAATCCAGCCGATTCGTACGGTTTGGGTAAGTCCGATTAGTTCTGGTTTAATTTTTGGGTTTCTGGTTGAGATATGTTAGATTTAGGTTGTTTTTCGGCGTTTTTGGTATTGTCCAGCGTGTTTTCCGACCGGGAAAGGCCGCGCGTGGGCTTCACGCGCCGGTCAAGGCGATTTCCGGCCGCCTTGGACGGTGGCTGTTGAGCCAGCCGGCTCAGACCCGGTCTAACCTTGAACCGAGCCGCCCGAACCGGTTCGAACAAACCGACCCAAGCCCAATAACCGACATGACCCGTTGACTGACTCGACCCGTTGACCGACCCGACCCGTTGACTGACTCGACCCGTTGACCCGTATCCAACCCGTTGACCCGTACCCAACCCGTTGACCAAGTCAACTCGCCCGAGTCAACCCAGTGAGTCAACTCGTCCGAGTCAACCAAGTGAGTCAACTCGCCGAGTCAGCTATTGGACCGGTGATGTCAGCATGACGTCAACGTTGACTTTGACCGCTGACGTCATCGTTAACTTTGACCAAAAAGCAATTTTTCTCGAAAAGCCATATTTTATGTTTTTCGACGTCCTGAGCCCGTTTTTGAAGCCCGTTTCGTGAAATTCTAACTTGAAAGCCTCCGAATTGGACCTTGAACTCGAGTCTGCTTTTGTATTTTTAATAATCAATTATGAGCATTGCGAATAAGGACTAAAATTGGAATTTGTGCGATTGAAGGTATTCACAATTCCTTGTATTTGGGATGTTGAGGACGTCGCATTCGGGTTCGAGAGTGATCGAACGAAGTATCATGATCGACCGATATAGCAAGTATTAAATGTAATACACTACTACCTCTATTTTGCTTTGTGATCATGTTGGTATTCGGTTAATGCTTGCATAAATATGATAAGGAGTGTTGTTAACTCTGCTTAAGTCAAACCAGATATGAAATTGATTATGATAACCTAGAAAAGATCGAAATGTTCGAATGAGAAAGTTAATAAATGTAAGGATCTGGAGCTAAATAAATTAAGTAATAAGGCAGCTAATCTCCAAACCCGATTATTAATGTCAAAAGATTAAATGCTAAAAATATTTGGATATAAAATTACGAAAACGCCCTTAAGGTATGAGAATGACTAAAATACCCTTGGAATTGGAAGCGATCTAGAAATCTACACTGGATATGGTAAAACAACCTGATTCATCTGAAAACCTCGATCTACTTAGAAAGTTATGGTAACAAGATTTAAACCTTCGAGATTGTAAGGTGTTAGGTTTCCTTGAATTTGGAATGAATCTTCGAGTATAGATTTACGGGAAACTATCCATACCTTTAAATTAATCAAGTGGCTCAAATTTCTGAATTGGTTGAAATGACTAAAAGTATTGGAAATATTGTTATGGTTAAATTAATCGGAATGATCGTAATGACAAAAGAGTTGAAGTATCCTCGGACACCGAGGTTTGCAAATTAACTGGAACGATGGATAAACCCTTGAGTTCTAAAATGAATGAAGCGGTTAGAGGTAACAGAATTTCTGGAATGGCTGAATCACCCACGAGTACTTAAATGATTGAAATACTATAAATGGTTCAATTGACAGGAATGATGGATATCCCGAGCTTGAAAATGATTGAAATACCCCCTTGACTAGAATAAGTAAATTGCTTTTGATAAAATTTTAGAAATGCCAATAAAGCTGAAAATGACTGAAATGCCTTTAAGGGTTGAAGCATGACTCATGGACGTCAATCAGTCCTGATATTAATATAAGGATGGAAGTTTTTCCGCACAGAGTATTAGTTTGACTACTTCGTGGCAAGTCTTGTGGTGAAATATGAAGGCAACCTTTCAGATATACGATACAAACAGTATTTGGAAATGAAACCCGTGAAGTGCATACATCAGAAAGTTTGGTTAGTACTGTAAGGTTTGGACATGTTAGTTTCGATTGGTTTTAGAGGCTCGATAAACTTTTGGAAATATTAAATATTGTAAATCGTCATTTTATCACTATTGGGCTAAATTACAAAATCACCCCTAATAGTTAAATGACCAAAATGCCCTTATTGGCCAAAATAATCAAAATAGCCCTGAATGTATCTGATATCGTGAAAGATCCTTACATAGAAATCTCGGAATGCCTGGTTGGAAACCCGATGAGCAAATAGAATTCTCGAGCCACTATTTATGCCTTGTTGGTATAATTTACCAAAATGCCCATGTGTGATAAAATGACCATAATGCCCTTGTAGGCTTAAATGAGTAAATCGCTCATGATATATCCAAACTCTCAAAGATCTTGATGTATCATCTCCTGAATATATGGTTTGAACTGTTAGTACGAACCTCCCTTTTTATAGGGACTTCGTTTCTAAAATTCGTTCAAATTGTTAAAAGTTTAATGTGTTCTCTTCCGTAAATGATAAGTATCTCCAAGGAAATAAACTATTCCACCTAGTGTGTTCCATGTGTGCTACACGACTGTTTTTGCATACTAATTTACATGTTATAATACCGATCACATGCACATGATTGACATACTTGAACTCACATGAACATGACATGTTTTATAAATTAAGCATGACCGTACTATATTTCTGGTATATGCCTATGCACCTGATATGACAAACATGCTTTATGGATACTGTGTTACTAAAAATACAGTTATTGATTAATGAACTATTGATGATCTGATTCACTGGGTACTTGGGACATGATATGAAGTTACCGTCGGCTCAGCCCTGATCCAGCTGGTAAGTCCACCCTTATTCGGATCCTAAGCTTCGGCTAGGTCCGCCCGTTTTCGGATCTTAGGCTTCGGCCAGGTCCGCCCGTTTTCGGTTTCTATGCTTCGGCAAGGGCCGCTCGTATTCTAAGGTATATCCTTAGGATGGTACCCACGCCCAATGGGCTCGGGTTAATGCCTGTACATGATACCGCACTGGGGAAACTATATACTGGAGTATGGTTGGAGGGTAAATAAAGAATGAAAATGAACTTTACTGCTACTTGAAACAAATGTATTTAAAATAAAAAGGTTTACTGCATTGTTACACTTCATGCATTAACGTTGCACTGTTGGAACACACTAGACACTAAACTCTCTGATTCCACCTTCGTATATTATCAGCCTGTATAATTCCCGTCTAATTCTTGATGTTTGAATAAAGAGCAAGTATCGTTATTCTCGAGTACGATGCTACCTCAAAATAGTAGAATAGAAATGGAAACTGTTACTATGTGGAACATCATGAAAATGTTATGCCTACCATATATCTGCATGAGCTTATAGCATCTTTTGGTAGTTTTGTATTACTGAGCTTTTCCAAGATCACGTTGTTTTTACCATCGTAGGTTAAAAGAATATATCATGGTATAATGGTTGGCAGCAGTGTTCGGAGTTGTCTCGGCGTTACCTTTGGAGTACGGTACTGTATAGTTAGTGGGCATGTATGTCATGTATTGTTTTATGACAGTGTCTGTAAAACACTTTTTGAAATTTTGTTACATGTTTAAATGACTTCCCGAAATGGTATTTTAAACAAAAGTTGAATTTTCAGTTTAATAAGTGTTTAAAAAACATTTTTATGTGTATCTTTACTGTGGGTCGCTCTTGTGACCCTAATGTGACTTCCTAGGAACCGTTGTAACACATAGGCGGGTCTAGGGGGTTACAGTATCGGTACGGGTCTAGGGTGTATCAGTACGGTCTTTTATCGTTGACTGTGAGAAGTTGACCGTTGAGAGCGTATCGGTTTGGTCAACTAGTGTACCGATACGGTCTTCTAGCGTATCGATACGGCCTGTTGTAAAGGCTAAAATGGGTTGTTGAATTGCTTGTTTTGATTGCTTCGCATCGCTTTGTTGTCTTTCCGCTGTCGTATCTCACATAGGATGTATGAATGCGTTTAGAGAAGATAATAATTGAAAGAAATTTTCTAGGGTTGCTAACCGAAGGGGAGCCTTAACGGGTTTCACTTCGATTTTCCCCGTGTGACCTACTCGGACCGGTCAGTCGTTCAGACCGGGACGAGGGGGTTACATTTGGTGGTATCAGAGCCTGAAGTTTCCGAGACCTCGGGTAGGTAAGTGAGGTAAGTTGATGTGTTATGTTGTTGCTATGCCTTGGCGAGTGTTTTGCCATGTATGCTTGAAGTTTGCTTGCTAGCACGGTGTTTGAAAGCATGTTTTAGTGGCCTTGTTGTTGGTTAAGGGTTAGTCAAATGTCCCCATTGTTAGGTGTTGTTGTCAAAAAAATGGTTTTTGGTTTAACAAGCTTGAGAACCTAAGTCCTTGCCCTTTTGCTAACCTAACGTTTTTCTTGTGTGTTGTATGTTTGTTGTTTTAGATTCTATCTTGATATGGTGAGACCGAGGGGGCGACCTAGAGCGGGTGACCAGGCACTTGGGGGTGAGCCTCCTGTTCCTCCTGCTCCCGATGGTAATGGAGTAGGTGGCGAAGGAAATGTGCCTCAGGCTGGTGCGCAAGTCGGAGGTGATGGTAATAGGCCTCAGGCCGGTGTTAATGTTGGAGGTGTTGGGGCTCAGGCGGGTCAGGGTCCAGCGGGCACGGACATGACCCATTTGATTCAGACCATAGCCGGAGCTTTTCAGA
The DNA here is from genome assembly GCA_030270665.1 of Hibiscus trionum. Taxonomy (NCBI): domain Eukaryota; kingdom Viridiplantae; phylum Streptophyta; class Magnoliopsida; order Malvales; family Malvaceae; genus Hibiscus; species Hibiscus trionum. Next base: position 11,312,025 of record BSYR01000052.1, read on the forward strand.
CAGCTTTAGTCGGTATGCAAGCTGCAGCACCACCTCAGGGTGCAGGGACAGGATTACCCCTAGAGAGGCTTCGTAGCTTAGGAGCAGTTGAGTTCCGTGGGTTGACACCCGAGGGTTCAGAGGCGTGGCTTGAGAGTACTACACGCATATTGGGTCAGATGGAGTGCTCGAACGCCCGTAAGTTGGGTTGCATTGTCTTCTTGCTTTAGGGGGACGCATATACTTGGTGGACCACTGTTACATCTGGTATGGCCGAAGCGGATATCACATGGGAGTTCTTCAGAAATGCCTTCAAGAGGAAGTATCTTAGAGTTCGATATTTGGATGAAAATAAGAGGGAGTTTATGGCCTTGGTTTAGGGTAACAGGACTGTGTCTGAGTACGAGGTTCAGTTTGTAAGATTGAGCCAGTATGCACCTGAGTTGGTTCCTAGTGAGAGGGAACGGTGTGAGCGTTTCCGGTATGGGTTGACTAGAGATGTGAAGACCTACATGCTTGCCTCTGACTACACCAAGTTTGATGTCTTGGTCTCTAGGGCCAAGGACATAGAGCAGAACTTAGGCTCCAATGCACGTGCTAGTGGGTTCGATTCCGGGAAGAGACACGCGAATTGGGATAGAGACCATGCCAAGAGGCATAGGAATAAGAGGTATCAGCCCGATTCGAGGCATAGGGGTGGTAACTGTGGTCAGGGCCGTCAGGGCCAAGGAGCTGTTGTACACACTCCGGAGTGCACTAGATGCGAGAGACACCATCAGGGCGAGTGTACGGGTATCTACGGGGCGTGTTGGAACTGTAGCTTCCGAGACCATTTGAGGCGTGACTGTCCACACCCAGCTAGGGGCGAACCGACTCCAGCTAGGAGTTATGAGCATCAGAGAGGCCGCGGGCGCGGTCGTGGTAACTTTCAGCCGAGGAATGAGGGTCAGAGGAACTTGGCTCATGTAGTAGCAGTTCAGCCCGAGGGTGGAGGACCGGCTAGGGTGTACGCACAATGAGAGGCTGGGAATGACACAGACGTCATCGTAGGTAATTTCTCGTTATAGTCCTTGAGTTTGCTTTCTTTGATGGATTCGAGGTCGACACATTCTTACATTTTGGGTGAGCACGCAAGGTCATTAGGGTTACCATGTGAGTGGTTAGAGGTAGGTGTAAATGTTACGAGCTCTTTTGGTGATACAGTGGTAGTTAGGAAAATGTATAGGAGGTGTCCCTTGATGGATCAGGGCCACGTGTTTCCGGTTGATATGATGGAGTTACCGTTCTACGATTTTGACGTGATTTTGGGCATGGATTGGCTCGTAGAGCATAGAGCTAGGGTTGACTTTGAGACCAAGAGAGTCTCCTTGAGGCTTACAGATGACTTTGAGGTTGTGGTAGTTGGTGAGAACGTTAGGTTCTTATCCAATGTTGTTTCTGCTTTGGAAGCTCAGAAGTTGTTGAATTCGGGTTGTCAGGCTTATTTGGCTTATGTGATGAATCCGAGTATGAGTGAGGTTAGACCACAAGACATCAGAACAGTTTGTGATTTTCCGAGTGTTTTTCTGGAAGAGTTACCGGGTTTGCCTCCAGATAGAGCAGCTAAGTTTGCTATTGAGACATATTCTGATTTTGCACCAGTGTCTATTGCTCTGTATAGAATGGCACCAAAGAGTTGAAAGAGTTGAAGACATAGCTTTAGGAGTTTTCCAATAGAGGTTTCATTAGACCTAGTATTTCTCCGTGGGGTGCTCCGGTCTTGTTTGTGAAAAAAAAGGACGGTAGCATGAAGATGTGTATAGATTATAGGCAGTTGAACAAAGTGACAGTGAAGAACAAGTACCCTTTGCCTAGGATAGATGACTTGCTTGATCAGTTGATGGGTGCTTCAGTGTTTTCGAAGGTTGATTTGAGGTTCGGATACTATCAATTGAAGGTGAAAGATGTGGACATACCGAAGATAGCTTTCTGTACACGTTATGGGCACTATGAGTTATTGGTGATGCCTTTTGGGTTGACTAACGCCTCAGCAGCTTTCATGGATATGATGAACTGCGTGTTTCATGAGTTTTTGGACATGTTTGTGGTAGTGTTCATAGATGACATCTTAGTGTACTCTAGGACCGAAGAAGAGCATGATGAGCATTTGCGGTTAGTGCTTCAGACCTTGCTTAAGAACCAGTTGTATGCCAAGCTAAGCAAATGTGAGTTTTGGATTAGGGAGGTAGTCTTCTTGGGTCACGTGATCTCGGCTAAGGGGATTAGTGTGGATCCCAAGAAGATAGAAGCCATAGTGAGTTGGAAACAACCGAAGTCAGTGACAGAAATTCGTAGTTTCCTAGGTTTGGCAGGATATTATAGAAGATTTGTCGAGGGATTTTCGAGGATAGCGGCTCATTTGACTAAGTTGCTTCAGAAGAATGTCCCATATGAGGGGTTAGATGCAAGACAACAAGCGTTTGAGAAGTTGAAGAAAGCTTTGACCGAAGCTCCTATTTTGATTCAGCCTGAACCGAGAAGAGAGTTTGTGGTTTATAGTGATGCATCCTACGTAGGTTTAGGTTGTGTGCTTATGCAAGAAGGTAAGGTGGTAGCTTATGCTTCGAGGCAGTTGAAAGTTCACGAGAAGAACTACCCCACCCATGACATAGAGTTAGCTGCGGTAGTGTTTGCTTTGAAGATCTAGAGACATCACCTCTATGGTGAGAAATGTACCGTATATACCGACCACAAGAGTTTGAAGTACTTGATGTCTCAGAGGGAGTTGAACCTTAGACAACGTAGGTGGTTAAAGCTTTTTAAGGACTATGACCTTACGATATAGTACCATCCGGGTAAGGCGAACGCAGTGGCTGATGCTTTGAGTAGAAAAGTGGAAGTTGAGTTGCGAGCTATGTTTGCGAGATTGAGTGTGTCCAAGGATGGTGGTTTGATAGCCGAACTTCAGGTTAAGCCTTCGTTAGTCCAGTTGATTCAAGAGAAGTAGTTGCAAGACGAGTCTTTGGCACCTCACGTGCAAGATATAGCCGAGGATAGGCCTACCGATTATTGTTTTGGTGAGAATGGGATCCTATGTTACAAGGATAGGATAGTGGTTCCGGAAGATGCCGAGTTGAGACGTACGATCTTTAATGAATCTCATAACAGTCCTTTTGCTATGCATCCGGGTAGTACGAAGATGTATCGTGGGTTAAAGGAAGAGTACTATTGGGTTGGATTGAAGAAGGATGTGGCCGAGTTTGTGAGTAAGTGTATGGTTTGTCAGCGAGTTAAGGTCGAACATCAATTTCCTTCAGGGTTGTTACAGCCGTTGAAGATTCCAGAATGGAAGTGGGAACATATCACCATGGACTTTGTGTCAGGTTTACCGTTGACTCCTTCGAAGAAGAATTCAGTGCGGGTGATAGTTGATAGATTTACTAAGTGTGCGCACTTCATACCCGTTCATACTACTTACACCTTAGATAAGTTGGCCGATCTGTACATCAGGGAGATAGTGAGGTTGCATGGGGTACCGAAATCGATTGTGTCAGACCGAGATCCGAGGTTTATAGCTAGATTTTGGGAGTGTTTGCATTGTGCGTTGGGTACTTGGTTGAACTTTAGTACTTCGTATCATCCGCAGTCAGATGGTCAGTCAGAGAGGGTGATTCAGGTGTTGGAGGACATGTTGAGGTGTTGTATCATCGATTTTCAGGGGTCTTGGGAGAAACACCTACCGTTAGTAGAGTTTGCATACAACAACAGTTATCAGGCTAGTATTCAGATGGCACCATATGAAGCTCTGTATGGTAGGAAGTGTAGGACTCCTATTTGTTGGGCCGAAGCTGAAAAAAAGCTTGTATCGATGCACGATTTGCTTAAGGGCACTACCGAGAAGGTAAAGTTGATATGTGATCGTTTGAAGGCAGCCTCAGACTGACAGAAGTCGTATGCCGACTTAAAGAGAAAATAGATCGAGTATGCTGTGGGTGAGAAAGTGATTTTGAAAGTCTCACCTTGGAAGAAGGTGATGAGGTTTGGTAGGAAAGGTAAGTTGAGTCTGAGATTCATTGGGCCTTATGAGGTATTGGAGAGGATTGGTCCCGTTGCCTATAGATTGAGGCTCCTGACAGAGCTAGAGAAGATTCATGATGTGTTCCACGTCTCGATGCTCCGAAAGTATAGATCGGATCTGTCTCACGTAATGCCAGTGGAAGAGATTGATTTGAACCCTGACTTGTCCTATGATGAAGAGCCGGTTGAGATTCTTGCTACGGACAAGAAAGTATTGTGTGGAAGGTCTATCGAGTTGGGCAAGGTTATGTGGAGACACCGAGGTGTGGAGGAGGCTACGTGGGAAAGGAAGGAGGATATGGAAAGGTCGTTTCCTTATCTCTTTCAGTCAGGTAATTTTGGGGACGAAATTCCTTAAGTGGGGGAGAGTTGTAATGCGCCGGGTTTAGGGTTCGGATGTTACACGGGTAAATCAGGTTTGGGTCGTGGGCTTGATTTAAATTAAATTGGGCCTTGGTTTTAATTAAAAAGGGTTTGTGGCTCATTAAGTGCAAAATGGTAATTTTGAAATAAAGGAAAATAAGATGGGAAAAGGGACTTTTGAAAAATGCTATTCATCTTCTTCCTCCTCTTACATTTCACGTCAAAACCCCCTTAACCCCTAAACACTATTTCATCAAATCTCTTCATCAATTCAAAGGCTCTCTTCAAGGTAATTGTATTTTTGATTTCTCCTCATTATTTCCAATATTTCCATAGCTTTAGTTTTCATCGAAATCTCCTTTTAAAGTTTTTGAAGTTTTCAAGTTTTGAAGGGAAAGTATGAAACTTTAATGGGTTTTTGATGGAGTCTTGATTTGTAAAACTAATTTATGTTTTAGTATTGCACTTAGATGTAACATATCTTAAATTGGTGGGTTTTTATTAAGATTCCCGAAATGGGTTTTCATGGGTGTTTTTAAAGAGTCAAAACTTGTGTTTTTGGAGTGGTTTTGTGAAAGGAAGTTGGGCTGGGGTTATATCGATATTAGAAGGTTGTTTTGAAGATGGTTAGAGGTGTTTTGAGTGTTGGAATCATTGGTTCTCGGCTAGGCTATTGGGGAGTACGAAAATGGGGATTGTTGGTATTGACTTTGGTTTGAAATTGTAAGAATTGGCTTGTAATTGTAGTTTGGGGCTATGACAATGTTTTGTGATGTTTTGGCTGAGCAATGTATTGTTTTTGATTGGTTAGAATCAATGGATACCATTGGAGAGACTTCAGGCACGACTCCAGGGAATTTGGAGACTTGAGTTCGGTGTTTCGGCTTCCGGTTGGGTTTCATCGGTGAGTGGAAATGTTTTGAACTTGTTTTGCTTTCGAAATGGGTTTTTGGGGGTTTGGGTGGAGCCTTGTGGGCTAACCTAAACCCAAGTGTAATTTTACTAATCCTACCTTGATGGTTAAGTGATGATGTATGATTAATTGTTGTGATATCATATGCATTGTGGATTGCTTTTACATCTGTTATTGTGGTGTAGTCGTTGTTGGTGTCGAGCCTCATGTGATGGTTGTCATAACTGCGGTGATGTGTAGTCCCACCGGTAGTGACTAGTAGAAGAGTACTTTGATGTGTAGTCCCATCGGAAAACTACTAGTCGAAATGGTGATGTGTAGTCCCACCGTGTTTTGGTTGTGCTTGTGCAAACCATGTAATTGTGTTGTAGTGCCTCTTTTCGTGCACTTAAATGGTTTACTTAACCTTTAAGAAATGTGTTTTGAAAACTGCATTGTTGATGAGTTTTTAGAGCTTCGTTCACTAAGCTATCAAGCTTATGCTCTCCTTTTTCCAACATGCAGATCGTTAGAGTTCGGAAGGCAAGTGGGCAAGGGAGGAGCTTTTTGGAGTTCTCGAGTAGCTCAAGTATGATTTAAGTATTTGTAATAATGCCTAGACAATGAGGGTGTAGACTTGTATGGAGTTGGAGTTCAAACTCTTTAGTTTTGGTTGTTGGTGTTCAAGCATGTTTGGTTTGATGATAATATGTGTTTTTGTATGAGCGTTGATAGACTGGTATATGCTTGGTTTTAATGTTGTTGTTGCTTGAATGCTTGTGTTTTGAAGGCCTATAGCCATGTTCCATAAATGCTCATATGTTTGTTTTAAAAGCATGTGAAACCTTGTTATGAAAGGTCTAAGTGTGTGTTTATTGCCTTTGAATGAAATGGTGAAGTCATGTATGTTTTTATGCAAGCCTCCTACCAAAATGTCTATCTTGAGATGAATGTCATGTTTGTTCGATTAGGTAGCCTCGCATGCTTAATTTTGGTTGCTAAATGATGTATGAGTGTTGGTATGTTGCTAGACGAGTCGTAAAATGCATCTAGAGTTGAGTCTTGGTTTTTTTTGCAGCTAAATTGAGTCTTGCAGTGCAAGGCGTATCGGTACGCCCAAGGGTCGTGTCGATACGGTTCTACACTTTGCGGCTCAGTTTAAGCCTAGCGTACCGGTACACGGGGGTGTATCGATACGCCAAAAGCACTCTGGAAATCTGAGAAATTGGCGAGATTTTGGCGTATCGATACGGGTCTAGGGTGTATCGGTACGGTCTTTTATCGTTTATCGTTTGAAGTTGGCCGTTGAGAGCATATCGGTACGGTCAACCAGTGTACCGATACGGTCTCCCTAGGTTGACTTAGGGTAGTTGACCAAGTCAAGGCTTATCGATACGGTCTCTTAGCGTATCGATACGGCCTGTTGTAAAGGCTAAAATGGGTTGTTGAATTGCTTGTTTTGATTGCTTCGCATCGCTTTGTTGTCTTTCCGCTGTCGTATCTCACATAGGATGTATGAATGCATTTAGACAAGATAATGTTTAAAAGAAATTTTCTAGGGTTGCTAACCGAAGGGGAGCCTTAACGGGTTTCACATTGGTTTTCCCCGTGCGACCTACTCGGACCGGTCAGTCGTCCAGACCGGGACGAGGGGGTTACAGAGAAGAACTATTTTTAACACACCAAAAAGTGTTTTAAAGAAAAAAGGGCACAAAGGGAACTTTTAATAAAAAGGAATAAAAAAGAAGGGATTTTTGAAAGCCATTATCTTCTTCAATTTTCATTTCACGTTCAAAACCCTCTCAAAAAACCCTATTCACTATTCCATTGGTTTCAAAGCTCCAAACCAAGTGATTTCTTCAAGGTAAATGGCTCCTCAACTTAGTTTCATCTTCCTTGAGTCTTAAATGCTAAGATTTTTACAAAACTCATGGATTTAACTTGTTTTGATTTTTAAAGTTTGGTTTGAAATGAAAGAAGGTTTGTGGGTTTTTCGTTTGGGTTGTTTATGGCTAAGTTGTGAGTGTTTTTAACCTTGTTTTATTGCTAAAATAACATGAAAATGATGAGTTTTTTATAGAAGACCCGAAATGGGTGTTGTGGGTGATTATGGGAGTTAAAAATCCTGAGCTTTTGGAGGGGTTTTGGGTCTAACAGACAGCTGAAGGTTTGACAGCTTTGGATTGATGTTTAGGGATGCTAAAAGGTAGATTTTTATCGTAAATTCGTTGGGTTTGGCTGCAAGTAGTTTGGGACTGAAATTGATTTTGTTTCGGGCGAAATTTGGGCTTGAATCGATGTGTTGTTGCAACGTTGTTGAGTTCCCGGGTTTTTGCTATGTTTGTGAGTGTATTCGTGTCCTAATGTTCGATTTTGGGTTGCTCAAAACAGAGGAATTGGATTCAGGCTTTGTAAACGGAAATCCGGGTAGTTCGGAGGCTTGATTCGGCATCTTGGACATCGCTTGTGTGTTGGCTGGTGAGTGGATCGATTTTAAAAGCCTTAATGTGGTTAAGGAAATGTTTTGGGGGTTTGGATTGAGCTTGAAAGGTCAATCCAAGCTCAGGAGTAAGTTTTTAAGGTTTTATGCAATTAAATTGTGTTTTACAATTCTTGATGCGAGATGAACATGTTTGTAACACCCGTGTTTTGGGCCTAGGAGTTAACCGAGTTTATAGTTCGAGTCAATAAAATATAATTAAAACAATTCAACCTAAAATGTGGTGTAATTGAGCTTTAGTGAAAAGGGAAGGACTTATGTTGTAATTTGACCCTAAAGTCTTAAAAAGCAAGACAACTTTAAAACAAAAGTTGTCATCTTCCTCCCAAAAACCTTTCCAACGTTAAAATGGAGTAAACCCCATTTTCAAAAAAACCTCTCAAGCTAGTTACTATTCTATTCAATATCTTCTTCAATCCAAGGTGTTTTTCAAAGGTAATTATGTTTTCTTAATCTCCTTTTTATCCTCTATCTATCTATAGTCTTAGATTTCAAAGTTATAGAGTTTTGAAAATTAGGGTTTATATCAAAGTTTGGGTTTTTAATGGGTTTTTCATTTTGTTTTGATAAATTGAGTTGGGGTTTTGTTTAATCATGTTGAAATACTCATTATATGTTAATTTGGTTGAATTTTGGTAAAAATCCGAAGTGAGCTCTTATACCCATTTTTGAGTTGTCAAAAACACCATTTTTGGTGGGTTTTAGGTTGAAAACAAAGGGCTAATGGTATATGTATGCTAGGGGGATGTTTTGGGACCTTTTAGATGTCATTTGGGTGCTTGAAAATGGAATTTTCTGTTGGGTAAGATAGGAGTACGAAAATGGGCATTTTGGTGATTGTTTGGGTTGGAAATTGTTGGAGCTTGGCTTGCACCTATGGGTTGATGTTGTGGTTGAATTTAGCGATCATTTGTGAGTATAGAATGTGTTGGAAACTTGAGTTTTGGTCAAGGATTATGGGCTGTTTGGATTAAATAAAGTTGGGGGTTTGGTCATGACTTGAAATGTTGAGTTTGATATTTGAATTTATATTCCGGGTTGGTATTTTGATGTTGGGCTGATTTGAGGATTATTTGAATTGTATTGAGGTTGTTTAGAAGCGAGAACTTGCGTTGGAGAAGCTTCGGGAAGAAATTCGGAAGCTTGAAGGTGATGCTTGCTTGGTAGTTGAGCTTGGAGGTAGAGGTGAGTGGTTAATGTTTTTAAATTGGTTTTTAAGTGGTTGGTTCAAGCATGTGAACTAGGTTGGGCTTGGTAGACCCACCTAGAGTTAGGATTAGGGTGGTAGCCTAATCCTAAGCTTTAGTTAGAGACCTTGGATGAACTCTTTAATCAATGCTATACCTCGTGATGATTTGTGTTGTGATGATTGCGTATAATGTGATATACAATTATGTTGAGGTATGGCTTAATGCGTTGTTACATGTTTGTTGGTAACAAATATAATGTGGATACATGTATGTGGACATATTGTGTGATAATTGTTTAGATGAAATACATGTGGTGCTAGTTTGTGAAATGAGGTAATGAGGTAGTTGCATGATTTTGGAGAACCATAGTGAGTACGTGATAAGTACGGATATTATATTGAAATTGATATTGTGAAAGGTTGTGGAATTTGATTTATATTGGCACTAGTATGCTTGGGTACAATGATCGATCATTAGGATGAGTGTGCGCACAAATTGAGTCAAAACGTACGTGGCCTTGGTGGCGTTAAGGCACCAAGGAGGAGTACGGTGATGTAATATTCCACCGGAAGCTTTTATATATTTCTACGTGATGATGAGTGGAATCCCATCCGTAGGGCATGTGGTGATGAGTGGAATCCCGCCCATGCAAGGACCGGTGATGAGTGGAATCCCACCGAGGTAATGTTGTTGTTGTAAATGCGTTCCAACGGGTTATCCGCGTATTCGAGTCATAGCTAGGTGCCAATATGAGGTTGTATGTGTATGCCATTATGAGATCATGTATATATATACTTGCTTGTTGTGAAATGTGATGCCCTTTATGAATTGATATATGATGTGGTTAATGCATGGAGTTATGTATCTTCGTACGTCGAGCTTATGGGTTGTTGAGCATGGCATGATGTCGATTATATGTTCATGCATCATGATCATTTTGGCTTATGCGGATCGGAGGTAAGAACATGCATTTCATTATGGAAATTGCTCGTGCTTGGACCCTGCATTGTCGAAGGTTTGTTTTATGAGCTTACCCTCACTAAGCTTTTATGCTTACGCTCTCTTTTGTTCGACAATGCAGATAAATAGCTTGTGGGTGGCAAAGGCAAGAAGAGGTCTCCAAGTGTTGCTTTTGGTGAGCTCAATGTATGAATTTTAAGTAATAGAATGTAATAGTTAAGCAATGGGATAGGTATTGATGATTTGAGTTTTGATGTATGTCAATATTGGTTTGATTCTTGGATGCCTTGTTTGACCTATAAACATTGCTTGATGGCATGTAAACCTTTATGTGATGAATGGTGCTTTTGTCTATCAATGTCTTCAAGCATGCTTGTATGAAAGGCTCTTAAGGTGTAATTTACCATGTATGTATGATTGTTCATATTCATGCCTTGAGTATGTTTGAGTATGTTTGTGTTTGTTTAATCTAGGACGTATGCCTCTAGACTTGGTTTGTTGGTGTTGTGTGCCTTTAGCCCCTTTTAAGCTCTTATGTATGTCTATGTATGATCTCGGTGTTCTTTTTCCCTAGGAAGTCTTTAGAGTTAGGCAGTAAGTGCTCCCCTGCACTAGGGTTTCGAAACCATGGGTAAGGTTTCGAAACCTTTGCAGAGATCTAGGATTCTAAACCTTACTGCCAGCCTAAGTTTCGAAACCTTTGGGGAAGGTTTCGAAACCTTTGCAAAATCTGGGATTCCAGACCTCACTGCCAAGCTAAGTTTCGAAACCTTTGAGGAAGGTTTCAAAACCATGGTTGAAGGTTTCGAAACCATGGGTAAGGTTTCGAAACCTTTGCTGAAATTTGGGTTCCATACCTTACTGTCAGTCTAGGTTTCGAAACTATTTGAGAGGTTTCGAAACCTTTACTTAAAAATGCACTGTTTTGACTTGTTGGCCTTTTTAAAGAGAAAAACACATAGGTACTAAGATGCCTTTAGTCAAGATTAAAAATTGGGCTGTTTGAATGTGGCTTGGGGTTCGAATGTGACAAGATTAAAATGAAAAAAAATATAGGGTTGCTAACCGAGGGGGGACCCTTTGGGTTTCGCTTCGGTTTTCCCCGTGTGGCCCACTCGGACCGGTCATCTGGCCAGACCGGGACGAGAGGGTTACAATGTTATGTTGTTATGTGTTAGTTTGCATTGTTATACTTGTTGAGACTCATGTCTTGTGTTTATACTTGCATTGTGAGTGCATGACTTGCATGAAAGTTTGGACATGGTAAGTGGTTCAAGCATCAGTAATGCTTATGGTTGTGAATGAGTATATTGACACGTGTTGAGTTGTTACCGGATATAATTGATCGGTCAGTAGGATTAGAGTGCACTCGAGGTAAAAGTCGTGCGTGGCCTCAGTCATGTTAGATTCCACTAAAGAGGAGTACGGTGATGTGAGATTCCACCGGAAGTTATGTTTTTACTAGACGGGTGAGTACGGTGATGTGAGATTCCACCGAAAGTATCTAGTGGGTTTGAGAAACTATCCGCATATCCGAGTAAAAATGATGATTGTCAATATACCCATGATGCTTTAATTCTCATGTTAAGCATGTTGTTGATTTCTTATATATATGCTTATGCATCGTTGATTACTTTGCTTGCGTTATGAGATTGAACATATGGAAAGCCTATGGCTTGTAGTTGCGTTTGGTAAATGCACGTGAAGGTAAACGCATGTGGGTATGTGTTCTAGCATGTGGAAATGATTTGGAAATGATTTTGGTTTTCAAGCAAACTATGTTTTAAAACTGCATTGTTGTGGTTACTGTTTTGAGCACCGCTCACTAAGCTTAAACGCTTACGCTCTCCTTTTCAACAATGCATGCCCTTAGACCTTTGGAGCAGCTCGGGGAACAAGGGAGAATCCAAAGGAGTTTGGTTTGCTCAAGTATGGTTTAGATTTCAATAACTATTATTAAGCAATGTGATAGGACCTTTACGTTTGATGTGTTGTTGGCATGTCTTTTTTGCTTAGACAAGTTTGTTTAGTTGTTTTGGGCTTGTAATACCTTTTACCATGAAGTTTTATGCTTTTGTTTAGCTTTTGGCTATGTGGGTGAATGCTATGTATGCATGTTTCCCTTTAGAATCTTATCATGTTGAATGTTGCATCGTTATGTGTTTGACTTGCTTCGTATGCTTATCCATGGATGCCTTGTATTATATGTGTGCTTGTATATTGCTTGAATGCTTGCCTTATGCCTCTAGTGTTGAGTCCTTGTGTTTTAAACAGCTAAAACCTGTTTTGCAGGGTAGGGCGTATCGATATGCTCAAGAGTGTATCGATATGGTCCCTTGTTTGTCCCTTGTTTTGGTCAAAGCGTACTGGTACGCAGGGGCGTATCGATACGCAAAATGCTCACTGTAAATCTGAGAAATTGACGAGATTTTGGCGTATCGGTACGGGTCCTGAGAGTATGGGTACGGTCTTCGTAGTTGACCAAGGGAAAGTTGACCGTTGATGGCGTATCGATATTGTCCTTATGGGTATCGATATTGTTTCCTTAGGTTGACTTTGGGGAGTTGACCAAGTCTAGGCGTATCGATATGGCCCTCTAGCGTATCGATACGACCTGTTGTAAAATTAAAAAAAGGTGTTTTAATTGCCTGTTTTCCCTAATTCCATATCCATGTGTGTTTTACGTTGCGTGTCCTCTCACATAGGATATATGTATTGCATCTGGACAAGATAATTATAAAAGAAATTTTCTAGGGTTGCTAATCAGAGTGGAGCCTTAACGGATTTCGCTTCGGTTTTCCCCGTGTAACCCATTCGATGCGGTTTGACGGCTAGGCCGGGTCGAGGGGGTTACATTAGGTTTTGGGGTTTAGGGTTTAATTATATATATTATATCTATTCAAATATATATATTATAAATAATATTTATTTATAAATTTAATATATTTATATATATATGGTTTAGGGTTTAGGATTTAGGATTTTTATATATATATGGTTTATGATTTTGGATTTTAATTAATATATGGTTTAGGGTTTGGTTTTGGGGTTTGGGGTTTAGGGTTTAATTATATATTATATTTATTAAATATATATATATATTATAAATAATATTTATTTATAAAGTTAATATATTTATAAAATTATATTATAAATATTATAAAATTATATCATGAGATAAATGAAATTAAGTTCAACTGCAGTATTATTTATATATTATTTTCGTTAGAATGATATTAAGTATTTAAGTTAGCTTGGTAGTTTGATATAAGCATTTCATCTTAAAGGTCTTGGGTTCAAGCTTCCCAAAATGCAATGTTTTTTTATTTTCTTTACTAACAAAACGATGTCGTTTTGGCCTATCTTAGACTTCAAAACAACGAAACCAAAACGACGCCGTTTTGGATTTAACGGCCCGTTATAAGTTAACGATCGAGTGCTTACATTGAAACCAAAAGCTAAGTTTAGTGATATAATAGTATCAAATTATAGTTCGGTGGTATGTTCGAGTCAAAGGGTAAAGTTGAGTGGTATTCCGTGTAATTTACCCTTTATATAATTATCTTTTAATACAATTTTATTAATTATTAAATTTAAATACTCTTTAAAGCATATTTATTAATCTAATATATTTGAAAGAAAATAATTATTTAAATTATAAATGAGATTATGTTTTAATTCAAAAGGCATATTTATTTAAATATTTTTATAATTATTAAAGATAAAAAAATATTTACAACTCATGTGTCAAATCTTTTAAACTAAAAAGACCCTTTCAATAGTTTTTTCAATTTGAGATATTTCACTCTATCCGATGTAACAATACTCATTCCTATGTTTACCAAACATCCAATTAACAAGTTTAGTTGGTCAAACCCCTAAAAGTTATACAAACCTCTAATTTTAGTTCAAAACTTGTTTACCAAATAAAGTCAAGAACTTAAAATTAAAAGTTTATAAAATTATAAATTATAAGAATTTAATTAATAAACATTGAAATTTAGAAAATTTATTTTGTTATTTTAATTTTTGCATAAGAATATGCTTCTTTGTTCTTATGTCCTTGCAAATTGGTCCTTAATTTAATAGAATGGGAAAGTCTCCAAGACTCCAACCACTATCATAAGGACGTGTTTTTTGTTCCGTACGATTTACTCCAAATCAAAGTCATCGAATAAATGTTATTTTTTTCGTTCAGAAATACTTAATCGAAAGATATTAAATTAATAATTAATTTCATATGATCAACTACAAGTTGGACTAGCATGATAAGAGGCTAAACTTATTAATGGTTTGATTTTTGATATTATAAACGTAGTAAATTAAGTTGAGAGATCGTTCTCATAATGGCCATGTTTGGTAAAAAGAAGTTTGGGCAAAAATTAAAGATTTAAGGCATAATTAGAGGTTTGACCAGTCAAATCCGCTAATATTGTTGTTTGATAAATAGCGGATTGAAAGAGAGAATTGAGGTGAAACCGCTAATTTTGAAAAAGCTCACAATAGGAGCCTTTTGAGATTAGATGTTTGATATCATAGTTGTAAAAACTCTTTTACCCTTACTAGTTATCAAAAATCTCAAAATAACTTAAATTAAATATTTTCTCACCCTATTTATAAGCTAATCTTATTTATTTTTTCTTTTTATTATCACATATTTATATGTGTATTTAATAATTATATTATATTATATTAAAATGATTATATAAATAATAAACTAATATATAAATCATTCGAATATGTTTAGAAAATTTATATTAAAAATAATTTTATAGATCTAATTAATATTAATTAGATACAAAATATTGATAACTAATAAACTATTCAAACAAATATGGAATATAATCATGTCTTTATATGTCATTTTGTTTGTTTAAATTATCTAACAGCTATCAACTATCAGTTAATTTTACCAAACACTTTTATACAATCAGCTAATACAATCCGCTAGTCAAAACAGCTGATACAATCAGCTATCCGCTATCAGCTATTGTAATCCGTTATCAGCTATCTGCTAATTGCCAAACAGTGCCAATATATTTATGTAATACTCGATTTAAATTAATCAACTAATTTATCAGGTATCAACTATTATAAGAATATTTAATTGCACAGTTGCATACTTTCAATCAAATTACTCTTTCTTTCTTTTCTTTTCTATTCTTTTCTTTCCCTTTTTCTTCTTAATTAAAATATAGTATTTAAAGCTCCAACCAACTAAGTTTGCATATCCTCGTTCATTTCCAAATTCAACAACCTCAGATATCAACGTTTTAATGAATTTAGACATATATATATAGGATGAGTCTACCACGTGCGACGAACACCGCTGAACACCATTAATGATGAACATTGTTGAACACTATTAAATTAATTAATAAAGATTTAAAATTTTAAGGACACATCGTACAGTTAATAATTATTTTCAAAAATTCAATTAAATTATTTTTTATATATGTTAAAATTTTATTTTTTAATAAGGGTAAAATATATATTTAGTACATCACCTATTTCTGTATTTTTATTGAACCCTCATTATTTAAATATTATTTCAATTTGACCCTATTCTTTATAAAAAAAAAAACCCTTAACCCTCAACCTAAAACCCTAAACTATTAAACCTTAAACCCTTAAATTCTTAAACCTATACTCTAAACCATATACCATTAAAAATAATTTCACCATCATCGATTCAATTCAATTCAATGAATTGTTGAATACTCCTAAAAATTCAATTAAATTATTATATATATATATATATATATATATATATCAAAATTTGTAACACCCGGGTTTGGGGGTCGGGAGAAATAAATAAATAAAATAATATCCCGGTTTTGTTTTGCAAAATTAAATTTAAAGTGTTGGACCAAATTTATGATATTTAAGCCCAATAGCCATTTTAATGGCATTTTTGTAAATAGATGAACTTCCAAATTAAAAACCCCCATTTTAAATTAAAACACCAAATTTTCATCTTCCTCCCTCCTCATCTCTTCATTTTCACGACAATGGGAGAGTGGTTCTTCAAGTTCTATCCAACCTTCTTTTCTCCTTCATTTTGGCTCGATTTTGAAAGGTAAATACATCCCCATCTTGCTCTCATCTTCCTCTCTTTAAAAGTACAACTAGATTTCATTTTGGTTCAAGTTTTAGAATTTGGGTTTTTCAAAGTTTTGGTTAAAGGTTGTGACTTTATGAGTTTTATCAAGGCTTTCGGTTTATTTATGTTAGATATGTTGTTTATGAACCATAAGGTCCAACATATGTGATTTTTAGAGTGTTTTAAAGGGATTCCCGAAATTGGGTTTTGGTGGGGTTTTAGGAGGGTTTTTAGATGAGTTTTGGTTATGGTTTGTGTTGGAATTTGAGGGTTGATGTTAGGTTAATAGTTGGGGGTTGTTTTGGAAGCATTTGAGGGAGCTAAAAAGGTTGAAAACATGAGTTTTGGATGGGGTATAAGGGCTGCTTGGGTTTGGTAATTTTGGGGATTGTTCATGGCTTGAATTGTTGTGTTTGGTGTTTGATTAGTATTCTGGGTTAGCTACTTTGATGTTTGAGTTGATTTGAAGTTGTTTTGCTTGTGTTGAGGTGATTAGAAGCGAGATTTGTGTTGGTGAAGCCTTGGGAACAAATCCGGAAATATGAAGACCATGATTGCTTGGTAGTGGAGCTTGGAGGTGAAGGTGAGTGGTTAAATATTTTTAAATGGTTTTCAAGTGTTGGTTCAAGCATGTGGACTAGGTTGGGCTTGGTAGACCCACCTAGAGTTGGGATTAGAGTGGTAGCCTAATCCCAAGCTATAGTTTAGAGACTATGGTTGATCTCTGAATGTGTTAATGCCTCGTGTAAATTGTGATTATGGTGGTTATGTATATGTTGTTATACATGTATGTTGAGGCATGGTTTGATGCATTGTTACATGTATGTTGAGGCATGGGTTGATGCATTGTTATATGCATGATGATGATATGTATGATGGGGATATACACATGTATAAAATATGATGTGATATTTGTATTAATGATATGCATGTAGTGTTGATATGTGAAATGATATTATGAGGTGGTTGCGTGATCCGAGGATCATGGTGAGTACATGCTAGGCATGGAAATGTGGTTTGTGCATGACGATGAGTCATGGTGAGTACGTGCTAAGCACGGAAGTGGTTATTAAATAATATTGTGAAAGATTAATGAAATGTGTAGTATTGGCACTAGTATGCTTGGGTACAAATGATCGATCATTAGGATGTTAGTGTGCACACGTGAGTCAAATGCGCGCGTGGTCTTGATGATGGTAGTCATCAAGATGGAGTACGGGTTCGGCCGGAAATCTTCATATATATGTTAGTCGGTGATGAGTGGAATCCCATCGACGGGCGTGAGGATGAGTGGAATCCCCTCCGCGTGAAATGGGCGTGAGGATGAGTGGAATCCCCTCCGCGTGAACGGTGATGAGTGTAATCCCACCGTCAGGTAATGGTTGTGTTGTTGGATGTGAGTTCCAACGGTTATCCGCGTATTCGAGTCATAGCTAGGTGCCAATACGGATTGTGGATTATGTTACTCATATGTTGAATATATGTATTTTCCATATGTGTGGTTGAACTCGTTGAGCATGACATGGCATTGATACTATGTTCATGCATCACTTGTATTTTTGGCTCTTGCGGTTCGAAGGTAAGAACTCATGCATTCTACCTTGGTTGTATGCTCGTGCTTGGACCCTGCATTGTCGAGGTTTGTTTTATGAGCTACCCTCACTAAGCTTTTATGCTTACGCTCCCTTTTTGTTCGACAATGCAGATCAGTAGCTTGTGGGTGGCAAGGGCAAGGAAAGGTCTCCAAATGTCGCTTTTGGTTAGCTCAAGTATGAATTTTAAATTGTAAGATTGTAATAGTAAAGCAATGGGATAGATGTCGTTGTTTGAGCCTTTGAAGTATGTTATGTTGGTTGTTAGGAGCATGCTAGACTCCTTCCATATGTTGTATTGATTTGGCTTTTGGGTTGTATGCCTTGCTTGTGAACCATGTTGGATTTGCTTATCTTAATTGTCTAAGTGTTGGTCTTGTTGAAGTTTGATGCCCTTTTCAAATGCCATGCTGGATGCCTCATCTCATGCCTTGAGTGATTTGAATATGTTTCGCCATAGGATCCATGCCTCTAGTTCACATTTGTAAATGTTGAGTGCTTCTTGGGGTCGTTTAGGGCCTTTAGAGTTGTTGAGAAATGCTTAAAGTTGGTTTTTGAAGGTTACAGACAGCCAGTGTTTCGAAACGGGCTGAGCCGTTTCGGAACAGGTAAGGCTTCAGGGACCCCGTATCGGAACTCGTTCCGATACGGTTTGGCCACTGTGAACCCATGTTCCGGAACGAGTATCAGAACACTTTGGCTACTGGAAATCTGAGAAATTGCCGAGATGAAAGCGTTTCGAAATGGGTCTAAGGGTTTCGAAACGGTCAATATCTCGTTGACCGCGAGAAGTTGACCGTTGAGGGTGTTTCGGAACGGTTGACCTCCGTTCCGATACGGCCTTCTCGTGAGGGCTTGGGGCAGTTGACCAGGTCAAGGCGTTTCGATACGCCTCAATGGTGTTTCGAAACGGCCTACTTGATGGATTAAAATTTGACTGTTTATTTGTCGCTTTGAGTTCTGTTGCGTGTCTTTCTCAAATTCTTCCGCTGTTGTGTTCACATAGGCTTTAAATGTGCATTTAGAGAAGATTAATTTAAAAGAAATTTTTAGGGTTGCTAACCGAGGGGGAACCTTAACGGGTTTCGCTTCGGTTTTCCCCGTGTGGCCTACTCGGACCGGTCATCCGGCCAGACCGGGACGAGGGGGTTACATTTGCTGGTATTAGAGCCTAAGGTTACCGAGACCTTGGGCAGGTAAGTAAGGTAAGTTGTGTTTTATGATTGATATGAACGGTGTTTGCTTGCCTTGTAAGCATGATTGCTTGTGTATCAAGTTATGCTCATTGTTTTGTTTAAATCATGTTGTATGGAGTCTCATTGCTACTATTACATCGAAAAAGAATTTTAAGTGAGGGAACATACTTGAGCACTTGGAAGCCTTGCCTTGCTAACCCAATCTTGTGTGTTTTATCGTTGTTGTTGTTGATTTATTGCTTTTTAGTGAGTTGAGGCCAAGGAGTGGGCCGCGAATCGGTAAGTAGAAGTTGTGGCTTCTGAAAATGTGGATGATGTTGAGGAAGTACTTTGCTATGGTTAGGGGAGTATGGTTGTACCGGAGTTGAGGTACAATTTGTTTGCTCGAGTCCATGTGTATGTGAGTTGATTCTTGTTGGTGGGAGACGGTGAGACCGATTCTGGTATCAGTTGGTGAAAAGAAGTGAAGACCTATGAGTGGGAGTCAGAGTAGTATCGATGTTACAGTAGATAAGCCCTTGGTACAATTTTGAGTTTGCTCCCTCCGGTCAATTCTAAATTTGTACTTCTGTATGTTGTTAGCAAGTATGCAAGTTTGAATATGCCTGGTGAAGTGTTAGGGGTGGGTATGAGTATCTTAGTTCTTTTGGCGAGATCAGGGTAATGGTCTCGTGTGAGTAATCTGAAATTCAGAAATGCTAGTTAGTGATCGTTGGGGTTCAGCCTATGGTTTTAATACAAGACAACCGATCAGTATCCGTGAGTGGGAGTCAATTTGTGTGTTTGGGCCAGTGTGCGTCTGAGTTGTTTTCCAGCATGGTTGTCTGTGTGTGATCAGAACTACATTTTGAAGTTTCGAGATGCTCTAGGAACAGTTTAGAAGAGTCAGATTTTGTTGAAGAGTCAGCATGAAAGCAAGAGGACCGAAGACTATCAGCTGTATACATGCGAAGTTGCAATTTCTGCGGATACATCCTTTGGTGTGAGCATGTAAGGAAGCTAGATATCTCTGTTGAGATTTTAGACGTAGGAATGCATGTGACTAGTCCTTCTAGTGAGATAGGGGTGATCAGAAAGAGGTACGGAAGATGGTTGTTGGTGGTTCAGAGTTACGTGTTTTTAGTAAATGTGAAGTGCTTGTCTTTTATTACAGTATCGATGTACCTTTCGACATGGTTTGGCTTGTAGAACACTGAGTTAGGGTGTACGTTGAGACAAAGAGAGAGTTGCCTTGAAGTTGCAGATTTCTGTGAGACTGTAGTAGTAGGAGAGGATGTGAACTTATTATCGAATGTTGATCCAGCTTTAGAGGTCAAAGATTGATTGAGTTTAGTTGACAGGCTTGCCTAGAAAAATGTGGTGGATATGATTTTTTGGAATGAAGATTAGACCGCAGAATGTTAAAATAGGTTGTGTTTATCCTAGAGGTGTTTGGAAGAATTACCTGGTTTGTCTCTTGATAGAGGAGAAGAGTTTGTTATTGAGATCGTCTTCGAGTTTGCTCCCGTTTTGATTGCTTTGTATCTTATGACTCCCGAGGGAATTGAGAGTGTTGAAGAATCAATTACGAGATTTGTTAGACCTTAGATTCATTAGGCCTAGTGCATCATCTTAGAGTTCGACAGTGTAATTTGTGAAGAAGAAAGAGTGACAGTACGAGAATGTGTTTAGATTTCATACTGTCGAAACAAGTGACAGTGAATAATTAGTATCCGTTTCCGAGTGCCAGTGATTTGTTGATCAGTTAGTGTGTGCTTCAGTCTTTTCGAAGATTAATTTGGGATCCGATTGCTACCAGTTGAATGTGAGAGAAGTTGATGTATCGAAGACAACCTTAGGGGCAAGATATGATCACTTTGAGTTCCGAGTTATGCCGATTTGTTTGACTAGTGTGTTAGTTACTTTTATAGAGATGTTGAGCAGAATATTTCCTAAATTCCTTGATCAGTTGTAGTAGTCCTCATAGATGATACATGGGTGTATTCACGTACCGGAGAAGACCATGACAGGCTATGGAGTTAGTGTTGTAGATCATATTAGAGAATCAGTTGTATGCCAAGATGAGCAAATGTGAACTCCGAGTTTATGAAGATGTTCTCCTAGGACATGTAGATCAGCCGAGTGTATTAGAGTAAATCCCAAGTAGGCAGAAGAAGATGTGAGTTGAAAGAAATCGAAGAAAGTGACGGGTATCTATAGTTCCTAGGGCTAGCATTGTTACTATCGGAGAATTGTAGATGATCTTTTGAAGATAGCTGCTCCGTTGACAGATTGCTACAGAAGAATGTTCAGTTTGTGTGGTTAGATGCGAGATAGTGAGCCTTTGAGAAACTAGAAGAAACTTTGAAGAGAGCTTCGACCTTGATCTAGCTTATATCAGAGAAAGAATTTGTGAACTATTGTGATGCGTTACATGTAGAGTTAGGTTGTGTGCTTATGCAAGGCAGAAGATTGTGGCCTATTCATCAAGATAGTTGAAAGACCTTGAAAAGAATTATCCGACACTAGACATAGAGTTAGCTACAGTTGTATTTGTTTCGAAGACTTAGAGACAAAACTTGTATAGGAAGAAATGCACAGTGTATATACACTTATCATCAGAACGTGAAATATTAGACGACTTAGGAAGGGTTGAAACTTGAATAGCATGAATTGTTAGAATTGTTGAAAGACTGTAATCTCAAGATTGAATACCATCCGAAGAGAGTTAAAGTAGTAACCGATGCTTCGAGTTGTTTTTACCGAGCTATATTTGAGCTGCGAGCTATATCTGCCAGATTCAGTTTATCAATGATAGTAGTTTTGTGGCCGAGTTTCGGGTTGAGCCTACTTTGAGTCAGAATACTTGAAGAGAAACAGTTGCAAGACAGATTCTTGGCACCTCATGTGCAAGACATAGCAGAAGGAAGACCTTCAGAATACAGTTTCAGAGATGATAGAGTTCTGCATTTTAGAGACAGAATAGTTGTGCCGAATGACATAGTGTTTTGAGACGTATTGTCTTGGCTGAAGCACGCGATAGTTCAATTGTATTGCATCAGAGTAGTATGAAGACGTATTGTGGGTTGAAGATGAGTACTTCTGGATTGAGTTGATGAATGATGTGGTTCAGTATGAGAGTAAGTGTATAATTTGCCAACGTGTCAAGACCGAACATCAGTTTTCTTCTAGTTGTTACATCCGTGGAAGATTCTTAATGAAAGTGGGTAATAGAGATTCGAGATCCCAACTAGATTTTTGAAGACGTCTGCGTAGTGTTTGGTTACATGTTGAAGTCAGATGATCAGTCAGAGGAAGTTATGGGTCAAGTATTCAAACAGTGCTGTATGAGATTGTGAATCGGGCTAGTTCAGTTATTTATTGTTGCGGTTATCACCAGAGTTAGAAAGAGGTTTGTGATGTGTTTTGTATGTCTATGATTCGGAAGTGTGAGTCAGATTTGTCCCATGCTACGTTGGCGAAGAGATTGAGTTGAGTTTGAAATTGCGTGCGATGAAGAATCAGTTGAGATCTTAGTGTCATATAGCTAATGTTGTGTGGTAAGTTTACCAAGTTGGTGAGTATGTCGTGGTGAGAAGGTAAGTGTGGAGGAGTAGATTTCGTGGTATTCATGTCCGATAAATTTCGGGGACGAAATTTCTTTAAGTGGGGGAGAGTTGTAACACCCGGGTTTGGGGGTCGGGAGAAATAAATAAAATAAAATAATATCTCGGTTTTGTTTTGCAAAATTAAATTTAAAGTGTTGGACCAAATTTATGATATTTAAGCCCAATAGCCATTTTAATGGCATTTTTGTAAATAGATGAACTTCCAAATTAAAAACCCCCATTTTAAATTAAAACACCAAATTTTCATCTTTCTCCCTCCTCATCTCTTCATTTTCACGACAATGGGAGAGTGGTTCTCCAAGTTCTATCCAACCTTCTTTTCTCCTTCATTTTGGCTCGAATTTGAAAGGTAAATACATCCCCATCTTGCTCTCATCTTCCTCTCTTTAAAAGTACAACTAGATTTCATTTTGGTTCAAGTTTTAGAATTTGGGTTTTTCAAAGTTTTGGTTAAAGGTTGTGACTTTATGAGTTTTATCAAGGCTTTCGGTTTATTTATGTTAGATATGTTGTTTATGAACCATAAGGTCCAACATATGTGATTTTTAGAGTGTTTTAAAGGGATTCCCGAAATTGGGTTTTGGTGGGGTTTTAGGAGGGTTTTTAGATGAGTTTTGGTTATGGTTTGTGTTGGAATTTGAGGGTTGATGTTAGGTTAATAGTTGGGGGTTGTTTTGGAAGCATTTGAGGGAGCTAAAAAGGTTGAAAACATGAGTTTTGGATGGGGTATAAGGGCTGCTCGGGTTTGGTAATTTTGGGGATTGTTCATGGCTTGAATTGTGTGTTTGGTGTTTGATTAGTATTCTGGGTTAGCTACTTTGATGTTTGAGTTGATTTGAAGTTGTTTTGCTTGTGTTGAGGTGATTAGAAGCGAGATTTGTGTTGGTGAAGCCTTGGGAACAAATCCGGAAATATGAAGACCATGATTGCTTGGTAGTGGAGCTTGGAGGTGAAGGTGAGTGGTTAAATATTTTTAAATGGTTTTCAAGTGTTGGTTCAAGCATGTGGACTAGGTTGGGCTTGGTAGACCCACCTAGAGTTGGGATTAGAGTGGTAGCCTAATCCCAAGCTATAGTTTAGAGACTATGGTTGATCTCTGAATGTGTTAATGCCTCGTGTAAATTGTGATTATGGTGGTTATGTATATGTTGTTATACATGTATGTTGAGGCATGGTTTGATGCATTGTTACATGTATGTTGAGGCATGGGTTGATGCATTGTTATATGCATGATGATGATATGTATGATGGGGATATACACATGTATAAAATATGATGTGATATTTGTATTAATGATATGCATGTAGTGTTGATATGTGAAATGATATTATGAGGTGGTTGCGTGATCCGAGGATCATGGTGAGTACATGCTAGGCATGGAAATGTGGTTTGTGCATGACGATGAGTCATGGTGAGTACGTGCTAAGCACGGAAGTGGTTATTAAATAATATTGTGAAAGATTAATGAAATGTGTAGTATTGGCACTAGTATGCTTGGGTACAAATGATCGATCATTAGGATGTTAGTGTGCACACGTGAGTCAAATGCGCACGTGGTCTTGATGATGGTAGTCATCAAGATGGAGTACGGGTTCGCCCGGAAATCTTCATATATATGTTAGTCGATGATGAGTGGAATCCCATCGACGGGCGTGAGGATGAGTGGAATCCCCTCCGCGTGAAATGGGCGTGAGGATGAGTGGAATCCCCTCCGCGTGAACGGTGATGAGTGTAATCCCACCGTCAGGTAATGGTTGTGTTGTTGGATGTGAGTTCCAACGGTTATCCGCGTATTCGAGTCATAGCTAGGTGCCAATATGGATTGTGGATTATGTTACTCATATGTTGAATATATGTGTTTTCCATATGTGTGGTTGAACTCGTTGAGCATGACATGGCATTGATACTATGTTCATGCATCACTTGTGTTTTTTGGCTCTTGCGGTTCGAAGGTAAGAACTCATGCATTCTACCTTGGTTGTATGCTCGTGCTTGGACCCTGCATTGTCGAGGTTTGTTTTATGAGCTACCCTCACTAAGCTTTTATGCTTACACTCCCTTTTTGTTCGACAATGCAGATCAGTAGCTTGTGGGTGGCAAGGGCAAGGAAAGGTCTCCAAGTGTCGCTTTTGGTTAGCTCAAGTATGAATTTTAAATTGTAAGATTGTAATAGTAAAGCAATGGGATAGATGTCGTTGTTTGAGCCTTTGAAGTATGTTATGTTGGTTGTTAGGAGCATGCTAGACTCCTTCCATATGTTGTATTGATTTGGCTTTTGGGTTGCATGCCTTGCTTGTGAACCATGTTGGATTTACTTATCTTAATTGTCTAAGTGTTGGTCTTGTTGAAGTTTGATGCCCTTTTCAAATGCCATGTTGGATGCCTCATCTCATGCCTTGAATGATTTGAATATGTTTCGCCATAGGATCCATGCCTCTAGTTCACATTTGTAAATGTTGAGTGCTTCTTGGGGTCGTTTAGGGCCTTTAGAGTTGTTGAGAAATGCTTAAAGTTGGTTTTTGAAGGTTACAGACAGCCAGTGTTTCGAAACGGGCTGAGCCGTTTCGGAACGGGTAAGGCTTCAGGGACCCCGTATCGGAACTCGTTTCGATACGGTTTGGCCACTGTGAACCCCTGTTCCGGAACGAGTATCGGAACACTTTGGCTACTGGAAATCTGAGAAATTGCCGAGATGAAAGTGTTTCGAAACGGGTCTAAGGGTTTCAAAACGGTCAATATCTCGTTGACCACGAGAAGTTGACCGTTGAGGGTGTTTTGGAACGGTTGACCTCCGTTCCGATACAGCCTTCTCGTGTGGGCTTGGGGCAGTTGACCAGGTCAAGGCGTTTCGATACGCCTCAATGGTGTTTCGAAACGGCCTGCTTAATGGATTAAAATTTGACTGTTTATTTGTCGCTTTGAGTTCTGTAGCGTGTCTTTCTCGAATTCTTCCGCTGTTGTGTTCACATAGGCTTTAAATGTGTATTTAGAGAAGATTAAATTAAAAGAAATTTTTAGGGTTGCTAACCGAGGGGGAACTTTAACGGTTTTCGTTTCGGTTTTCCCCGTGTGGCCTACTCGGACCAGTCATCCGGCTAGACCGGGACGAGGGGTTACAAAATTAATTAAACTTGAATATTTTATAATTAATTCAATTTGTGATGATAGTGTTAATATACATTTAATTTTTTTGTAAATCATGTTGCAGTATAAATATTGAGTTTGCACCAGAAAAAACTACCATTATTGCCATTTAGAGAAGAATCCTTAGACCGATCATTGTCAACAGAAACTCCAAGACTTACACTGTTTGATTTGATTCCATCTTTGCGTTCTTTAGAAGAGGAACCTTTGCTGCTGGTGGCATAAAAAATCATTACTTTTCAAAATAAAATATTTTATTTTTATTTTAGGTTTTTTTTATTTTTATTCATAAACTAAATTTAAATCCCTTAATTCTTTTTATCCTTGTATTATGTAATTTTAATTTTTAAGTTTTTAAAAAATATTTATATTAATTTCTCAATATGAGATTTGAAGGAAAACCACGATTGAGATTATTGTTTTAATACTTTTTTGGTAAAAAACTTTAATATATATGTATCCAAATATTTCTCCCTTAAAACTAACTTGAAATTATTAGTTTTTGTTTTTGAATTATGTATTATGAAATTTTAAATTTTATTTATTTCAAGTGTGATTATTTAAAATAATGGATTTAAAAATAAATAAATAAAAAGTAAACCGTGTACCCGACTTGCGGCTACCTGATTCAATTTGAGATGATAATGTTAATTCTAGGAGATTCGAGTTTAATTAATTTTGATATATATAAAAAATAATTTAATTGAATTTTTTAGGAGAATTCAACAATTCATTGAATTGAATTGAATTGAATCGATGATGGTGAAATTATTTTTAATGGTATATGATTTAGGGTATAGGTTTAAGAGTTTAAGGGTTTAAAGTTTAATATTTTAGGGTTTTAGGTTGAGGGTTAAGGGTTAAATTATTTTTATAAAGAATAAGGTCAAATTAAAATAATATTTAAATAATGAGGGTTCAATAAAAATACGAAAATAGTTGAGGTACTAAATATATAGTTTACCCTTATAAAAAAATAAAATTTTAATATATATAAAAAATAATTTAATTGAATTTTTTAAAGTAATTATTAATTATTTGATGGGTCCTTAAAATTTTAAATCTTTATTAATTAATTTAATGGTGTTCAACAATGTTTATCATTAGTGGTGTTCATCGGTGTTCGTCGCACGTTGTAGAATTTTCCTATATATATATATATATATATATATATGTAATCACTAGTATTCAATTTATTGGTTGACTAATTCGGACCAAGTACTACAAAGTGTCATTATAAGGTAACATTTCCAACCCAATTTACATCATTCATACATTAAAATTTAAAATTTTGACATTTCTTGAAAGATCTAGTGTCTTATATCATTTGGCCAACTGATAAATATTATATAAAATATTATTACATGAATTCACTTCTAAATCGAATAACACTGTTCATGAAATATTCGAATTTATCACTTACTCTATATGATTTTGTTAAATTAATACTTTTTAATATATATATATATAGGAAAATTCTATAACGTGCGACGAACACCGATGAACACCACTAATGATGAACACCGATGAACACCATTAAATTAATTAATAAAAATTTAAAATTTTAAGGACCCATCATACAATTAATAATTAAATTATTTTTTATATATTAAAATTTTATTTTTTTAATAAGGGTAAACTATATATTTAGTACCTCACCTATTTTCGTATTTCTATTGAACCCTCATTATTTAAATATTATTTCAATTTGATTCTATTCTTTATAAAAAAATAATTTAACCCTTAACTCTCAACCTAAAACCCTAAACTATTAAACCTTAAACCCTTAAACTCTTAAACATATACCCTAAACCATATACCATTAAAAATAATTTCACCATCATCGATTCAATTCAATTCAATGAATTGTTGAATTCTCCTAAAAAAAATTAAATTAAATTATTTTATATATATATCAAAATTAATTAAACTCAAATCTCCTAGAATTAACACTGTCATCTTATTTGAGATGAAAAAGCCATCACAATTAATCACAATAATCGATGAATTTTTACAAAAATTTTAGGGTGGATTTTCCAAGTCTGTATCACGTCTAGGACTCGGGAAGTTTTAAGGTGAGACATTTTAAAATGAGGCGCAACTGAAATTTTTACAAAAATTATAAGAATTTTGGTATCAATTTTTTCGGCGTATACCGAAATTCTTATAAAAATTGTAAGAATTAAGTTAATGAAAATGGAATGCTGCCCAGGTTCACTTTTCTTTTCTCTTGGCTCCCTATCAGATACTCCTTGTTCCTCGGATAAAACTATTTTCCCATCATCATTGAGAGATACTACCGGGATTTCCACTGTAAGAAAATTTTCATAAAATTAAAAGAATTAGAATAAAGTCAGTGTTCTTAAGGGCGCTACTGCTAGAACCCTTACAATGAGAAAGGGCGGCAACAGCTGAGAGTAATGCAGTGTCGAAAAGAGCACCATCAGCATCCAAACAGCATATGTCCTGAAAAAAAAAGAATACTATGTTACTTCCATATTCAAGGATAACAAAGGCACTGCCATCCTACTTGAATTTCCATATTAACTTGCTTGAACACTAGATAACTTCTGTTCAAACTATTACACAGGTAGTTATGACATTTTAAAATTCATCGATTATTGTGATTAATTGTGATGGTCTTTTCATCTCAAATAAGATGATAATGTTAATTCTAGAAGATTCGGGTTTAATTAATTTTGATATATGTAAAAAATAATTTAATTTAATTTTTTAGCAGAATTCAACAATTTATTGAATTGAATTGAATTGATGATGGTGAAATTATTTTTAATGGTATATGGTTTAGGGTATATGTTTAAGAGTTTAAGAGTTTAAGGTTTAATAGCTTAGGGTTTTAGGTTGAGGGTTGTTAAATTATTTTTTTATAAAGAATAGAATCAAATTGAAATAATATTTAAATAATGAGGGTTCAATAGAAATACGGAAATAGGTGAGGTACTAAATATATAGTTTACCCTTATTAAAAAAATAAAATTTTAATATATAAAAATAATTTAATTATTAATTGTATGATGGGTCCTTAAAATTTTAAATTTTTATTAATTAATTTAATGGTGTTCATCGGTGTTCATCATTAGTGGTGTTCATCGGTGCTCGTCGCACGTGGTAGACTCATCTTATATATATATAACTAAATTGATATCATATTTCAATTTCCAAATATATTCAATAAAGCTAATTCGAAAAATAGATATCAAAAGATCTATATTTGATTTTCTAGAAACAATTGCGAATGGTAATCTTAATACTTAAATATTTTTTATTTGAATCTTATCAAACAAAATTATTTGAAATAGCAACTACAAGATAATGAATGTTCAATACCTGAAACTTCAATCTTTACCGATTCTACTAGCGGATCTATATGGATTGTATGATCAGCCTAGGGTCCTTATCGAGTGAGTGAATTGCGAGTTGAATAGTGTTCGGCTTATACTCGTTAAAAATTTCGTCGTTCGATTCGACTCATTGCTAGTTAAGTAAAGAAGAAAAAAATTTGAATCCGGCGGGTTTCGACCCGACGCGATCCAGTAGGATGGGATTTTTCTTTTGAATTTTCGATTTTCAGGTCGGGTCGGATTTTTAAGAAGCTCGGGGCAGGTTTAGGGGGGAAATTCCCCGACCCGCCCGACCGATATTATTTATAAATATATATATATATATATTTATGTTTATTATATTTAATATTTTTATTAATTTTCTTCGAGGCGGGTCGGGTTTAATCGTGTTTTTTTATTAAAATTTCGGGTTCGGGTCGAAATCGGGTTATACTTTTATTATATCGGGTCGGGTTAGATATAAAATATATTAAACTCGAGTCGGGTTGAAACTTTAAATTTCCGGTTCGGGTTTGGGGTTGCCAAAAACCCGGCCCGGACCGCCTCGTCTTCAATATCGTTAAGCTCGATAAAATTTTGCTCGACTCGTGCTCGTTAAAAAATCTCGTTGCTCGTTAAGTTCGCCAAAATTTTTAATTTGTTTTTTTAAATATAGGTAAAATCTAGTGATACTATTAGAGCTTAATATAAACATAGAAATTCAGAAGAAAAAAATGTAAAGGTCTGAAGAGATAAATAAACTAACCTGTCATAACCGAGTTAGAGATGAAGTTGATATTCGAGTGTGAGACTCGTTTTAGTTTCTCAACAATCTTCGATGAGCAACAAAGGAGAGAGTGTCTTAGGAATCTCAGGGTTTTAACTTTCAATCGTATTTTTTTATATGAGAAGTGGAAACTGCAGACTCTCCCCTTTTCTACTTTTATACATAGAGTAATAAAAAATAGAAGGGAAAGACTCATTATCATAATTTAATTTCTTATTAATACAAATTAACTTTTTAAATTCTCGGGAAATACAAAACATTTTGAAAATTTGAAACCAAAATTTTATGGGTAAATTACTTAAAAAATCATTGAATTTTTCTAGAGTTTTCACCTAGTATTTAAATTTCTTGGAACATAATTTTTTTAAGGTAGCCACCAAAAAATTATAAAAGACTTTATAAAAAAAATTAACGAGCTGCTCACGAACTTATCGAGTCGAGTTGGGCCTTGCTCGACTTGACTCGCTATTATCTCGAGTCGAGCCTTAACCGAGTTTTGACTGAGTCGAGCTCGAGTTGTTTGCGAGCTGCTCAACTCAATAAGCACCCCTAAATGAGCCACTGCTCACCCTGAACTTTTTAAACTTCACACATTTACCTTCAATTTTTTTAATTTTTATGAATTAACTTTATTTTTTAAAATATTTATAACTTGTATCCATCTTAAAATTTTAAAAATTTACGTATTTTTACCCTCAAAAGTATTTTTACATCCGCTACTTACTGGATAAATTTATCTCCAAGTATCATTCAAACTTGGGAGATACATTTAGAAGGGCTAAACTCAAAAAGTACAAGGGGGTATATTGAGATTGGTTAAGTTCAGCCCAAAGCTCCAACCCAAACCCAATTATGCCGTAGTTTGGGTTACCAATTAGGTCCATGCAAGGAAAACAATTTTTTTCTCCTTACTATCATTATAGATGATTATTTGATACATTAGTGCCGGAGATTTTTATAAACTTATTTAATAGTTAGACTATCAATTAAAGCTTAAAGTCTAGCTCGAAATTTTGGAAAGTTTTCCACACAAAAAACCCAAAACATGGGTTTGGAAAAAAAATTAAAATCTATTTTTTTTGAAGTACTTAAAATCTATTTTAAAAATGAGTTCAAACATTCAAATCCCAAATATGACCCAACACCACATATTTTCTAAATTTATAATATATTATATTAATTGTATACAATTCATAATTTATATCGAATAAAATAAAATATAAATATATTTGTAATGTAAGCATGAAAAAAATATTTGAAGTTCCGTACATTTAAATTTTTAATAAAAACAAATAATAAATAAATGTAACACATAATCATTTTTTCGCATTACTAATGATAAATTTTAACTCCACATGCGTATGTAGATTCGGTGCACATGTTGCATTGAAATTTCAACAATGGAAATTTCAATGGTAGGTGCAGCAAATGGAGAAAAATGATGCAGCAAATGTTGAAAATGTGGAATGGGGAAATTGATTTTTGGTCCCTAAACTTTAGGTTATTTATAAGTTAGTCCCTAAAGCTCAACTATAAATAGCCTAGCCATTTGCCATTTGAAAACATCCCAAATCATTCTAACATCCTCCCAATACTAGAGAAATTAGAGAGTTTTCATAGAGTTGTTTTCTCCTTTCTTATCAAGAGAGAATTGTCATTGTTTTCTCCTTGTTAGATTGAGAGAAGTTGTAATTCCTATTTTCTGATAGTGAAATTCTTCTACCTTTGTCTGTGGTTTTTACCCTATATTATTTAGGGGTTTTCCACGTAAAATCTGTGTCTCTTTTATCTTCATTATTATTTTCTCAAATTATCAGTTGCGTTTTTGCTCTATCCGACGATCGTATTCCGCAACAATTGGCATCAGAGCCAGATTTGGGTGCGTATATCTACTTACCGTATTCTCTGTTGGTTGCCACTAAAAAGTGGATCCTCCATCATAAGAAAGTAAGTTAGATATTACTCATTCATTGAAGGTGGTGGGCACTATTCACGTCAAAAAGGTGAAATAGTGGGAGCTATCTGAAATAGAAGCTATGGCAACGAAATTTGATATTGAAAAGTTCAATGGGAGAAATTTCTCACTGTGGAAATTGAAGATAAAGACCATCCTAAGAAAAAACGGATGTCTAGCGGCTATCAGCGAAAGACCGGCAGATTTTACGGATAACAAGAAATGGAATGAGATGGACGAGAATGCTATTGCAGACCTTCATTTAGCATTAGCAGATGAAGTACTATCAAGCATCGAGGAGAAGAAGACAACCAAGGAGATTTGGGATCACCTCGCAAAATTATACGAGGTCAAATCGTTGCACAATAAAATTTTCCTTAAGAGGAAATTGTACACTCTTCGGATGTCAGAATCTACTTCAGTGACAGAGCACTTAAACACGTTGAATACTCTGTTTTCTCAGCTTACATCCCTAAGCTATAAAATAGAGTCACAAGAACGTGCTGAACTTCTGCTTCAAAGTCTACCTGATTCGTATGATCAACTCATCATCAACTTGACAAACAACAACCTTACAAGTGATCTAGTCTTCGATGACATTGCAGCTGCTATTCTGGAAGAAGAAAATCGGCGCAAGAACAAGGAAGACAGACAAGGAAATCTGCAACAAGCAGAGGCCTTAACGGTGATGAGAGGAAGATCAACAGAACGTGGCCAAAGTAGCAGTCACAATCATGGTAGATCAAAGTCAAGGAGTAAGAAGAATTTAAAGTGCTACAACTGTGGAAAGAAGGGTCACATGAAGAAGGATTGTTGGAGTTTACCTAAAAACTCCAATCCTCAAGGAAATATGGCAAACACTTCAGATGATGGAGATGCTCTCTGTTGTGAAGCAGCAACAGCCATGGAAGGCAGAAAAAGATTTGCAGACATATGGCTTATTGACTCGGGAGCCACATATCACATGACCTCAAGAAGAGAATGGTTCTATAATTATGAACCTATCTCAGGAGGATCTGTGTACAGCTGCAATAATCATGCCTTAGAAATTGTTGGCGTTGGAACCATCAAATTGAAGATGTATGACGGGACAACCAAAGTTGTTCGAGATGTGCGACACGTGAAAGGCTTGAAGAAAAACTTATTATCCTACGGATTGTTGGATAATAATGCAAGCAAGATTGAAACACAGAAAGGAATCATGAAGGTGTTCCATGGAGCGCTTGTGGTAATGAAAGGTGAAAAGATAGCTGCAAATTTGTACATGCTGAAGGGAGAGACTTTGCTAGAAGCTGAAGCTTCTGTTGCCTCATGTAGTTCAGATTCTACCATGTTATGGCATCGGAAACTTGGACACATGTCAGAACAGGGAATGAAAGTCCTTGTGGAGCAAAAGCTACTTCCGGGTTTAACAAAGGTAACACTTCCTTTGTGTGAACATTGTATTACAAGTAAGCAGCATCGATTAAAATTCAACACATCAAATTCTAGAGGCAAGGCTGTTCTAGAATTGGTTCATTCTGATGTATGGCAAGCACCGGTTACATCCCTAGGCGGAGCAAAGTATTTTGTCTCCTTCATTGATGACTACTCTAGGAGATGTTGGGTGTATCCTATCAAGAGGAAGGCAGATGTGTTTTCAACCTTCAAAGTTTTCAAAACGCGGGTGGAACTTGATTCTGGAAATAAAATCAAGTGTTTCAGATCAGATAATGGAGGTGAATATACAAGTGATAAATTTGATGACTTCTGCAGAAAAGAAGGCATCAAAAGACAGTTCACAACAGTATACACTCCTCAACAAAATGGAGTGGCAGAGCAGATGAACAGAACTCTGTTAGAAAGAACACGAGCAATGTTGAGAGCTGCAGGGCTAGAAAAAGCTTTCTGGGCAGAAGCAGTCAATACCGCCTGTTATTTGGTGAATCGGGCTCCATCAACTGCAATTGAGTTGAAGACACCGATGGAAATATGGACTGGTAAACCAGTTGATTATTCAAACCTCCATATATTTGGAAGTATTGTGTACGTGATGTACAATGCCCAAGAAATTTCAAAGTTGGATCCAAAATCCAGAAAATGTAAATTCTTGGGGTATGCTGATGGAGTAAAGGGGTATCGCTTGTGGGATCCCACTGCCCGCAAAGTGATTATCAGCAGGGATGTTATCTTTGTAGAAGATAAGCTACAAAGAAAAGAAGAAGATGATAGCACTAATAAAGAAAAGCCAGAGACTACACAGATACATGTTGAAAATGAGTTTGAACAGAGAGATTGTTCTGAAGCAGAACCAGAGCTCGAGGAATCAGAACCAGAGAATTCTGAAGCTCCAACAACTCGTCAATCAGATCGTGTGAGAAGACGCCCCAATTGGCACTCAGATTATGTTATAGAAGGTAATGTTGCATACTGCCTTTTAACGGAGGACGGTGAGCCATTATCATTCGAGGAGGCAATGAACAACTCAGATGCTTCACAGTGGATGGCGGCAATGCAAGAAGAAATCGAAGCCCTTCATAAAAATAATACATGGGAACTTGTGCCACTACCACAAGGAAGGAAGCCAATTGGTAACAAATGGGTCTTCAAAATCAAGAGAAATGGTGACGATCAAGTGGAGAGGTATCGTACAAGACTGGTGGTCAAAGGATATGCTCAGAAAGAAGGTATTGATTTCAATGAAATCTTTTCTCCTGTGGTTCGACTAACAACGGTTCGAGTTGTCCTGGCAATGTGTGCTACATTAAATTTACATCTAGAGCAGCTAGATGTTAAAACAGCTTTTCTTCATGGAGATCTTGAAGAAGAGATTTACATGCTCCAGCCTGAAGGTTTTGAAGAAAAAGAAAAGAAGAACTTGGTTTGTAGGTTGAACAAATCTCTGTACGGTTTAAAGCAGGCGCCGAGGTGTTGGTACAAGAGATTTGACTCCTTCATCATGAGCCTTGGATACAACAGACTTAATGCAGACCCTTGTGCTTACTTCAAGAGGTTTGGTGAAAACGAATTTGTTATATTGTTGTTGTATGTAGATGACATGTTGGTTGCAGGCCCCAACAAAGATCATATTGAAGAATTAAAGGCACGACTGGCTAGGGAATTTGAAATGAAGGACTTGGGACCAGCAAACAAGATTCTAGGGATGCAAATTCACCGAGACAGAAGTAGTAGGAAGATTTGGCTTTCACAAAAGAATTACTTGAAAAAGATCTTGTCACGATTCAGCATGCAAGATTGTAAGCCAATTTCTACCCCTCTTCCTATTAACTTTAAATTATCCTCCAGTATGAGTCCTAGCAGTGAAGAAGAGAGGATGGAGATGTCTCGAGTACCGTATGCATCAGCAGTGGGAAGTTTAATGTTCGCTATGATTTGTACAAGACCAGACATTGCACAAGCAGTGGGAGTGGTTAGTCGGTACATGGCGAATCCAGGCAGAGAGCATTGGAATGCTGTGAAAAGGATCCTAAGATACATCAAAGGGACCTTAAATGTTGCATTATGTTACGGAGGATCAGACTTTCTTATCAGCGGGTATGTCGATTCTGACTATGCAGGAGATTTGGATAAAAGCAAATCTACAACAGGGTATGTGTTTACACTTGCTGGTGGAGCTGTAAGCTGGGTTTCAAAACTGCAATCGGTTGTGGTTACGTCAACAACGGAGGCAGAATATGTAGCAGCTACACAAGCCAGTAAAGAAGCAATATGGTTGAAAATGCTATTGGAGGAGCTCGGGCACAAACAAGAGAATGTCTCTTTGTTTTGTGACAGTCAGAGCGCCTTGCATCTTGCAAGAAATCCTGCTTTTCACTCAAGAACAAAACACATTCGGGTCCAATACCACTTCATTCGTGAGAAAGTGGAAGAAGGGACGATAGATATGCAGAAGATCCATACCGATGACAACATAGCAGATTTCATGACAAAAGCAATCAACACTGATAAGTTTACTTGGTGTCGATCCTCTTGTGGCTTGTTAGAGACGTAAGCAACATGGAAAGTACAAGGTAGAAAGAATGGTGTGAAGATATGATTGTTCCAATCAAATCTTCAAGTGGGAGATTGTAGATTCGGTGCACATGTTGCATTGAAATTTCAACAATGGAAATTTCAATGGTAGGTGCAGCAAATGGAGAAAAATGATGCAGCAAATGTTGAAAATGTGGAATGGGGAAATTGATTTTTGGTCCCTAAACTTTAGGTTATTTATAAGTTAGTCCCTAAAGCTCAACTATAAATAGCCTAGCCATTTGCCATTTGAAAACATCCCAAATCATTCTAACATCCTCCCAATACTAGAGAAATTAGAGAGTTTTCATAGAGTTGTTTTCTCCTTTCTTATCAAGAGAGAATTGTCATTGTTTTCTCCTTGTTAGATTGAGAGAAGTTGTAATTCCTATTTTCTCATAGTGAAATTCTTCTACCTTTGTCTGTGGTTTTTACCCTATATTATTTAGGGGTTTTCCACGTAAAATCTGTGTCTCTTTTATCTTCATTATTATTTTCTCAAATTATCAGTTGCGTTTTTGCTCTATCCGACGATCGTATTCCGCAACAGCGTAGTCAAAATATCCCATCGTTGGTATATCTAGGAGTGTTGATATCCGGGTACCCTAAATTTTGGGTACCCGAAATTTTCGGGTACCTAAAAGTCGGCCCGTGACCCGGCCCATAAGAATCGGGTACCCGCAAATCGGGTACCCGCAAAATTCGAGTACCCACAAATTCGGGTACCGGGTACCCGGTTTATTTTTTTTTATATTTTTTTAACTTTTTTTTTTTGAAAAAGATAGGAAACACATAAAGTTTCATGATAAATATTTCAAACATAAAAATTATTTATTTGATGTTAATTTTAAGAGAGAAATATTTGGATATATATATATATATATTAAAGTTTATCGATAAAAGAAGGTATTAAAAATATTAATCTCGATCATGATTTTTCTTTCGACTCTCATATTGAAAAATTAATATAAATATTTTTGAAAAATTGTAAACTTAAAAGTATCTAATACAAGTATAAAAAGAATTTAGGGATTTAAAATTAATTTTCAGGAAAAATTATAAGAAACATAAAATGAAAATAGAATTTAAAATATAATATATAAATATTAAAATTAACGGGTCGGGTCGGGTACCCGGTTATAAAAATATTTCGGCCCTGACCCGGCCCAACTACCCGGAAAAAATTACGGGCCGGGTACCCGGCCCGAAAAATTCGGGTACTTTAATATAAATACCCGGTAAATTTTAATCGGGTAGACGGGTCAGCGGGTCGGGTAGTTCGGGCCGGGTATTTTTGAACACCCCTAGGTATATCATACGATCATACTACCATTACTATTATTACCGTAGTAGTACTATTATCGGTGGCGTCTGGCAAGGGAAAATTGCATGAGTGATCATTTAAGACTTTCATCTTTTATTTTTATAATTTTACAGATTTTCAAGTAACAAATTTAGTAAGTTAAGAGTTGTTTTTTATTTTTTTAGTTATATTTATGATATTTTTTTAACAAAACAATGGAAATAATGTATTTAATAAATTTTAATAATATTTCTATAGTTTGCTATTGAAATATTAAATTAATTGCTTAAAGTAATGTAACATATTACTAACAAGTGTTGGGTGCATTGGTAAGACAAATTATACTCTCAAAGGGGAGACGCGAGTTGAAATCTTGGAGACGACATTGTTGAGAGAGACAGCCTCATACCCCGAAAATAAACCATTAAAACGGACATGCATATTACCAAAAAAAAAGTAATAGAACATATTCTCATTCTATAGGGACCCATTTTTAAGTTTCAGCTCAGGACCCCAAAATTGCCTGAGACGACTTTGGTTATTATACATCAAATAATATAGAAATAATGTGTTTGATAGTGGTTGCCTCTTATTTTTTTAGTTGTATTCATGGTGATTTCTTAATAAAATAAAAAAAATAATGTGTTTTATAAATTTTAATCACGTTTTTATAATATATTAATAAAATATTAAATTAATTGTTCAAAACAATAAACATATTTATATTTTATAGGGACTTACTTTTAAATTTTCGTTCAGGGTCCTAAAATTGTCTCAAACGACTTTAGTTATTAAACATCAAATAATATGATCTCATTAAGAAGTAAATAAAAAAATTAAAGACCCTTAAAAAATACAAATTCAGAATTCACAAATCCTCGAGATGGAAAAGATTAGTAAACACACAAATTCAAAAGGAATTATCATATTATCTCTTGTAATATACTTTGGTTCATCCTTCCTGCTTACCTTTCTTTGGAACATTGAATGACTTGTATTCGTAAACGCTTCCAACTTTTCAACTCCAATAATATTTTGGTAAAACTATACGGAAGGTCACCAAACTATCACTCTTTTTCTGCTTTGGTCACAATTTCTTTTTATTTTTTATTTTTCATGTCATAAGCTCTCTCCTTATTATTAAATAGTATTTTTTTTATTCTACCAACCAGGAGATGACTGATTTTGAACAAATGAGAGAAAAAATTCTTTTGGTGCAACGGAAAGGATTCGAAGCTGGGACCCCTTGTATAAAGGGTCCAATGTAAAACCATTGAGCTAAGCTTAAAATTTAGTTAAGTTTATCCAAATAAATATTTAACTTATACTTTCTCAACCTAAAAAATAAGAAAAACTACCTCTATGGAGATTTGAACTAGGTTGAGAACTTATTATATTTCCACAAAATTTATTCTTTAATTTAAGATGCATTATTACCTCAAAATTAAATTAAAATACTACTAAAATCAATCTTAAATTATTTTCTCAATTCGTTTGGGAATAAACAATTAATTATTAACTTTTTATAAAAATATATTAGATTATTTTAAAAATTAATTAAATGTAAATAATTTGTTCATATACAGGTCAATAAATTAAATGTTATTTAAAAATTATATTTTTTCCTAAATAAATATTATAAATTTAGTTTTTATAATTGTTTAATATTATTTTTATAAAATAAATAAATAAATATTTTTATTTTTATTTTTATTTCAAAACGAAGTAAAAATAGTTCTAGTTTGATCTTCAATTTTAATTACATCAAGCCAAAAAGATCTTTTAAAAATTAAAATAATAAATTTAAATCTAAATAGTTATTTTCAAAAAACTTAAAATTTAAGTTCTACCTAAATATATATTATATGGTAAATTTTTATAATGATCTAATACAATTTTATAAAAAAAATAAATAATTAATTACCAAAAGAATTAAAAAAATAATTTTAGATTGATTTTGGTAGTATTTTAATTTTATTTTAAGGTGAAAATACATCTTAAATTAAAAATTAAATTTTCTAGAAATATAAAAAGTTCTCAACCTAGTTTAATGGTTAAATACCTTGCGTTCTTGGTTCTAATGCCCAAGTTCAAATCCTCCTAGTTCTCAACCTTGCGTTCTTTGCGTTCTTGGACAGTAACAAAACATTGTGTTTTGAGTGATTTTATTTATAAAATTAACTTAATATTTCATCATTCTTCTTCCTTATATTTAACATCCTTCTTTATGATTGTCACTGACCATCGTTTTGTGACGTAATTGAAATTAAAATATCTTCCTTTCTCCCCTTCTTTCTTCTTCTTTTATTTTCCCTCAAAACTGACATAACTCAAATCAATGCTTCGACATTATATTGGTTTCATATACAATTTTTATCGTTTGATCATCGTGGAATCAAAATATATTCCTTCTTCTTAACCTCCTCACTATTCAAATTTAGAAGAAAATTTTGGCGTCGGTGAATCAAATGAATTCAAAAATGTGGGTTTGAAAAGAATGTTTCAAGGGCTTTTGCATAAATTTGTCTAAAAAATTTAAACTGTATTATCCACAATCTGGGTGACCAAAGAACAAGAATTCAAAAGTTAAGTGGTAAAATCAAAAATCTTTTAAAATTTAATGACCAAACAGAAATGCGATAGAAATTGAGTGTATAAATGTGTAATTTACACTATGCTCCAACATGTCAACGTCTGAACTTCAGCACTTCTTATCATCCTCAGTCAGATGGGCAGTCAGAGAGAGTTATTCAGATTTTGGAGGACATGTTGCGTTGTTGTATCATTGACTTTCAGGGTACTTGGGAGAAGCATTTACCTCTAGTAGAGTTTGCGTACAATAACAGCTTTCAGTCGAGCATTCAGATGGCTCTGTATGAGGCCTTGTATGGCCGGAAGTGTAGGACTCCAGTGTGTTGGGCCGAGGTAGGACAGAAATTGCTACCTATGCCGGATTTGCTCAAGGGGACAACAGACAAGGTAAAATTGATTTGTGATCGTTTGAAGGCTGCTTCGGATAGGCAGAAGTCCTATGCCGATTTGAAGAGGAAGGAAGTTGAGTTCTCAGTGGGTGAGAGGGTATTCTTGAAAGTGTCTCCGTGGAAGAAAGTGATGAGATTTGGCCGAAAGGGAAAATTGAGTCCGAGGTACATAGGACCGTATGAGATTGTGAAGAGGGTTGGTCCCGTTGCTTATCAGTTGCGTTTTCCGTCCGAGCTTGAGAAGATACATGATGTGTTCCATGTTTCGATGCTTTGCAAGTATAGGTCCGATCCGTCACATGTTATGCTCGTAGAAGAAATTGAATTGAATCCGGATTTGACATATGAGGAAGAACCACTGGAGATCTTAGCTTCTGACAGTAAGGTGTTGAGGGGTAGATCGATTGAGTTAGTGAAGGTGCGGTGGCAACGTAGAGGTGTGGACGAGGCCACTTGGGAGAGGAAGGAGGATATGGAAAAGCAGTTTCCGTATCTCTTTCAGTCAGGTAATTTCGGGGACGAAATTCCTTAAGTGGGAGAGAGTTGTAACACCCGTGTTTTGGGTCTAGGAGTTAACCGGGTTTTTAGTCGAGTCAATAAAATTTAATTTAAAACAATTCAACCTAAAATGTGGTGTAATTAAGCTTTTTAAAGAGGGAGAGACCTATGTTGTATTTAGACCGAAAACTTTTAAAAGCAAGACCACTTTATTGTAAAGTGTCTTCTCTTTCCCCATTTCTCTTTTTTTAACGTCAAATAGCCTCTCCCCTATCTTCAAACTCTCCCAAAGCTTAGTTACTATTCCATTGGATTACTACTTCGTTTTGAGGTGTTTTTGAAAGGTAAATATATTTTCTTAATCTCCTCTTCACCCTCTATCCAACCATTGTCTTAGATTTCAAAAATGTGGGGTTTTGGAAATTAGGGTTTATGTTAAGATTTGGGTTTTTAAGGGGGTTCTTCAATTTGTTTTGATAAATCATGTTGGGGTTTTACTTAAGCATGACGAAATGCACTACATATATCAAATTGGTTGAATTTGGGTGAAAATTCGTAGCATGTTCTTGAGGTAGGTTTTAAGGTAGTAAAATTTGGGTTTTTGGTGGGTTTTAGGTTGAATACTAAGGGCTGATGGTTAGGGTATGATATGAGGGTGTTTTGGGATGTTTTGGAAGTCATTTGGGTGTTTGGAATTTGAGTTTTCAGCATGGCTTTAGGGGAGCACGAAAATTGGGATTTAGGAGATTATGTGATTTGAGAAATTGTGGAAATTGGGTTGTGTTTGCAAAGTAAGTTGATGGTTGAGTTTAGCATTGAATTGGGAAGTAATGTATGTGTTTTGTTTGACTAGAAGCAAGTGGAAGCGCGAAAGAGGCTTTGGGACCGAATCGGGGTGAATAGGAGGATCGTTCGATTTGCTAAGGAAGGGCGGTGAGTGGTTTCAACTCGTTCTAAGTTTGGTTCGAGTATGTGTAGTGGGAGTGTGTGTGAAGTGTGCTTGGTAGGCCACTCATAGTTAATTCAAGTTGTTGATTTAACCATTGATATCCATGAATGCATTTATGCTTGTTTGACTAGGCTATTATGATTGTGGTTGATGGATGTGAGTTTATCTTGATATGCATCTATGAGATTGAGCATGAATGTGGTTGATGATATATATATGATGTGGTTATGATAATTGGCACTAAATAATTACCGGTTGTAAATGATCGATCATTAGGATAGTGTGCACACAAATTGAGTCAAAACGTACGTGGCCTTGATGGCGTTAAGTCATCAATGAGGAGTACGGTGATGTAACATTCCACCGGAAGCTTTTATTACATTTCTACGGGATGATGAGTGGAATCCCATCCGTAGGGCATTTGGCGATGAGTGGAATCCCGCACATGCAAGGTCCGGTGATGAGTGTAATCCCACCGAGGTAAAGTGTTGTTGAGGTTTAAATCCGCACAATCGGGGTAATTAAAGTGGCCAATTAACTTGTTCATACATTGTGATATGTGATGATGTTATATGTTGATGATATATGGTGTTGCTTCATGATGTTGATTTTGATAAATGAGCTTGGTAGGATCGAGAAACCATATATGCCACTTGAAAGACTAGCTAGGTCTACTTGATTCTATGCCTATGCTTAATGTACGTAAGACTAGGATTAACATGCTTGAACCCTGCATTGTTGATTGTTTTCGTTTTAGAGCACCCTCACTAAGCTTATAGCTTACGCTCTCAATGTTCAACAATGCAGATCATTAGCGTGGTGTTAGCTCGGAGCAAGGCAAGAAGGGTTTTCCAAGTGAGAGGCTCAAGTACGGGTATTAATTTTGTAATGGTTAAGCAATGTGGCAAGAGGGTATTTGTATGAGCTTATATGACTCATTTGTGATTTTGGATGTTTATGCTTGACTTGGTTTGTAAGCATGTCTACCTTGCCTAACGCTTTTAATGTATGCCTTTTGAATGTTAACCTTGCTATGGTATGTAAACCCT
The DNA here is from genome assembly GCA_030270665.1 of Hibiscus trionum. Classification (NCBI taxonomy): domain Eukaryota; kingdom Viridiplantae; phylum Streptophyta; class Magnoliopsida; order Malvales; family Malvaceae; genus Hibiscus; species Hibiscus trionum. The sequence continues at coordinate 11,354,481 of BSYR01000052.1, forward strand.
TATGGGATGGATGATGTTTTTGCTTGTCAATGTTTCAAGCATGTTTTGTATGAAAGGCCTTGTGTTTTGCCATGTATGTATGATTGATTATATTTATGCCTTGAGGGTGTTTGAGTATGCTTGACATAAGTTGTATGCCTCTAGACTTTGTTTGTTTGTGTTGTGTGGCTTTAGGAGTCCTATGGGACCTTTAGACTTGTTAAAATTCACCCAAGTCTGATTCTCAAAGGTTGCAGGCAGCCCGCGTTTCGAAACGGGCTGGGTCGTTTCGGAACGGGTAGGCTTCAGGGACCCCGTATCGGAACGCGTTTCGATACGGTTTGGCCTCTGGAACCCCCTGTTTCGATACGTGTTTCGGAACGTTTTGGCTACTGGAATTTTGAGAAATTCACGAGATAAAGGTGTTTCGAAACGGGCCTGAAGGTTTTGAAACGGTCAAAATCTCGTTGACCACGAGATGTTGACCGTCGTGGGCGTTTCGGAACGGTTGACCACCGTTTCGATACGGCCCCTTGTTTAGGCTCTGGGGCAGTTGACCTGGTCAAGGTGTTTCGAAACGCCTCAAGGGTGTTTCGAAACGAACTGCCTTCAAGACTAAAATGTGGGCTGTTAAGTGTTGCCTTGTTTTCGATCGATTGTTTCGGGTGTGTTGTTTCGCTGTTTGATCGCTTAGGGTTTAACACTCATTTAGACAAGATTAAAATACAAAAAAATAGGGTTGCTAACCGAGGGAGAATTCCCTTGGGAGTTTTCACTCGGTTTTCCCCGTGTAGCTTACTCGGACCGATCATCCGGCCAGACCGGGACGAGGGGGTTACATTTGTTGGTATCAGAGCCTGAGGTTACCGAGACCTCGGGCAGGTAAGCGAGGTAAGCTTAATGTGTTAAATGCTTATGATGTTCGATGCATGCTTTGCCATGAATCCTTGATGCTTGCTTGATCGTATGCTGTTTTGAAGCATGAATTTGTCGTGTCTGGTGTGAGTGTGTGCCCATTGCTACTATTACTTAATTTAAAAAGATTTTTGGAAAGAGGAGTACTTGAGCACTATTGGACCCTTGCTTTGACTAACGTAATCCTTATCTGTTTCTTGTTGTAGTTTACCTTGCTAGTTGAACCATGAGACCCCGTGGGAGGCCTAGGATAGTTCGACCGGAACCACGGGCAGAGGCTCCAGGAGTAGAGCCAGTAGTTAGGGTTGAGGCTCAAGTGGGAGAGCCTGTGGTTGGAGTTGGAGCTCCTCCACCACCTCCACCACCACCACCTCCTCCACCGGGAGCCGGAGGTGAGGCCGGGGCCGAAGGAGAGGGACCACAAGGAGGTCAAGGTGGCCAAGGTGGCCAAGGACCGGCCGGGATTGACTTAGCTCCGTTGGTTCAGGCGATAGCCGGAGCATTTCAAGCTGCTGTAGCTGGAGGACAGGCAGCACACCATCAGGGTGAGGGCACTGGTTTACCTTTAGAGAGACTTCGGGGCCTTGGGGCCGAAGAGTTCAGAGGTGCTACTCCAGAGCGATCAGAGTTGTGGTTTGAGAAGACCGTCCGTATCCTTGCTCAGATGGGATGTACTGGTGGGCGTAAGTTGGGATGTGTTGAGTCGCTACTTCAGGGTGATGCCTACACCTGGTGGGTGACCGTTACTGCAGGGATGTATGAGGCTGAGATTATATGGGAGTTCTTTGAGACAGCATTCCGAAAGAAGTATTTGGGTCCGCGATACCTCGATGAGAGGAAGAGAGAGTTTATGGCATTGCTTCAGGGGAGTATGTCTGTGACCGATTATGAGATCAGATTTGTTAGACTGAGTCAGTATGCACCCGAGCTTGTACCTACTGAGGTGGAGCGTTGTAACCGCTTCCGTTATGGGCTGAATGAAGAAATCAAGACTTATACTCTAGCTTCAGATTACACAGATTTTGATGTCTTGGTCTCGAGGGCCAAGGACTTGGAGCACAGTTTGAGTTTGACCAGGCGGTCAGGTGGATCTAGTTCGGGTAAGAGGTCCAGCAACTTTGATAGAGGTGGTGCCAAGAGGCATCGGGACAACAGGTATCAGTATGATCATAGGCGTGGTGGCGGTAACCACGGTAAGGGCCATCAGGGCCAGAGAGCTGGTGGGAAGTTGCCCACATGTGCTACTTGCGGGAGGAACCACACCGGAGAGTGTTGGGGAAATTATCATTCCTGTTGGAGTTGTGGTGCCAGAGACCACATTAGGCGTGACTGTCCACATCAGGTGGGACAGGCACCAGCTCAGGCTCCTGCTAGAGCCAATGATTTTCAGAGAGGCCGCGGGCGCGGTAGAGGTAATTTCCAGCCAAGGAACGATGGTCAGAGGAATTTAGCTCATGTGGTTGCAGTCCAGCCGGAGGGCGGAGGACAGGCTAGGGTTTACGCTCAATGCGGGGAGCAGCATGACACCGATGTGATCGCAGGTAACTTCTCGATACAGTCTTTGGGTTTGCTTTCTTTGATTGACTCTGGGTCTACCCATTCGTACATATTGAGTGAGCACGCACAGTCTTTAAATTTGCCATGTGAGATGTTAGAGGTAGGAGTTAGTGTTACTAGTTCCTTTGGGAACACGGTAGTAGTTAGGAAGATGTACCGAAGGTGCCCGTTGATGGTTCAGGGGCACGTATTCTCAGTGGATATGATGGAACTTCCTTTATATGGTTTTGATGTGATTTTAGGTATGGACTGGCTCACGGAGCATAGAGCTAGGATAGATTTTGAGACTAAGCGGATTTCCTTGAAGCTCACGGATGACTATGAGATTGTGGTAGTGGGTGAGAACGTGAAGTTCTTATCCAATGTGGTTTCAGTGTTAGAGGCTAAGAGATTGGTTGAGTTGGGGTGTGAAGCATACTTAGCGTATGTGATGAACCCTAACATGAGTGAGGTTAGACCTCAGGACATCGGGACAGTATGTGATTTTCCTAGTGTGTTTCCGGAAGAATTGCCAGGGTTACCACCGGACAGAGAGGTAGAGTTCAGCATTGAGACTTATTCTGATTCAGCTCCTGTTTCGATTGCTCCGTATCGTATGGCACCGAAAGAAATGAAAGAGTTGAAGACTCAGTTGCAAGAATTGACAGATAGAGGTTTTATTCGACCTAGTTCTTCACCTTGGGGTGCACCAGTGTTGTTTGTGAAGAAGAAAGATGGAAGCATGAGAATGTGTATAGACTACAGACAGTTAAATCAGTTGACAGTGAAGAACAAATATTCGTTGCCTAGAATAGATGACTTGTTTGATCAGTTGAGGGGAGTATCTGTCTTTTCGAAGATTGATTTGAGATCGGGTTACTACCAGCTAAAGGTTAGAGAGGTTGATGTACCGAAGACAGCCTTTAGGACTAGGTATGGACATTATGAGTTTCTAGTCATGCCATTTGGGTTGACTAATGCACCGGCAGCTTTCATGGACATGATGAATAGGATTTTTCATCAGTATCTAGATCAGTTTGTGGTTGTATTTATTGATGACATCTTGGTGTACTCGCGAACTGAAGAAGACCATGACCGACATTTGAGACTTGTTTTGAAGACTTTGCTAGATCATCAGTTGTATGCGAAGCTTAGCAAGTGTGAATTCTGGATCCGAGAGGTAGTCTTCTTAGGACATGTAGTGTCAGCTGAAGGCATTAGAGTTGATCCGAAGAAGATTGAAGCCATTGTTGAGTGGAAGTAACCGAAGTCCGTGAAAGAGGTACGTAGCTTCCTAGGTTTAGCCGGATACTATAGGAGATTTGTAGAGGGCTTCTCTAAGTTAGCCGCTCCATTGACACAGTTACTTCAGAAGAGTGTTCAGTTTGAATGGACAGATGCAAGACAGAAAGCCTTTGAGAAATTGAAAGAAGCTTTGACCCAAGCTCCGATTTTGATTCAGCCTGAGTCCGGGAAGGACTATGTAGTCTACAGTGATGCATCTTATGTAGGGCTAGGATGTGTCCTTATGCAAGACCGAAGAGTGGTGGCTTATGCCTCAAGACAGTTGAAGACTCATGAGCGCAACTATCCGACCCATGATATAGAGTTAGCTGCAGTTGTGTTTGCTCTGAAGATTTGGAGGCACTATTTGTATGGTGAGAAATGCACAGTATACACCGACCACAAGAGTTTGAAGTACATTATGACTCAGTGAGATTTGAATCTCAGACAGCGTAGGTGGTTAGAGTTGCTAAAAGACTACGATCTTACTATTGAGTACCATCCGGGTAAGGCCAATGTAGTGGCCGATGCATTGAGTAGGAAGATGGCCGTGGACTTGAGAGCTATGTTTGCTAGATTGAGTTTGTCCGGAGATGGTGGCTTGATAGCCGAGCTTCAGGTTCGACCTACTCTAGGTCAGTTGATTCGAGAGAAACAGCTCTTAGATAGATCTTTGGCACCTCACGTGCAAGATATAGCCGAGGGTAGATCTTCAGACTACAGCTTTAGTTCCGATGGGGTTTTGTGTTTCAAAGACAGAATAGTTGTGCCAGAAGACAGTGATTTGAGACGTACAATCTTGACTGAAGCTCACAGTAGTCTGTTTGCTATGCATCCGGGAAGTACGAAGATGTACCGTGATTTGAAGAATGAATACTATTGGGTTGGCTTGAAGAGAGATGTAGCCGACTTCGTGAGTAAGTGTTTAGTGTGTCAGAGAGTGAAGGCGGAACATCAGGTTCCCTCAGGTTTGCTACAGCCGTTGAGAATTCCGGAATGGAAATGGGAGAACATCACCATGGATTTTGTTTCGGGTTTGCCTTTGACTCCTACGAAGAAGAACTCAGTTTGGGTGATAGTGGATCGTTTTACAAAGTGTGCTCACTTCTTGGCTGTCAACACTACTTACACTTTAGATAGATTGGCCGATTTGTATATTGGTGAGATTGTGAGGCTACATGGTGTACCGAAGTCCATTATATCAGATAGAGATCCGCGGTTTACTTCTAGATTTTGGGAGTGTTTGCATACAACTTTGGGTACCCGTCTGAACTTCAGCACTTCTTATCATCCTCAGTCAGATGGGCAGTCAGAGAGAGTTATTCAGATTTTGGAGGACATGTTGCGTTGTTGTATCATTGACTTTCAGGGTACTTGGGAGAAGCATTTGCCTCTAGTAGAGTTTGCGTACAATAACAGCTTTCAGTCGAGCATTCAGATGGCTCCGTATGAGGCCTTGTATGGCCGGAAGTGTAGGACTCCAGTGTGTTGGGCCGATGTAGGACAGAAATTGCTACCTATGCCGGATTTGCTCAAGGGGACAACCGACAAGGTAAAATTGATTTGTGATCGTTTGAAGGCTGCTTCGGATAGGCAGAAGTCCTATGCCGATTTGAAGAGGAAGGAAGTTGAGTTCTCAGTGGGTGAGAGGGTATTCTTGAAAGTGTCTCCGTGGAAGAAAGTGATGAGATTTGGCCGAAAGGGAAAATTGAGTCCGAGGTACATAGGACCGTATGAGATTGTGAAGAGCGTTCATTTGTAGGTTTGCCGAAAGGCAGAAGTCCTATATGATATTGTCATGTCAGCGTGTACTGTTATGTAGGTTTGCCACGTCATTTTTAAGCTATTTATCATTAGTAATTGACTAATAATTTTCATCCGCAAATGGGTCATTTTGACCCAAAATGAAAATGTTGAGAGTTGAATTACTTCAAAAAAAAAGAATAAGGGCCAAAGTGACTATTCAATTAAACATTAGGGTCACATTACGCACAAGTTCTATGATCCAAAACCTTTAAGACCTATCATTCATGATTCTAGTTTGAACCAAGTCCATTCCAATTATGTATGCTAATGTCAATGAGAACATCAACAACACTATTTTTTTGAAATTTGTGAGGTTAGAATCTTGATAAAATTGTGACGCCAACACTGGCCATCCGTAGTGGAAACCCACTTTAGATTGCACTAGAAAAAGAAAGGGCAAAATGTCTGGGTGACGACGTTCTCTCATTTTCTCATTATCCAAACAACTATACATAGAAATAGAATATGAAGAAAAAAGAAGAAGGGAAAATCACCAAGGAATCAACCAACCAACCATTGGAATGTCGAATTGCACCACCCAACCATCATTGCAACTTTACACGCATCTTTTGCCACCCATACACACTTAAATAATAATAATAGTTTGTTTTTCATACACGACTACCAAATGTTTTGTTTTTGTTTTCTTAAACTTATCTAATCTTCTTACTAGACTATCCATGCTTCATATTAATATATAATAAGCATAAACCAGCGTAGGTTGAGTGCAATAAGAGGGCACATTGCTCTCTAAAAAAAAAAAGTCGAGTTCAACATTCTTGAAAGGAAAAATCACAAATTCTAAACATGGATCATAAAATAGATACTTACTATGCCAATATATAATGAACATACTATTAGTATAATAGTTCTTTTGATCATTTAGGCTACGTAAGATTGACCTATAGTTGTTTTAATTGGAACTCATTAAACACTAATTCGCCCTCCAAACCAAAGTTTACCAAATCTATCTCTAAAAATTGCCTACTTTTTGCTCTTCATATATTGGTGTTTTTTAGATTGATGTTACGAGTTAGGTTGGATTAAGTTTGAATGATAAACAATTTATATTCTTATATATATAATTATGTTATAATTAAATTTAAACAAAAAACATCATCTTTATTGGTTAAATACGATCTAAATTCGTTTTTAAAATGTCATATCTTATGCTTAATTTATTTCTAATCAGGTAGAATTCAATTCTTAAATATTACATAATTCATTTATTAATATCGTGTATAAAATAGATTCGAAACGAGGACACGAAAGAAATTGAACTTTGGCACTTGATGTTTTCTTAAATACTATATTATAGAAAGATATGGATAGAAGCTAAAGTGAGTTCAAATTCTGAAGATGATTCCATATTCTAATGCATAAAAGATGAGGGTTTAGTTCAAAGTATGGCTAAACCCAACTTGCACATTTAACAAACTTGCTTATCAAAATGGTACAGATTCTGGCCCTTCTGCCTAACTTAAAGTAGTCAATCCATCCTAAATTACCCCATTCCTAAAGACATGTTTCCCTATTGTGTTAAAAAAAATTAAATTCTATGATTAGTACTTGTATTATATATAAGTTGTGTATCTAATCTATGTACTAATTTCTTTGTTTTGTTTTTAAATTTTGAAATTTCGGTCATGATACAAATAGTATCTGTTAAACTAAATTCTTTCATAAGCCCCTATATTATATATGTCAGTTGTAGTTTTTTTTAGTTGCCCTTCCGGTTCCTCAAGATTTTGTCCTAATTAATTCAAAGTAACATGCGTAGCACACCTGGTTTTGATAGGTGAATCTCCCAGCGAGGATTTTTTGCAAACTCGAGACCTTGTTAAGCGATACTAAGTTGCTTACCACTTGGACCGACCCTCGTTGGTATACAAATTGTAGACTTAATTCTTGTTATCCAATTTGATGATTTTAAATTATGTAATTTAATTATATTGTCTCTATATTATATGTAGGGGTGAGCAAAACTCGACTCAACTCGACTCGAGGCGAAAAAATGTGACTCGTTTTGACTCGACTCGAAATTTTATAAACTCGACTCGATTCGAAAATTTTTCAAATAAAGTTTGAGTTGTAAAATAGAAATTCGAATAACTCGAAATTTTTAGTAATTATTGTATTGATTTTTATGTTCGAGTAGAGTCCCTCAATTTTTCCAGATATATATACTGATATAAAAAATATGAAGAAATATATGTCACATATGGAAAAATGTGAAGAAATATATGTCATATATGAAAAAAATATGAAGAAATATATGTCATATATGGAAAATATGAAAAAATGTAGGCATATCTTATATGATTAAAGAAAATTGTTTAAATTAGAATCAAACCGTACTATAGCATGATAAATAATTACAATTAAGTTTGTATTGGAACTCGAAAAACCGACTCGACTCGAATTAAAAAATTTCAAATAAAGTTTGAGTTGTAAAATATGACGCGTCAACTCGAATAACTCGAAATTTTTTAACTCGAATCGATCGAACGCTCACCCCTAATTATATGAGTTAAGATTAAAATTTTAAATTTTAAAAAGCGCATGAACTAAAAATGACCAAATTAAAATACAAGAAATGAATTCACAACTTATATATAGTACATGTATTAACCATAGAATTTGACCTAAAAGTTTTTCATTTTAAATAAGGGTCAATGTCTCTATACTTTTTGTTGTCTACCCCTAAATACGAAGGGACAATCATCCAAAAATATAAAAATTATTTAATAAATGCATAGCAAACATAGATTTAATATTCATCCAAATCTATAAGATTAAAGAAATGGAAAATAAAGAGAATAAAGAGTGCTAATGAATATATTTAAGTTAAGAGTGAGTGAGACAGCTTTGATGCGTTGAGATCAGCTTTGTCTCTAAGAAGATGTGAAGGGGTGGACAAAGGAAGGGTCATCCATTTATTATATATTTGGTTCACCAAACTTATAACTAAATGAAATGAATTTTAAAATAATAATTTTGTTTTGGGTAAACTACCGGGTGACCACACAATTATTAGGTCCATCCTTATTTGATCACCCAACTAAACAAATTGAAAATTTGACCACCAAACTATTTAATTAGTCCTATTCTGACCACCAGCCGTTAAAATCTAACGGAAGGTGACGTGGTTGTTAATGAAAATTTGTATAACTACACATTTGGTCCCTATTAGTTACTTATTATATCAATTTGATCCTAATTTTAATGTAATTAAATAAATCAAGCACTCAATTAGGTGTCGACATGTGTCATCACCTTATTGGAGAAATTTAATTATTTATTTAATAAATTTATTAAATTATATATTTGATTATTTATTTAATAAAATTATTAAATTATATATTTATATATTAAATATTAAATTCTTCCAATAAGGTAATGACAGGTGTCGGCACCTAATTGAGTGATTAATTTATTTAATTAAATTAAAATTATGATCAAATTGATATAATAGGTAACTAAACATTAAATCTAATTTTAAATAGAGAGGAGAGAGAGAGAGAGAGAGAGAGAGAGGGGGAGAGTATCAGTTGCCCAAAGACGGCTGTTCCACCGTCGGCGGCAAGGCTTTGGCGTCTTCGTCCAAAACATTAGCAAAAGAATTCACTTCAAAACCTTAGGGGTAGCGTTTAGTGAATATGGCGAAGTTGTGGACGTCTTTGTGGCTTATAAACATGCGTCTAGGAGAGGGAAACTTACTACCTTCGCTTTTGTGAGGTTTAAAAATGAAGGTGGGGCGAGAGAGGCGGTTGCGAAGGGGAACAAAAGGTTTTTGGACGGGTTTCAAATCAAAGTTGACCTTTTGAAAAGCAGTAGTAGGAGAGGACAGAGGGATGTGGCATCAAAGGTTAATGCAGAAACTTCGAAGCTGTCGATGGTTGATGGAAGGTCTTTTAAAGATGTTGTGATGGGCATCAGAAATGAAGATCCAGGCCCTAAGGAGTGCCATGAGATAGGTTGGCCAAGACCTAAAATGGTGTTTTTGGTCGACGTTGTGAGTGCAAATAGGAAGAGGCCGTGTGAATCAGCAGAACCGTCCAAGGAGAGGGTGGAGATTACAAATACGGATATTGAATGGAGAAAGCGATGTCTCGTAGGCAGCATTAAAGGTATGTACAACCCTGAGATGGTCCAACAAGCGCTAGTATCGGATGGAATTCCAGTCAAGGTGAGCCCATGGTGCGGCATGCTAGCGGTCATCGAGTTTAAAACAGTTGAGCTCATGGTGAGTATATGGGAGAGAAGGATTGAGATGCTACGTTCATGGTTTGATGAACTGGAAATTTTAGAGGGCTTCGAAGGTAAACGAAAGATTAAACTATGGGTGGTGTTGAAAGAGGTACCACTCCAAGTGTGGTGCTCTAGTTTTTTTATTAGGATTGCTTCGCAGTGGGGGAAAGTAGTGAAGTTGGATGAAGACACTGTTAGGAGGAACCGTTTTGATGAAGCTAGGATCCTGATGGAGGTACAGAACAGTGCTTTAATCCCAGATAGGGTGGCGGTTAACTTCAGGGGAAAGATTTTTGAGATTAAAGCTCGTACGGAAGAGTTTGACAGAGATCGCTGTTTCATTGACGGGTGGTCCCCTTTCGACGTGGAGGAGGATATGCCGCCCAGTAATCAGGTGACCGGAAACCCTCCCGGAGAATCATTCATGGATAATCAGAATATGGAATCGAAGCGTCCAACCTTTAGTGTGGGTGTAGAATCCGAAGAGAGATGTAACGAGAAGTTAATGCATGAAGAGGGGCCCAGCAATATTGGCGGCTGGGAGTTATCTGATAATTCGAATCTTTTTGAGGTACCGTTCAATTTTAATTGTGGCAATGATATTATGGCATCATGGCAGGCTAGGAGGGAAATGGGAGACGTTGGGTCTGCTAATCTTGTAATTGGGCCAGCCCTGTCCAATGAGTCCAGACTCCAACCCGGTGAGCCAGCCCTGTCCAATGAGTCCAGACTCCAACCCGTTCAGATTGAAGAAGGGGACCTCGAAATATTCAGAAGACTTTCTGCTCCTCTTGAAGCAATTTCAATTTCAACGCAGGTGTTAAGTGAAGAAAGAAATTCCAAGCAAGTAAAAAGTAAGGAAAAGATGGGAGGGGTGGTAAGTCATAAAGTTTGTTCTGAGAGAGGTGAGCGGCAAGTAGATGGAGGGTTTGTTGGCAGCGGAGGAGATGAAAATGGTGTATCCTCGGGCCGGGAAGCTGAAATTATGGAGGCAGAAGCTACTCTAGAGGTGGGGGATCGTTTGGGAGTGGTCTTCGAAGCTGAGAGGGAAGTAATAATGAAGCGCCTGATGGAGATGGAGCATGAAGGTTAGTGCCCCCTTGAATATCAGTAATGAGTTCTTGGTTTTGAATGAATATGAATCTTTGTTTGCTTTCATGGAATGTGAGGGGGTTAGGTAGGCAAGAGAAAGTCAGGGCTGTGATAAAAACATTAAGAGGTAGCAAGGCTGGTATTGTTTTTCTTCAAGAGACGAAATTAGATTCTGAAAAAATTAGGGCAATCAATCGAATTGGGGGTAGTTCTCTCAAGGATTTTGCTTATTCGCCGTCAATCGGTGCGTCGGGTGGATTAGTAGTTATGTGGGACGGAAAGGTCTTTGAGGCTGCTAAAGTGAATATCCAGGATAGGGCTATTCTAATTACTGGCAGATTGATTGAAGCAAATATGAAGGTTGGGCTCTGCAATATCTATGCCCCGAATGACAGTGGTGAGAGAGCTGTGTTTTGGTCCTATCTTAAGGAACTAATAGAGAAAGAGGAAGTTCCAATTATTGTGGGTGAAGATTTCAACGCGGTGAGATATAATGATGAAAAGCTTGGGGAGAATGTGAATGGGTTGTCGATGAGGCAATTTGATAAATTCATAGTAGATAGCAACTTGGTTGATCTACCCTTTTCGGGAGGCAAATATACATGGATGAGGGGTGGTGATTGTCCGTCGGCGAGCAGAATCGATCGCTTTTTATTCTCTCCGGAGCTGTTAAGAAAATGGCCGAATTGGGGTCAGTACTGTCTTCCTAGGGGACTATCGGATCACTGTCCGATTGTATTGAAAGTAGATGCTGGTTCAAGAGGGCCTCAACCATTCAAGTTCTTCGATTACTGGGCGGATGATCCTACCTTTGTGACCATGGTTGAATCTACTTTAGGCAACAATGTATTGATGAGTGCTGGTGCTGTATTGAAAAAACTAAAAGAAGAATCAAAAGAATGGCTTAGAACCCGAAGAGAGAAGGCAATGGGAACTGTAAACAGTTTGGAGGAGAAAATTTCAGAGTTAGAGAAGAAGGCAGTATCGGGAGGCAATGAGAAAGAAGTATGGCTAGAGATCAATGGTCTGAAAAGTCTGTTATGGGAAAAATATAGACAAGAAGAGAGGGAGTGGCTCCAAAAGTCGCGGCTCAAGTGGTTTCAAGAGGGCGACAAAAATACAAATTTTTTTCATGTGATGGCGTCGCAAAGAAGGAGATGCAATTCAATTTATTCCTTGCAGGTAGGTTCGGCGATTGTGGAAGATCCATGCGAAGTTAGAAATGTGGTTGAGGAGTTCTTCAAAGCAAGTTATAACAAGGAAAGTACCATACCTATCAAGCCCCTCGACTTGGGATTCAAATCTCTTAGCCCAGATTCGGCTATAATGCTTGAAAAGCCTTTCACTGAAGAGGAAGTCTGGATGGCTATTGAGTCAGCAGATGGGTCACGGGCCCCGGGCCCAGATGGGTTTAATTTAAATTTTTTCAAGAGATTTTGGGGGCGGCTCAAAGGCAAAGTTATGGAATTTGTGTCGAATTTTTATGAGGGGAAGGAGTTGGGAAAATTCTGGAATCATTCATTTATCACACTTGTTCCCAAAATCCAAGGAGTTATTGGGATTGATCAGTATAGGCCAATATCTCTTGTTGGAAGCCTGTACAAAATTCTCTCCCGCGTCCTTTCTAAACGGCTGTCGAAATGTATTGCGGAAGTGGTGGGAAGCAATCAGTTTGCTTTTACCCCTGGGAAACAAATACTTGATTGTTCCATGATTGCAAATGAGTTGATAGATGATCTCTACAAGAATCATCGACAAGCTGTGGTGTTTAAGGTAGACTTCCAGCGAGCTTACGATACAGTAGATTGGCGCTTTCTAGACTCGGTTATGGCTAGCATGAGATTCGGGTCGAAATGGAGAATATGGATGGGAAGATGCATCTCAACCCCAACCATATCCGTTTTGATAAACGGGTCCCCTTCTTCGCCTTTCAACATCAAGAGAGGGCTTAGGCAAGGGTGCTCGCTATCCCCACTTCTCTTCAACATTGTGGGAGAAGCGCTCAGTAAGTTACTGATTAAAGCTGAAATATTGGGTTGTTTAAAGGGATTCAAGTTGGTGGCAGTAATGTTAGCGTGAGTCATATTCAGTTCGCTGATGACTTAATAATATTTATGGAAGCAAAAGAAGAGCCTATTAGACAGATCAAAAGAATCATGAAAATCTTTGAACTCGCTTCTGGACTGTCTATCAATATTAAGAAGTCGAAGCTATATGGTATTCATGTGGAAGATAAGGTCTTAGTTAGGTGGGCGGAAGGTATTAAATGCGGTTGGGGCAAATTTCCAACTGAGTATCTCGGTCTTCCGTTGAGAGTCACCCGTAATGTGATCAGCTTGTGGGACCCGGTAATTTCCAAAGTCTAGAAGAAGTTGGAATGCTGGAAAGGTCGGCTGCTATCCTTTGGGGGGAGGATTACCCTTGCTAAATCGGTTCTAGCTAATATGCCTTTGTACTATCTTTCCATTTTCAGCATGCCTATAACTGTGGCTAGGAAACTAAATGGGATTATGGCCAGGTTTATATGGGGTGCGAGTGATGGAAATGGCATCCATTGGGTGAAATGGGAGGAGGTTTGCAAACCTAAGATGGCGGGAGGATTGGGGTTGGTTGACTTTAGAACAAGGAACAAATCTTTGCTAAACAAGTGGGCTTGGAGATTCGGATGCGAGTTAGACAGTTTATGGAGGCAAGTTGTAGTGGCGAAGTACGGATATGACCCTTCCTCCCTAACCTTACGCGAAGGGAATTTAAGGAAGGCGTCAGTTGTTTGGGGCAACATTGTGAAGGCAGTAGAGGACCCTAAAAATTCATTTGCCAGAAACCTCAGATTAGCATGTGGCAATGGAAGCAACATCGAGTTTTGGGATGATTGGTGGACTGATGTTCCAGCTCTACGCCTTGCTTATCCAAGAATTTATGCGGTAGCAGTGAAGAAGAGCGGGAAAGTAGACAGTTTCGGGATCCGAAACAATGGTTGTTGGGTTTGGAATATTGAGTTGAGGCGAAACCTTTTTGAATGGGAACTTGAAATCTGGGAATCTTTCATGAACACTATTGAGCGAGCTTCGCGATCAAGTCTTTATAGGGATGTATTGAAGTGGTCTGGTGACTCATCGGGGCTGTATTCACCTAAAGGATACTGTAAAGTAATGGCGAGGGAAGTTCCTAATGCTGGCATGTGCTGGAATCTAGTTTGGGCAAAGGTTGCTCCCCCGAAAGTGGAGGGCCTGGTATGGAGGGCTATCCTTCGACGTCTTCCGACTTTAGTTGAGTTAGCTAGAAGAGGGGTAACAACTATTGTATCGAATTTATGTGGGTTGTGCCAAAAAAGAAGACGAAACGGTGAACCATCTATTTCTTCATTGTGAGGTTTCGTGGAGACTTTGGCAGCGTGTAAGCAGCGTATGGAATGGTGGATTGACTGTCCCCATGGACATTGCTATATTTCTACAGGTTTGGTGCTCAACTCCGGTAAAGTTTCAATTAAAAAAATTCTGGCATATGGTATTTTTTTGCTGTAATGTGGAGTATATGGTTATGCCGAAATGAAGTTATGTTTAAGAATAGAAGATGCGATGAAGATCAACTATTCGATGTGAGTATTAGAATGATAGGGTATTGGTGCAACGGCTTATGGCCTAATGCTATTAAGTCACTAGAAGATTTTGTAAGATGTCCGAGGGAGTCAGTTGTGATAGAACCAGCAAAGCAGAGACCGATTATGGGAAGTTGGGTAGCTCCACCGAACCATAAACTGAAATTCAATGTTGATGGAGCCGTTGTTGGGAGCTTCGGTAAAGCGGGAATAGGGGGAGTTCTTAGAAATAACGAAGGAAAGATCCTACTTCAGTTCTCGATGTCAGCTGGAGATGCAGATCCTACTTCAGCAGAGCTGAGAAGCATCGAAAAAGCAGTCAATCTGTTATTGTCGTCCAGGTGGTTTGGCTCGTATGGGTTGACTATCGAAACTGATAGTTGGCTAGCGTCTCAATGGATTAATAATCCAGCAATGTCTCCTTATTCTTTTTCTGAATTGGTGGTTAAAATAGCCGAGATTATAAATAGGCATGATTGGGAGGTTTCCTTTGAATTCAGGGAGAGAAACTGTATGGCTCATAAACTTGCAAAAGCTGGAATTAGGAGATCTGTCGATTTGGTGGACGCCTGCTACAATGGTGACTAAGAGCGGGGAAAGTCTTCTATGGTGTGTGTTCGGATGGGAATGGCCTGGTCGAAGGAAGGTGGTCTGGTATGCCTTGACAGAGGTGAAGGGGATGAATGGGTGCTAAGAGGGTCTTGAGGGTCAACTGTGCCTGGGTGATCCTACAACCGTTAAAAGAGGTAGGATAATTCGGGGTCATTATGGCTTGTGGTTTGTAATGTGTATGGGAAATAAATGATGTATGTGAATTGTATACGAGGCACTCTTTTTCCTCCAAATATAGGGTAGGGAGGTTTTTTAATGAGGCTCGTATACGATCTTGATCAATCGAATAAAGGACTAATTTTCAAAAAAAAACATGGACCAAATGTGTAGTTATAAAAATTTTCATTAACAGCCGCGTCACCCCTCCATTAGATTTTAACAGCTGGTGGTCAAAATAAGATTAAATTCATCCAATAAGGTGATGACACATGTCGGTACCTAATTGAATGATTAATTTATTTAATTAAATTAAAATTATGATCAAATTGATATAATAGGTAACTAATAGGGACCAAATGTGTAGTTATACAAATTTCCCTTAACAACCACGTCACCCTTACGTTAGATTTTAACGGCTGGTGGTCAAAATAGGACCAATTAAATAGTTCAGTGGTTAAATTTTCAATATTTTTAGTTGGGTGGTCAAAATAAGATAGACCCGAAAATTGGGTGGTCACCCAGGTATAGGTAGCATCTGTTCAACTTTTTTAGTCTTTTCAATGATAGCACACACAACATGTATTACTGGTGCTCGAACCCGGGTCCCAAAGAATAATGAACATCAACCTTTGCCACCAGAACACAAGGGAATGAACAATATTTAATAATATTCTGATAAAATTAAGACTCAAGTTTTTTAATTATTTATAAGTCTCACAATATGTAAATTATGTTTAAATTTTCTAGTCAATTCTAATTTTAACAAATATTTTAACCTGACAAAATATTTCATGTGCTGGTGGAAAATTTGTTTTTAAATAATATTCTGATAAAACTAAGACCCCATGCTTTTTAATTACTTACAAGAGTCTCACAATATGTAAACTATGTGCGACTTTTTAGTCAGTTCTAATTTTAACAAACATTTTAAACTCGCAAAATATTTTATGTATTGATACTGATTTTTTTTTAATAAATTTATAAAATTAAGACTCAAGCTTTTTAATTATTTATAAGTGTCTCATAATATGTAAATTATGTGTGACTTTTCTGTCAATTCTAATTTTAACAAACATTTTAAACTGGTAAAATATTTCATGTACTCGTAATAGAAATTTGTTTTTTCACAAACATGTTAATTAACGGTTTAGACATTTAGTTTTGGGCTTAGGAGTTTAGGTTGTGGACATTATGATTAGAATTTAAAATTTAGAGATTAAAGGTTAGGGTTTAAGGTTTTAGAGTTAGGACTTAGGATTTTAATTTTCATTTAAATTAAGGCTAAACTACAAAATAAGTGCCCAAATTATGTCTCTTTTTTGTAATAGGTGCTTAAAGTATTTTTTGGCTGAAATAGGTGCCTAAAGTTTTATTTTTAGTTTGTTTTAAAGTCAATTGAGGCACCTACTTGGGCACCTATTTCAACAAAAAAAAAAATAGGCACCTATTTCAGCCAAAAAAATAAAATTTTAGGCACCTATTTCAGCAAAAAAAATACTTTAGGCACCTATTTCAGTCAAAAAATACTTTAGGCACCTATTGCAAAAAAATGACATAATTTGAGTACTTATTTTGTAATTAAGCATAAAATTAATCATGCTTGTGAAAAAATCCACTACTAATACATACATGGAATGATAATTAGGGATGGCAATATAATTCGAATCCGATTCGATTCGAAGAAAAAATTTAATCCAAAACCAATCGGAAAAAGTCTGAATCTGAATCCGAAAATAAGGTTCGAGTCCTAATAGAAGGTGGATCAGATATGGACATTGACATGATCCGATTCAAATCTAATCCAAATCCATATTCGATCCGAGTCCCATCCGAGTTCGATCCATATATGAATCTGAATAAAAATATTTTAAACTCTTAGATTTAAAAAATATAGATATATATCGAAATCCTAATTAAGTCGAATTGGGATTATATATATTGAAATCCAATTAAGTTGAATTGAGATTATATATATATATATATTATTGAAATTCTAATATAAGTTGAATTAGGATTATAAAGGCTATATAAAGTAATGAGAGATCTAGAAGTCATTAATAGGTTTTGGAAAAACCTATAAATAATTTAGAGAGTTTTATATGCTCGTTTCAACTGGGTGAACTACGTAAAGGTCGGAGCGTTATCGTTCCGGCTTAGGAATCGATATCGTGGAATCGTGATTGGGTATCTATCTTCTCCAAATTCAAAATTTCAGATTTTAAACAGGTAATTTTTCACCCTTAATCACCCCGATTCGTTTGATGAAAAATATTTGTTATTTTTATTTAAAGATGTTTGTTTGAGTTGTTACTTCAAAAAAGGAAAAAAAAACTAATTGGATTCGGACTTTCGGATTTGGATTTTATATATTTTATTGGATCGGACTTGAATTTTTTTGGAGGTCCGATTATTAATTGGATTGGACTTGAACTTTATAAAGTCCGACCAAGTCCGATCCATTGCCATCCCTAATGATAATCCTTTAAAATTATATCAGGAAAAAAATATTTTTTTTGTAAAATAGGGGGAATGAGGTTCAAGCGTGCTGGTTAAGAGCGTGAGTCGTGAAGGGGGGAAGGGAGGTAGGGATGTGAAATCAGGTAATCGTTCAGGTTTCAGGTCATGTCATGTCAAGTCAATTTAATAGTTTGACTCATATCAGGTCGGGTCCGGGTCGACTCAGATTCGGGTCATTATCAGGTTGATTTCAAATTAGATTGAGTTCGGGTTCTGGTCGGGTTAATTTCAGGTCGGGTAAGTTTTAGTTCAGGCCAAAACGGTTCGGGTCCGATTTAGTTAATTAACGGGTTAATTCAGGTTCGGATGGACTTCAGGTCGAGCCACGTTCAGGTCGGGTAACATAGTTGACGGGTAAAATTCAGGTCGGGTAATATCAGTTTCGGTTGAAGTTCAAGTCGGGTCTTATCGTGTACAAATAGACTTCGGTATGGTCATTGTGGGTGAATTTCTCATGAAAATATTTTTTAGGATTAATATGAACCAAAATATCCCTTAGGATGCCGAGATATGTTACAATCTAATATATATATATATATATATAATTGTGACTAAATTGAATTAAACTAAAATTTAAAAGTGAATGTGTAGAACTAATGTTTTGATATAATAATTGAAAAATGTTTTGGACTGATTTAAAAAGTATTTAAAACATTTACAAAGTCCAAACAACTTGAAATTGTGTTTAGGAAATTTTTCAAAAGGGTTCTTCATGTGTTTTAAAGCCAAACTTCTCAAACCTGTCCAGGTGTTTCGAAACACCTTAGGGCGTTTCGAAACAGGGTGCTCCAGTAGCAAAAACGTTTCGAAACGTGTTTCGAAACGGGCTTACCCTGGACTGAATTTTTGCCCAGCGTTTCGAAACGGGCTAGGCCGTTTCGATACGCCCACGTGGCAGTGACCATAACGGTCATAAAACCCAACGGCTCTTTCCCAACTAACTTTTAAATGCAGGCGTTTCGATACGGGCTTATAGCGTTTCGATACGCGTTCCGAAACGACAAGGGGGTGTTCCGAAACGGGTACCCTGACAGACTGCAATGGCTCTTTCTACATTGAGAGTGTTTCGAAACGGCCTCGAGCGTTTCGAAACGGGGAGCTGCAGAACTGCATTTATGGTGGGAATAAAGTCCTCAACGGCTCTAATTTGATCCCAACGGCTAGTAACGGCTACAAACTCAATTGGGAGTATAAAAGGGACCTCCAAGCATCAAGAGAAGGCTAATGCTCATATTGTCAAACATCAAATGATCAAATATTGTCTTAGTGCCTAAATTGTCAATTCTTGTATAGACAAACACTAGTGAGCCAAAATTGTCAAATTTGCTCAAGTGTTTTAGGTTTGGGTGAGTGCTTAATTGTGCAAACAAACTCCTATTAGAGGATTACAAGTTTGCTTTGTTTATCTCTTGTAAAGAGGGTTTCAATCAAGGCTTTGGGTAGAAAGCTTGATTGGTTGTAAGGGTTTCCTCCTAAGCCTAGAAAAGGGGACGAATCAATTAGTGGATTGATTGTGAAACCCTTAGTGGGGAGCTAAGGTAGTGGATGTAGGTGCTTGTTAGAAGACCGAACCACTCTAAAATCATTGTGTCTATTTCCTTTCTAGCTTCCTAAACCCTATCACTCAAATATCCACCTCTCCACCACTTGGTGAGCATAATCGGTTGAACGAATCGAGCACCACACAACTCAACAGAATGTTAGGACTAAAATAAAAAAATTTAAACGGGTGAGGACCTAAAGGGTAATTAACCACTAAAAAAAAAATTAGGCAGCCAAATAAACAATTATTTATTGGATCAAATTTAAAAATGATTCTATTTAGATTTTTGGGGGAAAGAACCCGCTTGTTCTTCTAGGTTAGTGGAATTTTATTTTCTAGTCATTATAACTTTAAATGTTTTTCATTTAAGTCCCAATTTTTTACTTTTAGCTTTTAATTTAATTCAATCGAGTCCCAAATTAGGTTATAATTGAAATTCGAGCTTTATTTTTATAATTCTTATAGGGACTTATGATTTTTTGGAATAAATTACAAAATTTGTAGGGTTTGGACTAAATTACAAAAATTAGAAATAAAAATGGTTCAATTTTGGATAAAAGTATAATTTTATGGACTAAAATGAACAAAAACAACACCATATTTACTTTATTGGACTAAATTATAAAAATTAGAATTAAATATGGGTCAATTTCAATTAAAAGTACATTTTTAGGGACATGTGAACAAAAATTATATTAAAAATATTAGACTAAATTACACAATTTAAAAATAAATAAAGATCAATTTCGGTTTAAATACAGATTTATATGAAATTAATTGAACACTAAACTCCTAAACCCTAAATTTCATCCAAAAGCCCTAAATTAATCACATAAACCTATAGACTAAACCCCTAAAAAGTATAATCACGTAACACGTATGAGACGTATTCATGTTACACGTATCAATATAGACTATAGATCATAGAGGCGTAGATTATAGACTATAGTACTAAATTAATAATAATATCATCGCATATAATATATTATATATAGAATATAGACTATATAACACTTGAAATAATCTCATACACAAAGCTAAACCCTAAACCTTAAACCATACAAATTAATATCAGAAACCAATAACCATAAACTACACCACAAACCATAAACCATTAATACTAAACACTAAATCATAAATCATAAAGCTTAAGCCATAAAAATTAATCTCATAAACCAACGATCCTAAACTACTCATAAACCCTAAACCATTGACACTAAGGCCTGAAGCCTAAGCCAAAAACTAAAATTAGGGACCAATTTCACAATATCACCATAAAATGTAGTCTAAAACCGAAATTAGGGACCAATTTGACAAATTAGAAGTGGAGAAATTTGAGAGTCAAGTGACCAATTTCACAATTTTACCATAAAATATATCATAAAACCAAAATTAGGGACTAATTTGACAATTTGAAAGTGGATAAATTTGAGAGTCTAGTGACCAATTTCACAATTTTACCATAGAAATAAATATGGGTCAGTTTTGGCTAAAAATTAATTATTTGGAACTAAAATTAACAAAAATATCATCATATTGAAATTATTAGACTAAATTACAAAAATTAGAAATAAACATGGGTCGATTTCGGCTAAAAGTAAAATTTTAAAGACTAAATATCACCCTAGGGAGGGGATTGCTATATCTAAAGTCCAAACAGTAGGGATACTTGTAACTAAATTGAATTAAACTAAAATTTAAAAATGAATATTAGGACTAAAATATAACATTTTTTTAGCATGACCTAAAGGGTAACTAATTCCTAACCTAAAATTTTATGCGGCTTATTTCCTTGATTCCCTCTAAAAACTCGTCCTTTTCCTTCTTCTTTTTTATCATTTGCTTTTTTCCCTTTCATTTTAATTAAAATGAGAGGGTGGAGAGGAAAGAACCCGCGTTAACTTTTAGGTTAGGGGTAATTATCTTTTTAGTCCTTATGATTTTAGATATTTTTCATTTAAGTCTTAAATTTTCACTTTTAAGCTTTAGTTTAATTCAATTGAATCCCAATTTAGATTAATTTAATTGAAATTTCACATTTAGTTTTAGATTTTTTTAATTATGTTTCTGATTTATGCTTCTAGGTTTTAACTTAGCTCAATTAGATTCTAAGTTTAATAAGTCAATTCAATTTAAGACATTATTATTATTATTATTATTATTATTATTATTATTATTATTATTATTATTACGGTTAACTACTGGAATAGTCACTTATGTTCTCCCAGTACAGAGTTGGTCACCGATTTTGAAAAATGACCAGTAAGATCACTTACGTTTTCGAGGCGTAAACTTTTGGTCACTCAGCCGTTTGTTGCCGTTAAACATTGACGGCTTGCTGACCTGGCAGGGAAAAAATAAGGGTAAACTACTGCAATGGCCACTAAAGTTTATCCCATGTACATTTCGGATCCCCAATTTAAAAAAAACATTATGGTCATACTGAAAAGGTTTCTTTATAATATCACCCTTGAATTTTTAAAAATTCATTTTTCAACCCTAAAACTTTATAATCAATTAGTACAATGATATTATAAAGGCTTAAATGAAAAATAGATGCCCAAAGTATAACCTTTTTTTAAATTTTAGGTGCCAAAATTGCTCCTATTTCATAACTAAACTTTCAAATTGCTCCTATTTTTTCTCTGGATTATTATTATTATTATTATTATTATTATTATTATTATTATTATTATTATAACATGACATGTCATTTTTTATTATGGTTAAATCAAAAATAATTTTTTAAAAAATAAAACCATTTTTATTATTATTAAATTTAAAATATTAAAATATATTACTTCTTAAAATAATTTAGGTGTGTAAAGTATTTTTTTGTAAAAATAGGTGCTCAAAGTTTCGATAGTTACAATTTTAGATGTCCAGCTATTAAATGGGTGTTAAAAAATGTCAACCAATCGGTGCTTGACACGTGACATTAATTTTATTTTTAAAAAAAATTAATGGAACATACTCAAATTTTTATAAAATCTCAAAATTTTACAAGCTTCATAAAACAATCCCTAAAAATTCCCAAACTTCCGCCGTCGATTGCCATCGCTTCCGCCGTTGGTCGTCGTCGCTGACCACACCCACTTGGTCGCCGGACCAAGGCGACCATTTCCTCTAACACGGCATCGTCAGAAACACTAAACGGCGTGCAACCGAACGTCGAACACGAAATCGATGTTCGTGTTTGACGTTCGGTTGCACGTCGTTTGGCATTTTTGGTGACGTCGTGTTAGGGGAAATGGTCGCCTTGGTCCGACGACCAAGTGGGTGTGGTTAGAGACGGCGACCGGCAGCTGAAGCGGCGGCAATTGACGTTGGAAGTTTGGGAGTTTTTAGGGATTTAGGGACTTTTTTGTAAAGCTTGTAAAATTTTGAGATTTTATAAAAATTTGAAAAATCTGAGTATTTTCCATTAAAAAATTAAAAGAAAAATAAAATTAATGCCACATGTCAAGCGCCGATTGGTTGACAATTTTTTAACACTCATTTAACAATCGAGCACCTAAAATTGTAACTATGGAAACTTTGAGCACCTATTTTTACAAAAAAATACTTTAGACACCTAAAATATTCTAAGAAGTAATATTTTTAAAAATATTTTAAATTTAATAATAATAAAAATAATTTTATTTTATTTTTAAATTATTTTAAATTTAGCAATAATAAAAAATGACATGACATGTCATGTTATAATAATAATAAAAATAATCAAGAGTGAAAAAATATGAGCAATTTGAAAATTTAGTTATTAAATAGGAGCAATTTTTGTACCTAAAATTTAAAAAGGGTATGCTTTGGGCATCTATTTTTCATTTAAGCCTTTATAATATTGTTGTACTAATTGATTGTAAATTTTTAGGGCTGAAAAATGAATTTTTAAAAATTCAAGGGTGAAATTATAAAGAAACCTTTTCAGTAGTAACCATAATGTTTATTTTTTAAAATTGGGGAGCATAAATGTACATGAGATAAACTTTAGTGGCTATTACAGTAGTTTACCCTTATTTTTTCGTTGTCAGGTCAGCAAGCCGTCAATGTTTAACGGCAACAAACGACTGAGTGACCAAAAGTTTACGCCCCGAAAACGTAAGCGACCTTACTAGTCGTTTTTCAAAATCGGTGACCAACTATGTACTGAGGGAAAACATAAGTAACTATTCCAGTAGTTAACTCTTATTGTTATACCATATAAACTTTGGTTTAATATAATTATACACAAAAATTTGATTTGGATGCAAACATGTAATTGTACACATGAGAGTTGAAACTTTAATTTAGTTCAATTGTACACATGAGCTTTGATTTAAATATCTAATCAAATTCAAATGCACAAATTAGCAAGCGGAATCAATCTCATAAACTAATAACCCTAAACTAAACTATAACCCATTAATACTAAACACAAATCCATAAAACCTTAAGGAATCAAAATTAATCTCATAAACCAATAACCTTAGGCTAAATCATAAACCATTGATGCTAAACCCTAAACCTTAAGGAATCAAAATTAATCACATAAACCAACAACCCTAAACTAAATACTAAACTAAACCATGAACCTTAAGGAATCAGAATTAATCTCATAAACCAATAACACTAAATTAAATCATAAACCATAAATTGTTAATATTAAACCATAAATCATAAACCTTAAGAAATCATAACTAATCTTATAAACCAATATCTTAAACTAAACCATAAATAGTTAACAATAAACCTTAAAACATAAACCTTAAATAATCAAAATTAATCTCATACACCAATAACCCTAAACCCTAAATATTATAGCATCATAAAAATAAAAATATAACCATGATAGCCTAAATTATAAACCTTAGATTTTTAAATACTAAACCCACAAAATAACTCATTATTAATAAATTTTGATAGTTTTAGTATTTATAAATTTAACAAACACCGATGATAATGATAACTTTAAATTATTAATTCATTTATTTAAATTATTTTTGTTAAATAATTAATTTGTTATTATTAATTTTATTATATTATACATTAGATTATATAAAATGATTTTAAAATGTTGATAAGTGCAAACCATTATTATAATGTACATTTATAAATTTTTGCAAATTTTTTTCTATAAAATCTGAGAGCTTATATTTTAACATAAATTTATTTAGTTATTTAATTTTTATATTATAAATTGTGTTAGAGTGTTAATTTTTTAAAATTCGTGAAGTTACTAAATTTTTTAATCTCATGTTTTGATTATTTGATATTATCAATTTATCATAAGTACAATTGTACAAATGTACAATCATGTTCAAATATGAAATATATATAATTATATATATATATATATATATTAAGTTAAATTATATTTAAATTATTCATTAATTATTACATCAAAATAATAATTAAACTTATTGATATTTAAAGTCACATATTTCTAATGATTAAGTTAATAATCAACAAATGAATCATTTTATAAAATTAACTTAATGGTTATACTTAATTTTTTTAATATAATGATTATAATTAATTTAATGGTTATAATCAACAAATGAATCATTTTATAAAATTAATCTAATGATCATAATTAAAAAAATTAGTTTAAATTTTTAATATTTTGTTTTAAATTTATCCATCTCAAGTTATTAATTTAATAAAACTTTTAAATATTATTATATACTATAATTTATAAACTATAAAAAAAGTAAAAATATTAATTTAATAATCATAGTTAATCGTGTACTTTAAATTATGAAGATGTATTTTGTCACACTATCTCACAACTTCATCAATTGTAACTTATTAGTTATTACAAGTCACATAAATACCAAGTCGGGTAAATATCAGATCAGTTCATTTACTGGTTGAGTCAATTACAGGTCAGGTTCATAACATGTTGGGTAGTATCAATTATTTACTAGGTTAATCCCGGGTTCATATCAAGTCGGATTCGGTTACCACATTATCAGGTTGAACTCGAGTTCAGGTCGGGCTCAAATCTAAAATTTTTAAGTTCAACTCAAGTTCAGGTCAACATCAGTTCGAACTCGAATTGATTTCAAATCATTACCACTTCAAGTCACAAACAGTTGTAACTCAAGTAATTTCAGTCAATTTTACAGGTAAAATCAACTTTTTACATCCAAGAGGAAACTGGGGAAAGGGACAATTTGCCGATGGAAACTGACGTGAGGAACACGCAAGAAAGGTGTGCGTGGAGGGAAGTGGGTCGGATAATATAACAATCAGCAGTAGTGGAAATATGACAGTTTTTCTCTTTTTGGAGAAGAGTAATTTATTTTTTAGTGAACAAAAAAAAATCAAAATCTTCTATAAAATGGTTAATCGGTCATCTACTGTATGACTCCCTGTAGATTAAGATAATACAAAGATTAATATAATAATTAATAATTTAAAAGACAAATATAATAGTTGATAATTTAAAAAAGTAGGTATGGGGAAGAATATATAATATTGGCATATAAGATTCCAGTAATTCTATTCCCATGTTCTTTGAATTTGATCGGAAACATTACAAATTCCTTTTAATAACTTTCCAGTTGATTTTAAATTGTTTAATAAATCAAATTCATGTAGTTTTAATATTTGATAAAAAACATTTTTAATTACTGTTGAAAGATTTTGATTTAGAATAGAAGAATCCAGTAAAATCAAACAGTTCAATTTTGATATTAAATTGAACTAGAATTTTTAAAATAAAATCAAAATGTGTAATGAATATTAAAATTTTAGTAAGTCAAACTCGAACTTTTATAGTAATAATAAAATAAGAAAAATAAGGAGAAAAGATGCGATGAGTTTGAAGTGTTATTGGGTTGCCGGTACCATTTGTGTTTGGCAGAGAAGAAGAAGAAGCAGCAGCAGCAAGTGCTCATTGATTTTCAACAGGAATTCCCACTCTTCTTTTTGCTGTTTTTGGAGCTCAAATTTTAGCGGGAAACTTGTTCTAACGACACTTTAAACTAAAGGTACCTTGTTTGTTTGTTTTTCCTCTTTTTTTTACTTGTTTGGTAGCCGGGAAAGCTTGAGGAAAAACATAATACTCAAAAGCTTATTTGAATTAAAACAAGTATTCTTCCTTTCCGTATATGTTATTCTTGTCACTCATAAGATGGAGCAACAAAGTATTGAAAACTTTTGATTTTTGGAGATAAGATAATGGATCTTCAGTTGAAACAAGTTTTTGGCTAGCTTTCTACTTTCCTCCTTCAATCCTGTGTAAGTCTTTGGCTGATTTGATTCATTCTGATTTGTTTGGAAACAGATTGATTACGATTATAATAATCTTATTTATTTTGTGACTGATTTTCTTTTAATATTTGTTCCTCTCAATTCCATGTTTTCAAATCTTCTTATCCAGATTCATAACTTTTTTTTCTTCATCTGTAGCGGAAGAACCTTTTTCCTCCTGCAAGTTTTGTTAAACGATTTGTGCATATTAGGAATAGGAAAGGTCCAATGGAAGAATATACGAATAGGCTATTTTGCTCCGATTTTTTATTTTTTTTACTATTTGTTTCCAGTATCTTTGTTTAGCTTAGTATTCGAATCCTCCAAATACATGGGAAAAAAATATTAAAACACACCGGAAACTTGTATCCATGTTTTCTTATAAACTACTAAATTCAAGTTGATTTTGATTCATTTATTGCTCTTCCATGGAACTATAAACACTATGAGCTTGGGAAGTCAGATAGAATATCTGTAATCTGTGTTCATTGTTTATATTCACTATTCATTCAGTGCCTGCCAAATCCAATGTCACCATAGATTTACCATCCTTAATTGCTAAGCTTCTCTAGTGTTTGTATGGAAGTGTCTAACTGCAGTTTCATAGTGTTAAGTAACCTGAAAGGTTATTATCATCAAGTTACTTTTTCAGCAGCTACTAGTGGCAAAAATGAATTAGATTAAGGTAATGTCAACTTTACTTTTGAATTATGTTTCTCAGAGTCCCATGCTTTTTGTTTTCTCTAAACTACTTGTGTCCGGCATATTAAATATAACCATATTGGATGCATACCTGTATTTGACAGTAAATAGTTACATGGTTGATTATTGTTGGAGCTTTTAAATGATTCTTTTGAATTTGTAACTGTAAGATCAAATTTTAGATTGAAGATATTCTTTTGATTTCATTTTTTGGTAGGCGGAACTAATTCACTCTTAGTGGTTTCTGTAATTCTTTTAGTGAACTTTCATGTCGGATTTGAGAGGTCACTGAGGTTGATTCAATTGCCTAACAAATCAGTATATGAAAATTTTCCATACATTCCTTTTGTGTGTTCATCTCTTTCATTTTTAGTATTGCGAAAGGCTTATCTATAAAATTTTATGATCACCTTCTCTGTTGCTTACAACATGTTTGCTATAATACCTGTCCGTTGTAATCATGGAGTAAAGCTCATAAATGTCCATGTGTTGTTCCTTCCAGACTCCATTTTGATTTCAACTTATGTGAAAGCTGCCTCTGTTTTCGATTCAAGAAGCATGGAATCTCAGTTTGCACCTTCAAGAAGGATGGATATCTATGATCCTATCCAACAGATTGGCATGTGGGGAGAAACTTTTAATGTGGATAGCAATCTCCATGCATCCGTATCAATGATTGTCGAAGTGGATAACAAGATGCTGAACAAGGTGTGAGATCCGGACATATTATTCTTTAATTAATCGTTTAAAAAGTTCATCTGATTTTGGTCATAAGTAACCTTTGTTATTTGAATTTTTCTAGTCTGAAACTACTTCACATGAAGTGCTTGCACCTTCTAACAAGTATGATCAAGAAGCCACTAAACCTATTGAGAAGGTAAATTTGGATGGTACATGATGCCGGTTCTTCATTTCTTTTCTCATTGCAATGGATAAAGTATTGTCCTGGATCACATGCTGTATGGTATTAAATACATTTTATCTATTGGTTTGTTGAAACTATGTTGCTTCGACTCTTTTTTTCTTTAAGTACTGTGTCCGACATATATCTGAACACAGTTATGGGATAGATTGAACATATCCGTCTTGGACACATGTCCATTTCCGACACTCACACCCAAGTCCAAGTAACATAGTTGAGAGATTCTATCTTGGAATTTGAAAAGATGGTACTGCTTTCAGTTCTAGACTTCTTGGTTCCATTCCTTTTTCCTGAATCGTGTGAAGGTCGAAATTTCAGGCAAAGTCATAGTTTGCAAATAAGGAAAAAGTATTGTATATATCGTAGATGTTACTTCTAGAAGTTAACCACATGAAATAAGTGAATTAAACCCAGACTACTGGAGACTCTAATTTCAGTTGTGCAAATTGCAGAAGGATCAACATCTTTTGGAGCTATTAAGCTTATCTTTCCTGCTAAAATCCGGAAAATTAATGAATATAAATTGATTTAGGAACAGTGAAAAATAATGGTTTAGTGTAAAGAAGAAAAAACATTCGTGCACGCCATTATTGTTGTCCATGATTACAGAAACCGCATATTCTCCTGATATTGTTCTGTTTTGAACATTTTCATTTTTTTCCAAAGCATTATGATTTAGCTGCTATGTGTTTAAATTTTTATATTTGTAGATTATCTGTTTACCTTAAATAAAGGGTCTATTCTCTTTGTGCATTTTACTGTAAATATCTATAGATACAAAGACGGCTTGCGCAAAACCGTGAGGCTGCTCGTAAAAGCCGATTGAGGAAAAAGGTAAGATAAGATATGGTCATGAATAGCAACAGATAGCCCACAAGACCACATGCGAATTGTTGTAATCAACTTCATATAACATTGCATTTCAGGCTTATGTTCAACAGTTAGAAAATAGTCGTTTAAAGCTGATTCAAATGGAGCAAGAGCTTGCACAAATGAAGCAACAGGTTTTGAATGAGACTAATTTCAATTCCTTTTCTTGTCGTTTAAAAAAATTTTAAAACCATTTTAAGCAATAAAATCTTAAAATTGCAGGGTGTTTATATGGGTGGTGGGTTAGTAGATGGTCATCTTGGATTCTCTGCACCAGCAAACTCAGGTTTGTTTGTAAATACACTGGCAGTTAATGTTATCACTTGTGAACTCTAACATTATTTAGTTGTTTACTATGTTATATTCAGACTCGGGTATGACTATCGAATATAGGTATGTGCTTGATAAAAGTTTGTTCAACTATTTCTAAAGTTTATCTATGTATTTGGAGTCTCTTTTGAGGGTCATATCCTATGCATCGCTCATAAATACCAAATATGAATACTTCCAAGAAAAAGTCAAACCAACATAAGTTGTCTTAGAATCCGACATTTCAAACTGTATGAATGCTTGAATTTTGAGACAAAAATTTCTTGCTTTTAATTTTTGTGGTTAGAACTTAGATTGATGTTTCAACTTCAGACATGTGCTAAAGGCAATAATGCATGAACTTAGTATTTGCTTATTAATTACCGATTCCTTGTCTGACACTCACCCGAATCCGAGTAACAAAGGATGGACGTAGGACTTTATGTTAGGGGGCGAACCTATAAAATTTCACTGGAGCAAAAATAGAAAATACATAGAAAATTTCTAAAAATTTTCAAAATTCATATACGAATTTCAAATTTCAGGGGACGACCGCCCCCTCCAGTCCCCCCTCGGTCCATCCCTGCGAGTAACATATGATACTCTAATGCAGTGGATATTGTGTTCCCTATGGTCCCTTTTTTCTTATCATTTCAAGTGAATCTTTATTCTTTGATGTATTTTATGACAACTTTATTTTGTGGATTCTGCAGGGATTGCTGCATTTGAGACAGAATACGGACATTGGATGGATGAACAAAGCAAACAAATATGTGCTCTGAGGACTGCTTTGAATGCTCATATAAGTGATGCAGATCTTCAAATTCTTGTGGAAACTGGCATGAATCATTATTCTGAACTTTTTCGCTTGAAATCAACTGCTGCAAAGGCTGATGTTTTCTATGTCATGTCTGGCATGTGGAAAACATCAGCTGAGCAATTTTTCTCATGGATTGGAGGGTTTCGCCCTTCAGAACTTCTCAAGGTGATTCATACTCTTTATTTTCAGATAAAGTATCTGTATTTGGCACTAAGAATCCTTTAAACCTATCCAGAAATGGATATTGTGATGTAACTCTAAGAATCCTCTAAGTACATGCAAAAACTTGAGAAAATTAGACACATTATTATTATACACAAAGAATAGTATTAGTTTCTTTGCACAAACACTGAACTTGGCCACTTGTAACCCCAATATTTGGTTCTGTTTGTTCTTTTCCTACACATGATTCACCATTGAGCACATTGTTAATCCAAGCTTGAAAGGCAAGATTTCTTAGGATGTTGCTCCGACTCTTTATTTTTTTGAAACATTCACGTCCAACGCATATTTGGATATAGATACGAGGATATGATCTTCCAAGTACAAATGCATGGCAATCTTGGAAAAAAAGTTAACATATTTGTGTCCAACACTCATGCCTGAGTCTTAGTATTGAAGATTTCTTGCAACTTCCATTGGAATTCTGGACCAAGTTCTATTGTTGAGTAACATTTGCTTGTCATGTTTGATTTATAGGTGCTCTTGCCTCAGCTTGATTCCTTGACAGAACAACAATTCTTTGAGGTCTGTAACTTGAAACAATCATGTCAGCAAGCTGAAGATGCGCTTTCACAAGGCATGGAGAAACTTCGTGAAATCGTGTCGGCAACTGTGGTGGACGGTCAGCTGGGTGAAGGTAGTTACAGTTCTCAGGTGAATACTGCAATGCAGAAGGTAGAAGCACTAGTCTGCTTTGTGAACCAGGTAAACAATTGCCTCATCCCATGTTCCAGACTTATAATTTCTGTTGAAGTACTAGTGTCCAACATCCACATATGTTCCTTATTTAAATTCTAAACCATAAACATAGAAATACGGGCATTCAAAGACTCTGCAAGTACAGGGAAATCTCGAAAACGCTTGAACATACCAGTGTCAAACACGAGGATGTAAATCTTCAAAGACCCAAATACATGGAAAAAACTAAAAGAAGCAACATATCCGCATTCAGTCACACATCCATATCCGACACTTATATTTTATTTTGCAGGCAGACCACATTCGGCAGGAAACACTGCAGCAGATGTCTCGAATTCTAACGACTCGCCAGACAGCTCGAGGCTTACTTGCATTGGGCGAATACTTCGAACGTCTTCGAGCTTTGAGTACACTATGGTCTAGTTGTCCTCGTGAACCTGCACAGACTTAACACAGCTGAAGATCCTGCATACATGATGTTTACTGATCGCTGCAACAACCGTGTTCCTTCATACAAAGGCATCTAATGGTAAATGACTTACGAACATATTTGCCTACATTTTTTTATGCAGAACAGAGATCTGAGAAGTTGTACATATGAGTAGTTTATTTTACATTGGAGAAGGTGTTTATTTAATCAATTTTCACTGATGTGTTGTGCATTATGTGTACTCTTCAAAGATATAAATATAGGATCTACATTTAGGTTATATATATATCATGTTATCCGAACTCCTCATTTTTCAGGGATAACAACGGGGGCGGAGCAGGACGGATTTTTGGCCGTCTGGAACCTGTTTCAATTTATAAACCTCTAAATCCGACCTCACCTCGATGTACCAACCCTTAAACCCTATTCAAAAAAAAATTTAAAAAAAATTTAACCTCCATCGACGATAAAAGTTAGATCCGATCAATCCACCATCATGGCCACAAAATATAGTTTCAAAAGACTTTAAACCTATATAAAAATAAAATAAAAACTATTTTTATTTTACCCATATGAAAAATTACATATTTAAAAGAATAAACTTGAATCATTGACCATCAGAATCAGATATGTTAAAACTTGAAGAACATCTAAAAAAATCACGGTAAACACACAAAAAATTAGCTTAACAACCATAAAAGTGTTTATATATATATATATAGTGGTATTTTCATAAATATAATGAAATATATATGTTTATTTAAATATATACCGGGGTAGGCAAGGAATTTCTAGCATATACCCGAACCCGCTTCACCTTGATTCCCGAAATTCAAGACTAAAAAATCGAACGGGTCGAGTCGGATAATTTTTTTTTTTGAAAATGAGTCAGATAATTTTATCAGCCTATTTTTTCTTAATGAGGTCCTACTTCATATTCAGATAGGAGTATAAGAGATATGGACAAAAATTATCTGCCTCTTAATGGTGTCCTTTTTTTGCCTCACACAAAAATTAAATCTCAAGTCCTAGTCCTAAATTTTAATCTTAAACCCTAAAAAATATGATATTTAATATGTATCCCGGGTCCGAATAGAAAAGGCATAACACCAAGCTTTGCTTGGTATGAAGGATGAAAAATTTGTTAATCAAATGGTGAAAATTCATAACTACCTTCTTACTTTGAATTTTAACCATTTGATTAACAAATTTTCATCCATCCAAATTTCCATCCTTCATACGCAGTAAACCCAAAAGTGTTGCCTTTTGCAGGATGAACATGGTGAATGCATAATTGGCTTGTGAAACATTGCTAATCTTTTGAAACATTCACGGCGAAATTGAGGTAAGAGTTTTAAAAGACCAATTAAAATTTAAAAAAATTTAGATGTTTAAATTAAAATATTCAAAAAATTTAGTAATTTTGAGAGATATAATAAAAAAATTTAAAAACTACTAGAAGAGATTTAATAAGAAAATATTTAAAAATTTAATATGAATCTCAAAATATTTTTTTAAAAAAAATTTAAAGGTCATATTTTAATTTTCCAAAAATCTTAGGGGCTATAGTCCCTTATACCTTCCGCCGATGATTCACATTACGTTATCAAAGCATCACTTATTACTTCGTTGCTTCATTACTGCTTGGTTGCAGATTCAAAGCCAATAGTTTTCTATGTATTTTTTGCAGATTGCTTTTTTAGTGCTGTAATTTGGTGTATTACCTGTATTTCTTAGTAGGCTGTGATTAAATTCATGAGCAATTCATTGCTTCGTTATGGAATAACATTGAGTGTTGAATGTTTGATTTACAAGCAACTATTTTGCTTGCACATCGGCAACAAACCCGACTCCATGCCCGCAGCCTTTCCGTTTGAAACCTATAACTACAGTGACTATCTCGTCGAGAAAGAACGAGGATCGAGTAGACAAATCCAAATACAGAGAAATACACTTCACAGTATTGAAAAGATAGTTATGAAGGAATTTAAATGATCCTTTGACACATCCAAATGCACTTTGATTATTAGTATTATTTTTGAAACAGAAGATCATGCTTTAACTGAGATGCCTGAGGATCGAGAAGTTACATGAGCGTTTTTTGTTCACAACTTTGACATTGCATAATCCAAAGCATCAACAAGAAAATCTGCACAAATACAAAATAACATGTAACTATATTAGTGACATGATGCCATCCAAGGAAACAAAAAGGAAATATTCGAAAATAAGCAAGACAATAATTTTTACAAGCTACCCGAGTTCAGTTGAATAAAACTCAAATTCTGATAGGCCATTGCCGAGCAGAAGTTCAAATATGTTAAATACTTGACTGAAGTGAAGTATGAACATATGGTTCACTTTGTATTGGGTAAATGAGATAATTGAGATATTAATCGGACAAAGCTCAAGTAATTTGATTTTTGTCTTGAACCGAGCTCAAGCTTTAAAAGTGAAACGCGATTTAGCTTTGAGTCTCAAATTTCAAGTCAAGCTTGAGCTCGGCTTGGTTTGACTATACCCCTATTGGAAAACTATTTGTTGAGTATCAGTCACGATTAAGTTTTGCAATAAAATCAATACAGTAAAGAAAGAAGTACCGGCATCATCTTTGGTGAAACACATCGGCGGCTTTATTCTGAAAACATTTCCATGTAGTCCACCTTTCCCGAGTAAAACTCCGAGTTCTTCAGACAGAAAAGAGAACAGTTAGCTTACATTTCTAAACAGTGAAACAAGAGAAAATCTATAAGCTTATTATCCTATGCCAGAACAGGTTGATCGGGTCATCTTATACATCCCTATGTCCCGTCCGTGTGGCAAAATGGGGTTGTAAAATGAACAGAGGGATATGATTTCTCTAGTTTTTAGTTTAGAAGATAAAAGTAATAAAAAATGCCTTTGTTTTCTAATTTTTTTACTTGAGACGTTATTCCTTAATACCTTTCATTTTCTCAAACAGGAGGGCAGTTTCTGCCTTGGCTGGTGTCTTCTCCTTCCTGTCAGTAACGAGTTCTACACCCACCATTAAGCCCCTACCTCTGACATCTCCGATGACTGAAAACAAGGGGAATTAGTAAAAAATGAGAAATCAGTTTACTAGATAGCACTAACTTGAAATTCAAAAAGAACACGGACAAATATAAACTCAAGTTAGAACTTAGTGGTCCAAAAACCACTTTTCTAAAACCACAAAGGACCATTTTAATGCAATTCCTAGTGTCAAAAAATGAATAATTTTCTGTTCGATACAATTTAAAATTGCAAAAGAATGGTTGGTGAAATTGGCTAAGATATTGTATTAAGAAACTATGCAAAGCAAAGGGGATTTAAAAGTGCCAAATTACGGAATAATTACTATCATGTTTGTCCTGTAAAGATCTCAAGCGTCCAATCAAGTGAGAACCAACATCAGCACAATGTGCTTGACGCTTCTCCTTGTCTATAACTCTGAGCACTGCAAGTCCACCAGCAGAACATACAGGATTTCCACCAAAAGTGTTGAACTGAATTTTTTGAGCCATCACACTCGCTATTTCTGGTGTTGTCACCACTGCTCCTAATGGTAATCCATTGCCAATACCCTGGCAAACATGACATGTTATGTAAAAGGATGCTGCCATTTCTAATAGCAATAACATAAGATAGCTAAACTAAATGAATGTTTAAGTTTCAATGTTCAGAGAATGTAGTATAAGTAACAAAGTTTGATGATAAAAGACCTTTGCCATGGTGACTATGTCGGGAATGACACCTTGAGTCTCGAAACCCCAATAATGGCTTCCTGTACGACCAAATCCCGTTTGTACTTCATCTGCAATGCAGACACCACCAGCCTTGCGTACAATGTCATAAACCTGTTTCAGATATCCTGGGGCTAGTTCAACTGCTCCTCCAACTCCCTAATGTTAGTAATAATTTGATTTTTTTCAGTACCCAGTTTTATTGTGAGAAAAAGGGGAAAAACACCTAAAGGAGACGATTATCAGTTTAACCTGAATGGTTTCTGCTATAAACCCAGCAACTTTTCCTGAGGTACCATACTCGATGTGATCTTGTACTTCTTTGGCATAACGAGTAGCATCAGAGCCAAAGACTCCACGAAAAGGATCTGGATTCATGACATGATGGATTTCACCCTGGCACATGCCATTACAACATTTGGGAATCACCATTTTAGTTTGAATGATCATATGGCTAGAATCAAGTTTGAACTTTAGAAATGAAACACGATCTAGCCCTAGTTGAACTTGAAACCTTAAATTTAAAATCAAGTCAAACTTCTTATAATTTGAGTTCATTTGACCCAATTACACCTCTACCTACTACCGTGCATGATGGATTTGGCCTCCTAACATTGCAAACCTACACAGCTATACCAATGTCTTTGTACCAAAATTTTTCGATATCATCGGAAAAAAACGACATCCTTGTTACACATAATCCAAGTTATAATGAATTCAAAACAAATCATCAAAGAACTAGTATATAGTTGCAAAGGGAATTTATAATGGTTGGTCTAAAATTATTAAAATAAAGTCCAAGATGCGAGTTCAAGGCTTGCAAACAATTTGCATTTGATGCATGCATTACAACATTTTCTATTATAGACCCAAAACAATTTTAATACTTTTCACTTTCCTTGGAATAAAGAAATACATACATGTGAGAGCATCAATTTAGAGCAATATTTTAGTGCATGTAGTACTATCCAATAAAAACAATTATTCCACTCCCTTGGGATAAGATTGTGAGCTGGATACACATCAATAAACATTGCTTCACTATTTCCTATAAACATTAAAATATTGTGTTTTCCTTTTCCAAAAAAATGCAATGTATACAATAATAAAAAGGAGGAGCAATTTCGACTGGTAGGGTAGCAAAATTTGTTCCCTAATTATACTTGCATCAAACATATCATGTGATGACAAATATAACATCTAAGTATTGCATGCACCAAATATGAGATAAGATTAAATCATCTAGTCCTATCCACTTTCTTATGTTATACTATCCTCTAGAACTGCATATCAAATCCATAGCTGAACATCATATTGAGCTAACAAGCAATTAGTAAAGAGAAATATCAAAGTTATTTAATTCTTTGAATGACAGCAAACTACTTCAAGTTAAAAAAAAGAAGTTTAATGCCAACCGCTGCTAAATAGAATTTGAACATGAATTTGTGATACAATGCCATGAAATGCATATAAGAAATAATACACCATGAAAAGTATCCAAACCTCTGGTATTGGGTACTTCCATGTATTTAGCGCAGTGAGTCCAATAGTACTAGAACTTCCACCATGATATGCATTTCTCAAGGAAATCATACCAAGACTACCAGTGTATAGTCTGGCCATCAGCATGGCTAACTCATTCGCTTCACTCCCAGAATTCACGAAATATACAACCTGAAAAGAAGGTTGATAAAACAATTCATTCCGAAAAGTATTTAGTAATCAATTAACCAAGCCTTTCTTTTCCAGTTATTTCCCCCATAGGTACCAATAGCCAAACATTCCAGGTTTTTTTAGTAATAAACAGTTTTATTAATAACAGTGGTTGAATTGGTATATTGATTTACTTAAAACTAAGAAAAAAT
This sequence comes from Hibiscus trionum, assembly GCA_030270665.1. NCBI lineage: Eukaryota > Viridiplantae > Streptophyta > Magnoliopsida > Malvales > Malvaceae > Hibiscus > Hibiscus trionum. The sequence goes on from BSYR01000052.1 coordinate 11,391,591, forward strand.
ACGCAATCATTCCTATAACTACTAGAATTTTTTCAAAAATTTATTATTACTAACTAAAAACAATAAAAGAACGAACAAACAAACAAATTTTAATTAAAAGGATCAAATGACTTCAACATGATACTTTGATATTACTGAAAATTTGTGAATTTGTATAATTGCCTTTTTTTTCTCGTTTTTTTCTTTAATCTAAAATTTTCTTTACAAAACGAGACAGAAATATTAAGAATCAACTAATGCTTCACCAGAATAGAAATTAAAATTATAAAAAAATATTTTGAGAATTGAAAACAAAAATTCAGCGAAGGAACAAGAAATTAACCTTGAGATTTCCAGGCATTTTGGAAGCTAAAGCCTCAGCAAAATCAGCAATCGCATGATGGAGATAAATTGTGGTAGCGTGCTGGAGAAGCTTACTTTGCTCTACTATTGCATTCAAAATCTCCGGATGGCAATGACCACACGACACCGTTACGATTCCAGCAAACGCATCCAAATATCTCCTGCCGCTTTCATCGTACAGATATTGCATTTTCCCTTCAACAATATTCAACTGAACACATTTTAAAAAAAATAATTAATTAAGGATGTACAAAACAGGAAAAAGAAACTTTATGCACTGAAAAGTAAAAAGAAAATAAAAAATCATGTACCGGCTTTTGGTAGTAGTAGAAGAGAGAAGGACCTAAGAACTTCTTCCGCTTCGCAAGGATTTCATCGGCCGACGGTCCGTTGTACGGTTTCGGTTGGTAATCGAACGGTGGAAGCTGAGGTGGCACATCGTCGGACGCTGTAGCGGAAGAAGAAGGAAGCGTAGAGAAGGAAGCGCGGGGAGAAAGTATAGGGTAGCAATTGAAGTTGAATCTGGCTTTGGCTTCTTCTAAGGTTCTCTTCAAGAGTCTTCTCTGTAGCATCGCCATATCTTACCCAAAAATTTCCACTGATTCTTTCACTGTCGAGAGAAAATGGAAAGGAATAGACTTATAAGCTGAGTGTTTGTTTGTTTGTTTAATTTTTGCAGTTTCATTAGCAAAAGAATCCAGTGGCGTTACGTTTGGAGTGATTGTGAAGGACAGAAAATGAAAAGGAAAGGGGAAGGATATTTAAATGACCGAGGAATAGGAAATGCAGGGAATGGATTAATTACGATTGATTCATTTGCGGAAAGTAAAAGAAAATTATTTAGGATTGTTATTTGTGGGATTTTTATGGCAATTATTTTATATGAAACTAACTGTTTTCATAAACATTTTAGTTTAGTGTTCAGATATTTAATTTAGGAGGTAGAGTTTAAGAATTTAATTTTAGGGGTCTATAATTTAATCGTTGTGATTAGAACTCATGATTTATGATTAAAATGTAAGGTTTATATGTTAAAATCTATCATAATACCCTAAAACCTAAACCTAACCCTAAATTTAATCAACATGTAAATTTTAAACATCTAAACTCTAAGCTTTAAACTAAATATCTAAAACCCTAAAATTAGCGCGCTTATAGAAACTTTTAATTTTCACCAAATATATTATCTTTATTTTTAAATTAACATGATGGTTTTATTTATGCTATGTTAATTTATAAATCATTTTTATCTAGTCTGCTCATGTAAATTAAAGTTTTAAGTTATTAGCATTTTATAATTAAAAATGTTTAAAAAGGTGTTCATTTTAAAAGATATGAACTCAAGTATTTTTATCTACCACTGATAGCAATGGTTTTTGGGAAGAGGGTAATGATCCCGTGACAAGTTGTATCGGAGCGACCCTTTGACTGTTTGATTTTACACTGAGCACCCATGAGTGGGGTAGGCAGTGTAGACAACAGTGACAATTGACCAACACGAGAGCAGAAGCTCGTGACAAGGGCGTCACGAGATTAAATAAGAGACAATGTCACGTCTAAAAAAGGTAAGGTCATTAATCCCACATCAAAAAAAAATATTGAGATATATAAAACGGTGGCGCTGTACATCCTATCAGATATGTCACGGTCATGGGCGGAGCCACTAAGGCCATTGGAGTGTTTGATGACACTCCAAAAAATTTTGAAAATTATATTTTTTATATAATTTGTATATGAAAAAATTAAAAAAACATATAATTGACACACATTTAATAAATAAAATGACACATATTTATAAATAATTAATATATTTTAAAATCATTCAAAAAAATACACCATTTAAAAATTTTCTGACTCCGCCCCTAGTCACGGTAGCCCGTGACAAGATGATTATCTATCTAAAAACTGTAATATAAATCCGAGAATTATATCCAAATGACGTGGGATAGAGTAGATTCTGACGACCAAACTATTAATTAATTGAATTGGATAGGAGTACCTGGGGTGGCAACGATTAGTAAAAGCTACGATAAGACAACTCAAGTCACAAACGTTTGTGTGTTTTTGGGCCCACCATTATTATATCAATAACCTTTTAGTCCCTAATTAATTAGGGGTATACAAAGTTTGGTTTAATCAAATTAAACGATTGAACTAAAGTTTTTTCAATTAATAGATCGGTTAATTTTAAGTTCGATCGGTTAACAGTTAATAATTTTTTTAAAATTTATTTTTTCACGGGTCGGGTCGGGTCGCGAAGGAAATTCGTGTTATGGGTCGGGTTAGAAGATTACACGGTTGGGTCAGAGTGGATGTGTAAGTAAGCGAGGAATTTTGTTTTAGTGGAGAAGGAAATGCAGAGAGTTGCAGAGAGAAAGGCGACAAAATCAGGGGCATCTTTTTATTTGCCTTTCGCTGTTTGGAAAGAGGCTTTTTTTGTAATGGCGCTTATTTTCGGGGTTGCATTAGGGATGAAAAAAAGTTAAAATTAAAATTTTAAAAGGCTAAAATATAATTTTATTATATATTTTTTTACAATGGTAATTAAATTTTGTTAAAAGATCATGAAAGGTATTTTAAATATAATGCATCTAGAAAGAAAAATAATGGAAATTAGTCCACCAAAATCTCATATAAAAATTTAAAAGTGCAAAGATAAGTAAATATTTCCATACAAATTAACATACCGTCAAAATTCAAAAGCCTCATTAAATTTTCTTGTCTCTGTTCAAACGAGTTGCATTACGGGATGAAAAAGAAGTGGTGAGCGAGCCAAACTATCAGGTAGATTGCTCCGCTACCCAGATCTGATTACATCGGCAAACAATCATCAATCGAATAGGAATCTATCTTTGTATGACCACCGACAGAATTATATTCAGAAACTAGCGCCGTGAAGATCTCTATAGAGCATCAAACGATCACTAAGATATGCTGAAATCATGCCAAAATGCCAGATAAAACAAAATCACAAAAATAAATAAAATGTACCACAAAGGCAGAGAAAAAACGTACCACAAGAGCAAAAAATCTTATTAAAATAAAAAATTAAAAACATAATAAATAAAAGCAAGAGAAATAACGAACACCGGCGATTGACAATCAACAACAAAATGACTGCCAATCGCTGGCTAACTAAAAAATAAAATAGAATAACCGAGACAACTATTTTGAAAGAAAACTAGGATTTTCGGAAGTATAAAGTACACATGAAAGTTGACTGGATTAATTTTATCGTTGTTTGATCTTATAATCATATATTAAACTAATTTTTTTTTTATCATTTTGGGGTTAAAATGAAATTGTATTATTACTTTAACTATATAACTTAAAATTTGAAAGGCTAAAAATGAAATTATAACATTTAGGTGCATGGCTCCGGCCAAGTAATAACCATGTGATCAATATGAAAGTAGTAAATGGCTAATACACATACACTAGCCTATGTATAAAAGGTTACCCGGTGAACCGGTAACCTTAAACTAAAAACAAATTTTTAGTCGTGGCTCAGCTCTCTTGGTCTTTGGTGTAGCCCTGTAAGAAATTTGGTATATACCGTTTATCTTACAAAATCTGTACTAAATCTGGTACATCACGTAGTAAAATGTGTACATACATGTCAAAGTAGGGGTTTCAAAAGCAACAATTGTGGTTTCGAAACTGTAGAACTAATGTTTTGATATAATAATTGAAAAATATTTTGGACAAAGTTAAAAAGAATTCAAAACCATTTCTAAAGTCTAAACAACTTGAAACTATGTTTAGGGGATGTTTTAAAAGGTTTTTACATGTTTTCAAAGCCAAATTCAACAAAACCATCCAGGTGTTTCGAAACACCCATAGGTGTTTCGATACGGGTCTTTATAGTGTCAAAGTGTTTCGAAACGGGTTTCGAAACGGGCTTTTATCTGGGTGAGATTTTGCATAGCGTTTCGATACGGCCCATGCCGTTTTGATACGCCTATGTGGCTTGATCCCAACGGTCATAAAACCCCCAACGACTATTTTCCAACTACCTTTTAAATGTAGGGCGTTTCGATACGGTGTCTAGCGTTTCGATACGGCCAAGGACGTTTCGATATGGATGCTGCAACAGCTCTTTCTATTTCAAGAGTGTTTCGAAACGGGGTCGAGTGTTTCGAAACGGGGTCGAGTGTTTCGAAATGAGGAGCTACAGAAATGCATTTATGGTGGGAAATTAAGTCTCTAACGGCTCCAATTCAACCCCAACGGCTAGTAACGGCTACAAACTCAAAGAGGAGTATAAAAGGGACCTCCAAGCATCTAGTAATGGTTAATGCTTCAATTGTCAACATCATAATGATCAAAATGAGTCTTAGCACTTAATTGTCATTTCTTTGTATAAACAAACACTAGTGAGCCAAAATTGTTAGATTTGCTCAAGTGTTTTAGGATTGGGTGAGAGCTTTATTAAGCAAACAAATACCTATTAGAGGGATTTAAGTTCGCATATTTCTTATCTCTTGTAAAGAGGGTTTGATCAAGGCTTTGGGTAGAAAGCTTGATCGGTTTATAAGGGTTTCCTCCTAAGCCTAGAAAAGGGGACAAATCAATAGTGGATTGATTGGAAATCCTTAGTGGAAAGCTAAGGTAGTAGATGCAGACCTTGGTTAGAAGGTTGAACCACTATAAATCATCTTGTCTTCATTCTTTTTAGCTTCCACACCTCAATCACCCAAATTTCCACTTCTCCACCACTTGACGAGCAAGAACGGTTGAAGGAATCGAGCACCGAACAACCCAACAATTGGTATCAGAGCTTGGCTCAATTGAAGAAGATTAACATCCTATTGAGAAGATCCGACAAGCTCGATCATCATTTTTAACAACCAGATCAATGGCGCAATCCATCGATAAACTGCCCTTCTTTGACGGAACATATTATGCCCATTGGAAGACAATGATGGAGTTCTTCATAAAGTCAAAGGACTACAAGCTTTGGGACATAGTAGAAGATGGTTCGTTCGTGCCTCAACGAAGCAAAGCGGAATGGAGTGTCGAAGATCGCAAGAAGATGGAGCTTAATTGCAAAGCCTTGCACATCCTCTTTTGTGCATTTGGCCCAACCATCTATGAAAAGATGTCTTCTTATGAGAGTGCCAATGAGGTATGGGACAAGCTTGAAGTCACATACGAGGGGACAAATGAAGTAAAGGAGACCAAGATCGGGCTCCTCAACCTAGCGTATGAAAACTTCAAGATGGATCCGGAAGAGGACATTGAGAAGATGTTCGATAGGTTCTCCACCATCACCAATGGTCTTAAAGGTTATGGAGAAGCCATCCCGGAAGAGAAGCTTGTCCGAAAGCTCATCTACTCACTTCCCGAGTCATGGGACTCAAAGAGGACCGCCATCATCGAAGCTAAGAATTTGAAGACCTTGAAGCTTGATGAACTCATGGGGTCACTTCTCACTCATCAAATAATGAAGAAAAACAAAGAAGATGAGAAGAAGATGGAAGAAATTAGAGCTATGGGGGAGAAGAAGCTCAAAGGGCTTGGCATCAACACAAATGTCATTGCTCTCAAATCCTCCACATGCCATCATGTAGATTCAAGTGAGGAAGAGGATGAAGAAGAAGAGATAGTTCATCTCTTCAAGAAGTGTGCCCCTTGTATGAAGAAAGCCTTGAAAGAGCTTGAACGAGAATCCATGAAAAAGAAGAGGGCAAGCACTTCAAGCCATAAGAAGAAGGCATATGTGGCTACTTGGAGTGATGAGGACTCCACCGATGATGAACAAGTCAACCTTTGCCTTATAGCCATCGAAGAAGATTCAAGGGTAACTTCTAATTCATCTACTTCATGTTCATATTCTTTTGATGAATTACAAGATGCCTATGATGATTTGGTTTTAGAGTTTAAAAATCACATTTTAAAAAACAATAAAATGATTTGATTTCTAAAATCAAACTTGAAGCAAAACTCAAAGGGTTTGAACAAAAATGTTTTGATTTACAAAATTTGCTTCATAAAGTTCAAGAAGAAAAAGATTTGATTTCCAAAGAGCTTGAAAAGAAAAATAATTTTGGAAAATCAAACTTTTATGTAAGACAATCTAGTGCCCCTAGATTTATAAATGGAAAATGCTTTAGAAGTGTTTGGGCCCCAAAAGGACTAACCACTTCAACTAAAAGGATGAAATTGAAAAATGGATTCCTAAGGGGACTAAATTTTGTGCTACTAACGTTTAGGGATCTAAAGCAATTTGGATACCAAAAATTACTTGATTGTCTTTTGCTAGGTGTGATGGAGATTGATCAACAAGTCAAACATTGAGGGGGAGCTCCATGCACACTAAGGAAGAACACTTGAAGAATGAAGGCTTCACATCCTCCCTTGGGTTCAAGTGTGGTAAAAATCTAGTTGTTTTTGCTTTCATTTGTTTTTATTTTTTATTTTCAACTAGATGGTCATATATGTTGGACTAACATTTTTATGATGCTTTGAGTAAGGGGGAGCCATTTTAAAACCAAAATTCTAAACTTTTGTCATCTTTTCAAACCTCCTAAGTTATTTTGAACTTAATGTCTTTTGAATTTCTTTTTATATAACAAAAAAGGGAGAGTTTGGTTTGAAAATTGCATTTTTAAATGAATAAGGGGGAGCGTTACTTGATTTTAAAATTTTCATCTCTTATTCACATTTTTAAACTTAAAGGGGGAGAATCCCAAACAATTTTTCAAGTTGGTTTTATTATATCAAAAAGGGGGAGATTGTAGAACTAATGTTTTGATATAATAATTGAAAAATGTTTTGGACAAAGTTAAAAAGAATTCAAAACCATTTCTAAAGTCCAAACAACTTGAAACTATGTTTAAGGGGTGTTTTAAAAGGTTTTTACATGTTTTCAAAGCCAAATTCAACAAAACCATCCAGGTGTTTCGAAACACCCCTAGGTGTTTCGATACGGGTCTTTACACTGTCAAAGTGTTTCGAAATGGGTTTTGAAACGAGCTTTTTATCTAGGTGAGATTTTGCATAGCGTTTCGATACGGCCCCTACCGTTTCGATACGCCTACGTGGCTTGACCCCAATGGTCATAAAACCCCCAACGACTATTTCCCAACTACCTTTTAAATGCATGGCGTTTCGATATGGCCAATGACGTTTCGATACGGATGCTGCAATGGCTCTTTCTATTTCAAGAGTGTTTCGAAATGGGGAGCTGCAGAACTGCATTTATGATGGGAAATTAAGTCTCCAACGGCTCCAATTCAATCCCAACGGCTAGTAACGACTACAAACTCAAAGAGAAGTATAAAAGGGACCTCCAAGCATCTAGTAATGGTTAATGCTTCAATTGTCAACATCATAATGATCAAAATGAGTCTTAACGCTTAATTGTCAATTATTTGTATAGACAAACACTAGTGAGCCAAAATTGTTAGATTTGCTCAAGTGTTTTAGGATTGAGTGAGAGCTTTATTGAGCAAACAAATACCTATTAGAGGGATTTAAGTTTGCATATTTCTTATCTCTTGTAAAGAGGGTTTGATCAAGGCTTTGGGTAGAAAGCGTGATCGGTTTGTAAGGGTTTCCTCCTAAGCCTAGAAAAGGAGACGAATCTATAGTGGATTGATTGAAAATCCTTAGTGGGAAGCTAAGGTAGTGGATGTAAACCTTGGTTAGAAGGTTGAACCACTATAAATCATCTTGTCTTTGTTCTTTTTAGCTTCCACACCTCAATCAACCAAATTTCCACTTCTTCACCACTTGGCGAGCAAGAACAGTTGAAGGAATCGAGCACCGAACAACCCAACAGAAACTACCCCTACAACACATGTAGTAAAAAAGGTTTTCAGGTAGGAAGTTGTGTAAGAATGTCAGTACGTACCGTTTTTCCTACTAGTGTAAGGTTTTGAGTACATTTTGTACTAATTTGTGTATATACACAAATCCTTACAGTTTGTGTAGCAAATTTTGTTTTCTCGTAGAAAATTACATATGTACACAAATTCTTACACTAAGTTGAGCCCTTTCGGCCTTTGGTGAAATTTTGTAAGAATTTCGGTACATACCATTTTCCTACTATTATTGTAAGGTTTTGAGTACATTTTGTACTAATTTGTGTATATACATAAATCCTTACAATTTGTGTAGCAAATTATGTTTTCTCGTAGGAAGTTGTGTATGTACACAAATTCTTACACTAAGTTGAGCCCTTTTGGCATTTGGTGAAATTTTGTAAGAATTTCGGTACATATCGTTTTTCCTACTACTATTGTAAGGTTTTGAGTAGGGGTGGGAATTATCGGGTACCCGGTTCATCCGGGTACCTCATTAAACGACCCGTGTCCCGGCCCATTATATCCGGGTACCCGTAAAATTCGGGTACCCGGGTAATCAGGTACCAGGTTCCTATTTTTTTTTATTTTTTTTAATTTTAAAATTAAAAAAAAAACCACATGTTAAACACAAAAATATTTAAAAAAAATTAAACTTAAAACTTAAAAGAATATAATACAAACATAGAAAAAATGTAGGGATTTAAACTTAATTTTAGAGTGAAAATATTAAAAAACATAAAATAAAAATATAATTTTAAATATAAAAAATATATATTAAATTTTATCGGGTCGGGTCGGGTACCCGGTAAGGGAAAACTTTCGGCCCGTGTCCCGGGAAATTTTCCGGGTTGGGTACCCGGCCCGCTCGGGTAATTTTTTTCGAGAATTACCCGGTATTTTAGTTTCGGGTCGTCGGGTTTTCGGGTCGGGTCAATCAGGTCGGGTATTTTCTCCCACCCCTAGTTTTGAGTACATTTTGTACTAATTTGTGTATATACAAAAATCCTAACAGTGTGTGTAGCAAATTATGTTTTCTCGTAGGAAATTGCGTATGTACACAAATTCTTACACTAAGTTGAGCCCTTTTGGCCTTTGGTGAAATTTTGTAAGAATTTCGGTACATACTGTTTTTCCTACCAGTATTGTAGGGTTTTGAGTACATTTTGTACTAATTTGTGTATATACACAAATCTTTACAGTTTGTGTAGCAAATTATGTTTTCTCGTAGGAAATTGCGTATGTACACAAATTCTTACACTAAGTTGAGCCATTTTTTGTCCTTTGGTGAAATTTTGTAAGAATTTCAGTACATACCGTTCTTTCTACTACTATTATAAGGTTTTGAGTACATTTTGTACTAATTTGTGAATATACACAAATCCTTACAGTTTGTTAGCAAATTATATTTTTTCGTAGTAAATTGCGTATACACAAATTCTTACACTAAGTTGAGCTCTTTTGTCCTTTGGTGAAACTTTGAAAGAATTTCAGTACATACTGTTTTTTCTACAACTATTGTAAGGTTTTGAGTACATTTTGTACTAATTTGTGTATATACACAAAACCTTACGGTTTGTGTAGCAAATTATGTTTTCTCGTAGGAAATTGCGTATGTACACAAATTTTTACACTAAGTTGAGCCCTTTTGTCATTTGGTGAAATTTTGTAAGAATTTCGGTACATCCGTTTTTTCTACTACTATTGTAAGGTTTTGAGTACATTTTGTACTAATTTGTGTATATACACAAATTCTTACAGTTTGTTACCAAATTATGTTTTCTCGTAGTAAATTGTGTATGTACACAAATTTTTACACTAAGTTGAGCCCTTTTGTCCTTTGGTGAAATTTTGTAAGAATTTCAGTACATACTGTTTTTCCTACAACTATTGTAAGGTTTTGAGTACATTTTGTACTAATTTGTGTATATACACAAATCTTTATAGTTTGTGGAGCAAATTATGTTTTCTCGTAGAAAATTGCGTATGTACACAAATTCTCACACTAAGTTGAACCCTTTTAACCTTTGGTGTAAGAATTTTGGTACATACCGTTTTTCCTACTACTATTGTAAGGTTTTGAGTACATTTTGTACTAACTTGTGTATATACACAAATCCTTACAGTTTGTGTAGCAAATTATGTTTTCTCGTAATAAATTGCGTATGTACACAAATTCTTACACTAAGTTGAGCTATTTTGGCCTTTAGTGAAATTTTGTAAGAATTTCGCTACATACCGTTTTCCCTACTACTATTGTAAGGTTTTGAGTACATTTTGTATTAATTTGTGTATATACACAAATCCTTACAGTTTGTGTAGCAAATTATGTTTTCTCGTAGGAAATTGCGTATGTACACAAATTCTTACACTTAGTTGAGCCCTTTTGGCCTTTGGTGAAATTTTGTAAGAATTTCGGTACATACCGTTTTTCCTACTACTATTGTAAGGTTTTGAGTACATTTTGTACTAATTTGTGTATATACACAAATCCTTACACTTTTTGTAGCAAGTTATGTTTTCTCGTAGGAAATTATGTATATGCACAATTTCCTACGTTGTAACATTTTATGTTTATACCCTTTCTCTTACAGTTTTTGTAATGGATTATGTATGTACCCAAATTTTTACGTTGTAACAGTTTATACCGTTTTTATTACAATTTTTGTAATGTTTTATGTACAAACTTCGTAACAAATTGTGTACAAATTTTTACATGGTTAACCGGTATGCCGTCATTTAGCTTTAATTTAAGCGTCGTTCTCTAAAACTTCCGTACACTAGCCTATGTATAAACGTTTAAAATTTTATAATAAACATCGAGTGTTTCGAGTTTAAAATTTTAAGTTATAGATTTAAATTTTAAAATTTAAAGTTAATATATATATATATGCTGACAGTACATCATACATCAAATACTAACCCTTATGATCAATTTGAAAGTAGTAAATGGTTAATACATATGCACCGGCTTCCATTAGAGATGACCGTGAGTTGGGTTGGATCAAATTTTTAGTTGATCTACATTTGACCCGAAAATTTAACACCTTCACACAAAAATCTGACTCAATTTAATATTTTATTATATTTCACACGACCCGATTTTTAGAATAAAAATTTGAACCCGACCCAACATAAATAAAAACTTGTCAATTTTTATTACTATTCGATAAAATAAAGAGTTAAATGAAAAAAATATTAAAAAAGTGAGTATTATAATAATTATTCTATTTTCATTAGACAAAATAGAGAGATAATTAAAAAAAATATATATAAAGAGAATGTATTGTAATAATTATACTTAAATATTTAGAATAAATTAAACTATTATTTTGGGTCAAGTATGATATTTTTTTACCTTAAACCTGACCTAAACTCACCCTAAAAAAATCAGACCCAAACTCAAAATTTTCTTTTAAAAAACCCGATCCTATAAGATCAGATTCAATAGGAATCCATCAAGTCTGGATCAAATGACCATCCGGTTTACAGACTATGCAAGAGTTGTAATTATATGATTGCAGTCAGATCAACAGAGGCAGAGACCGTACCTATAATTTTTTTCGTAACTACCACATTAAACATTTGAATGTGATCACGTCACAATTCACACGAGAATGATCAAATTGAATCAAAGAGTTCTTCAGAATCGAACCTAGTTGGCTCGGAGATAATTGGACATCAAAAAGGCCAAAATCATATTGAAATAATTCCAATGATATGAGCCCCAACATGAATGAACAACAGCTTAATATACATACATATTCTTAATACTCTTGTGCTTATTTGGGATAGTTGAATAATGCTCACACAAAAATATCACTCATTTCTTTATACTATTTCCCTTGCCATTTACATCTCATATTTACACAATAATACCCTCAACCTACAAAATTCGTCCATTTCCAGGGTACATGAGAAACTGCAGCCTGAGGTTAAATAAAAGGGTTGCAGATGTTGAAATTCGAACCCAGACTTGCTAGATGCCCACCCCTTAAGGGTATACATACAAATATAGATCCTTAATCTTACTAACAACAAAAGCATATGGAATAATATGAACAACAAGAAAAGAAAAAAGGAAACCCTATTTTTTCACTTTCTCTTCCTTTCTTCCCCATTTTCTTTTAACAATTTAAGATTCTTAGTTATCTTTCAACTGTATTGTCTACGGTTCTGACTACGTCCAAGACTGTGGCATTGCAAAAGAAACATCTTTGACAGTTTAGAAGATGTCTGGTTATGCACACATAGCAAGACTTGTGGGAACATGGTACAAACCGTGCATCAGCCTCGGAAGCATAACAGATGCAGCACATGCCATCGTCGGCATCAGTTTCTCCACATTCGAGCCCCACAATCTTCTTTGAATCACTATGGCTGATGAGAAGGGTCAAGAATTTCTCTAGCGAACAGAGTTTAGGCACGTAGGCTTCTCCCCTGAAGGATGTAGCCTGCAAAATGGTGTAAAGGAATCAAGACCATGAACCGAAACCTTGAAATGAAAAGAAAATTTTTCCCTAGCTCACTAACATCCAATCAAATGCCGTGGAGCAAAAAGAAAGATGATGAACTATTGGAGATATTAGATCGAACAGTACTAACCCAATTATACTCTAACATGTACTGCAAGCCATAATGCATGGTTTCGGGGCAATCCATGTTTGCAAACACATCAACAATGTCATTCTGTTCCTTGAATTCGGAGTCCGTGTTAGCATCCAACAAGTTCACAATGATCCCTACCAAAGGGGCTAATATCATGCCTCTGTTTACTTTCTCTAAAGATTGACTGTGCCGTCTAAGTGACCTGTTAATAAAAATGCTGATAACATGAGTAAAAAGAACAAAAGTATTTATAAGTACCATGCTTTTCATATACTAATTAACAAGTCATACTGTTATATTTAGTTCAACTAATTACAAGGCCAAGTTGTATGACTAGTCAGTTCAAACATCTGGGGAAAATATCCGAAATTTGAAACTTTCAATGTGTCCACTAATATATTTAAGTGAAAGAAAAAAGAGGCTGACTTAAATAACATATGTTGCTCGATTAATCTTCTTGAAGAACCCGTATCCAACACTTGTGTCCAACATTTTCGAATATGGGTATAGGAACATGATCCCTCAAAGACCCTTAAAATACACGGAAAAACTGGGGATGGGGTGGGGTGTACTGAAGATACCAAAAACTATTTCCCAAATCCAAGTAACATAGCACAAAAGAAAAATGAGGTACAAGATCCAAAAGTAAAGTTCATTAAATGTCTAGCATGCAACTTCTTAAAAGGCAATCAAGTAACATATTGCCTCTCCTTATACAATGGATTAGAGCATTAATGTGGAAAGTAATTGGGACATTACTCATTAGACATTATGATTAAAAAAAGGAATAGGATAGTCATAAAAATCAGATCAGCCAGGTAACAACTTACAAGTCAAAAAACTCAGCATCCGCTGCTGATGTCATGTAGTTGAGAATGAAGACAATCAACTCGGTTAATCTTCGAAGGTTTGTATCAGGCCCTGAGAGGAATGCTTGAGGGATCTCATGCGTACAAAACTCCAATAACCTTGCGAGATTACATGAGAGATCAAATATGACACAGCATTTCCTCTGCTGAAACTCCAATACCTGTAAAAGGTCTACAGCATCAAATATAGATCCCAAGGAAGATGAGTTCAAATCAAATGAAAAGCTGGGGCTATCATCGCACATAACATTTACATTGCACACTGACAAAATGCTATAACCATTAAATTATAAGGGATATGTATAAATAAAGATTAAAGAGTCATTTTTCCTGTGACGAAAGCAGTATAACTTCAATTCTATGAAGAAGTAATGCAAGTATATAAAAAACAGATGCTAGGTAGCAAATATATAAGGCCATCTTTACTTTAAAAGATTTGAAACAGTAAGATAAACTTTAGCAAGCTATATAACACAAAACTTCAAACTGGAACCCGCCATAGACGACTTTTTTAACCTTAGTGTTATTCAGCCATCCTTGAACCACCAGAATTCATAACGACCAGCATTTCTAGAAATTAAAAAAAGTTCATTTTCTATTTGAAATATTTTCCAGATGATTCTCTAAAATAATGTTCCTTGCCTGCCCCAGTCATTGTTGTCTCAGACCTTTTATCTAAAATGCTCCTCAATATCATCATACATTCTCTCCACATTCATCTGTACCGGAAAAACATCCAAGCTATGTTTTCAAGTAGAACTAAACCACCACCGATCCTGTGTTAGATTGCTTTATAAAATTAGAGGAAGAAGAAGGTGTGTTTATAACTCCAACCATTTATCAAGTATTTGGATTTGAGAGACAATGACATACTAAGCAACAAGAAAAGACGACAACAAGTAGTACAATCTCTGGATCCCATACATGTACCTCATTAACCTATTCCAATCTGGAAAAGGTAGTAGCATTTATAACAGCATTTCAGTTTCATGCTTAGGAACTAAGCATTGTCAGCCTTTTTTTTCAGGAACATTTGTGTAACCATTTTCTTTTTCCATTTTATCCTTGTTGCGTACTTTATGAATGTTGTAGAAAGATGGTCAACAATGCATATACTGGTCTGGAAAGATGTAGGTCCACTAAATTAGGATCCAAGTTGGCGATAAAAAATAGTATATATATGAGAAAAATAAATACACAACCTCCAAAAGAGTTTAAGTAACAAAAGAAGATATTTGTTTGAATGAAAGCATAATCAGACCTGGTATTTTTCTTGCATTTCCCGAATGGAAACTGAGAATTCAGTAATTGTCCAGCTCAGAGTGTTAAATAGACGATTGAGAAAAGCTGAGAACAACTCTTCATCAGAGATGCAAGCTTCACGCAGCAGTCTCTACATAAATATAGGGGCCCATAGAGAAAATTTAGAGAAGTGATTTCAGATGAAAATAAGATGGATAAGAAGCACTAGTAATGGTTCACACTATTCACCTGGAAAATAACTGAGGATGATGAAGATTCTCCATGCTTTGAAGAACCAAACCCAGAACCCTTGCAGAGACGTAAAAGAATGTTTGTAACCGGAATCCAAGATCGGTTATCAAATGCCGACAATAATGCCTTTGGCATTCTCTGTTTGGCCACTTCATTGTTCTCAAAAGCTGCCAAATACTCTCTGTACTGCACCAAGACTGATATTGACTGGAGAAGAAGATCCTTTAAATCTGCACTTGAAATCCTCGGATCGTTGAAATGGGTAACTACAAATGTCACCTGATAAAAATAGAAAGAAAAAAAACTCAGATCACAACTCAGACAGAACAAAGAACAAAAAAAATACAAAAGTGATATCTTTGAGCCTATGCTACAGATTTCTAAAACAATTGGGTTACGTGCTTTATTAAACTCCAAAATAATAAAGATATTTCATAACAGCCACAAACAAGAAACAGAATAGAAACTGATTATTACAGTTCGAACTTATGCCACATTTTCTAAATGTTTAATCAGCAATTTTCATATTGGGAAAATGGAGATGATAATCAATCTAATTTTTTTTATCCAAATAAACCAACTTCAAACACAACCATATATGCGAAATAAGGCACATTTCCACTCAAGTGGCCATACCACCTGGCAGTACAGAAATATTCAAGTCCATATTTTAAGATAAGTGTCAATTACTGAAATGAAATTGAAATTAGCAGAAAGTGAATCATTAACGGGGTTAATAGCTTATGCACTATTATTGATCTCTATCCAGAGTCCAGGGAATATTTTAACAGTCTTTAAACCTGAAGGAAGTAAAAAATTGCAGAGCAGCCAAAAAGAAAGTTCAGAACAAGCAAAAAATACATATTACACTTCATGAGCTATTCCTTTGTGCAGCTCAATGGATACATGAAATAAGATAGGGAGAAGATTCAAAAGATCACGCTTGTCCTTTGCGATGTTTATGACACTTTCATCTACATAAACAACTACCCCCCCCCCCTCTTATAATATGATATTATTGAAGTGTATAAGAATGATGCAAGTTGCAACTTATACCAAAATGGTAAAATCCAGCAAAACACTGACCAAAACGAACTCCCATGAGAATAAATAGTTGATAACTAGGTGAAGAACAAAATTCAAAACTCCAAAACTTATGGCAAACAATGATATCAGATCAATTGGCAGAACGTACAAATGAAGTAAGTCCTTGCTTGATAAATATTGCAGGCGGGACAAATGGAGGATCACTCTTACGCAAGACGTGGAAGCAGTCAACCTGAAACAATAACCAGAAAATTATTACTAATCAAGTAATAAAAGTGGAAAATAGACATAAAGTGCACCGAATAAAATTTATATATTTCCAAAGGAAGTAAACATTAAGCTTCTGATCATAATTTAACAAATTTTAAAAATCAAAGAAAGAACAATTTCTTTTCTGTGCAATGCAACAAACACAATTTATAGCAAATCTACCTACTTTAGATAAGATGATTATGGTTTTATCTTGAATTAAATTGAAAACAACAAATATAACATAGTTAAAGGAAGACCAGCTTTACCAGAGCTTCAAGGTAAAATTCAGGGATGTAAATAAACACTGAATCCAGTTTGCTAAGAACCAATAGCAATTGCACAAGCCACATGCATGTGGCATACATTCCTCTCTGCTTCCATCGAGAGAAAAAAGACACACGGTACCTGTAGAGAAAAACAAAAGAACCAATAATGAATATATACAGGGACTCAACTAAAAATTAATTTCACTCTTAAAATTTAGAATTTGAACTTCCGTCTAAACAAATACAAGAATAAGGTATATTCTAGCTCTGATATATATAGGGAAATTATCTGATACACAAGCTATGTAAAGTGTAAACTTTAGTTTAGACAACCTCGTCTATTTTAGGGTTCATGGGTCATATTTAGGATTTTAGTGTTTAGAGTTTAGAAATTAGGGTATGTTTTGAGGTTCATGGTTTAGAATTTTAGATTTTAGGGTTCAAATAGACAGGATTGTGTAAACTTTAATTTACACGCACACGCACGTATATGAGTTATATTTTGAGACACAAGTTGCGTAAAAAAGTTCTGCACAATCCTATATATTGATACGCTACAACCTAAATCTTAAATTCTAAACCCTACAACCTAAACCCTTGAACCCTAAAATTGACAAGCTTGTGTAAGCTTAAGTTTGCATAGCTTGTGAATCAAAGAATTTTCCATATATATATGTATGTATATCCCTCGTAGATATTATAGTGATAGTCTGATAGATATTAAATACCATAAGAAACTGAAAAGAGTACAAACTTGATGAACAAAAAAGCTAACATGTCCAGTTCATGTTTATTCTGGCTAAAACTAAAAATTTATCCTTAAAGTTCAGGGACAACCATTCTTTTAATTAATCTTAAAAGACAAAACTAGACAGACACAATTGGATAAAATAAAAATTTCTAATGTCCGCAAAACAACTATGGTCCAAACATTAGGGGGGAAAAAACCTTATTTCTCAGTCAATACCGAACTCCAAGGAATGAATCAGGTTTGGTAAAAATAAAGGTACAAGTCTAGCAAGAAATGAAACCTAAAAAAGTCCATCTGTAAAAACATAGCAATTGAAGCATCCCCTTGTTGATTGAAATGGTAAGGAGAATCAAGATTTATAATACCACATAGTCATAGCCATTATCATTGCAAATCTAATATCTGCAAGACTGCAATAACTAAAGATAGAAAATTTTCCTTAAATCTAAGACTTCAACACTGTATAATAGAATACTAGTACTTTGTTTAACATCATATGTGAAATAAAATGTATAACTTGAGCATCCACTGTTGATTGAAATGGTAAGAAGAATCAAGATTTATAATACCACATAGTCATAGACATTATCATTGCAAATCTAATATCTGCAAGACTGCAATAGCTAAAGATAGAAAATTTTCCTTAAATCTAAGATTTTGACACTGTATAATAGAATACTAGTACTTTGTTTAACATCATAAGTGAAATAAAATGTATAATTTGAACACTTGGGGACAGATCAAAGAAGAAAAGAGGATAGATTAAATCACTGAGAAGAAATGATCCATGGGAAAAACAAGCAACTCACAGCCAGCTTACCACGCACAATGTCTGACGCAATCAATAACTTCTTCACGATAGTTATTCCGAGTCTCCTTCAAACGCTTTAATTGCTCCTTGCAAGCTCGCTCTCGTATTTGTTTATCAGTTTCTTCCAGGAGGGATATTGACTGTGACTGATGAGACATGTAATATGATGCCTATAAGAGAAAAAAAATCAGTTTTCACATCAGTAAGGGGGGAAAAGTTGCTATAATTTCATAGGTAGAACAGCACCAAACATAAAAACACTATTTAAAGGAAACACAAATACTCAATTCCTCATTGCATAAAAGCAATATTATTTCTGTCAAATGAATTTATAGGAAAATCATCCAAAACAAAAGAATCCTTTTGAAACATCACCATCTTAAGATCAATGCATTGTCATTCAGGACCTTCAAATTCACTAAAAAAATGAACATTGCTATGAATTGAAAACTTTTCAACACTACAAGACACGCAGAACATAGATTTTTAGGTTGAAATTTAACTACTTGGTCACACTCACACCACCTCAGAAGGTTAAAACAATTACAATGTAAAACAGTACAGTGGCATAGCCATCAGGACTTGGGCACGCAAAAACAAATGAGTAAACAAACACTAAAGTTGCAGAACAAAGCCTAGAGTCTGACAAACACAGTTTCATGTTTCAGTCAACACTTAAGACGTTTTAAGGATTATAGTCCAGACAATTATAATATGTGAAGTTGAAATATTAACAAGTTATGAAATAATGGGAAAAAAAAAACTTCATGCACAATTTTGATGTACTTCAGATCTAATAAACTCTCACCTGCCTAAAGTTTGGTGCAAGGCCTATGTGATAAAGTAATAGCAAAGCATCCAGAAGTTCTTCCTCTCTTAGAGTGGTTGAAGACAAATCACTATCTCTGGGTACAGTCCTCATGTGCTGGACAGGGCGATAACCAAACTCAGATTCTGACTGATCACTGGAGCTAGGTTTATCTGCTATCTCATCATTCAAACTTCCTGTACTACATTCTGCAGCAACTTGAGCAGACCTTTCAGGAATAGTACTGCAGTGGTGACGGGAACTTTTAGTTGTTGTTCTTATTGGATATTTTGAGCACTTTGTGAACTCCATGTCATAGCATGAGCAACAACATGGCTTCTGCTTGGTTAAATGAGTTACTCTTGTTTCTTCATCATCCATACAGCCTTCCTCCCACCGAATAACTTCTGCTTCCTGATCATGCATAGGATATGATTTTGATAGGTGAGAGAATGATCCTCCAAGCCTAGAAATTTCAGCTCGATGTGGATCATTCTTAAGAAACAAACCTATTGGGAAACTTTGGCTGCCACCTCTATGAAGAAAACCAATATCATGACCATTGGAATCACAGCTCTTCAACCACCCACAAATATTCCCCATTCCAAAGCCTTCTGATAGAAAATGGAGAATAACGGTGTATAAAGAAACAAGAACAGAATTGCTTAAAATCCCGGGAGGTGGCATATTGCGATCAGCTCCTCGATTCTTCAATAAAAAGTTCTGCACAAATGTCCTAAACACAGAACCAGGAAACTGGGGAGGAGATAACGGAGGTATAAACTGTATGACTAAGAGACAGAGGTCCCTGTGCTTTTCCTCGATCTGGAAAAGGGAGCAAAATAAAAGAAAAGGCAATCATTAGATTAAGATAAAGGCATTTATGGATTTATAAATATTTGTTGAACAGTTAAACGCAATCGCTGCTGCCCAGCAGAAAGGGGAGGAGGGTGAAGAAGCAATATTCGTGAATGTTAAAGTTCAAAGTGAGAGGCAGACCTTACTAACTGCATCCGATAGAGCTGTAGTTGTCAACAGCATGCTACTTTCAGTGGACACGTCCTCACAAGAACCAGGCCACCAAACAGAAGGAATCATGCACTGAAGATCCTGCCTGTTTGGACTCTTCCGTGATAGAAAGCCTTCAAATAAGAAATCAAAATCTGATGATTTCCACCACAACACCATCAATTGTTCCCGTCTTAATAAATGGCATACCAATGCAAGATAAGAATATGATCCTGAATATGGGCATTCAGACAGAACCAATGATGCTGTCTTGCAAGCACACGAAAGAGCATTTATAAGGTGCTCGAACATAACATGCGATACTTGGAATTCTAGAAAGATATCAAGTACTCTATCCAAACTCAACCAATCATGTGGTGCCCGTACTCCAAATATCCCCATAAAAAACAACAAAAGAGAACCCCATCCAATGTACTCAGCACCTCGACAATCTGCTTCAACTACAGAGAAGAACTCTTCACATATCCCGTGACAAACAGGATAAAATAGTTCTTCAAGTGATACAAACCTCTTCAATCTCCTCAATTTTTCAACTGAAGAACGCTCAGCATGCTCCACAGATTGCATATCCAACAGCCTGGATAAGCAGTCCAGCAATTGCTTTGCAAAAGAGCTAGAAGAAGGTGGTGCTTGAAGAGGAAGGTAACCATCAATAGGGTATTTAAAGGGGCGGGCGCCAAAATTCAACTCACACCGTTCACCCTGAGAAAGAGAAACTGCAGGGTAATATCCAAATCCAGGTTCCATTTTCCGAATGCCAAAGAATGCCAGACCGAGAGAAACACCGTTCCTATAGAATGAAATCTCATCAAGAGCCAAGTCTATACAGCATCCAATGACATCGCCTGCCACCCATGGCTGGCCGTATGGCTCAGCTTCCTTGTTCCATTTGCTAACTCTTCTGCCATCAAATGCATATGAATCATCAGCATCACCTACACCTTTATGGTCGGTGAATGGACAGGAAATAGTAGCCCATCCAAGCTGTTGTATACCGGAAGTCTCCAAAATTACTTCATACATCCATTTCCCTTTCCAAACACAGGCATTAGCCCTGGCGCTACTGAACACTGCTAAGCTCTCTAACAGCAACGGCGGCTTAACAATTCTAAGTTCACTAGAAATACTGAATTCTTCAAGACCCACAACGTCGGGTCCAGAGCCATTATCGAAAACACAAACCCCATCCCTGTTAGTAACCAAAGAATCAGAATCTGAAGACAGGTGGTTCTTTATAATTGAACGAACTAGATTGCTGTCAACAGGACCACTCAACGGACCAAGTGATTTATTGGGAAGACCAAATACGTATTCAAGAGCTCGCTCCACTGATTGCTGACCAAATTCATCAGAATATGATAGAAGGCGGGATTTTGACGGATTTTCCTTCCCATCCCCACTATTCAATATAACAGCCAAACCAGAAGAAAGCCCACCAATCCGGAGGCTATCTTCTGCCATTCCCAATAACAAGAAACTATATATGCGAAATTTAACTCCACATTCAAATCCTTGCCCAGCCTATATACTTCAGACGCACATAGATTTCATGAGCCTTGCAATAATTTCCCACCCACAAGCTGCAAAAATTTGCAACTCAAATTTCATATAAATGCACGTATAAATCCCCAATAAGAAAAATCAGAGAGTATTAACAAAATTAACAATAATAACAAAAATGAAATCGAAACTAAATTAAGCTCAATCAATCCTAAAATATATACATATTCCCAATTCCCAAAATTCTCATTTCCCCAAAGTCTTTTTTCTCGAAATTGAGCAGAATAACATCCCCGGAGATTGAAAATCGAAATAATTATTTTTTTAAAAAAAAGCATAGGAACTTACATTCGCGCGTATTGAGTTTCAATCACAATTCAGGACTAAAAATTGCAAAAGCGGCTGTCTGGAGCTAGGGTTTTTCATGCCGCTTAGAGATTGTAGAAGGAGAAATATAATAATTTGATAATTAGAGAGAGATAAGAGAAAATCAAACAGCTGTTTTTGTATTTCTTTTTTATTTTGTTTATAATATATTATTTTGCTTTTTCCAATGAAAGGAAAGGGAAGGAAGAAGAAACGGAGAGTGTGGACTTTTCGTTTTATTTTCCATGGCCCTCAGAATTTTTCCTCTTTCGTTAATTACTTTATTTTATTTATTCCCAAAGATTTTGGAAAATAAAAGTGAACCGGCTCGAACCAGGGGGCTGCGCCCGGCGGGTCATCAAAAGCTGACTCGAGCCTGTCGATGGTTCGCGTGGCCTACACGTTGTATTATTCTTAGCGCTTCATGACGTGGCTGCCGGTGCTATTCTGCGCCCCCTCTCTTTGAGTTGCTTCCCGGTTTCTGCAATTGGGTCAACGGATAGGAGACAAACTTGCCTACGGTCACTCATACACAATCACTGTTTTTTTTCCTTCTGTTTTCTTCGTATTTATTAAATTTTTATTTTTTTATTAAATTGAGAAATACATTATGTCTGGATTCAAACTTATACAATATATGATAATAAGAGCATCTTTAATCACTAAGTCAATTAGCATATTAATACAATATGAATATTTAAACTATTAAATCTATATAATATGCATAGTACCATTACCTCAATCGAATATATTAAAAACAATTTTGAAAAATAATTCATAATAATACAAAATTTGTTTAGAGAAAATAAATAAATCTTAATTTAATCAATTAAATTTTAATTTAATTGATATTGTAATGGTTATAATATTTAAGAAACTCGTTATTAACATTTTAGAAATTACAGGTTTTAACCTATTAAAAGTACATAATATTTTTTAACTTAAGAAATTGAAAGATTATGACAATTTAAAAATTATATAAAAATTATCAATTTAACTAATTTGTAATAAACTCGTCCAATTGTTAAACTATGTCAGTTTAAGATTTTTTTTTTAATGAAAATGCGATGAAAAAGTACTTTAAAAAATAATTTAAGATTTTGTTAGTTTTGTAGTTGTTAAGATCAGATTTAGCGCCCTATGTTGTTTATTAATGTATTATGCATGATGGTCTAGTAGTACCATCAATTATTATGTGTTGTTTTGTACGATCTTTAGCAGTTTCTAATGGTTAAGTTGGTGGGTTATTTATATTAGAATGAAAGAAAAACATGGAGAGATTTTTTAGTTAGTTTGTGAGTTAGTTGTGGGAAGAAATAGGTCCCTCGAAGTACCTTGTGGCACAGTATTACTAGATGTAAATATAATCTGTCATTGGATGTAAAGTATTATTGAAGTATTATCTTTGTTTCTTAACAATTTGGTATCAGAGGTCATGGTTGCGACTAGAATGAAAGGTCGAATTGACAGGTTGGAGAAGACGATGAAGGACGTCTTGGGAAAATTGTCCAAGTGATGAATTTCTTCAGTCAGTTACAAGACAGGATGAAGAAAAAATATATTAAAATCTTTCGGTAGTTAAAAGAAAAATCGACATTTCTCATAGATTCTCTAATGGTGGATAAAGCGGTTGCTGAAAACACTGATGACCAAGGCTATGTGGGTTCGTTTGAAAGTTGTCCAACATCGAGAAGAGACCCATCTTAGAAGATTGGAATTACCTGCCTTTTTTGGTGACAATCCATGTGAGTGGCTTCATTGGGCAGAATAATATTCTTACTTCATTGGTGTTGGCGATAAAGATAACCTAGAGGCTGCTATGTGCCTTGATGGTACAACCTCTGATTTGCAGCAATCATTGGTAAAATTTGAGGACCCAAAAGAGCTGCCACTAAGTATAAATCATAATTACGTTATCCGACTCAAAGAATGTAACACCCCAAAATTAGGGTTAGAAGTTTAGGGGTTTGGTCGGGTCAGATTCAACTCGATCGAACCGGATTAACCAGTAAAATGAGTTTTGGCAAGTTAATATTTTAAAAATAGAAATCGTTTGGTTGAAAATTGGTTTAACCTACTAATAATGTTCAGTTATATTATCGAGTGTTTTATTTTGAAGGCTAATTAAACTAATTAATGTGACATTTTGATTTTAGTGACTAAATAGTAAAGATTACAAAAATGTTTTAAGTGACTAAAATGTAATTGGGCCAATACTAAGAATCCTTAGAGAGATATTTTTCTAAATATTTTAATTAGAGAGATATTTTTTCAAATACTAAGAATTCTTAGAGAGATATTTTTCCAAATATTTTTCCACCTTAATTGAGTAAGACTTTGACGGTTAATTGGTTTTTCATATCATTTTTCTATTCTACCAATTTTTTTGGACTTTCTCTTCTCATTTTGTCTCATTATCCATTTCATTTTCCAAACAAGATTTCTAAATTTCCTTACTGATTTTCAATGGAGATTTCATCATTTAACTCCTAACAAAACCTCATAAAGATTTCATAAAGATCTCATCTATTACCCAAGTTGTTTTCAAGAGAAAACTTATGTCAATTTTGGTAGAAGGTTCTTCAAAGATAAATTTCTTCTTCTCTCTTAAAACTAAGGTTCTTTATTGATATTCTCTAGTAATTGACTTGTGTTTTGTGGATTATAACATGGTTTTCAGTTTAATTCAAGAAAATGAGATTTATTAATGATTTTGATGTTTTGACTAAATTCTTGTTTTACATGATAATTGCTGGAGGTTTTTATTGGGTTAATTCACATTTTGGTTGTATAAGAATAGTGTGAAATGAGATTTTCATAATCAATCTCGGAACTATTTAATTGGTTAATTTCTAAGGTAGTTTAAAGGTGATTTTGGGGGTGTTATATTATATTCTTGAGTGCTGGAGGTATAAAGATGTTGGAAATATGTTTTTGGATGTTCATTGATGTTGTTAGGATGTTAGAATATTAGGTTTATGGTTAGAGGTTGTTTAGTATTCGTTTGAGGTTGTTTTTGATGTTTCGGCTAGTTTTCGGATGCGATTTCATTGAGGTTACAGGGGATGTGTGTAGGCTATTGTGGATTTGCATTTTAGTGCAATATACCTTTGATTTTGCATTGCCAAAACATGAAAAGATCAAGCCTAGCTTACCTTGCAGATACCAGATCATTTCGGAAGCTTGAAATGCAACGACAAGTGAAGTGTTGCGTATTGGTGAATGTAGTTGTGTTTGGACACTCTTAAAGGTTTGAATAAAGGGAATAAAGGAGTTGGGAGCTTATATTAAGCCTAACAAGCTTAACTAAGCTCGGAAGTATGTTTTTCCTATTTTGCCTTTGAATATTGGTTTGATATGAGACTTGATTTGTATGTTTTTCTTTAAAAGCGTGGAATAGTTTACTTACTATTTTATGCATCATTTTAAAGATATGCAATGGTTTATCAAACTTATGGATGCTTGTTAGCATTGTGAAAGGGTTCCCAAGAGGAATGTAATAGTTGCCTTTGGCAATGTGATTTGCATATGCGAATGTTTTGTTAACTGCATAAGGAAGAACAATAAGTAAATGTGTTTAAAAGGGTATACTGCTTTGTGACACACAAAAAGAAAGTATCAGATATAGTTGGCATGCCATTGGATTTAAAGTGCACTATAATATATGTCGATCGCCCCGCAGCCCTTGAGAATAGAGGTAGTACTATTCATGCTAGTGGATTTCGCGACTTGTTAGTAGAGGTGGTCCTACCCGAGTCGGAGGCAAGTAATTGGTGGAGGTAGTACCACCGGGAAATCCGTGTATTCGATAAGGACGAAACTGCCACTAGAATAGTGAAGGGCAACCGATGAATACACAACGAAAGGAGGGACGTCATAGAGCCAAGCTAGGGAATTTCCCCTAAAGGAAGCGATAGTCCAATCCTTTCGAAGAGAAGAAATGAGAACCTGCAACCACAGAGGACAACCAACACAAAAATGACGAAAAGAAAACTTAAGGAGTGAAAAAATAGGGGAAAAGAGAACCAAATCCTTTTCACCCGCATCCCTAACTTCCTCCTCGCAAAAGAAGGTCTATACAAGGACCAAGGTCACTAGAAAGAAGATCTCATCGAACCGACTAAAGGTTGCATCGAAGCATCAATTGACGAAAAAGAAAACGAATGAAGAAAAGGGGAGGGAAATAAAGGATAAACAAACGAAGAATGAAGGGAGGAGAGACTAACCGCCGTCGAAAACAACGATTGACCACCATAGAAGAATCAAGATTAACGTTAGTTTATAAAGAGAAACTAGAGAATTCCATTTTATAGAGAAAAATTGTTTAAACTATATTTAATTTTTTTGTATAATCTAAAAACTACCTATAATGTATATTGAATAATTTTGGCTTATAAATGTTATTTTTATTATAGAAATTAATAAAATTAAAATGTATTGATCCGGGAAACGCTAAAAGATGAAAGAGTTTTTTTAATGGAAAAGAATAAAAACCTAAAAACTAGGTTTCAAAGCTATGGACCCAGACGGTCCCAATCGAGTAGAGCCATAAGTTCCTTTGGTGGGTCATCAAACAAAACCGTATAATTTATCTGACTAGTGGGAATCTTGGTGAGGACATCTTTCAATCTGTTTGCATCACTTGGAATCAATTAAATTTTCGTCATCCAGCCATTGCCACGCATCCTTAAGATTGCTTGCCCAAAGGATAGATGAGAAGAGCATGTTGTCGACTTTGCTAACGCTAGGCAGTAGAGTGGAAATGCAATGTACATATGTAAGGAATAATGCCAAGAATGAGTCTTTTGCGTGCAAGTATACACGGTTAACAAGTAATACAATAGTAAGCTGAGTATCATATCCACAGGGATTGACCAAGAATTTAATTGTTCAATGGTTTACTTGTTAAAGGAATCAAGAATGTTTGGATTGATTTGGAGTTTTGTTTTAGAAAATAGCTAAGGGAATGCAATGAAAGTAAAAAAGTTTGACAAAAAGAAGTTTCAAATAGATGATGAGCGTTGGCAAGGGATGCCTGGATTTTACGCTAGCTATGCCAACTATTAATAATGTCATGCCTTAGATTTATTGCCGAGCAGATTTCAAGAATGGCATATGGCAATACCATAAGTTAACCATGTTAAAACCTCTATATATCTATGGTGAAGTTTTTCATTAATTAACTCGATTAAGTTTCAATCTATACTCCTAAGGGGTAGATTCACTTCCGAAGTAAGCTCATCTATTTAAACATCTTCTATCGAAGCTTCTCTCTTTAGTACCTGGCAACTAATCGTTACCCCTCGAGTCTGTTAAGATATTAAGGCGTAATAAGCAAACGATGCCAACTTTCGTATGACAAAAAATTTAAAGAAATGAAGTGCTAGCCAGATATTAAGGCATTAAATTAATAAAAACCAAACATAAACTTAGCGTTAATCGCAAACATCCCCAACCAACTATAAAAGCATAGTTCATGGTTGAGGGTTCCATCCACAAAATATCATCGTATATCAACATCACTTAAATAAAATTAAAAATAAGAGAATGGGCAAGAAGGAGGTCCGTCGATGCAACCCTTCGAATGCTCTAGAACTCTCGGTCTAAGATGGTCGAGCCACACAACCTCTAACTTCCTCTTTCACCACGGTGCTCTCCCTTTAAGTTGCTTGATCTCTTCCTTTAAATAGGCACATATGGATAACCATAGAGTGTATTTGAGTTTAAAATTTTAATTTCACACTTAGTATAAAGCGTGCTATCTTCTTATCTCCATTTGAACTTTAGGGCTGACGTGTACTGGTTCAACGGCTATTTTGGTCGGGCATCGGACGTCACTTCTTTGCCAGTCGAGCTTGGAAATCTCTAGTCCAACTCTGCCAACAGTGACTCGGAAATTCTCTTCTGCTTTCCTACTTCCTGCGACTGCGCTGCTCTGCCAAGCTTTCCCTGCTCCTAACCTGCATCAATGCCAGCAAAACAATCTTTCACGCTGGCAAGGAATAACTTCATAACTCTTTATGCAAATGCATGATTTAACAACTAAATGCAAACATATATATCTAAAGACAAGAAAAAGCATTGTAAAATATGCATAAAAATCAATACTTTCTAGGAGTTAACACTCCCCAAACATAGCTCATTGCTTGTCCTCAAGTAATGCAATTAAAAATAAAAGTAAAAGTACCTCAATAATTTTTTTTCGCAATCCCAACCAGTGCTAGTAAGCAATGGCGGCCATATCCGGACAATCACACAAAACATGGAGAGATGTTTCAGAGGCCCCAGAACATCAGCGGCATTGTGTCGTATTAGACATGTTGGGACGACACCATTCGTTATTTGTTAAAAGTTTTGGATGATACGATAGCCATAGAAAGCTACGAATCCGTTGAGGAACATGGAGTTTCCAGATGATCTTCCATACTCGTAGTTTGCGATTCCACTTGTCAGCATTGAGAGTTATGTATGTCGATCACACATCAAAGGATAGCTTGGGGTTTAGGCTCTAGATACAAGTATCCGCAGTGTTATGTGTATTAGGGGTTGGATGCAAAAAATATATTGGATCACCAATTCCGGGAAGAGAACTGAGAGGGTGGAGATATTCCAGTGTCTAGATGTAACCCCCTCGACTCGGTCTAGCCCCTAAACTGAACCGAACAAGCTACATTAGGTTTGCTGAAACAAACCCGTAAAAAGATTACTCGAATTACGTCTATTTTTTTTATTTTATATTGTCTAGATGCAATTTATTAACTTATGGTGAACATGCTGGCAACGGTTCAATTCTCAATCAATTCAAACACTAATAAGACATTCAATTGCAACGCAAACACTTAAAGACTAAAACACAAATCTAGAAAATTACAAGGACTTAATTAGATTTGAAATTACCAAAACTCAATTAGTCAGGTTTCATACCAAATTTCAGCTAAAAACAATCATATAAACTCATACAATTGCATTCACAAAGATCATGGACTAAAACGTAAGAAACAAAAACCTCAAGATTCACTTTAACTGAATTAACTGATGCCCGTATCGATACACGAGTAGGTGTATCGGTGCCTTTTTCCCATTTCAAATTTCCAGATTCCAGTAACTCAAAATCGTACTAATACAGTCCCTCGCGTATCGATACGCCTATCCAGAATACACTAGGCTATACTGATACAAGTTCCCATGTACCGAAACACAGCCCCAAAATATTCTTACCCGTATCGGTACATGAACGCGTGTACCGATACGTTTGGACTTGAAATTTCCAAATTTGCTGGTTTTTTACACATTCATTAACTCAAACATGCCTAAACATGATTTAACCATAAACCAAGCTATATTAGGAATCATACCACACCAAAAACATCAAGGTTACATGCTTAAATCATCACAACATGCTTCAACCAAGAATCTAGAGGCATGCACCCTAGAATTAATCCATCTAAAACATGAATTAAAAATTCAAAGCAACAACAAAAAATATAAGGCCAATTACAACCCCAAAACAACAATACAAACTTGCTCAAACAGGGAGTTTAGCAAAAACCCTCCCAAAACAACAATGAACCTCATTGCCTTTATTACTACTAGTCTAGTTCAAAAACCATAATTTCAATTGTTCAAGTCCTTGGATTTCCTCTCACTTGCTCGCTGCCTCCAACCTTTAATTCTCTACATTGATGGTCAAAGAAAGCGTAAGCACACTAGGCTTAGTGAGGAGTGCTCAAAAACAAAACACCATTAATGCAATTTAAACCATTTTCCAAAACACATTGAAATAATAATTTCAATCATCTTTCAAAACATTATGCCTTGAAAATCATGCACTTAACATCTCCGAAAACCAGCATATTAAACCATATGCAACATATATCATGGATCAACAACAAATTCCCATTTAATACCCTCAATTTAAGTTTTCCTATGCATAACTACCCATATGCAAGGCTTAAAGAGTAAACGTATGTAAGCCAACTTTAAATAACACAATCTATTAACATGATACATCATTAATTATATTGGCTTTCAAGTGATCATCAACAAGTTCCACTTTACAAAATATTACATTGGATACACAGATTCAACAAGTGTCCTCTCAACACTTCATGTCATCTCAACCAGAATTAAGGTAAAATCACAACTGGGTACCATCACAACCCAATCATCGGTTAGACACATAATCCACTAATGGGAGTTTTCGATACCATATAACCCCTCGACCGTTAGGGTACTCGTGGTGGAGTATTCGGTACACATAAACCCCTTAACACCCAAGGTGACTTATTTATAGTACACTATCAATCCTATGACCGACTAACTATATCCGATAACATTTTAAACTACATCACTTTCCAATATAATTCATTAAAAACCATGTACCTCACTGTTTTTATAAGCAACATTCAAACCATTTTCAATGCATTAACAAGTATAAACCATAGTTATATGGAACATTTACCAAATACATCCATCGTCAATATATGACCGAAATCAGTATAAATCATACTTTAAACATGCGTAAACAGTAGGTACCATGTAATTCAAAAACAAGTGTATAAAACCAATTCCACCAAAACAAGATCGAGGGAGAAATCTCATCATACTTACTTCCGAGTTTAAACCAGCGTTTCAAGCTAAATTTAAACTCCTAAAATAACCTTTAAACCATTTCAACAATGTAAACCACGTTCTCACTCACCGACTACGCAAAACTCCACTCGCAGATGCGAAATCAAGCGTCCAAAGCTTGTGGAACTTCTGCAATCACTGTAGGATCAACCTCCCATGTTTTAATCACATAATAGCATAGGATTAATGCATCATTATGCATCCATAATCCCAGCAATACAACTCCCCAACTCTGGCTCACTAAAATCCATTAATCGCCTTCCAAAAACAACCAAAAACACCACCAAACATAACTTAAATAAATCCCAACCACATCCTATCGATTAGAACACCTCAACAACATCAATTAACATCTAGAAACACCCTAAAATGATCCTTATACCTCCAGTATTCATTAAACATCCACAACTACTAAAAACACATAACTAGCAACCTAGAAAATTAGAAATTCACATAGCTTTGGGATTCCAATGTTAAAACCAACTTATTAACATTATTAATCATCAAAATCATGAATAAAAATAATCAAGAACTCAGGAAAACAAATCCAAAACGAAAATCACATAATCTCATCAATTAAACCTTGATTTAACCAATTTTCCATAATTATATCATTAAAACTCATTAAGAACCACAAGTAAAGGATCAAATACTTGGGAATTTCAGTAAAGAATCATTCATTAGAGGAGAAGAACGAACCTTACTTCTAATTGATAAATTTCCTCATCAATTGGATGTTTTTCTCTTGAAAAGTAAATGAAAACAATGAGATTTGAAAAACAAGATTGAAGAATCAATTTACAAATCATAGGTTCCATAAATCAAGAGCATTGCCTGAAATCTTTGATGAAAAAAAGAGTGTTTGGCTAGAGAGATTTTCAGAGAAAACTTGAGAAATAAAGTTACTTCAAAATAGTTTTTAGAAAAATAACCACTTGTCCTCAACTAAATCCTTTTTAATTTTTAATTAAAACCTTTTAAAATAATCCCAATTGAGAGAAAGTATGATAAAACATTTAGGTAAAATATCTCCTTAAGGATTCTAAGATTTAACCCTTTTACAAAACAATCACTAAAAACAGTTTTAAAATTTTACATTTTGGTCACCGGCTAGAAATGTCCAGTTCTGAAAATCCATTTCCCAAAATTAACTTTACCAAATATATCCATATATTAAATAATGATTTTAGAATACCTTTCCACATTTTTATCTTCCGCAAAATTATTTATTCCGATTTTAATTCCCGAATTCAACTTGAATCTTTAACCCTGGTCCATCAGACCGTCTAATCAGCCTAGAAACACCAAGGCCCAAAACCGGGGCGTTACACCTGAATCAATCATAATGTCCTGGAAGGTTACAAGAAGTTTCTCTTGGTAATAGTTTGGGAGATACTATCGTAGAGGTCCGAGAGAAATAACCCATACATCAAGGATTCAAATCGTGGATCCATTTCCAATAAACCATGCAATATTTCGTGTAAAAGCCTCCCAATGATCGGTAAGGGCACGCCAAAGTGGTGAGCAATTTGGTCGGTGGATCGAGAGAGGGAAAATCTCCAAAATCTTGTGCTTTTGTTGCAACAAGTTGATCTATACGGAGTCAGAATCAGTAATATGCTTATACCAAATTTTATAGAGAAAAGAAACATTAAAATTATTGATGTCTCTGAACCCTAAACCATCGTGATCCAATGGTTATCATAAAGCCTCTCAATGTAGGAGAGAGACTTTCCGAGTCATAGGAGTTGAGCCCCAAACAAATCATCGAACAATGGACTCAATTTCATAACACACATTTTTTGGTAATAGACCCAACTACATGAAATAGGCTGGAATGGCTTGTAAGACTGATTTCGCCAAAGTTATACGCCCAACAAAGGAGAGGGAACGAACAGTCCAACCATTCAAGCAAACACATATAAAATCCATGATGAAATTTAATCTGAGCACCTTACTCTACTATGTCGAACCAGTACCCCCAAATAAGTGCCCATGACATCTACCGAGACATAACCTAGGCGATTGCTAATTACTTGTCACATATCCTCATTAGTGTTTAGAGAGAAATACCCTTGGTTTTCGTTCTGTTAACTCTATGGCAAGAATGGTTCCCAAAGATAGACAAAATATCTTCAATAAGAGTCACTTCCTCCATATTTTCCCTTGCATACAAGATAAGATCGCCGGCGAAAAAAAGATGGGAGAAGGGTGTACCATTGTATATGAACCGAAGTGGTGTCCAAGCTCCATCTTGTACCTTATTGTGAATTATATGGCCTAAACATTCCATAGCCAAGATAAACGAATAGGGGGAAAGGGATCCCCTTGATGGATTCCTCGTTGCGGTGTAAAGGGAGAGGAAAGTGAGCCATTCCACCGAATCTAAAAAATTGAAGATGTGACACATTCCATTATGATACGTTGAATCCCGGGTGGAAAGCCATCATCTAGTAGTGAATCATGAATAAAACTCCAATGAAGTCGATCGAAAGCTTTTTCGAGATCGACTTTTATCGTCATCCATCCAATTTTGGCTTTAGTGGACCGTATGGTATGAACAACTTCTTGGTTGACAACGATATTCTCCACAATAGATCTTCCCATAATGAAGCTTGTTTGGTTTCGTTGAATCAAAATAGAGATTATCGATTTCAGTTGTCTGACAATCACGTTGGTGAGCAGCTTGTATAAGACCGTACATAGGGTGATAGGTCTAAAGTCTTTGAAAGTCTCATGATGATCAGATTTAGGAATGAGAACAAGAATTGTCTTTATTTAAATCTGGTGGAATGAGAACAAGAATTGTCTATAGTGCCACCTTGGAAGATATCTTGGATTAGCTTACAAACTGATGGGCAGACAACCTGCCAATGTTTTTGATAAAATTTAGCATGCAATACGTCCCAACCCGGGTACTTTAGGGAGGCCATTTCCAGCAGTGCTTCATGAATTTCTGTTGCGGAAGGAACTTCATCCAAATGTTGCAATAATGTTGATGGAATGGAGGGAAATTGGCCATGAAATGGAAAAATGCCTCAATTATCGATCTCATTGGTGAAGAGCGCCATGAAGAAAGAATGTGCCTCATCATGCAACATCTCCTCATCCGAAAACCACTCTCCATTAGATAGTTTGAGATTGGAGATGCAATTCTTTTGTTTGCGATTAATAGCACGTTGATGAAAATAACGAGAGTTGTTGTCCCCATTGGTGATCCACTCAGATCTGAATTTTTGCCCCTACAAAAGTTCTTCCTGGTCTAAAAGATGTTATAGCTTAAAAAGTAAAGTGATTAAGTTCAAGGAGGAATCGAGATTTAAGGATGCATAATGATTTTTGAATTCCCCTAAATCGAGCCATAATATGTCAGTTCTTAGTGTCAATGTAGCCAAAGACCATCATATTCCAAGTATCCGCAGCTTTGGTAAAGTTTGCAAGAGTACTAGCCATAAACTCAGATGGAATCCAGTTATCCTACACCATTCTAAAGAAATCCTCATGAGAATTCCAACCCGATAAATAGCGAAAAGGCTGTCTAGATCGGACGGAAGATGAGTTCCCAACTTGGAGCAAGATAGGTCTGTGATCAGATTGTAGGGTAACGCCAGTACCACCCATGGCGGAGCGGAAAAATTATCCGTCGAATTCCACTAGTGATCCATATACGAGGAACGAATCTAGGGTGAAAAAAAGGATGAAATGTTACCTCAATTAAATCTGATAACAGCAAGGACGTAGGAGAAATCAATTCTTCTAGCACTATGTCGAGTCCAAGTCGTTACAACAGGGTTCCGACATTTACGCAGTCCACCCGAAGGAAACGAACAATATTTTACTTCTCTAACTATTAGAGAGGTTTTTAGCAATAGGCATATTTTTTGCTGCTAGACCTTATGCCTTTATATAACATTCAAAACTCTAATCCTAATTAAAGTTGGATTCATTAAACATATTATATATTTAACCGAATATAATTAAATATGTAAAATTTAGTTCTACTTCAATTAGGTTTCTTTAGGGATATATATATTTTAACGCTATTTGATAATTATAATAATTATCTAGTATTAAAATATATATGAACCAAATTATCTATATAATTACAATAATTATAATAATTTCGGTTTTAACTTATTATGTGTACAACAAGTTTGCACACATGCTATATAGTCGATATTTGTTCATTTCAATCATAGGGTGTGACCCTTGTAGGGTCATGTAACATTACTAGTAATATCTAGAACAATTCTAATATTACAAGCAATGAGTAGCATCTAGCAATACATCATTGCTACCTAAGTTACAGGAAGTCGTGGTTCGATATAACCTCTTTGTGATTAACTTTTTTCATGTATTACATCATTTTGTCCTTATATCTAGATTGAACACAAGTCATGGAACAATCACACTTGTATAGTCCATCTAATATTTCTTGATATCTTGAGTAGACTATTATAAACGAATAACTATGATATCTCATATCAATTTATTCGAGCATGACCATGCATTTCTAGTCTCACTCAATCAAGTGGCCTATGATATTACTCTTATTATGTAGGAGGGAAAAATCCCATCTTGATCAACCATATCCACTACATAGATTGTGACATATCCAATATCAGTCTTTATAGTGTAGTTAGTTACGACACACGTTTGACTGTATCAAAATATGTCACTCACAATGTTAAAATAATGATGATCTCAAGTTTGAGGATCACACATTTAGTTATCACTACGAGCAATGTTGTGATTGTCACATAATAATCCAAGAAACATGCCCATAGCAGATCAATCCAGTCTGTCGTTCTTTAATACATACCGATGTATTGATTTTGACATCTCCATGTCAATGACAACATTTTGTCATCAATCAACCACATTTTAGTCTTAATGTATTATTGTTTCCCATGCCCACAATAATACTCGAGTAAGGACATTCAAGAATAACCATATTATTCTAAGGAATTTATTATAATTCAGTTTATTTATATATGCGCAGAATAATGACTAAAATAATAATAATAATGACTTTATATTAATAAAAAGATAAAAAAAAATAAGTATGTCTTTTACAATCATCTTATGATTGGTCTTTGGGCATTCTCCAACACTGATCACATACACAATAGGTGTAGAACTTGCGATTCAGGAAAAGCTTCATCTCAATAGTCATTGCAGAGAAACATGTCAAGGTGAGCTTTAGCATAGCCTCTAGACCATGTGAATTGAGGGCCATGGAATCCCATATCATGGATGCCATAATCATAAATAATCCCCTGAAAAGTTGCACTCGGTTTGGTAGAATTTGTGCAGCCCATTCGATCAGAATCAAACTGTTGAGTGGATCGAATGATCGATATAAACCAAGAGGGGGTGAATTGGATTTTTAGACTTTTTGGTAGTGGAATTGACAAATAAAAATGATAGACAAGGGAATTTAGAGTGGTTCAAGTTTCAATCGAACTCTACATCTACTACCTTAACTTCACTAAGGATTTTCAACAATTCCACTAATTGCTCTTCCCCTTTTCTAGGCTAAGGAGGTAACCGTTACAATTCCAGTCAAATTTTCTACCCAAAATTTGACCCAATCCTCACACAAGAATTACAAAGAAGTTGATGGCTAAACAAGTATCTCTCAATACACAAAGTAGCCCAATTACAAGCACTCAACCCAATTTGAAAGGATAAGAATGGAAATTACAATCTCACAATTGGGGTTTACAAGAAATAATGGGATTTAGGCTCAATTGCTTGAATTTGATGTTTGGATGTTTGCTTCAAGATCAATAGTTGTTGCTGAAGCTTTTAGAGGTCCCCTTTATACCTTCTCATTGAATTCTAGCCGTTGTGATTGTTGCATTCATCAATAGAGCCGTTGGGGATGTTATCTTCCCTCCATAAATGCAGTCTGCAACCACCCGTTTTGAAACGCCCGATCCTGTTTCGAAACAGACCAAAAAAGAAAGAGCCGTTGGGGTGCATTAAAGAGACCGTACCGAAACGGGCACAAACGTTTCGATACGCTAAGAGCCCGTTTCGAAACTCGTTTCGAAACACTTTGCCATTGTCAAGGCCTGTATCGAAACGGCTTGGAAGCGTTTCGATACGCCTTATCGACAAGTATGAAATCAGTTAAAATCAGCTAAAAACTTTAACGATCATATTTTTGAAATCAGTTTTGAAACGTTTGATGTCGTTTCGATACTACCGTATCGAAACAGGTCAAATCGTCTCGATGTTCTTAAGCCGTTTCGAAACCCGTTTCAAAACAAAGGTTCACAGTTTCAAAACCGTTTCGATACACGTTCCGAAACACATGTTTACAGTTTCAAAAGTGTTCTGGAACGCCTAAGGCCGTTCCGAAACGGTGACTCGAAAATCATTGTTTTGGCTTCAAGAACACTTAGAAAAGTTTTGACAAATTAAGTTTTTAACTTAGCCATTTCCCTTTAAACATATAGAGAGGTTTGAGGACTTAAAAATTCGTTTTCTCATTTTCAATTTAGTCCTTAAATTCTTTAGTTATATCAAAATCAATTTATTGGTTTCACACAAACAATGTGGCATTGAAATCACCAAAGATTATCCATGGCTCACGAATAGAATCAGCGAGATGACGCAAAATCGTAGCTCATTTAGTAGCATTTGGACTTCCATAAAATATGGTGACAAGGAGGGTCTCGCCACTAGAAAGGTTAGAAACCTTACAATGTATAAATTGGAAGTGGTTTAGTAATACCTCGACTTGCAAAGATCCATACCATGCTAGCCAGATCCCCCTAGAGAAGCCAGCTGCTTCAATACGATGAGAGTGGGGAAGTCCTAGAGAATGAATGATCGAGTTAGCATTTCTACCACTTATGCGGGGTTCAACAAGGACAACTAAATCAAGTTGTGAGTCATGCAAGAACTGTTTCGCTATTGTGACAAACTTTCGTTAGCCGCAACCCTGAACATTCCAATAAAAAACTTTAACATTCATAATGATAATCATGTGGAAAGAGAAAAGAACCCAAATTAATCAAGATTGACTAAAGACTGCTCATTCCCAAGAATCGGGATACGCTCAACATTTGACACAACACTATCAATAGTCGGGGGTCCAATACTTAAGTCCGGGGTAGATTGAGGACCAGGTGGATTATTCTTGTGGGACAAAACTTGCAAATCTAGGTCTCTACCCTTATCCGACGACACATGATGAAGGTTAGGATCAATGTTCTCATCAACAATCACAAAGGTATGGCGTGTTTTTTCAAGAGCTATCACTGGAGGATATCGGGAACTACTTGCTTTGTTCGAGCTCTTGTATGAAATTAGGAAGTCTGAAAGGGCGATGGTTAGAGGCTTGCGGACATGTGTTGCCTTTGAAGGTTTCGAAGCTACTGGAATTTTTGTTTCCAGCTTGGCACTAGTCTTCGATTGTGCACGATCCTTGGGAGGCCGAGGAGGAGCTGTTTGATTAGTAACTGGTGTTGGTTGCTCAACAATATCCATGTTTTCTCCTTGCAGTTCAAAAATAAGATTGAATCGAGACTCAGAGATTGTAATGCCCATGGAGGGTTTCACCGAAGCTTGGGCTTTTTTCACTTGTCGACGTTGTCTTTTCTCAACAAGCATTCAGGAACCATACATCGGAACATCGGTTTTATCTTCGCTGTTCACTTGCATCGGCACTTGGACCTTAACCTCCTGAACACCATGAAGGTCAGGGAAAACATCTTGGACGTGTCCATATTTTCCACAGTGAAAGCATATTGATGAAGCAACTCATATTCAATCATCTGGACTCTACCATTGACCACCAGTTTCGAGACCAAAGGCTTATTGAGATCAATGTTGACTGCCATATGCGCGAATATACCCCGCCGACCACTCTCAGTCTGATAGTCCAATCGAATAACCCTTCCGATACATTCTCCAATCTTAGTGATGATGCTTCTCTTACAAGGAGTTGCTGGGAGACCAAGTAATCAGAGCCATGCCATTATTCTTTGAGGGTAAGGTTGCGACGTTGAGAAATCCTCCATCCACGGTTGGACAGTCAGGTAGTGGCCAAAAACCATCTAGGGGCCATCAACAAGGGCATTAAAAAATTCATCTCGGGATTGGGATGTTAGGAGAAAATAATCATTCTCGATGTCCATCAGTTTGATAGCTAACTTAGGTTTCCACAGTTCATGGATCTTTGACTTCAAGGTATTATTACTAATACGACGTCCCTAGAGTTTGAGAACCACTGTCTGATCTAGGGATTTGGCTGTGAGGGATTTAATACGCTCAGAAAAATCAATCGAAATTAGGCCATCGATCAGACTACAGACAACTTCTCTTTCATGGATATCAATATCATCATCATCAATAAAATCGTCGGTAGAATCATTCATTAAGGAGTCCTTGTATGACACATGTTTATTCGCTCCAGTAGCAGAGGGTGGTTGATTGACCTTGTTTGGGATATCCATCGGTGTTGCATCAGTATTGAGTGCCGGAGATCCTCCTTTATCCGGCGGATTGTCATCATGTTTCGATTTTTTACGGTTGCGAGGGTCATCTGAGGATTCGAGGAAGACAATTATTCGCACCATCTAGGTTTTTTTTTCCCTTAAAAGAATCTCTTTGACACATACTTTTACCAACGATAAAGTTGAAGTGGGAAAGATGCGCACCTATAGAAGACGGAAAGGAAAAAGGCGCTTTTATTCGATGCCATTCATAGTGACAAATTCGACACCGCTGCCTTCCACTACTAAATTGTTTGTGTGCGTATTTTTGTTTGTTTTGTCTCTACATTTATATTTATGTTTATGTAATACTGTCTTTGTAATAGAATCATTGAAATATAAGATTATTCAGTACATTAAGTTACATGTTATGTTATTTTTATTTGATTTTACTAATTAATTTACGAAATATAATATCAATTAGAGAAAAAAAACTTTTATATACATGTTATGTACATTTTAGACACCATAGATCTTTTTATGTGGCCGGTCAGGTTGGTCAAATTGTTTATATTTGTTCCCTCATATTTTTTTTTAAGGTTATGAATTCTAAATTCACTAGGAATACCCCCTTCCTTCCCCTAGAGTTCCCTTTCCCCTTCCTTCTAGGTAGTATTAGGATTAAAATTAAGATTTGTCAAAAACAGTTTATGGGTCATTAATTAGGGTTTAGAAATTATAGTTTATTGTTAGAATTTAGAATTTTTGGTTTTAGATATTAGTTTTGAAAGAGAAAATACGAAGGTTTGTGTAATTTTTTTATAAGTTATGTGTATAAAAAATGTTATGTTAGGGATTATGTTTGTTTGTTAATATATACCGGTGTAAATATATTAGAGTATCTGTTTTTATTTTTTTAATCTTTTGACAATGTACACATAGGTGCTCGAATTCGAGTCTCTTAAGATGAATATCATCTTATTTTTCACTGGAGGCTGGAGCCAATCATTGGGTTCAATTTACTTTGATTAGTAATTTAAGGTAAATATTTTATTAATTTTGAAATATGTTGAATTTTATATATTTAAAATTGTTTTTAAAAGAGAGCATCATAAATATAAAAGTTACTATATTCAAAAAAGAATAATTTGTTACGAAAAAATGATGCGGTCAATTTTATCAATGAAAAGCGATATTTGTTAATTTGTTAATTTCATATTTTCGGGAAAAAAAGAAAAGAAAATTGGTTGAACATGTGAGTTGGAAGAATGAAGACAAAGTCATATGATTTGGATGAGATTTTACATATTTAAAGGTTGACATGGAAAACACGTGAAAGCTGTAGCCAGGTGTTGTTATCAAACCACGACACATGCGTTCTAATAAAACAATAAATCAATCATTATTTAATATTTTTAAAAAATCTCAAGACTTGGTTCATGAGGTTGTTCTAGACCGGATTCGAAATAATTATAATTATTAGAATAAGAATATAAAACATTCTTAAATAAAAACACAACTTTCCAGTCAAACAAATAACATTAGGGATGTTTTTATATAATTAGATTTATTTGTAATTATATAATTGTGATGCAGTTAGACAATCATTTTAATTTGCAACGTCTGTTAGATCGATTGTAATTAAAAACTCTAATTATATATTTTATATACGTACATTTTTATGTATGGAACACTCTTTCTTATTATTTATATATTCTATTATTTATTTCCTTACAGCATCAACATACAGTTTATTATCATTGCTACACATATATTATATTATAATATAATATAATATAATATAAGATGAGTCTACCACGTGCGACGAACACTACTAATGATGAACACCGCTAAACATCATTAAATTAATTAATAAAGATTTAAAATTTTAAGGACTCATTATACAATTAATAATTATTTTTAAAAATTCAATTAAATTATTTTATATATATATTAAAATTTTATTTTTTTTAATAATGATAAACTATATATTTAGTACCTCACTTATTTTTGTATTTCTATTGAACCCTTATTATTTAAATATTATTTCAATTTGACCATATTCTTTATAAAAAAATAATTTAACTCTTAACCCTCAATCTAAAACCCTAAACTATTAAACCTTAAACTCTTAAATCTATACTCCAAATCATATACCTTTAAAAATAATTTCATCATCATCGATTCAATCCAATTTAATGAATTGTTTAGTTCTCCTAAAAAATTCAATTAAATTATTTTTTATATAAATCAAAATTAATTAAACTCAAATCTCCAAAAAATAATATTATTATCTTATTTGAGATGAAGAGGCTATCACAATTAATAAAGAAAAAAAAACAATAGGAATGGGGCTCATCAGTCTTTTTACATAGAGGT
Source organism: Hibiscus trionum (assembly GCA_030270665.1). Lineage (NCBI taxonomy): Eukaryota > Viridiplantae > Streptophyta > Magnoliopsida > Malvales > Malvaceae > Hibiscus > Hibiscus trionum. The sequence goes on from BSYR01000052.1 coordinate 11,433,002, forward strand.
AACAAGTGTCCACCTTAAAACATCAGGTTTTATCCCACGAATTCAATCTCAACAACAAAACTTAACCGTAATAATTTATTAGGATTGCAACTAGAAAGGCCACACAAAAATTGCCTATGGTTGACGACTTTTTTTATTAATGTATCGCCGCAAAATAGAACTTAACTAATCAAATAAATAAATAAAAATTTCTAAAAAACAATCAAAATTGGTGCGATTTTTTTTATTAATTGTGATGGTCTCTTCATCTCAAATAAGATGATAGTGTTAATTCTATGAGATTTGAGTTTAATTAATTTTGATATATATAAAAATAATTTAATTGAATTTTTTAGGAGAATTCAACAATTCATTGAATCGATGGTGGTGAAATTATTTTTAATGGTATATGGTTTAGGGTATAGGTTTAAGAGTTTAAAGTTTAATAGTTTAATAGTTTAGGGTTTTAGGTTGAGGGTTAAGGGTTAAATTATTTTTTATAAAAAATAGGGTTAAATTAAAATAATATTTAAATAATGAAGGTTCAATAGAAATACAAAGATAAGTGAGGTACTAAATATATAGTTTACCATTATTAAAAAATAAAATTTTAATATATATAAAAATAATTTAATTGAAATTTTAAAAATAATTATTAATTGTATGATGAGTTATTGAAATTTTAAATCTTTATTAATTAATTTAATGGTGTTCAGCGGTGTTCATCATTAGTGATGTTCGTCGGTGTTCGTCGCTCGTAGAATTTTCCCATTTTCTCAACTTAGTAATTTTATTGTGAAATATTTAAATATTTACAAGATACTTTTAAGGTTTAAGATTATTTTTTATAATAATTAATATTATTTAAAATTTGAATTTATATAATTGTGCAATTATAATTGTATAACCAAACATGACGTGAAGAATCAAGATGTAATCACATTATTCTTGTCAAACATTTCAAAGTAATTAAAATTTTCAATAATTACACGAGCGTGTAATTAGTAAGGTAATAATTAAATTTTCATGTAATTATGATAGGGAGTCCAAATACGCTCTGAAATATTTGTATATATATCTTTAAATTTTTTATTGAAAAATGAGAAACGTTACCGCAATCTTCGTTAAAAAGTTCCTTAAACTTAAATAGAGAAAAAGAATACTCATGATAACAATTACAAATGACTCAGATCAAAACAGTCAAACCAAGAAACAACCAAACCAAAAAAACATTAAGAGACTTACATGCCTGTCATGAAACTAGAAATCACCTGGCCCGGAAGAACATCATGAAACACTTCTCCCACATGCTTACCGCAAGTCCTTCTAACTAAACCATCAGCCATCATGTTCGCCTCTCGGTAAACATGGGATATCCGCACCTCTTAATCCCTAATCAACACTTATTTAATTTGAGCGACGAGAGCGTTACTATCTAAGGTCATAAACGTTTTGCAAAAAAATTGAGCCACAATGCTATTATCAGTTTCTACCTCCACCTTACGGAATCCTAACCTTCAAGCATGTGCTAATACATTACGAACAATCCATAACTCAACAACGAGGACCGAACAAGATCCAATATTCCTCGAGAACCCAAGCACCCATTCATCATTTTTAGTTTGGAAAAGTTTTTCAATAAATTGTTTGATTGAGTTTTTATTAATATTGCATTACAACATCTTGTTTAAATATTTGAGTCAAATTACTTTTAAAGAACGTTTTTCCACATCATTTTGAACAAAAAAAAAAACAACTTTTTTTCAACCCGCCAATATAGTAAAGATACTCATTTATGAGCATGGACAATATCAATACTGATGCATATAATATTAATACTTTAAACATAAAATTTTCAAATTACCAGGGTTAAATACCCTAGGCAGAAATTGTTAATTTTTTTTATTGAGTATCGATATTTTCTACATTAGAACCGATAGTCATATAAAAGTATTGATACTACCATTAGAGTATTGATATCATTGAAGGTTTAAATTAGATTTTTAAAATAAAATGTGTTATTTTAGTGTTAGTATTGCCTTTTTAGTATCTACAATAGAACCTCTATAAATTAATACTCGATAAATTAATAACTTCTCTAATATAATAATTTTTTTTCGGTCCCGACTTGGGCTCAATGTCTAAATTAATAATTTCGATAAATTAATAAGATAATAATTTTCTGGACGACACTTATATGAATTTATGGTTCATTCAATATTATAAAATGATAATTCTATAAAATTACAAATATAACTAGGACAACTTAGTAAAATAGGCTTAAGGGTTCAATAAGCCCTTAAATTAAAAAAAAAATCAATTAAGCCCCTAAATTATTTTTGCACCTAATTAAGCCCTCAAACTCAAGGAAAAAAAATTAATTTGGCCCTTTGACTAAAGTTGACCGTTAACTTTAACGATTTTTTAAAAAAATTTGCCACGTGTCGCAATAGGATGATGCCACTTCTCATTTCTAGGAATTTTTAAATTTTAATTCTAAAAAATATACAAAAATCAGAAAAATATAAAAAAATCTGTAAAATTCTAAAAAATATTTTTAAATTTCGAAATTTATTCAAAAATAATAAATAATATTTTTCGAAAGATTAAAATATTTTTAAAATTTTAAAAAATTAAATATTATTATAAAATTATAAAAAATAAATTGAAAAATATTAAACAAAAAAATTATTTTGATTTTTAAATAATAAAATAATATTAAAAGATATTTAAAAAAATATAAAATTAAAACCAAAATAACTTTTATTGTTTAATATTTTTCCAATTTATTTTTTATAATTGTATAACAATATTTAATGTTTTTATTTTTAAAATATTTGAATCTTTTAAAAAATATTATTTATTATTATTAAATAAATCTCAGAATTAAAAATATTTTTTATATTTTAAAATAATTTTCCAATTTTTATTTTTTTTAGATTTTTTCGGATATATATATATATATGTGTGTGTGTATATAAATATATATATATATATATATATATATATATATTAAAATTCCTAAAAATGACAAGTGACATTGTCCTATTGTGACACGTGGCAAAACGATTTAAAAAACAGTTAAAGTTAATGATCAATGTTGGTCAAATGGTCAAATTGATTTTTTCTTGTGTTTGAGGGCTTAATTGGGTGCAAAAAAAGTTTAAGGGCTTAATTGATTTTTTTGAAAAAATTTAAGGGCTTATTGAACCCTTAAGCCAGTAAAATATGGTTCTATTGTTTTTTGCTTCTTCTTAAAATTTAAATCTAGATGTATTTAATCTCTAACTTTTCTTATTGCATCTAAAAGTTCTGGTGTTGCATTCTCATATTGCAATGAAAAAATTGTGAAGAGTTGTTGCCGCTATGAGTGCTTCCTTCCGTGTAATTAGTTGCAAAGGCATTGTATCATCTTCAATTTCATTCAATTAGTCAATACAATGTATATGTTTTATTAATGAATGTTAGACTATGTGGTCTACTGTATGATCACTTTGGATCGGCCTTGTACTGGACGACCTTCTTTCTCTAGAAGGTACTTAGATTTCTCTAGAAGTTTAGTAGGTTCAACCAAGTTGTTATTGTAACCAAATTTGTTTGATGGGTTGTTACCCAACTGACCTGAAACCGAGTCTGTTAGGTTGTTAGCAGACTTAGTATAAGTAGGCCTAAAGGGTTCAAGCCCAAAATAATGTAACCATGTTATTTTGATCATTGGAATAAAATAACCTATTTTCTCTATTTTCCAAACCTTTAGGGTTTCTCAATTCAGAGCTTTGTATCACTTTGTTCATCTTCTCCAGCCGATCTGTGCCGCCGTTGAGCTCAATCTTTTTGCACTGTATATCTTCGATCTCATTTCATTATGGTATCATCCACCATTGATCATTCTGGTGCCGTCTTGTCTTTCTTTGTTGCTCTCTGTGTTTCGATTTGAGACGGTTTCATCGTTGTCGTTCGTGTTCCTCTTATTCCGGCATTAGATCCGTGACGGTTACATCTCTATCTTGTTTTCTCTCTTTCTGTTTGGATCGTTTGATTTTGTTTCTCTATTCTTCTCTTTCCATTTCCTTTGTCTTCGTTGCATATACTAAAGCATGGTGACTTCGACTCCATCAACTACTGGCGATTCAGCTGCCTTCCGTGGTGACGTCGATGTGTCTGCTCATATGTGTAGAATATAGGAACGTGGAGAGAAAAAAAGTTATTATCTGTTGATTTTAATTTCATTAAAACAAATGTACACCGGAAGAGTCTTTAATAGACTAAGTACAAAGAGTTTGAGTCCTAGTAGTCTTCTATAAGAATTAATCTTTAAACTACTAATTAGGATAATATTTATATCAGTAGAATTAAATCTGCTACACATCTCTAACCTGCACTCTGTGATTATATGTTATATACTCCTAGCTTGGATGTGAAGTCATCGAAAGTTATTCCGATAATACCTTGATGAGAACGTCAACAAGCTGATTTTTTGTTGGAACATAATGAAGCTTTGCAACTCCATTGTTAACCTTCTCATAGATGAAATGTCTATCAATCTCCACGTGCTTGGCCCTATCATGTTGGACTGGGTTTTTAGCAATATTGATTGTTGATTGAATGTCACTAAATAATTCAAAATTCTGACTTTCATCTAGTTCCAATTCTAATAGAAGTTTCTTTAATCACATTCCTTTGCAAATTTAGTTCCATTGCTCTATACTCAGCTTTTGCACTGCTTCGAGACACCATAACCTATTTTTTACTTCCCCAAGTCTTTAGATTGCCCCACACAAAAGAACAATATCCACTAGTAAATTTTCTATCTATTAACTCTCCTGCCCGGCTGGAATCAGTGTATATTTTCATTGATCTGTCCTTATTTTTCTTGAAAATCAGACCATAACAAGGTGTAAACTTTAGGTATGCAAGAATCTTGTTGACTGCTTCTAAGTGTTCTTCTTTAGGGTCACTCATTTACTGACTAACAATACTAACTGAGTAGGCTATGTCTGATCGTGTGAGTGAAAGATAAATCAGTTTTCCCACAAGTCTCTGATATGATTTCCTATTCACTAGGCTTTCCATCTCATCTTCAAGTTTGAATCCATGGGAGTATCTGCTAGTTTGCAACCAAGCATCCCAATTTTCTAGAGCAAATTCAAAATATATTTCCTCTAGTTAATCACAATCCCATAAGTTGATCTGGAATCCTCCATTCCTAGAAAATATCTGAGACTTCCAAGATCCTTAGTCTTGAATTCCCTTGCTAGGAATTTCTTCAATCTTTCAATTTCTTCAGTGTTGTCACCAATGATTATTATGTCATCTACATAAACAATCAAAAAAGATTTTCTTCTTGTCTGATGTGACTTTTGTAAATAGTGTATGGTCTACTTGGCATTGCTTGTATCCATTCCTCACAACTACTTTAGCAAACCTATCAAACCAAGCTCTTGGAGATTGTTTTAGCCCATATAAGGATTTGTTTAGCTTGCATACCTTCTGTTTGGTCAAGTGATCTTCCAAACCTGGTGGAATCAGCATATACACTTCATCTTCAAGGCTTCCATTCAAGAATGCATTTTTAATGTCTAATTGGTGCAACTTCCAATCTTCATTTCCAGCTAAAGTTAGCAATACCCTAATAGTATTTAACTTAGCCACAAGTGCAAATGTCTCATGGTAGTCTACCTCATAATATTGGGTAAATCTTTTGGCTACCAACCGAGCTTTGAACCTCTCTACACTTCCATCTGAGTTGTAATTCACTGTGAATACCTATTTGCACCCAACCACTTTCTTCCCTTTTGACAGCTCATTCAAGTTATAAGTTTGGTTAAATTGAAGAGCTTTAATTTCTTCCTCAACTGCTTTTCTCCACTTAGGATCCTCTAGAGCCTCATCCACTAGTTTTGGAATGCTTACACTGTCCACCTTGGCTGTAAAAACTTTAAAACCAGGCGTTAGTTTTTCATAAGCAACAAACCTTTCAATAGGATGGTTTGTACATTTTCTCACACCTTTTCACTGGGTAATAGGAAGGTCTGTAGTATCAATAGTAAGAGCAAATGCTAGTTCCAAAGCTGCATAATTTAGTTCCAACTCTCGGCAAATGCTAGGCTGAGTAATAGCTTCTGGAACAAGCCTTTTTTTCCTTTTATAAACACTTAGTTGTTTATTTTGAAGCTGTGGAGTTAAGGTTTTCTAATGAGTCTTTGGTATTGATATGGGTGTTGAAATGGGTGTGGTGCAAAGGCTAGGAGTTTTAAGATTCGGTAAGGTCATATCTGGTGGAACAAAAGATGTAGCATGTTGGTATAAAGGTGATTAAAGAGGTTGGCTATTCTTATGTGAATGAAATTCATCAAAGGCAGGTTGTGAAGGTAAATAACGAGGGGAATGGATGTTGTTAAAGGACTGAAATTCCTTTAAACTCTCCCCCTGAATTTCAGTGGTAGAGAAAAGTGGTCTACTTTAAAAAAAGGTAACATCAAGAGAGGTGTAAAGCCTTTTTGTTGTGGGTCAGTAACATTTGTAACCCTTCTGACTCTATGAATACCCTAGAAACACACATTTAAGAGATTTAGGATCAAGTTTAATCTGAGAATGACTATGAACATGAACAAAAGACGTGCATCCAAATACTCGAAAAGAAATAGTAGAGGATAAGGGTTTAAAGTGAGGAAAAGTAGCAAGAAGAACATCTCTAGGAATTTTGAAGTTTAATGGTTTACTGGGCATCATATTAATTAAATATGTGGCAATAAGAAGAGCTTCCCCCCAAAAGCGTTTATGTATATTAGTAGAAAAAAGAAGGGACCTAGCAGCCTCTAAAATGTGCATGTTTTTTCATTTAGCCACCTCATTCTGTTGAGGGGGTATTAACACAAGAAGTAAGATGTAAATTACATTTTTCTTTGAAGTAGGAACCTAAAGTTTTAGTAAAATATTCACTGCCATTATCACTTTTGAGAATTTTAATAGTACTCTGGAATTGGTTTCTATCATCTTATAGAGGGTTTTAAAAATATTCTCTGCCTCAGATTTTTCTCTCATTAAATATGTCCATGTTGTTCTAGAGTGGTCATCAATAAAGGAAAGAAACCATCTTGAGCCATCACAATTTTTAACCTTAGAAGGGCCTCAAATGTCACTATGTATAACTAAGAAAAGTGTAGAAGGTTTAAATTTGGATGGGGCATAAGTTTGTCTAGTGTGTTTAGCAAGTTGGCATATATCACAAACAAAAGAAGTTGAACTTTTATTCAGAAATAATTTAGGGAACAACTTTGCTAGATAATGAAAATTTGGGTGTCCTTTACCGAAAATTCCATAACATAAAATCACTAGAAAACAAAGAAATTTGAAACAAGGTAGATTGAAAACAACTTGAAAGAACTTGTTTATTTGGATAGGACCCATCAAATATGTAGAGTCCATTACACAACCTAGCCTTTCTAATTACTTTCCCCGAATCCTATGCCTGAAACTCACAAACATGCAAGCCAAACTTAATATTTCACCTTAAATCAGTGGTGAGTCTTCTGACAAATAATAGATTGCAAGCAAGTTTTGGAACATAAAGAACAATATATGAAATAATATGTTCATTAAATCGAATTGAACCACTCTCTTCAATAACTGAGAGTGCATCATCTGTTGTTTTGACTAAAGATGCAGACTGCACTGCTTTGAATGTGTGAAAAAGACTGAAATATCTTGTCATATGATCAGATGCCCTAGAGTCGACAACCCAACTGGAAGAATTACATGTAGCGAAGAAAGAACTACTACCTTCAATATTAGTAAAGGCAGAAGCATATAAAATACTGAGATCAGATGCATAGTAATCATAAAAAGAACTGACTTTTGAACTTTTTGGTGTAACCATGGTGGTTAAGGTTTGTAGGTAGGATCAACTAACCTAATCTGATATCATGTAGAATATAGGAACGTGCAGAGAAAAAAGAGTTATTCTTTGTTGATTTTAATTTCATTAAAACAAATGTACATCGGAAGAGTCTTTAATAGAATAAGTACAAAGAGTTTGGGTCATAGTAGTGTTCTATAAAAATTAATCTTTATCTATAGTAAAGATAGAGTCGTTATACATTTAAACTACTAATTAGGATAATATGTACATCAACAGAATTAAATCTGCTACACGTCCCTAACCTACAATATGTTCTCCAACAACGCATCAACGTGTGCTTGGATGACTCTAATTTCTTTCTTTGGAAGCAACAAGTTATACTCACAATAAGATGACTCAGATTTGAGGAATTTTTAGATCCAGAAACACCGAAGCCAACCAAGTTCGTTAAGTGTGCTTGTGGAGGTAGAATCGTGAATCCAGAGTATGTTCAGTTTGTGAAGCAAGACAACTCACTGGTGTCTTGGCTGTTGTCCACGATGAGCCCATACATTCTTTTTCAACGACCAAAGTTATGCATCTACACTACAAGATTCGATCAATGAAGAAAGGAGTCATGAGTATGCGTGAGTATACAATCAAGATGAAGGAGATCTGTGACTTGTTGGCTCTCTCTATATATAAAGTTGCAGAACTTGAGAATATTGCAACCATTCTAAATGGTTTACCTCCAGAGTTTACTCCGTTTGTTGCTGTTATTATAGCAAGCTGAGAACCATTCTCCCTCGATGGTTTATTCTCTATACTTGTTGATGTTGAGTTATGCCTTACAGACCATGTGGAGGCTCTGATAGGAATCAATCTTTCACACTATTAGCAAGATGGCTCCTATGGCAGATTTGAGTACACTCGTTCTTCCTCAAGTCGTGGCAGAGGCTTTAGATCCAACTTCAATTATGGTGGTGGACGTTCTAAAGGTAGATCCAGACCACAATGCCAAGTGTGCGGCAAGTTAGGGCATATGGCTGAAACCTAATGGCATCACTTTGATTAAAGCTACAAGGGAGTTTCTTCTCAATCTCGGCAATCTGACACATCACAAGCTGATGCGTGTCATTATCAATCTGATGAGTTTGATCAGTTTTATGAGCCCTTTGTTACTGAATCTATAAGTGTTTCTGGTAACGTTGAGAATCACCAATCAATATAATGTGCTCAGGTGAACTCCTTGGTTGCATCTGATGCGGACATTGACTTGGTCAGATGGTGTCTAGATTTTGGTGCCACTCACCATGTCACCAAAGACAAGTTTGTTATGACTTCTACAGCTCTCTATAATTCATCTAGGTGATTATTGATAGACTTCTTCATGTTGGTGATGATACTGCCATTAATATAATTCATGTTGGTCATTCAAATATTCATCCATTCAGTAGAAAGCTAATTATTGATAGACTCATTCATGTTCCCCAAATATCTCAAAGTTTATTATTTGTGTCTAAATTTGCATTGGACAATAATTTGTTTTTTGTGTTTCATGCAAATTATTGTTGCGTGAAGGATGAGAGCACATAAGAAGTTCTACTACGAGGAACTCAAGATGGTGGGTTGTACAGTTTTCCAGTTAGAGCAGTAGTGGTACAAAATCCTTCAGTTCACTATACTTCAGTAAATAAAGATGCTTCCCTTTATTGGATGTGGCATAGGCGGCTCGGTCATCCCTCTCCTCAAGTTTTGAGCATAGCATTAAACAAAGACTTTGCACATGACATGAAACATGTATGTGAAGCTTGCCAAATGCGAAAGTCTAATGCCTTACCATTTCAGCCTTCCACTATAGAGTATAAGAATCCCTTCGACCTTGTAGAGGTGGATGTGTAGGGACTTGCATATGTAACATCTTTTGGTTTTTACTATTACGTTTCATATATGAATATGTATAGTCGAAACTGCTAGACATATCTGCTTAGAAATAAAAGTGAAGTTAATGTTGTCTTTGATGCCTTTGTTGCCCTAGTAAAAACACAATTTTCAACTATAATAAAGGTTGTGCAAACTGACGGGTGGTGAATTTCATTCTTTATTTGGGAAGCTTAGTGCTTCGAGAATCCATCATCGTGTCTCGTGCCCTCATACGTCGCAACAAAATGGCGTTGTTGAGCGTAAACATCGGCAATTGCTTGAGATCGCCCTATGCATGTATGCTCATGCTTCCTTACCTTTAAAGTATTGGTCGTATTCTGTGTTGAGTGCCACATACTTGATTAATAAGTTATCTTCGCGTGCAATTGGTAATAAGTCTCTCTATGAGAAGTTAATAGGGAGAAAACCTGATTATAGCTTTCTTTGGGTGTTTGGATGTGCATGTTATCCGTGTTTGCATTCATACAACAAACACAAGTTGGAGTTTAGGTCCCAACAATGCGTCTTCTTGGGATATTCACCCAAGCATCTAGGCTATCAATGCCTTGGTCCTTATGAATGGATCTTTATTACTCGACATGTTAAGTTTGACGAGAATGTATTTCCGTTTACATCTTCCAAGTTGGATGTACAACAGCCGCCATTATTTGAATCCGCTCCAGTTCCAGTTGTATCAAATGCACAAGACAAAGCTCTTTTTTTTTATGATCAACAAAGTCCCTCGGTTGATTGAGACATGCTCACCCAGGCAAACTGCTGGTAAGAGGGAGACTGTTGATGTGGATTTTGAGATGGGATCAGCTGATGCATCCCCTCAAGTGCTTCCTCTACAACCATTCTCTATGGAGCAATTCGAGCCAAATTCTGGTGAGGAATTCAACGCTGCAACTTCTGGAGGTACATCATGTGATGAAAATGAGGGCAATGTGTATGAAGAAGAAATGGTCCTTGATGAAACAGACAATGTATTACCTCAATTAGAGACTGGTTCACTGGTAAAAGAAGTGGATTTGCCTGTGCCTCAGTTTGACAGTGCACCTGCAGTAAGTTCTGAGACAAATATCTTAAAGAATACGCATGCTATGGTGACACAGAGGAAAAATGGGATATTCAAGGATAAAGTGTACCTGTTGAATTGTGATGAGGTACCTAGGAGTGTTCATAAAGCCATGGAAGTTCCTGAATGGCGCAATGCTGTAATGGTTGAATATTCGACTCTATTGGCAAATGGAACTTGGGATTTAGTCGAAGCTCTAACTGGTCGCAAAGCTATCAGATGCAAGTGGTTGTTCAAAATTAAAAGAAATGTTGATGGCTCGGTGAATCGATATAAAGCTTGGCTACTCGCAAAAGGATTTTCACAAGTGTCGGGGCATGACTTTACTAATACATTCAGTCCGGTTGCAAAGTCTCTTACCATTAATGTCTTAATATCTTTGGTTGTTACTAATGACTGGGTTGTGCATCAAGTAGATGTTAACAGCGCGTTCTTGAAGGGCGATCTTCGCGATGAAGTGTTCATGGTTCAACCACCGGGTTTTGAGCAAAAGAATGCAAGTGGAACTCTCTTAGTGTGAAAATTAGTCAAAGCTCTATATGTATTGCGTCAAGCACCGCGAAGTTGGTTTTTAAAGCTCAAGAACTTTCTTATTTTGCTGTATTTTAAGTGTTATCTTGTCGACACCTCATTGTTCGTGTATAAAGCAAAGGATATGGTCATGCATATCGTTGTGTATGTTGACGATATTCTACTCTCCGAGAACTCAGAAACACATATTGGTCATGTAAAACAGAAGCTACACGATCAATTTTTCTTGAAAGATTTATGAGCAATAGATTATTTGTTTTGGGTATGAAAGCTAGGAAAACATATGCGAGTTTCTTCCTTAGCCAAAAGAAGTATGTCGCTGACTTACTTCAACGTACTCAGATGAGTGAAGTTTGTCATGTTGACATGCCTATGGTAGTCTCACCTAAGCTGCACAAAATTGATGGTGAGTTCTTCTCCGATGTAACTAAGTTTCATAGCATTGTTGGTGCTTTGTTATACATATGTCATACACGTCCGGATATATCATTTGCAGTAAGTAAAGCTGCTCAATGTATGCAACAACCTACTGTGATGCATTGGAGTGCGATGAAGCATATATTGCGATACCTCAAGGGAACCCTTGATTATGGGTTGTGTTTCTCAACGCAAAGTATTTCTTCTAATTTGGTGGCTTTCTCGGATACCGATTTGGGAAGTGATGAAGAATTGAAGACGATAGAAGGTCTATCTCTGGTTATTACGTTTACAATGGCTCTCATTTACTTTCATGGAGCTCAAAGAAACAACAGTCCGTATCACGATCTACAACCGAGGCCGAATACCAGAGTTTAGCTAATGCAACTTCTGAACTTATGTAGGTGCATAATGTGCTGCACGACATGGGTGTTGAGTTATCTAGTTCACCAATGATTTGGTGTGATAACACAAATACTATCACAATGGCTGCTAATCCGATAATGCATGCTAAGACCAAACATGTCGATTTAGACCTACATTTCGTTTGAGAAAAAATGTTGAGTAACGTGTTGCAAGGGAGCTATGTCCTAGCAAAATCACAAATTGTGGATGTTCTAACCAAACCTCTTCCAGCTCAACAATTTGCTAACTTTCGAATGAAGCTAAATGTTCTGCCAATATCACGTTTTCAAGAAGAAGAAAGAAAAAAAACAAGGCAAATGTTAGATCATGTGGTCTATTGGACTGTATGATCACTTTGGAAAAAGCCTTGTACTGGACGACCCTCTTTCTCTAGAAAGTACTCAGATTTCTCTAGAAGTTTGGTAGGTTCAACCAAGTTGTTATTGTAACCAAATTTGTTTGATGGGTTGTTACCCAACTGGTCTGCAACCGAGTCTATTAGGTTGTTAGCAAACTTGATATAAGTAGGCCTAAAGGGTTTAAGCCGAAAATAATGTAACTGTGTTATTTTGATCATTAGAATAAAATAACCTATTTTCTCTATTTTCCAAACCTTTTGGGTTTCTCAGTTCAAAGCTCTCTATCACTTTGTTCATCTTCTCCAGCCGATTTGTGTTGCCGTTGAGCTCAATCTTGTTGCATTGTACATATCTGATCTCATTTCATCAATGAAGAATAATGTAGGTTTGTTGAATTAGAAAAAATCTCTTTAAATTAATAAATTTTTAATTTATCGATTAATTAATACCTTTTTAAATTAATAAAATTATGTGGTCTCGATATTATTAATTTATAAAAAAATTACTTTATATTATACTATTGAATATTGATACAACTATATATGTGTCGACAGTCATTGAGTCATAATGCTTTATAACAATTATTTTTACATTTAATACAACCGCATAGTTTTTCTCTAGTTTTGATTATGTCGTATTCTTCCTTTCTTTTTTTTTCTTCAATTTCTGATGGTAGCATCAATTTTAATGTTGGTCGTCTACCGCCGAAGATTCATTATTTCCTTTTCTCTCGTGGTTTTCGTCATTTTTCTTTTTTTTTTTAGTTTTTGACAAATATCTTTATCCTTGTGACATGCTTTACTCTACATTTTTATACGTTTTCCTCTATTTTTTTGGCACGCTTTTTCTTTTTTTTTTATCGAGCGCTTGACCGTTCTTTCATTTGATTTTTTTATTATGGTTGGATTTGACGTCCTCACGACTGATTAAGATGACGTCCTTTTGATTATCTTGTTGATCTCATGTTTTGGGACCATCGAACTGAATTTACATACGCACTCACAATCATCACTTTTTTTTGTCCGCGGTTGAGTTGTGTTAATGACCGTATTCTCAACATGTCTTATTGTAATATGCAATTTATGTTGTTTACTGATGGTTTTATCTTTTATCGTCGATCTTTGGTGATGTTTGTATTTATCTTTTGTTTCGAGTCTTTGTGTTGAGTTTTTACCTTTGTTTTTGTATGGTCCTGTTATGAACTTGAGATGCTAATTTCTTATTCCAATAGTTATAGAAATATGTTCGGACTAGGTGTTTTTGTTTACTAATTTGTAAACTTTCATCATATTTTTAAATATATCATCGTTCAATAAAATTAGTGAATTCAATTCAAAAAAAATATCTATACCAATAATATATGAGCAACATTTTAATGAAGAAAAATACTCTCCAACGGTATGTTAAGTTCCACAACCACCCTAACTGTCTGAAAAAAACAATGAGATTAGAAGTACAAATTTCAAAAGCATAATGGACAACAAGAGAACAAAAATAAAGAATTTCGATATTCAAATATTAAAATCAACGAAAATTTATTCTTAATGTGCTCATTTGTACTTTCTCTTTAGGAGAGAGTATATTCTTAAGATTTTGATTATAAATCTAATAAGATTTTAACGTTACACCTTATTCTCAAAGGTTGATTAAATGTTAAATACCTATTGTGAATAACTATTACCTAATGTAATGAATGTATACTTCATTTAAGAAGTTGAAATACTCTCAACACTTGTGTTTATTTTTTCAATTTTAGTTTGAACTTCCACCATTTATTTTAAATAGAGAATTCACCCCTCTTAGTTATTTTTGTTTATTTGATTGTTTCAACAAAATTAGATCAACCCGAGTCAGGACTTTTTTATCCGAATATTCTATTTTTTTAATATTCAAGGCCTGACACCTAAAAATTTATTCTTGACCTATCACTCATTGCAGGAGCTCGTTAACTAGTATGACAAGTTCTTACAATGGATGGTAAATCGGGAATTAATTTTTTTAAGTATCAGATTCTTAAATAATGTTGAAAAACAAAATATTTGGGGTAAAATAACCAGACTCAACAACTCATCTATTGCCCTTCACAATTTTTGAGATAAAATAACTTTTAGGCTGTGCTTGGTACGAAGGATGGGAATGTGGAAGGATAGAAAATTTATTAATCAAATAGTTAAAATTCAAAGTAAGAAGATGATTATAAATCTCTACCATTTGATTAACAAATTTTCCATCCTTTTTCATTTCTATTTTTCATACGAGGCAAAGACTAATTCTTGAACGTAACAATTTACCTAATTTTGTTCCTGAACTTCTTTTTAACATTAACCCTTGAACTTAGATTCTTTTATCAAATTTTGTTCCTTTTAATGATGTGGTACAATATCATAGTCTCATATCATTAAACACAAATAAAAAAGTACTTAACCCTAAAATTTAATATGAACCAAAATAAAATTTGACTAAATTAAAAAAAGTCAAGTACGAAAACTAAAGTTTATTAATTTTATTTTTTATCTTGTCCATAAATACATCTATCAGTGAATCGATCAAAGCATCGATCATCTAAAAGAAAATTGTAACGAAAAAATAGAAGTCACATGCTCCTTTTCAGTGTTTTTCTTTATGCCCTCCCACTAAAAATTAAATTTAAGGTTTATGGTTAAAGGAATTATGAGTATAATATATTTTTAGAATTTAAAGTTTACGATTTAAGATTTAGAATTTAAGGTTAAAGCTTAAAATTTAAATTTTTAGTATTAAGGCATAAAAATAAATATCGAAAAAAAAGATAAATGATTTTTGTCCGTAACGAAATTAGCTAGCTCATG
Source organism: Hibiscus trionum (assembly GCA_030270665.1). Lineage (NCBI taxonomy): Eukaryota > Viridiplantae > Streptophyta > Magnoliopsida > Malvales > Malvaceae > Hibiscus > Hibiscus trionum. The sequence continues at coordinate 11,448,362 of BSYR01000052.1, forward strand.
ACAACCAAACCACCACCGATTTTTTTAGTGATATTTTTTGTACACTAAAAATTAAATTTATGGTTAAGGAAATTATGGGTATAATATATTTTTTAGGATTTAGAGTTAACGATTTAAAATTTAGAATTTAAAGTTAAAGCTTAAAATTTAAATTTTTACTATTAAAGCATAAAAATAAATATCGAAAAAAAGGTAAATAATTTTTGTCCCTAACGAAATTAGCTAGCTCATGACAAGTGACAACCAAACCACCACCGATTTTTTTAGTGATATTTTTTTGTTAAAGAAAGGATAATTTTTAATTGCATCACGTCTATCATAACTATAAATATAATAAATGTTATTATAATCAATTATAATAAATGAAAAGGAATGTTTGGTAACTAAAAATATAGTTATTGATTGTTGGCATTAGATGTGTTTATGGCCAGATCTAGATTATGTAGGTGATTATATATTTTTTTAAAGCTAAGGTAATTATAAGTAGTATATGTTTTGAATATACTGTAAATTATTTGACAGTGCATGCTCAATCACCCTGTTGCAGTTGCTGGTGCTTAAACATGTGACCTCTAGGAACAACAATTGTTCCCTTAACCACTAAAGTAAATTGGTTCGTGCATGTAAGTGATTATCGTAATGTAGGTTTGTTTAAAAATTGATATATAGGTCTTAAAATTTTCATTTAATGTATTTATATATTTTTTTCTTACGATAAAAGTTATTTATCATTTTTATAGGCATAATAGACTTTTCCCCCTTAAACTTTACCTATTTTCTCAACTTGCCCCTTAAAGTTTATTTTGACCATTTTTGTCCCACTAAAATTTTCACCGTTACCCATTTCACCCCAAAAGCTAACACCGTTAAAAATAATTTGTCTTGACCAATCAAAATGTGCCACATCATTTTCCTTATTTATTTTTAAATTTTAAAATAAATATATTAAAATATTTATTAATTTAATTATATTTTTTGAAATACTCAAAATACCCCTATCTTTTTCCCGAATTTTCCATTGTTTTTCAACATCATTCTCTTCCACCAAACTAGAACAAATTATCATATTGCTGCAACAACTATATCTCCACCAAACCAGGTAAAATTAAAATTAGAAGAAAATGTTAGGGTTTGTTTCCTGCTCACATCCCCAAATCCCCCAACTTCTCCAAATTTATACTTCACTTCCAGATATTCTTATTTATTTCCCAAACCCCAAATTTAAATCCAAATTCACATTCCAAATATTCTTGTTTTCTTCCTCCCAAAACTACTAATTCATCGAAATGAAAATTATAGATAGAAAAAATTTCGATATACTTGTATACTATACATAGATATATACGGAGAAAGGGCATTGCTGATCTGATGACGGTTAGGGGCTCCAAGGAGAAAGGTGAAGAAGAAAGGGGAATGTGGGTTGGGGAAGATGGATTTATTAAATATATTATTATTATTATATGATTATATTTATATTATTTTTAATTCTTTTATATATTAAACCAGAAAATAAGAAAAAGAAAATAATTAAGTATGACGTGGCACGTTCTGATTGGTTATGACATATTTTTTTACGGTAGGAGGAATATAGATAACGTCGAAAACGTTAGAGGACAAAAGTGGTCAAAATAAATTTTAGGGGACAAATTAGAAAAACATGTAAAGTTTAAGGGGAGAAAATGTATTAAACCTTTTTTATACGTCGATAACTTAACATATTTTTAATGTTTATATTATAATATCATAAATTAGTTTCACTACTTATACAAATTATATTTATTCAATTTAATATAAAAATGAGCTCGGAAAATTTTATATTAAATCATTTTATATTTTTTATAATAGGGTAAACTACATAAATGACCACCATACTATTGGTAAAGTCGCGATTTGACCACCTTACTTTTTTTCGAAGCAATAAAACCACCAAATTATTTAATTGGTTGCAATGTGACCACCAACCGTTAAAAACTAACGGAAGGAGTGACGTGGCAGTTAATAAAATTGGTATAATTACACATTTGGTCCCCGCTATTTGTACATTTTATCAATTTAGTCCTAATTTTAATAAATAAAATAATTTTAGTATTTAATTAGGCTACGATACGTGTCGCCGTATTATTGGAGGACTTTATTTATATATTTTTAATTTAATATTTTTTATTTTGCTCCTCCAATCAGGTGGTGACACGTGTCACCAGATTGAAGGAGCAAAATAAAGAATAAAGCACTTTGCCTTTGGTAGGATTCGAACCCGAGTTAATTGGGAAAAGAGTGCGCGCTTACCGCTAGACCAAAGCCATCCTTTTGATGCATTTTACAAAATCAAATATATATCTTAATTTGTTGTTTGCTCGAATGAAGGAGATGAAACAATAAACAAAATCATGAATTATATTCAATACTGCTATAAAATATTTTACACCAGGAATTTTAAAACAGGGTGTATTTCTTTGAGTATTTACATCATTCCATGCTAATTCACATTGCAAACCTCTCTCCTAGGCACTCCTGCAAGCGTGAGCTTAATAGCCTGCTGAGAACCTTCGTTGGTTGCTAATCGATCAACGGGGTGATGAAATTTGCATCTCTCTCCAAATTTACATTCGCCAGTTTTCATATAGTACTGCAATGTGAATGATGTAAATATTAACCTTAGATTTTTGATATTTTGGTGAATGATGTAAATACTCAAAGAAATCTGGGATGCATTCGTCCAAATTCTGCCTAAACTTTGCAATGTGAATTAGCATGGAATGATGTAAATAATCAAAGAAATGCACCCTGTTTTAAAATTCCTGGTGTAAAATATTTTATAGCAGTATTGAATATAATTCATGATTTTGTTCATTGTTTCATCTCCTTCATTCGAGCAAACAACAAATTAAGATATATATTTGATTTTGTAAAATGCATCAAAAGGATGGCTTTGGTCTAGCGGTAAGTGCGCGCACTCTTTTCCCAATTAACCCGGGTTCAAATCCTACCGAAGGCAAAGTGCTTTATTCTTTATTTTGCTCCTTCAATCTGGTGACACGTGTCACCACCTGATTGGAGGAGCAAAATAAAAATTATTAAATTAAAAATATATAAATAAAGTCCTCCAATAATACGGCGACACGTGTCGTAGCCTAATTAAATACTAAAATTATTTTATTTATTAAAATTAGGACTAAATTGATAAAATGTACAAATAGCGGGGACCAAATGTGTAATTATACCAATTTTATTAACTGCCACGTCACTCCTTCCGTTAGTTTTTAACGGTTGGTGGTCACATTGCAACCAATTAAATAATTTGGTGGTTTTATTGCTTCGAAAAAAAGTAAGGTGGTCAAATCGCGACTTTACCAATAGTATGGTGGTCATTTATGTAGTTTACCCTTTATAATAATATGACAATTAACTCTTAGCATATTATTTCTGTTGTAACAACATTCAAGTCTCTAGACATTTTTTGAAAAGTGAGGGAGTCGTTATAATTTTTTTTTGTTTAGGCGTGATTAAATCTTTTAAAAATTATTATTTTAATAAAAATCTAAAATCAATTAAAACTTATTAAAAATTTGGCTTGTGAAATCAAAATTCAAGTTCACAAATAAGGTTAAGCTTGACTCTTGAGGAAGGATTACCACAGTCGCAGCGCCCAAATAATACCTCGTGAACACATGTTGCCTTGAAATTTGAAAATTATATATTCAAATTCGATATTAAATATGATCCTCAAAGGTTAAAATACAAAAATGAATTTTGTTTTAAAACTGAAAATTTTCAGACGTACTTTTTTTTTTGGAAAAATTAGAACACTTTAATTGGTGTCGTTGGCCTTGGCTTCGGTGCCAGCTCGATCGATGATGCGTGGGCAGTCCTCTTTTCCGCGTGGGGAGGCACGATGGACTCCATCGGAGATGGATTGGGTAAAATTGAACACGGACGGTGAAAGACTAGGTGTTAATGGGCTTGCCTCATGCGGGGGCTGCTTCGTGACTCTATAGGTACTTGGATTGGGGTTTTTTTAAAGCTTATTGGTATATGTTCTGTGGACGTCTAGTAATGGGGTGTTCTTATGGGGCTTGCATATGCATGGGAGCAGAGTTATCGCCGGATTATCTTGGAGCTTGATAGTATGGATGTCGTAACACCCCTAAAACCGGTTTAGTAGAAAATTAGATTTCGGTGATCCAAAAATTTTGATTTTTAATAAGATAGCATGGATTTCAAGACAAGATCACGTGCCTAAATTTTTACAAGTATGACATGGATTGATATGTGTAGGTCTAAGGATTTAATTGAATAGATTTAGTGATTAAAATGAAAAGATTGAGAAGTGAGGTGTTATGAGAGTGAAGATAGAGGTGTGGAGTGACTAACCACGTGAATAACCCACTAAGAGGTCAGTCACCCCACACGTGGCCAAGGATGATTAGATTCATTTATCCTTGGTTATATGATGTACATGGAATTAATGAAAGAAAGGAAAAACAAAAAGAAAGGGTAGCAAGAACACTTACCTATCTAATGAGAGAATATCAAGCAAGCACCTCCCCATCTCTTTGTAAGTAAGCACCACCATTCATGAACCTTGCAAGCTTAGGGTTTTCTTTTGATTAGGTATTCCCTCTTGAATCCTAGTGATATAACAATGTAAGCCCATGTTCTAATCTCTACTATTTCCATAGTAGTTACATGGAAATCTATTAAAGAGAGTTAAGTCCAAACCCTAACAAGAATTTAATAGTCCGTTTGGTTTTAGAAAATATTTTTTATTTTCATTTTCAGAAAATTATTTTTCATTTTCAGTTTTCTAAAAATTAAAAAACATGCTTGGTTAATAGGGATGTAAACTTGTTTTCAAAAATAAAAATATGTTTGGTATCTAGCTTTTCAAAATAGAAATAAAAAATAATTATTAAATAATTATAGTTAGAAAATATTAGTACAATAATAAATGAAATATGATTAAATAAACTATATTTAAAAAAATGAGACTGGAAAGATTCAAACTCGGGTTAAAATGAAGTTAAAATTAAAAAAAAACTCTTGTTTTCATATTTTTCCACTTTTCTAAAACATTTTCAATGAAAATATTTTTTTTATGTTTTCAAATTTTCACTTTTTTTTCTTCTAAAAATCATTTTCTAATTTTACAACCAAACATGTTTTCTTCATCGTTTTTCTTTTTCTAAGAAAATGAAAATGAAAACGAAAACGAACTTTATTTTCTAGAACCAAACGCACCCTAAGTTTCTAAGGTGTATTTGAACAAGGTCTAAACATAAGGAAATAGAAATCCCATGATTTTGATTAGCTAAAATTATTGTCTTCATATATGTGATAGAAATTCTATTGATTTTGATGAATACATGTTTTTCCCATGATAGAGCAATTCATTGGTGGTGAAGAATCACCAAGCTCCTTCAAGCAAATTCAAGCTCCTAGCAAGGGAGTTGTCATTCGGGAGCCAAAATAGCTTCAGATTGTCCGGTGAGTGTAGTTCATGTCTCGAGAATGGCTAAGTGCCACCCCGATTGTGTTTATATGAAATCTATGCATTTACATTGTTTCCATGTTAAGGCTTCTATAGAGCAAACTTAAACAATTGCCAAGGGTAAGCTAGGTAAGCTTACATATGTGTCATATGTTTTGATTATAAGCATGACATGATTGAGAATGCATGAGATTATGACATATTGCATGAATATGCATACTTTGAATATCTATGAAACATGAAAATCATGAAAGGCAAGTTATCAAGCAAGTTACATGAAAGCAAAGGCTCTAATATGTTACATGGCAAGTTTAAGAACCATGAAAATAGGATATTATGAAAGCCTTCAGATACAAGTTTACTTTGAATACAATTGGCATGCCATAGAATTCATTGAGCTCATGTATAGGTGGACTGCGGTCCTTGGGGTTACGACCCTTATGTGGCGAGGCGGAGGGATGTATGTGTTTTGCTCTTTGGCGAGGCAGAGGGATTGACCCTTCATGGACTTGGCAAGGTCGGTTGGGAATTCGTGTATCCAATGGTCATTGTGATCCAAGGCAAAATGATTAAATGAATTATTTACATATGAACTGTGCAAGCATGAAACTATATGATTATGATATGGAATATGAATCAAGCAAGCATGTACTTATGTGATCATGTTATGAATTATGAACAAGCATGTACTTTCATGATATATTATGATTTTTGAATGCATTTGAAGCATTGAAATATATGTTGAGATGTTAACTACCTCACTAGGCTATATAAGCCTAACATGTTCTTTACATGCATTTTCAGGTTCTGTAGTGCTCTATAGATTGATCATGCAAGGAATGTTTCAAGTCACTCCAACAAGTATTTTGTGTAATGTTCATAGCCCCTTTTAACTCCTAGTATGGTGCCATATGGTACAAGCATATCTAAGTAGGTTTTGTTATGTAAATTATATGTATGGTATGTGATATGATGCATGAAACTCAAGTTTTCTATGCTTATGCAATAATATTACAAAACATGATCGTAGTGCTACTTATAGAGCTATATGAATCATACATGTGTTAGAACCTCCATGTACATGGTATATGACTAAATAAACATGTTAGAAATATGTGGTATGAGTTATACGTATTTTGTACATGATTTGGATAGGTTTGGAACAAGGTTTGGGATGAAAATTTACCATTTGGTGTAGGGTGCACTGGTACCCTATCTGGTGTGTACTAGTACGGCCAAACCAATTTTAACCATATGGGACAGAACGTATCGGTACAGTCGACCGTACTAGTACAAAATTTGGTTTCTGAAATTTTTTTAAGCATAGCGCACCGATACGGTACATCGGTGTATCGATGCGGGCATATCGGTACGAGCCCCGTACTAGTACAGAAATTGACTACTGGAAATTTGAGTAACTAATAGCGTACCGATAAGGCCCTTCCTCAGTACTGGTATGGAGGTAGTTAAAACGATTATAATTCTGAACTGAACTTTTAAACTTTTTATTAAGGTCCTTAATAATCAACATGTTAATTGTATGAGTTATAAATCTCCAAATCACTTGAAAATTTACAGGTAAGCTTATAAAGACATGAATTTTATGCATGTGGGCTTAAATTCTAATAATTGTTAAGATTTATCAAATTTACAATTCAGCCCCTAAACTTTGGTTTTGTTGTAATATAGCTCTAATCATGGATTCAATATCAATTTTGGTTATGATAGAATTAATTGGTAAATTGGAATAATAAGGAGCATGTGTTTGTGATAAAATTGAATGTTCAATATATGGTTTATGATATTGTATGAACGATTCAAGTTTTCGGTAACGTTGCCGACTTGGTTCTCTTCCATACCGAGTAGGGGATGTTATAGATGCTCTTAACATGCTTCGATCAGATTCGTCTTCCCGAGGAGGTTCTTCTTTATTGTTGTATCTTGATGAGTGGCGACATCGTGCATGGTTTGTTCGGTTACAACATGTTTGCCAGGATGGAAATAGAGTGGCGGATAACCTTGCTAAATCGGTTGTATCAGACGATGTTGTGACTACATTTCATGGTTTACCCCCCCCCCCCAAGAGCTCTGTTTTCCATCTATTACAGTAAGATGCGCGCTTTTAGGTGGTTTGTCTTAGGTGTTTCTTTGTAATCCTTTTGTCGAGGATCTATCGTAAGTTTTGTAATTATTACCATATGTACTCTTTTCCTCCAACTAAGTTTAGGGAGGTTTTTAACGATGCACATGATACTAATCCCTTTTTCACCGAAAAAAATAATATTTTCTCATAAGAGCAATTAATGAGATTACTTCTTATTTTGGAGAGTATCCCATAAAATTTCCAATTGTGAGAATATTTCTTTATTTTAATGCCTCATGATTTCTTTGGAATAATTATATCAAATTATGTTTAGTTTAGAGATTTATTAATTGACCGAGTAGGTTCAAGTCTTGAAATTTAAATTTTAAATGCAAAATTTTATACTTAATAAAAAAGGGGTGAACTAAAACGAAAGTCACTCCATTATGGGTAAGATTACATTTGGGTCACCCAATTATTTAAAGTTACATTTGTGTCACCCAATTATTTAAAGTTACACTTAGGTAACTCAATTATGGGTAAGGTTATGGCCATTTTTGGGAATTAGCAGATAGCTGATAGCGGATAACAGATTATATTAGATGATAGCATTAGCTTATTTGACTAGCGGATTGCATTAGCTGATAGTTGTTTAATTATTTGAACAAGCAAAATGACATATAAGGACATGATTATATTCGATACTTGTTTCAATAATTTATTAGTCACTAACATTTTGTATTTATTAATATTAATTAAATTATGAAAATTAATTTTTTTAATATCAAGGATATACATATTAATTTTTTATTTGTGAAATTATATTTTTAATATAATTTTAATACATATTAAATTTAGATGTATATATTAATTTTTTATTTTATGAGATTATATTTTGAATATAATTTTATTAATTATTAGATTTATATGTATATATTAATTTCTTATTTATGAAATTATATTCTGAATATAATTTTATTAATTATTAAATTTATATTCATTTATATATTAATTTCTTATTTATGAAATTATTTTTTATTTTTATTAGTTATTCAAATTTATTTTATTTAGAGAATTTTTTATAATTATCAAAGACAAAAAAGTGCTTACAAATCTTTTATCCAAACCTCTAACTCAAAAAGCTCCTAAAATGAGCTTTTTTCAAAATGAGAGTGTTGAGTTGATCAAACAATTGCAAATGGCCAAGAAGGGGGTGAATTGGCGATAAAAATTTTAAGGGTGGAAAATGGAAGAATACAAATTGAGACACAAGGAAATTAGAGTGATTCAAGTTCTCCAATGAACTCTATATCCAATACCTTAGCTCCCACTAAGGTTTTTCAACCAATCCACTATTGACTCTTCCCTTTTTCTTGGATGAGGAGGAAATCTTACAATTTTTATTAAGCTTTCTACCAAAAGCTCAATCCACTCACTTTTACAATGGAGAAAAATGGTAAACCTTACAAATTCATCTCAAAGGATTATTTGTTTAGCCAATTACAATCTTTCACTCCCCAAACTCACAATACAAATACGGATGAAACACTCAATTGAGTTGGGTACAAGAATTCGACAAAAAAAGGCACTTGAGTTTGGATTTGATGCTTGGATGATTGTTGTAGGTTCATTAATCATTGATGGTGCTTAAAATGCTTGCCTTTATACCTTCTCATTGATTTTTAGCCGTTTGGGTGGTTGACATCATAAATATAGCCGTTGGGACTTCATCTTCCAACCATTAATGATGTTCTGCACCTACCCGTACCGGAACGACACTACCTGTATATAAACAGAGCAAGAACAAAAATAGCCGTTGGGAGCATTTAAGAGACCGTATCGGAACGACCGTGGTCATTTCGAAACTGAAAGAGCCCATTTCGAAACGTGACAAGGCCGTATCGAAACATTTTGTAACTGCGAAAACTCGTATCGAAACGCACCTAAAGTGTATCGATACGCTTAACTAACTTTCAAGAAAACGGTTATGACAAGAAGAAAATCGGTTATGAAACACAACGGTCATATTTTTAAACCAACTTTCAAAACTCGTACCGAAACGAGTGAGACCGTTTCAATACGACTGTATCGATACGAGTTCTTTCGTTTCGAGCCCATACTTGAAAGTTTCAAAATGTTTCGAAACACCTTAAGTGTGTAATGAAACGGATAGTCATAATTTACTTTACAGTTTCACATCGTTTCGAAACACCTAAGGGGTGTATCGAAACAGTTAGTCGAAAGTTACTGTTTTGGCTTAGAAAACACTTAGAAAAGTTTATGGGAATTTGAGTTTTGACTTAAACATTTTGCTTGTCAATTTTGGGAAGTTTGAGGACTTAAAAATTTATCTTCTTTTGAAATTAGTCCTTGAAATATTTGTTATATCAAAATCAAAGTTTTTGTTTTACAATCTCCCCCTTTTTGATTTAGCGAAACCAAATATAAAATTTTAAGTCTTGAAACCTTTGTAAAAACTAACTTCCCCTCAATTTAAGATAGGTTTTTAAAGTTAAGTTGCAAAGTTTCAAAATTAACGATAGGAAATAACGATAGGTTTTTACAATCTCCCCTTTTTGTTAGATCAAAATAGGCATAATACAATGATAAATAAAAAGGGAAATTAAATCAAAGCAAACAACACAATATATTAAGTTCATATATCCAAAGCATAAGACAAACAAAATCCAAACTTAATTCCTAAAAACATGAGATAGGAAATAACGATAGTTCAAATAACTAAAAGAGGTGCATAAGAAAAACTAGATAATATGGTACACCATGAAATGAAAACTAAGCTAGGGCTCCATATCATCACCATCCGCACCATCCTCATCATCTACATGATCGCCATCTTCTTCTTTGTCGTCCTCTTGACTTCTCCGAAAGTGTTTCCATTCACCATAGAAACCGGTGAAGGATAGATCCATCGAGGCATGTTGATTTTCAAGAGAAGTGAGAAGATTTTCCACATTAAGAACACGTTCCTCCAAAGCGGTGAAATGTGTATCAATGGCAGCAAATTTGGAGGAGATGTCGGTTCGCAAGCCGGTGAATTGTGTGTTGAGATAAGCCATAAGCGCATCATTGTTTTGAGGAGCTGTGGGAGCCTGAGGAGCTTGAGGTGGAGGATCAACCGGAGGATCTCTTGCCCCTCTTTCCACACGAACCCATTCACCAAGAACATAGCGAAAATCGGACCTAATGAGGGTGCTTTCATCGAGATTTTACTTGAGAGATTCCATGTAGTCACAAGAACAATCAATCCCGGACCGGAAGAAAATGTAGCTTAAAGCAGTCCCATAGGTGAAGGATTGGATGAAGTCTGAACCATGATGCCTAACCAAATGCACCATCACGGCAAACATGGTTTTTAAGAGGTTCAATCGCTTTTCTTGACGGAAGCACTCAAGCCAAAAGTTGTCAACTTGGCGGATGTGAGCAAACTTACCTCCGAAGGGACGAAACCACCAAGAGATCGTAAGATGCAAGAACCGATCATGAACATCTAAAGAGAGAACGAAGCCGGTTCGAGAGCCCAATGAAGCCTCATCTTCAATGCCATCATCGACAAGGCCTAAGAAATTTACCAAGGTTGATGGCTCAATTCGAACCTTTTTTCCCATAAGATAGGATTCTATGGCTATGACTTCGGAATGGTCTTGGTTACTCACTAACCGGGCATTAGCATAAAATAGCAAAACAAGGTTACGATAAAGAATGTCGGGTATAGTCATGAAAAATAAGAACCCAAGGTAGATACTTGAAGTAAAAGCGTTCAGAATCAAGAAAGGTTACATCAACCATACGCTCACGACGAATGATGGTGTCTTGATAGAGCTTGAAGTTCGTGCGCGCTTCGTTGTTTCTGAGACTCTTAGTGAAAAGAAGAGCTAGGTTGGGATGAGAGGAGTCATCAACAGCAGCTTTAGATCCTTCGCCCATTTCCTCGGTCTTTCGCTTTTTGTGAGCCATTGAAAAGAGCCTAATAACCGTTTTAAGCAAGCAAAAATATGTATGCATTAAAATTCATATTCAAGCCAATGGATATCCTAGAATCAAGGTTTTAAATACAATAAAAGAAATTTAAGAAGATGATTTGAAAAAATGAGATAAAAATATACGGTTAAAAAAATTTATTATCGAATTAAAATTTTTGAGATTTAAAGAAATCGTTGCAAAAACTTTGAATCCCATATTATAAATATAAAATATATACAAAAGAGATAATTTTAAATCAAATGATTCAAACAAAATTTGAAAAAGAAAAGAAAAAAATACCTTGATTTGAGATTTTAGTGGAATAGATGAATGCAGATGCACAAATTTGATCACTCTTGCTTAGATTGGGGTTGAAGACTAAAAACCCTCAAGATTTGAGTGAAAAATGTTTAGGGTTGATGAGAATTTAAAAGAAAAACTTAGGGTTAGGGTTTTGAGGTGTTTGGGTTTAATAAAAAGTTGTTTTAAAGATGGAAACCCTTTAAATAGAGCCCTTTTCGAATACACGTTTTGATACAGGTAGATTCGTATCGAAATAGGCGTATCGAAATGCATTCTACCATTTTGAAACTCTATGACCGTTTTGATATACGTTTGACTGTATCAATTCTCACAAAGATGCCCATATCGAAACAGATGGAGGATGTTTCGATATAGATTGTTCCAGAACTAAAACGCTTCGAAGCCACTGTGCCCGTTACGATACAGTTTGGTTCAATAATATTCGTTAAGGTAGTCCATATCAAAATAGGGGTACCCGTTTCGATACACATGTGCCAGAATGTGCAGTTTGGGCACAAAGGTGCAGAAAAATCGATTTTCAATCGATTCATGATTCATGATTAAGATGCATGAGCAAAAACTATAGGTAAAAACATTTATATTCTCCCCCCAGCAGCAAGCATAGAAGCAAAATAATGCAAATTAACATAGGCATGAATATCAATGAAACTCAAGCAAATTTTTGACCATTTGGGACCTAAAAGGGTCAAGAAAGGCTAGTTAAACCTAACTCTCTCCTAAGGGTCCAAAAGCGCTCTTTATCTAAAGGTTTGGTAAAAATATCCGCTAATTGGTTTAAGGTGTCAACATATTCTAGAAAAACATCATTTTCAACACATGGTCTCTAATGAAATGATGTCTAATTTCTATATGTTTGGTTCTAGAGTGTTGGATGGGATTCTTAGTGAGACAAATGGCACTAGTGTTGTCACACCTAAGGGGTATGGTTTCTACTTGAGCACCATAATCTAAGAGTTGTTGCTTCATCCAAAGGACTTGAGCACAACAACTTCCTAAAGACATGTACTACACTTTGGTGGTAGATAAGGCTACACTATTTTGTTTATTAGAGAACCAAGATACGAGCATACTACCTAAGAATTGGCATGTCCTGAAGGTAGTTTTCCTATCTATCTTGCACCCCCTATAATCCGCATCCGAATAAGCATGAAAGCTAAAGGAAGAATCCTTAAGATACCAAAGACCTAAGTTAGGTGTGTCTCTAAGGTATCTAAAAATTCTCTTAATGGTAACTAAGTGAGATTCTCTAGGACTAGCTTGGAACCTAGCACACAAACAAACACAAAACATAATATTCGGTCTACTTGCGATAAGGTAAAGCAAAGAACCTATCATAGATCTATAAAGCTTATAATCAACACACTTACCTCCTTCATCTTTGTCAAGCTTTATAGAAGAGCTCATAGGGGTGGCTTGAGGCTTTACATTCTCCAAGCCGAACGTTTTGAGCATATCATTCACGTACTTAGCTTGATTTATGAAGGTGCCATCCTTCCTTTGTTTGATTTGGAGCCCCAAAAAGAATGAGAGCTCCCCCATCATGCTCATCTCGAACTCACCTTGCATTAGCTTAGAAAATTCTTTGCAATAACATTCATTAGTAGAACCAAAAATGATATCATCAACATAAATTTGCACTACTAAGATGTCATTACTATATCTTTTTATGAAAAGTGTAGTGTCCACCCTACCTTTTTCAATCAAAAAGTTTGAAAGTCTTTCATACCGAGCTCTAGGAGCTTGTTTTAATCCACAAAGAGCTTTGGTTAGTTTAAAAACATGATTTGGAAATTTTGAATCCTCAAAACCCGATTGTTGTTCAACATACACTTCTTCATTTATAAAACCATTTAGAAAGCACTTTTACATCCATTTGAAAAAGCTTGAAATCATGGTAACATGCAAATGCTAGAAGCATCCTAATAGCTTCCATTCTAGCTACGGGTGCATATGTTTCATCAAAATCAATTCCCTCTTCTTGAGTGTAACCTCGAGCAACAAGCCTAGCCTTGCTTCTCACTATTTTACCACTCTCATCTAGTTTATTCCTAAAGACTCATTTAGTTCCTATAGTAGATTGATTACTAGGCCTTTCAACTAATGTCCATACTTTACTTCTCTCAAATTGATTTAATTCTTCTTGCATGGCCAAAATCCAAAAATCATCTTTTAATGCTTCTTTGATATTTTTAGGCTTAATACATGAAAGAAATGCAACATGGTTCATTAATTTGAGAGAGGATCTAGTAGTTACCCCATTGGATGGATCACCCAAGATTTCACCACCTTTCACATAGTTGAACTTCCTTGGGTATATTACCTCTTTTTCTTCAAGAGCCAAGTCCTTCAAGGCTTCAAGAGGTGGATCTTGTGCATCTTCTTCTTTGGTTGGAATCTCATTCACCTTTGATGTTTGTCCTCCATCAATGGCTTTAGAGTTTAAAGAATACCCTAAGAAAATAGCTTCATCATTTTTAGCATCAAATTTACCTAAATTGTCTTTTCCATTGTTTAAAACAAAACACTTGCAACCAAATGGATGAAAATAGCTAATGTTAGGCTTCTTAGATTTTAAAATCTCATATGGTATTTTCTTCAAAATTGGCCTAATCATTACTCAATTTATAATGTAGCAAGCGGTATTTGTGGCTCTGCCAAAAAATATATAGGTAAATTATTTTCACAAAGCATGGTTCTAGCCATTTCTTCTAAAGTTCGATTTTTCCTCTCAACTACCCCATTTTGTTGAAGAGTGCGAGGTGCGGAAAAATTGTGGCTAATCTCATTTTCATTTAAAAACTCTTCAAAACTTGGATTTTGAAACTCGGTTCCATGATCACTTCTAATATGAGAAATTTTAAGCTCAAGATCATTTTGTGTTATTTTAGAAAATGTGATGGTTTTTTCTATAGCCTCAACTTTTATACTTAAGAATAGAACCCAAGTAAACCTAGAATAGTCATCAACAAGTACAAAAGCATACGATTTACCACCAAGCTCATAGTTCTAATTGGCCCAAAAAGATCCATATGAATTAATTGTAAACATCTACTAGTAGAGACATCATTAATGGATTTAAATGAGGATCTATGTTGTTTACCCTTAGAGCATGCATCACACATTTTATCATTAGAGAACTTAAGTTTGGATAAACCTCTAACTAGATCAAGGGAAATTAATTTTTCTAAAACACTAATGCTAGCATATCTTAATTTTCTATGCCAAAGCCATGAGTCATGTTCATCATGTGCAACTAAACATGCATGATATGTATTAATGTCATCTAAATGCACCATGTAAATATTTCCTATCTTATGCCATATGAGCATCAATTGATTCGTTTTAATGTTCACTATTTTGCAACCATTTTTATCAAATAGAACATTAAAACCTTTATCACATAATTGACTAATGCTCAACAAATTATGTTTAAGACCGTTGACATATAAGACATTTTCAATGAAAATAGAAGAGTGATTACCAATGGAGCTAATTCTTTCAATGTGGCCTTTGGAGTTGTCACTGAAAGTTACTACTCCACCACTCTTTAGCTTTAGTTCCAAGAATATACTCTTGTCATCGGTCATGTGTCTTGAGCATCCACTATCAAGGTACCATGAGTTTTGACATGAAGCTTTGGCCTTGTAGCAATGCTCCCCTTACAAACAAAAAAACTAGGCTTTGGTTTTTGGTACCCAAATCATTTTGGGTCCATGTGTGTTAGCCCTCAAAACCTTGGTTCCCTTAGGAATCCAAGAAGCAATAGCATTCATATTATTAGAAAAATGAGTTCCTTAGGAACCCAAACACTCCTAATTCTTTGAATTTTAGATTGCTTAGAAAAAATTGTTTGTTTAGGATAAAATGGTTTTCTTTTTACATATTGGGTTTTAGAAGAATTTCCTTTTTCAAAATTGTTTTTCCCAATAGTAATAGATTTTTTAAGATTATCCACCTCCTTTGTGTGATAATCTTGAAAATCAGAAAGACGTTTTTCAAGATCAAGAATTTTCTTTTTAAGATCATTTGAAAGGTTTATCAAGTATAAAACCTTCTTTTCCAATTCCGAGTTAGATTTTGAAAGAGACTCATTTTGAATTTTCAAATTGGAAATATTTTTCTTATTTCGCAAAATTGACTCTTTGTATTTTTCAACTAACTCATCATAGACCTCTTGTAACTCATCATATGCATCATTAAGCTCATCATAGGTAAAATCGAAATTGGATGAGTTGAGATTTACCTTTGGATCGTCATCAATAGCCATGAGACAAAGGTTAGCCACTTCCTCCTCCTTCTCAAATGACTCCTCGTCATTCCAAGTTGCCACTTAAGCTTTGAGCTTGTTCTTCTTCCCAAAACTCTTCCTCTTCAATTGAGGGCACTCGAAACGGATGTGGTCGGATTTCTTGCACTCATAGCAAATGATTTGGCCCTTCTCCTCTTTTTTACTCTTGTTCTTGAAGTCCCCTTTTTCTATTGAACTTTCTCCCTTGGTTAGACTTCATGAAGCGAGTGAATCATTTGGCCAATATGGCCATCTTCTCATCTTCATCTTCACAAGAACCGGTTTCATGATATGAAGCTTTAAGAGCGATTCCAATCTTCTTCTTCTCAACTTCCTTCTTCTCAACCTTCTTCTCCTCCATCTTCTTTTCTTCTTCTCTTCCCTTCTTCATGATTTCATGGGTAAGAAGAGATCCAACAAGAGCATCTAGCTTGAGAGTCTTCAAATCTCTAGCCTCAATAATAGCCGTTCTCTTGCTATCCCATGATTCCGGAAGAGAATACAATAACTTCCTTACTAGCTTGTCTTCGGAAATGATTTCACCGAAACCCTTCAATCCATTGACGATGACCGAGAATCGATCAAACATCTTGGAAACACTCTCATCGGGATCCATTTAGAAGTTTTCATAGCTTAGATTGAGTAGCCCGATCTTTGTTTCCTTGACATCGCTATTTCCCTAATATGTTATCTCGAGGGTGTCCCAAACTTCCTTGGCATTCTCGATCGAAGACACCTTGGAGTAGATATCCGGACCAAGAGCACAAAAGATGACATGTAGGGCTTTATCGTTGACTTGCATCCTTCTTCTATCATCTTCGGTCATTTCGGCTATGACCTTAGGGGCAAGTATTCCTTCACCATCTCTCTTCATTGGAATATATGGCCCTTCTTCAACTACATCCCACACCATGAAGTCGGTAGATTTGATGAAGAGTCTCATCCTATTCTTCCAATATGGGTAGTTGTCCCCATTTAAGAATGGTGGTTTAGTGGTAGATTGAGACTCATAGAGGTTGGAAGTGGAGGTGGATGTCATTGCTTGACTTGTTGTTGATCAAACTCTCATAGAATCGACTCAAGAGGGTTGTAAATCTTTCAATGTGTGTAGCTCTAATACCAATTGTTGAGTTGATAAAACAATTGCAAATGGCCAAGAGGGGGTGAATTGACGATAAAAATTTTAAGGGTGGAAATTGGAAGAATAAAAATTGAGACACAAGGAAATTAGAGTGGTTCAAGTTCTCCAATGAACTCTACATCCACTACCTTAGCTCCCACTAAGGATTTTCAACCAATCCACTATTGATTGTTCCCCTTTTCTTGGATGATGAGGAAACTTTACAATTTTGATTTAGCTTTCTACGCAAAGCTCAATCCACTCACTTTTACAATGGAGAAAAATGGTAAACCTTACAAATTCCTCTCAAAGGATGATTTGTTTACCCAATTACAATCTTTCACTCCCCAAACTCACAATACAAATACGAACGAAACACTCAATTGAGTTAGGTACAAGAATTCGACAATAAAAGGAACTTGGGTTTGGATTTGATGCTTGGATGATTCTTGTAGGTTCAATAATCATTGCTGGTGCTTAAAATGCTTGCTTTTATATCTTTTCATTGATTTCTTGCCGTTTGGGTGGTTGACATCATAAATATAGCCGTTGAGGCTTCATCTTCCCACCATTAAAGATGTTCTGCACCTACCTGTACCAGAACGTCACTACATGTATTAAAACAGAGCAAAAAAATAGCCGTTGGGAGCATTTAAGAGCTCGTTTCGAAATGTGACAAGGCCGTATCGAAACAATTTGCATCTGTGAAAACTCGTATCGAAACACACCTAAAGCGTATCGATACGCTTAACTAACTTTCAAGAAAACGGTTATGGCAAGAAGAAAACCAGTTATGAAACACAACGGTCATATTTTTAAACCAACTTTCAAAACTCGTACCAAAATGAGTGAGACCGTTTCGATACGAGTTCTCTCGTTTCGAGCCCATACTTGACAGTTTCAAAATGTTTCGAAACACTTGTAGTGTGTATCAAAATATATATTCATAATTTACTTTACAGTTTCACATCGTTTCGAAACACCTCAGGGGTGTATTAGTCGAAAGTCACTGTTTTGGCTTGGAAAACACTTAGAAAAATTTATGGGGCTTTGATTTTTGACTTAAACATTTTGCTTGTCAATTTTGGGAAGTTTGAGCACTTAAAAATTTATCTTCTTTTGAAATTAGTCCTTGAAATATTTGTTATATCAAAATCAAAGTTTTGGTTTTACAGAGAGGTTTCACCTCAATCCGCTATTACAATCTCCTATTTTCCAAACATCCTAATTAGCTGATTTGACTGGTCAAACCTCTAAAAATGCTTCAAACCTCTAATTTTAGCTCAAAAAGTTGTTTACCAAACAGGGCTTTGTGTCACCTTTCATATTTAAAAAATATATATCAATTTGTGTATTAGATTAGTTAATGATTTCAAATGAAGTATTCTAGTGTTAACAGGGGTATACAAGTGATTTGGAAGAAAAAATGACAAATTGGTATTTTTTTTAAATATGAAGGGTGACCCAAATGTAACCTTTAATAATTGGGTGATCCAAATATAACCTTACTAATAATTGAGTGTCCCAAATATATAACCTGATTCATAATTGAGTGACCTCCTTTTTAGTTTACCCATAAAAATATTATGTTGAGTTTAAGAGGAGAATGAAAATTGATGTGATTATGCGGATGATTACACCCTTAAACTTTTTACATATATTATTATTATTAAGATTTATAATTTTATTAGCTTTTTCTGGATTTTATTATTATTATTATTATTATTATTATTATTATTATTATTATTATTATTTGGTGAAAAGGGAAGAAACAATGTTGATGCTATCATGACCTCGTTGAAATCCTCTCTAAACTTAAATGGAAGAAAAAAAGTACCTATGATACTGTTACCTTTCCAAAAATACTATTTTTAATGTCAATTTTACAAAACTCTTGCTTGTTTTTAGGTACATTTAGTTGCATTAGGTTGCTAGAATCTTGCATTTGCATAAGGAGTTTAGTTTTCTGTCTATGCCAGGGTGAAGGGTTGTTTTGTGGTTATTTTTCAGGTTTGGCATAGGATTTGGCACGGGAAAGCAACACGGTTAGGAACACAATTAAGATTGCCAAGAAGAATGCCAAGTGCTGATGGCACAAAAGGACCACACAGTGCCAAGCACTTGTTGGCAGAGAAGTGCACTTGATGTCATGCCAAGAGATTGTTGAACCCCTAAAAAATAGGAAAGGATCATACTACTAAAAGATCGCGAATGGATCAACTTCCGAAAAAATAGCAGATAAGGTGGTGCCAAGTGATGTTGGCAAAGTTGTGCCAAGCTTGGATGCCAAGGCAACATCGCATGATGACGTCAGCCCTAGCCTGATAAGCTATCACATCGAGCTAATAAGATATCGAAATGATTGGATAGAGCTCTATCTTTTATCCCTTGATCATTTCAAATGCAAAAGCTTATCTCATCCTTTCCCATACACGCCTATATAAAGACCAACCGATCAAGAAATCGGGCAGAGCGAAAAAAAGATGAGAGTGATCGGGTGAAGACCTAGAGTGATCGGAGTGAAGCATAGGAATGATCAGAGACTGACGGCTGGCTGCACCGAGGAAGGGTGATTCAACCTTTTGGCCGAGAGCCTGGCGTGGAGGGCTGCATCGAGAGACCCCTCGGCCCATTCCCTTGGCTTAAGTTTTTTTCTTTAGTTTATTTCAAAATGGATATGGTTTTGATGGTTAAATCCTTCACTATGAACTAATTGCATAGTTGGTGGGGGATGTTTGGTTTAAACGTTGCTTTTGTAACCCCCTTAGCCCGGCTTAGACGGTTGACCCGAACTACGAAGATTACACGGGGAAAACCAAATTCAACCCGAAAGTCAACCTTGATTCACGACCTTTTTTTCTTTCCTTTTAGTCTTGACTAGATACATATTAACCCTAAGTGAGTGATCATAAAACATATTTGAGAACGGCACAGCGATCGGATAACATACAGAGACTCAATTGCACCAATTATAAGTTTAGGGACTATTTTGTAATTTCTGTAAATTAGAAGGTCTTTACTGATTTTTAAGTTACCAATATGAAATTAGTCATGTTGCATGCTTCACTGCCAAATTTCATCTTAATTGAACATCTCAAACTCAAGCAATTGCAACTTCAACATTTGGGACTAAAATGTAAAGCTTACAAACTTTAGCACCATTCAAATCAGTGCCCAACGGTCACCTGTTTCGAAACACCCACCTGCTGTATCAAAACGCAGGATCGAAACAGCGTTGACCGTTTTGATACGCGGGTTGGTTCCGAGACTGGTTCCAAAACGAGGCCTTCTAGTAGCCAAATCGTTTCGAAACATCCCTTAGATTTTCGAAACACAAAGGCCATTTTAGGCCCCCGTTTCGAAACACTAGGGGGTGTTTCGATACGGTTTGCCCAGAAACAGCAGCAAATGCTGGTTTTTCATGCATAAACCCGATCAAACACATCCAAACGACTTCCCAAGCATATCAACAAGTCATCAAACATATAAGGTGCATGTTTAGAACTCCTAAACACATTCATAGCATCAAACATGAAAATTAATAAGTCTAGAGGCATGCTTCCTATTATCAAATCACTAATAGGCAATCCAACCTCAAAACAAGTAATAAAGGCCATTTACAACCCAAACAACCAAGGCAAACCTGCCACAACTACAGGGAGTTTAACACATCTCCCAAACCAAAACCTAGGTTACCATTGCCAATCTATCAAAACTAATAGTGTATGAAAACTTCACCATACGTGAGCTTGGACTTCTTTGGATGAACTTAGCTTCCTTGATGCCCTTAAACACCTCAATTATCTGCATTATTGGTAAAAGAGAGCGTAAACACAATTGCTTAGTGAGGCATGCTCTAAAGAAAACCAACACAATAATGCATTTTTAGAAAACACTTTCATCAAAGCTTTTAAAACATGTGCTCATCTCTTTCTCATGCTTGGAAAATTTCAAAGCAAACTCATTGAAAACACATGTACCTTCATTCTATCTCATGCATTAAAACCAATGCAAAACTCATGGCAAGGCCATTCACATGCTTGTATTGTCAAAGCATTTCTAAACATACACATATGCATATCTCATAGCATAAATCATCTCATCAAGGTACATGTGTAACAAAAACCATTTCATCATTTATATTGGCATTTAGCATCTCATCAATACTCGGATATGCGGACACATTTCTACATTAGACTCTTCCGGTGGAATCTCACATCACCGTACTCACTTGTCTAGCAACAACTTCCGGTGGAATCTCTCATCACCGTACTCACATGGTGAAATCTCTCATCGCCACAAAGCTTGGGTATTTCACCAAGTCCTACCAGATGGAAGGCCCATCATCGGAAAATCTCCCTTTGGCTTAACCAAAGAGCACGTACGAATTTTTAGTTTATAGTGCAATCTCATCCTATTGATTGATCAATTATATCCGGTAAGTTTCTCAACATCTATGCCAATATAATGTGTTAAAATATCATCACACCTATTGTTTTTCATGCAAAATAACTCAAATGTTTTCTCATCACTTTTCAAATCAAAAATCATACTTTTCTTTAAACCAAGAGCTCAAATCTATTCAATGCATCATGCCATCTCATGACAACTCTACAAGCATAATCTCATGCTTCAAATCATGCATAAAAACAGTAGAAATTTAACAATCACAAACCATGAGCATGTAAAAGCAATTTGGGGGCAAACTCCACTTTAGAGAGATCAAATCAAACCATACTTACTTCTGGATTTAGGAAGGTGTTTCAAACCTCTCCTAAATCCCCAAACCTTGTGTATTTGTCCTCATGGACTTCAAAACCAAACGCACTCACCGATTTCGTTTCGCTTGCTTGCCGAAACGCCAATTAAGCTTCCGATCAACTCCAAAAGTGTCTGAAGATGTCTCCCCTGTTTTAGACACATCAAAGCAGAGGATTAATGCATCATCATGCATTGAAATCTTCAGCCAACACTCCTAAACATGCTGCTCTACCTAAAACCAACATTTCGGCCACCAAACACAACTGAAATCACCTCCAAACTCTTCCAAAACTTAACCCAGCCAAGATCCATCACTTCTAATCATTTCTAAACATCAATTAACATCAAAAACAACTCTCAACTCGTTCTTATACCTCCAGCTATAACAGAACACCAAAAACACCTCAAAAACCACCATTTTCATAAGCAAAAACTTAGGAAACACAACCTATTCGGGATTGGATTGATAAAACCTCATTTCTAACATCATTTAACATCCAAAATACATTAGAGAACTATCTCAAAATAGAGCCCAATCAATTACAACGAAAATCTTCAAGATCTCTTCCAAAATCTTGAGTTTTAAGCCAAAATCTTGTTTCTAACATTAAAACCATTTATAAAACTTTAATAAAGGAATGACAACTTGGGAATTTCAGTAAAGAACTGAGTATTTAGAGGAGAAGAACAATCTTACCTCTAAATGGTGATTTCTCCTTGATTTGGGCAAAATTCCATGAAAAAGCAATGTGAAAATCAAAAGGATTTGTTGCAAGATTGATTAGAAACCAATAGGTGATGGAAATCTCATCAATTGAAGTGAAAATCAAAGTGAATTTTGCTGGAGAAAATGTGTTTGGATGATAGGATTTTGAGAGAAAAGGGAATGAGGGAAAATTAAAGAAAGGTAGTTATGAAAATCAAAAAGTAGTTTTCTCATTTCTTTTATTTAATTAAAAATTAATTAAATAACCCAAATTAAGGAAAAATCTTTAGAAAAACATTTTGGGTAATTAGCTCCTTAAAGATTCAAAGTTTCAATCCTTTACAAAACAGTCACTACTAAACTTTGCAAAAATCGCATTTTGGTCACTATACCGAAATGTAGTATTTCCAAACCTTATTTTGTAAAATTGATTTTACCACTCTCTTAAACATATTAAATGAGGATTTTTAGATATTTTTCTATATTTTTAAAGCATCCCGAGCTAGACGTTCCCTAAAACCTCCTTTTATATTCGAACCATTTCTCAGACCGGCCCGGTTCAAACCCTAAACTTCTAAGCCCAAAATTGGGGTGTTACAACTCTCTCCCTCTTAAGAAATTTCATCCTCGAAATTTACCTGGAGGAAAAAGGTAAGGAAACTGCTTCTTCATGTCATCTTTTCTTTCCCACGTGGCTTCCTCAACACCACGATGCCTCTATAACACCTTAACCAACTCAATGGTCTTACCCCGAAGAACTTTACTGTCCGAATCCAGAATTTCAACCGGCTCCTCATCATAGTCAAATCTGGATTCAACTCCACTTCCTCTACATGCATAACATGCGAAGGATCCGATCTATACCTCCGAAGCATAGAGACATGAAACACATCATGTATCTTTTCCAACTCTTGTGGTAGCCTCATCTTGTACGCAACATGACCCACACGTTCAATCACCTCGTATGGTCCAATATACCTAGGGCTCAACTTACCCTTCCGGCCAAACCTCATCACCTTCTTCCAAGGTGAAACCTTCAAAAACACACGGTCACCCACCGCAAAACTCAATCTCCTTACGCTTCAAATCCGTTTAAGACTTCTGTCGATCAGAAGCTGCCTTCAACCGCTCACAAATGAGCTTCACCTTCTCGGTGGTTTCTTTCAACAAAGCCGGCACCGAGACCAACTTCTGACCTGTTTCAGCCCAGCAAAGAGGAGTTCTGCACTTCCTCCCATACAAGGCTTCATAAGGTGCCATTTGAATACTTGCCTGGTAGCTATTGTTATAAGCAAACTCCACCAAAGGCAAATGCTTCTCCCAAGAGCCTTGTAACTCAATCACGCAGCACCTCAACATATCCTCAAGCACTTGGATAACACGCTCAGACTGACCATCCGACTGTGGATGATAAGAAGTACTGAAATTCAACCGCGTACCCAAAGCCTGATGCAAACATTCCCAAAAACGCGATGTGAACCTCGGATCTCTATCCGACACTATAGACTTTGGCACACCATGCAGACGCACAATCTCAGCAATGTACAACTCTGCAAGCTTATCCAAAGTATACGTGGTATGCACAGGTAAGAAATGCGCACACAAGGCGATCCACAATCACCCACACCGAATTCTTCTTCGATGGCGACAAAGGCAAACCAGACACAAAGTCCATGGTGATCCTTTCCCACTTCCACTCAGGAATCCTCAACGACTGCAACAACCCTGAAGGAAACTGATGCTCAGCTTTAACCCGCTGACAAACCATACACTTACTCACATACTCCGCAACATCTTTCTTCAAACCCACCCAACAGTACTCATCCTTTAAATCACGATACATCTTTGTACTACCAGGGTGCATAGCAAAAGGACTACTGTGAGCTTCAGTCAGAATAGTACGCCTCAACTCCGCATCATTTGGCACTAATATCCGACTTCCAAAACATAGAACTCCATCATCATTAAAACAAAAATTCGATGGTATATCCTCAGCAATATCCTGAACATGTGGCACCAACGAATCATCCAACAACTGCTTATCCTTTATCAACTGAACCAGAGATGGTTTCACTTGCAATTCAGCCACAAGACCTCCATCTTGCGCAACACTCAAGCTGGCAAACATGGCCCTTAACTCCACTGCCACCTTCCTGCTCAAGGCATCCACTACAACATTAGCCTTTCCCGGATGGTACTTGATCGTCAGATCGTAATCTTTAAGCAACTCCACCCAACGTCGTTGCCTAAGATTCAACTCTTTCTGAGACATCAAATACTTCAAACTCTTGTGATCTGTGTACACAGTACACTTCTCACCATACAGATAATGTCTCCAAATCTTCAAAGCAAAAACCACCGCAGCTAACTCAATATCATGCGTAGGATAATTGCGCTCATGAACCTTCAACTGTCGCGATGCATAAGCCACCACCTTACCCTCTTGCATTATTAGCACACATCCCAAACCAACGTAAGATGCGTCACTGTACACCACAAACTCTTTCCCTGATTCAGGTTGAACCAAGATAGGAGCTTGCGTCAAAGCTGCCTTAAGCCTCTCAAAAGCTTGTTGTCTTGCTATTGTCCACTCATACTTCACATCTTTTTGCAACAACTTCGTCAAAGGGGCAGCAATCTTCGAAAACCCATCCACAAACCTCCGGTAATATCCTGCTAACCCAAGGAAACTACGGACTTCATGAACGGACTTAGGAGGCTTCCAATTCATAACCGCCTCGATCTTCTGAGGATCAAAACGAATCCCCTCAGCCGAAACCACATGACCAAGGAACACAACTTCCTTTAGCCAAAATTCACACTTGCTCGGCTTAGCATAAAGCTGATTTTCCAGAAGCGCTTGCAAGACAACCCTCAAATGACCTTCATGCTCCTCCTCAGTACAAGAGTACACAAGGATATCGTCGATGAACACCACAATAAACTTGTCCAAGTATTCATGGAACACTCTATTCATCATGTCCATGAAAGCTGCATGAGCATTCGTCAAGCCAAACGACATTACAAGAAACTCATAATGCCCATACCTCATCCTAAATGCTGTTTTTGGCACATCCACATCTTTCACCTTAAGCTGGTAGTACCCTGACCTTAAGTCAATCTTAGAGAACACAGCAGCTCCACGAAACTGATCAAAAAGATCATCAATCCTCGGTAAAAGATACCGATTTTTGATGGTCAACTTGTTCAGCTGACGATAATCGATGCACATTCTCATAGTGCCATCTTTCTTCTTCACGAACAAGACTGGTGCACCCCACGGTGACACACTTGGCCGAATGAACCCACGGTCAAGCAACTCCTGAAGTTGCGTCTTTAACTCCTTCAACTCCTTAGGTGCCATGCGATAGGGAGCAATGGACACCAGAGTTGTGTTTTCATACAGCTCTATTCCAAACTCCACCTCTCGACTAGGCGGCAATCCAGGTAACTCCTTCGGAAGCACTTCAGGAAACTCTCGTACAGTTCTGATATCCTGAACACGCAACTCCTTAGAACTAGGATTCATCACAAAGGCTAGGTAAGCCTCGCAACCTTGCCTCAGCATTTGACTCGCTTCTAAGGTAGACACCACATTGGCAAGAAACTTCGCATTCTCACCAACCACAACCACTTTGTAATCATCCGCAAGTTTCAGCGAAACTCGCTTGCTTTCAAAATCCACTACAGCCCGATGCTCAACAAGCCAATCCATACCAAGGATTACATCAAAACCATAGAATGGAAATTCCATGAGATCAACAAGAAAAACATGGTTTTGCACTTTCAAGGGACATCTTTTATACAACTTTCGTGTTACAACTGTCTCACCAAAGGAACTAGTCACACGCATACCAACATCCAAAGACTCAACAGGTAAACCAAGCATTTGAGCATGTTCACGCAATATGTACGAGTGTGTAGATCCAGAATCAATCAAGGAAAGTAATGATAAGGATTGCAAAGTAAAGGTACATGCGATCACATCCGTATCATTCCTACCCTCACGCTGAGCATACACTCGAGCCTGGCCACAACCCTCAGGTTGAACGGCCACAACATGTGCTACATTCCTCCCACCATCATCTCTGCGCTGAAAATTACCACGACCGCGCCCACGGCCTCTCTGTGACTCAGCTGCTCTCACCGGAGCCTGTCCCTCCTTCAAAGGCTGAGGACAATCCTTCTTCAACTGTCCACGGTTTCCACAATTCCAGCATATACCAAGGTTACCCCAACACTCGCCACCATGCCGTCTACCACAACGGTTACACTCAAGAGTCCTCAGAACAGCATTAGGTCCTTGCTGACCCCTACCAGGGTTACCACCTCCACGCCTAGCATCAAAGTGCGGCCTCCTATCTTTATGCCTCTTGCTGCGATCTCTACCATAATCGCGTTCAGCCGCTCTCTTCCCAGATCTAGATCCACCCGCTCGGCTAGTCAAACCAAGATTTGACTCAATGTCCTTGGCTCTAGTGACCAAGACATCGAAATCTGTATAGTCAGCCGCAAGCATAAAAGTCTTCACATCCATTACTAACCCATAACGAAATCGTTCGTACCTCTCCCGCTCATTAGGGATCAACTCAGGTGCATACTGACTGAGGCGGACAAACTGAATCTCATACTCAGCTACCGTCATGCTACCTTGCACAAGAGACATAAATTCTCTTTTCTTCTCATCTAGGTATCGCACACCCAGATACTTCCTCTTAAAAGAACTCAGGAAGAACGTCCAGGTCACCTCATCATCTTCCATCCCAGAGATAGTGGTCGTCCACCACGTATAAGCATCACCATGCAACAGTGACACAACACAACCCAACTTCAGCACGTTACTGCAGTTCATCTGTCCCAAAATCCTCTTGGTGCTCTCTAACCAAGACTCAGATCCTTCCGGAGATAAACCTCTAAACTTAGTCCCTCCCAGACTGCGAAGACGTTCCAAAGGCAATCTCACATTGGCATCATCCTGATGCGTAACTCCATGAGCTCCAGCTACTGCTGCCTGGAAGGCTCCAGCAATAGCCTAAATCAACACAGTCATGTCAGGAGCAGCTTGACCCTGCACACCTTCAGGTCCAGCGACCCCAGCACCAGCACCAGCACCAACACCAGCATTATCACCTCCAGCACCACCACCACCGGGTGGTCCACCACCAGGGGGAGGAGGTAAATCCACAACATTCTCAGCATTCTCATTCTGAGCCATAGCTCTTGTATTCATCCTCATCTCTCTACGTGGCCCCATTTACAAAGAAAACAATGCACTGACACAAATGCAATAAACACAATTAGGCTCAATAAGGTAAGTAACCCAAGTACTCAAGCTCTTTTTCGAAAACAATTCCTTTCATTAGTTTTGATATGGCAATGGGATCCCCTAACGCATTCAAACATAGCATAACATCACAATTGAAACCATGCATCACTATTCATACAACATTCTTTTCACCCAAAAGGTGTATCATGCAAATACACATACATCACCCACATAACAATTCCCAATTATACGAGAACTAAGCTCTGATACCATCAAATGTAACCCCCTTAGCCCGGCCTAGACAATTGACCCGAACTACGAAGATTACACGGGGAAAACCAAAGTCAACCCGAAAGTCAACCTTGATTCACGACCCTTTTTTTTCTTTTTAGTCTTGACTAGATACATATTAACCCTAAGTGAGTGCTCATAAAATATATTTGAGAATGGCACAACGATCGGATAACATGCAGGGACTCAATTGCACCAATTATAAGTTTAGGGACTATTTTGTAATTTCTGTAAATTAGAAGGTCTTTACTGATTTTTAAGTTACCAATATGAAATTAGTCATGTTGCATGCTTCACTGCCAAATTTCATCTTAATTGAACATCTCAAACTCAAGCAATTGCAACTTCAACATTTGGGACTAAAATGTAAAGCTTGCAAACTTCAGCACCATTCAAATCAGTGCCCAACGGTCACCTGTTTCGAAACACCCACTTGTTGTATCGAAACGCAGGATCAAAACAGCGTTGACCATTTTGATACGCGGGTTGGTTCCGAGACTGGTTCCGAAAGGCCTTCAGTAGCCAAATCGTTTCGAAACATCCCTTAGCGTTTCGAAACACGAAGGCCATTTCAGGCCCCCGTTTCGAAACACTAAGGGGTGTTTCGATAAGGTTTGCCCAGAAGCAGCAGCAAATGCTGGTTTTTCATGCATAAACCCAATCAAACACATCCAAACGACTTCCCAAGCATATCAACAAGTCATCAAACATATAAGGTGCATATTTAGAACTCCTAAACACATTCATAGCATCAAACATGAAAATTCATAAGTCTAGAGGCATGCTTCCTATTATCAAATCACTAATATGCAATCCAACCTCAAAACAAGTAATAAAGGCCATTTACAACCCAAACAACCAAGGCAAACCTGCCACAACTACAGGGAGTTTAACACATCTCCCAAAACAAAACTTAGGTTCCCATTGCCAATCTATCAAAACTAATAGTGTATGAAAACTTCACCATACGTGAGCTTGGACTTCCTTGGATGAACTTAGCTTCCTTGATGCCCTTAAACACCTCAATTATTTGCATTATTGGTAAAAGAGAGCGTAAGCACAATTGCTTAGTGAGGCATGCTCTAAAGAAAACCAACACAATAATGCATTTTTAGAAAACACTTTCATCAAAGCTTTTAAACCACGTGCTCATCTCTTTCTCATGCTTGGAAAACTTCAAAGAAAACTCATTGAAAACACATGTACCTTCATTCTATCTCATGCATTAAAACCAATGCGAAACTCTTGGCAAGGCCATTCACATGCTTGTATTGTCAAAGCATTTCTAAACATACACATATGCATATCTCATAGCATAAATCATCTCATCAAGGTACATGTGTAACAAAAACCATTTCATCATTTATATTGGCATTTAGCATCTCGTCAATACTCGGATATGTGGACACATTTCTACACTAGACTCTTCCGGTGGAATCTCACATCACCATACTCACTTGTCTAGCAACAACTTCTGGTGGAATCTCTCAACGCCACAAAGCTTGGGTATTTCACCAAGTCCTACCCGATGGAATGCCCATCATCAGAAAATCTCCCTTTGGCTTAACCAAAGAGCACGTACGAATTTTTAGTTTATAGTGCACTCTCATCCTATTGATCGATCAATTATATCCGGTAAGTTTCTCAACATCTATGCCAATATAATGTGTTAAAATATCATCACACCTACTGTTTTTCATGCAAAATAACTCAAATATTTTCTCATCACTTTTCAAATCAATAATCATACTTTGCTTTAAACCAAGAGCTCAAATCTATTCAATGCATCATGCCATCTCATGACAACTCTACAAGCATAATCTCATGCTTCAAATCATGCATAAAAACAGTAGGAATTTAACAATCACAAACCATGAGCATGTAAAAGCAATTTGGGGGCAAACTCCACTTTAGAGAGATCAAATCAAACCATACTTACTTCCGGATTTAGGAAGGTGTTTCAAGCCTCTCCTAAATCCTCAAACCTTGTGTTTTTGTCCTCATGGACTTCAAAACCAAACGCACTCACCGATTTCGTTTCGCTTGCTTGCCGAAACGCCAATTAAGCTTCCGGATCAACTCCAAAAGTATCCAAAGATGTCTCCCATGTTTTAGACACATCAAAGCAGAGGATTAATGCATCATCATGCATTGAAATCTTCAGCCAACACTCCTAAACACGATGCTCTACCTAAAACCAATATTTCAGCCACCAAACACAACCGAAATCACCTCCAAACTCTTCCAAAACTTAACCCAGCCAAGATCCATCACTTCTAATCATTTCTAAACATCAATTAACATAAAAAACAACTCTCAACTCGTCCTTATACCTCCAGCTATAACAGAACACCAAAAACACCTCAAAACCACCATTTTCATAAGCAAAAACTTAGGAAACACAACCTATTCGGGATTGGATTGATAAAACCTCATTTCTAACATCATTTAACATCCAAAATACATTAGAGAACTATCTCAAAACAGAGCCCAATCAATTACAACGAAAATCTTCAAGATCTCTTCCAAAATCTTGAGTTTTAAGCCAAAATCTTGTTTCTAACATTAAAACCATTTATAAAACTTTAATAAAGGATTGACAACTTGGTAGTTTCAGTAAAGAACTGAGTATTTAGAGGAGAAGAACAATCTTACCTCTAAATGGTGATTTCTCCTTGATTTGGGCAAAATTCCATGAAAAAGCAATGTGGAAATCAAAAGGATTTGTTGCAAGATTGATTAGAAACCAATAGGTGATGAAAATCTCATCAATTGAAGTGAATATCAAAGTGAATTTTTTTGGAGAAAATGTGTTTGGATGATAGGATTTTTAGAGAAAAAGGAATGAGGGAAAATTAAAGAAAGGTAGTTATGAAAATCAAAAAGTAGTTTTCTCCTTTCTTTTATTTAACTAAACATTAATTAAATCACCCAAATTAAGGAAAAATCTGGAGAAAAACATTTTGGGTAATTAGCTCCTTAAAGATTCAAAGTTTCAATCCTTTACAAAACAGTCACTACTAAACTTTGCAAAAATCGCATTTTGGTCACTACACCGAAATGCAGTATTTCCAAACCTTATTTTGTAAAATTGATTTCACCACTCTCTTAAACATATTAAATGAGGATTTTTAGATATTTTTCTATATTTTTAAAGCATCCCAAACTAGGCGTTCCCTAAAACCTCCTTTTATATTCTAACAGTTTCTCAGACCGGCCCGATTCAGACCCTAAACTTCTAAGCCCAAAATTGGGGTGTTACAGCTTTTATGCCTTATTTCTTTGAATACAATTTTGTTTCAACAAAGTTTTTCTATATGACATGCTTTATTGTTTTTAACTGTAACGCCAACCGAGAGCTGACATTACTGTTTTTCTAAATACTCTGCCAAGCGAGAGTTGGCATAGTTGGCCCATTTCTCCTCAATATCTTAACAAACTTGGGAGGCAATGATCAGTTGTTGGATACTTGGGAGAGAAGCTTCGAGAGAAGTCGTTCAAGTAGATGAACTTACTTCGGAAGTGATATCTACCCCCTCGGAGTATAGATTGGTTTTAATCAAATTGGTTTAAGAAAAACAAGTACTATAGAGATATAAGGGTTTTTACTTAGCCAATTTAGGGCAATGATCATCGAGAGAGGCTTTTCTAATGTTGAATATGCACGGCAAACAATGCCAAGACAGTTTTGCCAACAAGGGCTAGCATGAGCCACGTTGGCACCAGACATTCCCTGCCAACATTCATCATTCATTAAAGACACCTTTCTTGCCAACATTTTACTTCATTTTTCTTTTCTTTTCTTTTCTTTAGTTTCAAAACAATCTTCAAAAGAAACACCTTTTCTTTCAAAACAAGTAACTATTAAGCAATCAAATTCAAGTAAATCTATGTGGGATCGATAACTCAGCTTACCAAGTTGTATTACTTGCAGACCGTGTATACTTGCACGCAAAAGACTCATGGCACTATTTTATACTTGCCCAATACATATAAATTGCCCCTTTTGCCAGCTTTCGTTTTTCACAACTCTCAAAAGAGTCTAGAGATAGCATCACTTATGAAAAATGAAAAAGATAAAAGCAAAATAAATAACCAATAACACTAACTAACTAACTCATGCTCCCACCATCCATCGTAACATCGACACTCCTATCTTGATTCAACAGACCCACGATTGCATCTAAAGGTGTATCGAAATGACACAGTCCTAAGTTTCCAAGTCTAGTAAGCTTTGCCAATCCGTCCGCAACATGATTACCCCTACGTGAAAATGTTGAATATTAACCTCCCAATCACGATCCAACAGGGAAAATACATGTTCCAAGATAGATACTCTAGGTAAATTCTCATGTCGTAGTCGAACATGATGGAACACGTCCAAGAAGTCTAGTTCCACTATAACTCTCCGACACCCCTCATTTCAAGCCTCGACAAGACCCAAGTAAACACCCCATAGTTCTGATTCAAGTACCGAGCACATGCCAATAAACTTGACAAACCCCAAAATCCAAGAACCGTTAAAGTCACGAATCACCCCACCACATGACGTATGGCCAGACCCCTCATGCCTTGCACCATCTAAATTTAGTTTCACCTAGCCATCCGGTAGACGATTCTAGTCATGCACACGAGCAATTGAACCAGGGAAAATCGATGCAACTGCACTATGTGACCGTTTTACCATGGCTAATGCCTTCAATATGCACATTTAGAGATGACGACATTGAGCTAGAAAAGGATGTGTATCCTCTAATAGAGAATTAAAAACACACGAGTTGCGGTCGAGCCACCGATTCTGCACGATCGCGCCAAACAATAAATCTCAATCCTCCATCTCATTAACAAAACCTCATGGATCCGTGAGATTCACTGTCACCCAAGATTTGGTATCCATGGATAGAAATTCCTATAGTCGATCCACCTTAATAAGACTTGACAAAACTTGCAATGCCGTTGGACTTAACCGAACCAGGTGGTGAATACCTTCTTATGGCCATGCACAATTTGGACATCTGATATGCACTGTGAAGTGATGACACATTCTTTCTGTGTTGTTCATCACTCTATCACAACACATGAGCCATAAGAACATCTTAATCTGCTGGGGACCTCTGCACTTGTGAATTTTCTTCCACACTAAATTCGACTCCGACAAGTTATCCCCGAAATTAGCAATCACCTTATAAGCCGACCGAATTGTAAACCTAAATATGGGCTTAATTTCTATCCCACTACATCCCCAAAACACGATGAGGAAGACCTTTTAAAAGCTTATATGCGGAGAAGAATATCCATCGGCAACAACTGATCAAACATGGACCATCGTCGCTCCCCTTCTTGGTCCACCATATCCGCCACAGTCACTCTCACCAAGCTAATTGTGTCTGCAACTGTTACATGATTGATAAGAGGAACAAAGTCTTCCAACCATGAGTCGAACCAAAAATCAATTTCCATACCACTCCCAATGCACCATATAACATTATCTTGGACATAAGACCATATACTAGCAATGCCCTTCCACATATGTGAACAATTAGCACGTTGAATATCCTTCGGAATGCCATCACCATATCTATACTTAGCGCGAATAAACTTTACCCACAACTGATCCTTTTGGCTAGCAATTGAAAAGCAATCTTTATAAAAAAAATGCCTGATTCTTATTTTCTAAGTCTTGGAAACCAAGACCCTCACCTTTATAGGTTCTCGAACATTAACCCATTTAATTTTAAGAACACCACATTTTTCGGTCGTAATTCTCCATATAAACCTCTTGATAGGTTGCTCAATTTCCACACAAATTATCTTCGGAGTCATGGCCGACTTCACTGTGTAAATTGGAATAGCTGCGATGAATGCTTTGGCAAGGGTGAGAAGCCCAACAAAAGACAACGTTTTGGCTTTCCATCTTGGCAATCTATCTCGGATCATAGCAAGTAAATACTGATAAGTGGTCGAATCAACTATGGAGTGTAAAAGAGAAACTCCTAAGTATTTCCCCAATTCCTCAACCTCTGTATAGCCAAACGTGCTACTGATAAGCTCTATAATCTCAGTCGATATATTCTTAGAAAAGAAAACGGTGGTTTAAGCAATGCTTACTTTATGTCCTAAAACATCGTTGAACCGGTGAATGATAGATTGAATAACAATCGCTTGCTAAATAGAGGCCTCAGCAAAAAGAATCATATCGTTTGCGAACAAAAGGAGGGAAATTCCAGGGCCTACGCTAGAAGTCTGAAATGGTTTCCATACACCCCCGTCAACAACCAATTAAATTGCGTGCGCCAATCGTTCTATACATAGAATGAAAAGATACGGTGACAACAGATCACCTTGGCGTATACCTCGAGAATGAGTAAAAGGTTCTGTCAAGGAACCATTCCAAAGAATCTCAGTTTTTACCGATCAAACACAATGCATAATAAGATTCCTCAAGCTATCCGAGATTCCCAACTCACATAATGTATCCTCAATAAAGCTTCATTTAAGTTGATCACAAGCTTTCTCCAAGTTTATTTTTATGGTTGTCCATCATTTTCGCCCATTTTTCCGATTCATAAAGTGGATCACCTCTTGAGTCATCACAATATTATCAATAATCGATCTCCCCAGCACAAAGCTTATTTGAATCTCTGAGACCCACACCAAAAGATACGGCTTTAAAAGATTCACAATAATCTTCGTACGACTTTGTAAATCAAATTACAAAGACTAATTGGGCGAAACTGACTAATATGTGAACACTCCTCGAATAAACTTAAACACTTACTCAACCACCTGCCAGTTCCTCTGATAGAACAAAGCATGTATCACATCAATCTCTGGTGCTTTTAAGGGAGCCATCTCAAATATAGCTTGCCTAATCTCGTCATCCCCGATAGGCGACCCCAAACATTCCATACTCTGTGAAAAAATTTAGACAAACATACCCTTAATTTCATAGATCAATGTCTCCTCGGTAGATCCAATGAATAGAGCACTAAAAAAACGGACCGCCATGGCTGCTAACTGGGTTGAGTCAGTGCACCAATTATCACCATCCGACTTGAACGCTAAGATTTTATTCTTACGTCTACAAGACATGGCCGACGCATGAAAGAATTTAGTATTTCGGTCCCTTAGAGATATCCACTGAGCGTTCGCCATCTGCCTTCACGGGCTTTCCTCATAATTTAACACTTCCTCTAATTCAGACCATTGCTCATACTCGAGATTAATCAGAAAATACGAGTGAGCTACTTGTAAAGCACTATTAATGGTTCTCAACCTGGCGATAAGCCTCTTCTTTTGTCTCCCAATATGTCAAAAAGCTCAGTGTTCCATACAAGCATCTTTGCCTTAAACTTACTCAGATTATCATCAAGGCTATTGTCAATACCCCAAATGGATTGCAAAATTTTGGGAAACTGGGGATGATCATTCCAAGCAATGAGAAAGTGAAAAGGCCGAGAGCTAGCATCCCGCTCCTCTAATGCATGGGAAAAAAGATTGGCTGATAGTCCAAACCCAACCTGTTTAGATGATAGACATGCAACTCCAAAAATCGAGATACCTAATCTTGATTAACTAGAAAACGATCAAGTCTCTGGTACAAGTTAACACACGACCATGTGAAAGGTGGCTCGTGAAAACCCACATCCACCAACCCACACGTGAAAATAAATTCCATGAATGCTCGACTAACCCCAGAGACCCTTTACGCTCTCCATGGCTAGCAATTGCATTAAAATCGCCACCTATGATCCAGGGGAACCATCATTCAGAATCAACGATAACAAAGCCCCCAAAGATTATCACAGATACATTTCTTCAGGCTAGCATACACGGCCGTAAATTGTGCCCATTCTGAACTACCCTTTAGTTTAAATCGGCTATTAATAAATTGATTTGCATTATGGAGAATCTCAACAACCACTAAATCATCCTAGAGAATCCAAACTCCCCCACTAAAACCTTGCGCTTCAACTCAGAAAGAGTGCGTGAACAGAAGTTTTTGAATCACCCTATCCACTTGTACTCCACTCGTGTAGGGCTAAAAAAAGCTACAATCTTCATACAGAACTCACGAACATACTCCTTAAAATAACTCCGAAAAATAGGGCTAGTTGCACCCTGATAATTCGAAAATATAAAACTCGTCATGATAAACGATATGGAAATAAAGAGAACTTACTGAACCATAGTTGGTCATCATCCTCAAAACGCCCATAACTATCATATCCCTCCATATATTCACCATCCGGGAACTCAATGTTAGACTCATTACGATGTTATTGTTCAAGAATATTATTTTCCTTCATTGCATCCACTTGCTCCGAAGTAGATTGAACCCACTCCGCAAGAACTGTATGAATAGAATTTTGTTTAATACTTTGCTTTAAATCCTTGTTACCGCGACGATTGTTTTCCTTGAAGGATCTATTTACCACCCTATGTTTTTTAGAAATTCTCACCATGGATCCATTTTTTAGGCCACGACCCTTTTCTAGAATTGTAACAACCATATAAGATCCCATTTTATTATCCACCACATGTGTTCTCAGCCGCGTCAATTGACCCTCAATCTTTTTTAGCAATTCTCACCCTGGATCCAGTTTTGCTACTTTCTTCAGTTTCTTATCCGGGTTAGAGGCTTTATAGGTTGTATTGTGAGTGAATAAGCATTAAGGAGCTTCCACCTGCGCCTTCAAAGCAGACCCCTTCCCCCCCGAACATCCTGTTGCGGTGAACGCTCCTACGGTACCTCCATATTTTCCTCCCTCTCAGGTATAACCACCTGGTCCTCCACTTCCAGTGCAGCAAAACGAGACCCTTCACCTCTTTCCAACCTTACGTCAGGTTTACGTGTCATCTCCTGATTACGAGGCTTTCGCCTGTGATTTTCCACCACCATCAAAGGTCCATACAGATCAGTACTCGTCGAGTCCTTTGATGGAACCTTACTTTCCTTATCCACATGAGCTCTTTCCTCGTTCTTCTCAGACCCTCCTTTTTCATCTGATCCACCAGAATTTTCCGTTGAGTGACCATACACTCCACAAGGGGAAGCAAGTATTATTCAATCCCTCATATTTTAATTTCTGTACAAAACCATCAATCCTGATACAAGGCATCAAAGGTTTGTTCAGGTCAACCAGTAAAACGAGTCGAGCAAATTTACCTATATCATGCGCAAGAGTGTTACAATCAATATTGACTACTCTTCCAATGACAGCGGCTATCCTACATCAAAAATTTCTTAGAGTAATATCAATAGGGCAAGTCATGAATACGAACTCAAACCAGAACGTAAGACGAGTGTTTTTCAGAAGTAGAGAAAGAACGACTCCAAGACTGTACAGTCAAATAATTCATGTATATCGTCCAAGGTTCTTGTGTCAGTGCCATCACATAATCATGTTCATTCAAGAATTTTACCAGGAAATAGTTGTCATCCAAATCAATTAACAAAAATTCACCCACCAAATTCCAAAGCAAGGTAATAAGGGACAACAAAGTCTTGTAACCTATTGAACGACCAAGAAGTCGTACAATGAGCACATGGCACATGCATTGATCAATCTCCCCAAAAACCTTGTTGTTGGGAAGGAACCCGACTCATCCACTATGGAATCATCATCTAAAACCTCGACGTCATCATCCTTGTTTAGACTCTTATTCCCCCTAGTAGGGTTTTGAGAATCCGCTACCATATTCGCATAAGTGGGGCGCAACGAGCCCTTTAAACCAGTCCCAGCATCAATCTTCCCTCCAACAGCAACCTCACCCTTCTGGTTTCCCTCCATAATCCCATCACTCATCTTTTCAAATTTCAATACCCTCAGTCGCCTCCATGTCAATAATTTCCTTAGGAAGTTTCGAATTATTTAATTCCCCTTCATAGCGTAGCTTCTTCAACTATATATCATCCACCAGCGGAGACCCTGGTCTTTCTAGAGCTCCATGTGTCTGAACCTGCGGAAAATTCTCTGGTGGTAGTCCGTTGTGTCCGATATGCGACCTTTCACAAGAACTAGGGTTAGGATTTCCTAGAGCGTCCATTATTATTATTATTATTATTATTATTATTATTATTTCACACGTTAGGATTTATTGTTATTATTATTAAAGTTGTACAATAAATAACAATAAGTTTTTTTTATAAAAGAAACTAGTTTTATTAACAAAGATAAAATATTCAAATTACAGTGAGTGTTTACAATCATAAACGTAAACTAAACATATTATTTGGACATTTTCCAATAATCAATGACATAAAAAACTAACCACTTTAGATCATACAAGGACCATACAATGAAAATGTTAAAAATCTAATCAAAAGACTCGAACAAAATATAGAAGTGAACAAATCTGATTGCATTGACAAATGAACCACAAAAGGGGATAAAACTACTAAAAGGACACCGAAAACCGCAAATCAAAGCCGGGCGTCATGATAAAAACCATCCACAAACGCAAATCGCGTATCCAAATCTAATTCGAGGATCCAAAGCAGCGCATATTAGTAGGATAACCAAATAAGAACCATCTAGGTCAATCGAGACAGTGTCAAATCTAATCCTGAGAAAAATAATAATGAAAAGAAACGGCCAAACGAGCGTCAATAAAGAGAAAAAAATGTGTCAAAAAGATGTACCACAAGGTAGAGAAAGACGTACCACAAGGTAGAGAAAAGCGTTCCACAAAGACAATTATTTCTTATAGCTAAAAAGAAAATTATTTATATAATATAATAAAAACTAACAAACGAAAAGAATTACAAGCGATCGACAACCAACATTAAAATTGGTGCTGCCGTTGGCGGCTAAATAGATAGAAAAAACAAAGTAGTTAAAGAGAAGTTTTTCTAAAGAAACCCAACGGCAATGAATTTAGGGAAATTCTAAAAAAACCGTTAAAATGAGGGTAAAATGAGGCATGTACATAAATCCTTACAAAAAATGTAAAGATTTATGTATATGTACCGAAATTCTTACAAAAATAGTAAGAAATTCGGTATATACATAAATGCTTACCACTTTTGTAAGATTTTATGTACATACATAAATCCTTACAAAAATGGTGAAACTTAAGGTATATACAAAAATGGTTACAACTTTTGTAAGAATTTCGGTATGTATATAAAAGTGGTAAGCATTTATGTATATACCGAATTTCCTACTATTTTTGTAAGAATTTCGGTACATATACATAAATCCTTACGTTTTTTGTAAAAAATTATGTACACGCCTCATTTTAGCCCCATTTTAATAGGTTTCACCCTAGAACTTCCTATGAGTCAGCTCACCTATATAAAAATAAGTTTATGTATGTACAATTTATATATAAATTATTTATTTATACCAACTTACATTTTATTATTATTTTTATTACACTTTAGGATTTTATAATATTTATTATTTATAAAATCTTTTTAACCTTTGAAATTTTTTATTAGTAATTTATTGTTAAATATTTATAGGGTTTAAATTTAATTTTTATAATAATTAATATTTTTTAAAATTTGATCCTATGTAAATGTGTAACTACAATTAGTAGGTCAAATATGACATGAAGAACTAAGATATAACTTTGAAGATAAAAAAGATGAGACAGAGATGGGCGAAGGGGGTGATGGGCGACGATGTTGGACGCTGTTCATCGGAAATCTACCACCACAATTGCATTGGAAAGGAGTTTGGCAGGTTTTTTATAGACATGGGGTCGTGGTCGACGTATTTGTACCGAAAAAGAGGGCTCGAGATGAATCAAGGTTTGGGTTTGTGAGGATGAAAACTAAAGTGGATGCTGATAGGGTTATTGAGCGATTTGACGGCTTCCGACTCTACGGGTCAAAACTCAATGTTCAGATGGCACAGAGGGATACTCGCACTTCTTTTTGGCGCCGCCGGAGGGATGATTTTCCTGTTGGATCGGATGTGGTTGGAAGCGCGAGATCAGATAGGGCAGCGTCTACTCGAATGGAGAGGCAAAGAAACATAGAGAAGGGAAACACTAGGGTTTGTTTGAAGGAAAAATCAATTGAATTTTGCAAAGTGAAGGGGGTTATCGATGAGGAGAAATTAGAGGTTTTGAAGAATTGCGCAGTGGGCTATTGTAGAAAGCCGATATCGATAATTGATTTAGCGACAAAATTTAAGAAAGCATATATCAATGATGTCTCATTAATGTGGGTGGCGGGTTCTTTAATTTTGCTAATGTTCCCAAATCAGGAAACTAGAAATAATTACGTCGAATTGGGTTGTTTTTCTCTATGGCTGGAGAACGTGATGGCATGGATGCCGAAATGTTTAACCTTGAGGAGGCAACGGCGGCACCAACTTCATTTGAAAGAGCACGGTTTTTAATTGAGATAGATTGGTTTCTGCCAATTGAGGAAACACTAGACATTTTGATCAGCGATAAACAGTATCTTATCCGTGTGACTGAGATTGGTGAAGTCCTTCTGAAAGAAAGGAGGGAGGATACAGAAGGCGATGAGAGCTCGAATGATGAGGAGTCGGAGGGGGTAAGTCGGACGGTTGATTTTTTCAAGATGCAGTGGTGGCGGGACAACAAACACCATTGTTTTGTGTGAAAGGGGCAAAGAACGATACAATGGTTTCGAATTCCATAAGTGAGACATCACCAAATAGTTGGAAGATCAATAAATTATGGGAGGATAATCGGATGACCGATGATCGCGTGGTGGGATCCTTTTCCATACAACAGGATGTTTTGCCTAATGAACGTGCTAGTTCGGGAGTGGTGGATGAGGATGTTGGCGTGGTGGATAGGGAGGTGCTTGAACATCAAAGTATGGACGTGAGTGAGTGCGATAGGGGCGTCGGAAATGGGACCGGTTGTGAGGATGAGGTTGAGCCTCAGTCCGAAGTAAATAGGGTTGGGTTGAGTATAAAGGTCGTCAACGTCGAGTACGGCAGCTATTAGAACTTCTTCATACATCAGGGTTGAATGAAAATGCAGGGGAGAGTGCGCCAGTAGCGGTGAAGAGAGGGCGGGGTCGGCCTCGGAAAAATCCTCCGTCAAAGTCGACGACTTTGGCGAACGGGTCCCTGTCGGATTTTGATTTCTTATAGAGAAAGAGGAGTATTTTAAAGGAGGCACACAAGTCGTTGGAATTGGGAAAGCTGTTGGGTGCAGAAACAATAGGAAATGAGGAGA
Organism: Hibiscus trionum; assembly: GCA_030270665.1. Lineage (NCBI taxonomy): Eukaryota > Viridiplantae > Streptophyta > Magnoliopsida > Malvales > Malvaceae > Hibiscus > Hibiscus trionum. The sequence continues at coordinate 11,489,843 of BSYR01000052.1, forward strand.
ACGTCATAAGGGATATCGCTCGGCTCATTGAGGTGAGGGATCCGCATCACAATTAAAGGTGATATGCGGGTGTTGTCATGGAATGTGCGAGGTTTGGGAGCGGCGGCGAAGAAAAGAGCGGTCCGCAATCTGATACGACAACATCGAGGTGAGTGTGTTGTTCTCGTAGAAACTAATTTAGAAGTGATTTCTGATTTTAAGGTGAGTAACATTTGGGTGACGGACAAGTTTGAGTTTGTGTTTGCACCGTCGATAGGAAGGTCATGAGGGATTCTTGTTTGCTGGGATAAATACCGTTTTCAGGTATGCATGAAGATGGTCAGGGAATGTTTTGTTGCCATCGAAGGATGTTGGGTGCTCGACAATTGGGTGTGTGGTCTGATTGGGATATATGTGTCGTGTGAGGTTGAACAACAGGGGGTGTTATGGCAAGAACTTTCAGCCGTTGTGCTTTCCCGTGAGATCCCATGGTGTTTGATTGGGGATTTTAATATGATCACGTCTCTATCGGAGAGGCAGGGGTGCATCTCTACGTCTTGAGGTATGGATGCTTTTGTCGATTTTATTCATGCAAATGGCTTATGTGATATGGATTTATGTGGACAACCTTTCACGTGGTTTGGACCCGAGAATAGATGTAGTCGTATTGATCAAAGTTTAGTATCGACGCTATAGTTGGATCGATTTGAGAATTTGAGTTTGTCCTCGTTGCCGCGAGGTCTATCGAATCATACGCCATTGCTGCTAGTGAGTGATAGTATGGATTGGGGCCCGAGGCCATTTAGATTTCTTAATGCTTGGGTGGGGGAGCGAAAGTATGTGAGGGATTTGGAAGAGGAATGTTTAAGGATTTCTATGTTAACGAGGAATGGGTGTGTTGCGTGTAAATGAGTCCTATCGCAAATAGTGCAAGTGTACAACTCTATCAAAGACTAAATCTTCTGAGTAGATGCCTTTAATTCGTCCTCTTTTCTTGCCTTAAGTTTCTTCCTTGAACTTTGGGCTTGGCCTTCATTCTGCTTCAGGGCTTAGAAAAATATGGGAGTGGTCCACGACAGACCGGCTTGAAATCCTCTATCTATCGAGCTCCACTTCACTTTTCCACCTCAGCATTCTCAGTCGTCATGGCTGCCACGGCAGATGTCACGACAGCCTTTGCTTCTCGACTCCAGCTCTACAATTCGCCTATGTTCCTCTGCTGCCATGGGTCTGCCGCAGCAGATACCTGTAAAAGTAACTAAAATCAGCAGCAACTGTGCAATTTTATCTAATTGTGATGTATATGCAAAAATCTATCCTAAATGCAATAAATCATGCTTGAGTGCAGCAAAAATATGGGTAAATGAGGGGTAAAATATAGAACTTTTATGCACTCAACACACCCCCAAACTCAAGTTCTTGCTTGTCCTCAAGCAAGTACAATCTAACTAAAAATAAAAACTTTTGCTTGGCTTAATTCAGTGAACTTTCATTACCTACAACACATCCACTATCAAGAGTAGTACCTTGTCGTGTATTTATGAATTTATCCGGAACAATGCTATAGTTCTTGTGCAAGTGTGTGCAGGTTTTGTGAACAAATATGTGCCTAGACTCCCTTAGGTTACCAGAATAGTTGTGCTACTCACTCGAATTTTATGCCAATTTCATTTTTTCTAGAGGCAATTCTTAGGCCCCTTTAGTTTTTTTCTGAATTAGACTCAGTCTTTTTCTTATTTTGATTTGACTAGGGCCTGTGTTTTTTTTGTACCTCTAGCTATCTCCCTAGAGCCAATATTAGGCACCTCTAGAGGTATTGAGTCTAAATTTTCTTTTCTTTTATTCTTTTCCTAGAGCCAGTGTTAGGCACCTCTAGGGACAACTCAAGTGGTTAAGCATTCCTACTCTAGTTCACTAACAGAAGTCTAGACATCATATAAGTCACAATGGTGTTTTTGAAGTTTAGAACTATAGCAAGGCTCTAAATAATTCCTAAAACCTCCTAAAGGCACTGTCGCGACAGAGAATGTCGTGGCAGGTAAGTTCAGTTCAAAGACTTAAGCCAAATTTTTGTTTTTGTTTTTTTACACAAAAATAAACTTAAAATGAAACATAAATTAAATACACAACTAACAAGTTCAATAATAGAGGGATGCCCACCCCCAAACTCGAGGGTTGCATTGCCCTCAATGCATGACAACAATGAAAAATGAAAAACAGATAAAAAACAACATCACAGAATAGATAAAACAATAGCAAAGACAACAATATATAAGGAAAAACACTTAAGTAGAGGAGCTGTCATCGCTGCTGCTGCTGCTGACGAGGAGCTGCCGGCGAGCAGTGACCTTGACGGCAGGGGCTAGCTGGGTGCTGGGAGACGGCAAGGCCATATTCTTTTTGGCCTCTCGAGGTGGCTGGATTATGGTAGGTGAGATGTGTGGGGGCTGGTCCAGGACCTCGATATCATCCTCGCTGCTGCTATTGTTGTTGTCTGATCTACCGTGGCAGGGTCCTTCAACAGTCTCGTTCAGCTTCTTTCTTTTCATCGGAGGGAAGTCCTTTGATATGTCTCGGACGAACGACGGCTCTGAGTCAGTGTCATCCTTCCAGACGGAGGAGGAGGAAAACCCTTCAAAGTATTTTGGGTCGATCTCCGGTAGGGGTTCCTTCCTTTTCTCTCCTCGGGGAGTGGCAGATCTTCTGCCGGCATCTCTTGTCGTGGCAGGTGATAATGTGGGTGCAGCAGTAGGTGTTCTGGGGCTAGCAGCAGGTGTGAGTGTGGCAAAGAGAGATTCTGGGAAAGGAGGGAATTGCACGTTGGGAAAATTAAGATCAGTTTTGATAAAATTTACCGTGGCAGCAGTGAAGTCCCTCTTTCTTCCCATATTTCTCTCTTTTGAAAGGACCCATAGTACCTCTTCTCTGAGTCCACTGATGCGAAGCGGATGGGTATTCAGCTGTGGCTGGGTGTTGACACTACCGCGGCAGAGGTGGAGGCAGCACTTCGTCGTGTTGATCTGGTAGCCATTGCAAGGAAAACTGTAGAAAAATAAAAGAAATTTCTGAAAACCTAATTTCTGGAGAGTAAGCAGAGAGAATAAGAATGAGATGAAAAATGAAATGAGAGTATGGGTTTATATAGGACGGGATTTTTCTGCTCGTTGGGACTGTAACGGTAGGCGCGAATAACGGGGCCTGCTGTTACGTGGTTTCTGACGCGTCTATCACGCGTTTCCGCGTCTGCTGCGCGTCTGTTACGCGTTTGCGTGTCTGTCGCGAAAGCTCTGTGACAGGCTATTTTCTCCGCGTCTGTCGCGACAGTTGGTGACAGGCTGTGATGAAAGGCTTGTCTGTTGGGCTTTTTGGGCTGTTGTGAATGCGGTGGGTTGGTTCATTTCTCCTCTTGCTTGCTTCATTTATTCCCTAAAAATAAATAAATAAATAAACTAAATTAAAATCTTATTTCCTAAAAATAAATAATTAATTAAAAATCTTATTTCCTAAATAATAAATAATTAGCTTAAAGAAAATAACATAAAATTAAGTTAAATTATGGATACCTTGAGGGGCATCTTCTAAAGTAACTACTCCTTGCATCCTTGGGGCTTCAGTCCCCTGATAATGCTTGAGCCTCTGTCAATTGACCTTGAATTGATGCCCATCCTTCATGGATTTGATTGTAATAGCACCATGGGGGAAAACTTGGACAACTTGGAAAGGGCCAGACCACCTAGATTTAAGCTTTCCTGGAAAGAGCTTTAACCTAGAGTTGAACAACAACACTTGCTGCCCTGGGCAGAACTGTCGTGGCAGCAGCTTCCTGTCGTGCCACTTCTTGGTTTTGTCCTTTTAGATCTTGGAATTGTCGTAAGCCATTGCTCAAATTTCCTCAATCTCATTCAAGTCCAGTAGCCTTTTCTGTCCTGCCTTATCCCAGTCCATATTCACTGTCTTGATAGCCCAGTATGCTCTGTGTTCTATCACGACAAGTAAATGGAAAGTTTTCCCATAAATGAGTCGATAGGGTGACATTCCCAATGGTGTCTTGAATGTTGTCCTGTAGGCCCAGAGTGCATCATTGAGATGTAGAGACCAGTCCTTTCGAGTAGGTTTGACCATCTTTTCTAGGATGTTCTTTACTTCTCTGTTTGATATCTCGGCCTGCCCATTGGTTTGAGGGTGGTATGCTGTTGCAATTCGGTGCTTCACTTCGTATTTCCTTAATGCAGTAGTAATTACCATATTGTCGAAATGTCTCCCCTCATCGCTAATTATCGCCCTTGGGATGCCAAACCTTGAGAAGATGTTCTTGTGAAGGAATCTTTGCACGGTCTTGGCATCGTTCTTTTGAGTGGCGATCGCTTCTACCCACTTGGACACGTAGTCTACTGCCAGTAGGATGTATAAATTCCCACAAGAGGCTGGGAATGGCCCCATGAAGTTGATTCCCCAAACATCAAAGATTTCGACCTCCATTATGTTCTGCAGCGGCATCTCATGTCTTCTCGATATATTCCCAGTCCTTTGGCATTTGTCACGGCTCTTGTAAAAAGCTTGTGCATCCTTGAACAGTGTAGGCTAGTAAAGACCGGATTACATAACCTTGGCAACAATTTTATTTCCCCTAGGTGTCCTCCATAAGAGGCAACATGACAGTGGTGAAGCACTGCATTCTGTTCGTCCTGTGGTATGCATCTCCTGATAATCTGATCTGCATAGTGCTTAAAAAGAAGAGGTTCGTCCCAATAATAATGTTTTGCATCATTTTGGAACCTCATCTTTGCTTGGTGATTAAGCTCAGGAGGTAATAACCCACTTACAATATAATTGACAATGTCAGCATACCTAGGGGTTTCAGAAAGCTTACCTGCCGCCATGGCTGTCACGGCAGTGCTAGTGACAGCAAACAACTGCTCATCTGTGAAGGTTTCCAGTATTTTGGTCTTGTCCTTCTCTTGATTCCTTCCCATATCCAGCATTGACAAGTGGTCTGCTACTTGGTTCTCTGTCCCTTTTTTGTCCTTGATGTCAATGTCAAATTCTTGCAGTAGCAGAATCCAACGTATCAATTGTGGTTTAGCATCCTTTTTGTGAATAGATAATTAAGTGTTGAGTGGTCTGTATGAACCACCACCTTCGTTCCAAGTATATACGGACAGAACTTGTCAATTGAAAACACCACTGCTGGTAGCTCCTTCTCTTTTGTGGTGTAGTTTATTTGGGCGTCATTCAGCATTTTGCTGGCATAGTAAATCACATGGAAAAGTTTATCCTTCCTCTGCCCTAATGCTGCCCCGACAGCAAAATCACTGGCGTCACACATTATCTAAAATGGTAAGCTCTAGTCTGGTGGCTGTATGATCGGGGCTGTTACCAGCTTCTCCTTTAAAATTCTGAATGCTTCAGTACAATCAGTGTTAAAGTCAAAGGGGTGATTCTGTTCCAACAGATGGCAAAGGGGCTTGGTGATCTTCGAAAAATTGGCTATGAATCTTCGATAAAACCCTGCATGCCCTAAGAAACTTCGAATCCCTTTGACTGTGGTGGGTGGCAGCAGCTTTTCGATAACCTCTATCTTGGCTCTGTCCACCTCTATGCCGCGGCAGCTAACCTTGTGGCCCAGTATTATGCCTTTGTCTACCATAAAATGGCATTTTCCCAGTTTAAAACCAAGTTCGCCTCTTCGCATCTCTCAAGAACCTTCTGTAAATTGCCTAAACAATCCTCGAATCTGTCTTCAAAGACGAAAAAGTTGTCCATGAAAATCTCTAGGAAATCCTCCACCATGTCGGAGAATATTGCCATCATGCACCGTTGGAAGGTTGCTAGTGCGTTGTAGATCCCAAATGGCATTCTTCAAAAGGCATAGGTGTCGTACGGGCATGTGAAGGTGGTTTTCTCTTGGTCCTCCGGTGCGATTGCTATTTGGTTATAACCTGAGTAACCATCAAGAAAACAGTAGTAAGGCTTCCCCGCTAATCTATCTAGCATTTGATCGATAAAGGGTAAGGGGAAGTTGTCCTTCCGGGTATCTTTATTAAGCTTCTGGTAGTCCATACAAACCCTCCAACCGGTTATAGTCCTGGTTGGGATTAGTTCGTTTTCTTCGTTCGTTACTACGGTTATGCCTCCCTTTTTGGGCACACATTGCACCGGGCTCATCCACTTGCTATCCGAGATGGCATATATTATTCCGGCATCAAGCCACTTGATGATTTCTTTTTGCACTACCTCTCGTATAGCCTCGTTCAGTCATCTCTGGCCATCGATAGTCGGCTTATAATCATCTTCTAAGATGATCTTGTGCATGCATAACGCCAGACTGATGCCTTGGATATCAGCTATAGTCCATCCAATTACCTTTTTATGCTACTGTAGCATTTTGATCAGTCGTTGTTCTTGTTCCTGCATCAACTTGGAAGAGATGATTACGGGCAACATATCATTTAAACAAAAAAAAACGTATTTAAGCTGCCCTGGCAGGGGTTTAAGGTCTAGAACAAATGGCTGTTTAATGGAAGGCTTTTGGATTACATGTTCATTCGAGGTATAATTTAAAGGCTCGAAGAACTTACCTGGACGTGTGCCTATCCAATTTACCTCCTCAGGACCTTTAGTGTCGGATGATTCTGTGTCTGAGGAGTCACTGTCGTCGTTGCTGCCGTGATAGTCTTCAGGGTGACTGCGGTGGCAGTGACCAAACTTTCTGTCGTGGCAGTTCGACCTGATGCAGGGTTGCTCAAGGACTACTTCTGAGATTGCTTTGCACTCTTCCTCTGCATCAGCTTGTTTTATTGCTTGGAGAACATTGAGTTTGATTTGCTGATCATTCACTCTCTTCGTCAGTTCTCCTTTCTCGACATCGATCACGGTTCTGTCTGTGGCTAGGAAGGGTCGCCCCAGGATGATCGGTGCTTTTTCATCTGCTTCACAATCTAAAACAAGAAAGTCAGCATGAAAAATAAACTTATCCACTCTTAGCAAGATATCTTCGATCTTCCCTTCCGGTTGTACGTAAGAGCGGTCTGCCAGCTGCAGCATGACTGTCGTGGGCCTTGCTTGTCCAAAACCGAGTTTCTAAAATACAGATTTGGGCATTAGATTAATGCTAGCACCAAGATCACAAAGTGCCTTACCCACAAACTTGTCTCCAATTATGCATGGTATGATGAAGCTCCCAGGGTCCTTCTTCTTTTGGGGTGGATGCTTATGCAAGATTGTCACGCATCCTTTTGTCATCTTTACGGTTTTGAATTCCCCAAGTCTGGATCTTTTTAACATTGCATCCTTGAGAAACTTAGCATAACCGGGCATATGCTTAATGGCTTCTAGTAGCGGTATGTTAATATGTACTTGCTTAAAAATATCATAAATTATCTTAAGCTGGTACTCTTGTTTCTCTTTTTGTAACCGCTGTCGAAAAGGGGGTGGAGGATGGTAATCTTCAAGGCATCCTTCACATAGAATTCGGATCTGAGGAGGCTTGAGTTCTTCAGCATCTTCTGTTTGCTCCTCTGTCCCTTCTATTGTCGTGGCAAGTGTGGTGACAACAGGTTGTTTCTCCTCTGTCGGGGCAGTGTGCACGGCAGATGTTTGTATGGTCGGGTCCTCACTCGGTACTTCTTTTATTTCCAGCCCTTGCAGTTGCTTCTCACTCCTCGTTGTAATCGCTTTACACTGCCCATGTGTGAGTTTTCTAGTGACCTCAGTATCCCTACGGAATCCTCCATTCTTCCTCGGTTTGATGTACTGTGAAACCTGCCCCATCTGTGTCTCCAGAGATTTTAAGGTAGCCTCATGGTTTGTCATCCTCATCTCTGTCTTGTCCATGAATGTTTCAGTTTTATTGACAAAGTGATCCATGTTCTCCATGTATGCTCCCGTCTGTGACATGAATGTTGCCAAGGTCTGTTCCCGTATACTAGGTGTTGCTGCCGGCTGCTGTGGTGGCTGCTGCTGTCGTGACAGAAGTCTGGGTACTCCTTGGTTCTGGTTGTTTTGCACTAGAGGGTTCAATGCATTGTTCAGACTGCTCCAGGAAAATTTGGGGTCCTTCCTCCAGTTGGGATTGTAATTGTTGGAATCATAATTTCTAGGCTTGTTATAGTTCCCAACATACATCCCTTCTTCCAGGTGTAAAGGACAATCTTCTGAACTGTGGTTCCCACTACAGGTTTCACACACCTCTTCTGTAGAATATATAGCTTTAGAATCTTTCCGCTGCAGATTTTCGACTATCTTTGTGAGGTATGCAATCTGTGTTTTAACCGAGTTATCAGTTTTATACTCCTTTACAGATATTCCTCGTCTGTCTCCTCTTCGAGCTGTAGGAAATTGCTCATCATTCCGTGCTAACTTTTTCAACACTAGCATTGCCTCGTTCGGTTCTTTATCTAGTAATAGCCCATTCGCTGCTGAATCTATTCTCAGTCGAGTATGTGCATTGGCAGCGTTGTAGAATTTGACAACCTGATTCCACACGGGAAATCCATGCATTGGGCAGTTCCGTAAGAGAGTTGTAAATCTTTCCCACGCCTCGTGCATTGGTTCATCATCTTCCTGTTGAAAAGTAGCAATCTCGTTACGCAATCTTTCAGATAAATGAGAAGGATTAAAACGAGAAAGGAATTTATGAGAGAGATCTGCCCAAGTTCTTATTAAACCCGGCGTTAATTTATTCCACCAAGTTTTAGCTCTATCTCTCAATGAATGAGGGAATAGCCAGAGCCTTAGTACTTCCGGACTTATTCCTGGCAGTCTGAACGATCTGCATATTTCTTGGAATGTTTTAAGATGTTTTCGTTCATCCTCAGTAGCAGAACCACTAAATTGGCCAGTAGAATTTATCATGCTGAACATGACATGTTTCAATTCGAAGTGTCCAGCTTCCACGTCTGGCAGGGTAGTTTCCAGTTCAACATGGTCATTGTCCATGTAGTCCTGAAAGGTCTGCCATGCTGCTGCGATAGCAGGCGGCGGCAAGTCGTTCCGGGCATCGTTAGGAGGATCAACATTAACCCTAGGGTCATTGTTGTTGTTGGGGTCATTTATCCCATTGCCTTGCCTTCCGGTCACCATTGCTTCCAGTCTCTCCTCGAGATAGTTGTTTCTTTCTATCAAGAGTCGGGCTTGGTTCCTGATTTGGTACGTGCGTTCGATTTCTGGATCTAGTTCGTACTCAGGTTCTTTACCTCGTCTAGATCTGCGCATAAGCAAATAGAAAACCTTGTGAAAAGCACGGGGTAAACAACACCACTAAAAACAAAAAAAAGAAAAGTGCAGTAATAAAAAGGGTAAAGGTATGTTTCCAGTCTCCGGCAACGGCGCCAAAAAAATTGTTGCGTGTAAAAGAGTCTTATCGCAAATAGTGCAAGTGTACACGACGCAAGTAGTAAAGTGATACTAAAGTATCAGATATCGTCTACACAGGGACTGGAAATAACTCTATCCTTGAATTGCTGCACAAGAGAAAAAATAGTTTAATTGAATGGGTGAAGTAATCTTGAGTAAAAACTAAAGTAAGGATGAAGGAATTAGATTTAGAGAATAGGTCGGTGTTGAATTGCTCAGTAGTGCAGGTGTTGCACTGTTAGAGGAATTTCTGTCGTCTGTCGTCGTTCCTGTCGCGGCAGCGGTCTGTTGATGTCGCGGCAGCGATCAACAACTCTGTACTTCAAGCTTGGCAAGAATCCTTGTTATGACTTGTCCTATCCCTAGGCCCAAGTTCTGTTAATGAACACTTCTTGGATGATACCTCCCAGCGTGAATCAAAGGGTGAACACCAATGTTGTTGAATTCTTCTTTAGCCACTTAACCTTGTACTTATCCCTAAGCCAAGATGGTTTAACCATAAACTGGAAAATATGTATCTACTTTTTTCGTATGCTTGACTCTCCCGATATCAAACAAATGGATGACCTCACAATGCTCTCCCGATGCTCTTATGAGATATGAAAAACCAGAGTAAATAAACTTGAAGTGTTTTTATTACTTGAACAGAAAATTCCTAAAACAATACAATCATTGCAACAACTTTACAAAATCAGCCTGTAGCCCTAGGGGGAGTTTAGAACATGGTGGAGAAGGGAAAACGACAAGGGTTTAGAGGAAGGCGGCTAAGAATGAGATATCCTTCCCTAGGTCGAATTACATGCCTTTATATAGGCCTTGGGTTTAAGTTTTCTAACATGACAAGAATACAAAATTAAATTAAAGTACAACTCTATCAAAGACTAAATCTTCTGAGTAGATGCCTTTAATTAGTCCTCTTTTCTTGCCTTGAGTTTCTTCCTTGAACTTTGGGCTTAGCCTTCATTCTACTTCAGGGCTTAGAAAAATATGGGAGTGGTTCACGACAGACCGACTTGAAATCCTCTATCTGTCGAGCCCCACTTCACTTTTCCACCTCAGCATTCTCTATCGTCATGGCTGCCACAGCAGATGTCACGACAACCTTTGCTTCTTGACTCCAGCTCTGCAATTCACCTCTGTTCCTCTGCTTCCATGGGTCTGTCGCAGCAGATACCTGCAAAAGTAACTAAAATCAGCAGCAACTGTGCAATTTTATCTAATTGTGATGTATATGCAAAAATCTATCCTAAATGCAATAAATCATGCTTGAGTGCAGAAAAATATGGGTAAATTAGGGGTAAAATATAGAACTTTTATGCACTCAACAGGGGTAAAATATAGGATTGAGCTGGCAACAAATGCCATTGCCGCGATTGATGGGGCTATAGGTGCGGGCAATGTGTCTGATTCACAAGTTGTGAACAAGCGTAAAATTCAGCATGAGTTGTGGAAATTAACACGCCTAAGAGAGTCGGTATGGAGGCAAAAGTCGAGGGTGCGATGTTTGCGAGAAGGAGATGATAACACGGCTTTTTTTCATAGATCGGCTAAATTAAGATCGATGTGCAATTGTCTATTCGGCTTGATGGTTGATGGGGTATGGGAAACCAATCCTGAAAGGCTTCGAAAGGCATTGTATGTAACCCCATTAGCCCGGCCTAGACGTTTGACCCGAACTACGAAGATTACACGGGGAAAACCAAAGTCAACCTGAAAGTAAATCTTGATTAACAACCTTTTTTCTTTTTATCTTTTCTAGATGCATATTAAGCCTAGGTGATTGCTCAAGAATCATATGAGAGAAGGACACAGCGTTCGGAAAACATTTAGGGACTCAATTGCGTGTATTACACTTTTAGGGACCAAAACGTAATTTTTAGAAAATATAAGGACTTGATAGATTTTAAGCTTACCATTATGTAATTAGTCACATTACATGCTTCTCTGTCAAAATCCAACTAAAATGGACAATCCAAGCTCAAGCAATTGCATCCACAACATTTAGGACCAAAATGTAAAACATGCAAACTTAAAACAATTCAAAATCATCATCCAACGGTCAACCGTTTCGGAACACCAAACCCTGTACGGAAACACTCGTATTGAAACGGTGTTGACCGTTTCGGTACTCGGGTGTGTTCCGAAACCAATATCAAAACAGGCCTCTCCAGTAGCCAAATTGTTCTGAAACACCTTCAGCTGTTCCGAAACGCTATAGCCATTACAGGCCTCCGTTTCGAAATAGTTAAGGGTGTTTCAATACACCCTGCACTGTGACAGCAGAAAATGCTGGTTTTTCAGACTTTTTCATACTCGAATCACTTCCGAGACATGCCACATCATGCATACATCAAGGATACATATCCACAATCATCATATAGGAACTATAGCCTAAACGTAGCAACCAAAATATAGGCAAAGGCACTAAAGGCATGCTTCCTAATTTGCCAAAACCATAACAAGTCAAAACTCCAAATAAACCAATATCCACACTCCAAAGGCCATTTACAAACCAAATATAGTCAAACTAAAATGCTCAAAGTAAAAGGAACATTCTCAAACACTCCAAAGTATAAATCCCACCCATTGCCTCATATTACACAAAAGGTGAACCACATACTTTTCTTTGACAAAAACCTTGGATTACTCTTGCTCTTGAGCTGCCTCCAAATGTTCAATTTTCTGCATTGATGAAACAAACGAGCGTAAGCAATAAGCTTAGTGAGGAACGCTAAACACATTCATCAATGCTTAACTCAAGTTTACAAAATCATCACTTTACAGTACATGCCCTTTATAAAACAAGTCTTCTCAAGACTTCAATGCATTTTTGAAACCTCATGCACATATGCATCAATATACAACAGCAAATAAACCTTTGCTCATGCTTTAACAAGTATCACATGCATTCTTGCATCATACACATATTTCTCATGCACTCTTGCATTATTTTCAAGCATCTCATGCTTCACTTAGATCATTTACATTATATTGGCTTTCAAGTGATAGTTCACAAATCCTTTCAACACAAGACACAATCGGATACGCGGATTACAAGCGTTGTCCCTCACGCTTCATACAAACTACCGGACTACACAAGGTGGAGACAAATGGCACAATCACAACCCCTCAACACCCGTGATGGAGACTAATGGCACAATCACAACCCCTCAACATCACTCATCGGTAGTTGTATAATTCCACTAACGAGAGTATGGGACACATACACAAGACTCACACACGGGACTAACCATTCACCGGTGTGATCTTAACCTCAATCGTTAGGGTACTTGGATGGAGATTAATTCAAGGTGCACCCAATCCTATAGTCGGCTAACTATATCCGATTAAAGTAACCAAAAACCAATTTCATCACTTGCCAATATAATCAATTAATCACATTAATCCACTGTTTTTCAAGCATAACCACAATGCCATTTCCACAAGCACACATGCTTAACATCATATGCATTTTTCATATGAAAACCAAGGATCACTTACCTAACACATCCTTAACATAATGACATTAAATCCCAGCATTAAACCATGCTTAAACATGCTTAAAAACAGTAAACAAATCAACTCTTACATCAAATGCATTTTATCCAACTTAGCACATTTCCAAGAGAGGGATTACCGAAACACTTACACTTGAGCTTAGTTAAGTGTATCAAGCTTACACTAAGCTCCTAAGAGCGCGCTCAAGGCGTTACAAAGCAGAAAATTGCATTTCCACTCACCGATACGCGAAGCCTTGTTTGCCGACACGGAAATTACACCTTCGGAGCCTCCAAAATCACCTCGTGAGCTTCCGGATCAAGATCCCATGTTTTCACAACATCAAAACAGAGATCTAAATGCATTAAAATGCATTCTAACACCAGAAACAATCCTTAGACTCGTTGCCCACTCAAACTACACCAAAATACCCTTCAAACACAACCGAAAACTCAATCGATTGCCTCCTAAACCAAGCCCAGCCATCATGCAACACTTCCAAAGCATTAACAACATCAAAACACATCTAATAAACATCCTAACTCCTCTTTATACCTCCAGCCAACAAGATTCCATCATTCCACCCCAAAATCACACTTAAAACTACCAAGAAAATCAGGGATCTCAAGGATTTCGGGATCTGGATTGTTAACACATCATTTTAACATATAAACCAACTTAGAAATCAATTAAAATCAACACAAAACAGTGTCCAACTCATCAAGTCCGAAAATTAAGATTTCATTCACATTTTCATAAGATTTTGATCTCAAATAAAAAATATATTGAAAACTCAATCAAAAATAGTTGATAGAAGACAAATATCTTGGGAATTTCAATAAAGAACTTAGATTAGAGGTTGAGAACGGGATTTACCTCCAATCCTTGCTTCCTTCAATAGATGACAAGTTTTGCTTGCAAAAATCTTGAAGAATTAAAGAAGATCTCTTGAAATTGATTTAGAAGATGTTGAGAGGATTATTGGGAGAAAGAATTCTGGAAAAGATTAGAGAAAATGGTGTTTGGCTAAAATGAGAGGGAATTGGTAGTTACGTAAAATGAAAATCCACTATCTACCAATTATTTAATATCATATTTTAATTAAAATCCTTTAATTAAAATCCATTTAAATCACATGTCATATTGAAGAAAGGTCAAATTGACTTAAAGCCCCCTAAAGATTCTAAGATTTTGGCTTCCACCTTAAAAATCACATTTTCCCTAGTTTTGAAACTTTACAATTCGGTCACTACTCAAAATGTCCATTTTCCAAATCCCTTTTTGTAAAATTAACTTGACCAACCTCTTAATTATATTTTTAGAGGATTTTAACCATTTTTAACACAATTTTATCCTATCCCGATCCTTGATTTCCAAAAGTCACCTTACGCGATTCGAATTGTTCTCGACTGGTCTGATCCGATGTCTAAAACATCTAGGCCCAAAATCAGGGCGTTACAACTCTCCCCCACTTAGGAAATTTTGTCCTTGAAATTCTTACCTGATGGAAAGAGATGCGGAAACTGCCTCAACATGTCCGCCTTGCTTTCCCATGTGGCCTCCTCAACTCCTCGGTGTCGCCACAACACCTTCACAAGCTCTATCGTCTTGCCACGAAGAACTTTACTACTCACGTCCAGAACCTTCACCGGTTCCTCATCATACGACAGATCCGGATTCAACTCTATCTCCTCAATAGGCATCACATGCGAAGGATCTGATCTATACTTCCGTAACATGGAGACATGAAACACATCATGTATCTTCTCCAACTCAGCAGGCAATCTCAACCTATATGCCACAGGACCAATACGCTCCACAATCTCGTAGGGTCCAATAAACCTTGGGCTAAGTTTACCCTTACGCCTAAATCTCATCACCTTCTTCCAAGGTGATACCTTCAAGAACACACGTTCGCCAACTGCGAACTCAATTTCCTTACGCTTCAAGTCCGCGTAAGACTTTTGCCTATCCGATGCTGCCTTTAACCGCTCACAAATGAGCTTCACCTTCTCGGTGGTTCCCTTAAGCATAGCCGACATTGAAATCAATTTTTGCCCAACTTCTGCCCAACAAAGAGGCGTTCTACATCTCCTCCCATACAAAGCCTCGTATGGAGCCATCTGGATACTTTCCTGGTAACTATTGTTATACGCAAACTCAACCAACGGCAAGTGCTTTTCTCAAGAACCCTGAAAATCTATCACACAGCATCTCAACATATCCTCAAGCACCTGAATCACACGTTCTGACTGTCCATCCGTCTGCGAATGATAAGAAGTGCTGAAATTCAACCGAGTACCCAGGGCTTGATGCAAACATTCCCAAAATCGTGCTGTAAACCTCGGATCTCTATCTGACACAGTGGAATTTGGCACACCATGCAACCGCACAATCTCAGCTATGTACAGCTCAGCCAACTTATCCAAAGTATACGTAGTATGCACAGTCAGAAAATGTGCACACTTCGTAAGCCGATCCACAATCACCCAAACTGAATTCTTCTTTGTCGGTGACAAAGGCAAGCCAGACACAAAATCCATGGTGATTCTCTCCCACTTCCATTTTGGAATTCTCAAAGGCTGCAACAATCCAGAAGGAACATGATGCTCGGCCTTCACTCGCTGACACACCATACACTTACTAACGAACTCCGCAACATCCTTTTTCAACCTCACCTAGTAGTACTCATCCTTTAGGTCACGATACATCTTTGTACTACCCGGGTGCATTGCAAAAGGACTACAATGAGCATCAGTCAGAATAGTGCGCCTTAACTCAACATCATTTGGCACCACTATTCGACTCCCAAAACACAGAACACCATCATCACTAAAGCTGAAATCCGAAGATCTATCTTCCGCAATGTCTTGGACATGCGACACAAGAGAATCATCAAGCAACTGTTTCTCTTTAATCAACTGTAACAAAGATGGTTTCACTTGCAACTCCGCCACAAGACCACCTTCACGCGATATGCTCAAACAAGCAAACATCGCTCTCAACTCAACAGCCACTTTCCGGCTCAAAGCATCAGCCACAACATTAGCCTTGCCCGGGTGGTACTCAATCGCCAGATTATAATCCTTAAGCAACTCCACCCAACGTCGTTACATAAGATTCAACTCCTTCTGAGACATAAGGTATTTCAAGCTCTTATGATCCTTAAACACAACACATTTCTCACCATACAGGTAATGCCTCCAAATCTTAAAGGCAAATACCACAGCTGCAAGCTCAAGATCATGAGTAGGGTAGTTGCGCTCATGCACCTTCAACTGCCTAGATGCATAGGCCACCACCTTACCTTCCTGCATCAGCATGCAGCCCAAACCAACAATGGACGCATCACTATAGACCACAAACTCCTTACCAGATTCAGGTTGAATCAAAACAGGAGCTTGCGTCAAAGCTTCCTTCAGCTTCTCAAAAGCTTGTTGTCTCGCCTTCGTCCACTCAAAGTGAACATTCCTTTGCAGCAACTTGGTCAAAGGTGTCATTATATTTGAGAAACCCTCAACAAACCTACGGTAGTACCAAGCCAACCCAAGGAAACTTCGTACCTCCGTCACTGACTTAGGCACTTTCCAACTCATCACAGCCTCCACTTTTTGCGGATCAACGCGAATACCCTCAGTCGATACCACATGCCCAAGGAAGACCACTTCCCTAAGCCAAAACTCACATTTACTCAGCTTCGCATACACCCGATTCTCCAACAACACTTGCAAAACGATCCTCAAGTGCTTATCATGATCCTCCTATGTACGCGAATACACAAGGATATCATCGATGAACACCACCACAAACTGATCCAAGAATTCATGGAACACATGATTCATCATGTCCATGAAAGCAGCAAGCGCGTTGGTCAAACCAAACGGCATCACCAAAAATTCATAGTGCCCGTACCTCGTCCGAAAAGCAGTTTTAGGTACGTCCACATCCTTCACCTTCAGCTGAAAGTACCCCGATCTCAAGTCTATCTTAGAAAACACTGAGGCTCCTCGGAATTGATCAAAGAGATCGTCAATTTTAGGCAAGGGATACTTGTTCTTGATCGTCAACTTGTTCAGTTGCCGATAATCTATACACATTCTCATCGCCTCATCTTTCTTCTCTACAAACAGAACCGGTGCACTCGAAGCTGACACACTAGGCCGGATGAAACCTCGATTCAACAACTCTTACAACTGCGTTTTCAACTCCTTTAACTCTGTGGGTGCCATGCGATAAGGAGCAATGGACACCGGAGTTGTGTTCTCGTACAACTCTATACCAAATGCAACTTCCCTACTTGGTGGCAATCCAGGCAATTCTTCCGGAAAGACACCCGAAAAATTGTGAACTGTTCGGATGTCCTGCACACGCACATCCTTAGTTCCAGGATTCATCACATAAGCAAGGTAAGCCTCACACCCCAACCTCATCATACGGTTTGCCTCCAAGGGCGAAATCACATTCGACAAGAATTTCACATTCTCGCCTACTACAACAACCTCATAGTCGTCAGCCAACTTTAAGGTGACTCGCTTAACATCAAAGTCAACCACCGCTCTATGCTCCGTCAACCAATTCATGCCAAGGATTACATCAAATCCGTAGAAAGGCAATTCCATCAAATCCACAAGGAAAACATGACCTTGCACTGACAGAGGACACCTTCTATACAACTTCCTAGTGACTACAGTCTCACCAAAAGAACTAGTCACTTGCATTCCTACTCCAAGCATCTCAACAGGTATATCAAGCAAATGTGCATGCTCACTCAAGATATAAGAATGCGTAGATCCAGAATCAATCAAAGCCAGCAAAGATAAAGACTAGAGAGCAAAAGTACTTGCAATCACATCGGTATCGTTGCACTCCTCGCGCTGAGCATACACCCTCGTTGGTCCACCTCCCTCAGGTCGAACGGCCACAACGTGAGCAATACCTCGCTGCCCCTCATCCCTCCTCTGAAAGTTCCCACGGCCTCTTTGAGGTGCAGCTACAACAGGAGCACGTCCTTGGCCACCACCAGCCAACAAAAGACACTCCCTTCTCATATGATCTGCCGAACCACAATTCCAGCAGGAGTTCCCTGTCACCACAACAGGAGCATGAACCTCTCTAGCTGCTCGAAGACAATCTCGCCTCAAATGGTCCCTCGAACCACATGTCCAGCAGGTATGCTGCTCGGACCTCATACGACCTCCCTGAGCCTGCCCACCTCGACCCGGAACACCACGCCTTCCCTCAGGCTGATGTCTCCTATCACGGCCTCTCTTGTTCCGTCCACCACCGGAACTATACTCAGCAGCCCTCTTTCCAGAGCTAGAACCAACACCTCTAGATGACAAGCCCAAATTCTGCTCGATGTCCTTTGCCCGACACACAAGCACATCAAAATCCGTGTATTCCGCAGCTAGCATGTACGTCTTAACATCTTGTACCAATCCATAACGAAAATGATCACAGTGATGCCTCTCACTAGGCACCAGCTCAGGAGCATATTGGCTCAAGCGTACGAACGAGACCTCGTACTCAGCCACCGATAGGTTACCCAGAACAAGAGACATAAACTCTCGTTTCTTCTCATCCAAGTATCTCACACCTAGATACTTTCTCCGGAAGGCACCCCTAAAGAACTCCCAATCAGCTTCATTGGGTTCCATACCAGCTATAGTAGTCGTCCACCAGCTGAAAGCATCACCTTGCAGCAAGGAAACTGCACATCCCAACTTGCGCACATCACTACAACCCATTTGATCTATTATGCGGATCGTACTTGCCAACGAGGCCTCAGACGCCTCAGGTGTCATACCATAGAACTCTACCGCTCCCAAGCTTCTCAACCTTTCTAAAGGTAGACCCGTCTGCCCAGCTGTAGGGGTCTGTACTTGCGTTCCAGCAACAGCAGCCTGAAACGCTCCAGAAATCGCCTCAACTAGCGGCGCCAAATTACCCAATTCAGGACCAGCTTGTCCTTGTTGCTCTTGCCCCCCCCCCCCCACCTCTAGGTGGTGGCGGAGGAGGTAGATCTCCACCAGGAGGGACATCAGCCCCCTGCTCAGCCTGGTTTTCCTGCTCGGCTGCAGGCACTAACGTATTGGACCTCAATTCCCTTCTAGGTCCCATGTGCTATTTTACACAAACACAACAACGAAAACAAATCAAACCATTTAGGACAACTGCAAGCAAGAATCCAAGTTTATAAAACATTTGATTAGTGTAATAAGGCAATGGGCACTCAATTTCCCCACAAAGTATAGCATTCATGAAACGTCATGCTCACATACTTTCCATCAATCCAAATCAGCACATATCCACATAACATCATCATCATGTCATCATATTCATCTCACATGCAATTCACGTCAATCAACATAGCATAAGTTCAAAAATTCAATCATTAGCATGCTTTTCAAACGTCATACTTCAACTCACATCAACAACACATACCAACATACCCAATTCTTTCGAAACCACGCTCTGATACCAACAAATGTAACCCCCTTAGCCCGGCATAGACGTTTGACCCGAACTACGAAGATTACACGGGGAAAACCAAAGTCAACCTAAAACTCAACCTTGATTAACGACACTTTTTTTTCTATTTATCTTTTCTAGATGCATATTAAGCCTAGGTGATTGCTCAAGAATAATATGAGAGAAGGACACGGCGTTCGGAAAACATTTAGGGACTCAATTGCGTGAATTACACTTTTAGGGACCAAAACGTAATTTTTAGAAAATATAAGGACTTGATAGATTTTAAGCTTACCATTATGTGATTAGTCACATTACATGCTCCTCTATCAAAATCCAACTAAAAGGGACAATCCAAGCTCAAGCAATTGCATCCACAACATTCAGGACCAAAATGTAAAACATGCAAACTTAAAACAATTCAAAATCATCATCCAACGGTCAACCGTTTCGGAACACTAAACCCTGTACCGAAACACTTGTATCGAAATGGTGTTGACCGTTTCGATACTTGGGTGTGTTTCGAGACCAGTATCAAAACAGGCCTCTCTAGTAGCCAAAATGTTCTGAAACACCTTCAGTTGTTCCGAAACGCTATGGCCATTAAAGGCCTCCGTTTCGAAACAATTAAGTGTGTTTCGATACACCCTGCACCGTGACAACAGAAAATACTAGTTTTTCATACTTTTTCATACTCGAATCAGTTCCGAGACATGCCACAACATGCATACATCAAGGATACATATCCACAATCATCATATAGGAACTATAGCCTAAACGTAGCAACCAACATGTAGGCAAAGACACTAAAGGCATGCTTCCTAATTTTCCAAAACCATAACAAGTCAAAACTCCAAATAAACAAATATCCACACTCCAAAGGCCATTTACAAACCAAATATAGTCAAACCAAAATGCTCAAAGTAAAAGGAACATTCTCAAACACTCCAAAGTATAAATCCAACCCATTGCCTCATATTACATTAAAGGTGAACCACATACTTTTCTTTGACAAAAACCTTGGATTATTCTTGCTCTTGAGCTGCCTCCAAATGTTCAATTTTCTGCATTGATGAAACAAACGAGCGTAAGCAATAAGCTTAGTGAGGAACGCCAAAATCACACTTAAAACTACCAAGAAACTCAGGGATCTCAAGGATTTCGGGATCTAGATTGTTAACACATCATTTTAACATATAAACCAACTTAGAAATCAATTAAAATCAACACAAAACGGTGCCCAACTCATCAAGTCCGAAAATTAAGATTTCATTCACATTTTCATAAGATTTTGATCTCAAATAAAAAATATATTGAAAACTCAATCAAAAATAGTTAATAGAAGCCAAATATCTTGGGAATTTCAATAAAGAACTTAGATTAGAGGTTGGGAATGGGATTTACCTCTAATCCTTGCTTCCTTCAATAGATGACAAGTTTTGCTTGCAAAAATCTTGAAGAATTAAAGATCTCTTGAAATTGATTTAGAAAATGTTGAGAGGATTTTTGGGAGAAAGAATTCTGGAAAAAATGAGAGAAAATGGTGTTTGGCTAAAATGAGAGGGAATTGGTAGTTATGTAAAATGAAAATCCACTAACTACCAATTAATTAATATCATATTTTAATTAAAATCCTTTAATTAAAATCCATTTAAATCACATGTCATATTGAAGAAAGGTCAAATTGACTTAAAGCCCCCTAAAGATTCTAAGATTTTGGCTTCCACCTTAAAAATCACATTTTTCCTAGTTTTGAAACTTTACAATTTGGTCACTACTCAAAATGTCCATTTTCCAAATCCCTTTTTGTAAAATTGACTTGACCAACCTCTTAATTATATTTTTTAGAGGATTTTAACCAATTTTAACACAATTTTATCCTATCCCGATCCTTGATTTCCAAAAGTCACCGTACGTGATTCGAACCGTTCTCGACCGGTCCAATCCGATGTATAAAACATCTAGGCCCAAAACCAGGGCGTTACAGTTCACTGAGTTTCGAAATCATTTCTCGCCACGAGCCTGCTTGGGGGCGATGGATATGGCTATGTGTTTTAATCAATTACCGAGGGATATGGTGACAGCTTTAGAAGTACTGTTTCGCGAGGAAGAGGTGTGTTCAGTTATTTAGGGTTGTGAGGGGTCTAAGGCACTGGGTCCGGACGGGTATACTTTTGAATTTTACAAGAAGGGCTGGGAATTCATGAAGGGTGACGTGATGGAGGTGAAGCATCAATTTTATGAGACGAGTGCTCTACCGAAGGGAGTTAATTCGGCTTTTGTGGTTTTGATCCCGAAGAAAGAACATCCACGAAAGATGGGCGATTATCGTCCTATTTGTTTGCTGAATTCGCTATACAAAATTGTCGCTAAATGTTTGGCGAGGCGGTTGTAACGTGTGTTACCCGTTCTAATCAATGATGTCCAATCGGCATTTATTAAGAGACGTCAGATAGTGGATGGTATTATGCTGGCTAATGAAGTGATCCATTCTATGCAACATCAATCTTTTAGTGAGGGGTGATGTTGAAAATGGATTTCGCGAAAGCATATGACTGTGTCAAGTGGGAGTGCCTTGAAAAACTTTAGTGTCGAATGGGATTTGGGTCTGTTTGGAGGACTTGGATGTGGGTGTATACTCAAACGGCGAGACTTTCGGTGTTACTTAATGGGTGCCCAACTCGAGAATTTCCGATGTTGCGTGGATTACGGCAAGGCGACCCACTCTTACCTTTATTGTTTGTTATAGTGGCTGAGTTGTTGCACTAATTATTGCATTAGGCTGAAGGGGAAGGGCTTATCAGGGGAGTTCGAGTTGTGAAAGATTGCTTTGTGTCACATCTTCAGTTCGCGGACGATACGGTGATATTTTTACAAGGTGAGCTTTGTTTCGCAACAAATTTGAAGAGGGTGCTGACTTGTTTTGTGTATTGCTCGGGACTGCAAATTAATTATGCTAAATCATATATGTATGGAGTGGGCGTCGAGGAGGAGGTGTTGAGATCTATGGCGGGGATTATGGGATGTAATCGAGGCACGTTACCGATGGTGTACCTTGGGCTGCCAATTGGAGTTAATCCTCGTAGTTTAAGCATGTGGGAGTCGTTATTCCAGCGTTTCCGTAAGAGTTTGGCGGGTTGGAAACATGACTCTCTATCGTTCGCGGCTCGACTGACCTTGCTTAATTCGGTGTTGTCCGCGCTACCAGTTTATTATATGGGCTTTTTCTTGGTGCCTAAGGGTATTATCCGAAGAATTGACCGAATACGGAGAGCATTCTTATGGGGAGGTTTCGAGGAGCGACGCAAATTGAGCCGGGTGAATTGGAGGGTGGTGTGTCGGCCAAGGAAGCTTGGTGGGTTGGGGGTGGTTGATTTACACCAGCGTAATTTCGCTCTTTTGGCAAAGTGGAGGTGGCATTTTGCGATAGAGGGGGAGTCGTTGTGGCGTTCGATTTTGGCTGCGAAGTATGGTGAGGCTGTGTTGGTTTGGCGGGTTCCAAATGTGAGGAGACGGTCTATGTCGACAGTTTGGCGACAGATTGTGGAAATACAAGATGATGCTTGTGTCAATCGGTTTATAAGGATGTCGGATTTTACTTGGTTAGTTGGGAATGGGAGGAAGGTGTTATTTTGGCGAGATTGTTGGTGCTCGGACGAGCCCCTATGTGTTGTTCTCCCTCGCCTATTCTGCCTTGCTACGGATAAATGGGCGTTGGTAAAGGATTATGCCTGGGGGAATTCTCTGGGGCAAGAGGGTTGGTGCGAGTATTTCTCACGATCGTTGCGATCTTTTGAATTGGCCCAGTTACGGGAGTTGAGAAGTGTAGTAGGGTCGGTGATTTTATCGGAGGAATTAGAGGATATGTTGGTTTGGAAACATACGACGACGGGGAATTTTTCGGTGGCAATGTTGTCTCGGTTAATGGCGTCATTTGGATTGGAGCTCGACTCGGACATTTCGGGGATTTGTTCGCTACAAATTCTACCGAAGATACAATGTTTTGTGTGGTTTGTGTTGTTGCGACGTTTTCCCGCGTTATGTTTCTTGAGAGATCGGGGGATGCGGTTAGATGTACAGAATTTCTTATGTCGTTGGTGTGGGAAAGGGGATGAGGAAACTGACCACATTCTTTTTCGATGTCCGTATATGTGGGGGGTATGATCGCTGTTTTTTGCATGGTGGCGTGTCGAGGTGGTGCACCCAGCATCGGTGGTTGAGTTTGTGTACATGGCGTTGGATAGTTTCTTCCGGGGGCCGCTATGATAGTGGTGGTTGGCGGGTTGTGCTGCGGTCTTATGGTCCATGTGGTTAGCTCGAAACGACCTGATTTTTAATGGTAAGAGGTTGTCTGATTCTGAGTTATTCTTCTTAATTAAGTTGCGCGCTTTTTATTGGGTGAGAGATTTGAATTCGCAATCACTCCTAGTTGAATCGGTTTGGTGGGAATGCCCTCGGTGGTGTGCAGGAGATGTGTGGCTAAGGGTGCCTCGTGCGGGTATTACATGGACTCCACCATTACCCGACATTGTGAAATTTAATGTCGACGGCTCGGCGCGTGGGAAACCTGGGCCGGCGGGGTTTGGCGGAGTGTTGCGAAATGATCGGGGCCAGGTGCTGGCTTTATTTTCAGGGCCGTTGGGATTGTTGGATTCGAACGAGGCTGAATTAAACGCGATTTGCTATGCGATTGAGTCGTTTCGTGCATCGCAATGGTGTGATTGGCCTTGTATCATTGAATCGGATTATTTGGTTGCGATTTCATGGATTCTTAACGTGGAGGGTCGGCCTTGGAGGTATTTCTCTTTATTTAGGCGTATTGATGACGATTGTTTGGCGGTGAATTGTGTGTTCCATCATGTTGTCTGCAAGGCGAATGGATTAGCTGATACTTTGGCTGAGGGTGGTGTGGACCGGCGTAATTGGTTGCGTGTGGGTCTTTAGCATCGAGGGAGGTGTTGGATGCGTGAGGTGTGCGGGTTGGAGTTGCTTGGGGGCGTGCTGGTGGGGGTGGTATCGCGTGGCGGGAGGAGGGTCTGATGGCTTGGAGTTGTGGGCTCGAGCGAATTGGGGGCGTGAAGCTTTGATCCGATGGCCTGGGCAGATCGAGCTGCTAGAGTGTAGCTGGGAGGGGGCTTTGGCCGTGCGTTGCATGGTCACTTTTGTACCGGATGGTGTTTGGTTCTCGGTTGTCCTCCTCGGGTACTCTTTTCCTCCATTTAGGTGTAGGGAGGTTTTTAATGAGGCCCGGGGTGGATGCATTGTATGATTTTTCATTCTAATAAAACCATACTTATTGAGCAAAAAAAACTAAGATATAATTATATTGTTCTTGTGAAACATATCTAAATGATCAGAGTTTCTAGTAATTACTAAGGTAATAATTATATTTTTCATTCAATTACGTTGTGATGTCTAAATGGTAAATACACCATAAATGATAAGTGTATCCTTATCTACATTGTGGTGTCTAAACTTTCTCGAGCTAAGAGTGGGGAAATGAGGGCCGATATTAGTTGGTGTCATCCACCTACTGATACTTTGAAATTTAATGTTTGTGAAAAGTTAGGTCTTGCGAATTGCGGAGGAGTTTTACGTGATTAGAATGGATGTGTCTTGGTATTATTTTCTGGACTAATAGGTGAGACAGATTCAAATGAGGCGGAGCTGTGTGTAATTGTTTATGTATTCGAAATGCTAGTACGGTCTCGTTGGCGTAGCGATCACCCTTTTATAATTGAATCGGACTCAAAAGCGGCGGTATCTTAGGTGTTGCATCATGTTATGGTGACAATTCAAGGAGATTGATGCTCATCATATTTTGGCATATATGTGGTTTCGATAATGTATTTAGAGAGACGGATAATATAGTGAATGCTTTGACGAAAGGAGGAGTGGATCGTGTATCTTGGTTCCGAGTGAAGAATTGAATGTAGTTGTGACTGAGTTTGCCATGTTCGCCTGCACATGAGCTGGTGCATGGACAGTAAGCGTATTTTTCTTTCCTTACCGGATTTTGTGTTCTTGTTAAACATTGTTTACTGGTTTGTTTGAGTAGGCACAATTCGTGCTATGCTTTTTTTTCATTAATAAACCATTTTTTCATTGATAATAAAGCATTTTTTCTTTTCTCCATTTAAATTTAGGGAGAATTTTAATGAAGTACAAAGTATCGGATATTTTCACTTTTCACCAAAAAAAATATAACCTTATCTATTTATTAACACTTTCCACACTTATCAAAAAATTTAACAAATAGTTTTAAATTTCGATTATTAAACATATTAAATCATTGAATTATTAATTTTCAATAAATTATTTTTTATGGATTATCAAATAGACCCTAATTTAAAGTTTTAGTGTAAAATTTATTTTATTAAGTAATCGTTGTTTAAATTAAATTAATTTTTTTATTATTTGAATGATGAATGAATATTGTTTATATTTATTTTATTTTATGTGCAAAAAATATAGACACTCACGTCAATAGAAAGTAACATCATTCAAAGTTTAATTTTAGTTGTTGTTGTGTTTTTTTTTTTGTTGCTTATTTGTAAATTAAGCGTACATATTATGTATTTTTTTAGATTTTTAAAGTTCTTTTATTAATAAAAAATTCTACAATAAATGACATACATTGATATACATCACTAATTTTTATTTTTTATTATTTTATTTTTAAATAAAAGCTTTTAAAATAAATATATGAGACCCATCAATTTTTTTTACTTTTTTTTATTTTTGTTATTCCTTATTTATTTAGTTTATGCCAATATAAAATTATGCATGGCATAAAGATATTATGTTCATTAAAAATTATTATCCGTCATTTATGAGTTCTTCGAGTCCCACATTTGGGTAGAAATCGCCTGCCTCCTAATCATGACTCTATTTATGTCTCCACAATAAAATTAGGGTTTAGGGTTAGGGTTAGGGTTTAGAGTTTAGGGTTAGAGTATAGGGAGTTTAAAGTAGGGTGTATTTTTAGGGTGTATGATGTAGGATTTAGGACTCAAAATTTAGGGTTAGGGTTCCTAATTTAATTTTTAAGTGTTTTTTAACATGAAGCATAAATAGAAGCATGGTTAGGGCAGATGATTTTTGCTCCCCACATTTACCCTGCTTGTCATTACAAGCATAAAACCAAAATCAAAAAGTAATATTCGGGAGTTGTGATTTTTTTAATAGTCTAAAGGTGGTTACAAGATAGTATTTGTTCATACATATTCTTAACTCTTTGACAATGGTCATACACGTTATAGACAAAGCGATTTAAACTCATGTCTTCTAGGATGAACATCATCCGCTTTTCTACTAAAACACTGGTTGAAAGTTGTGATTTTAATTTCACTTTCAAATAAAAAAATTTCTAAAGAAAGCAAACGTGTTTGAGATTAATTTTTGGAACATAGATTTTTCGATTTTGTAAAAAAAAAAATGAAGGGTGATGCATGAGAATTTTTTTAAAAAAAGATAGGGTTTACATTAAATTTCTATTGGTGTCTAAAATAATTATTTTTTGTATAAAGTTAAAAATAACCACAAGGTTTAACCTTTTGATCATTTTAGTTCTCATTCTTTTTTTATACAATAAACTCTTAACGTTTTATTTTCTTTCATTTTTCACCTTTGATGGATAGAAACCGTCAGTCAACAGACATTGATCATTTGAAGTTGACTGACATTTCAACGTGGCATGGGGGAATGATGTGGCAGTGCCACATGTAAAGTGAGGATGATGTGGCAATGATGACATATAAAAAATTTAAATTAATATTTTTAGAATTTTTAAAAATTAATTATAACCAATTGGATGATGACATATGACATCATCCAATTGGTTTAAAGGCAAAAGAATGAATGAAGAAATAAAAGTTTAAAGTTTTGCTACCTATGGGAATCGAACAACACCTAGAGATTGGAAGGCTAAACGCCTAACTACTAGGCCAATCAGCGAAAGTTAAAATATTATTACTAGTAATTATAACCAATCGGATGATGTCACGTGTCATCATATAAATTTTAAAAATTTTAATTTTAATTTTTTTATATGTCATCTTTGCCATGTCACCTTCACTTTACACGTGGCACTACCACGTCATCTCCCCATGACACATTTGAATGTCATGTCAATTTTAAACGGTCAACATCTATTGACTGACGATTTGCATCCATTGATGGTAGAAATTGAACCAAAATAAAACGTTAAGGGTTTGCCTGCACTAAAAAAGAATAGGAACTAAAGTGACCAAAAGGTTAAATTGTTGGGGCTATTTTTAACTTCACGCCTTTTTTTTGTAAATTACATCTCCATTGTATGGTCCATGTTCGAGACTTGTGACCTTCCCTCCTAATAGTGGCAGAGCTAGAAATTTTATTTAATGGGGTCATGAGTAAAATATGAGGTATGAAAGATTTTCGTACCGCTATAATAAATATTGTTGATCATATACCCAATAAATTAAGTGAGCTCAAATCTAATATTTCCTATGAAAAATTGTATATTACCACATTAAAAACTTTATACCCAACAAATCAAGTGAAATTAAATGTACCCCTACTTTCAATACTACATCTGCCCATGCCTCCTAACATTATTTTTTTTAAGGTTCGAATTTAAATTCTTTTTCTTTAGAAGAACAATATACCTTCCGAATGTCTTTGCACCCAATTTAAATACCATCTTTGTTTGTTTTTGATTTCACAATTTATCTTTTTTATTTGTTTGTTTCCCAAAAAAATGAGAAAGAAAGAAAGAGCGAGAAAATAAGTTATAAAAAATGAATGAAGGTCGCATGTTATGCATTTATTGAGTTTTTTTTTATATATAAAAGTCTACAAATGAAAGCATAATGAAACTTAAATATCTTGACAAAAAAAAATTACACTTAATTTACAAGTCTTATTTTATTTAAATATATTATAAAATAACAAAAATAAATTTTACTGTTTTTTTTTTCCTTTTATGATAAAAAGCATAAAATTATATTTGGCTTGAGTCTTGACCTTTCAAAACAATATTGTTCGCGCTTTCTTCAGTGAAAATTCAAGAAAAAAAAAAGAAGCTGCAACAAATTTCATTCTCAAATTACATAACATAAATTCTTCTTCTTCTTCTTCTTCTTCTTCTTCTTCTTCTTCTTCTTCTTCTTCTTCTTCTTCTTCTTCTTCTTCTTCTTTTATCGAGATTCTTGAAACCCTTATTCTTCATCATCATCATCAAAATGTTTTATCGAGATTCTTGAAACCCACGCAACTACTTCTCAGTACATTTCTACTATCTGGTTTATGTGGGGTTTTTGATGTCGGCGTTTGGCTTCATCACCACCATTGTCATCGGAAAAGAGGCCATCCATCACCATTGCTAACTCAATCATAACCCATGGTTCGCTTTTCTTTTAACACTCTTTCTTCTTCTTTTTAACTTTCTTTCTTGATTTCTGAAATTTGTCTTTTTAAGGAATCTCCCATTTCGCCTACTTTCAAATCCTTGGAGGGATTGGAAGAACTCTATGGATCGTCTTCCTTGGAGCGCGCACTGCACGAGGAATCATTCGTCGACCCGATTATTACTTGCGAGTCCTTGGAATGCTTGGAATCATTTGATGAGGTAATGCGGGGTGAGAGTGTACCGGCAATTACGTCGACCGAGACGAACGAAAACGACAACTCAGGGAAGATTGCCATTGATCATGACATTTACAAGTACTTGCGTGAATTTGAGGTATACCATCCTTGGAATATTTTTGCTCTTAGACATGTTAATTTTGGTTTCATCGAATTTCCGGCGTCTCCTAGGCAGTGCAAAGGCCTTCTACAGACTACATGGAGACGGTCCAGAGAGATATTAATGCGGAAATGCGAGCTAGTCTCATCGATGAGCTAGTGAAGGTAAGTCAGGGTTATGAATACCACAATCAATATCATCAAACACCAGTAACTTAAATATTACTGTGCTTTTATGTGAATACTGATCTTACCTCTTGATTTCATCTGTAGGCAACCGAAAAGAAAAGGCTTCCACTTCCACCCGAGACAATATGTCTGACCGTGAATTACATCGATCGCTATCTTTCCGGCATTTCAATTAACAGGCAACAGTTGCAGTTGCTTGGACTAGCTTGCATGCTAATTGCTTAGTAAGATTTCATGTTTCTTTCTAGCTTCTGTGTATGCATATGCCTCTGTGTTTATGCGCGTCCAATCTCGTTTATTCACCGCAGTAAACTCGAGTCAGTTAAAACCGCAGTTCCCAAAGTGATAATATTCTGCAACATTACCGGAAAAACTTACCACAAAGCTGAGGTAAGGTTCCATTTAGGATTCATTTCCAATCTCGTTTCTTCACCGCAACCTACGTAAACATGTTTCCCCTGCTTTGACTGCTGCAGATAGTGCAAATGGAATCTGCTGTGCTGAACTACTTGAACTTCGAAATGTCGGTCCCGACAGCTTATTATTTTCTGACGCAGTTTATTTGTGCTGCCGAAATGAGCAATCAGGTATGCTACATTTGGTCATACTTCAGCAATCTTACATTCTGTGATCTAAACGCAATTGACAGTACTACTTGCCTGTCTTTGATAGGATCATCCGTTGCAGTTCGAATGTTTGAGCAGCTACATTTTACATTTATCACTTGTTGAGTACACTATGCTTCAATACGCATCGCCGCTAATAGCTGCATCTGCTGCTTTCTTGGCCAGATTCATACTATCTCCTTTAGACAAACCTTGGGTACTCTATTTTTTTTTAATCTGATGGTCCGTTTATTAACTTGGCCTAGTTGTTTATCGGATGATATATCTCTGCTTCTTTGGACAGGATTCTAAATGGAGGAATTATACACTATACCAGCCGTTTGATTTAGTGGAGTGTGTTACGACACTGCACCGTCTCTACCGGAACGGAGGCGCTGCTTATCCGGCCGCAACCAGAGACAAGTATAGTCAGTTCAAGGTGAGTAGTTGCGATGTTTACGACAATGCTGCACGGTTAGCTTACGTTTCGTGTTAATGTTACCCTGATATGTTTGATATGGTGTGCATCAGTACTTCTTTGTGTCGACGAGGGACTGCCATGCATCGATACCAGATGAGTTTTTCCAGGATGTGTGAGCATTGAGCAACTAGTTGAAGGTTTCAGTTTTGCTTCCGATACACTGCTGGATTGTTAGTTTTTACATGTAAAAAATGTTGTTTTTGAAGCTTAGAAATGGCATCTTTATCTCCTCTACATTGTTTGGTTCCATGAGAATCTGATGTTTGGTTACTGAGAAAGCTTAACTACAAGGGAAAATGAAAAGAAATTTTATGTCCACATGTGTAATACTGAATAACTACCACTCTTAGTCTCCATTAATTGATTACAATTAATTTTATGTCTAATTTCGCATCTACCCAATTCTTATTCTTTTTTAAATTATGAACTTACAAGTGGTTTAAATAAAAAAGCGGATGATGTTTATCTTAGGAGACACGGGTTCAAATGATTTGTTCGTAAGGTGTGTACCTTATCAAAATGTTATTAATATGTTTCAATAAATACTATCTTGTAATCAATTTGAGAGTATTTAATTCTTTTAATTTTTTAAAAAAATGTCTGTTATAGTTTTTTTTTAAGAATAAGCCTTTTATTTCCACTAAAATTCCACTCCATGAGTGAAAACAATAATTTTTAAAATTAATGGTTTCAAAAGAAATAATTTTTAAAATTAATAAAATCTGTTGAAGTTAAATTAATTTAAATTTTAAAAAGTTAATTATTTCCGATGATAGTTATTTATTATTATAATTAAAACTGAATTGCTACTATAATCTTATAAATTTATACTTGTTTTATTTTATGATTTGACTTTTGTCTACTTCTTCAATTGAGTTGGTGTAACTGAGTTGAGTAATACCAAATTGAATAAAAAAATTGAAAATATACATTAAAATTGAAAACCAAATATTTTATGAAATAAAATACATAAGGAAAATAAGCCTAGGATTGTAAATGAACCAAACTTGGAGGAACAGATCTCTATTCATATTCACTTGTTTTCTAAGCTTATTTGTGTTTGGTTCGTATTTTTTAAAAAAATTAAAACTTTATTTTTGTCTGTTTATTTAAAATAACATGTAATTATATTTGTTTATTTAATGTTCACAAAAATATTTAGAAATATGTTCATGAACATATGATTGAATTTGTTTTTAAATAATTAAAATTTTAAATAAAACATTATATAGACTAAAACAATTTAAATGTATGTGATACAATAATTCGTTATGGTAATAAATTGGTTGATCTATTCACCAAGGCGTTACTAACTACATCATTTAAAATATTGAGGTACAAAATTGGGATGCTGACGGTTTAAAGGTGTTAGGACTTAGGTGATATTATTATTATCATTAGAGAGAGTAAATATATGTTACACTTTTTTTGTTTAATTAAAATTATACTTCATTTAATATTTTTATAAGATTTTCAATAAGACAACATGATTTGTTATTAAAAATGTGTGCGCTCTTTTACACTCACTAAATTTTCATCCCACGCTATTCAGCGACATATATTTTGTTAAATGGCATCTAATATGGAAGTGTTATAAAGTTCTAAAATTTAGAATATATATATATATAGGGATAGGATCAAATTACACTGTGTAAAATTCTCTAAGTTTTACACTTTTTTTGGATCGTTGGATGAGTGAAACGGATGGATGAGATTAACAGTAAAATATGTGAAGATTATCACTTGGGAATTAAAAACACGGAGTTATTCTCAACCATCCATTTCCCCCATCCAAATATCCAAAAAAGGTGTAAAACTTAAAGAGTTTTACAAATTTTCGGTATGAATAGGAAAGATGTTGAAAATTTAAAATTTTATAACAATATTCACAATTAATCCATGGAAAATTCTACAACGGGCGACGAACATTGATGAACACCACTAACGATGAACACCGATGAACACCATTAATTTTTTTTTAATTTTAAAAATTTAAAGGACTAAAATTATAATTATAATTATCTCTTTAAAAAATAAAAATCAAATTTAATAGTTATTTTATAATATTTTTTTAATATGTTAAAATCAAATATACTCAATTCGCCTAAACCCTAACAAAATTAATCTCTTAAAAAATAGAAATCAGTTTATAATTTTTTAATAAATTCGAATTAAATATACCTAATTCTTCCATTGTGAGAAACTCGTGGGTCATATTTACGACGACGGTCCTCCTCTAAGGGATAGTCCGAATCAATGGTTTTTGGGGCCGAGTCAGGTCATCCCTAGAGCTCCTAGGTATCGGTTCAAGATCAAGGCGCTTAACATCACAACCGAAACTTGAAGGTTTTTAAATTAAAGATTTAAGTTTTTCTGGGTTTTGTGGATATTTTGAGTTCTGGATTGTTTTCTTGATATGTTCATATGAAGGCTTACTGGGATTGATGAACATACAAAAAAAATGAGTATTTGATCAACATACAAATAGAAATATATTTGAAACCCAGTGGAATTTCATACATATTATAACTTAGTTAAAAGAATATATTAGGTTTAGGTTTAGGTTTAGAAGAGTTGAGTATATTTGATTCGAATCTATTAAAAAAATTATAAACTTATTTCTATTTTTTTAAGAGATTGATTTTGTTAGGGTTTAGTAGAATTGGGTATGTTTGATTCTAACATATTAAAAAATTATAAACTGATTTCTATTTTTTAAGAGATTGATTTTGTTAGGGTTTAGTAGAATTGGGTATATTTAATTCTAACATATTAAAAAATATTATAAATTAACTATTAAATTTGATTTTTATTTTTTAAGTGATAATTTTAATTATAATTTTAGTCCTTTAAATTTTTAAAAATTTTAAAAAAGTTATCGGTGTTCATCGTTAATGGTGTTCAGCAATGTTCGTCGCACATTAGACTCATCCATTATCCATTGTGAATCGAATCCAAACAAAAGACACTTCAACATCACTCAACACGTTTGAACTATAAAACATTTTACCTTCCATATATGACGACAAGGTTAAAGTATAGTAAAAATTCTTGTACTATATTTAAGTTTATTTTAGTCTTTCTAAAAAGGAAATATTTTATTGTAAAAAAAGGAATATTTTAACCTTCAAGTACATTTGAAATAATTATTAGTTGGCTTAAATATTTTGGATTGAAGCCTCTTTAGGTCTTTTTTAATTTTGAACTCGAGAAAAATTAATATCTTCGGAAACATTTTTTCCTGAAATTTTACACAAAATTATTAAACATTTATGGAATCTAAATGATAATTAATTGCTATTTGAACTTTAAACTTTGTTTTCTTCCCTTATAATATTACAATTACAAGTTAAAATATAAAAATATTTAATTAAAAAGGAATACATTGAATTTTTTTAAAATTTTAGATTTGGAGTGATAATACAAGTTTAACTGAAAAAGATAATACAAAATAATAAAAATAGTTAAAATTTTCAAAATTATAAAAAAATATATTGTAGAATTATATAAAATGTTCAATTTATTTTATTTAAAAAGTATTCAACCATAGTTGGACATGTGTCATGTATTGACGAAAAATATTTACATAATCATAAACCGTTCTAATTTTTTCATTTTCAAAATGTACATCGAATAAATCGCTTTTCTTGAATTTTTTAAGAAATATCAAGTTGTTCAATTTCAAGACAATGCTTAAAAGGGTGTTTAAACCAAAATAGTTAAGCAAACTAAGAGTGAACATTTGATCGAGTCGAGTAAAAAAATTTAGAGTTAGCCTAGACTTATTGTATAACTCAGACTTTATTTGAAATTTTTTAGTCAAGTTTATGAAATTCGAGTCGAGCCTTGTCAAGCAGAGCTGAGTTGCTCGAGTCTCTGTGCGGTAAATTAATTTTTTTCCTTCTTACATATCCACTCAACACGGAAGTCGCTTTTAGTAAAGATCGAGTTCGGAACTCGCTTTTGGTAAGACGAGGGACAGAACTTGGGGTAAGAGTTCGGGGAGCTAATTTAAATTTTTATAAATTTAGAGGCTTAAACTAAAATTTTCAATTTTTTGAGGGTTTAATTAAACATTTTAATAATTTTGAGAGATTTAACAATAATTTTAAAAATAATGAGAGTGGATTTAATTAAAATATTCAAAATTTTAAGCTTAATATAGATTTTTAAAAATTGAGGGGGGCAAACTAAGCTTTTTTAAAATTTAGGGGATCAAAAATCTAAATTTTCCAAATTTTTTGGGGCATGCCCCTAGTCCCTTGTTAGTTTCGCAATTGGGTAGGACGCGAATTTATTCTACGTGAACACTGAAAGAAATATTTATCTAAACAATCTTGGATGAGGACGGGCCGACAATTACCCATGGATGGTGGCCCACCAGACCCACCCAATCTAACTAAATGGACAAAAACCCGATGAAACACGAGTTTGATTCATTTGAAGTGGGTGGCGGATGGAGCGGGTGATGGGTTTGGGTGAAATTTTTTTAATCCACCATCCGATCCGTCACCCGCCCCATTCATCGATATAATATTAAATTTAAAAAATATTTTGAACTTTAGACTTTTTTAAAGTTTTGTTTAATATTGAGAAATCAGAATTTTGTTTATGTAGGTTCTATTGTATGTAAGATTATTCGAAAATTTAGAACTTTAACAATAGTTGACTTTAATGTATTAAATATTAAAAGTTTTTAGTAAGATTTTACATATATTTTTAAATATAATTTTCTAATAATATAACTCATTTATGATCTCATCCACCCGTCTCATCCGCGGTTGATGGGTGGGGCAGATTTGGGTCAATGATCAAGCGGTGGTGGGTGGGTTGGATGACGATTTGGGATATGGATGATGGGGTGGGTGGAGCTCCAACCTACCCAAATTCGACCCGTTATCAGCCCTAGATGAGGTTATTTATGTAAATAATTATTTTAAGGAATATATTTGGGTAATTTTGCCAATAAAACAACGTGTGACAGGCTTTAACCCTTATATAATTTATTAATTTCTTGGCCAATCAGCATCCATTAATCAACTGCTTCTTCTTCAACTCCAAATGATTGAATCTCATTCTCACCTATCGATCCTTTTCTTCGTTCTCTTCTTCACCTACCTTTCTTCCCTTCAAATTTTTGAGCTGAGAAAGCAAAAATATGTTCGATTTTGGAGACGAACTAACCATTCAAAGCTACAGAATCCCATGGCTAATTTGGATCCAAATACTCGTCATGTTCCTTCTTATACTTCTCCTCTGTTGCTTCAGCAGCAGCGGCACCGGCAGCCTCTTCGCTTTGGATCTCTCCGCCGCTTCCGCTTCCACTTCACCTTCCGCCGAGCTCCACTTGGATAAAATGCCTGTTTTTAATCATACTTCAACACTTCTGTCCACTCGTTTCCAGGTATTTACCTTCCCCCAACTGTTCTTAACTCGTTCGGCTTATCTCCGTTCATATTTGGATCTATGTTTTGAATTTAGATTCTTATACTTTTCTTGTTCTCAAATTAAATTCAAAGGAGTTTAAGTTCAATTCTTTTTCTGACGGATTTTGTTGTTGGGATTCATTTGAATTGGTATACCTAAAAACACAAGTCCAAATCCAAAAAAACTTTAGATTTTAGAAACTAAAATATGTTGAAACTGGAAATTATTGGTGATTTCTTCAATAATTTGGATTTTCTCTTTCATGTTTTTTTCCTGGTTGGATTTTGAGAAATTATGTGAATATTATGGAGTTTGGGCTCACTTTTTCTTTTATTTTGGGTTAGCAAACACTATTAAATATGACCTTAAAACGTTTGCTCTTTTTGTTCTTACTTTTTAACACAAAATTCTGCCACAGAACCCCAATCCATCAATTTTCGGAAGTTTTAGAGGGTGACGCCTTAAAATAGGTTAAAATGAGGCGTAATTAAATTTTATATAAAAATTATAAAAAATTTGGTATAAT
This sequence comes from Hibiscus trionum, assembly GCA_030270665.1. Lineage (NCBI taxonomy): Eukaryota > Viridiplantae > Streptophyta > Magnoliopsida > Malvales > Malvaceae > Hibiscus > Hibiscus trionum. The sequence goes on from BSYR01000052.1 coordinate 11,526,099, forward strand.
TTTTTCGGTATATACTAAATTTCTTACAAAAAAATTTAAAAATTTTAAAAGGATAAAAATTTCAGTATATACCGAAATTTTTATACTTTTTATAAGAAATTCTTATACCAAAATTCTTATACTTTTTATAAGAAATTTGGTATATATCGAAAAGTCGATAACGAAATTCTTACAATTTTTATAAGAATTTCGGTTACATTTTTTAGCCTTATTTTAAGGCGCCTTAGATTAGAAAAACCCATCAATTTCTTCTCTATTTTTGCTATTCCTTTTAGACTAGCAACTTTGCAGCTATTGGATCAAAAAAAAAAAAACTTGCAGCTAAGAAATTTCCTCTATTCCTCATTTCACTAATTATTTTTAATATAAATTTTATAAAAATATATTATAATTACTCATCAATATAGACTTAATGTATATTTGGATAGGGCCGTAAATGAACCAAACGTTCAACGAACCGTTCGTAAATCGTTCGGCGGGAAGTTCGTTTATGTTCATTTATTTATTAAACAAACGAACATGAACAAGATTTTTTTGTTCGTTTAATTAAATGAACAAACACGAACAAATGACTCGTTCGTTCATTTACGTTTGTGAACGTTTGGTAATCCGTTCATTTATGTTCATTTACATTTATTTACATATATCCATTTACATTTATTATTTTTCATAACAAAAGTATTATATTTTTTAAAAAAAAATTAAATTTATTCGCATATGTTCGTTCTTTTACGTTCATTTAAATTTATTCACATATGTTCTTTTATGTTCGTTCGTTTGTGTTCGTTTACATTCACTTATCATTTTAATGAACGAACACAAAAAAGCTACGTTTCTCAACAAACAAACATGAACAAGAAATTATGTTCGTTTAGTTATTCGTGCCCGTCCATTTGTTCAGTTAAAATTAAACGAACGAATATGAACATACCCTCATTTGTGTTCGTTTGGTTCGTTTACATGCCAATATTTTGGTTATCATTGTATGACTTATTATTTTATGCATTGTCGAAAAAATACTTCAAAAACGGGTCTATTTGAATGTTATCTAATATATTTAAATACCCTAACCCTATAAACTCTAAATTCTAAATTTAATTCTAAATCCAAATATCTAAACTTTAAACTCTAAATAAAATACATTATAACATTTAACTCTAATTTGTAGAATGTATGGTATTATAATCCCTAATATATAGTGAAAATATAAAATTTATACAATAAAACTGTGATATTAAAATTTGAGATTGTAGTACCAATGGTCTTGGGACAAATGGCAAAGGCCGATGTCTTGGATCCTTGAATATTCAAGTTTGAATCAAACAATGTGTTAATACTATGTGTATGTTTTCGATTTAGATTTATTTTGGTTTAAGTTTCATAATGCGTAAGTTCTATTCAAAGTTATTTTTGATCAAATTTCATATATGTTTCAATTATCAATCCACATTATTGGTATTAATTTTGATTATAATTTTTTAATAGTTTAAAGGTGATTATAAATTAGTATGTGCTTATAATTTTAATTATAACATTATATATGCATTTAGAGCAATTATTTGATGCACCACTAACAAAAAGTTATTTTTACACAAAACGGACTTATGAAAACGTCACGTAACTCTTTTAGAGGTCCTAAAATCCTAACTAAAAATCTTAAAACTTAACCACAAATATTAAAAGCTTAACCTCTAAACCTTAAAATCTAGGCGCTCATGAAAAATAAATTTTCATCGCTAGTACATAAAATATTTTCTCATTTATTTATTGTAATTTTATTTATGCATTATATTATAATTTTTCATTATATTACAGTTAAACAAATATATTATTTACGATTGTAATTAGGGGTGATAACGAGCCGAGCTGAGCCCGAGCCTGGCCAGGCTCGGCTCGGCTCGGAAACAGTGTAATTGGGCTCGGCTCGGGCTCGAGGCTCGCCGAGCTCGGAATTTTAGGCTCGGGCTCGAGGCTCGAAAACAATTCTATTGGGCTCGGCTCGGGCTCGAAGCTCGTCAGGCTCGGCTCGGCTCGAAATGAAAAGTTTTGCTATAGTTTTTTTATATAAAATATTCGTTAAAAATTCTTTCATAACCAACATTAAAACGAAATTCAATAACCGAAAATGGGAAAAAAGTGCCAAAAATTAGATTAATCCAAATAATCAATAAATATTCTTATAATACAAACACATAATTAAAGAAAATACAAAATCAAACAACAATCAACTAATGAAAGAAATACAAACACATAATTTATTTTAGTGCATATGTAGATTCCGAGCCTGTTCACGAGCTTTTCGAGCCGAGCCTGTGTAGGCTCGGCTCGGCTTGTTAAGGTTTCGAGCCGAGTCGAGCTCACTCGAGCCGAACTTTGACCGAGTCGAGCCCGAGTAGCTCGCGAGCCGGTCAGGCTCATTATCACCCCTAATTGTAATTGTAACTTAAAAACTATCGTAGTATAAAGTCAAAAGAAAAAAAAACTATCATAGTAGAACCCAACAAGTGTCCCAGTGAAAAAATAGATGATGTTCATCGTAGGAGACACATGTTCAAACTGCTGTCTACAAAGTAGTATATGTACGTTGTTAAAAGGTTAAAAATATATATTGACATAAATTACCTTATAATCATTTTTAGACCATTCAAAAGAAATTATCATAATAAACTGTGTGCGTTACTCCCACCGATAATACTTTTCTTAATCCCCAGCCTTTAGTAACTGTGTGCGTTTAAATTTTTAAAAGAAAAAATATTTGTATTCTTCTTCCACAGAAATGCAGCACTTGCTTCTTCTGTTTTTTTTTTCTACGGCTAGTGTGTAGTTTAGTGCTAATTGTTCAAGATTAACTGCCTAATTACAATTGTTATAAGTTCTTGACTTGATCAACTGTTTACGAAAGCTTATCCAAATCCAACTTTTCTCTTTTTTTTTTTAAGTAACATAATTACTTATAAATGGATTGTTATATTATGTTGGCCTAAATTTTAGAATGCATTCCCTCTACTATATTCGAGTATATCTTGGGAAGAAATTATGAAAAGCGGATGATGTTCGTATTAGGAGACTCATTTGAGCACACGTGTTTATAAAATGGGTGTATTATCAAAATGTTAAGAAAAAATTATTAATAGATACTACCATGTAATCACATCAGTATCAAGTTCAAATTTACCGCTAGTGATAATGTTTTATCTGTAAGTCGAAGGTTATCTTTAGTGTGCATCTGTATCATGTTATGTTCGTATCGTGTTCGTGTCATGTGGAATTTAACATGAATGATTGACTTCTTGTTTAAACACGGGTGGTTAGTTATGTAACATTGTGTGGTGGCAGGTCGGAGAAGAGCAGAGTTTAAAGGGTGAAATAGCCCCGGGGGCGAGCAAAGGAATAGTAAGAGCAGCAGAAGAAAGTGTAGAAATGGAGGAATGTTCTGGAAATCAGAATTGTTATCATCCTTGTCACTATCTTAAGCTAGCTAAGCTTGCATTTCTAAAGTGTTTGGGTCTTGATTACTTGTCTGAAAATAGTTCCAAAATTACTGAACAAAGAAAGCATAGATAGTTTTCATATTAACTTGCATATCTATTAACTCCCCCCCACCCCCCCCCCCCCCAAAAAAAATGTATATTATTTTATTAGCTCAAATTTAGTAACAATGTTGGTTTATGAATTCAAAAAGTGGTATTATACTCTTAGCGATAAAGAAAATGATGTTCTCTAGAAAATTTAAATTTAGATTTGAATTTTTTTTATAATGTGTATACAAGTTTATTAAGGGTTAAAGTTACTGCTACGAGACCGAGTTAAGATTATTAAAAAAAATGTTGATGTCTTATGCTAACACCTATGAACATGTATCGTGGAATTCCTCGGGTAACTCAATCACCCAAAACTAAACACATATGCCTTTTTTTTTGGAATATGAGTACCATAGTTTTATTAAAAGAGGTGAAATTTAAAAGTACAATAAATATGAGAGGTTATAAATAATATAAATAAATTGACTCAGATATATTTACAGAAACAATAAACACGAAAGGTAACGTCTCTAGATGATAATTACCTTATAAAGAAAAGGTAAAAACTTTAACTCAAAGGCTCAAAACAAAATAGATACAAATATCACCAAAGTTTGACGATGAAAGGTAAAAACCAACAACATACAATGTTAAAAAACGCATATTACAATCATAAAGCACGTTGATAATATGGTCATTACCACAATTCAATCGCGAATAAGAGCGATGACTGTAAGCTTTTATCTAAATCCAGTTCGAGGGTCTAAAACAAGAAAATTAATAAGATAATCAAAAGAGCGTCATCTTGATCATTCGTGACGACAACAAATTCAACCCTAAAAGAAAATTAAATAAAAAAAGTCATCAAACAACCGATTAAGAGAATAAAAATATGTCAAAAAATAAAAAAAAACGTACCGAAAAGTAAAAAAAAAATATGTCATAAGGACAAAATTATTAAATTTAAAAAATTAGAAAATACATAACAAAATAAAAGAAAAAAATTACTGGCAATCGACAACTAAAACTAAAAATATTGTGGCCGCACATATGCCTTGTTATTCTTGTTTCTAAAATGGCAAAATCTATCTACTTTAGATTTTTAGATTTATTTGTATTTTTGATAAAGTGTATAGAGGCCGCATTACTTAAAAATAACTTTTGCTCAAAAAATTGATTTCCCACCCGTAAACAATGTCAAACATAAAAGTGATTTTCTACCTAACCTCAAAAAGTTAAAATTCATAGCTTTTGGGTGGAAATCACTTTTAAGGATAAAATTATTTTTTAACCTTAATTATTTAACTCAAATTGATTGCTAAGAATTTTATATTTTAAATCAAATATATAATAAAAGACTAATATTATAAAATAATATTAAATATAATAATTATTAATATATTAAATTAGAGAGAGGATCCTTTTACACGAGAAATTATATCATGGGTGATTCCCACCACGTCATCCATGAGACCAACCACTAGAAACCACCCACTTCATCATTATTTTTCATGTCATTAATCTAATAATAGAATAACTTCCAAAAAACAGTTTTTAAAATGACATGGAAAAACTTTAGTGACGATTCATTGGTTGGAAAAAATGACATGAAAAAATCATAGTGAAGTGGGTGGTTTCCATTAGTTAGTCCCATGGATGACGTGGTGAGAATTGCCCATAATATAATTTTTCCTCTTACACTATGTAAAAAAATGAAAGTTTTACATCTTTTTTTTGGACGATTAGATGAAGGTAAATGGATAGTTGAGATTAACCGAAGATTATCACATGAAAAAAGAGATAAGAAAATAATCTTAGCTATTTATTACCCTCATCCAGCGGTCCAGAAAAGATGTCAAAGTTATTAAGTTTTACATTGTGTAAGTGGACCATTAAATTAATATTTAGATATATTACACTACTATAAATTACTATTTCATGCACAGGCGGTGGAATTTTTTTGTTTCCACAAACGCTATAATTTTAAGGTTTAAGGTTTTAGATTAGGGTTTATAGTTTAGAATTTAGGGTTCATGTTTAGAATCTATAACTTAGGGTTCATAGTTTAGGTTTATGTTTTAGGGTAATATGGTTAAGGGTTTAGATTTAAACTTATAAACCCTACCATTTAACCCTAAACCTAAAATTTTATCAACAACCCCTAAATTTAAAACTACTACACTTAAACCCCTAAACCCAAAACAAAGTTCCTAAACCCTAAAACTAAGGCGCTTTTATAAATAAAGTTTCCACAAGCGATTGTGCATGAAATAATTACTCATGAAGAAAAATTTTATCTTAATTATTTAAAAATATTTAAACTTTATGTTTTATATATAAAAAAATACCAATAAATTGTTATGTTTTTTTATATATTTTTTTATTATAATTTAAGTTTATTTATTTCATATAATTTATATTCATTTATTTTTATTTTATAATATCATGTCTAAAATAAACATTTTATTTTTTAAACTATTTTTTGACCATAATGTCAAACACTAAAATCTTACAAATAATTTTTTAAAATTACTTTTTAACAACACTTTTAAATAAACTTTTCAAAAAGTAATGTCAAAGTGACCCTTAAATTGACCCGTTTAATAGTAAAGGGGTTAGTTTAATCTACTCTCTATAAATTGACCCTTAAAATACTATCATACCATATCGACCGAAGTTTTGACAAAAAGAACGTTAATTTCATGACCTAGCCCATATTTTATAGAGGAGTAAGCCTAGTGTGTGCACATCACAAGTCCAAGTCCACAATCATAATATTTTACTGCATAGGCATATACAAGTTCCGTTCATTGCTATTCTCAAGTTTGATCAAGTTCCTAGACCAGGACAAAATTTCTTTTTCCCTTTTCATGTGCTTTTTTTTTACGTCATAATATTAAATACTAAATTTTAAGTCTTAACTTTAAATTTTAAATTTTAAATTGTAAATTTTAAATTATATGTCTTAAAAAATACATTCTACCACAAATTTTTTAAACTTTAATCTTAAGCTTTAGCCTTAAGTTTAAACCCTAAACTTAAAATTTTAGTATAGAACATAAATAAAAACACCGAAAAAAGATAAATATTTTATATTTCCTAAACCAAAGCTAAATTCCTCTCAATACTTTTTTATAATTCTTTAAAAGAATAAATATAAATAACTTATTTTTAATGATATATATTTTCCCACTAATAATAGTATTGGTGAATTTTCAAAATCTAAATTTGAACAGGCAAACCAATATTAGGAACTAAAAGTTGACCCTATTTTAAGGAAAAATCATAAGCCTCAGACCATTACCTAACCCTAAAACATGCCCATCTTTCATCATCTCCCAATCTCCCCGTCCTCTCCCATGGCCCTTTCCCGTCCCTGGTTCTTCATCAGCGTCCGTTAATGGCGGACTCCGGACCTCGAACCAGCAACGCAAACTCCAGGGACGGTTCATCCGCCGCAACGCCATCAAACACTTCAACCCCCGAAGCCCCTTCACCACCACCACGTTCATTCTCCCTCATCAAACCCTCCGAACTCAAGTCCAACAAGAAACAAAAGCGCAGAGTCTTCCGAGCTTTCCGCTCCGTTTTCCGTTCTCTCCCTATCCTCGCCCCGTCATGCAAGTGCTCCGTCAGCCCTGGTTTACAATCCGATTCCCACATCACCAACTCGGGCAGCCGGGTGACCGGAACCCTGTTCGGGTACCGTAAAGGCAAGGTCACCCTTTCGGTTCAACAGACCCCCATGTGTCTCCCATCGTTGGTCGTCGAGTTAGCCATGCAAACGAACGTGTTGCAGAAGGAACTCAGCGCCGGCATGGTGAGGATCGCTCTAGAATGCGAGAAACGGCCCGGGAAAGACAAAGTCAAGCTGTTCGACGAGCCTCTGTGGACCATGTTTTGCAACGGGAAGAAGACTGGGCATGGGATTAAACGGGAGGCAACGGCGGATGATTTGAACGTAATGGAGCTCCTCAGGGCGGTTTCGATGGGGGCCGGGGTTTTGCCGGGGAATTCCGAAACCGAAGGCATCGACGGAGAGTTGGCGTATATTAGAGCGGATTTCGACCGAGTGGTGGGCTCCAAGGATTCCGAGACACTTTACATGTTGAGTCCCGACGGGAATAACGGTCCGGAGCTTAGTATATTTATGGTGAGGCTTTGATAAACGCTGGTGGACATTTTGAAAGCTTTTTCATTTGATGTGTTGGATAATGTTGATGATAAATGAAAGGGTTGCATGTGGATGTTTAGATGCTGTTTGGTTTGGTGGATTTCAGTCAAATTTTATTTGATTGATTGGACTTGTTTTTAACCAGGACATTTTGAAAACCAATATATAAAAATTTGGAAAAAAAAAACTATTTAAATATTACAAAAAAAATCTAAAAGGAATTAAATATAAAACAATAAGGTTCACTGGTCCAATGAAGGTGATTGGACCAGGGACCCACACAAGCCCGTAATTCTTTGCATCTCATAGTGCTCATGATAAAAGTATGTTTCAGTTTGTATCATAACATATTAGTATATCTTTTATTTAGTATATAGAACTTTTATTAATTTTTTACTATTTTATGATGTAGCACCACGAGGGTTTGCCGTATGTTATTATTTTTATTGTATGTTCGTGAATTAACAATCGAAATTGAATTTATTAGGATTTTTAATATTTTTTTGATTTTTTTTATAATTTTATAACATGATACTTCTAAGGGTGATATTTTTAAAATATTTTAAACTTAATAATAATAAAAATAATTTTATTTTATTTTTAAATTAATTTTAATTTAACAATAATAATAAATGACATGTCATGTCATGTTATAATAATAATAAAATAATTTAAAGTGAAAAAATAGGAGCAATTTGAAAGTTTAGTTATTAAATAGGAGCAATTTAGGCACCTAAAATTTAAAAAGGGTATACTCCGGGCACCTATTTTTCATTTAAGTCTTTATAATATTATTGTACTAATTGATTGTAAAGTTTTATGGTTGAAAAATGAATTTTTTAAAATTCAAGGGTGAAATTATAAAGAAACCTTTTCAATAGTGACCATAATATTTTTTAAAATCGGGGAGCAAAAATGTACATGAGATAAACTTTAGTGGCTATTGCAGTAATTTACCCTTATTTTTTCACTGCTATGTCAGCAAGCTGTCAATATTGTTTAACGGCAACAAACGGCTGAGTGATCAAAAGTTTACGCCCCGAAAACGTAAGTGACCTTACTGGTCGTTTTTCAAAATCGGTGACCAACTCTGTACCGGGGGAAAACATAAGTGACTATTTCAGTAGTTCACCTTAACAAGTATTAGAAAAAAATAGACCCTTAACAACAAATATAATTCGAAAAAATTACAAACATGTAACTTTGAGCGGTGGGCCTTGACCGAGCACCCTTTTTTCCTTGGCCTAGGGTCGGGCCTGGTTCAATCACATCATTATTTTTTTGGTTCAACCATCGGTATCCAACCCATTGGTTGACTAGTCCGGATATGGTACTGTAGAGGCAAATTATGGGGGCGACCCTCCCAACCCAATTTGCTTCATTTACAACGTTAGGATATGAACCCCTAACCTTGCTTAAGGGATCTTGTGTATCATCCCACTAAACCAACTAATTGTTGGTACATCATTAATATTTTTTTGCAAAATACACCGCATCTCATTTAATTATAGATTTAATAATAAATATATACCATGAGGTTATGAGTTCGATTGCTAGTTGCTACCAATGGGAATGGAGCACATTTCATGGCTAGCCGTTTACCTTTTTGTGAGAGCACTGTCGGCGCAGGGATTAGTCACTACTGTCGGCGGTGGATACTTTGGCTCAAACCAAAAAAATATGTATTAATTTTCTTTTAAAAGTAATCAATATTCACTTAATTAGAATTGTGTGATAAATAAGTTATTTTATTGTTAAAATTGAAATATGCAACTTGATATAATAATAATTTTAATCCTCAAAATGTATGCATTATATTAATTTGGTCATAATTCGAAATAATTCAATATATTTTACTCATCATATTTAAAAATTCCATGAGTGAATTGGTTGCGTCTACTTGCATACAACCTTAAAGATACAATGAGTTTGTTCCATTAGTCTGCTAATTGTTTAGTTGTGAAGTGATTGTGTCTGTCGAGCTATCACATTGTTGACTATCGAATTGAAGAATTGTAGCATGAAGTGCGACAAGTGGCCGAATGGTGTGTTGAAAGGGTACAATGTTAAAAATTTAAATTTGAAGGGTTAAATTTATTAAATTATTTGAAGAGTTAGAGTTAACTTTTAGCGAACACTGAACATGAATATGATGCTTTCTCAACAAATCAAACTTTTTTTAGGAAACTACCCACTTCCCTCTATTTCTATTTTCTCTGAGAATTTTTTTTAAAAGAAATTTTCTTGAGTTCTTCTCCTTCGTCGAAATCATTTTCGGCGACAACCTTCATATCGTCGATTGAGTTTTAATACTTATGTTGATTGTAGTTAAATAAGGTTCTTCTCCTTTGATAAAGAATCATTTGTTCTTTTTTAGTTTTGTTGTTTTTCCTTTGTTTTGCTTTGCTGGAATCATTCTACTTCTGCTTTTCTGACTTTTTTCATCTGCTTGTATGGCAATATTTTGTCTATATTTTTTGCAGTTTTGTTTGTCTTTGTGACAATAATGTTTGCTACTATGGCGATTTAGCGTTTAGATAACAAGAATTATCGAGCTTTTCTAGTCACAAGACGATCGACAATCTAGTATTTTTCTAATTCATTTATAGTAGTTTGCCAATGTGCCACGAACATGCATCAAATGAATACTTGATTCATAAAACTTTTCTAACAACCTAAAAACGGCCTAGTAAGATTTTTTTCAATTTAAACAAGTTGTGTTTTAATGTTTCTCTTCAAATAGTCTTCATCATTATTAAAGTGACCTTTTAGAAGGCAATCACTAGGAGAGTGGCCGAATTGCAAGGACCAAATTGTGAGGTTTTAAACCTTTGTGATTGCATGCTAATATAATTAATAGATAGGGACATAACACATGTCAAGAGAGGAAATGAATGTGGGGATTACGGACCGGCCATTTGGAAGGAAATTATCCTTAATGGGAAGCATTTTTTCTTTCTTCCATGGGAGTAACCGAATGTGGAGAGTGAAAGAGAGAATGAAAAACACATTAAATCCTTCTCCATTGTTGTGCCGATTAAGCTTGTGAGAGAAAAGTAGGGAGATATTATAAATCCTTGATAGAAAATAGACTAGAATGGGGTAAATGTTGGTGTTGTTCGTGTTGTAAAATTATAAGTTTACTTAGTATATTTTAAAGAATTCCACATCTCTTTTTTATATTATTTGTTTTGAGTTTAAATAAAAAGACTTAGTATTGAGCTTGTAAGAGAAAAATATAGTGGTGGTTGAGCGCACATGAAGTTTGGTCAAGAAGTTCAATCCAGTTAAAACCGACGAATTTTCCCATGTGCATGATCTAGAGGCCCGATCCATTTTTATTCTTTTGTTTTTATTATTATTTAAAATTCATTTTGAACCATCCATTTTCTGATTAATTTTAACCATTCATTTCAAATAAAAACATATTTATTCTTAACCATTCATTTTAATTTTGACCGATTTGTCCTTGTCTAATTACTATTTTTAGATGCCATTTTAGGCATGTATGGTACTATAAATATCATGCACATATGCCTTCATAATTGATCTTAAAGTAGAATCATCTACTTACTTTCTTCTTCTTTCTCTCATCTTAAACACCTTTTAAAAAGCTGAGTATTCATTGGTTCTTTGCTCTTTCTGTTGCCTGCTTTAGCAGAAGTGCTTGTTGAATCCTGGAGGGTACGCTTCACCGCGAAATATCCTTAAGGACAGTGTCTAGATCACGCCTCAAGCAAGTCTTATTTTCAACCCTTTTCGGTTTAACCAAACATTTTTTTCCTACAATCTTAAGGATATTTTTCCCATTTCCTATTTTAAACCGAAAACCTGCGACCTCTTAACAAAGATTTTTGTTGGTGTTGCTATTGTTGTTACGCTGTCCGCGCAGTACTCTAGTGCGTCCCTTTATAGTCGCGATGTTGTCTGTACATCATAATTTGAACTCCACTGCTAAAATAGGTATGTATTGTAATTTTTGAGGGTGTTTTTAGATAATAATTTTATTTATCTATGCTATAATATTGAATTATTATTCTTATGCATAATATCTATGCTTACAGAATTTTGTGAGTTAAGCTTTAAGCATGATTGAAGTTGGTTACAAACTTAAAATAATATTTTGAAAAAAGAAGAAAAAGGAAAATTATTTTATGTGTGGCAGACTCCATAATTGATTGTTGGTATAATGTGAAAGTGCATGTCTAGGATTGGTCCTATTAAAGACTTGGTATTTAAGAGTGTCTTTTACACCACCTCTCTTTCATAGGAACCTACCTGGTGCATTATTCATTGAATATGCCCACGATTTTTAACTCCAATTATGATGACACATTGAACCACCATATAACTTAGTGCAGAAATTTCAATAGGAAATGATTATCTTGTTAAGCCAAATATTAATTTGGGCGAAATAGATGTCGTTAATCCTGTCAAGCCAAACATTAATTTGGTTAAAATAGATGTCGAGCCAAACTTTAATTTGGTTGAAGCAGATGAGATAATTTTTGTGACCATTTTTCAAAATTGATATATTTACGAATACAAAAGAGTGGATGATAGACAATGGTGCTACTAGGCACATATTTATGTCATACCTCCTTATAGAGGAAGGGGAAGAAATTGTCTATCTTAAACACCGTTTGAAACTGCACAAGTATTTGAAGAGGCAAGGTATTATTCAAAGTTAAAAAAAACTTTAGCCTAAGTTTCCTTCAAATGTGACGAATCGAGAATATACTCTGTGAAAAAAGGTTTGTAACATGTTTATTCAAAATTATTAGGCATGCTATTTATATTTCTTGTATGATTATATATTATGATGATCTATGTGACATGTTAATGTGAGAACTTATATTGTTATGATTGATTTGACATGCTAATATTAACATAACTTGTAAAATGAGTATGTTGAATTTTCTATGTGAAAATGATTAGAGACACCTTAAATTTATAAAAGTTATATGTTCTTGAAATATTTTTAAGTGTGAGGGTATTTTACCAAATTTATGCTTCTAGTTCGTAATGAAAATTGTTTCTAAAGTGTTAGATTGCATGTTCACAATGTTGCATATATGCTTTGGATAATAACATATTTGGTTGAAATAAAATTGTTAAACAAACAATGACTATAATTTATGTCAATTTTTAGTAGTATGTTTTCGAGTTATATCATATTTTATTTCAAGAATAAAATAATGGGTAAGATAAAGGAGATGCTTATTTTGCTTAATGACTATAATGAAAAAGAAATAATAATTTGTGATCTATCTCCTCTTATAAATTGGTGTATCATTAAAATTGCACGCTTGTTTCTTCTAATTTATGAGCCAAACTTATTTGAAATCTTGATTATGAAGATAATGATTTGAGAATATCTGAACGCTCTAGAACTGTAAAATTCTTTGGAAGTATTATTTTTTATATTTATACTTGACTGAAAATGATACAATTTTTCTGAATCGATTTCTTCTTACGATGCTTTTCTTTTAAAAAGTGGTTAACATTTAATGTAACTCATTTTTACAACGTTTGTAAATTAGTTTTTTACTTCATAAAACAGAACTTATCGATTGCAAACAAATTCTTTTTACAAAGAAATTTTAAGAATAATTATTCTATAGATATATATTGCAAAAGCTTTTACTTAAAACAATATAAATTGTTTTGATATTTTTACTCCATTTACAAAAAAATTATTGGAATCTTTTTTTCTAGTTTCAATACAATTTTTTTATCAGCCAAATGGATGTTAAAGTCATATTTTTTGTTACTCAAAAGTATATAGTGAACAACCCGAAGAATGCATCGTATCAGGTCGTGAAATCAAAGTTTGTAAATTTCTCAAATGTATGTCTTGAAAAAAAACTTCCAAAATTGTAAAATGAGAAATTAAATCAAGGGATAAGTAAAAACATGAGTGATTATTTATTTGTGTTGGTAGCATGTTTATCTTAATAATATTTTTTGTTTATACCAAACTGATTGACGATGTTTGTGTGATTATTTATTTATGTATTGATTATATGCTTATCTTAGTAATTAATATGTGAGACTGAAAGGTATCTTGCTTCAATGAAAGACATGAATGAAGCAAATGTCATATTGAGTATTTAAATCATGAGGAAGCGTGGTAGCAAAATGTTATCTCAAGAACATAACGTTGAATTTTTAAGAAGTTTGGATATATTGATACCAAACATGTGAATATTCATTATGATGTTAGTATTCAAATGAGAAAAATATACATGTGATCATGTTGCTCAATCCAAGTATGCACAAAATTATTAAATTTTGATGCACTTGATGAATTTTACTAGACCTGAAAAGACACATGTTATTTTTCAATTGAGCTGATATACACAACTCAAATCATTATTATTGAGTTGATGTAGTAAAGTTAATAAGTTATCAAAAGGATATAATGAGTTATGATATTCTACTTAGTGAAGTACCCGTTGTATTAAAAGGATACAATGATGATAATTGAATATCTTATTCACGGAAAACTAGAGCTACTAGTGGTTATGTATTCACCCCTAGAGGTAGAACACTATGTTAAAAACTAGCCAAACAGACATTTATAAAAAATTTACTATGAAGTCTGCATTTATTGCATTAGAGTTGGCTAATAATGAAACTAAGTGGATTCTTCTATTTCTTAGCCTGTATAATAAAGCTAAGTGGTAGAAAAATTTCTTAGCCTGTGTAAAGAAGTTAAGTGGTAGAATTTTTTTATCCTGAACAATAAAATTAAGTGATAGAAAAATTTCTTAGCATATATTTAAAGTTGAGCGGTTGAAAAACCCCTTAGCCTGTATTTCATTAGGCACATAAATGATAGATTCAGTGCCAATGCGTTATGATTGCCAAGTAGCAATAGACATTGCAAATAATAAAAACTTTCAAAGGTTAAACTAGACATATTTGTCTAATGACATGAGGTAATAAAGCAGCTGCAAAAAGATGAAGTGATATCAATTGATTATGTGAAGTTAGAAATGATTTTGGCCAAATCATTCAGTTAAACCCCTGGGAAGAAAATTAATATGTGAAACATCGAGGGGAAAAGGGACATATGCCAATATAAGAAATCAACAGTGGTGGTAACCCAACCTTTGTGATTGGCGATCCCATGAAAAAGGTTCATATGTGTAATAACAAGTCATTGATTGATCTTGTAGAGAAAATACTACATTATTTTTTTGCCCCATTCCTATGGTGTATATAGTGCTAAAAATTGCAAGGATGGTGAGGGTGAGTAAAACTCTTAATCAAGTTCATAGCCTTTATAGGTGGTGTATTGACCTGCAGAATACACTTGATGACTTGACCTATATAAGTGTGAAGTGGAGCCGCTTCTATGAGATATATGGCAAAGTCTCTAGAGCACTTATGAAAACCAGGCACGCGCATGGCCTATTAGCGCACAACCGCGATAAAGAGCAAGAATAGATATAATGTGATTAATGAGAATGTTAGCTTACAATAATGAGTTATTGGTTCATAGAAACGCGTTTCACCAACTACTCTGTAAGTTATGTCTCATTTTTCTAAGTTTTGGTTCATAGTCCAGAAAGACACCAGAATGAATATGTTATGTCAGAATACTCAGCTAAACCTTTTTATTTATCATTCTTTGAAATATGTGGGGGATTGTTGTAAAATTATAAGTTTACTTAGTATATTTCAAAGAATCCCACATCTCTTTTTTATATTATTTGTTTTGAGTTTAAATAGAAAGACTTGGTATTGGGCTTGTAAGAGAAAAATATAACGGTGGTTGCGCGCACATGAAGTTTGGTCAAGAAGTTCAGTCCAGTTGAAACCGACGAATTTTCCCATGTGCATGAACTAGAGGCCCGATCCATTTTTATTCTTTTTGTTTTTATTATTATTTAAAATTCATTTTGAACCATCCATTTTCTAATTAATTTTAACCATTCATTTCAAATAAAAGCATCTTTATTCTTAACCATTCATTTTAATTTTAACCGATTTGCCAATGCTTGAAAGAAAAATGGTATCATGTGATTTGTTGATATATGAATCAATCTTCTTGTTGATTAATTAAGTGAACTCGGTTATGGGGAAAATTCTGTCAATGTCGTGCAAATTGTCTGTTGTGAAATTTAAAAGGAATTGGAAAGAATATATGTGTTTAGGTGACTACATTTTGGTTGTCTTGATAAATTGTAACTTTTGAATACTTAGATAATTAAGTTAAAAACAGTTTCGAATGAAAATTTGAAAGTTTGAGTCTGCCCTGTTTTTACGAGCAGTCTAAAGAAGCTGTCCTGTTGATATCGGCGTAATTAGTTGGCCTGTTATACCAAGTTAGGGGACTGTTTTATTTAAAGTAATATGCCAAGGATGTTGGTAGGCAGTTTCGGTTTGAAACCTGCCTTGTTTTGATGGAATATAGTGTATGGAATTGTTTGAATGCTTGTATGAATAATTAAGGATAATTAGGACTGCTAAGGTGGTAGAAAATTCCCTTAAGACCGTAATTAAAGAATGTTGAATGTAGAAGGTTAAACTAACCTAACCTAAGCTGTTGAAAATAGCCGTTAGTGTAACTTCTTCAGTTAGGTTGTTAGGCTACTGTTAGCTTTCTGTTTTAGGCTTGAGCTGAGTTATAAAGAGCAACCCTTATCACCTTTGTAAATCATCTCATCTTTTGTAAATCAATTTTTTTCCTGTTTATAGAGATCTTAATATGGTATCTTTCGCCAAGGTCTTTGAAGCGTGCTTTCCGCTTGCTTTTGGTTCTTGCTAGTTTCCTTCTAGCATCAGGTATCTTTCTCTTATTCTTTCTTCTTTCATCTCCCTTCTGCGTTGAGTTTTGTTTTCTGGTTGTCTTGCGAGTCAGTCTTGAGCCTTTTCTTGAGTTCTTCTCGAAAATGAGTACTTCTAAATTCTCTACTGGGAAAATCTTCACTCACAAAACCATCAATGTTGCTCTTGATGAAATGAACTTCTTGTTGTGGAAACAACAAGTTTTGTTGACTGTTCGAAGCCACCGTCTGGAAAAGCTACTCACCGGACAACAAAAGCCTCCGTCTGAGATGGTTACGAATAACACTGGTCAATCGGTCCCCAATGATTCCTATGAGGTGTTTGTTGCTCAAGATTTAGCCCTTGCGTCCTGGTTGCTGTCTGCAATTAGTGCCCATATGCTACCCTTGTTCGTTGGTGCCGAAACTGCATCTGAGGTTTGGGATACTGTTCTCAATTTCTTTTCTAGTCGATCAACAACGAGTGCCATGAGTTTGCACTGCAAACTATGATCCATCAAGAAAGGTGAACAAATCATGAGATCTTATCTTACCCAAATCAAGGAGGTTTGCGATGCACTTGGAGCCCGCGGTAGCAAGGTCTCAGATGTGGAACACATTGCCACGATCTTGAATGGCCTCCCATCTGAGTACCAACCTTTCATGGCTGTTATCACGTCCAGTAAGGATCCATTCTCTCTCGATGTGGAACACATTCATGTTGGCACAGAAGCATGGAGACAATGGTAGAAATGCAGTGAGGAACCAACAACCAAATCGCGTTCAGATCATGAGCATCGCGATAGCTGAAGGAGAGGCGGAAGAGACGGCGCCTGAGCGCCTACCGCCAGAAACTGAAGGACAAAGCTGGACGAGGACCCTTCTCGACCGAGAACCAGAGCCTCCTCTCACACACGAGGGCCCGAACAGAGCCAAGGACGCCGAGGAATAAGCCTCCACAACAAGCTGACAAGTGGGTGAAACCGAAGCACTCCAACACGGAGAGAAACCAAGAAAGCGAATCAAGAGAGAGCAAGGAAAGGTGAGTGAAAAAAATCGTGGGGGTGGCGACCGCTTAGGCGTGAAGCGGTCACCACCCGAGAAAGAACAAAAACCCTAACTTTTAGAGAGAGGCAGGAGAAAACTTTTTACATAAGTTAGGTTTGGAAGATATGCTAATTATCATAGTCGGTTATTGTTGAATATGATGGTAAGCTTGTCCATAGAGATTGTTGCTAATTAGACATAAATAGTTATCACATGTTCGGATGTTGGTTATATATGGTTAATCAATGAATTTATTGGTGAATGTGTACTTATAGAATGAATAATGTCATTTGGTCACGAGCTACGTGATTGAATATTAGATAATTCATGCTTAAGAGTGTATCTGGTGGTAGATGTTGATGTAGATTTTCATGTCTTATATTTATAATTGAGTTGGTAATTAGGTAATCATCAATCTTGTTAAGAAAGTTTTAAATTGCACTGATTTTCTAATTTTCTAAATGTTTAAGAAATATTAAAACTTCTTAGTTTTTCTTGGTATGTTTGTTTAGTAACACCACCTTATTTGGTTTATCTTTTAAGTTAGGTATAGGGGTGTTACAGCTTTTTGGTCAAATTACATCGTTGCTAGATTTCATTTAGAAGACTGTGTAAATTTCCTGCAAAATGATGGGTTTTGCTTCTCATGTCTTTCACACCTTTTGAAGTTTACTGTATTTATTTTTCACATTGAATTTTCAATGGTTGTGGTGTGATCTTTTTGTAATCCTTTTCACTTTGAATTCAATCCAATATATTTTTCTTGTTCAAAATTATTTAGATTTATTATTGATACGATGTCTATATATTTATTTTTAAAATTTCAAATCAAATAAAATTTGAATATATATTCTATAAAAGGATTTATATTCGATACACAGGCAGCTGAAGCAAAAAGTTTTTACAAAGCGCTTTGGTTTTAGGGTTTAGAGTTAGATTTTAGGGTTTAGATTTTAGGGGTTTAAGCTTATGGTTTTAGAATTTAGGTGTTATGGTTAGAATTTAAGGTTTAGAGTTAATTTAAAATTTAGTCTAATATAATTAGAGATTTAACTTTTAACCTATAAACTCTAAATAATAACTCTAATCCCTATGTTCTAAATACAACCAATCAATTTTAAACCATTAGATCTAAATCTCTAACCTTTAAACTCTAAAATTTAATTCTAAACCCTAAAATTAAAATACTTACAATTTTTTATCACCTGTGTATTAAATAATTACCGTTTATAAAATTTGAATTTATGATAAATCTAAATTTAACAGAGGTAGGTAGGCCGTGATTAGGTCTCACACTTAATTTTAATTACCTTAATAAAAAAGAAAAAAGAAAAAAAAATGTTATCTACAAATCCCACGTAATCAGCCGAGATAGGTGGGCCCATTTTACTTTTATACTCCGTTTATCAAGCAAGCACATTATTGCAACTTCAAAACCCTTTTTGTCCCCACTTCCGTTGCACGTGTGGGTAGGAAAAACTAACGTCACGGCCCATTGTCGACATTTTCATTGACAATCATGTGGATCCCACCATGATCCAACGGTGATGGATGAGACCGTGATCCACGCTATCACACTGACTTGTAATGAAAACAAAGAAAAAACATTATGTTTTTTTTTTTTATCACCAACTTGCTTGTCTGTCTATAATATAAGATGTTATACCAAGACATAAAAAGACATGAATATTTTGAAAACTTGTTCAAAAAAAAAAGTCGGTGCATATGGGGTTCTCTGAATCAAGCAATGGATGCAAGATTCACCCAAATCACCATGACAAGCATGGGGTTTGCCCTTCTTGTCTGAGAGAAAGATTATCGAGTCTTAATTCGATTGATTCATACAAACAAATTTCACTATCTTTTTCTCCGTACATCAAATACTATTCAGCTTCGACTTCGATCCCCACCTCCCCGGCTCGACAAGATCATGATTCCCATAAACGAAACGGTCCCCGTGTGCCGAAAGGAATCACGAGGTCATCATCATCGTCTTGCACGGTGAAATTCGGTGCTAACGGCATAAAGAAGAGTAGATCGATTGCTTTCTTACCAAGAAACTTGGATGAAGAAGAAGAAGAAAAAGAGGTTGAGGATGGGAAGAAGGAGAAAGGGTTTTGGTCAAAATTGCTTCGTTTTAAAGGGAAGAAAAATAAGGATGTTTTGAGACATTCAAAGAGTATGAGATTGATTGAAGGAGAGAATATGGTATTGGAATGAATGTTTCAATTCACAGGTTTGAACCCTTTGACTATGGTGTTGGATGGTCGTTTATCCTTTCCTACTTTGTCTTCTTCAAGAAATACAATTAGTTTTTTGCTTTTTATAAAAGAGTTTTAGGGTTTTGATTATACATTAGCTTCGAAGTTTGTAATTGTTATTTTCAATAATTTTGTCTCCAAAATTTAAAATTTTGCATTAAAAGTGTATTTTCAGATTTTTTTAATGAATGTAAAAGGAACTATACATAGTTATACACGAATTTTAAAGAGTTTAAATACATATATACTTTTTACAATCAATGTTTATACTACATGTAAAAAAGATAGGGTGTGATTAACTGGTCCTGGGTAAAAACTCCAACCACTGGTTAAATAATTAATTAAATCAAGTGGTTAATCTTTGGGTTATATAATTTAAAAGAAATAAAAAGTTATAGATTTTTTAATCATGATTGATTTAGATCAAATTTTGTAAAGTCTTCCAATCTAATGTCCTTCACTGACAATGTCAGAATTTAAAGCACTAACCTTACTTAAGGAGCCTAACACCCCATCGTGCTAGAACAACTTATTGTCGATAAAACTTATAAAATTTTAAATAGAGAAAAAATTCAATGCACAAGCTGTGTTAGTTTATACAAATCTTTTAGTTATAGGGGTTAAGGGTTTAATTTATGGTTTAGAGTTTAGGGGTTTGGATTGTAATTTTTAGAATTTAAGGTTAATATTTAGAATTTAGTGTTTAAGTGTTAGAGTTTGTGGTTTAGTTTTTAGCGTTTAAGTTTAGTAATTTAAAATTTGAATTTATAGTATAAATAGGTAAATTTGTGTAAAATAAATTTCACACAATATGTAAATCAAAATTAAACCAAATATATATATATATATATATGTGTGTGTGTGTGTTTTTTTTCTCATTTTAGTGCATACATGACAGTTGATTTTGCGTTGTTATTTTTTTTATACATATCTATTAATTCATTTATTTCAACGCATTTTAAAATGTTGGGTAAATTACAATAGAGATCACTTAATTATGGTTAAAGTTACATTTGAGTTACTTAATTATTAAAAGTTATATTTTGGTCACTCAATTATGGGCAAGGTTAGATATGAGTCACCCTTCATATTTAAAAAATATATCAATTTAGTCATTTTTTCAAATCACTTGTATACCGTCGTTAACCTAGTTACTGCGGCCACATAATTTTCTAGTTACTTCTACCACATATTTTTCTAGTTACTGCTACCACATAGGTTATTAAATTTTTATTATGAAACAAATTTACTAAGTTCTCTACAAGTTTTTTTATAATAAAAAAATTGGTACAAAAATTATTGCAAAAATTATACTTTTTAATGAAAATACATAGACTTGTAGAGAACTTATGAAATTTGTTTTATAATAAAAATGACTAAACTGAGATATTTTTTAATTTTGAAGGGTTAAATTTATTGTATTATTTTGATTTTGGACTAAATTGATAGAATATAAAAGCTTCAAGGACTAAAACTATCATTATACCCAATTAAACAACAACATTTAACGGTTGAGTGACTTAAATGTAACCATAATATTAATGGAGTAATTCAAATGGTGCTTTTAATAATTGAGTGACTCAAATATAATTTTTAATAATTGAGTAATCTAAATGTAACTTTATTCATAATTAAGTGACTTCATTGTAATTTACCAATTATATATTATACAATTGTTCGCACTTTTCATAAAATGTTTGTAGAAGGGTTAATATATTTTTTTGTTAGTTAAATTTGATTTTAAAATTTGATTTGATATTTATTTTTTTGTCCAATTAAGTATTTAAATTTCACTTTAAGGTTTAGTTTGAATTCAAACTTTTTATTTATAAATTAAGTATTTGTACTTGTCATTTTCATTCAATTTCGTACAAGAATTTGAAGTTTTAGTTTAATTTAGTACATGAACTTGATTCCTCGAAAATTGATTAACAATTGTAAATGTTAATTTGACTAAAAAAATCAAATTCATATATCAAAGTTAATAAAAATACTAAATTTATATATCTAATTAAAAAAATAAATATCAAATTAAACTCTAAAATTAAATTTAAATACCAAAATTATATTTATCCCTTATAAAATTTCTAAGTAAATTCGTTGAAAGTTTCAAAGCAAATCCACACAGACACGATTATTATGGAACAGCGTTTTAATTCTTAAAACCGTGCACGGCAACCAGCAGCAGCCGCTGAGTCTGTGTACCTTTGAAGGTAAATAAATATAGTAATTAATATAAGTCTAGGGGTGGGCATGGACCCGATCCTATAGGTCGATTTTTAAAATAAAAATAAGATCCGTTTTTTTTTTGTTTAAATTAAGAAACAAAGCAATTACATGAAGAATGGAATCTCATTAGGGGGAGAGACTACCCAGTTAATTTGTTTAAAGCAATTCCTGGACAAACTCAAGGAAAGCAGCTTCAGACCTCATCCAAGCATCGATGGGATTGTCATTAATGCCAGAGATAGACAATCCATTTCGTGCTTTCCAAATATTCCAACATAAAAAAGGAGATAAGTTTAAGTCCATCATTAGTGAACATCTTAAACATGGATAATCACCATTTAGAGAATCCCGGAAAACCTTCAATTTTTCGACAGTAATCTTTCCACACTACTTGGGCAAAGGGGCAGAAAAAAAAGAGAGACATGTTCAATATCTTCACACAAACATGAGCACCGTGAACACAAAGTCACTATAAGAAATTTATAATATTGCAACAAAATTATTTATCACTATAAGTATTAAAATTGTCACGATATATTTATTTTAAAAAAATTATTACAATGTTTGTTAGAACAACCCCGTCATGTAAAGTATATTATGACGAAATTGTGTTTGTAACTATTTTGTACTATTTATCCTAACAATGAAATTTAGTTGCTATAATTAACTTATCACGACAAAATGTTTGTCACAATAAATCAACTATTTTATCACGAGAAGTACATTTTGTCACAACTAACTTGTATTTTAACATCAAATATAAAGTGTTTTTGTGACAAAAATACATATTGCAACAAAAATTAATTTCTCATTGTTTCTATTTCGTCATTAAATGTAACTTAATGAGACAAAATATTTGTTAGAATAAAATATTTATTTCGTCATAGAAAATAAAATTTTGTCACGATTAACTTAAATTGTAACATCAAACGAAAAAGATTTTTGTGACAATAATACATATTACAACAAAATTTAATTTCTCACTAATTTTATTTTGTCACTAAATGTTAGTTATAAGGATAAAATATTTGTTAAAATAAAATATTTATTTTGTCACAATAAATGTACATTTGTCACAATTAACATGGATTTGGACATCAAAAAAATTATTTTTGTGACAAAAACAAAAATTACAACAAAATTTATTTTCTCACAATTATTTTATAATGACAAATTTAATCTTATTTTGTAACAAATTAATTTTTTCAAAATTGTGAATAGAGACAAAATTTTATTTAAACTAGACAATAATACTTATCATAAACTATTTTTGTGACTAAAATAATATCTGTCATAAATTAATTTTGTGACTAAATAAATATTTGTCATAAGTTATTTTTGTGACAAAAATAATATTTGTCATGAGTTGTTTTGGGACTAAATAAATATTTGTCATAAATAGTTTAGTGAAAAATTTGTTTTTATGACTAAAATAATATTTGTTATAAATTGTTTTTGTGACTAAATAACTTTGTTGCAATTTATTATTGTGAAAGAATATTAATTGTCATAATTTTTTATTTTGAGAAATTACTATTTGTTATAAATGTTATAAATAAAATAACCAAGGA
This sequence comes from Hibiscus trionum, assembly GCA_030270665.1. Taxonomy (NCBI): domain Eukaryota; kingdom Viridiplantae; phylum Streptophyta; class Magnoliopsida; order Malvales; family Malvaceae; genus Hibiscus; species Hibiscus trionum. The sequence continues at coordinate 11,549,679 of BSYR01000052.1, forward strand.
TAAAGAATAAAGAGATGAAAGAAAGAAGGAGATCTGTATTATTATCAAAAACTAAATTGTGTACAATGACTTCATCTATTTATAGGCATAAGAAGTACATAATACATTAAACTCTAATTAATAGAGATAATATTCCTAATAATAAATAAATCAAATCTCTTTGATAAAGTTCTTATCATGATAGACATCCATATAGATAAATATTCATAACACTTCCCCTTGGATGTGTAACACCCGGGTTTAGGGGTTAGGTGAAAATAATATTTTAATATTATTTGGGCTCGGGATATAATTAAAATGATCCTTTAAAATTTCGGGTTTCAAAATAAATATTTGAAATGGGACCAAATTGATTTAATTGCAAGTTGAAGAGCTATTTAAAGAACAAGAGAATAGCCATTCATTAATGGCCTTTTTGTAATTTACCCAATTTTCCAATTTAAATCCCATTTATACAATAAAACACCCATTTTCCTATTCACTCTCTTCTTCACCAACGGGAAAGGGAAGAGCTCTCTACCAAGCTACTATTCCATCCCATTTCTTATCCATTTCAACTCCGTTTTGAAAGGTAATGACGTTTTTGACTTCCTCTCAACTCCCTCTCTTTGAAAGTACCATTTATTATGAGTTCCATGAAAGTTTTGGAAAATGGTATTTTGAAAGATTTTGGTTAAAAATGAGATCTTTATGTTGTTAAGTGAAGTGTTTTGATTTAATATGTTTAGTTATGATGTATAGAGGTCAAAGGGTATAACATATGTGAATTTTGAATGATTTTGAGCAATTTTCGGATTTGGGTAAACATGGGGTTTTTGGAGGGTTTTGGGTGAGTTTTGGGGGTTGTTTTAGGTGGGTTTTGTTAGGCTTTTGATAGTACTATGGATAGGGGTTGAATTGGGATCATTTGTGGGTGTTATGGAAGTTGGAAACATGGTTTTTGGACATAGTTTTGGGGTTGTCCGAGTTGGTGAAAAATGGGATTTGTTCATGCTTGCAACATGGTAATTTGTGGTTGAATTGTATTCCGGGTTAGTTCCGACGATGAGTTATTGATTGTGGATGTTTTTTTTGTGTTTGGGATTGATTAGAATCGAGGTTGGGCATCAGTGAAGCATCAGAAGTAAATCCGGGAAATTAAAGGTGGTCGCTTGCTTGGTCTTTAAGCTTGGGAGCTTAGGTGAGTGGTTAATTGTTTTATATGGTTTTAAAATGGTTGGTTCGAGTATATGGACTAGGTTGGGCTTGGTAGACCCACCTAGAGTTAGGATTAGGGTGGTAGCCTAATCCTAAACTTGAGCTAGAGCCTTTGGATGAACTCATATATGTGGATGTGTATGTCTCGTATGAAATGTGATATGAATGCTTATGTATGTTGTGTTATACATGTGAGATGAGGCATGATTTGAGATGCTTGAGACATGCATGATGATGGTTCATGGTGAGTACGTGCTAAGCACGGAATTGATTGAAATGAGTAATGTGAATGAGTAAAATGTTGGCACTAGTATGCTTGAGTACAAATGATCGATCATTAGGATGTTAGTGTGTACACATGAGTCAAAAGTCGCGCGTGGCCTTGGTGGAGTTGAGTCACCAAGGAGGAGTACGGGTTCGCCCGAAAGTTGTATTTACATATAGTCGATGATGAGTGGAATCCCATCGACGGGGCGTGAGGATGAGTGGAATCCCCTCCGCGAGACTGGTGATGAGTGTAATCCCACCGTGAGGTAATGTGGTTGTTGGATGTGAGTTCCAACGTGTTTATCCGCGTATTCGGGTCATAGCTAGGTGCCAATGTTGATTGATATGGGTATCAATGTGTTGTGATATATGATCTTTATTTGGATGTTTTAAATGTGTTTATTTGCATTGTGGATTAGAGCTCATGATCATGACATTTAATTGAATATTGCTCATGCATCTTTATTTTTTGTGGCTCTTGTGGATCCTTGGTAAATATGTGTTTTGCCTTGGCTAAGATCGTACTCGGACCCTGCAATGTTGAGGTTTGTTTTTAAGAGCTCACCCTCACTAAGCATCATTGCTTACGCTCTCTTTGTTCAACATTGCAGATCCTTAGTTCGCGGGTTGCTTGAGCAAGTGGAGGGCCTCCAAGTGTGGTTGTTAGCTTTGAGTACATCAAGTATGAGTTTTTAATGTTGAACATGTAATAGTGAAGCAATGGGGCATGTGTTATTTTGATGGATGATTGTTGGTTGTTTAGGAGCGTGCTTAGACTCCATGTTATCTTGCTTTTGTATGGCTTGTGATGCCATGTTTGATTTGTAATCCATGCCTAATTTGCTTACCATGAACGTTGGCTATATGCCTTTGAGGTTGCCTTTATGTTTGCAATGTTGAAGTATGAGACTTGTATGCTTAAATGTCATCTTGATTCAATTGCATGATTTCCTTAATGAATGCATATGTTGGGTGTTTGTATGGTTAAATATTGATCTGTAAATATTGTATGAATGTTTGTTGGGGTTTAGGGAAGTCCAAAAATGCATTTAGGTTCGAGTCTTGTTCGTTTTTGCTGAGTTTGGGAGTGTTGCAGTGCAGGGCGTATCGATACGCCTGAGGGCCGTATCGATACACTATTGCCTCCAGGGCTCAAATTTGGATGGGCGTATCGATACACGGGGGTGTATCGATACGGTTTTTGGTTACTGGAATTTTGAGAAATTGGGGAGTTTTTGGAGTATCGATACGGGGTTGGGGCGTATCGGTACGGGTTTATCTCGTTGACCACGAGATGTTGACTGAAGAGGGCGTATCGATACGCTCAAGGGCTGTATCGATACGATCTTCTTCGAGTTGACTGTCTGGGTTGACCAAGTCAAGGCGTATCGATACCCTTGATTGGTGTATCGATACGACCTGCCCTGTAAGCTTAAAATGGACTGTTTATGCATGGCCGTGATTCGAATGTGATTTCCTTTTATTGTTTCCGCTGTCGTGATCACTTAGGATTTAATAATCCTCTAGACGAGATTAAAATGAAAGAAAAAAAATTAGGGTTGCTAACCGAGGGGGAACCTTAACGGGTTTCGCTTCGGTTTTCCCCGTGTGGCTCACTCGGACCGGTCATCCGGCCAGACCAGGACGAGGGGGTTACAGGATGTCTATGAAGATAATGCGCCTCGTTAAAACCTTACTAAGATAAAACCCAATGAAAAAAATCTTTAGTGAAGGAAAAAGAGTACACACATCTTTGGTACGCATCATCTGTTGCCTCATTAAAAACTTTACCATGAAAATCCATTGGGACAAAACCTTAGTTAAGAGAAAAAAGTGCAACACGTATTTTCTCCCCCTCATGAAAACGTCACATAAGATCTCTGGCTCGACGCAATCCGATGTTGTAAATTAACTTCTCAAATGGAGCATTATGGAGTGCCTTAGTAAATAGATCTGCTAAATTATCACATGAACGAATTTGTTGGACATCAATGTCTCCATTCTTTTGTAAATCGTGAGTGAAGAATAATATTGGTGAGATATGTTTTGTTCTATCACCCTTTATTTATCCTTCTCTAAGTTAAGAAATACATGTTGTATTATCTTCATATAAGATTGCCGGAGCTACTTTTTCAGAGTTTAAACCACAATTCTCTCGAATGTGATAAATTACAGACCTTAGCCACACACATTCACGGCTAGCCTCATGGATAGCCAAAATCTCAGCATGATTAGAGGAAGTGGTAGTAATTGTTTGTTTCATTGAGCGCCAAGAAATTGCGGTACCACCGTATGTAAATACATAACCAGTCTGTGATCGAGCATTATGAGGATCAGATAAGTACACTGCATCCGCAAAACCAACCAGTTCTGTTTAGGATAGATTAGGGAAAAATAATCACATGTCTTTCGTACCTTGAAGGTAACGAAATATGTTTTTAACCCCATTCCAATGTCTCCAAGTTGGACATGAGCTAAATCTTGCAAACAAATTGATAACAAATAATATGTCAGGTCGTGTGTGACTAGAAAGATACATCAATGCACCAATAACACTTAAGTATGGCACTTCTAGACCAAGAATATCTTCATCCTTTTCCCGAGGGCGAAATGGATCTTTGTTAACATCAAGCGACCTAACAACCATAGGGGTGCTCAACGGATGTGCGTTATGCATGTAAAACTTCTTTAGCATCTTTATTATGTATGTTGATTGATGCAAAAGGATTCCATCCTTTAGGTGCTGAATATGCAATCCAAGACAAATTCTTATTTTTTCGAGATCTCTTATTTCAAATTCTTTATTTAAATACTCAATTGTCAAAGAGATCTCTTCAAGAGTCTCAATGATATTCAAATCATCAACATACACAACAATAATGAAAATCCAGAGTTAAACCTCTTAATAAAAATGCACGGGGAAATCAGATCATTCTTATAGCCTTCCGCTAATAAGTATTCACTAAGGCGATTATACCACATACACCCAGATTATTTTAATCCATAAAAGGATCTGTTCAATTTGATTGAATAATGTTCTCGAAAATCTGAATTAACTGCTTCAGGCAGTTTAAAACCTTCCAAAAGTTTCATATAAATATTATCATCAAGAGGCCCATACAAATAGGCTGTAACAACATCCATTAAGCAGAAATTAAGTCTTTCTTTTATTTCCAGACTAATAAAAAATCTAAAAGTGGTTGCATCCACCATAGGGGAGTATGTTTCTTCATAATCAATTCCAAGTCTTTGTGAGAATTCTTGTGCAACCAAACGAGCTTTATATCTCACAATTTCTCCTTTTTCATTTATCTTTCTCACAAAGACCCATTTATACCCCACATGTTTTACACCTTCCAGTGTACGGGCTACAGGCCCGAATACTTCTCTTTTTGAAAGAGATTTTAGTTCCGCTTCAATTGCCTCTTTCCATTTTGGCCAATCATCTCTTTGCTTACATTGTCCAATTGACAATGGTTCCTGATCCACATTATCATCCAAAATCTCTAGTGTTATATTGCATGCAAAAGTATTATCGACGTCGATTTTATTTCGGTTCCACTTGTTACCAGACATGATATATTTTATTAAGATCTCATCATTATCAGGTACATGATTCATGTCTAATGTCTCTTCTGGAGGCCTCTTAATCTCTTCTCGAGATCTTTCGTAATCCATTGATTTCTCGATCAGACCATCACAAGATATAACTCCTTTTTTTTTCGAGGATTTTTATCTTTGAAACCTATTGGTCTACCACGCTTCAGGCGTGCGTTTGACTCATTAGAAACTAGAGTTTATCCTTCTTGGACATCAATTTTAATCAGAGCATTCACACTTGGTATACGTGACTTAGTCACTTTTTTAGGGTCAACAAAAGCATATGGCAATTGATTTGCTAAGTTTTGCAAATGAATTATCCTTTGAACTTCTAGTTCACATTGTTTGGTACGTGGATCAAAATGAGATAACGATAATTCATTCCAACTTGTTTCTTTTTCCAACTGTTTATTTTCTCCCCCTAATATTGGGAAAACTGAGTCATTAAAATGACAGTCGGCAAATCGTGTTGTAAATAAATTCCCTTTCAAAGGCTCAAGATATTTAATTATCAAGGAGGATTCAAATCCGACATATATTTCCAACCTCCTGTGAGGACCCATCTTTGTGCGTTGTGGTGGAGCAATCAGAATATATACCGCACATCCAAAAATCCTAAGATGGGAAATATTTGGTTCATGACCAAAAACCATTTGGAATGGGGAGAAATTATGATAACTTATGGGCCTGATGCGAATCAGTGATGTTGCATGTAAAATGGCATGCCCCCATGCAGAAATTGGTAGTTTTGACTTCATCAATAACGATCTTGCAATTAATTGAAGTCGTTTGATAAATGACTCAGCAAGACCATTTTTTTTATGAACATGAGCTACAGGATGTTCAACACTTATTCCAATCGACATGCAAAAATCATCAAAAGTTTTAGAAGTAAATTCACCAACATTATCAAGACGAATTGTCTTTATAGAGGAATCTGGAAAATGTGCTCATAATTTTATCAACTGAGCAAGTAACCTTGCAAATGCCAAGTTGCGGGTTGATAACAAGGGTACGTATGGCCATCTAGTCAATGCATCGATTAAAACAAGAAGATATCTAAATGGTCCACAAGAAGAGTGTATGGGCCCACATATATCACCTTGTATTCGTTTTAGAAAATTGATAGATTCATAATTTATCTTAGCTGGTGATGGTCGAATAATTAGTTTGCCTTGAGATCAAGCATCACATGAAAAGACATTACTTTGAAGAATTTGTTGGTTCTTCAATGAGTGACCACATGAATTATAGATAATTTTTCGCATCATAGTCAAACCGGGATGGCCTAACCGGTCATGCCAAATAATAAAGTTATCAGTAAACTTATAGTTTAGAACAACATGTGCTTCAATTTCACTAATTCTTGTATAGTACAATCTGGATGACAGTGCATGTAATTTTTCTAAAATTTTCTTATTGCCTTGAGTTGTACTTATAATATATAGATATTCAGCATCCCCTTGACTAATTTTCTTAAAGCCTTTTTGACAATATTGTGTTTGAAGGACAACATTGTTTGCATGAAAAGCGAAGTATGTTTTTTCTAACATATCCTCATTAGTAATATTTTGATCGCATAACTTCAATTGTGAAGTAATTTGAAACATAGCAAAGTTATACTCGCTTACTAATTTAAAATCTTGCAATCTCAGATGCAACCAATCATATCGAGCTTTAGACAGAATAACAATTTTATGGTGGTCATATCGTTCCTTTAGATTATTCCAATGAATAAGATGATCTTTCACCGTTAAATATTCTGATTTCAACCCCTCATGGAGGTGACGGCGAAGAAGTATCATGGCTTTGGCCTTATTTTGGGCAGATTCTGCATTCCTCTCTTTAATATTGTTTCCAAGACCATCTGCATCTAGGTGTATTTCAGCATCTAAGATCTATGATAAATAATTCTTTCCAGAAATATCAAGAGCCACAAACTCAATTTTTGCAAGATTTGTCATTAATGTACTATAAAAGACAAACAAACAAATTATATCATATATATATATATATATATATATATATATATAGAAACCAATAGAAAACAAAACTTTAATCCTCGTAGGCGGCATTGTTAAACCAGTTCACAGGGTCCTTGAAAAACCTCATTTGAGACTTGTAACCCCCTCGACCCGGCCTAGCCACTAGACCGCATCGAACGAGTTACACAGGGAAAACCGAAGAGAAACCCGTTAAGGCTTCACTCCGATTAGCAACCCTAGATTTTTTTTAAGATTATATTTTCTAAATGTCTTTACACATCTTATGTGAGGAGACACGCAGCGGAAAAGCAAACATGGACATGAACCAAACCAAACGGATATTCAAGATTAGTTTTTAATGATTTACTACAGGTCGTATTGATACGCCTAAGACCCGTATCGATACGCCATCAACGGTCAACTCCCTAGGGTCAACTTCAAGAGGTCGTATCGGTACCCTTCAAGGATGATATCGGTACACCCTTAATGGTCAAACTCCCAAAGTCAACACCAGGGACCGTATCGATACACTTAAGGCTCGTACTGATACTCCAATTTCTCGTCAAAATCTCAGATTTCCAGAGAGCAAATTGAGTATCGGTACGCCCCCGCGTATCGGTATGCCTCTCCTAAAAACAGAGGATCGTATCGATACAACCCTTGAGCGTATCGATACGCCCTACCCAGAAAAACAGGTTTTTGCAGATAAAAGCATAAGGGAACCAACACAAAACGCACTAAACAAGCATTTATGCAACTTTCAACCACACATGCAACCCAAGGCATCCATGGATACACATATAAAGCAAGATAAACATTTAACGAGGCAACAATCAACATGATAGGGTTTATAAGGGAAACATTCATGCTTAACATTCTCCAACAAGGTCAAAAGCTAAACTGAAACATTGATTCAACAGAATATGAGGCATCACAAGCCAAACACCACCAACCGAACTTGTCTAAGCAAAAAGACATGCCAATAACCCCTCAAAACAAAAAGGTCCTATTCTATTGTTTAATACTAATTATTGAAGTCTAAAAACCATACTTGAGCAAACCAAACTCCCTTGGATTCTCCCTTGTTCCCTGAGCTACTCCGTAGGTCTAAGAGCCTGCATTGTTGGAAAAAGAAGCATAAGCATGTAAGCTTAGTGAACGGTTCTTAAAACGGTAGCTACAACAATGCAGTTTTAAAACATAGTTTGCTTGAAACCAAAACCATTTCCAAATCATTTCCCATGCTTGAACACATAACAACATGCATTTATCATCACGTGCATTTATCGAATGCAACCATAAGCCTTAAGCTTACCTCATGCTTGTTCTCATAACACAAGCAAAGTAACCAATTACATGTATAAGCATAAATAGAAAGAACAATGCAACATGCTTAACATGAGAATGTAGAGCACCGTGGGTATATTGACATTCATCAGTTTTACTCGGATATGCAGATAGTTCTCAAACACACTAGACACTTCCGGTGGAATCTCACATCACCGTACTCACTCGTCTAGTAAAATATAGCTTCCGGTGGAATCTCACATCAATGTACTCCTCCTTAGTAGAATCTAGCATCACTAAGGCCACGCACGACTTTAACCTCGAGTGCACTCACATCATATTGGTCGACCAACTATATCCGGTAACAAGATTTCTCATGTCAATACCCACCAAACCAACACTTACCTTGTGTTCTCAAGGTCACTACCATAACTAACATGGAAACCAAATAAGGCAACCACAAGCATAACACATGGATATACAAGGCAATATGAACTATGAAAATCATTCAAATGCAATGATGATAATATCGAAAATAAGGATTAAAAAACTTAAAACTTACTCTTGAGCTTAGATTGGCTTATCAAGCTCAATATAAACTCTCAAATCACATCCTTAACCAAGTTAAGGCTTAGAAAATAGTTCCACTCACCGGTACTACCCAAACGATAGTCGAAACACCAATTTCAAGCTTCCGAACTACCCGGTCTCACGTTCGAAGTGCCCAATCAAACTTCCTCTATTTTTAGGAAACCCAAAACAGAAGATTAGGATGCTATTAAACATGTAAACCAGCAACAACCCGGAATCCAACTTCTTGCAACCAAAGACACATTGATTCAAACCCAAACTTCACCCAAATTCGTTCTAACAAAACCTCAAGCTGAACCCATCAATTTCAAACATCAAAACACATCAAATATCATCTAAAAACATCCCCCAACAGCTAAGGAACCATCACCCCTTAAATCAACCCAAAAACTCTACCTTTCAACCTAAAAATCCCATTTTTTTGACCCATTTCGGGTTTCCCCATATTTAGCCAATATTCCAATATGTTTAACCACTCAAAACTTAGGTTAAAGCACATGTATAAACATGGAAACCAAACCCATGAAAATCAAATGAAAATACCCATTTTTCCAACCCAAAATGAATTTTAATGGGTTTAGAAGAAAATTTTCAATGAGAACAAGTCAAATAAGTGAAAATCAAAGTAAAGAAGAAGTTACCTTGAAAGCTTGCTTGAAGAAGAGTTGGAACCAATGCAATAGTGAAAATGGTTTTTTTAAGTAGATAACGTGAAATGGCTTTTGGAAGATGATGATATTTTCAAAATCTTTTTCTTTAATTTAAAAATCCCCCTTTTACCCCTTCTTCTTTAAAAGCCTTAAAATTTATTTATTAAAGATGTTTTTACAAAGATTAGCCTAACCCGAACCGGTTTAACCAAACCCGGTTATCTCTCGGGCCCTAAACTCGGGCGTTACATCATCAGTGCCAAGACACTTAATACACAAAGTTTTTAAGTTCATGTCTTTTTTTTTCCATTTCATATAACCGGCTTGCCATCAATATCTATTAACCAATAATAGTTAAAACATCTCATAACAACAATTTTCGAAATACAAAATAAAAATTTATGGATTAGTATATATAAAACTAACAAATACCAATGTCACTAAATCTTTTAAACCCTAAATTTACTCTTCAATGAACATAAGTATTCGTCAGTGCCAAGACACACAATACACAAAATTTTTAAGTCCACGTTTCTTTCATTTCCTATAATCGACTTGCCATCAATATCAATTGACCAATAATACTTAAAACATCCCCTAAACTCATAAATATTTTTTTTTATCTACAAGATGAGAAATGCTAAGAAAATTCAACCAACCTATATTGCAAATGTGTCAAAAATTGAAATTAATACTTAAAAGACATAATAAAATTCGGATCAACAATTTGCTCGAAACATAGAGTTTTGATATTTTAAAAATTGGTGTACAAGCTAAGGGCATTCCTATCTTAAAAACACAAGATTTCAAAAGGTTGTGCATTATTAGAGCTAGATGCACCAACTGTGATTCTAGTACATGTATGTAGGGTTTTAGGGACTACTTGAATGGATGATCCTCTTGCAAGTAAAACACAATAATAATATTAATATTAGCCCATAATTTCAACCTATAACACTTGAAATCAAAAAATTTCAACAATTTTTGAAATGTAAAATAAAATATTATAGATTAGTATATATAAAACTTACATATACCACTATCACTAAATTTTTTAAACCCTAAATTTACTCTTCGATAAACTTAAGTATTCATCAATGCCAAGACGCTCAATACACAAAGTTTTTAAGACCACATATTTTTTTCATTTCCTTTAACCGACTTGCCATCAATATCAATTGACCAATAATACTTAAAACACCCCTTAAACTCATAAAAATTTTATCTACAAGACGAAGAATGCTAAGAAATTCAACCAACCCATATTGAAAATGTGAAAAAAAATTGAAATTTATACTCAAAAGATATAATAAAATTATGATCAACGGTATGCTCAAAACGGTGAGTTTTTGTATTATAAAAATTAGTGTACAAGCTGAGGGCATTTCCATCTTAAAAGCACAAGATTTTGAAAATATTGTACATTATCAGAGCTAGATGCACCAACCGGAGTTCTAGGGTGCTAACGTAAGGTTTTAGGTGCCACTTGAATGGGTTGTTCTCCTGCAAGTAAAACACAATAATAATATTAATATCAACCAATTACACTTGAGAATAAACAATTTTCGAAATACAAAATAAAATATTATAGATTAATATATATAAAACTAACATATATCAATGACACAAAATCTTTTAAACCCTAAATTTACTCTTCGATGAACTTAAGTATTCATTAGTGCCAAGACAGTCAATACAATGTTTTTAAGTCCGCGTCTTTTATTTTCATTTCATATAACCGGTTTGCCATCAATAACAATTGACAAGTAATACTTAAAACACCCCTTAAACTCATAAATATTTTTTATCTACAAGATGAGGAATGCTAATGTTGAGTTGATCAAACAATTGCAAATGACCAAGAGGGGGTGAATTGGAGATAAAAATTTTAAGGGTGGAAATTGGAAGAATAAAAATTGAACACAAGACAATTAGAGTGGTTCAATTTCTCCAATGAACTCTACATCCACTACCTTTGTTCCCACTAAGGATTTTAAACCAATCCACTAATTGATTCTTCCACTTTTCTTAGATGAGGAAGAAAACTTACAATTTTGATTAAGCTTTCCACCGAAAGTTTAATCCACTCACTCTTACAAAGAAGAGTTTTTGGTAAACTTTACAAAATCCTCTCTAAGGATGATGTTTACTCAATTACAATCAAACACTCCCCAACCTCACATTAAAAATTACAATGAAAATCACAAAGGAGTTGGGTACAAAGATTTAACTCTAAAATGAACAAGGTTTGGATTTAAGTACTTTGATGTTGCTTGTAGGTTCAATAGTTATTGCTGTAGCATTTGAGACTTGTTTTTATACCCTTGCATTGATTTCTAGCCGTTTGGGTGGTTGAGATCATCAATAGAGCTGTTGGGCTGCAATTTCCCGCAATAAATGCTGCTCAACAACCTACCATATCGATATGGCTTGTGGGCGTATCGATACTTGTCTCAAATAAGAAAGAGCCGTTGTGACTGAAAAACAGGGCGTATCGATACGCTTGAAGGGGGTATCAATATGATATTAGGGGTGTATCGATACGGTTTGACGTATCAATACAAATTTTGCTCATTGGAATCCTAAATTTGGTTTTGATAAAAAGCGTATCGGTACGCTCCCTTAGCGTATCGATATCATTCAACGGTCATTTGAAATTTTGGATCCCAACTAACTGATAAGCCAACGTTCGAAAATTAAATGCAAGGATTTTGCAAAGGTCAACATATCGTATCGATATGGTGACATACCGTATCGGTACCTTATAACAAAAGATTATTTTAATATGAAAACTGTATCGATACGGTTCCAATGTGTATCGATACGCTATAGCTTAAAGTCTTGCCTAGATGAATATCGTTTCAATACAAGGTTAGATCCTTTCGGTACGCTATGAATGATTAAAATTCTAGTGTTGAAAAATCGTATCGATACGCCTAGGCGTTTTGTTGAAGTTTGGCTTGAAAAATCATGAAAAGACTTAGTTAAAATCGAACCTTTAAATATATTTTGACTTGAAATAGTGTTTTGTTCAAAATGGCTTGTCAAAATGTGAGTCTTTGAAAATACTTAAAAATTTATTGTTTTATAATTTAGTCTATAAGTTAAATTGTTATATCAAAATCAATTTTAGTTTCACAATCTCCCCCTTTTTGATATAAAAAACCATATATAATTTTTCAAGTTTTGAAACTTTTGAAAAGCTTACTCCCCCTTAATTTTAGATAGGTTTTCAAATTTAAGTTTCAAGTTTTCAAAAAATTGGCTCTATATAATATTTCTCCCCCTTTTTGTTAGATCAAACATAAAAGCACAAGGTAGGATAATAGCAACAAAATATAATCGAATTCAATTGCAAACATCAAAATTTAAAAGCAACAAATAGTTCAAAGTCATAAATCCAAACTCAAATCCTAAGACATAAAGAAAAGCATAGAGTTCTAAAAGATTGGTGTATAAATAATAAAACTAAATGATATGAGATGATATGCATAACTACTTGTTCCCACCATCATCGTCGTCTTCGTCCTCTTCATCCTCATCATCTTGACTCGGTTGATGCCTCCTAGATTGATTGAGCCAAGCACCATGGAAAGCGGTGAGAGAGACATCCATGGAGTTTTGTTGAAGGGCTATGACTTTGACTTGATCCTCTAATGATGTGAAGCGAGTATCAAGACCATTGACTCGATCTTCCAAGGATGTGAATTGAGTGTCAATGGCTGCAAACCCGACTTCCATGCTTGTGAATTTCTCATTAAGGAAAGTCATGAGAGTGTCCATGGATGAGGAAGCAATATGAGCACCTTGAGAGCCTTGAGAAGCTTGTGGAGCATCGACTGGAGCATCTTGTCAAGGAGCTCGAGGGACACGAACCCATTCATTGTTGACATAGGAAAAGTGAGCATGAGAGAGGGAACGCTCATCAATAGGTTAGCCAAGGGGTTCAGGATAGTCATGTGTGCAATCTATTTTGAGGGAGTGGAACAAGTGACTCAACGCCATTGAATAGTAAAAGAATTTTACTTGATCAGTGTGACGGTGTTGAACTAGGTAAACAAGGTCGGCAAACATGATTTGACAAAGATTAGGGCGCTTACCCTCCCGAAAACACCTAAGCTAAAAACCGTCTACTTGACGGATAGTCGAAAATTTTCCACCTGATGGACAAAAAACCATGTAATAATAAGATGAAGAATACGGTCATGAGCATTTAAAACATTGGCGAAACCTAGAGGATCATGACCTAAAGAATTCTCATCATCAATCCCTATATTTTCAAAACCAAAAGCTTTACAAAGAACATCTTGATCAATTTGAAAAGTTGTGCCCATAAGATGTGACTCTATAGCAACGACGTGTTCTCTTGTTTCATTATGAATACATATGGCATTGGAAAAGAAAATTGTGACCAAATTTCGATATACAATGGGAGGAAGGTTTAAGAAGCTTATAAATTTCCATTATCGAATCAAAGGAAGGTATGCAAATTTAAAGCATTTGGAGTTTAAAAATGGAATAGACATGACACGTTCTTCCCTAAGAGTAAAACCTTGAAAAAGTTTATAACGTGACATATCTGAAGGGTTTGGAAAACAACGTTGGATTATGTAAGGGAGATTTGGTTTAGGGTAACCCTCATCATCCTCCATAAGATCGGAAGTAGTGGCCAAATATCGTTTCGCTTTCTTTTTCGGTGCCATAATCCTAAAAACATCAAAACAATTTGAATAAGCATGCAATTAACATCTCATTCAATCCAACAATAAATTACAATAATTCAAGGTATTTGAAAATCAATTTTAATGTTAAAAATATACGCATGTATAAAAGAAAAGATTGGTTAAAGAAATCTTAAAAAAACAGTTTACAAAAATATACGATATAAAATTATATTAGAATGAAAAAAATTCAGATTTTGATTTTTTTTTGTAAAAACTTGAAAACCTATATCACATATATATGTTTTATACAAAAATTAAGTTAAATCAACCAATAAAAACCAACTAAAATTAAAAAGAAAAAAGGAAAAAAGTTTATACCTTGATTTACTAGAATAGATGAATGGGTTGATGTGAATGCACAAGATTGCTAACAAAGCTTGACTTTGATGTGTAGATGAAAAACCCTCAAAGAATTTGAAGTTTGGTGTGAAAAATTTGAGAGATTGAGGGGTTTTTTATAGTTATGTGCGGCTAGGGTTTGTAGAGAAAAAAGAGGGGAAAAGTTTTAAAAGAGTTTTGTCAAATAACATCCCTAATTTAACTCTCCGTCGAAACCGTATCGGTACGCTTGTAGAGCGTATCAATACGCCTTACCCTAATTTTTAATTCGATTTCAATACCGTATCGATACACGTGACCGTAGTGTTGTTCAACAAGGAGGTTCATTCCAACTCATTATCATAGGGAGTTGTTCAACAAGCTTCAAAATCTCACCCAAGGCAACCGTAGTGTTGATGACTACTTTAAAGAGATGGAATTAGCCATGATCCGAGCCAACATTGATGAGGATCGAGAAGCCATCATGGCCAGATTTCTATTAGCCCTTGATCCTAATATTGCGGCCACCGTTGAGTTGTAACATTATGTGGAGATCGAAGACATGGTTCATATGGCCATGAAGGTCGAGAGGCAACTCAAAAGGAAGGGCACAACCCATGCCTATGGAGGCTCCTCTTCTAAATGGGGGCAAGGTACCTACAAACAGAAGGCATCCTTTACGCCTAATGAACGAAGCATTCCAACAAAAAGTGCCAAACCCATTGCCGAAACCAGAAAGGGAAAGAGCACAACTATGCCAGTTCGATCCCGTGATGTCCAATGCTTCAAGTGTTTGGGCAAGGTCACATTGCTAGTCAATGCCCTAACCGCAACACAATGTTCATCCGAGATGATGGAGAGATCGAAACTGACCAAGAAGAGGAAGAAGATGAAGACAAAGAATTTGAAGGGGAAGAAGAGTTAGAACATGCCGTTAATGGAGGGGTCCTTGTTGTTAAAAGGAGCCTAAGCATGCAAGCAATTGAGGGGGATCAACAACGCGAGAACATCTTCTATACTCACTGCCATATTAATGGAAAGGTATGCTTTGTCATAATAGATGGTGGTAGTTGCACTAACATTGCTAGTACTTTGATGGTAGAAAAGCTCAGTTTAGCAACAAAAAAACATCCACATCCCTACAAGTTGCAGTGGCTTAATGATGGTGGAGAACTCAAAGTGACCAAATAAGTCATTGTGCCATTTTCCATTGGCAAATACAAAGATGAGGTTCTATGTGATGTTGTGCCAATGCATGTCGGTCATCTCCTGTTAGGGCGGCCATGGCAGTTCGACATGAGAGTCATACATGATGGTTATACCAATCGGTATACCCTCATCCATAGGGGTGAGCGTTCGAGCGAGTCGAGTCGAGTCGAGTCAAAAAATTTTGAGTTATTCGAGTTGACGCGTCATATTTTACGACTTGAACTTAATTTGAAATTTTTTCGATTCGAGTCGAGTTTATGAAATTCGAGTCGAGTTCGAGTATATATATTTCTTCATATTATTTTTCACATGCATAAATAAGATTTGTAATGTTATTTAATAAAAAAATATCATCTAAACTTCTAAAATATATTTATAATATTATTTTTAAATAAAGAAATTTTGAGGATAAAGTACTGATGGGGTATAAATGAGTCAATGAATTGATGTAAAGAAAAAAATTACAAAAAATTCAGTTGAATGATCAAATTGAATAAAATATAAAGTTAAAGGGCTAAATTAAAAAAAAGAATAAATTTGTTAAAAATATGAATTGAAGTTATATAGATATTATATAGTGTTAGTGAATCATGTGGTTTAATTTTGGTAAAAAATAGACTTAAAACGAAAGAGAAATTAAAGAAATGGGAAACATTCAAAGTTGAGGGGCTAAATTACAAAAGTAGGAAATTTAATTTAAAAATATGAATTGAAGCTAAATAGGTATTCTAGTTTCTACATTGGTTTAGGAGCATGTGGTTCAATTTTGGTCAAAATTGACTTAAAACGAAGGAGATATTGAAGAAATGAGGAAATCATACAAAGTTAAGGGGCTGAATTGAAAAAATATGAAATTTATTTTCAAAAATATAAATTGAAGATAAATACGTATTCTACGATGGTTTAAGAATACGCGGTTCAAATTTGGTCAAAAATGGACTTAAAATGAAGGAGGAATTGAAGAAAAATGAAATCAGTGACTAAATTGCAAAACTGTAAAATTTGGTTTTTTCGATTTTTCAATTTTTCGAGTTGGGAAAATTCCAAATCGACTCGAAATTGAAATTTTTTCGAGTTAATCGAGTTAACTCGAATAACTCGAACAACTTGAATAACTCAACTCGAATAACTCGAAATTGAAAAAAAATATAGTTTTTTTCGAGTCGAGTCGAATTTTGCTCACCCCTACTCACCCATGAAGCTAGAAAGATCACCCTAGCCCCGCTTTCACCAAAGCAAGTTCACAAAGATCAAATACATTTGAGAGAAAGCTTTGAAAAAGCCAAAAAGAGTGACAAAAATTTTGAGAGTGAGGTAACATTCGAGGGAAAATCAAAAGAGAGTGAAAAAGAAGAGAGAAAAAAAGTGAGCATCTTTGCGAGATAGAAAGAAATCAGAAAGTGCCTATTGTCAGAAAAGATGGTTCTTGTTCTCATGTACAAGGAGAGTTTATTAAGCATTAATGATCTTGACCCAAATTTGCCATCTTTTATCGTTTCATTGTTGCAGGAATATGAAGACCTATTTCCGAAGGAAATTCCATGTGGGCTACCTCCAATTCCTGGAATAGAGCACCAAATAGACTTTGTTCCCGGTGCTATCATCCTTAATCGGACAGCTTACCGAAGTAACCCCGAGGAGACCAAAAAGTTACAAAGGAAAGTTTCAGATTTAATAGAAAATGGTTATGTTAGAGAGAGCCTTAGTCCTTGTGCAGTATCGGTCATACTTGTGCCTAAGAAAGATGGTACATGGCGCATGTGTGTGGACTGCCGTGCGGTGAACAAAATAACGGTAAAGTATCACCATCCCATTCCACATTTAGATGATATGTTAGATGAGCTTAGTGGTTCTAATGTCTTTTCTAAGATTGATCTTAAAAGTGGTTATCACCAAATTCGTATGCGAGAAGGGGATGAGTGGAAAACTGCATTAAAGACTAAGCAAGGATTATATGAGTGGTTGGTTATGCCATTCGGCCTAACTAATGCTCTGAGCACTTTCATGAGGTTAATGAATCACATCCTTAGACAATTCTTGGGTAAATTTTGTGTAGTGTATTTTGATGATATTCTGATTTATAGCAAGAGTCTGAATGATCATATTCAACATTTAAGGTTGGTATTAGATGTATTGAGAAATGAAAAACTTTATGCTAATCTAAAAAATGCACATTTTGCACTAATAAGGTTGTTTTCCTAGGTTTTGTTGTTGGTGCAGATGGTTTGGAGGTTGATAGAGAGAAGATTAAGGCAATTGAGGAATGGCCTAGACCATCAAGCATTAGCCAAGTTTGAAGCTTCCATGGTTTAGCAAGCTTCTACCGTCAATTTGTGCCAAATTTCAGCACCTTAGCTGCCCCATTAACATGAGTCATTAAAAAGAACTCTAATTTCTTTTGGGGTGAAGAACAAGAGGAATCCTTTAAAATGATTAAGGATTGTTTAATTAACGTACCCTTGTTAACTTTGTCTGATTTTAACAAGGTTTTTGAGGTTGAATGTAATGCATCAGGTTTAGGAATTGGAGCAGTTTTATCTCAAGAAGGACGTTCTATAGCCTACTTCAGCGAGAAGTTGAGTGGATCTACACTCAACTACCTAACCTATGATAAAGAAATGTGTGCACTAATTCGGGCCCTAGAAACATGGTATCACTACCTTTGGTCAAAAGAGTTTATCATCCATACTAATCACGAGGCATTAAAGCACATTAGGGGACAACATAAGCTAAACAAGAGGCAT
The DNA here is from genome assembly GCA_030270665.1 of Hibiscus trionum. Taxonomy (NCBI): domain Eukaryota; kingdom Viridiplantae; phylum Streptophyta; class Magnoliopsida; order Malvales; family Malvaceae; genus Hibiscus; species Hibiscus trionum. Next base: position 11,568,251 of record BSYR01000052.1, read on the forward strand.
GCCAAGTGGGTTGAGTTTCTTGAAGCCTTTCCACATGTGATCAAGTATAAAAAGGGTAAGGAAAACATTGTTGCTGATGCACTATCACGCAGGTATACCCTTCTTAGCACTTTAGACTCTAAATTATTTGGTTTTGCTTTCATTAAGGAATTATAAGAGCCTGACCCTGATTTTGGTGAAGTATATAAGCTTTGTGAAAAAGGTGCACATGATAAGTTCTGTAGGGACAATGGATACCTATTCAAGGAAGGGAAGCTTTGTATCTCACAAGGATCCATTCGAGAGTTACTCCTCAAGGAAGCACATGGTGGTGGATTAATGGGACGTTTTGGAGTAGCTAAGACCTTGAGCATGCTTCAAGAACACTTTTATTGGCCGAAGATGAAACGAGATATTGAGAGACTATGTGAGCGTTGTATCACATGTAGAAAGGCCAAGTCGAATGTGATGCCCCAATGCCTATATACTCCATTACCTATTCCTAATGCACCTTGGATGGATATATCCATGGATTTTGTACTTGGGCTGCCTCATACGAAGAATAGCAAAGATTACATCTTTGTAGTAGTGGATCGATTCTCTAAAATGGCTCATTTTATTACTTGTAATAAGACTAATGATGCTTCACATGTTGCTAATTTGTTTTTCAGGGAAATCATGAGATTGCTTGGCGTTCCAAGAACTATTTTATCTGATCAAGATGTGAAGTTCTTAAGCCATTTTTGGAGAACATTATGGAACAAGATTGGAACTAAGTTGCTATTTTCCACAACTTGTCATCCACAAACGGATGGTCAAACTGAAGTGGTGAACTGGGTATTGTCCATGTTGTTGAGGAAAATCATCAAGAAGAATTTGAGGACTTAGGAGGAAAGCTTGTAACGCCCTGATTTTGGGCCTAGATGTTTTAGAGGTTGAATCGGGCCGGGCGAGAACAGTTCGAATCTTTAAGGGGTTTAGGGAACACCTAGTTCGAGATGCTTTAAAAATATGGAAAAATATCTAAAAATTCTAATTTATTATATTAAATGTTATGGTGAATTGTTTTTTACAAAATGTGATTTGGAAATACTACATTTCGGTGTAGTGACCAAATTGCAGTTTTTACAAAAGTTGACTAGTGACTGTTTTGTAAAGGATTGAAACTTTGAATCTTTAAGGAGCTAATTTTACTAAAATGTTTTTCATCAGATTTCTCTTTAATTTGGGAGTTTTTAATAATATTTTAATTAAGGAATTAAGGAGAATTAAAAAGAAAATCTAAGTTGACTTTTTCATAACTACCTTACGTAGGTTTTTTCTCTCATTTCATTTTCTCTCAACTTTCACTCAGCCAAACACATTTCCTTCATCAATTAACCTTTGATTTTCATGTCTTTTGCTGAGATTTCATTCTCCCAAGGATTCCTAATCTTTACCTCATCAAAACCTTTTGTTTTTACTTTGGATTTTCAAGAAATCTTGCCTAAATTGAGGAGAAATCAGCCATTAGAGGTAAGCTTCGTCCTTTTCCTCTAATGATCAGTTCTTTACTGAAATTCCCAAGTTATCAATCCTTTGTTAATGATTTCTGAGTTGCTTTAATGTTAGAAACATGAAATTGTGGTAAAACTCAAGATTCTTGGGGAGATCTTGATGATTTTCGTAACTCTTGGTTGGGCTCTGTTTTGAGGTTGATTTCTAACGTATTTTGGATGATAATTATTTTTATAAATGAGGTTTTATCAAACAAATCCCGAATAGGTTTGGATTCCTAAGTTTTACATGCTAGAATTGTGGTTTTTGGAGTGTTCTTGGTGTTCTGTTGTTGTTGGAGATATAAGGACGTGTTTATGGTGATTTTTGGTGTTGATTGAGGTTTAGAAATGATTAGAATTGATAGATCTTGGCTGGGCTTTGTTTTGGGAAAGTTTGGAGATGATTTCAGTTGTTTTGGGTAGCCGAAATGGTGCTTTTGAGTAGAGCAGCGAGTTTGTTTGAGTGGCTGGTGATTTCAATGCATGACGATGCATTAATCCTCTGCTCTTATGTGTAATAAACAGGGGAGACATCTTCGGACGCTTTTGGTGTTGATCCGGAAGTGCCGGAAACTTAGATATCGTTTCGGCAAGCAAGCGAAACGTAATCGGTGAGTGCGAATGGTTTTAGAAGTCCTTGAGGGACAAAGAAACAAGGTTTGGGGATTTAGGATTGGTTTGAAACACCATCCTAAGTTTGGAAGTAAGTATGGCTAGATTTTCTTTCAAATATGTGGTTGATGCCCCTAAATGCTTTTACATGCTCTTGTTTTGAGATAGACAAATTCCTACTGTTTTATGCATGATTTGTAGCATGAGATGATGGTTTGTACAAATTTCCTGAGATAGCATGTTGTATTAAAGAGTTTTGAGATTTTGATTTAATGCAAAGCATGAGTTATGGTTTTGAAATGAGATGATAAAGATTTGAGAAATGTTGCATCAAAACAGTAGGTGAGATGATGTTTTTGATATAATATATTGGCATAAAAGATTAGATAATTACCGGATATAATTGGTCGACCAATAGGATGAGAGTGCGCTATAAACTAAAAATCCGTACATGCTCTTTGGAGTCGGCCAATGGGGGTAGTGCCATCCCGATCCAAAGTGAGAATCCAATGATGAGAGATACCATCGGGGTAGGACTTGGTGAAATACCCAAGCTTTATGGCGAAGAGAGATACCATCATGAGAGTCTGGTGATGTGAGATTCCACCGGGGTAGGACTTGACCTCGAGTCAAGCTAATCCGCATATCCGAGTAAAGATGTAATATGAAATTCCAATATATGAAGTTGTATTTGATTCACATGTACCAAGTGTTGAGATGATTTATGCTATGAGAAATGCATATGAGATTCATGGTATGAAATGCTATTGTTTTCATTAAGCATGTGTATGGCCTTGCCATGAGATTTGCATTGGTTTAATGCATGAGATAGAATAAAGGTACATGTGTTTTCAAAAGGAGAGTTGCTTTGAAATGGTTTTAAAGCATGAGATAGAAAGAGCATGTTGTAGAAAATGGTTTTCGAGATAGAGTTTTGATGATGCATTGTTGTGTTGGTTTTCTTAGAGCTTGCCTCACTAAGCAAATGTGCTTACGCTCTCTTTTACCAGCAATGTAGATAATTGAAACGGATTTGGGCAGCAAGGTGGCTAAGGTCATCCAAGGAAGTGAGAAGCTCATGTATGCTGATGTTTTCGTAAGCTTTAGTATTGATATTTGGCAATGGGGGCCTTTGGTTGGTTTGGGAGATGTGTTTTGAACTCCCTATGTTTGTGGAAAGTTTAATATGGTTTTTGAAGTTTGTAAATGGCCTATATGGTTTAGTTTGTAATTTGTGGCTTTATATGGCTTTTATGGCTAGGGAGCATGCCTATAGGCTCAATGATAACATGTTTGATGCCATGCTTTAGCCTAAGCTTTATAATAATGTTCTATGATGTTTAATCATGTTGTTGGTGTGTTATAGTATGATTTGGGATGTGTTTGAATGTGTAAAGTTGTGAAAAACCAGAAAATTATATAGTTGCAGGGCAGGGTGTATCGAAACACCCTTAATTGTTTCGGAACAGGGGCCTGAAATGGCCATAGTGTTTCGGAACGAGTAAGAGTGTTTCGGAACACTTTAGCTACTGGAGAGCCATGTTTCGATACGTGTCTCGGAACGCACCCGAGTACCGAAACGGTCAACTCCGTTTTGATACGGTCGTTTCGATACAAGGGTCAACGTTTCGAAACATCAGACCGTTGAACTACATTTTGAATTGTTTCAAGTTCTTGTTTCTTACATTTTAGTCCTTGATGATTGTGGATTCAATTGGTTGAGTTTGGGATGTCTAATTAAGTTGATTTTTTGACAGAGATGCATGAAATATGATTAATTTCATATTGGTAAATTTAAAATCTGGAAAGTCCTCGTAATTTCCAAAATTTATGTTTTAGTCCCTAAAAGTCTAATTCTTACAATTAAACCCCTAAATGAATTCCGGTCGCTATGCCTTCCCTTCCTATGATCTTGAGTGATCACATAGGCTTAACCTTGCATTTAGAAAAGATAAAAAGTAAAAAAAGGGTCGTTAATCAAGGTTGACTTCGGGTTGACTTTGGTTTTCCCCGTGTAATCTTCGTAGTTCGGGTCAAGCGTCTAGGCTGGGCTAAGAGGGTTACAAAGCTTGCCACACGTGGAGTTTTCTTACAACCGTTCCATTCATTCTGCCACTAAAATGTCACCATTTGAAATAGTGTATGGTTTCAATCCTTTGACCCCATTAGATTTATTACCTTTGTCCGCTGACCAAATTGTGAATAAAGATGGAAGAAACAAAGTTGAATTTGTCAAGAAGCTCCATCAACAAGTGTGGGACAATATCGAAAAGAGAACCAGGCAATATGAGCAGCAAGCTAACAAGGGACGAAAACGAGTAACCTTTGAACCCTTGGATTGGGTTTGGCTGCACATGAGGAAAGAAAGGTTCCCAGCCCAACACAAGTCAAAATTGATGCCTAGAGGGGATGGACCTTTCCAAGTAATCAAGTGTGTCAATGACAACGCCTATCAATTAGACCTCCCAGGTGAGTATAATGTCAGTGCAACTTTTAATGTGGTTGATTTATCTCCTTTTTATGTAGGAGACAATTTGGGGACAAATCGCTTTCAAGAGGGAGGGACTGACGTGGTCACAACCCGGAGGAATTTACTAGTGGACCTATGACTCGTGCTAGGTCCAAGAAGTTCCAAGAAGCTATGGGAAATTTGTTCAGTCGAAGCTTGAACTTGAAGGGAGAAACACCAGCTTTGATTGAACAATGCAACATCCTACTCGTGCATGAGTTTGCATGAGTTTTTCTTAAGTTATATATATATATATATATGTGTATATATATATATATTTAATTTCATCATGTGTGCATGAATAAATAAAGCTTAATGTTCAACTAAGCATTCTGATTCGTTTATGCTTGTCTAGAACGTTTAAGCATGTTAGTTTACTTAATGTGTGTCAGTTTCTTAATTCATGTTAGTTTTCTTATGGTTGTGAGTCATTTAGTGTGCTAGTTATTTAACTAAATTAGTTCATTCTATGCAACTAGTTTCATTAATTTAACTAGCTCATTAAAATTGTTTTGAAATTTACTTTCGTATTTTAAGCAAAGTTGTTATCTAATGGTTGTTTAATGTGTTGTAATTAGAGAATTCAATTGACAAATGGCTGATCATCTTCTCAAGATAGACAAGGCTTTTACCACCAATTGAAGGCACTTGAAGACACATCAAGGCTTATCGGTTACCATGCAATTCAATGGCCACTTAAGATATGTTTGAAGGGAGAGTAGTGATATGGATTAAAACAACATTTAAGGGACAATACTTAAGGATGGAATTCAATGGCCACTTAAGATATGTTTGAAATTGTTTCTTTACAAGATCAAACATCAGTCAACTTGTTCGCCATTTTTTGTCTCAATCCAGGTAGATTTGGGTTTTTATGTCTTCATAAAACTTATTCCCCTATTTCTTAACTTTCTAAGGCTATTTGAATCACCTCAATCCGATATCGGGAGCTTGAGATATGATTGTTTTTCTGAAGACAGTGCAGGCTGGAATTTCAATACAGGAATAAACATCATTCAAATTCAAGAGACCATTCAAAGCTGAATTCAATGTTGTTGATTCATTCTTCAAGCAAATCCTTTTTCCTTTTTCCTTTTTACTCTTTAACATCACCAACCCATTAAAGAAGAATGGATGGCAAGTTACTCAAGTTGACAACTCGTGTGTTTCTTTCTTTAGACGACATGGTTGTCCACATTCATCCTCATCCAACACCAACTTTTCAGCTATCAATTGGAGAAGGAGTAACCTAAGCTTTTATATGCCTTTAACACCAGCATAATGAGTCTTTAATCCTTGTTTAGCCCATTCAATTTGTTGTTGCCTTACACCTATAAATAGGCAGCCATTTTCTATTGTAAGGTACTTTTGGATCATATTATAAACTTTGAGAGTGTTCTCTTTTTCTTGTTCTACAAGAACTTTATCGGCTTCAAGTGGAATCTTGTGGCATTCTACCCATCTCATTTTGTTATATTGTTGGTTTCTAATTGTTAATAACTAGTGGGTCACAATCCATCTCCTTCCACCCAAATTCTGGTTTGTGAATTTTATAAAGTTCGGGTCATCACTTTTTAGTGTTGTTTCATTTTTGTTTCACGCCAACACACTTACACTCTCATTTCATTTCACCATCCATCACTCCATCTACCATTTACACAAATCATTTTCACCCAATCATCTTATCATTTCCCCCTTCATATCATATCTTAAGTATCCTCCATCATACCAAAATTCACCATCACCTATCCTTTAAAAAACAATTTCTGTATTTTTTGAAACACTTACTTGAGTTACGATCGGGCAAACACACATACAAATTCGGTAACAACACAACCGGATTCGCATCACGTCACTCCAAGTTGCCACTTGATCTTTGAGCTTGTTCTTCTTCCCAAAACTCTTCCTCTTTAATTAAGGGAACTCGGATCGAATGTGGCCGGATTTCTTGCACTCATAACAATTGATTTGGTCCTTCTCCTCTTCTTTACTCTTGTTCTTGAAGTCCCCTTTTCTATTGAACTTTCTCCCTCGGTTGGACTTCATGAAATGAGTGAATCGTTTGGCCAACATGGCCATATTCTAATCTTCATCCTCACTAGAATCGCTATCATGATATGAAGCTTTAAATGCGATTCCAATCTTCTTTTTCTCAACTTCCTTCTTCTCCTCCGTCTTCTTTTCTTCTTCTCTTCCCTTCTTCATGATCTCATGGGTAAGTAGAGATCCAACAAGAGCATCTAGCTTGAGAGTCTTCAAATCTCTAGCTTCAATAATGGCAGTTCTCTTGCTATCCCACGATTCCAGAAGAGAATACAATAGCTTCCTCACTAGCTTGTCTTCGGGAATGATTTCACTGAAACCTTTTAATCCATTGACGATGACTGAGAATTAATCAAACATCTTGGAGACACTCTCATCGGGATCCATCTTGAAGTTTTCATAGCTTAGATTGAGTAGCCCGATCTTTGTTTCTTTGACATCGCTAGTTCCCTCATATGTTGTCTCGAGGGTATCCCAAACTTCCTTGACATTTTCGATATAAGACACCTTGGAGTAGATATCTGAGCCAAGAGCACCAAAGATGACATGCAAGGCTTTATCATTGACTTGCATTCTTCTTCTATCATCTTCGGTCATTTCAGCTTTCACTTTTGGGACAAGTCTTCCTTCACCATCTCTCTTCATCAGAATGTATGGACATTCTTCAACTACATCTCATACCATGTAGTCGGTAGATTTGATGAAGAGTCTCATCCTATTCTTCCAATATGGGTAGTTATCCCCATTGAAGAATGATGGTTTGGTGGTAGATTGAGACTCATAGAGGTTAGAAATGGAGGTGGATGCCATTTCTTGACTTGTTGTTGATCAAACTCTCCTATAATCGACTCAAGAGGGTTGTAATCCTTCCAATGAATGTAGCTCTAATATCAATTGTTGAGTTGATAAAACAATTGCAAATGGCCAAGAGGGGGTGAATTGGCGATAAAAAATTTAAGGGTGGAAATTGGAAGAATAAAAATTGAATACAAGGCAATTATAGTGGTTCAAGTTCTCCAATAAACTCTACATCCACTACCTTAGCTCTCACTAAGGATTGTAAACCAATCCACTACCTTAGCTCTCACTAAGGATTGTAAACCAATCCACTAATTGATTCTTCTCTTTTTCTTGGATGAGGAGGAAACCTTACAATTTTGATTAAGCTTTCTACCCAAAGCTTAATCCACTCACTCTTACAAAGAAGGGTTTTTGGTAAACTTTACAAAAGCCTCTCTAAGGATGATATTTACCCAATTACAATCAAACACTCCCCAATCTTACAATAAAAATTACAATGAAAATCACAAAAGAGTTGGGTACAAAGATTTGACTCTAAAATGAACACATTTTGGATTTGATTGTGTTGATGTTGCTTGTAGGTTCAATAGTTGTTGTTGTAGCATTTGAGACTTGTTTTTATACCCTTTCATTGATTTCTAGCCGTTTTGGTGGTTGAGGTCATCAATAGAGCCGTTGGGCTGTAATTTTTTGCAAAAAAGGTTGCTCAACAACCTACCGTATCGGTACGGCTCGTGGGTGTATCGGTACATGTCTCAAATAAGAAAGAGCAGTTGTGATTGAAAAAACATGGTGTATCGATACACTTGAAGGGCGTATCAGTACGATATTAAGGGGTGTATAGATACGGTTTGACGTATCGATACAGATTTTGCTCACTGGAATCCTAAATTTGGTTTTTATAAAAAGCGTATCGGTACGCTCCCTTAGTGTATCGATAACGTTCAACGGTCATTTAAAATTTTGGATCCCAACTAACTGACAAGCCAACGTTCGAAAATTAAATGCAAGGATTTTGCAAATGTTAACATATCGTATCGATACGATGACGTGTCGTATTGGTACGCTATAGCAAAAGATTATTTTAATATGAAAACTGTATCGATACGATTCCAATGTGTATCGATACGCTATAGCTTAAAGTCTTGCCCAAATGAATATCGTTTCGATACGGGGTAAGATCGTATCGGTACGCTATGAACGATTAAAATTCCAGTGTTAAAAAACCGTATCGATACGCTTAAGTGTATCGATACGCCTGGGCGTTTCGTTGAAGTTTGGCTTGAAAACTCATGAAAAGACTTAGTTAAAATCGAACCTTTAAATATGTTTTGACTCTAAAATGAACAAGGTTTGGATTTGAGTGTGTTGATGTTGCTTGTAGGTTCAATAGTTGTTGTTGTAGCATTTGAGACTTGTTTTTATACCCTTTCATTGATTTCTAGCCGTTTTGGTGGTTGAGATCATCAATAGAGCCGTTGGGCTGCAATTTTTTTGCGAAAAAGGTTGCTCAACAACCTACCGTATCGGTACGGCTCGTGGGCGTATCGGTACATGTCTCAAATAAGAAAGAGCAGTTGTGATTGAAAAAACATGGTGTATCGATACACTTGAAGGGCGTATCAGTACGATATTAAGGGGTGTATAGATACGGTTTGACGTATTGATACAGATTTTGCTCACTGGAATCCTAAATTTGGTTTTTATAAAAAGCGTATCGGTACGCTCCCTTAGTGTATCGATAACGTTCAACGGTCATTTAAAATTTTAGATCCCAACTAACTGACAAGCCAACGTTCGAAAATTAAATGCAAGGATTTTGCAAATGTCAACATATCGTATCGATACGATGACATGTCGTATTGGTACGCTATAGCAAAAGATTATTTCAATATGAAAACTGTATCGATACGATTCCAATGTGTATCGATACGCTATAGCTTAAAGTCTTGCCCAAATGAATATCGTTTCGATATGGGGTAAGATCGTATCGGTACGCTATGAATGATTAAAATTCTAGTGTTAAAAAACCGTATCGATACGCTTAAGTGTATCGATACGCCTGGGCGTTTCGTTGAAGTTTGGCTTGAAAACTCATGAAAAGACTTAGTTAAAATCGAACCTTTAAATATGTTTTGACTCTAAAATGAACAAGGTTTGGATTTGAGTGTGTTGATGTTGCTTGTAGGTTCAATAGTTGTTGTTGTTGTAGCATTTGAGACTTGTTTTTATACCCTTTCATTGATTTCTAGCCGTTTTGGTGGTTGAGATCATCAATAGAGCCGTTGGGCTGCAATTTTTTTGCAAAAAAGGTTGCTCAACAACCTACCGTATCGGTACGGCTCGTGGGCGTATCGGTACATGTCTCAAATAAGAAAGAGCAGTTGTGATTGAAAAAACATGGTGTATCGATACACTTGAAGGGCGTATCAGTACGATATTAAGGGGTGTATAGATACGGTTTGACGTATTGATACAGATTTTGCTCACTGGAATCCTAAATTTGGTTTTTATAAAAAGCGTATCGGTACGCTCCCTTAGTGTATCGATAACGTTCAACGGTCATTTAAAATTTTGGATCCCAACTAACTGACAAGCCAACGTTCGAAAATTAAATGCAAGGATTTTGCAAATGTCAACATATCGTATCGATACGATGACATGTCGTATTGGTACGCTATAGCAAAAGATTAATTTCATATGAAAACTGTATCGATACGATTCCAATGTGTATCGATACGCTATAGCTTAAAGTCTTGCCCAAATGAATATCATTTCGATACAGGGTAAGATCGTATCGGTACGCTATGAACGATTAAAATTCCAGTGTTAAAAAACCGTATCGATACACTTAAGTGAATCGATACGCCTGGGCGTTTCGTTGAAGTTTGGCTTGAAAACTCATGAAAAGACTTAGTTAAAATCGAACCTTTAAATATGTTTTGACTCTAAAATGAACAAGGTTTGGATTTGAGTGTGTTGATGTTGCTTGTAGGTTCAATAGTTGTTGTTGTAGCATTTGAGACTTGTTTTTATACCCTTTCATTGATTTCTAGCCGTTTTGGTGGTTGAGATCATCAATAGAGCCGTTGGGCTGCAATTTTTTGCAAAAAAGGTTGCTCAACAACCTACCGTATCGGTACGGCTCGTGGGCGTATCGGTACATGTCTCAAATAAGAAAGAGCAGTTGTGATTGAAAAAACATGGTGTATCGATACACTTGAAGGGCGTATCAGTACGATATTAAGGGGTGTATAGATACGCTTTGACGTATTGATACAGATTTTGCTCACTGGAATCCTAAATTTGGTTTTTATAAAAAGCGTATCGGTACGCTCCCTTAGTGTATCGATAACGTTCAACGGTCATTTAAAATTTTGGATCCCAACTAACTGACAAGCCAACGTTCGAAAATTAAATGCAAGGATTTTGCAAATGTCAACATATCGTATCGATACGATGACATGTCGTATTGGTACGCTATAGCAAAAGATTATTTTAATATGAAAACTGTATCGATACGATTCCAATGTGTATCGATACGCTATAGCTTAAAGTCTTGCCCAAATGAATATCATTTCGATACGGGGTAAGATCGTATCGGTACGCTATGAACGATTAAAATTCCAGTGTTAAAAAACCGTATCGATACGCTTAAGTGAATCGATACGCCTGGGCGTTTCGTTGAAGTTTGGCTTGAAAACTCATGAAAAGACTTAGTTAAAATCGAACCTTTAAATATGTTTTGACTCTAAAATGAACAAGGTTTGGATTTGAGTGTGTTGATGTTGCTTGTAGGTTCAATAGTTGTTGTTGTAGCATTTGAGACTTGTTTATATAGCCTTTCATTGATTTCTAGCCATTTTGGTGGTTGAGATCATCAATAGAGCCGTTGGGCTGCAATTTTTTGCAAAAAAGGTTGCTCAACAACCTACCGTATCGGTACGGCTCGTGGGCGTATCGGTACATGTCTCAAATAAGAAAGAGCAGTTGTGATTGAAAAAACATGGTGTATCGATACACTTGAAGGGCGTATCAGTACGATATTAAGGGGTGTATAGATACGGTTTGACTTATCGATACAGATTTTGCTCACTGGAATCCTAAATTTGGTTTTTATAAAAAGCGTATCGGTACGCTCCCTTAATGTATCGATAACGTTCAACGGTCATTTAAAATTTTGGATCCCAACTAACTGACAAGCCAACGTTCGAAAATTAAATGCAAGGATTTTGCAAATGTCAACATATCGTATCGATACGATGACATGTCGTATTGGTACGCTATAGCAAAAGATTATTTTAATGTGAAAACTGTATCGATACGATTCCAATGTGTATCGATACGCTATAGCTTAGTCTTGCCCAAATGAATATCGTTTCGATACGGGGTAAGATCGTATCGGTACGCTATGAACGATTAAAATTCCAGTGTTAAAAAACCGTATCGATACGCTTAAGTGTATCGATACGCCTGGGCGTTTCGTTGAAGTTTGGCTTGAAACTCATGAAAAGACTTAGTTAAAATCGAACCTTTAAATATGTTTTGACTTGAAATAGTGTTTGGTTTAAAATGACTTGTCAAAATGTGAGTCTTTCAAAATACTTAAAAATTTATTATTTTATAATTTAGTCCATAAGTTAAATTTTTATATCAAAACCAATTTTAGTTTCACAGCTAAGAAAATTTAACCAACCCATATTGCAGATGTGTCAAAAAATTGAAATTGATACTCAAAAGACATAATAAAATTCATATCAATGGTACGTTCAAAACGGATAATTTTCATATTATAAAAATTGGTGTACAAGTTGAGGGTATTTTCATATTAAAAGTACAAGATTTCAAAAGATTGTGCATTATTAGAGCACCAACCGGGGTTCTAGGATGCTTACACGAGGTTTTAGGTGCCACTTAAATGGGTGATCCTCCTGCAAGTCAAACACAATAATAATATTAATATCAACCCATAATTTCAACCAATTACACTTGAAATTAACAATTTTCAACAATGTTCAAAATGCAAAATAAAATCTTATAGGTTAGTATATATAAAACTTACATATAGCAATGTCACTTAATCTTTTTAAGTCTACGTCTTTTTTTCATTTTCTAAAACCGGCCTACCATCAACATCAATTAACCAATAATACTTAAAACATCCCCTAAACTTATAAATATTTTTAATCTAAAAGATGAAGAATACTAAGAAAATTTAACCAACTCATATAGGCTAATGTGTCAAAAAACTGAAGATGAGGAATGCTAAGAAAATTCAACAAACTCATATTGGCAAATGTGTCAAAAAATTGAAATTAATACTCAAAAGACATAATAAAATTCAAATAAACGGTGGAGAGGTTGGGTATTATAAAAATTGGTGTACAAGCTAAGGACATTTCCATCTTAAAAGCACAAGATTTCAAAAGATTGTGCATTATTAGAGCTAGATGTACCAACCGGGTTCTAGGATGCTTACGCGAGATTTTAGGTGCCACTTGAATGAGTGATCCTCCTGCAAGTAAAAAACAATAATAATATTAATATAAACTCATAATTTCAACCAATTACACTTGAAATCAACAAATTTCGAAATAAAAAATAAAATATTATATGTTAGTATATATAAAACTTACATATACCAATGTCACTGAATCTTTAAATCCTAAACTTACTCTTCGATGAACTTAAGTATTTATCAGTGCCAAGATACTCAATAGAAAAACTTTTTAAGTCCACATTTTTTTTTCATTTCCTATAACCGTCCTACCATCAATATCAATTGACCAATAATACTTAAAATATCTCCTAAACTCATAAATATTTTTTTATCTAAAGGATGAGGAATGCTAAGAAAATTCAACCAACCCATATTGGCAAATGTATCAAAAAATTAAAATTGATACTCAAAAGACATAATAAAATTCGTATCAACATTGCGCTCAAAATGAAAAGTTTTGGTATTATAAAAATTAGTGTACAAGTTGAGGATATTTCCATCTTAAAAGCATAAAAATTAAAATAATTGTGCATTATTAGAGCTAGATGCACCAACTGGGGTTCTAGGATGCTTACGTGAGGTTTTAGGTGCCTCATGAATGGGTGATCCTACTCCAAGTAAAACACAATAACAATATTAATATCAACCCATAATTTCAACCAATTACACTTGAAATCAACAATTTTTGAATGCAAAATAAAATATTATAGTTTAGTATATATAAAACTTTCATATACCAATGTCATTGAATCTTTAAAACCTAAACTTACTCTTCGATAAACAAACTTTATACGTCCACGCCTTTTTTTTCATTGATTACAGGAAGCTAAATAATGTCATGCAGAATGACCACTTTCCACTCCCCTTCATCAATTAGATGTTGGACAAGTTGGCAAGCAAGGCATTTTATTGTTTTACTAGACGTCTACTTGGGCTACAATCAGGTTGTCATCACTCCAGAAGATTAGGAGAAATCTACGTTCACTTGTGTAAAATTTATGTTTTATTTTGATATAAAAAATTAATTGAGGACCAATTTACAAAAGTAAATAAATTTTTAAGTACTCAAAAGTCTCACTCAAAGTCAAAACTTCAAATTCCAAAAATTTTCTAAGTGTTTTAAAGCCAAACTTTATAAAATCGCCTAGGCGTATCGATACGCCCTATAGCGTTTCGATAAGGATTTTGGCTACTAGAATTTCAATTAAGCACAACGTTTCAATACGGCTTATCCCGTTTCGATACGGTGTTGCGATACGGGCTTGTCCATTTCGACACGACCTTCAAATTGGACTTTATACAAATGAGTTTCGGTACAGGTCTTAGGCGTACCGATCCTCAGTTTCGGTACGACACGTCAGCGTACCGATACGGGGTCTTAAGATTTTTAAAATCTTTACATTAAATTTTTTGATCGTTGAGTGTTAGTTAAAGCTTCAAATTTTAGTTATATCATACTGATACGAGTGACGTCTGTTTTGATACACTTTTTTAAAAACAAGCTTTCCGTATCGATATGCCCTTGAAGCGTACTGATACCATTTTCCCAAGACTTTTTCATTATATTCTAGTGAGCAAAAATCGTACCGATATGACCTAGACATTTCGATACGACCCCTATTTTACAATAAGAACGTTTTGGTACGCCTTCCCACATATCCATATGTCACTACATTTACTCTTGCAACGATTAGTTTCTATCTTACAAGTAACAATACGGGGCTCTCGTGTACCGATACACCCTGCACAGAGAAGTGCATTTATTGCGAGAAAAATGGTCTCCAACGGCTCTATTTATGATCTCAGCTACCCAAACGATTAGAAATCAATGAGGAGATATAAAAGAAAGTCTCAAAAGCTACAGTAACAACTAGGGATGTTCATCTTCAGGTACCCGAAAAATCGAGAACCCGGCTCATCTGGTACCTCTTTTGTCGGCCCGTGTCCCGGCCCGCTATATTTGGGTACCCGCTACACGGGTACCCGGTTCATAACTTTTTTTATATTTTTTTAGTTTAAAAGTTTTAAAATATTACATTGGAAACACAAAAAATTTAAAAGCTCATAATATATAATCCAAACACAAAAATTAGTGATTTGAAGTTAGTTTTAAGATGAAATATTTGGATATATTAAATAAATTATAGTTTATCACAAAAAAGAAATTAAAAATATTAATCTCGTTTTTCCTTTTGAATCCCGGTATAAGAATGTAATACATCTATATTTAATAAGAAAATATTTGAAAATTTTAAAACTTTAAAGTACATAATACAAATATAGAAATAATTTAGAGATTTAAATTTAGTTTTTGATAAAAATATTACGGAATCTAAAATAAAAATATAATTTAAAACTAAAAAATAAATATATTAGAACTATCGGGTCGAGTCGAGTACCCGATAACCAAAACAATCAGCCCAGACCCGACCCAACTACCCAGGAAAAATATCGGATCAGATACCTGGCCTGATCGGGTAATTTTTTAAGGGTAAACTACCTAGTTGACCCCCCCAACTATTAGGCCTGACCTATTTTGACCACCGAACTATAAAAATTCAAAATTTGACCACACAATTATTTAATTAGACCTATTTTGAACACCGACCATTAAAATTTAACAGGTGGGTGACATGACTGTTAATGAAAATTTGTATTACACATTTTGTCCCTGCAAGTTCCCTATTCTATCAATTTGATCCTAATTTTAATTTAATTTAGTAAATTAATCATTCAAATAGGTGCCGACAAATGACATCACCTTATTGGAGGAATTTAATTAATTATTTTTTATTTAATAATTTTATTTTCCTTCTCCAATCACGTGGTGACACATGTGGGATTCAAACCTAGGACTCCTTGGAGTAAATTACACGAGTTAACCACTAAACCAAGTAGTGAGTTGTGATATATAATACATAATATAATATATGTTTTAGTTTGTTGTTAATGTAATGAAAAGAAAACAAGTATAGATTAAATAGACTCGAATATGAAATGCTTAAGATGCATAAAAAACATTCAAACCACTACATAAATATAATATTTAAATTAAAATTGACAACATTATATATATATATATATATATATTATTTTTTATTATTATTTTTTTCAGCCAAAGGTATACTTTTTTTATTGATGGCATTAGATTAAGGTAGCGTCATGCACTGTTTGGTGTGAGATATAAGAGGCAGCATACCATGAATACCCACGTTAGTCCAGATTACATCACTTACTAACCTATTACACTCATACCCTAAGTCATGTTGGCTTGAGAACTAAGAGGGAGCAAACCACGAAGACCCAAGTTAATAATTTTTCCTAAGGCAGAGGAGTGTTCTAAAGTCCTTCAACATTTGGCACACATTGGTGCACTATTTTTACCTTGGCACTTTATTCTTTTTTTCTGAGCATAGTTTCAAACAGCCTAAGTTTGCTAGGGAACTAGATACATATCACGTGTTAAGTGTAAATTCAATTCCCAAAACTGGAGATCAATTGGCAAGAAATCTTGGCATTACTACTCTACTGGCATAGGCATCTAAAGATTTTAAATTTCTTCATTAGACAGACACCAAGGTCAAACTAAACTTGCCTAACAGATGTTAACATGCTTTAAAAATTAGCCGAGACAAAAATTTTTTTCTTTTTTCTAGTGGTTCGGTATGCAAATTATCATAACCTAAATGGCATGGTATGAAAACAAAATTTAAACATGAATGCATAGCATGACATAACTATGAGTAAATGCACACCCCCAAACCCAATATGTGCATTATCCTCAATGCATGAAACAACACATATATATAAGAAAAATAGAAAATAAATAATGCATGGACATATAAAAATGCATGAAAAAATGAATGATAATGCAAAGAGTTAGGAAGAAGATGACTCCCTTTTGGAGACTTCTTCTTGGTGAGCACGGTCTTCCTCAGCCATCTTGGCACGGTTCTTCCTCTGAGTAAGGCTCCCACGTTCAGGGGCCATTCTCTTCTTTCCACTCCAACCGGTCTTAGAAACGGTCGTCGAGGCATAAGTTTCTTTGACAATCTTTACAAGCTCGGAGGAAGTCGGTGTGGAAGTAGGTTTCTTCTCACTTTCAGCAGCAGATTCATGTAGAGAGGCGGACTTAGTAGATTCATCATGAGCATGGGAAATCAGTTCTGTGGCATTGGAGGGCACGGGGCTATGGACTAGACTGGCGACTGGACTGGTTGGCATGGCACTATCATCGGCAAAGAGCTTTTCCGAGAAGGCAGGAAATGATGGTAAAATACCCGGAGAAAGGCTCACCAGGGTTTCTTTCACGGCCAAATCTCGGGCATGCATATATCGCCATAGCTTCTTTTGGCTCTCTTCATTTTCCTCCAAATTAAGGAGAATCAATTCTTGGAGCTGGGAGATCTGAGAAAGCAGTGCCATCGAATTCTCTGGCATTGAGGCGGATGGCATTGAGGCTGATGATTTTGTCCTTGGAGTTTTTGTCATGTTCTTTGGCAAAGTAGCCTTGCCCTTACCCTTGTTAGACACAGCAATTCCAATGAGGTTTTTCCAACCGGCTAGCGTGATAGTGTAGCCTTTCACCTCAAGGGTAATATCTTCCTCAGTCGTGGGCACCTCGTAGCGCCTGCAAATGTTACAAATCAACTGCGAGAAGAATAAGCCTCCAGTCGGCTTAAGGGCACATTTTTAAATTTCATTGATGATAATCTAGCCAACATTGATTTGAGGCCAAAAATAATGGAATGCAACAATGCCAGACGATCCTCCGAAACAGTCTCGTTGTGTGTTTTCGGCATCAGACTAGCCTTGAGAAAGTGATTCCATCCCTTTGCTTGTGGCGGGAGGGCTGCTCTCTTGACCGTCTGCGAGCCCTTAGAGGATACAATCCATTCCGTGCCCGGCTCACATAGATCTTTTAACAGAATTTGGCGTTTGGCATCCGTCATCTTAGCCACAAACCTGCCATGGTCATCTTCTTCGTCTAGCTTGAGCATGATATTGATGGCTCATTCATCAAACCTTACACATTCACCACGAATCATTAAAAATGGATTTGACTTAGTAGTTAAATGGGCATAAACTTCTCGAATAAGTTTTGGAAAGATCTCACCCTTTTGTTGGCAGAATGTTTTACATTTGTTCTTGGTGACTATTTCCATGAACTCAGGGGGAAATACTAAATTCTTCTCGGGGTTGAAGTCAAAATTCCTTTCGAAGTAAAAAGACTTCGAGGCGAATTGATCATGGTACTTCTTCTCTATCTCTTCGTTGAAAAATATTTGAAAAGGCTTAGATGAAGATGCCATGGTTATGAAGAAATAAAAGAAATGCTTGATTTTCTTGAAATCTTGAGAGAGAGTGTAAACAGCTAAAGAAAGAAGGTAAAGTAAAAAAATGTAAATGTTGTGGGAGTTAAAAGAGGGAAAGGTTAAGTGTTATTGTAGGTTTTAAATTATGAATGGTGTAAGAAGGGTAATAATGAAAAGACGACGTGTTATGGAGAGAGTAAAAAGAGATGATGTGATAAGTATGAAAAGGATAATTGATAAGGGTAGGTTTTTAAGTGATAAGATATGGAGTGAGAAGGTGATTTAAATTTAATTTTAAATTCACCTTAAATTATGGGTGGCTAGGGTTTATTTTCTCTCTCATGGTTTAAATTAAATCAGACGAGTAATTTTCTCTTTCCAAAATTATTTCTGCGACATGCCAAGCTCAACTACTAGCATTGATCCCGGCATAGCACTGCATCCACTCTCTCATCCTGCCAGTATATGTCTCTACACAGGCATACTTCTTGGCACAAAATCTGCATGCAATCAAACAAAAACCCTTCAACACAGCAAAGAAATCTAAAATCTAAACAAAACAAATAAAATAAAGAAAAATTGAAAACGAAAAAAATTCTAATCCTACTATTTACAAGAAAATACCAACTCGGGTGCATCATGGTAGTTCTTGTAGAACTAATGTTTTGATATAATAATTGAAAAATATTTTGGACTAATTTAAAAAGAATTCAAAATTATTTCCAAAGTCCAAATAACTTGAAACTATGTTTAGGGATGTTTTTAAAAGGGTTTTACATGTTTTTCAAAGCCAAACTTTACAAAACCTTCCAGGCCTTTCGAAACAACCTTAGGTGTTTCGATACGGTGTATTCAAGTGGCAAAAAACATTTCGATACGGGTATCGAAACGGGTCTTTCCTGGATGAGAATTTTGCCCAGCGTTTCGATACGGGCTATGCCGTTTCGATACGCCTACGTGGCATCGACCACAACGGTCATAAACCTCAATGGCTATTTTCCAACTAACATTTAAATGCAGAGCGTTCTGATACGGTGCCTAGCGTTTCGATACGGGCGTTTCGATACGGCCCATGGCGTTTCGATACGGATGCTCATCAGACTGCAACAGCTCTTTCTACTTAAAGGGTGTTTCGAAATGGTCACGAGTGTTTCGAAACGGTGAGTTGCAGAACTGCATTTATGGTGGGAAATTAAGTCTCAAACGGCTCCAATTCAACCCCAACGGCTAGTAACGGCTACAAACTCATTAAGGAGTATAAAAGGGATCTCCAAGCATCAAGTAAAGGTTAATGCTTCAATTTTCAATCAACAAATGATCAAGAAATTGTCTTATAGCTAAATTGTCCTTTCTTTGTATAGACAAACACTAGTGTGCCAAAATTGTCAAATTTGCTCAAGTGTTTTAGGTTTTGGGTGAGAGCTTTTTGTGCAAACAATCACCTATTTGAGGGATTTTAGTTTGGTTATCTTTTCTCTTTGTAAATAGGGTTTGATCAAGGCTTTGGGTAGAAAGCTTGATCGGTGTATAAGTGATGTGAGCACGATTATGCCACCCAACGAATGCAACTTCAAACTTTCAGGGAAGTTTGCTTTTTCATTTGTTACATAATGATGTGTAACATTTCTTATACTTATATTATTTATATTAGTGTGTTTACTATGTATATAGTATGTTTGGTGTGTTTTGAATAAGTTTGATATAACTTATGATGTGTTTATATTTGTTTGTGAGCTAATGAATAAGATTGCAAGTGTTTACGACTTGTATTAGTGTTTCCATTAAGTTTACAATACTTTGATGGAAGTTTATTACCTTTTGACGTAGGTACGTAGGAGGACACTAGTTCAACTTCAGTTGACAAGTCCAGAAGTAGCTAGATTACATCCTACAAATCGAAGAGTGTACCAGTGTACACGGGGCAGCCAAGGTGGCATCCGAGCATGTGACCAGCGTCTGTTTGCATGTGCCAT
This sequence comes from Hibiscus trionum, assembly GCA_030270665.1. Classification (NCBI taxonomy): domain Eukaryota; kingdom Viridiplantae; phylum Streptophyta; class Magnoliopsida; order Malvales; family Malvaceae; genus Hibiscus; species Hibiscus trionum. Next base: position 11,588,521 of record BSYR01000052.1, read on the forward strand.
GCATGAATCGACCAAAAGATGACCCTGTGCAGATTTGCTTTGCCATTCAAAGATGACACATAATTGGAGTGTGGAATTCCATTTAAAGTACACGTGGGAATTCATTTGCTTTCACAAATAAAATTACATGCAGCCGCTCCACTTTGCAAATCACATGCAGTCGAGATATGCTTTTATTCACATGTGCGGGCAGCATTCAATTTCATAGAGAGAATGAAGCACATGCACAACATTTTGTTTTGTGGCTTTGGAATTCAAAGCCATGCATATTCAACACATGAAAATACAAAATCAGCGGCAGAGATTGGATAAATTCAATTAGTTTCTCCATTTTGAATTTCAAATTCAAAGAATGGACGCACATTTTGCATGTGCATATTTTTCCAAATGCCGCCAGCCACTCCAAGTACACGGCCGGGAATGCTTCTTAATTTGCCGCCTTGTATAAGTTAGTTTTTTTATTCAAGTTTAATTTTTGAATTGGCAAATAATAGCCACAAGTGTATTACGGCCAACTCCCTATGTATACTATATATATGTAAACCGAAACACTTTGAAAAGTAAGACATTTTGGAAACAAAATTTGTTTGAGAGAGTTTCTCTTGTTCGGTTCGTTTTAGAACTATCTTTTGACATTTCAGACTTTGTTTTGATTTGTCAAATTTACTTGATACTTCGGGTTCCTAGATCGTTATCTAGTGGGTCCAAGTCCTCCAACGTGAAGCATATTCGATTCGGGTTTTCTCAGTAGATTGTGCAGGTTCTTTCGAGCTTTTCGTCTTTGACGTTAGACAGATTCGATTCGGGTTCGTTCAGCAGATTGTTAGAGTTCTTTCGAGTTTAACGTTGCCAAACTTTCGCTGATTTTCCAGCAACGTTTTTGCCACAATTTGGTCACCGAATCAGCCTTGAAAGCCCGTTCAAGCCTTCATCTTTGTTCGATTCCAAATTCGTCCAGAAATTCCCACACCTTTTTTCGTTATTTCTTTTTATTTCTTTATATTTTTTTCTTGTTATTTTAACTATCTAAAAACGTCCATTCTTGTGTTTTATTGCAGAGAAATGTTTGCTACGATCCTAGATCCGTTTACGAACAAGGAGCGTTGTTTCTGAAGCAACGTACCCCCTTTATCATATGGTAATCAGAGCTTTGGTCGGATTATAGCATTTTCTGCACTAAAAGAAATAAAAAATACAAAAGTAAAAAAAATCGAAATTCTGGAAAAAAAAGTCAAAGTCAAAGTTTGACCAAAAAGTCAAAGTCAACAAAAAAAAATTCAAAAAAAATCAGATTAGAATATTTGGTGTATTTTTACGTTCATATGTGCTGTTGGTTCGTGAAAATGATGAAGGATGATCAAATTTGCCATGGAATGCTTCGAAATCACCCGAAACAACTTCTTCTTGTTTGTTCGGTGATAGGGTCGCTGCAAGCATTCCTATTGCAGTAAGTTCTTTGTTTTCGTTCCTTCATTTCATTTTCAGCCTTGTTCTTCGTTTCATCACCAAAATTCCAGCCACCTTTTTTTTATTTTCTAACCTTTTATTTTTATTTTAACAGCCCCTAGATTATTCCTAACCTGTGTTTTTTTCACCTCTTTAAGTTTTCTTGAAAGTTGACACAGTTAACAAGTCTGAAAGATCGAGTTAGTTCTTTAAAGAACTGATTGCGAGAGATCAAGTGGAAAAGGCAATTGAGCGTGTGAGAACAGAAGGGGAGACAAAAAGAGCCATTCAAGTATTCTCCCGAGTGAAACACGAGCGTTTGAGTGCAATTGTTGAGCGATCTGTGAGATTTTGTTGAGTGTGCAGTGAGGTCCATTTTTTTATTACTTATTTCACTAACATATATATATATATATATATATATATATATATATATTGTGTGTTCTTGTTTGTTGTTTTGGTTTTTCAACATGACAGGTTCTGATGATAATTCGGGTGAACAACAACCACTGAATCTCCAGATGCAAGCCTTAGAGCACATGATGCAACGAGTGATTGCTAATGCACTGAAGCCTATACATTCTCAAATGGATAGACTTAATGGGGGTGGTTCCCATTCTGTTCATGAAGAGATAAATGATGACAATATGCAGACATTGGCTGCCGATGAAGCACTTGTTGACAAGAGAAGTCTGAATGATCAACCATCACAGGATGAACCGCAACGAAACAACCTCTTCCATACGAGATGCAACGTGAACGACAAGGTATGTATTGTGATTATTGATAGTGGTAGTTGTGCTAACGTTGCTAGTACTCTCATGGTTGACAAGTTAGGACTGAAGACAACCACGCATCCCAATCCGTACAAGTTACAATGGTTGAATGATGGTGTTGAAATCAAAGTTACCGAACAAGTTGTTATACCATTTTTCATTGGAAAATACAAGGATGAGGTAACTTGTGATGTTTGTTCTATGGATACTTGTCATTTGTTGTTAGGAAGACCGTGGCAGTATGATAAGAGAGTTTTGCACGATTGTTACACCAATCGATACTCTTTTACTCATGAGGGCAAAAAGGTAACTTTGGCACCTATGACTCCAAGTGAAGTATATGAAGACGAAGCTCGTTTGAAAGCGAGTATTGCAGCTTGGAAGGCCAACAAAGAGAAGAATGAATGCGAAAAGAAGGAAGCAAATTCACAAGTATTATCTGATTCGACATTTTCTTCTATTTCTTCTTCTAACTTGCAGGTTAATAATGTGATGCCATGTGAAGTTCCCAAGGTTGCTACTGTTGTTAAGTCTAGTGCATCTCTGTCCTTTCCAGAAATTCAGCAACCTTCTGTACCACGGTTTGGCGTTCATTTCCACTGTACTATTGATTTTTCATTTTTATATGTTGATTTCTTTGGTTGTACATTGGATTGTGAACAACCTTGTGTTGTGATTCTGGATGATCTTCGAGATTCTTGTTGTTCTTTGGAGTTGCCTTTGTATGTCATTGTTTGTAGGATTACGAATGTGCAACGAGCATTGTCTGACTATATGTTGTGCATTATTCGGAAAGGTACAAGAAAGAAGGCATTTCCATTTATGTTCTTTGAAAAAGAACTTGATTCGAGAGGATGGCATATGTGCCGAGCAAGATGACTGAGGAAGTTCCCTGCCAAGCGAAAGTCGAAATTGTTCCCCTTTGTAATGAGGGTCGATTTGGGGACAAATCACATTAAAGAAGGGGGTGATGTGAGCACGATTATGCCACCCAACGAATGCAACTTCAAACTTTCAGGGAAGTTTGCTTTTTCATTTGTTACATAATTATGTATAACATTTCTTATACTTATATTATTTATATTAGTGTGTTTACTATGTATATAGTATGTTTGGTGTGTTTTGAATAAGTTTGATATAACTTATGATGTGTTTATATTTGTTTCTGAGCTAATGAATAAGATTGCAAGTGTTTACGACTTGTATTAGTGTTTCCATTAAGTTTACAATACTTTGATGGAAGTTTATTACCTTTTGACGTAGGTACGTAGGAGGATACTAGTTCAACTTCAGCTGACAAGTCCAGAAGTAGCTGAATTACGTCCTACAAATCGGAGAGTGTACCAGTGTACGCGGGGCAGCCAAGGTGGCATCCGAGCATGTGACCAGCGTCTGTTTGCATGTGCCATGCACGAATCGACCAAAAGATAACCCTGTGTAGATTTGCTTTGTCATTCAAAGATGACACATAATTGGAGTGTGGAATTCCATTTAAAGTACACGTGGGAATTCATTTGCTTTCACAAATAAAATTACATGTAGCCGCTCCACTTTGCAAATCACATGCAGGCGAGATATGTTTTTATTCACATGTGCGGGCAGCATTCAATTTCATAGAGAGAATGAAGCACATGCGCAGCATTTTGTTTTGTGGCTTTGGAATTCAAAGCCATGCATATTCAACACATGAAAATACAAAATCAGCGGCATAGATTGGATAAATTCAACTAGTTTCTCCATTTTGAATTTCAAATTCAAAGAATGGATGCACATTTTGCATGTGCATATTTTTCCAAATGCCGCCAGCCACTCCAAGTACACGGCCAGGAATGCTTCTTAATTTGCTGCCTTGTATAAGTTAGTTTTTTTTTATTCAAGTTTAATTTTTGAATTAGCAAATAATAGCCACAAGTGTATTACGGCCAACTCCCTATGTATACTATATATATTTTTGTGCAAACAATCACCTATTTGAGGGATTTTAGTATGGTTACCTTTTCTCTTTGTAAATAGGGTTTGTTCAAGGCTTTGGGTAGAAAGCTTGATCGGTGTATAAGGGTTTCCTCCTAAGCTTAGAAAAGGGGACGAATCAATAGTGGATTGATTGGAAATCCTTAGTGGGAAGCTAAGGTAGTGGATGTAGACCTTGGTTAGAAGGTTGAACCGCTCTAAAATCATTGTGTCATTTATATTTTAGCTTCCACAACCCTTACACTCAAAATTCCACTTCTCCACCACTTGGTAAGCAAGAGCGGTTAAACGAATCGAGCACCTCACAACCCAACAATTGGTATCAGATCCTCGTCTCCATCGAAGGACTAATATCCGGGATTAAAGATCATTTGCTCGAATTCCACCGTTCAAGATAATGGCAAGATTTGAAGAAGGCCGCTCTATCTTGTGTCCTCCTCTTTTCGAAGGAGAAGCATACTTCTAATGGGAAAATATCATGAAATTCTTCATCAAGTCTCAAGACTATGAGGTTTGGGACATCATTGAAGACGGGTATTTGGAAGCTCCGAAAAAGAAGAAAAAGCAAAGGAGTGCCAACAAGACGAAGGCAATGCTAAACACCAAGGCGATGCACATTCTCTATTGTGGCCTTAACGAAGAAGTTTCCAAAAGGATCTCCACATGCAAAAGTGCCAAAGAATTATGGGAGAAACTTGAGAAGCTTTATGGCAACAAGAAGGGAGAAAAGAAAGATGATGATCAATCATGTGCAAACCTTCTCTCCAATCCAAAGGTGGATGGTGTTTTGGCTCTCGATGAGCCTAAGGTATCTTCTAACTCAAATGAGCTTAATTCTTACTCTTTCGATGAGTTGCAAGATGCTTTCGATGAATTATTTTTGGAATTTGAGACCATGAATTCCAAATTTAAGAAAATGATTTCAAAACTTGAATTTGAAAATGATTTTCTTTTGAAAACAAAAGTGGATTTTGAAAACCAAAAAGAAATTTTGATAAATGATTTGGAGTTCACAAAAACAAGTAAAGATGTTTTAGAAAAAGAAAATCTTGATTTGAAAGTTAAGCTTGAAAGATTAACAAAAGAAAAAGAAATTGTTTTCAATAATTCATCTTGTCACATAATGACAAAATGCTCACATTGTCATTATCATGGTCATTCATTACATGCTTGTCCTATTAGGAAGAGAAAATCTTATAAGATTAGACAAGTATGGGTTCCTAATGGAACTAAAGACATTGTGACTAACGTAAATGGATCCAAAGCAATTTGGATACCAAAAATCAAGTGAATGTCTTTTGTAGGTGTGTTGGAGTAATGGGTAGAAATGCAAAGACATGAAAATGCTCTACTCACACAAGTGAAGAAATTGGGTAACCTCTAAGCTTATAGCTTTTATTTTCTTTTATCTTTGGTTATCTAATTTTCGTTTTAAAAGTCTTGGATTATTTGTTAAGCCTAACAATGATGCTTGAGTAAGGGGAGCCATTTTAAAACTAAAACTCTTATTTGTGTCAATTTTTTTAACCTCCTAAGTTATTTTGAACTTAAAGTTATTTAAATTCTTTTTGATATAACAAAAAGGGGGAGAAATGGTTTGAAAATTTGATTTTTCAAGAGAATAAGGGGGAGCTTTAATTACTTTTATTTTTTTGAAATCTCTTATTTAAATTTTTAAAAATACAAAGGGGGAGAATCCCAAATAATTTTTCAAGTTGGTTTTATTATATCAAAAAGGGGAGATTGTAGAACTAATGTTTTAATATAATAATTGAAAAATACTTTTGGACTAAATTGAAAAGATTTCAAAAATACTTCTAAGTCCAAAAAACTTGAAAATAAGTTTGTGGATGTTTTAAATGGTTTTGGAAATGTTTGAAACATTTTTAAGTAGCCAAACTAGTGCTTTTAATGTACATGTTTCGATACAGGCATAATCTGTTTCGAAACGTTTTGAAACTGTCAAAACCCGTTCCTATACGGCCTCACCCGTTCCTATACAGCCTCACATGTTTCTATACGGCCGTTCCTATACGGCATCACATGTTTCTATACGGTCGTTCCTATACGGCCTCACCTGTTCCTACACAGCCTCACCCGTTCCTATACGGCCTCACCTTTTTCTATACGGTCGTTCCTATACGGCCTCACTCGTTTCTATACGGCCCTACCCGTTTCTTTACGGCCTCCTTATTTCACATAATGGCTCTTTCTATTTTGAGACTATTTCGAAATAGGGACACATGTTCCGATACGGGTAGCTGCAGAACTGCATTTATTGCGGGAAATAAAGGCTCCAACGGCTCGAAAGCATCCCTAACGGCTAGTAACGGCCACAAACTCAATTGGGACTATAAATTGAAGGCTAGAACACTTGAAGAATATTAGAGACAACATCCAAGCAACATGATCAAGAGAATTAGAGTCTAAATCCTTATTTTACTATTCTCTTGTACATAGTCTTTAGAGAGTGAGCTTTATTGTAAATTCTTGTACTATTGTGAGCTTAAATTTGTGTAAACACCCACCTTGTGAGGTATTAAGTTTACCAAACAAATTCCTTGTAAAAGGAGAGGTTCTAGTTTAGCCTTGAGAGAGAAAAACTAGAGTTGGTTCTATCATAGCCAAGTCCAAAAGATAGGATTGTAACGGTTTCCTCCTAAACCGGTAAAAGTGGACGAATTCATTATTGAGTGAATTGGGAAATCCTTAGTGCTGTGCTAAGGTAGTGGATGTAGGTGCTTGTTAGAAGGCCGAACCACTCTAAAATCATTGTGTCACTTGTCTACCTTTATTTTGATTTTAGCCAATTCAACCACCAAACATTTACAACCCTTATTGACGATTTCGGTGATCGATTCGAGCGTGCTATAAACTCAACAATTGGTATCAGAGCTTGGCTCAATCGAAAAGGATTAACATCCTATTGAGAAGATCCGGCAAGCTCTATCATCATTTCACACAACGGGCTCAAATGGCGCAATCCATCGATAAATCACCTTTCTTCGACGGAACCCACTATGCCCATTGGAAGACAAAGATGAAGTTCTTCATTAAATCAAGAGACTACAAGCTATGGGACATAGTTGAAGATGGTTCGTTCGTGCCTCAACGAAGTAAAGCGAAGTGGAGTGCCGATGATCGCAAGAAGATGGAGCTAAATTGCAAAGCCTTGCACATCCTCTTTTGTGCATTTGGCCCAACCATCTATGAGAAGATGTCTTCTTGTGAGAGTGCCAAGGAGGTATGGGACAAGATTGAAGTCATATACGAGGGAACCGATGAAGTTAAGGAGACCAAGATTGGGCTCCTCACCTTAGAGTATGAGAACTTCAAGATGGATCCGGAAGAGAACATCGAGAAGATGTTTGATAGGTTCTCCACTATTACCAATGGTCTCAAAGGTTATGGAGAAGCCATCCCGGAAGAAAAGCTTGTCTGAAAGCTCATCTACTCACTTCCCGAGTCATGGGACTCAAAGAGGACTGCCATCATCGAAGCTAAAAATTTGAAAACTTTGAAGCTTGATGAGCTCATGGGGTCTCTTCTCACTCATCAAATCATGAAGAAGAACAAAGAAGAGGAGAAGAAGAGGGAAGAAATTAGAGCTATGGGAGAGAAGAAGCTCAAGGGGCTTGGCATTAACACCAATGTCATTGCTCTCAACTCCTCCACTTGTCATCATGTAGATTCTAGTGAGGAGAAAGTGAGGATGAAGAGATGGCCTATCTCTTCAACAAATTTGCCCGGTTCATGAAGAGCGAAATGGAAAATTCCAAGCATGAATCGAGGAAGAAGATGAAGGATTCCCAAAAGTCCAACAATAGATGATCATCTTCAAAGCAAGCATATGTGGCCACATGGAGTGATGAAGACTCCGCCGATGATGAAGTAACCCACCTATGCATGATGGCCCTCAATGAGGGGGAGGTAACTTCTAACTCATCTATTTCAAATTCTTACACATTTGATGAGTTGCAAGATGCCTATGATGATTTGCTTTTGGAATTCAAGGCATCATTTTCAAAGAACAAAAAATTGATTTCAAAAATAACAATTGAAAATGATTTGCTTTCCAAAAAAATCTTGAACTTGAAGCAAAATTGAAAGATTTTGAACAAAAATGTTTTGATTTACAAAATTTTCTTCTTAAAGTTCAAAAAGAAAAATATTTGATTTCCAATGAACTTCAAAAGAAAAATGATTTTAGAAAATCAAATTTCTATGTAAGACAATCTAGTGCCCCTAGATTTGTAAAAGGAAAATGTTTTAGAAGTGTTTGGGTCCCAAAAGGACTTAGCACTTCAATTAAAAAGGATGACATTGAAAAATGGATTCCTAAGGGGACTAAAGTTTGTGCTACTAACGTCTATGGATCCAAAGCAATTTGGATACCAAAAATCACTTGATTGTCTTTTGCTAGGTGTGATGGAGAGTGATCAACAAGTCAAACCTTGAGGGGGAGCTCCATGCACACAAGAAAGACACTTGAAGAAGGAAGGCTTCACATCCTCCCTTGGGTTCAAGTGTTGGTAAAAATCCAGTTGTTTTTTATTTTATTTGATTTATTTTTATTTTTATCAACTAAATGATCATATATGTTGGACTAACATTTTTTATGATGCTTTGAGTAAGGGGGAGCCATTTTAAAACCAAATTCTTATTTTTATCAAATTTTTCCTTTATAGTTATTTTAAACTTAATGTTTTAAATTCTTTTTGATATAACAAAAAAGGGGAAGAAATGGTTTGAAAAATTGAATTTTCAAATGAATAAGGGGAGCTTTAATTGATTTCATATCTTTAATCTCGTATTCACATTTTTAAAGTTAAAGGGGGAGAATCCCAAACAATTTTTCAAGATGGTTTTATTATATCAAAAGGGGGAGATTGTAGAACTAATGTTTTGATATAATAATTGAAAAATGTTTTGGACTAATTTAAAAAGAATTCAAAACTATTTCCAAAGTCCAAATAACTTGAAACTATGTTTAGGGATGTTTTTAAAAGGGTTTTACATGTTTTTCAAAGCCAAACTTTACAAAACCTTCCAGGCGTTTCGAAACACCCGTAGGTGTTTCGATACGGTGTATTCTAGTGGCAAAAAAATGTTTCGATACGGGTATCGAAACAGGTCTTTCCTGGATGAGAATTTTGCCCAGCATTTCGATACGGGCTATGCCGTTTCGATACGCCTACGTGGCATCGACCACAACGGTCATAAAACCCAACGGCTATTTTCCAACTAACAATTAAATGCAGAGCGTTCCGATACGGTGCCTAGCATTTCGATATGGGCGTTTCGATACGGCCCATGGCGTTTCGATACGGATGCTCATCAGACTGCAACGGCTCTTTCTACTTAAAGGGTGTTTCGAAGCGGTCACGAGTGTTTTGAAATGGTGAGCTGTAGAACTGCATTTATGGTGGGAAATTAAGTCTCCAACTGCTCCAATTCAACCCAACGGCTAGTAACGGCTACAAACTCATTAAGAAGTATAAAAGGGACCTCCAAGCATCAAGTAAAGGTTAATGCTTCAATTGTCAATCAACAAATGATCAAGAAATTGTCTTAGAGCTAAATTGTCATTTCTTTGTATAGACAAACACTAGTGAGCCAAAATTGTCAAATTTGCTCAAGTGTTTTAGGTTTTGAGTGAGAGCTTTTTGTGCAAACAATCACCTATTAGAGGGAACTTAGTTTGGTTATCTTTTCTCTTTGTAAAGAGGGTTTGATCAAGGCTTTGGGTAGAAAGCTTGATCGGTGTATAAGGGTTTCCTTCTAAGCCTAGAAAAGGGGACGAATCAATAGTGGATTGATTGGAAGTCCTTAGTGGGAAGCTAAGGTAGTGGATGTAGACCTTGGTTAGAAGGTTGAACCACTTTAAAATCATTGTGTCATTTATATTTTAGCTTCCACAACCCTTACACTCAAAATTCCACTTCTCCACCACTTGGTAAGCAAGAGAGGTTGAACGAATCGAGCACCTCACAACCCAACAGTTCTGCCAAGAGGATGAACTCCCTGGCAGTATTCTTCTCTCCATACCAATAATGCTTCAGGCGTTGCCCATTCACCTTGAAAGTATCACCAGTTTTTATGTCCTTAATGTCCATCGCTCCGTGGGCATAGGGTTTCAGAACCTCGAAAGGGCCTGACCATCTTGACTTGAGCTTCCCTGGAAACAATTTTAGGCGTGAGTTAAACAAAAAGACTTGTTGACCTACCTCGAAGTTTCGTGGTAGAATCCTCTTTTCATGCCAACGCTTGGTTCATTCTTTATATAACTTGGCATTCTCATAAGCATGCACCTTAAATTCTTCCAATTAGTTTAGGTCCAACATTCGTTTTCTCCCGCAGCTGCCCATGCCATATCCAAGTCTTAATTGCTCGTGCTCTACCGGCAAGTGGCATGGCTTACCATATACAAGCTTAAAAGGTGAAGTACCCAACGGAGTTTTGAAGGCTGTTCTATAAGCCCTTAAAGCCTCATCTAACCTCAAAGATCAATCCTTCCTGAAAGGATTCACAGTGTTTTCCAGGATATTCTTGATTTGTTTGTTAGATATCTCGGCTTGCCCGTTTGTCTGTGGATGATAAGCCGTGGCTATTCTTTTTTGTATCACATACCTGCACAAAGCTTTAGAGATTAGAGTGCATTTAAAATGGGTGCCCTCATCATGAATGATCACTCGAGGAGCACCAAAACGTGTAAAAATATGTTTGTGCAAAAATTTGGCAACGACTTTCGCATCATTTGTTGGCAAGGCTATAGCCCCTACCCATTTTGAAACATAGTCAACTGCCACTAGGATATATATATTGCCAAAAGATGGGGGGAAATGGTCCCATAAAGTCTATTCCCCAAACATCAAATATGTCCACCTGCATAATATTCTGGAGCGAAAGTTGATGTCTGCCAACGATATTCCTAGTCCGTTGGCATGGATTACATGCCTTTGTGAAGTCATGAGCATCTTTATACAGCGTGGGCCAATAAAAACCTGACTGCAGTACCTTGGCAGCAGTTTTAAGTCCAAAAAAGTGTCCTTCGTATGGTGCGACATGGCATGCTTGCAAAATAGCATGTTGCTCATCTTCTGGAACGCAACGACGGATCACTTGATCGACACATTCCTTGAATAGAAATGGCTCATCCTAGTAATATTGTCGAACATAGCGCAAAAACCATTTCTTGGCATTGTACCCCAAATCTGATGGCATGATCTTACTTACCAGGTAATTGACTATGTCAGCATACTATGGGGTGGTGTTGGCCGCGAGTAAATACTCATCTAGGAACTCGTCTCTGATGGCATTAGTCTTACCATCCTCTCGGTGATGCACTAGTCATGATAGATGGCCAGCTACTAAGTTTTCACCGCCCTTCTTATGTCGGATCTCGAGGTCAAATTCTTAAAGTAAGAGTGTCCATCGAATCAATCTCGGCTTGGCATCCTTCTTGGCCAAGACGTACTTCAGTGTCGATTGATCTGTAAAAACAACAACATTATTACCTATCAAATAAGATCTAAATTTATTAAAAGCAAATACAATTGCAAGAAACTCTTTCTCAGTTGTTGTGTAATTAAGTTGTGCTTCATTAAGTGTCATGCTGGCATAATATATGGCATGAATAACTCTGCCACGTCGCTGTCCAAGTACTGCTCCAATGGCATAGTCATTGGCATCACACATGAGCTCGAAAGGCTCATTCTAGTCTGTTGCCACAACTATAGGGGCATTAACCAGCTTCTCCTTAAGGAACTGAAATGATCTCAAGCAAGAATCATCAAATGCAAAAGCGGCATCCTTTTCTAATAACAAGCATAAAGGTTTAGAAATTTTAGAAAAGTCCCTAATAAATCATCGATAAAATCCAGTATGACCTAAAAAACTTCTTACACCTTTAACACTCGTGGGGGTGGTAATTTCTTGATTACTTCCACTTTTGCGGGATCAAACTCTAGTCCATTCTTGGTCACTCTATGCCCGAGAACAATGTCCTCCTTCACCATGAAGTGGCATTTTTCCCAATTCAAGACTAGGTTGGTCTCAATGCACGTCCGAAGAACTTTCTCCAAACTTAGGATGCATTCCTCAAATGTGCTACCAAACATTGAAAAGTCATCCATAAATACTTCCACGTTGTCCTCAATCAGATCAAAGGAAATGGACATCATACAACGTTGAAACGTTGTGGTGCATTGCACTAATCGAATGACATTCTTCTAAAAGCAAATGTTCCATATGGACGGGTGAATGTGGTCTTCTTCTTGTCATCAGGGGCTATCGCAATCTGATTACAACCTGAATAACCATCTAAAAAGCAATAGAAAGCTTTACCTGCCAGTTTGTCTAACATTTGATCGATGAAAGGCAAAGGGAAGTGATCCTTCCTCGTGACCTTGTTCAGCCTCCTATAGTTCATGCACACACTCCATCATGTAATTGTTCTGAGGGAATCAACTTATCCTTGTTATTCTGAACAACAGTCATACCACCTTTCTTTGGCATGCATTGTACTGGGCTAACCCAAGAGCTATCAAATATAGGATAAATTATTCCGACATCAAGCCATTAAATAATCTCCTTTTTACAACCTCTTTCATGCTCGGGTTCAGCCTCCTTTGGCCTTCAATAGTCTTACCATGATATTCCTCCAAAATAATCTTGTGCATGTAAATAGTTGGGCTTATCCCTCGGATATCTGCCAAGGTCCATCCCAATGCTCGCTTATAGGTTTTTAAGATTGCCAGTAATCTTGCCTCCTGATCATTAGTTTGATCAGTGGCAATAATCATCGGCAGAGTTGAGTGCTCACCTAGGTAGGCATACTTCAAGTGTTCTAGCAATGGCTTAAGTTTCAACTCTAGTGGTTCCTCGATTGATGGTTTCGATTTGGTTGTCGCCTTACTGGCTAACTCCAATGGCTCAAATTAACTCACATCTTCATCCTCAAAGGCTGATTCCTCAGGTTCCTCAAAAAGTGCAGCAATGCCATCAAGTATGCTGGCAACAAATTCTGCATCTTGGCACAACTATGTCATGTCCAGCATAAAAACGGCCTCCATCATCTCCTTAGCTTGACATTCATCGGATTCGTCTGCACATTTCAAAGCTTGAAACACGTTAAAAATGACATGATGGTCATTCATTTGCATTGTTAGTTCCCCTTTATGAACATCAATACGCGCTCTACCCGTGGCAAGGAATGACCTACCCAAAATAATTGGCACATTAGTATCAGCTTCATAGTCTAAGATGATAAAATTAGCCGGAAATATAAATTTTTCTACCTTTGCCACCACTTCCTCAATCTTACCCTTCGAATGTGCATAGGATAGGTCTGCCAACTATAGTGTCACCGTGGTAGGTCTCGCTTCTATGCCAAGTTTCCTGAAAACAGATAATGGCATTAAATTGATCCTTGCTCCTAAATCACAAAATGACTTACCCATGAATTTATTACCAATTGTACAAGGAATAGTAAAACTTATTGGGTCTTTAAGCTTTGGAGGTAATCGATTCAAGATCATGGCACTACATTCTTGCGTGAGAGCAATAATTTAAAATTCTCCCAACTTCCTCTTCTTTGACAAAATGTCTTTCATGAATTTAACATAGTTGAGCATTTGTTCAAGGGCTTCTACATATGGAATATTAATTTGCAATTGCTTAAGCACTTCCAAGAAGCGCTTAAATTGTTGGTCTTGCTTGTGCTTTTGGAGTCTGGCTGGAAATGGTGGTGGTGGATACACATATGCTAGCATTGTCGGCTTTGACGAGGCAGTGCTTGCATCCACATTGGCATACGTTTGCTTTTTTACCTCCGTCTGCTTCTCACCCTTGTGAACTTCTTCATTGGCACTAGAGCATGAGAATTGGCATTATTGTAGGCATCATCTGCTTTGGCTTTTTCCTTCTCTAATTCCATGGGCTCCACTACTGGAATTGATTTTCCAACTTGGCAGTCAATCGACTGATTGGCAGCCGTTTCTACCTCACAATGTTTACCACTTCGAAGGGTTATGTCCTTACATTGTTCATTACTTTTGTGCCGAGCATCTTCAGTGTCACTTGGCAAAACTCCTTGTGGACGATTGTTTAGCGCATTTGCAAGCTGTCTCATCTAGATTTCTAAGTTTCATATTGACGCTGCTAGGCTATGAACTGTGACTTCATCATGCTCGGTGTATTCTGTGAGATTACTCTCTTGATTGAGTCTTTGCTCGTGTTGGAAATTATTTTGAACTCCCTGCGACATAGTGTTTTGGCCGAATGCTGGCATGGCACTCTAATTTTGCCTCTGGGCATTCTGGCGCTGCACATTATACTGATTTCCCCCTCAGTTTCCCAGGCTAAGTTAGGGTGTTGCCTCCAACTTGCATTATAAGAATTGAAGTTAGAATTATAATAAAGTCCAGAATTGCCATTGAAATTTGCCGACACAGGATTGGCAGGGCATTCATCCGTATGGTGGTTCTCTCCATAGATAGTGCAGAATGGCTCTAATGCTTTAAATGCTTGGGACTCATTACTCTTTTGCAATGTTTTCACCGTAGTAGTGAGGTTGGTAATATCAGCATGGATGGACGTTAGCTCATCCAATTGTAATTTTCCACTAGCTTTGGCTCTAGTCCCAAGTCTAGCAACATGATATTCAAAATCATTTATGGCTATCCTTTCAAGGATGCCAACAGCTTCTGTATAGTTTTTTTTCGAGTAATGAACCGGCTGTTGAGGCATCAACAACGGTTCATGTCTGTGCGTTCAATTTGTTGTAAAAGATTTGTATCTGGGTCTAATTTGGGAACCCATGTATAGGACACATTTTTAGTAAGTCCTTAAATCTTTCGCATGCATCGTATAGGGTCTCATCTTCGGCCTACCGAAAGGTAATGATCTCACCATACAGCTTGGTAGTGAGTGTTGGTGGCTTAAATCGTGTTAAGAACTTCTGGCATAGATCTGCCCAGTAGGTGACTGAGCCATGTGGTAAGGAATTGAGCCACGCCTTTGCTCTGTCCCTCAAAGAGAAAGTAAAAACATTTAGCTTCACGGTATCATTAGACACTCTTGGTTTCTAAAATAATTGGCAAATCTCCATGAATTTCTTTAAATGTTGCATTGGATCTCCAGTCAGTGCTCCATCGAAATGTCCTACATTCAAAAGAGTTAATATCATTACGAGTTTAAGCTCGAAATTGGATGCATTTACCTCATTGTCAATAACTCCTAGCATTAAGCTCGTGATGTCATGTGCTGGTTGTTCTTAAATGAGTCTATCTACTTCGGCATTGTTGATGGAATTGTCATTGTGTAGTTGTATCCCTCTATTGTTTGGTTGATTCTCCTTATTGTTCTAGGCACCATTTACTCATCTGTTCCCTTGATTTCCGTTATTCATCTCTCAAATCTTCTTTCTTAATCTGCACAACGTGCGTTCAATCTCAAGATCTAACGGTCTAACTTCCTTCTTAGCACGTCTTCTCGGCATACACTGATAAAAACAAAAGTAAAATGAAAACAAAAACAAAACGAGTAACAACCTAAAAACGATTAAATTTGTTGCAATCCCCGGCAGTGGTGCCAAAATCTTATAGACTCTTGGTGTGAATGATTATTTTCTAGAAATAGGGCGTAAAAGATATTGAAAAAGTGTTGACACAGTGCTAAGAAAATATATTGTGTGCAAGTATACACGGTCTGCAAGTAAAACAATAGTTAAGCTGAGTTATCGATCCCATATGGATTGCGTTCAAGGGTTCAATTTCTTGGCCAAGTACTTGATTTATGAAAAGATTTTTTTGGTTGGAAGTGATTTTGAAATGTCTGATAAGAAAAGAAATGAAATAAAATAAAGTTGAAGGCAAGGAAAATTTCTTAGCAAATGACGAGCATTGGCAAGGAGTGCCTGGTTTTTACGTTATTTGTGCCATGACAGCCTTTAATAAATCATGTCTTGGCATTGTTTGCCGAGTAGATTCAAAGGTAGCAATGCCTCTGTCGATGGCATTGCTCTAAATCAATTACGGAAAAACCCCTATATGTTTATAGTGCATGTTTTTACATAAGTTAATTCGATTAAGTTTCAATCTTTACTCCAAAGGGGTAGATTTCACTCCCGAAGTAAGTTCATCTACTTGAACATCTTCTTTCGAAGCATTTATCCTTTGTATCTAGCAATCTATCGTTGCCATCCAAGTCAGTTATGATATTGAGTTGCAATAAGCCAACTATGCCAACTTTCGCTTGGCAAAGTATTTAAAAAAGTTAGTGCCAGCGGTTGCATGGCAACACACTCAAAAATGAAGAATATGCCAGATAGGAAAACAGTGTTGAGGCAGTGTTGAATTATTAAAAGCTAAACATTAAAAATAGTATTCAACCACGACACCCCTCACCAACTATAAAATTAGTTCATGGTGAGGGTG
This sequence comes from Hibiscus trionum, assembly GCA_030270665.1. Lineage (NCBI taxonomy): Eukaryota > Viridiplantae > Streptophyta > Magnoliopsida > Malvales > Malvaceae > Hibiscus > Hibiscus trionum. Next base: position 11,605,151 of record BSYR01000052.1, read on the forward strand.
TCAACCAAAAAACCATATTGTTTTCCACATCCATCATCATTTAAACTAAGAAAAGAAAAATAACAACAAAGAGGATGGACTAGAAGAGGGTCCATCGATGCAGCTCTTCACGGCCAGGCTCTTGTTTTTTGCTCCATATCTTCGATCACTCTCCTCGGTTCTCCACCGTCGTCTCTCTTCTTCTCGTTTTGCTTTGATTGGGATTAAATAGGACTCTATGGATAGCCTAGTAATATCTTGACTTTAAATTTGAACGTACAAGGATAAGGTAAGCGATCATCTCATTCGGTGTTTGAATTATAAGGCTGATCAGGTTAGGGTTATCGTCATCGTGCCAATACTCCTCCGGCATCAAAGCTCGGCACGGTACTGCCAACCGTGCTTAGCACTGCTCGTCCACTATTTTTTCGGAGATTGATTTGGTCCCTGTTTTTTCGTAGCCTGATCCGGTCCTATTTTTTCGAAGCCAACATCTTCTTGGCATGGCATCAAGTTCTCTTCTCTGCCGTCCGGTGCTTGGAATTAAAGGTCCTTCTGTGCCAACAGTAACTCGATATCCTCCTTGATTTCGTCTCCTACTCCTCCAATTGTCGTGTCATCAACTATGCCAACCTGCAAAAAGGTGACAAAAACAACCCCTTCGCACTATCATAACACCAAATCCTAACTCTTAATTCAAATGCATGGTTCCTAAAGCAAAATGCAACTAAATGTACTTAAAAGACAAGTAAAAGCATGTGGAATTGGTATATAAATCAGTACTTTTGGAGCGTTAACAAATGCCAAGGAGATTATTCTATTGGCATAGATTGTGTAATTTTTTCGCCATCATTTGACCAGTGTAAATAATTAGGTTAGTTGCTTTTCTTTCTTTTTTGTATTGCAGATTATTTTTATTTTCTTTTTCGGTTTTGAAAGGTTTTTGTGAGTGTTAGTACATGAAATTTTTCCAGCACAGTATGCCAGGATAGCATGCCAAGACAGGCCGACATTTGGACATCCATCGTCACAAAATTGGATAGCACGTGGACCATTATGCGAGAGCAAGCCCAATGGGAGAGGTGTTTTTGTTGAAGCGGGAAAACCCTAACCGCCTAAGTTATTTCCTCAAACTTCAAACTTTTACCCTCTTATTTTTACCCCTCTTTTTCCCACGTCGTCACCTCTGTTTACTCCTAAACCTATCATCATCCCACTTCCTTAAACACGCATAACTGCCACAACCATCATTAACCCCACTAACCTCTCAATTAAACCAACTCAATCGTTTCCCATCCCCTTATTTAAACCTTCATTTCCCCAAAGATAAATCTTTACTCTTTTTCTCTATTCTCTCTCGCACGGAAAGAAAACAAGAACCAAAATTATTTTTCCTTCATCTTTTCCGATTTCCCCCAACTTCTTTCCATGGCATCTTCATCTGCACCATTCATGGTTTTATTTAATGACGAAATCAATAAGAAATACGAAGAGAATTTTGTTGCACGCACATTTTATTACGAGAAGGGCTTTGAATTCAAGAACGAACCTAACTTGGGTTTCTCACCAGAACTAATCGCCATTGTAACGAAGCAAAAATGGGACACCTTTTTCCAGCAACTAAGAGAGGTTGATTCCACTGTTGTTCGCGAGTTCTACGCTTATCTCACTACAAAGGATTCACCTTTTCTAATTGTGTGAGGTACGTGTGTAAGATTTGATGAGGGATATGTTAATGGTTTGTTTAAACTAGAGGGTGCATGAGAAGAACATTATGCATTTGCTGCATCTTTGGATGATGCCAAGAGGAAGCTGATTTTGAAGGACTTGTACGAGCCTGGCACGAAATGGATAGTTTCATCCAAAGGTCACAAAACTGTGAAACGGTTGGCACTGAACCCACATTCGAGGGGTTAGAACCATTTTCTGAAAGCCAACCTTATGCCAACCACGTACAACGAGACTATTTTAGAGGAGAGAATGGTGTTGCTACATTTGATAATTGTATGAAGGAAAATCGCTGTTGGACGGATGTTTATTGACGAAACCTACAAATGTGCCCACGAGGCAAGTGGCAGTTCAGTTTTTCCTTCTTTGATCTCTAAGATTTACAGGTTGCATAACGTGCCAAAGCTCGATTTTGACAACACCTAGAGATGCAAGGGGACCATTACTCTTGCGCTACGGAACCAATTAATTGCCAGAGAGGCAAAGGAGAAGGAAAAGGGAAAGACTATTGAGCCAGTGTCTAATTCCAGAGCACATAAGGCAGAACTTGTTACACCAATGCCAGCATCGATGCCAGTTGATGCCTTGGCATTACTTTCCCAGATTTATCAGTGACAAGAGCCCATTCTCCAAACTCTTGAGAAGGTTGAAGAGCAAATTTTGCTGCTCTAACAATACGCCAGAGCCAGGGATTGGGACCTTAAGATGACTCTTGAGAGCATCGCCACCAATCTTTTGCCACAGTTCCCTGAGTTCCCAACCGAGTTCACTCCCCAAAAGGAATGTTGCCTAGCCCATGGTCTTTTCACACTACGACGCAACAATCTGATGGTTTCGTCCTTGTTTCGCCTGTCCAAGTTGAATATGCTCAAACGGAGATTCCATACAGGTCTGATGAAGTTCCTACTAAGACCGATGTGCCACCAGTTGCACCTGCTTCATCCACCGCTCCCATAGCCCCTACTACATCCGAGCTAGTGAGGATAATCGAGGAATTCCTCTACGATGTGAAGGCTTCCATTGCCACATCAACGTTAAAGAGAAAGAAGCACATGACCCTGAATCGAGGGAGCTTTGTCAAGAGAAAGACCCACGTCTCGCACCCGGAACATTTTGAAGGGGAGTCTTCTTCCCCATAACTCCTTTATTTGCATATTTTTCATATTTACTTTTTCATTTCAAGCATTAAGGACAATGCACACCTTTGGTTTGGGGGTGTATTGCCTCACATCTTTTGTCATGCCATGACATTTATGCATTTTATATTTGCATTCAGTTTTTGCTATAAAGATTAGGTATAACCATGCATACCAAACCAACAAAAAAAACTCCAAGGCATGATTGATATGATATACATAACTGCTAGCATAGTTAGAGTTTGTACTAGTATACTTTGTCTAATGATGAAATTGGAATCTTAAGTTAGCACAAGCCAACATATTAGTAATGCCAAGTAACTTTGCAATTGATCTCTAGTTTAGGGAAGTAAAGTCTCACTTAACACACAGTATGCATCTAGTTCCCAAGACAAAGTTAGGATTCTTGAAATTGACCTTAGAATAAAAAACGATGTCAGGGTAAAAAGAAAGAATAATGCAACAATGTTTTGACAAAGGCAAGAAAAATATAAACTCTCATCTACCTTAGAGATAATAAGTAGCATGGGCTTCGTGGTATGATGAGTAAGCCTAGTAATGTCTGGACTAACGTGGGGGTTCGTGGTATGCTCCCCCTTACTTCTCACGCCAAACAGTATTACGAAGCAAGCCTAAAAATATTGCCAGCAAAAAAAACCCTTGGTGAATAAAAATAATTTGAGTTTGGATAGTAAACTTGACTAAGGGAGTAAAAGGATACTTGATGCATATTGCATGCACTTCATGCACACTTCATGACCTTAGACTATAGTTATATTGATGCACTGGAATTTGTTTTTCTGTTGGCATTACTACATTAGGATATCCGAGGACAAAACTAGGGCTAGATTCTGCTTGCTAGCATGTGTTGTTAATCAGGAAAATTTTGTCAATGTACTTTGTTTTATTTTATGCTTTTATAACTTTTAGTTGCATTACTTGAGGACAAGAAATGAGCTAGGTTTGGGGGAGTGTTAACTCCTAAAAAGTACTATTTTTTCTACATATATTACCATACTTTTGCTTACCTCTGAGTAAATATCCATGCATTTAGTTAGTAGAATCATGTATTTGCATTAGGAGTTAAGGAACGTTTCTTTTGCTAGAGTAAAGATGTATTCCTTTGTTGTGGTGTGCAAGGTAGGTTAGGAGCAGGAGGAGGACATGAGCAGTTGACATAACAGAGCGAAGAACCAGAAGACAAATGCCAAGCACTATTGGCAAAAGTAAGACGAGAATTGCCAAGCTTGTTTGGCAATAGAAGGATGGTCGATGGTCGGTCAGTTAGCCATTGGTCAAAGAGTCCAATCAACCCTAATTTTCAAACTAGAGGATAAAAGGATAAGAAGATAAACATGCTTATCTCAAGTGCGTAACCAACTTTCAAATTTGAACTCAATCTAAGGTTTCCACGATTGTCTATTTAAAGGAAGTCGATCATTGAGCCAATGAGGCTGCACCATGGTGAGGACGGCAAACTGTGGCTCGACCAGGCTAAGACTGAAAGCTTTGGATCCATTGAAGAGATGCATCGATAGATCTCCTTCTCCGCCCATTTCTCTTTATTTTAATTCTAACTTTTTGATGGTTTTATTTAAAAACAATATGGTGCTGATGGTTCTCCCAACCATGAACTAAATTTCATAAGTTAGTTGGGGATATTTTTGCGATGAACGCTCAACTATTTTTCAATTTTTAATAATTGAATGCTTTGGCATTTTTATCTATCTTGTTAGTTTTTAATTTTCTTTAATTGTTTGTCATACGATAGTTGGTGTTGCATGCTTATTATCCCTTAATATCTTAACAGACTTAAGAGATAACGATGAATTGCCAGATACTAAGGTGAGAAGCTTCGACAGAAGATGTTCAAGTAGATGAGAACGTTGCCAAGTTAATTATTGAAGAACATCACTATAGACATATAAGGATTAATCGTAATTAACTAAGGGTATTACCGTCGACAGAGGTAATACTACTTAAAGTATGTTCGACAATAAAACCAAGGTTGAAAGTTATAAATTATTGGCATAGCTAGTGTGAAATCAAAGCACCCCTTGCCAACGTCAACCATCCATCTGAATATATTTGTTTGCTAACCTGCCTGAATTTTTATTGCATTTTTCCTTAGTCATTTTTCTTAATTCGAATTTTGAATTCCAAATCAAACTCAATTATTTCAATTCACAAGTAGAATCGTAGCATTTAATTTCTGGGCAATCCCTGTGGATACGATACTCAGCTTAATGTTGTATTACTTGTTGACTGTGTATACTTGCACGTAAAAGGACCTAAACTTAGCATTATTTTTGGCATATTTACGTGATTTCTTTAATTGTTTGTCAAGCATTAGTCAGCCGACAGCAGTTACCTGACCTCGTAACCATGTTGATTCTTAGTTCGCGGAGCTTCGAAACCATGCCGAGTCTCAATTTGTTGAGCTTCGTATCCATACAGATTCGCAGTTTGTTGAGCTTCGTAAGCATGCTAATTCTCAATTTGCAGAGATTCGCAAGGAAATTGCCTCCCTTCGTCAAGAATTCAGTACCCGCAAGACGGATGACTAGACTTTTAATATAATGACATTTGAAGTTGTTAATATTTTTTGGAATTTAATGCGTATGGGCTTAAAGTTTGATGGATTTCTTTTATTTTATTTTAGTTACATTTCTACAAATTTAAAATTACATTGCTTTTATATTTTTTTGCCAAAATTATATAGTGTTCTTATAATCCTCTCCACTTCCATCTTTGCACAGTGCAACGTCAACTGTTTGAGTTTTCCTTCGACGATGTCCACTGGAAGTTCTTAATCATGTGCTGAAGGAAACATTGTTCACTGTTATTGTGGATTGCAATCACTAGTTTGTCTTTCAATTGTACCACGGAGCAAAGGTAAGAGATTTTATAAATGTGCTAGAGGCCCCAAGGTATTAAGTAATAAGTTGTTATCACAATGTTTCGATTAATGCGTTATTCTGAATTTCTTTTACACATTTGTAGAGAAGCTGTGATTTCTTTAAATGAATTGATAATGATGGAAATTTGAACGATGTTGAAGAATTGAGAAATCGAGTTTAAACATTGTTGGCTGAAAATAGGGAAATTAGAATTCATAATGCCAAAATGCAGAAAATGGATGAAGTAAGAAGGTTGTGCAAAAAAACTGGAGAAATTTGAAGTTGAAAGATAAAACCTAAAAAACAATGTGATATTCTATAACTATGTTTTGATTATTTTATGGCGGTGTTATGTTGTAATAAATTTTTCATCTACAAATATGAACACAATCCAACTTACCTTCTGGCAAACAAACAATGTCAGAATACGTTTGGAAACTAACAACTGCTTGTTTATCATCAATGTAATACGAAAGTAATACTCACAAGTCACAACACATTAGTAAGAAATCCAAACACGATCATGAAAGTAACCTGAGTGAAAGTTATACTTGACAGGAATCTCTTATGTACATCGTTGACACGTCATCTCATTATCATGATTCTCTGTTGTACGTGCCAGTTAAAATGAATTGAAGAAGAGCCCATTTTCGTGCTATCGTAGTTTGTAGATATATCATATGTGGCCTTCAATTCCTCAATTATTTTTTATTTCTCATGTAGTCTCCTGGAATTACGTACACAAATAGCATCTCCGTCTGCAAAAGGTGGAAAACCTCCTGAGATTCTTGATGAACTAACACCTTCATCAAAATTTACATACAACTCGATGTTGGTACCTCATACACGGTTGTATCTCCTAAACATCTTGCGAAGGTCGCTTGCATTACATATCTTTAACATGTAATGAGCTTCAGGGCCGGACTCATCAACGGGGATTTTGGCTTCCAATTAAGACAATTTATTCCTTGTTGATTTGCTGACTTCCATGAAAATTAACTCAAACAAATCATTATTCTTGATGTTGTTATTAAATGAAGTGTAGAGGTATGTTCCTAAAAAGAAAACGGTTGTAGAAAATCTTGCCATAATTGAAATAAGAATTTCTGCAAAATATGGTAAGTGTTGAAGTATTTATAAAAGATTTGTAAGGGTTAAATTGCAGTTCGCCACTTAAAATGTTACCGATATTTAGTTTGGGGTTTGGCACCTAAAATGTTACCGATATTTAGTTTGGGATTTGGCACCTAAAATGTTATTGTTAATCATTTTGGGGTTTGACACCTAAAAAATGTTATCGATAATTAGTTTGAGGTTCTGCACCTAAAATGTTAGCGGTATTCAGTTTGAGGTTCGGCATCTAAAATGTTATTGATAATCAGTTTGGGTTCAAACCATTAAATATTAATGAAATTTAGTTTGGGGTTCGGTACCAAAAATTAGTTTTAGATTTGGCACTTAAATGTTATCGGTAACGATTTTGGGGTTCGTGACCTATAATGTTACCGAAAATCAGTTTTGTGTTCTGAATTCAACATGTTATCGGAAATCAGTTTTGTGTTTTGAATTCAACATGTTACCGGAAATCAGTTTGGGATTCAGACCCTAAAATGTTAATGAATTCAGTTTCGGGGACGACACTTAAAATGTTACCTACATTCAGTTTGACTCTAAAATGTTAATGAAATTCAGTTTCGGGATCGACACCTACAATGTTACCTACATTCAGTTTGGCGTTAGGGAACCTAAATTATTACCGAGATATTGAACTTTTTAAGTTGAGTGAAACATTTCATTCGCCACCTAAAATGTTACCGAAAAACAATTTGAGTGGTTAGGGAACCTAAATATTACAAACATATTTCATTTTCTAAGTTCAAAGGAAAACATTTTATTAGCCAACTTAAAATGTTACAACAAATCAATTTATGAGGAAAACATTTCATTAGCCAACTTAAAATGTTAATTGTTTGAATTGATTGGTAACATGTACCGTCGTATAGTAGCAGCAATTTAACCTTGCCCTAGACGAGACCTACCTTAATGTCTTCCAGCTTTGATACAAAGTTTTAAGTTGATTATGACCGTTGATGAAAAAGACTAGCATTTGATGCAAGCATGGAGGGACCCACATCACATGCCCTTCTCCATTAATATCTGCATAAAAAGAGCCATGACCAAAGTGGGACCCATTTTTCCAAAAGAAAATTTGAAAATAAAATTGTAGGGACTTGAACTAAGGAGGGGACCATAAACTCCTTAGTTCACTTTTTTTATATTTTGGATTTATTTGCGATTTAGTCCTCCCTGTATCATTTTTAATTTTAACATTTTTTTTGTTAATTTCGATACTTAAAAACGATTATTTTTGTCTCAATCTTTCCTAAAATGTTAAATTGTGTAGAAAAATGGCAATAGAAAGCTACTAATGAGTCATTTACCTAAGGATAAATTTTTGATACATAAGGCGTGTAAATTTTAGTTTACATAAGCATGCATATTTAAACTATAAAATTAAATTTTTAATTTTTAATTTTAAACCTTTAAAATCTTAAACTCTAAACTTTATACCCTAAATTTTAAACTTTAAAACCTTAACCCCTAAACTTTAAACTCTAAAACTAAAAGGCTTGTATAAATTAAAGTTTATACGGCTCATGTATCAGTTTTTTTCCTTTATCTAATTTATATCATGAATGATATAATCTGTCATGTGTTACATTCTTACTGGTTGCCGTTATCAATTTTATAAATGTCACTATTTCTTCAATAAACTAGAATAGAATGATAGTTTAAATACTAATGTGGACTAAAAAATTAAGATGCCAAAGCGAAAGAGGATATAACTCAGAGAGTAGATTAAATCTTAAAAATCTTTTAATATTATTTAAATTTTACATATTTTCTCATAAAATGATTCGAGAAAAAACTCTTCCGAAAAAAGATAATTTTAGATTTATTGCTTAATGGACAATTTTACTTAAGAATTACCATTTGACTCATACCTGATGAGTTCCGACTCGACCCGATTAAATAGGGTCGAGTTTTTTAAAGAAAAATTTGGGTTCGATTTGAAAATACTGACATGTTTTCAACATACACGGGTAAAGAACAAACGTGAGAGAAAAGATAGAACATGGAAATGGAAGGCACAATCAAAAAAGGGGCGTAAAGGTTTAGAGATAAAAACAAAAGCTAGTTTCCATGTGACACCCTGCCTTTCACAACTTTTGTAGCTAAGATGTTAGGGACTACCTGGTTTTTCATTCTTCCTTGTTTTGGGCTTTTACTACTTTGCCCAAAAAGAAAGAAAGAAAAATAGTAATACTGCAAAAGCAAACAAATTTGAAGATAAAAATAAAATAAAATAAATAATAGTTTGCTTTTTTGGAAGTGGTGAAATGGAAGTATGAACGGAATTAAGATCAAACATTAAGAGGATAAAAATCTATTAAACTTTTAAATTTAAAAATGAGAGAAACAAAAATCATATTTTATTATTATTAAAATTAAAAAAGACCTCAAATATAATTATACTAAAAAAATTGGGCGGCGCCCTCCCATGCATAACATGGTTCCATCCTTGAATAGAAGTTGATGTGCGTGTGTTGTAGAAGAAATTATATAATGGGCTCTCCTAACCATGTCACCTATGGTTCCAATCAATGAAAACAATTCATTTCATTAATTTTTTCATGTCATCTTTTTGTCAAGTGAATATTCGTTTAGTAAAAACTATTTTTTTAATTTGATTTACAGTAAATATTGTTGGTAAAATGGACTGCAAAATCGGCTGTTAGCACTGACTGCAAAATATCAAACACAACGTTAAAGAGAAGATGATGAACCGTGTCGTGGTATGATGGCCACTGCCTTAGAAACAAAACTGCCCCGAACAGTGTAGTCGCTTCACAGGCAGAATGTCCCCTGAGGTGCACACGGACGCTCCTGAAATCGTACACTCGACTCCGGAGTGAACAACAGTGGTACTGCTCGAATAACAGAGGAAAAACAGAGAGAAGCTTTGATGTGTTTTCGGATGATCACAAATGGTGTATGAACACCTCTATTTATAGGCCGAATGTCACTGTGTAACGGCTGTTTTACTGTGCAACGGCCGTTTGAACCTATAAATAAGAAAAAATTCTTTCACATATATTCTTTTGTTCATAAGAAAATTCCTACGAATTTTCTCCAAAAAGAATATTTACGCGCGCGTACGTGTCGAAGACACGTGTTAACACGAACACGAACACGAACACGAACACGAACACGAACACGAACACGAACACGAACACGAACACGAACACGAACACGAACACGAACACGAACACGAACACGAACCGAGCTGAGCCGGCCGGACGGCGGCGGCGGTGCGCGAGGACGTCCCTTGTTCTTTCCCACTCAACAAGGGATGGAGGAAGCATGGGTATAAATACCCTTCCCTAGCTATTTTCCCAACCAATGTGGGATATAGCTTTGGTAATATTCTGAAGCATTACCAACATTCCCCCACTAATGCGAAAGAATTCATCTGTATCTCAAACACAATCCTCCTCAGACGAGCAGTAGCGGAATTAGTTGCTTAAGCACTAGTGAACGTATCTTGAACTAGTACATAGTGATAATGAGCGATCCTTCTCTTAGATAAGTGAAACTAGTCTTGAACTTTCTAAGATAGGGGTAAACTCATAACACACAACTAACTCCTTCATCCACTGAAGTTCTCGATGTGTAAGATATATATACACAAGTGTATATTTGGCCATCTTACCCTTAGGATTCTAGTAAGTGTTTTAGAAAAACGGCCCAACGTTTTTCATAGAAAGTGGCTAATCCTTCTCACTTACATAGGTTATTTCATCAAGTTTATCTCAATATAAACCACCCTGAATCTGGGCTATGAAATAATTAAGAACCATTTGTAATGGCTCAACCTCTTATAGACTTATGGTGATTTCTTCAAGTCCATTTAAAATGAACCACCCAGTCTTGGGATAAGAAATCATTAAGAATAAATATTCAACCTTATTGTCGGTGAATTCAAAATGTCCTTCTCAATAGGATCATTTTAAATTTCATTAAGAGTTTCTTGAAACTCAACCTTTCTGGTGGTAAGTTCATCTTGTCCTTCTCAATAGGACAACACATTCATACTTGTGTTATGAACTTATTAAGAATAAGTATTCAACCATGATTCGGTAAATTCATTAAGTCTTTCTCACAAAGACCACCCAAAACATGGGCTTTGAATTTATTAAGAGTAATAGTACTCAACCCGGACATGTACATTATTCGTCATAGGGATAGGCAGTGAGAAATGTACACTATGAGTCTTTCCATGGTTTCGTTTGACCACATTGAACTTAGATAACTAAGTTGGGTATCCACCATGAATTCCTCAACCAATGGGCTTTAATCCCATCCCCCTCGACGAATCTAGGACCAACTTCCGACTTAACCCTTTGGTAAGCGGATCTGCTAGGTTTCTTTCCGACTTCACATACTCTAAAGAGAGTACTCCATTCCTTATTAAGTGTCTAACAGATTCATGCCTTATGCGAATGTGTCTCTTTTTACCATTGTAAACTTGACTCTTGGCAACACAAATTGCGGCTTGTGAATCACACAATAAGGAAACAGGAGGAGTCGGGCTTCCCCACAACAGAATATCGGCTAACAAACTCCTTAGCCACTCAGCTTCTTGCCCAGCTAAGTCAAGAGCTATAAACTCTGACTCCATAGTAGAGCGAGCAATACAAGTCTGTTTTGAAGACTTCCAAGAAATTGCTGCTCCTCCCAAAGTAAATACATACCCACTCGTAGAGCTTACTTCATCACTATCGGAGACCCAGTTGGCGTCACAATATCCTTCTAATGTAGCAGGAAAGCCAACAAACTCAAGTCTCCAGTCCATAGTACCCTTAAGGTACTTAAGTAAGCGTCTAAGAGCAACCCAGTGCTCATTACTAGGGTTATGAGTATATCTACTGAGTCTGCTAACAGCATAGGCAATATCTGGCCGAGTATAGTTCATTAAGAACATTAGACTGCCAATTATTTTGGCATATTCCATTTGAGAAACGCTACTTCCTTCATTCTTAAAGAGATGTATGCTAGAGTCATAAGGAGTTCGAACAGGGACGACATCAAAACTGTCAAATTTCTTTAACACTTTCTCAATATAGTGTGTCTGGCTTAAAGAAAATCCCTTTTCAGATTTGATTACTTTGACTCCTAAGATTACATCGACTTCTCCCAAGTCAGTCATCTCAAACTTAGTGGACAAGAAACTTTTTGTTTTGTTAATGGACTCAATGTTAGTACTGAAAATCAGCATGTCATCAACATACAAACTTATGATGACACAATCAGTACCAAACATCCTCGAATACACGCATGCATCCGAACCATTCACAACAAAACCAAAACTAAGAGTAGTTTTGTGAAATTTCTCATACCACTGTTTAGGAGCTTGCTTCAGGCCATAAAGTGACTTTTTAAGTCTACATACTTTGCCTTCCATACCAGGCGCCTCGAAGCCAAGAGGTTGCTCCATATAGATCTCTTCATCTAGATCCCCATTCAAAAATGCAGTCTTTACATCCATTTGATGCACTTGCAATTTGTGAATGGAGGCTAGTGCAAATAATGCACGGATCGTTGAGATTTTTGTGACGGGAGAGTAAGTATCAAAGAAGTCTTGACCAAATCTTTGAGTGAACCCTTTGACTACTAGCCTTGCCTTATACTTTTGGATAGAACCATCTGGTCTAAGTTTCTTTCGAAAGACCCACTTACTGTTAATGGTTTTAAATCCTCTAGGCAAGTCAACTAATTCCCAAGTATGATTAGACATTATTGATTCTAGTTCATCTTTTATAGCGCTTTTCCAGAAACTAGCATCAATAGATCGTATAGCTTCTTCATAAGTTTTAGGATCCTCATCTAACAAATATGCTTGAGCTATAGGATCAGAAAGAGTGTCTAAATCATTTATCTCAGAAATAAAGGAAGTTATGAAGTCTGGTCCAAAAGAGGTTTCAACTCTTTGTCTCTTACTTCTTCTAGGCTCAAATTCAATCTCTTGAGTAGACCTAGCAGGCACACTAGAAGAAGTGGATGGCAAGCTTTCTATTTGTGTTTCAACATTTAATCTAGGTTTCTTTAGAGGAAAGATATCTTCAAAGAAAACTGCATCCCTAGATTCACAAATAGAGAAGTCTTGCAGAGTCATGAATCTATATGCGGCACTGTTAGAAGCATAGCCTATAAACACTGCATCAACGGTCTTAGGTCCAATGGTGGACTTCTTAAAGTCTGGTAACCCCACTTTGGCCAGACACCCCCACACTTTCAGGTATTGTAAATTTGGGGCATACCCTTTCCATAATTCGTATGGGGTAGAATCAATTTTCTTATGAGGTACTCGGTTCAGAATATGATTAGCCGATAGAATGGCTTCCCCCCACATGTTGTCAGACAACCCAGAACTTATCAACAATGAGTTCATCATCTCTTTTAAAGTTCTGTTTTTCCTCCCGGCTATGCCGTTCTGTTGAGGAAAATAAGGGGCTGAAGTTTCATGTATTATGCCATTCGTCTCACAAACCTCTTTTAGAAAATTGGATCCATATTCACCACCTCTATCAGACCTAACACGTTTTATTCTCCTATCTAACTGATTTTCAACTTCTGTCTTATAAATAAGAAAGAAATTTTCAGCTTCAGCTTTAGTTCTTAGGAGATAAACTTTTGTATACCTAGAAAAGTCATCTACAAAAGTTATGTAGTAGTGTTTTCCTCCTTTACTTTCAGTGTTTCTAAAGTCTGCTAGATCAGTATGAATAAGTTCTAACAGTTCAGTCTTTCTTTTAGAAACACTTTTAAAGGTAGGTTTTGCATGCTTGGCTTCTACACAAACTTCACATTTATTATAGTTTGTTGTGTCTAGTTTAGGCAAAATATTCATATTCATCATTTTCTTTAAGGATTGAATATTTACGTGTCCTAATCTAGCATGCCACATATCAACAGACTCAACAATATAAGCAGAAGTGGTGGCTTTATTATTTTCATTAAGTTGAGTTTCTATGACAAATAAACCTTCGCTTAAAAAACCTTTCCCGACATAATCACCGTTACGGGAAAGTACAAGTTTATCTGCCTCAAAAACTAACTTAATGCCTGCCTTATTTAAGAGGCCACCACTAATCAAATTTCTACGCAGGGCAGGCACATATAGGACATTATTAAGGGCCAAAGTTTTACCGGAAGTCAGCTTGAGTAAAACCTTGCCTTTGCCCATCACTTGAGAGCTGCTGGAGTTCCCCATGTACACGCGTTCACCATTTTTCGCGTCCTCGAACTCGGTGAATAACTCCTTCTTTGCACAGAAGTGTCGAGAAGCTCCAGTGTCTACAATCCACTCGGTGTTCTTCTCTACGAAGTTGACCTCCGAAATCACCGCAGCTATGACATCATCATCCATGTCCTCTGTGACATGCATGTTTGGTCTAGTCTCGTTCTGGCGATCCAAGCGGTGCTGACATTGGTACGCCTTGTGACCGGCTTGCCCACACACGTAGCACTTCATGGTTTTCATGTTGTGCTTAGCCTTGTTGGGCTTCTTGAAATTTGTAGTCTGCTGTGGTTTGGGCCTTTTGATCGGAGGGCCTTTCTTAAAGGGCCTTTTGAACCCTGAAGCACCACCAGACTCAACTATGTTAGATTTAAAAGATAAGTTACTAAAGTTGTTCGAAACCTTATCTTTCAACCGGTTGGCCTCCTCGATTTTCATGTGACCAATCAGCTCCTGAAGTGGTATGTCCCTTTTCTTGTGTTTGAGGGAGTTGCGGTAATCGGACCATGATTTTGGCAACTTCTCGATAAGGACATTGGCTTGCAAAACTTCACACATTTGCATGCCTTCCGCTATGATGTCCGAGACAAGATTCTCATAGTCATGGACTTGGTCCATGATGGTCTTGTCGTCAGTCATCTGGAACTTCAACCATTCGCCCACGACATATTTTTTAATCCCCGCATCATCGGTGCCGTACTTGGTGTCCAAGGAGTCCCATATCGCCTTTGCACTCCTCTCCTTTAAGTACATGTCAAATATTTTGTTAGACATGTGACTTAGGAGATGGCCACGGACCGTCTTGTTGTCCTTCTGATATTTGGAGAAAGTGGCAGCAGCAAGATCATCAGTTTGGTCTTGGTTATCGGCAGGAACAGCAATGGTAGATGGTGCAACTGGTGGTTGGTTGAGCAGCACATAATCGAGGTCCAATTGCTCAAAGAAAATCAGTATGCGCTGGGACCATCTACGGTAGTTGCTGCCATCTAAAGCATCGAGCTTGGAAAGATCGGGAATGAGCTTGCTCAGTGCGGATGAAGAAGCCATTATGCAGATTCGGAGAAAAGTTTTGTTTCTAAATTGTTGGTAAAATGGACTGCAAAATCGGCTGTTAGCACTGACTGCAAAATATCAAACACAACGTTAAAGAGAAGATGATGAACCGTGTCGTGGTATGATGGCCACTGCCTTAGAAACAAAACTGCCCCGAACAGTGTAGTCGCTTCACAGGCAGAATGTCCCCTGAGGTGCACACGGACGCTCCTGAAATCGTACACTCGACTCCGGAGTGAACAACAGTGGTACTGCTCGAATAACAGAGGAAAAACAGAGAGAAGCTTTGATGTGTTTTCGGATGATCACAAATGGTGTATGAACACCTCTATTTATAGGCCGAATGTCACTGTGTAACGGCCGTTTCACTAAACGGATATGAACCTATAAATAAGAAAAAATTCTTTCACATATATGAACCTATAAACGTGTCGAAGACACGTGTTAACACGAGCCGAGCCGAGCCGAGCCGAGCCGAGCCGAGCCGAGCCGAGCCGAGCCGAGCCGAGCCGAGCCGAGCCGAGCCGGCCGGACGGCGGCGGCGGTGCGCGAGGACGTCCCTTGTTCTTTCCCACTCAACAAGGGATGGAGGAAGCATGGGTATAAATACCCTTCCCTAGCTATTTTCCCAACCAATGTGGGATATAGCTTTGGTAATATTCTGAAGCATTACCAACAAATATGACCGAAGATCATTTGGTACAAAGATCACATGAAAAAATTAATGAAATAAATTGTGTTTATTGGTTGAGACCATAGATAACGTGATGAGAATGATCTATGATATAATTTTCAGAGGTGTTTTTTTTTTGCGTGAATTATGTTGTCTTTGTTTATCCATTTAATGATTTAAGTAAATATTAAACCCTTTAAATGATAGGATTATAAGAGGTAAAACTCTCCTTATTAAATATTTAATATTGATGGATTCTTAAGGTTTCGAACTCAAGATTTTAGTTAAGCTAAAACAACCATAATGTATTTAAATTTTGGGTTAATTAAACTTGTTTAATAAAGTTTGAGTTTTTTATTTGGTGAAATTTTAATAAAGTATTAAGTGTAATGATGAGGCATATTACATTCTTAAGAAAAGAATGTTGGCTTGAATTTGACATTTTTATCCCAATAATACTAATTTTTAAGGCACGTGTAATTTGATCACTGAACATTTAAAATTAACATCATTGTCACTAAATTTTTAATTCACTTTCTATTATGATTGTTATAATAATAAAAAATTGATGTGACACGTTATTTTCTTTTTCGTTCATTTAACCTTAAAACATAAATATATACCTCCAAATTGACCGTCGTCGCTCAAATCACTAATGTTGTCACCATTTAATGTTCTTCTGATCGACGTCGTTATTATACACAACACCCACCATAGTTAAGAGTATTACCATCTTACCAAGAATGTCTAACCATTCATCACTATTACTTCATCAAAGTCTCATACATAACAGAAACTCTTTCACCATCTACGACCAAACCAACCGAAATTCGAGCCACATCATCGATCCATCATTCGATCACCGTCCACAACCACATATAAGCAAACAATAAACAACAACAAAACAAGAAAAGGAGTAAAGAAAAAGATAAGGAAAACTACCTATCTCAACTTTGGCAAATTTTCTATGAACGGTCATCGATAAATCCCAACGATGGGAAGACTCTACTAAAATATCAACATAGTTGACTTCAAGCTAATTTGACGGTTGTCTATGATGAACCGAATGAACAAATTAAAAGATTTACGAAGAGTTTGAACCGAATGAAAGAAAGAGTAAAAAAAGTAATAATTTTGTAATATTATCTATCGAAAAAACCATCAAACGACGACAAAAGAAAAAAACGATTAAAACTAATTTGGAAGAAGACAAGTCTGAAAAGCGTAAGTTTTTAGGAGGAAATAAAAAAATGGACTTTAACACGTCGCGTTGTTTTTCTTGTAATGACAACATACAATAGAGAATCTAATATAAATTTTAAAAATTTGATAATTAAATTATAAATGTCCTAAAAGTTCATGAACTACGAGTATAATTCAGCTATTTATAAAGAAACAAGAAAAAGAAGGTGCGAAAAATGTTGAATTTGATGACGACAATGCTGATTTACATCATTGTTTTGCTGCTTTTTCACCATTAGAAAGGAAAATATATTTACTTTTCCCCAATGGGTTTTGAAGATTTTTCATTTACAGCATAACAAAGTAAAACAAAAACGCTTCCAATTATGATCTAATCATTCCCCCCACACGCCGGCCCACCGCAGTGGCCACTCGCAACCCATTTGCTGACAACTTCCGTCGCCTCCGCCGCCGCCACGTCAACCTTCTGCTTCTTCTTACAAAACTCTCGGAGAGTTTGCCTTATTTGGTTACATTAATTCCCATAATTACATATCTTTTGATTCAGACCCACAATTGAGGATTCGGAGCTTGTTCATCGGCAAAGAAATTGCAAACTTCGTCTGCAGTACTACTGATGAAATCATGCTCTTCCATCTTCACATAAGTCGATTTAAACAACCGGAAGCAGCTGCTCATGGAGGACAGCGAAGAGCACGCCGCCGCGTTGCTTGTTCTGCCGCCGTCGCTACCTCCGTTGCTGTTGATATCTTCGTTGAAGATAGCGCTCGAGTCACTATCCGACAACCCATCTTTCAAATCCGGGAAAACGCCGTCGCCACAATCGACTGATCCACTGCCGCAATTCTTTTCCGCCGCCGCCGATGAGGTAACCAAAGGTGAAACCGGCGGCGGGTCATCAATCTTTGCCTTCAGTTCATTAATCTGTTTGAGAAGAGATTGAACTTTGCTCACAAATTAAACCCAGAGATTCCCGAGCTTACTGTAATAATTCAATCGATTATTAAGAATTACCTGTTTGAGAAGAGCTTCATTTTCATGGCGGATGGTATTGTAATTGAGCTTAAGAGATTCATAACTGGTTTTGAGAACATCGTAATCTCTTTCCAATTGCTTGGTTTTCCATCTAGCACGCCGGTTCTGGAACCAGACAGCAACTTGTCGCGGTTGCAAGCCGAGTTCTTGAGCGAGTTTCGTTTTCCGGTCGGGTTCGAGCTTGTTTTCGAGTTTGAAATTCTTCTCCAATGCCTTCACTTGATCTACACTTAACCGTCTCTTCTTCCTGCCGCCATGGCCGACCGTTAACTCTTCGAAATAACCTTCTTCATATTCTAATCCATCTAACACATACTGAAACTCTCGACTGTAAACATTGTTGCTGTTTCTGGGACTATGTTCGTCTGGACCAAAATCAAAACATAATCAACGGTTAAGACACTGATGAACATCAAAGACTGCTGTTTTGTAATAAAATGGGTTTGTTTTATTAGACCTGAAGTTGGGCAAATAGCCATCAAAACACCCAAATAATCTGAACTTCCAGATCTCTTCATGGTCGATGATGAAATAAACAACTTTTTTTCTTTTCTTTTCTGGGGTGTCAGATCTTTTTTTCTTTAAAAATTGTCAATGGATGTTGTTGTTAAAGAGATTCAACTAAGATTGAGACTCGAACAAGAACCAAATTGTACAAAAGTTGCAACATTTTACAACTAAAGAACAATAACCACTGTCCTGTCTTAACTTCTCCACCATTTTTGTTCTTCTTTTAACCCAGTTCCCATCAAACAACAAACAGGAAAAACAAAGAAACCAACAAAACTAGAAGAAAAAATGAATTCCACTTTTTTCTTTTCTTTTACATTATAATTTAGAAAAGAAAATTGTGGGAAATAAAAGAAGCTTTTTTATCATGTGAAAGGGAGGGGGAGAGAGAAATTAAAGGGAAGAATTTGAAGCAGGTAGCCAACCAAAGTTTCCCCATATGTTTAAATAGAAGCAAAATGGGTTAGAATCTGACTAGGGTTAGGTACAATCAGCAAGCCAATGCAAATTAATCAAAATTCAATCCAAATTAACCACAATGACAAATCGGACACTCCATCATCATTTAAATGTCTCCATGTCCGTTCATTATTCGTGAGTAATTTTTCATGCATTGCCAACCACATAAAGGTTCGAACTCGCTGCGGAACATTCAATTTCCAAAGGAATGACCAATCTGAATTGCCTCATAAGCTGATGGCGTGGAGAAGGAATGGTTTGTTTCCCACCTCCAGCAAGGTTTGATATTCACCATACGTACTCCTTTTTTATGCTATGTTGCCCACGCCATAATTTCGCTTTAATAATCTTGGTTGAATGAGTTATATTTTAATATATGTATAAAAAAATTTATACAAACTCCTAAAACCTAAAGCTTTAACTCTAGCACTCTAAAGTTTAAACTATAAATCCTAAACTTTAAACTTTAGCCTTAAATATTAAATTTTAAATTCTACAACTTAAACTCTTAATCCTTGAATTTGATAAACACGTACAAACTAAAGTTTACACGGGTGTGTATCATAGTTTTTCTCGTATATAAATTGAGTACCGAATAATTCTAATGTTTTATGTGACCCATTATTTTTTATAGTTATATATAGGCTTAATAGTTAAATAAGTGTCCAAACTATACTTTTATTCTATTTAGGTGTCTAAAATATATTTTGGGCCAAAAAGGTTCTAACGTTTTCTTCCGTGACCCATTTAAGGTTTCACTGCGACGGACGTTATTTTGTTCTTCATCCAAAGAAATACGAACACGTGGCATGGTTTCTTATTTTCTGAAATAAAAATCTGAAAATGAGAAAAATAAAATAATATTAATTAACTCAACAATCTTTAATTTCTCTAAAACTCCACAAGCCGTAACCCTAAATCCCTCCACCCTGACCACCAATTCAACCACTACCGGTCATCATTGTCTTCATCGAACCCCACTATTAGAAATCCCGTCATCTCGTCATAAAAAATCGATGAATGAATTGTCGATTGTACCGTCGAAGAACATCCAATAATGAAAAAAATGAGGTCGATGGGGTTTCAACTGATGGGTAGAGGATGACGGATGTCGAATGGTGAGGTACACGCGCTTGGGCGGCGAACCACCAACTTGTGGAGATGCCATACGGTGAGGAAGATGTGATTTGGGGTGTTTGATTGAAAGAAATTAAAACTTTAAAATTTTAAAAGATTTATATTTTAAAAGAAATTCAAAAATTAAAATATAAAAAATGCCACAAGTTATATTTTGATTGGATGAAAAAAAATTTAATGGTCATTGACAGAAAAACTTTATCTGAATAACGAAATGAAACGTTAGATGTATATAGTTTTGTTTTGCTTTAAAATCGGAGAGCTACTAAATTACATTAATTTTTATGAAAAAATAATAAATTTTAAAATTATATAGAAAATATTTTTAAAAATAATTATACATATGATTTTTCTTTCAATTTTTAATATTACATGTGATTTTTGATTAGTGTAATTATATATATGAAATTTTATTAAATTATATATATGAAACTTTAATTTTGATTCATTTATACATGATTTTTAGAAAATAAATAACTTTATTTATAACATTTTGTATAGTAAATTAATTTATTTTCACATTAAATAAATAGTTATTTGCATAGGTAATAATTGAACTTAAAATAATGTTAGTGATTGATTGCGTCTCTATTTCTCACACTCATCTATCATACATGTCCATCTGATCAACGCTAGACAATTAATGGACAATTTTTAAAGAATAATCTCTTTTAATTATTATTTGGGAAAATGACTCCCAAAAAATATTATTTGACAAAATGACCTCCAAACTTGCCACGTCGGTAAATCTCGCGTTGTGTAGGACGCGAGGTTTGATATCGCGTTCTACAGGACGCGAGGTTTGATATCGCGTTCTACAGGACGCGAGGTCGTGGGGTTTTTTAAAAGATGAATGCACGTTAACACAAACAACAAGGCTAGGTAGACTAAAATCGCGTTGTGCAGAACGCGATATCAAACCTCGCGTCCTACACAACGCGAAGTTCACCGACGTGACAAGTTTGGGGGTCATTTTACCAAATAATATTTTTTAGGAGCCATTTTCCCAAATAATAATTTAAAAGGGATTATTCATTCAAAATTGCCCAATTAATGGTCTCTATTTTGCATATCCATTGTATATATTTAGTATTTTTTTCTTTATTTTCATTTTTATGCAAATAGTGAAAATTTTATTTTGTCTCGTACAAGATTCTTGTCTTGTAATGTATAAGTTTTCATCTTGTTTTTATGATTTTTAATTTTATAGTCGTCCTTTCAATTGATAGATGTTTAGTTTTTTTTTGTTATAATAATTTTGTCTTAATATAATATTTTATTATAATAATTTGATTGTCATAAATGATATAATCACTCGTATAATATTAATCCTTTCACTCGTATATTTATTTTACCAGACATAATAGAATGCTGATAAGACAATTTTGTCTTAATATAATATTTTATTATAATAATTTGATTGTCATAAATGATATAATCACTCGTATAATATTAATCTTCATTAGAATTTAGGTTTGGAAGATTTACATAAATATTGTGGTGAATTTTTTCCCCAAATTATTGTTGTGAGCATATTATTTTCAGAACTGTTGTTGTTTGAATAGTGAACTTAAAGTCGAATTTTGATGAACTCGAATTAAAAATAAACCTAAAGTCTTGCATTTGAGTCTGACTTTGGTGTTGGTCCAAAGTGTCCCTCAACTGAATCCGACTTTGGGAGAAAAAATTCTCTAAAGTCTCTTGTATTTGAGTCCGACTTTAACCATGTCAGGTGACAGCCTGCATGCATGCATGACAATCTGAAAGGGGACGAAAATTGAGAAAGTAAATTTGGTGTAATTGGTATTGGTTGGATGAATGGTGGAATTTAATTGGGTA
Source organism: Hibiscus trionum (assembly GCA_030270665.1). Lineage (NCBI taxonomy): Eukaryota > Viridiplantae > Streptophyta > Magnoliopsida > Malvales > Malvaceae > Hibiscus > Hibiscus trionum. The sequence continues at coordinate 11,627,165 of BSYR01000052.1, forward strand.
GCTGGTATGAGTGGTTGAGATTTAATTTTTGTGAAGTTAAATAGGGGTGGGTTGATGGTAGATAGTGTAAAAGGATAGAAAATATTTTGAAGAAGAAAAAGAAGATTTGGAGAATTTTATTAGAGTAAGTTTTTTATTTTTGTAATTTATCATTATTATTTTGAATAATTATAGTAAGTAATATTTTTTGTAATTTATTTATTTTTGTATGTTTTATTTTATAGTAATTACGAAAATCAAATTTTTTTTGCTTTGAAGTTAAATTTTGTGATTTTTTTGTGCTAAATAAGTGGTTGAAGGGAAGATTTACAGAAAGAAGAGAAGAAGGAACTTATAGAATATAATAAGTTAAGTTATTTGTTTGGTTAATTTTGAAGTTGTTGTTTGAATATTTTTTGTTAAATAGGTGGGGATTTGAGAAATACTTTGTTGTATTATTTTAATGTTCAATAATTTTTTATTTTTTATTTTGATGTTTGAATTTTTGATGTTATGGAGAGAATATAGTTTAAAAAATTGTGTTAAATAGGTGGAGATTTGAGAAGAAAATATAGTAAGTAAATTAATTTTTTATTGTTTAATTTAAGTTCGTTATTTTTTAAATTTTATTTGATGTTTGAATTTTCGATGTTATTTGGAGAGATAGTTTAAATATTTTGTGTTAGATAGTTTAAATATTTTGTGTTAAATAGGTGGAAATATTTTGAGAATGTGGAAAAATTGTTTGAATATTAGAGAAAAAAACGTTTATTTTAATTTATGGCTGAAGAAGATATTTGAGAAGAAAATATAGTAAGTTGGTTTGATTTGTATTTTATTATTTTATTTCAGTTCGTTAATTTATTTAGATTTATTTATAGGTGGTTGAATAAAAAACGACGACGTTAATGATTTAATAGAAAATAAACAAATATGAGGCACAATCAGACAAAAAAGGGGGGCTCGTACATGTGGGCTCTCGGCGTGTACGCGTTACTTTGTCATTTTTTGCGCCCAGAATTGTTGTCCAACTTGTTGTAGCATTTTTCTTCCTTGTCCTGCTTCACACCAGCTTCAACCTGCACAACACAACACTAGCACATACCCTTCATGCAACATCTAATCTTATGAAATTAAGACAAATCACCAACAAGAAAAGATGTATGCAAATATATGCTCTAAATGCACCTATATGCTATGAAATGACATTGAGAACAAACAAATACCTAAGCAAAAAAGTGTAAAATATAAGCTTTTTTGCAAGTTATCACACCCCAAACTTAAGCTATTACTTTTCCTCAAGCAATGAATAGGGAGAAACAGAGAAAATGTTGTGGCAAAAATTTAGCTCAAGGTAGATGCTATGGCAAAATTTCAACCCTCAGAAAAGGAAGGATTTAATACTTAAGACATAATTGAGATTTTAAGAATGATTCCTTAGGGTAAGATCCTTTGTTAGTGTGTGCGTGATTTCATACAACTTAGGCTTAACAGAGCTAGAAAGATTTCTTAATAGAACTCAAGTTCATCCTAGTGTTTGAACTATTTTAGCACAAAATTTTACTCCCATAAGTGAACTGTTTTTTAGAGGGGTGTCAGCTCATCACATCTATCATCCCTCACTCTAGATGAGCAGGGAGCATACCTCTCATCCTCAAGCTAGCAAGTAGAGTCATCCCGTAACAACTTTCATTCACTCATTTGATGTTGCTGCCATTTATTTAAGCTTTATTTTCAGGCAATTTAACACAAAGCGGAGTGCCCCTCTAAAAATATGTCGTAACATTTATTCACAGTTTGATATATTCAATAAGAACAAGGGAGATTAACTAAGCCTTTACTACTTCATTTTTTATATGAGATCATTAATTTCAAATTCACAAGGATAAACATAAGTTCTAAAAAAATTCTCTAATAATCTTAAACCTAAGGAGCATACAATCGTGTAACAAAACAAAGATTAAGCATCAAACCCTAGAGTCAATTATACCAATCTCAATAGTCATACATGTCAATCCATAGCCATAAAAAAATTGTTCATCATCATGCATCATTAATTTATTCATACAACTATTATAGAGCTAAATAAAATGCCATAACATAATTTCTGTTTTCTACCTATTGATGCAATGCAAATGACTAACAAAAGGGCACTAACACCCCCAAACTTAAAGAGTGCAGTGTCCTCAATGCAACAAAAATATAATGAAATGCAACTAATCTAAATGCAATGCAAGATGAAGAAGTACCTTACTTCTTGGTGGTGGCGGACTTCGTGGCTTTGTGCTTGATGCTGAAGGACTTGAATGAGTTGATAGGAGGGTCAACCTCGTCATGCTCTGGTGAAGGGGTCTGTTCTGGCTCGGCTGGAGTTCCTTGATTGGTGGAGCTTGTGTCGGATTCATTCTCTTTAGCCGGTGAGCTCCAAACTCTTCCGACAATACGTTTGCTTCGCGTCCTCGTAGACAAGGTGGTGCTTGGGGTCTGTGCAGGTGATTGTGCTGGGATAGAGTGCGTGGGCTCGTCATCTTCTGATTCAACTGTCACAGGGTTGACGGGATCAACAGACGGCTCCTTGGTTGGGGCAGCTTTAGTAGGTTTTGTTGTTCTCTTTCTCTTCTTGGGCAGTGGGCTTGCTGTAGCATCTGTTTCTTGGTTTTGTGAGGAAGGCTGGGTCTAAGTAGGGCTCTTGCTGGAGACTGGTGGCTTTTGGGGTAGTGGGAGGAGGTTCCTTCGTGTGTGCCATTAGAGATTTCGGAAAGACTGGGAAGTCAATGTTGATGTGCGGTAGGATTTCCTTGAAATAGTTGTTCATGACAGCATCCCTCTCCTTGACATACCCATAGAAAGCAGTTTGGTCCTAGCGCATCTTGTTCATGTCCTCTCTGAGACGACTGGTAGAGGCAACCAATGTAGCAATTCTTGATGCAGCAAATGTTTTCGCTCCTCCAGCCAGTGTCTCTGCTGGAGCATCCTCATTGAATCCTTTGATAGATGGAACCATTTTAGGTGTAATAGGACCTTTCCATGAGTTCTTTGCATCAACAATGGGGTCTTCGAATACTCATTTTTCTCGACATAGGGTCGTGATGAGGTTTGGAAAGATGAACGGACTAGATTTCCTCTTCAAGCATGTATATACCTCATCCACAATAATTTTCCCAGCATCAATGTACCGACCATTTAGAATAGAATGAAGGAGAATGGGCCTTGAAATGTTCACCGCTGTCGTAGGAGAAGTTGGTATGAGTCTATCCTTGACAAAATGAATCCAAAGCTTTGCCTCTGGCTTGATTCGTGCACGCTCCACTACCTTGTTGGATGTGTCTAGGTTGGTACCTTCAAAGCATAGGTCTTTCAACACTTCCTTAACAGTTTGCGGGTCAGCATTTTCGGCGAAATGTGTATGGCGGCCTTCTGAGTTTTTCAGGCCAAAGAACCTGTTGATCATGGCTGCAATGAATTTGATTTGGTCTCCACACACACACGCCGAATTGTATAGGGCTGGTGAGATGCGTGTAGAATTCCTAGACGACCGGGATGCAAATGTTCTCGGGGTGAGGAATTGTTGCGTGGTCTTGCAGTACTATAAATGATACGCAAATGGTGTAAGTATACACGTCGAACGAGTAATAAAGTGATGAGTGAGTATCGTCTCCACTGGGATTGGAGGTATTCACGGTTGCTGTAACAATAAAGATTGGACTTTTTGCAGATGAAAATGTTATAGTAAAAGAGATGGTGTAAAATAATGCTGAAGCAAAACAGTGCAAAGAAAGATGAGATAATAACAATATGATAGACAGGTCCCCTTTCGTATGCGAAACTCACTACGGAATGACTGGCTGGGAATGATGGACAACCTAACTCAAGCTTCTTAACGATACTAAGGCTCTTCGGCTATCTTCTATGCTAGGCAGAATTTACTAAAAGTGTTCCTAAACTATCTCTAGCCAGGAAATTAGGAGTCAGAAATGCTACAGCCATACCTCTCGGCGTAATCTCTTAACACTCCCCTACCCTTCACGTACTATCATTTTTAGCCCTTGAAACCTATCACTTATCTCTAAGGTAGGTTAGAGTCTGCCTCTCAACAGTCACTCCATTTCTTATGAGGGTTATAAGGTTAGCTCTCTCGATTACTAACCCCAACATACACTTAAAGAACGACCAACTCTCGAAGGCGCTTAAGGTAGGGCCTATCTCTCAAAACACTTACAACCCTAAGCTCTTACAACTTTAAGGAAATGAGAAATGCATAAGCAAATCATAGAATCATGATAAACACTGAAAAAGCCATAGCATGCATTAAAAAGTACTTAAAATAAAATCATCCATCAAACCAAAACCACCTAAAACAGTTCGTGGTTGGGCAATATCATCCAACGTATCATTGCGATAACATCACCAAATATAAAGATATGACAAGAAATTGCTATAGCGACAGAAAGAAAGGTGAACTTCCTCTCTGCCATAGACTGCCCGACTGTCTTAGGCCCACCGCCTCTCTCGAGGCCGGTGAGGCCACTCCTTGGAGCTTCAACGATGGAGGACACCAAGCTGGAGAAGATGAAGGTGGAAACTTCTCTCTCTTTTTCTCTCTCTTCCACCTTTTTTTTTTGCAACACTCAAAATACCACACTTTGCTCCAAGCTTCTCTCCCCTTTATATAGTGGAGGCTTCTAGGGTTTGGTGCCCTAAAGATGCCTTGATAATCCCAAGGAATATCCACTAACAAGGTCTACCACGAGGGGACAAGGAGGACAGTCTGCAGGTGGGCATCGGCTGCTGCACATGTCAGATCGTCCTTTTCTACATGTTCACATGTTTCTGCAGCTCACGTGTATCTCACGTGCTGTCCAATATCTACTTCCATCATGCTATAGCAATTCCCGGCACCGGCTTTCTCTCTTGACTCTTTTCCTGCGCACCAACAAAACCAAAACCAACATTCCGAGCAGTACTCCTCGATATGGACCAAGAACCAGCAAAGATAAAGATGCACCCTAAAGAAGAAAATGCAACCTAAATGCAGTCTAAATGCTACGGTATGAACTCAAGAACAGGAAAATGCTATAGCAAAATGGTATGAAAACAATGATATTTATGCAGTTATCACACCCCCAAACTTAAGCTATTGATTGTCCTCAAGCAATGAATAGAACAGAACAAAAGACCTACTATGGCAAAGATTTAACCTAGAGGGTTGTTATGGCAATATTTCAGTCATCAGAAATAACTTAGGCAAATAAATAAATATACACAACCAGACATGAGATCCTTAAGAACATTCCTTAGGACTAAGTTGTGTGCGTAGCTGCGTGGCTGCCTTCCTCCTATACTTAAGCCGGTGGGACAAATTTTCAAGGAAGCTCCCTAGTTATACCCTAACTACGTTCTCTAGTTCTTTTCTAATTTTTAGACTCCCAGAGATATAGGTTTTCTGCTACGAAGGGTGTCAGCTCATCACACCTGTCGTCCTTAACTCTAGATGAGCAGGGAACAAACCTCTCACCCCGAGCTAGTAGGCAGAGTCATCCTGTGACAACATTCATTCACTCATATGCTATAGCAAAGCTTTATTTTTCTCCTTGTTTGTTTTTTCTTTTTTTAAAACACTAAAAAAGCTATAGCAAAGCGGAGTGTCCTTCTACAGATAAGCCGTAGCATTTATTCGTTTGTTTTAGCACAGGGTCGTCTAGTTTTTCTTTTAAGTTCTCTAGAGTTTACATATCAGAGTTTACTAGGGTTCTTCCTGAAATTTTTTTCTAACAAACTTACTTATAGAAAGAGAGCATCTGTGTAACAATTTTTTTTAACAACTTGATCCTAAAGTCAGTTCTACAGATCTCAACTAGTTGTGTTTTTTCTAACTTAGTTTAGGCCTTAGAGATTTCGTCGTCAGACATCATAAATACATTCATAGGTTGTCTCTAGACTAAACAGAATGCCATAATAAAAATTTTGTTCTATCCTATAATGCATATGCTAAAGCAAAATATTAACTATGAACACTAACACCCCCCAAACTTGAGAAATGCAGTGTCTGCAATGCATAAACTAATCTACACTATATGCCATGAAAAATGAAAAATTGAAAAGAAAAAGCTTAGTTACCTCCTGGGTGCGGAGGCTAGGTGGTGATGCTGGTGTTGTCCATTGATGTCTCGGAGGAGTAGTGGTATGGGTCTGCCACATTGTCCACACTCTCTGATGAGACTGATTGAGCACTAGACGAGGGCCTGACACGTCCAACAGTATGTTTGATGTGAGTTTTCAGTCTGGATGCTGTAGCATCCTTAGATTGTGCTGGTGTCAGCTCAGTTGCTTGTGCTGTAGCAGTTTCCTTCTGAGGGGTTTCCTCAGGATCATTTGGTATGTGCTCTGGCTCTGGAAGTGGGTTTTCTGGTCTTGACGGTTTAGGATTGGTTGCCTTTCTGGTGCGTTTCCTTTTCTTGGCTGGAGAGGCTGGTGGGTCGGTTTCTTTGATATGAGGCTGAACAGAGGAAGTTTCTTGTTCTGACTGGGCAGTTGGAGTTGTTGGTGCTTTCTTTCTTGGAGTCTTTTTCTTTGCAGCAGGTGGGACGGGGCTGGGTTCAATGGGAGACTTTGTGCTTGCTGTAGCAGTGGTGGGGGATTGCAGTAACTCCATAGGAAATACTGGAAAAGAGACGTTCTGGTTCGGCAGAAGTTTGCTTAAGCAGAATGCTATGGCACTATCGCGGTGTTGGGCATATTTGAAGTACGCCCGCTGGTGTGCCTTCATCAGGCTGAGCCTAGAGTTCAGTTCTTTTGTTGTTGCCACCAATGCTACCACTCTTGCTGCATTAAAACTTTTAGCTCCTCCCTCCAATGCTTGCTGAGGCATGTCTTCATTAAATCCTCAGAGTTCCGTAACGAGGGCTGGAGTCAAACTTGTTTTTCCTGAAAGAGATGTATCTACAAGATCGTCTATGAAGACGTCTTTCCTTTTATATAAGGCAGTGATCAGGTTAGGAAAAACAAGGGGACTACGGGGCCGTTTCAAACAAGCATATACCTCATCCACTATTATCTTTCCTATGTCAAGTTGTCTACCATGTATTATTGAGTGAATGAGAAAAATTCGAGAGATATGGACGATGGCAGTGTGCAGTGTGGGCATAAGCTTATGTCTCACAAAGTGATTCCATTCCTTTGCCTCAGTTTTGAGATGTCCTCTCTCAACTGACTTGTTATTGTCCAACACCGTTCCTTGAAAACAGATGTCCTCTAGCACCTCGCGATGCGTCTGCGCGTCCATTATCATCATAAAAGAAGTGTGACGGTCCACAATATGCTTTAGCCCGTAGAACTTGTTGATTGCTGCAACAGTAAACTTTATCTGCTCTCCTCGCACATGAACTGTGGACTGGGTTGGACTTGTGAGGTGAGCATAGAACTCCTTTACAAGTGATGTGCAAATCTCCTCAGGGTGAGCAGCGAAGTTTTTCCATCCATGTGTGCCTATGACGTCCATTATAGACTAGTCGAATTGATCTTCTTCCTCTTGAGGGTATTTAAACCATAATTCTGGAAGAACGTTTCTGTCCTTGAGCTTTGCCCATCTCTCCTTTGCTGCCTCGTCAAGAAATTTGGGGATTTCTAGGACTGGTTGTTGTCTGGGATGGTCAGATGTTTCAGGGGCATTTTTGTAACGAGTCATGGAGTTTTTTGCTGAAAAATTGGGAAGAGTGGATATGTAAAGGAAAGAAAATGGTGAACGGTGCTCTGTGTGTTTGGGAGAAAATCGAAAAGATGGAGGGAAAGTTTTTGAGTGTTTGAAGAAGATGAAGAAGGTGAGGGGACGAATAATGAAGAAAATATTGGAAGTTGAAAAAGGTGGGGAAAAACTGATGAATTAATGGGAAAGGGGAGGTGATGGGGACGTGTGTCAGCTTTAAGGGAGAGAGAAAAATTTCTGGAGTTAATGTGATGGCAGACGGCTGGAGAGAGAATATGAGATTATGTGGCTAGGGTTTCTCCTCATTAAATAGATAAACATTCTCTCTCATGCTTTTTGTTTTTCTCTCTCTTTTTTTGATTCAACTCCCCCATTTTTCGAATAAAACCTCATTATCTTTTCTTTCTTCTTTTCTTTCGTCCCTCCGAAAATGGATAAAAATAAACTCCTTTTCCTTCTCCCTTTTTCTACCAACCTTGTAGACGACACGCTCTCCTGCCTCTGTACCTGACATTGTATTGGGAAAGAGAAAGCCTTGTACGAGGGTCACGTGAAAATATATGAAAATTAAAAGCAAAGATAACATAAAACTAGACTAAAAAGAAAAGCATTATTTATGGACATGCTATATCATAAAAGATAGAGTTTAGAGATGTAAACTTTCATGGATCATGAAGATCCATGTATGACTTGTCTCTGAGGATAGGGGCTCCATTGTACACCTTCAGGCGTTGGCCATTGATTTTGAAGACTTCATCGGCATTCAATTTCTTGATATCCACTGCGCCATAAGGGTACACCTTGTGTATGATGAATGGCCCTGACCATATCGATTTCAGCTTTCCAGAAAAAAGCTTTAGCCTGGAGTTGTAGAGAAGCACTTGTTGTCCTTCTGAGAAATGCCTTGGCAAAATGTGTTTGTCATGCCATTTCTTGGTTTTCTCATTGTAGATGCGAGCATTCTCATATGCTTGGGTTCTAAATTCCTCCAGCTCGTTAAGCTCTAGCAACCTCCTTTCACCAGCAAGTTGGGCATCCATGTTGAGTTTCTTGATTGCCAATAAGCTTTGTGCTCAAGCTCCACGGGTAAATGGCACCCCTTGCCAAATACAAGCTTGAAGGGTGACATGCCTAAAGGCGTCTTGAAGGTTGTTCTATATGCCCAAAGCGCTTCATCCAACTTGGGAGACCAGTCTTTTCTCTTAGGATTAACCACCTTCTCCAAGATTTGCTTGATTTTTCGGTTGGAAACTTCAGCTTATCCGTTTGTCTGCGAATGATATGTTGTAGCAATCTTGTGCCTGACTCCATAGCGATATAATGCTATAGCAATAAGCTTGTTGTCAAAGTGAGTTCCTTCATCACTGATGATAGCTCGGGGTGCTCCGAATCTAGTGAAGATGTTCTTGTGAAGAAACTTCATGATTGTCTTAGAGTCGTTCCTTGGGGTGGCAACAACCTCCACCCATTTTGACACGTAGTCGACTGCTAGCAAAATATATAAATCTTCATATGATGCAGGAAACGGTCCCATGAAGTCAATTCCCCATACGTCAAAGATTTCAAGCTCCAGAATATTTTGCAACGGCATTTCATTCCGTTTGGAGATGTTCCCCGTTCTTTGGCATCTGTCACAAGTCTTGTAGAACTCGTGTGTGTCCTTAAAAAGTGTAGGCCAATAGAATCCTGCTTGAAGAACTTTTGCAGCAGTTCTAGCACCACCAAAATGCCCTCCACATGGTGATGAATGACAGTGGTACAAAATGCTATGGTATTCTTCCTCTGGAACACATCTCCTTATGATCTGATCAGGACATTTCTTGAACAAGTAGGGTTCATCCCAATAGTAGAATCTTGCATCATGTCTGAATTTCTTGAGTCCCTGGCTAGATAAATCAGGAGGCAAAATACCACTAACAAGATAATTAACAATATCAGCATACCACGAAATTGCTGTAGCAGCTAACAGTTTCTCATCAGGGAGTTCCTCCTTAATTTCAGTTTCACTACCTTGTGTGATAGCATTTTCTAGCCTAGATAAATGGTCAGCCACCTGGTTTTCACATCCTTTCCTATTTCTAACTTCTAAGTCAAATTCTTGAAGAAAGAGTATCCACCTAATAAGTCTAGGTTTAGCATCCTTTTTAGTCACTAAGTACTTAATGGCTGGATGATCGATATGAACTATGACCTTAGTGCCTATCAAGTATGACCTAAACTTATCGAAGGCAAATACTACAGCAAGCAATTCTTTTTCAGTAGTGGTGTAATTGATTTGTGCATCATTCAAAGTGCGACTAGCATAATAAATAACATGAAAGAGTTTACCTCGGCGTTGTCCAAGTGCTGCACCGACGGTGTAGTCACTTGCATCACACATCAGCTCAAACGGCTCGTTCCAATCAGATGGAATGACAACTAGTGCTGAGATAAGCTTCTCCTTCAGTTCTTGAAATGCCTTATGGCGATCTTTGTCAAACACAAATGGTTGATTTTGCTGTAGCAAACTGCATAGCGACTTTGAGATCTTCGAGAAATCTTTGATGAATCTCCGATAGAAGCCAAAATACCCTAGGAAGCTTCTTATTCCCTTGACAGTAGTGGGGGGAGGTAGTTTTTCAATGACCTCAACCTTTGCTTTGTCAACTTCTATCCCTTGCTTCGAAATCTTGTGGCCTAAGACCGTTCCTTCCGTTACCATGAAATGGCATTTTTCCCAATTGAGCACCAAGTCGGCTTCCTCACACCTCTTTAGAACCTTGGCAAGATTGCCCAAGCATTTTTCGAAGTTATCTCTGGAGACCGAGAAGTCATCCATGAAAATTTCTAGAAAATCCTCGACCATGTATGAAAATATAGCCAGCATACATCTTTGAAAAGTTGCTGGAGCATTACAGAGACCAAAGGGCATTCTCCGAAAAGCATAAGTTCCATAAGAGCATGTGAAAGTCATCTTCTCTTGGTCTTCGGGTGGTATAGCAATCTGATTATACCCAGAATACCTATCGAGGAAGCAGTAGAATGCCTTGCCCGCTAGTCGATCCAACATCTGATCAATGAATGGGGGGAATGGTCCTTCTTGGTCGCCTTGTTGAGCTTCCTATAGTCCATGCAAATCCTCCACTCCGTGACGGTTCTAGTAGGCAATAGCTCATTCTCCTCGTTTCTTACCACAGTCACGCCTCTCTTCTCCAGTACACATTGCACCGGGCTGACCCATGAGCTATCGAATATCAGGTAGATTACTCCAGCATCCAGCCACTTGATTATCTCTTTCATCACTACTTTCTTCATGATTGGGTTTAGTCTCCTTTGGGGCTCAACTGAATTGCTGTGACAATCATCAAGCAAGATTTTGTGCATACATATAACATGGCTTATACCCTTCAAATCAGCCATAGTCCACCTTATTGCTTTTTTATGATGTAACAACATATTTACTAAACTAGTTTCTTGCTTAGGTGTGAGACTAGATGAGATTATCAAAGGCAAAGTTTCGTTGCTCCCTAAGTAAACATATTTAAGATGTGATGGCAAAGGTTTCAGTTCTAAAGAAGGTGCATGCTCAAGGGAAGGTTTAGGAGGTATAAATTCTGAAAAATCAAGAGGTTCAAAATGCGTACCTGGTCTAGCCTCGAGTCGACTAGACTGCTCCAGTTCCCTTGAGAGCTATTCTTGGTCTGAATCATCATCTTTGTAGAGTGCTTCAAACTTTTCCATTTGCATCTCATTGCTACAGCAAAACTCATCAATCATATTCTGTGCTGTAGCATCTACATATTGGCATACTCATGGGTTGTCTGCATACTTGAGGGTGTCATGAATATTGATCGTGACCGTCTGATCAGCCACTCCCATCGTGAACTCACCATTCTCACAATCGATCAAAGCTCGCCTGGTGGCTAAAAATGGCCTACCCAAGATAATGGGTTTGTTGCTATCAGCTTCACAGTCGAGGATTAAGAAGTTGACTGGAAAGATAAATCTGTCTACTTTTACCACAACATCTTCAACTCTCCTTCTGGGCGAACATGAGAATGATCTGCTAGCTGTAGCACAACCTTGGTGGGCTGTGCCTCTCGAATTCCCAGTTTTATAAAAATCGACTTGGGCATCAAGTTAAAACTTGATCTCAAATCACAAAGTGCTCTTCCAACAAACTTGTCGCCAATAGAACATGGGATAGCAAAACTACCTGGGTCCTTCCTCTTAGGTGGCAGCTTGCTCCACATAGAATAACATTCTTCTGCTATAGCGACAGTCTCTTGCTTTTCGACCTTCCTCTTTTTTGTGACTATATCCTTGAGGAACTTGACATATGTTGGCATCTGATCAATGGCCTCCAGAAATGGGACATTGATATGTAGTTTGTCCAAGATATCCAAAAATTTCTGGAACTGAAGGTCTTCTTTCTGCTTCTTGAATCGTTGAGGAAAAGAGGGTGGGGGTCTAACTTCATTTGTCTGAACTGGTAGAGTTATATCTTTTGCTGTAGAAAAAGCAGGCTCCTCCTCCGGTGTTTCCTTTGCTATGACATCCTCACACTTCTCTTCAACTGGAGGATCTTGTAAGTTATCTTCTTCCTGAGGCAAGTTGGGCTAAGAGTCCTCCTTCTCTTTACCCCCAAACTTGTCTTCCTTGCTAATTTCCTTACCACTCCTTAATGTGAGTGCGCTGCATTGTTCCTTGCTATGGTGCTTAGTGGCTTCAGTGTCACTAGGAAGACTTCCTTGTAGTCACACATACAAGGTTTGAGCTATCTGACCAACTTGTGTTTCTAAGGCTTAGAGAGAGGAACTATGGCTTTGCAATAAGGCTCCTTGATTTTTTATGTTTGTTGCATGACCCTGTAGCAAAACTTTCGTGGTTCCCATGAAATCTTTTGTCATAGCCATAAATTCTTTGAATGTAGTCTCTAGTGAACTGTTTGATGAAGATGTTGCTCCCTTGTGACCTTGCCATGGCATCATCTGGTTAGAAGATGGTGCTTCGATCAGATTTTGATGTGGCGCTGACTGAGCAGGATTACTTTGCCCTTGATTACCCCAACTGAAATTTGGATGCTGACGCCATCATGGGTTGTAGGTATTGGAGTATGGATTGTTGTTGCGGTTATAATTCCCCACATAGTTGGCTGACTCTTGATTGTCAGGGCATTCACTCAAATGGTGATTGCCATCGCATCTGAGACATGAGGTTGTGGATTTCACTTCCTTAACTTCGTTGAGACGTTGGAGGTTCTTTAGCATATTTGTGATAGTAGCTAACTGGGTGGCTACCGAGTCACCAGCTTCACTGTCTCGAGCTACTTGGGTTCTCCTCCCTGTTCCAAGCCTTGTGGTCAGAAACTGGTAATCATTGTTGGCTACTCTATCAAAAATGTCAAATGCTTCCTCCGGTGACTTGTCTAACAAGGTCCCATTTGCTGAAGCATCTAGCATCATCCTTGTGGGAGCATTTATCCCATTATAGAACATAACCACTTGGGTCCAGTCATGAAAACCATGATTTGTACACTTCATCAATAATCCCTTGAATCGATCCCAACACTCATACATGGATTCGTCATCATCTTGACGAAAAGAAGCTATATCATTTCTCAACTGAGTGTTTCTATTTGGTGGATTATACCATAGCAGAAAGCTTTTGCATAGATCTGTCCAAGTCTCCATTGATCCAGCTGGCATTCCACTTAGCCATGCTTTAACACGACCACGTAAAGAATATGGAAACAGTTTAAGCTTTAGCACATCCTCGTACACTCCTTGATGTCTGAACGAGTCACAAACTTCCAAGAAAGCACGAATATGTTGTCTTGCATCTTCATGAGGCATACCCCCAAACTGACCAATAGTGTTCAACATGTTGAACATAACAGGTCTAAGCTCGAACTGGGCTGCCTGAATTTCTGGAGCTACTATTCCGGGATAGAGATCGTCGAAGAAAGGAGCTAAATGATCCCTAATAGCTCGAGATCGAGCTATTTCTCCCTGGCCATTTGCCATAGCATCTTCGTTACCTTGAGGTGGTGGTATTTCTCCGTTCATGTTTCTAGTTTATTCTCGTCGAACACGTCTCCTAAGTCTCAAGAAATGCTCGATTTCAGAAATAGGTGATTGCAGGGGTCCTCTAGGTCGCCTTCTGGTCATACACTAGCAAGACACCTGAAAAGAAAAAAATGAAAAACATTAAATAAATTTGTACAAAATGAATAAGCGATAAAAACAAAAACGGTAAACAACCAATTACCAATCCCCGGCAGTGGCGCCAAAAACTTGTTGTGTGGTCTTGCAATACTATAAATGATACGCAAATGGTGCAAGTATACATGTCGAACGAGTAATAAAGTGATGAGTGAGTATCGTCTCCACAGGGATTGGAGGTATTCACGGTTGCTGTAACAATAAAGATTGGACTTTTTGCAGATGATAATGTTATAGTAAAAGAGATGGTGTAAAATAATGCTGAAGCAAAATAGTGCAGAGAAAGATGAGATAACAATATGATAGGCAGGTCCCCTTTCGTATGCGAAACTCACTACGGAATGACTGGCTGGGAATGATGGACAACCTAACTCAAGCTTCTTAACGATACTAAGGCTCTTCAGCTATCTTCTATGCTAGGCGGGATTTACTAAAAGTGTTCCTAAACTATCTCTAGCCATGAAACTAGGAGTCAGAAATGCTACAGCCATACCTCTCGGTGTAAACTCTTAACACTCCCCTACCCTTCACGTACTATCCTTTTTAGCCCTTGAAACCTATCACTTATCTCTAAGGTAGGTTAGAGTTTGCCTCTCAACGGTCACTCCATTGCTTATGAGGGTTCTAAGGCTAGCTCTCTCGATTACTAACCCCAACATACACTTAAAGAATGGCCAACTCTCGAAGGCGCTTTAGGTAGGGCCTATCTCTTAAAGCACTTTAAGGAAATGAGAAATGCATAAGCAAAGTATAGAATCATGATAAACACTGAAAAAGACATAGCATGCATTAAAAAGTACTCAAAATAAAATTATCCATCAAACCCAAGCCACCTAAAATAGTTTGTGGCTGGGCAATATCATCCAACGTATAATTGCGATAACATCACCAAATATAAAGATATGACAAGAAATTGCTATAGTGACAGAAAGAAAGGTGAACTCCCTCTCCGCCATGGACTGTCCGACTGTCTTAGGCCCACCGCCTCTATCGAGGCCGATGAGGCCACTCCTTGGAGCTTCAACGATGGAGGACACCAAGCTAGAGAAGATGAAGGTGGAAACTTCCCTCTCCTTTTCTCTCTCTCCCACCTCTCTTTTTGCAACACTCAAAATACCACACTTTGCTCCAAGCTTCTCTCCACTTTATATAGTGGAGGCTTCTAGGGTTTGGTGCCCTAAAGATGCCTTGATAATCCCAAGGAATATCCACTAACAAGGTCTGCCACGAGGGGACAAGGAGGACAGTCTGCAGGTGGGCACCAGCTGCTGCACATGTCAGATCGTCCTTTTCTGCATGTTCACATGTTTCTGCAGCTCACGTGTATCTCACGTGCTGGCCAATATCCACTTCC
The DNA here is from genome assembly GCA_030270665.1 of Hibiscus trionum. Taxonomy (NCBI): domain Eukaryota; kingdom Viridiplantae; phylum Streptophyta; class Magnoliopsida; order Malvales; family Malvaceae; genus Hibiscus; species Hibiscus trionum. Next base: position 11,642,403 of record BSYR01000052.1, read on the forward strand.
ATCATGCTATAGCAATTCCCAGCACCGACTTTCTATCTTGACTCCTTTCCTGCGCACCAACAAAACCAAAACCAACCTTCCGAGCAGTACCCCTCGATATGGACCAATAACCAGCAAAGATAAAGATACACCCATAAGAAGAAAATGCAACCTAAATACAGTCTAAATGCTATGGTATGAACTCAAGAACAGGCAAATGCTATAGCAGAAAGGTATGGAAACAAGGATATATATGCAGTTATCAGGAATGAAGGTGGTCCATCTGTGGTTTGCGAAGACATCCAAGATATCCTTATCGAACCCTGGTTCCCCTTCAGTTGGAAACTTAAACCTTTGTTCCGGTAGCAACTTCCGGTCTTGAAGACTTTGGAATTGCTCCTTTGCCTTGTCATCTAAAAACTTCTTTATGAGCACGGGCTTGGGTTGGCTACTGCCAGACACACCTTCGACTCGTTTGCAACGATCCATTGTTAAGAAAAAAGAGGGTGAAGATGGGTGAGATGGGAGAAAATTTTTGGTTAGGGTTTTTTGAGTTTTTGCTGGTTGGAGAAGATGAAGGTGAGGGGTCTTTATTTTCCTTGTGTCTATGTGATGAGGGAGGGAGTTAGTGGGAGTTGATGATGAGAGTGATGGGAGTTAAAAGGAGGTAACTGACACGATGTGAAAGAGAGAGTGTTGAGGGTGTTTGGGCGGCGTGTGTGTAAGATAAGGACAAAGGGGTATTGATTGAAAAGGTGAAATGGAAGAAAGAGAAAATACCTAGGTAATAATTGCTAGGGTTTTCTTTAAATGAAAAGGTGAAGGGGTTAATTAATTCCCCCTCTTTTTGCCCTTTTTGAGTCGGCTTCCTCTCATGTTGGAAAAGCTTAATTTTCCATTCCTTATATCCTATAAAAACAAAAGCCTGATACGCCATTGCACCCTGACCTACCACCTGCATCCCTGGGGTGCTCAGATGAAAACAAACAAACTTGACCTTAAAGCATAATAAAGCCAAAGGACAAAAGGAATTAAAACTTTGAGTACGAAATAAAAAATAAAGATTAAACTACATTATTTATGAACATAAAAACATAAAAATGTTGTAGCAAAATAGAAAAGAAAATGAGGGGTTCAAACTCTTAGGCATCATGAAGAATGAAGGAAGACTTATCGCGCAAGACTGTGGCTCCATTGTAAAGCTTCAAACGTTGTCCATTAACCTTGAATATTGTATCATCATCAAGCTTCTTAATTTCCACCGCACCATGGGCATAGACCTTGTGAACTAGGAAAGGACCTGACCATCGTGACTTCAGCTTGCCTAGAAATAGTTTAAGTCTAAAGTTATAAAGGAGCACTTGTTGCCCTTCTAAGAAATGTCGCGGCAAAAGATGTTTGTCATGCCACTTCTTTTTTCCTCCTTGTATAAGTGTGCATTCTCATAGGCTTGCGATCTAAATTCTTCCATTTCATTTAACTCTAAAAGCCTTCTTTCTCCAGCCAGTTGTGCATCCATGTTAAGCTTCTTAATGGCCCAATAGGCCTTGTGCTCGAGTTCCACGGGTAGATGACAAGCTTTCTCATAGACTAGCTTGGATGGTGACATTCCCAAAGGTGTCTTGTAAGTTGTACGGTAAACCCAAAGAGCTTCATCAAGCTTAGGAGTCCAATCCTTCCTTTTTGGGTTGACCACTTTCTCAAGTATCCGCTTGATTTCTCTATTTGAGACTTCAGCTTGATTGTTAGTCTGAGGATGATATGTTGTAGCAATCATATGCCTCACACCATACCTCTGTAATGCTTTAGCAATCAGCTTGTTGTCAAAGTGGGTTCCTTCATCACTGATAATTGCTCTTGGTGTCCCAAATCTTGTAAAGATATTCTTGTGATGGAACTTCATGACGGTCTTGGAGTCATTCCTTGGAGTAGCAACTGCTTCAACACATTTAGATACGTAGTCCACGGCCAAAAGAATGTATAAGTATCCATAAGATGAGGGAAATAGTCACATGAAGTCTATTCCCCAAACATCAAAAAGTTCGACCTCCAAGATTCCTTGCAATGGCATTTCATGCCTCATTGAAATGTTACCCGTCCTTTGGTAACGATCACATGATTGAAAAATACGTGTGCATCCTTGAAGAGAGTGGGCCAATAGAATCCCGATTGTAAGACCTTTGCAGCAGTCTTAGTTCCTCCAAAATGTCCACCACAAGGAGATGAATGACAATAGAAAAGTATCTCCTTGTGCTATTCTTCGGGGACACACCGTCTAATGATCTGGTCAGCGCCTTGCTTGAACAAATATGGTTCATCCCAAAAATAGGATCTTGCGTCATGCCTGAATTTTCTTTGTCCCTGTCTTTTCAAATCAGGAGGCAAAATACCACTAACGAGAAAGTTAACAATATCAACATACCATGGAATTTTTGCAGCATATAGGCCCTGTTCGGTAAAGAGAGGTTTGGGGAAAAATTAGAGGTTATAGGCATAATTAGAGGTTTGAACAGTCAAATCTGCTAATATTGTTGTTTGGTAAACAGCGGATTGAAATAGATGATTGAGGTGAAACCGCTAATTTTGAAAAATCTCATAATAGGAGCTTTTCGAGATTAGAGGTTTGATATTAAAGTTGTAAAGACTCTTTTACCCTTACTAGTTACTAAAAATCTCAAAATAACCTAAATTAAATATTTTCTCACCCTATTTATAAGCTAATCATATTTACTTTTTTTATTATCAAATATTTATATGTGTATTTAAATTTATTAATTAATTAAATTATATTAAAATAATTATATAAATAATAAATTAATATATAAATCATTTGAATATGTTTAAAAAAGTTATATTAAAATAATTTTATAGATCTAATTAATAATAATTAGATACAAAATATTGATAACTAATAAACTACTCAAACAAGTATTAAATATAATCATGTCCTTATATGTCATTTTGCTTGTTTAAATAATATAACAGCTATTAGCTATCAGTTAATTTTACCAAACACTTTTATACAATCAGCTAATACAATCTGCTAGTCAAATTAGCTAATGCAATCAGCTATCTGCTATCAGCTAATGTAATCTGCTATCCGCTATCAGCTATCCGCTAATTGCCAAACAGGGTCGAGATTTTTGAAATTAGAGGTTTTGACATAAGAGTTATAAAAACCTTTTTACTCTTAATAATTATAAAAAAATCTCCAAATAACATAAATTTAACCATTTCTATTTTAATTCTTTAACCTCGTATATTTACATTGTGATATTTGTAATCTAATATTTTTTTTATTTTTTTTCTTTTGATTCTCACACATTTATATTTATATTTAATAATTAATTAAAATATATTAAAAATAATTATATAAATGATAAATTAATATATAAATCCTTTAAATATGCTTAGTAATATTATATTAAAAATTATTTTTTATAATTTAATTAATATTAATATATACAAAATATTGATAACTAATAAGCTATTCAAATAAGTATCAAATATAATCACGTCCTTATGTCATTTTACTTGTTTAAATAATCAAACAACTATCAACTATCAGTTAATTTTACCAAACACTTTAATACAATCACCTAATATAATCTGCTAGTCAAATCAGCTAATGCAAACTGCTATCAGCTATCCGCTAATTGCCAAACTAGGCCATAGTATTTTCTCATCAGGGAATTCCTCCTTAATTTCTATTTCATCTTGTTTTTCTTTATTGTTTTGTAGCCCAGAAAGATGGCCGGCTACTTGGTTTTCACACTCTTTTCTATCCCTAACTTCCAAATCGAATTCTTGCAAGAGTAATATCCACCTAATAAGTCTAGATTTAACATCCTTTTTGGTCACTAACTATTTAATAGTTGAGTGATCGGTGTGAACAATAACTTTAGTGTGTATTAGATATGACCTAAACTTATCAAAGGCAAATACAACATCCAACAATTCTTTTTCAGTTGTGGTGTAGTTAATTTGTGCATCATTCAATGTGCGACTAGCATAGTAAATAACATGAAAGAGTTTACCTCGACGTTGTCCAAGAGATGCTCCTATTGCGTAGTCACTTGAGTCACACATCAACTCAAAAGGTGAGCTCCAATCAGGTGGAACAACAATAGGTGCTGAGGTAAGTTTCTCCTTCAGTTCTTCGAAAGCGCTGAGGCATTTTTCATCGAATATGAAGGGCTGATTTTGCTGTAGCAAATTACACAATGGCTTGGAGATCTTGGAGAAGTCTTTGATGAACCTTTTATAAAAGCCAGCATGGCCCAAGAAACTCTTGACGCTCTTCACATTGGTGGGAGGAGGCAGCTTCTCAATTACCTCAATATTTTCTCTATCCACCTCAATGTCATTCTTCGATATTTTGTGACCCAAGACCGTTCCTTTGGTCACCATAAAATGACATTTTTCCCAATTGAGAACCAAATCAGCTTTCTTCACAAGCACTTTGGCCAAATTTCCCAGGCATAAATCAAAATCTTCCCCGAAGACTGAAAAATCGTCCATGAAGACTTCCAAAAATTCCTCAACTATATTTGAGAAAATAGCCAGCATACACCTCTAAAAAGTTGATGGGCCATTGTAGAGTCCAAAGGGCATTCTCCTAAAAGCATAGGTACCATACGAACATATGAATGTCGTCTTTTCTTGGTCCTCAGGTACTATAGCAATCTAATTGTACCCTGAATATCAGTCAAGGAAACAATAGAATGCTTTGCCCGCCAATCTATCTAGCATTTGATCGATGAATGGGAGAGGGAAATGGTCCTTATTGGTAGCTTTGTTGAGCTTCCTATAGTCCATGCAAATCCTCCATCCTGTTACAATTCTTGTTGGCAATAATTCATTCTCATCGTTACTCACCACGGTGATGCCTCCTTTCTTAGGCACACATTGAACTGGACTAACCCATGAGCTATTTGATATGGGGTGGACTACACCAACGTCAAGCTACTTGATTATCTCCTTCATCACCAGCTTCTTTATGATGGGGTTGAGCCTTCTTTGGGGTTCAATAGAATTGATGTGACAATCATCAAGCAAAATTTTGTGCATACAAATAGTAGGGCTAATCCCCTTTAAGTCAGCCATAGTCCAACCTAAAGCTCTTTTATGTAGCGACAACATATTTATTAAACTAGACTCTTGTTTAGGTGTAAGACTAGATGAGATTATTACAAGCAAAGTTTCATTGCTACCCAAATAAGCATATTTAAGATGAGATGGCAAGGACTTTAACTCTAATGTTGGAGCATGCTCAAATGAAGGCTTAGAAGGAATAAATTCTGAAAAATCAAGAGGTTCAAAGTGGGTACCTGGTCTGGCTTCGAGCAAGCTCGATTGCTCCACCTCCTCTGAAAATTCCTCAAATTCCTCATACTCGATCTCGTAGTCCTTCTTATTGTCTTCCTTTTGAATCTGCTCATATTCATCCATTTCTAAGAAATTGCTGCAGCAAAAGTCTGCAGTCTCCCTTTTTGTTGTAGTATCTATGTACTAACAATCTTCATATTCATCCACATATTTGAGAGTGTTGAAGACATTGATGATCACCTCTTGATCAGTCACCCTCATAGTAAACTCACTCTTTTCACAGTCTATCAAAATTCTATCGGTTGGTAGAAACGGCCGCCCCAAAATAATGGGTGCGTTATCATCCGCCTCACAATCAAGAATGAGGAAGTCGACTGGAAAGATGAACATGTCCACCTTCACCACTACATCTTCTACTCTTCCTTCTGGGCGTACATGAGATCGGTCGGCCAATTGCAAGATAATCGTAGTTGGCCTTACATCTCCTATGCCGAGCTTCATGAAGACTGACTTTGGCATGAGATTTACACTAGATCCAAGGTCACACAAGGCTTTTCCCTCATAGTTATCACCTATTGAACACGGTATAATAAAGCTGCATGGATCCTGTCTCTTAGAAGGCAATTTGCTCCACACAGAATAACATTCACTTGCTGTAGCAACTGTCGCATACCGCTCAACCTTTCTTTTCTTGGTGACAATGTCCTTGAGAAACTTAGCATAAGTGGGCATCTGATCAATGACTTCTAAGAATGGGACCTTAATATGCAGCTAGTCTAGAACATCCATGAATTTCCTAAATTGGAGATTCTCATTTTGTTTCTTCAATCGTTGAGGGAATGGAGGTGGGGGTCTAACTTCTTCCTCTATCGATGCAGGTTTCTCTTTTGCTGTAGCATTTTCCCTTTCGTCGATAGTTTCATTCACTAAATCCCCATCTTTCTCCTTCTCACATGATGTTTCTGCTTGCATTTCTGATTCATATTGCACTTCTTTAGGTACAGAGTTTTCTTTCTTGTTCCCCCCAAACTTATCTTCAGTGTTAAGTTGGGTACCAATCCTCAATGTGAGAGCACTGCATTACTCTTTGACATGCTTTTTAGTGACTTCAGTATCACTAGGTAGATTTCCTTGGGGTGGCACATGTAATACTTGAGCAATTTGACCTACTTGGGTTTCCAAAGATCGCAAGGATGAACTGTGACTTTGTAGCAAAGCTCCTTGATTTTTAATGGTCATGAAGTGATCTTGGAGCAATGTATTAGTAGATGCCATAAATTCCTTAGTAGATTTCATGAAATCCTTGAGTGTAGCTTCCAACGAATTGTTATTGGATGAAGATGCAAAACCCTTGTTGTTTTGCCACATCATATTCTGCTGTGGACCGTGTGGTTCTGCCAGATTCTACTGATTTGAATTGCCATAGTTGCAATTCCCTTGATTCCCCTAAGAGAGGTTAGGATGCTGACGTCATCTAACATTATAGGTGTTAGAGTAGGGATTGTTATTCTGATTGGAATTCCCTACATAGTTAGCAGATTCTTGGTTGTCCAGGCACTCGCTCAAGTGGTGGTTTCCATTGCAATGAAGGCAAGTTGATGCCACCCTTACTTCCTTCGCCTAACTAGGCTTTTGGAGATTCTTTAGCATGGTCGTTATAGCGGTTAATTGGGTTGCTACTGAGGCATCCATGTCTGTATCATTTGATACTTGAGTTTTCTTCCCCATTCCAAGTCTTGATGAGGGAAATTGATAATCGTTGTTGGATATTCTATCAAGGATGTCAAAAGCTTCCTCGAGTGACTTGTCTAGCAATGTCCCATTTGCTAAGGCATCTAGCATCATTCTGGTGGGAGCGTTAACACCATTGTAGAACATAACCATTTGTGTCCAATCATGAAAACCGTGATTAGTGCACTTGCATGGTAATCCCTTAAATATGTCCCAACACTCATACATTGATTCGTCATCAGATTGGCGAAAGGATGCGATATCATTCCTCAACTGAGTGTTCCTATTTGGTGGATTATACCGCAGCGAAAAGCTTTTGCACAAATATGTTTATATTTCCAATGATCCGGCTGGCACACCACTCAACCATTCTCATGCTCAGTCACGCAAAGAATAAGGAAAGAGTTTGAGTTTCAGCACATCTTCATGTACCCCTTGTTGACAGGAAGAGACACACACTTCTAAGAAAGCACGGATGTGTTGTCTAGCATCTTCATGAGGCGAGCCTCCAAATTGACCGATAGAGTTAAACATTTTGAACATTACATGTTTAAGCTCAAAGTGGGCTGCCTGAATTTCGGGAGCTACAATCACTGGATTAAGATAATCCAAGACAAGATTTAGGTGATCTCTAATAGCTCTGGGTCTTGCTGGAGCATTTTGTCCTTGGTCTCCAATTACTGTAGCAGGATCCCTTTGATGTTGAGCTTCATTCATGATTCTAAGTGCTTCTTGTATACGTCTCCGCTGACGAAATAGATGTTCGATTTCAGGATTGTAAGGTGGTATAGGCTCTCGATGTCTCCTTCGGGGCATGCAATAGCACAATACCCAAAATGACAAACAAAAACAACTTAAAAGTATATACAAAAGAAAAATAAACTAGTGCAAAGACTAAGCCTAAAACAACCAATTGTCAATCTCCTGCAACGGCGCAAAAAACTTGTTTGTACGTGTGGTGTACTATAAATGATATGCAAATATAGTGCAAGTATACACGTCGAACAAGTAATACAGTGATAAGTAAGTATCGTCTCCACAGGGATTGGTGGTGTTTCGAGTTGAGTTTAAACACACAAGTCACGAAATGTAAATATAGAATGATATGGAAAATCGAGACATAGAGATAAATGTTGTAGCAAATAAAGATAAAAGATAGCGTGCTGAAATCAATAGACTTAACAGGTTCTCTTACGCATGCGAAACTCACTTGGGAATGACTGGCTGGGTTATCTGGTTAACCTAAGCTTTAGCAAGGCTTAGCTCTCTAGCTTACTCTATGCTCGGCAGGATTTACTCAGGTTGCTCCTCAACTATCTCTAGCAAGAAAATTGGGAGTAGGAAATACTACAGCAATACCTCTTAGCGTAAACTCTAACACTCCCCCTACCCATAAAGCTCTATCCTTTTTAGTCGTTGAAACCCATCACTTATCTCTAAGGTGGATTAGAGTTGTGCCTCTCAGCAGCCAACTCCATTGTCTATGAAGGTGAAAAATAGCTCTCTCGACCACTAACTTCAAATCACACCTAAGGAAAGGCCAACTCTCGCATGCTCTTACAACCCTAAACATTTAACAACATAGACAAAGCATAGATAGAAACAAGAGATAAATAAACATGCATTAAAGAAAATAAAACATAGATCATCCAAACAACCCAAGCCACCTAAAATCAGTTCATGGCTGGGCAATAAACACCCAAAGTATCTTCGTTTGTACAACCCATTTCCAAGATATAAAAGAAATGCTAAAGCAACATAAAGGGAAAAAGAAACTCCCGATCCGCGATGGACTGCAACGCCACGAACCGCCCTAGGCTTGCTGCCTCTCTCAAGTTTAGCAAGGTCAAACTCTTGGAGCTTCAACGATGGAGGACACCAAGTGGAGGAGGAAGAAAGGAAAAGAGCCGCCTTTGCTTTCTCTCCCTAGCCTTTTGTTACCTTTTTCGCGCTCCCCCTTTAATGAGGGTCGCATGTCCTTTATATAGTGGGGACTCCTAGGGTTTTGTGCCATAATGTTCTTTGACATCCTAGGAATATTCCCTATGCATGTGGGGCACAATCAGACAAAAGGGGGCTCGCACATGTGGGCTCTCGGCGTGTGCGCGTTACTTTGTCCTTTTCTGCGCCCATAATTTTTGTTCAACTTGCTGTAGCATTTTTTTTCCTTGTTCTACTTCACACCAGCTTCAACCTGCACAACACAACACCAGCATATACCCTTCATGCAACATCTAATCTTGTAAAATTAAGCCAAACCACCAACAAGCAAAGTTGTATGCAACTATATGCTCTAAATGCACCTATATGGTATGAAATGACCTTGAGAACAAACAAGTACCTAAGTAAAAAGGTGTAAAATATAAGCATTTTAGCAAGTTATCAAGGATCAACACCCGGCCCGTGTGATGAAGCATATGTTGAAGGCACAACTTGATGAAATACATTTGATGTCCCACTTGTGAACATTGAAATAAAACTGCCTTCGGGCATATCAATCTCATCACTAAAATTCATTTGAGCTGAATCTCCAACTATGTTTGTAGATGGGCCGGGAACATCACGCACCTCGGCAAACAACTCGATATATCGAATTCCCATAGAATCATGTTTTGCGATCATCATTGCAACATTGTCATCATCTTGGAGAGTGATTGCACAATATCTGACCGGATTGTCACATGTCATCCATCGGTAACGTAAACCATGAATCTTTTTCCTAATTTTTGTGATATTTTCTCCTTCATTTCTCGAAGCATGATTTCCTTCTCGAATCTCATCTTCGTACTGCTTTTAGAATCAAATACAATCCCGACATCAGTTTTCACCATTTGTCTAATGTAATGAAGAATCACCATAAATTTGTTGTTGCTCATTTTCTCTTCATGATCGAAATAAAATATACTAAATCAAAATGCTCATAATAAAATTAAAAAATAACTCTAGTTACTAACATCGTGGACAAGCTTTTTTCCGAATATATATCTTTTAATAAATATATTATATTAATTTTCTAAAATATATAGTTTGAATATAATTCTAATAATATACTTATCTTATAAAAAATTAACATAATATTTTTTCTAACATAGTAAATTAACTTTACAAATAAATTTTAAAAATATCTAAATCCAATCCAAATTCGAACTAACTCAAATTATATACTACATGAAAAAAAAATATATGAAACATACAAAATAACAAAATAAAATTATCAAACTGAAATTTTTTTTACCAAACTCAAAAAAATCGAATCTACTTTTTAAAATAAAAAAATAAAATTATCAAACTAAAAAATAAAACTCTAAAAAAATTAAATCTACTTATAATCTTTTCTCCACTATTTTCTTTATCTTCTTCAATCTTAACTTCCTTCCTTCTAACCTTAACTTAACTATTTAACAAAAAAATTATCTCTTATACTACTCATATTTCTGTCTAACTAACAACTATAAATTTTTAACATCTACCCCTATACATTTTGAAAAACTTAAACCCATCACCATTCAAAGCCAACATTATTTCTTTCTCAATTTTCGTTTCCCAACCAATCTTTTCATGGTTGTGCGTGGCAGAAATTCTCTTGCATGCATGGGATGTGACATGAAATTTCCTGAAGTCAGATCTAAATGGGATCGACTTTACCCTAAAGTCAGACTCAAATGCAAGAGACTTTAGGGGGAAAATTTTAAATTCGGGTTTATCAGAATTTGACTTTAAATTCACTGTTCAAACAACAATAATTCTGAAAATAATCTGCTCACAACAATAGTTTGAGAAAAAATTTCCACCACAATATTTCTATAAATCTTCCAAACCTAAATTCTAATGAAGAATTAATATTATACGAGTGATTATATCATTTATGACAATCAAAATATTATAATAAAATATTATATTAAGACAAAATGATCTTATCAACATTCTATTTTGTCTGTTAAAATAGATATAATAGAAAAGAACTAAACATCCATTAACTGAAAGGGCAACTATAAAATTAAAAATCGTAAAAACAAGATGAAAACTTATACATTACAAGACAAGAATCTTGTACTAGACAAAATAAAATTTTCACTATTTGCATAAAAATGAAAATAAAGAAAAAAAATACTAAATATATACTATGGATATGCAAAATAGAGACCATTAATTGTCTAGCGTTGATCAGATTGACATAGATGATAGATGAGTGTGAGAACTAGAGAAGCAATGAATCGCTAACACTATTTTAAGTTTAATTATCACCTATGCAAATAACTATATTTATTTAATATGAAAATAAATGATGAAATTAAATGATTTTACTATACAAAATATTATAAATAAAGTTATTTATTTTCTAAAAATCATGTATAAATGAATCAAAATTAAAGTTTCATATATATAATTTAATAAAATTTCATTTATATAATTACACTAATCAAAAGTCACATGTAATATTAAAAATTGAAAGAAAAATCATATGTATAATTATTTTTAAAAATATTTTCTATATAATTTGGAAATTTATTATTTTTCATAAAAAATAATGTAATTTAGTAGCTATCCGATTTTAAAGTAAAACAAAACAATACCGTACTTTTTAAATTATAATACCAACTATAGCAATTGGAATTTGGAATGACCCTTTTCTTCTCTTTTTTTTCTTCTCCTTTTTACTTTAAAGAACTTGAAAATAGATTACATATATATAGAACTGTTTTTTTAAAGTGACGATATATTCAGTGTTTCTGTACTAATTACTTTGGTAAAAGCCATTGAAATAAAAACCGGATCATTTTTTTTTTGGAGAAAAAACCGGATCAAATTGATTGTGAAATCGATTGAATGAAAAACTAATAGTATTTTTAATGTAGGGATTGCACAACAGTTGCTAAAATTTAAACCGGTTAAAACAAATAAAATATTGAAATGTGTTATGAATATTTATCTATGTGGATGTTTATCATGATTAGAACTTTATCTAAGGAGTTTGATTTATTTATTATTAGGAATATTATCTCTATTAATTAGAGTTTAATATATTATGTACTTCTTATGCCTATAAATAGATGAAGACATTGTACACAATTCTAGTTTTGATAATAAAATGAATCTCCCTCTTTCTCGCGTCTCTTTATTCTTTTATACTTGTTTGTTGTTCTTTATTATTTTATTCACAACACGTTATCAGCACGAGACTCTAATCAACTGAGATCTTCATCGTTTGAATCCAAAAGAAGTTACCGAAAAGAATGAATTCGATTATAGAATGAAACTAAAGATAAGTTTTTTTCTCTCTCTCATTTTTTTAGCTATTGATTGTCTTTCTCTTTATATTTATATTTTTTTTTGAAAAGAATAGAAGCATGCTTAATCGCATCGAATCCAATCTCGCTCAAAGAATTGATCTGACCCAAATCCATATCAAGGGGATCGTGGGGGAGAAGATGATTATTTTGAGTATATTTACAGATGAGTATATTTTTTTTATGGATTCATGATATATAATATGGTGAATGTTTTTTTTATTTATTTAAGGCTTAAATATAGCTTCGGTACCTAAACTATACACGTTCTCCCAAGTTAGTACCTAAAGAATTTTTTCTCCCAAGTTAATACTTGAATTATACAATTTCTCCCAGCGTAGTACCTAAAGAAAACTTCCTCCCAAGTTGGTACCCAAACTTTAATTTCATCCACTATTTTAATACTTTTATTAATAGTTTTAGTCCCCAAAACTTATACATTCAATTAATTTAGTCATAATTCGAAATAATTTAATAAATTTAACATTTTATATTTAAAAATTTCATCAATTTAATTATTTTTGTGAGAATATTAAATCAAGTGAGCCCATTAGATAAGCAACAATTGGATAGCTGAATTCTATCAACAAGTTATGTTTAAACTTTTATTATACCAAGAAAGTAATATTGCATTTCTAAGAGAAGAACAAACAATTTTAGGTGAAGAACACATAGTAAATTGATAGAATTTTTAAATATAGAGAGTTATATTTATTGAATTGTTTCAAATTAGGATCAAATTGATAGAATGTATAAGTTTTGGTACCAGCTTGGGATAAGGTGTCTAGTTCATGTACCAACTTGAGAGAAAAAATTCTTTAGATACCAAGTTGGGAGAAAGTGTATAGTTTAGGTATCAATGTGGAAGAAATTTTTTTTAGGTACCAACTTGGAAGAATGTTTCTAGTTCAGGTACCAAATGTATATTTAAGCCTTTATTTAATCATATTTTAAGTTTGACATGATATGCTTAAATGGATTGGAAAGAGACGTGACGTAAATAAATTATGAGAAGTTGTTTTGGTCATTTGCAATGTCTCCATTGTCCTCGAGAGGAAAATTATTATCGGTAAACTTTATTTTTTTTCTCTTTAAATTATGATTTTAATGTGTGATAAATCATGGTGAATTTCAATCTATAAAAAGATTGTTATAAAGTCTATATTTTCTTGAAAGCAATATTTCTTCTTCGTCGAAAAACTCGACCATAGACTTCTCCCAATTTCAAGTTACGGAAATTCGTCTTGATCCAAAAAATTTATGGGAGGCATTCCCTGAAGTGAATGCAAAGCATGATGTTTATTCCATGCGATTATCAATGATGGGGCATTCCCTGAAGTGAATACAAGCATGATGTTTATTACATGCGATTATTGAAACTGTTTCATTCCCTGAAGTGAATGCAAACATGGTAAATTATTATTCAATTAGAGACATAATTTCGATATAATCCAAGTATATTGGTTGGACATCCCGTTTTGCGAGGTTACTGGTCTCAAAGGAGGTTTTTAAAGGACCTTGTGAACTGGTTTAACAATGCCGCGTACGAAGATTAAATCTTTGTTTTCTATGATAAGGATATGTGAAAAAGGTTTCAAAGGCCTACTAGCTCTACTCCATTACCTGAAGTGAATGTGAGATTATATTATGGAAGGAACAAAAATCACATTAGAAGTTTTGGTCGTGGTCGAGGCTATGAATATAGACATGAAAAATATGGTCATTTTAAGAATACTTCTACCCACCAGTAGTGAGGTTATAAGGATGACAAGAGTGATAAAGATCATTCTAATGAAGTAAAATTCTTCTTATTACCAATGCGATGTTATAAACCATTGGTCTCGTACGTGTTGTACGTTGAAAAATCAACAATCATTGAATGATAAATGAAAGAAAATAGAAGTAAATTTTGTTTGTGAAACATGACGAAGATGATATTGGTCCAACTTTATTTGGACATTGTTGGTCCAAACTCATTTGGACGTTGTTGATTTTCTTATAACCCTCGAAGGGAATAAATCATCTTCTAATTATTCTCATAACTTTGAAGAGAATTATTTATCTTTTCTTGGTCTTGAAGCACCATATATTAGTTGGTCAAAAAATATCTATGGATATACAAAGATCACCTTTAGATCTTCAAATATTCGTTGATGCCTCCTCAAATCTTGAAGAAATAATTGTTATGCACGAGGCAAACCAAAAATGTGTTTGGCTAAGACCATTGACCCAACATATCTAGAAGATATGTGGTTTACTTTCACAAGATATGATACAAATGCTATCTTGTGTAGAGATAATGAAAGGTGGATACATCATAAAACATATTACTCCAAAGTTTCATCTCTCGCGATCTTTAGTAAAAGTATTTAAGATTGAATTATGAAGATTCAAAGATATTTTGTGGTGTTTTCATGAGAGGGAGTAAATACACATTGCACTCTTTTTCCCTTAACCGAGGTTTTGTCCCAATGAGTTTTCCTGGTAAGGTTTTTAATGAGGCATCATGTTATGCGTATCAAAGATGTGTGTACTCTTTTTACTTCACTAAAGAATTTTTTCCCACTAGGTTTTTATCTTAGTAAGGTTTTAACGAGGCACATTATCTTTATAGACATCCAAGGGGAGTGTTATGAATATTTATATATGTGGATGTCTATCATGATTAGAACTTTATCTAAGGAGTTTGATTTATTTATTATTATGAATATTATCTCTATTAATTAGAGTTTAATGTATTATGTACTTCGTATGCCTATAAATAGACGAAGGCATTGTACACAATTCTAGTTTTGATAATAATATGAATCTCCCTCTTTCTCTCATCTCTTTATTCTTTTATACTTGTTCGTTGTTCTTCATTATTTTATTCACAACAAATTGGAATGATAAAAGATTATTATACGAGTAATTATTCTATGCACTTACGGTAGAAACAAAAAGTTTTCATAAGCGCTTTAGTTTTAAGGTTTAGGAATTTAATTAGGGGTTTAGATTTAAGAGTTTAGAATTTAAGGGTTGTGGTTAGAATATAAGGTTTGAGGTTAGAATTTTGGTTTAGATGTTAAAACCTAAATCCTTAACATATTACCCCAAAACTTAAACCCTAAATTACAACCATGAGCCCCAGATTACAACCATAAACCTTAAATTCTAAATCCATAAATAGAAACTTCTAAATTCTAAACCCTAAACTAAATCCATGAGCCCTAAAACTAAGGCGCTTGTGGAACTTTTTGTTTACGTCGTCAGTGCATGAGATATTTTTCTTTATATATATTTAATTTTTTTTTTCAAATTTTATTTATATATTAAAGAGCTTTTAAATAAAATTTATTTATTTTATAACAAATGATTCTTATAAAAAAAAACTTAAAAATTCAACCAAACAATTTGGAAAGAAATAAAAGATACAAACAAATACTATTATCATCGTCAAAACATAGGTTTGGCAACAATTCTTTTGCGCCCTCATATTCGAATACTATATTAGATCATAGTAGTTTATTTATTAACTCTCAATTGTAATTTATTCATTATGTATAAGTGTGAGCATTCGATCGAGTCGAGTAAAAGAATTTCGAGTTAGTCGAGTTGAAAAGACATATTTTAGAACTCAAACTTTATTTGAATTTTTTTCGAGTTGAGTCAAATTTATAAAATTTGAGTCGAATCAAGTTGTTCGAGTTTCTGTTGAAATTTAGTTGTAAACTTTTAAATGTTATGAGATTAATTGGTTCCAATTTAGACTACTTTCTATAACCATATACAATATATATAAGTTTCTTTATGTTTTTCATATTAGATATACATATATAAGGCAGAGTTGAGAGACTTGACTCGAACTTGAAAACCGATATACTAATTACTAAAAATTTGAGTTATTCAAACTTCTATTTTATAGCTTATATTTTATTTAAATTTTTATCAAGTTAAGTCGAATTTACAAAATTATGATTTGTGTCAAGTCAAATTGAGCTTTTTCACATAGAATTAGGTTGAAAAATCAATATTTTTATTCGAGTTTTACTTATAGTTAATTATGTGAGTTGAAATTGCGAGAATGGTTGTGCATTGAGGAATTTTTCTCATATAATGTGGTGGAGAATTTTATTTTATGAATTGTAGTGGATGATATTTTTTATTTCACCAAGAATGGAGATGTTTAAACAGTAACCATGAAAGTTATCATGTCTTTAAACCGACTTCTGGAAGTCGTCTGAAAATTTTGACAATAAATCGTTCTGCAATCCTGTCTTTAAGAAGTTGGTTGTAATCTCGGCGACTTCCACAAATATTGTAGAACCGTCCCTACTCAGTAAAAAAAATTCATTTCATTCTAAAAAAATAAAATTCTAGACAACATTATTCGAGCAAAATTGTTGTGTACTGTGTAATAAGAATGATGTAGGTTGAGAGGATTTGTTTTGAATAGAAGCAGTTAGTTTTATTAAAAAAAAGAAATATTAAAATTACAACAATAATTTACAACTAAATACATAATTCAAGAATACAAACTCTAAATATGCATGCCCCTATAGAGGATAAGGAGGTTCCTTTTGGCACATTATTAGAAAAAGTATGATTCAGCTGTTGTCTTGATTTAATTGAATTTGAATGCTTCAAACTAAGTTAAAGAATTATATTTTTATCATTTATTCCACCTTGCTTTATTCATTCCATTCTTATTTTCTCTTTTTTTCATACTTTCTTTTTGGTGGGGGATATAATATAAACAGTTCCTTCTGTATGCCTTTAGTATAGTTTGTTGTATCATTAGCAACATGGCAAAACTTTATTGGTTTGATTAGAGTTTATGAGTAGATTGTTGATAAGATTGTGGAACATGCAAGGTTAGTAGTGGATCAAGAAATTTAAAAATGAGGTTTAAAATATTTTTTTTTTCAAATGGGTGAAAAAAAATAAAATTTTCCTTTACAAACTAAACAAAATTATTATTATGTTCAAAAAATAACACTAAATTAAACTTATCTTTAAAAAAATCAAAAATAAGGATACAGATGAACCCAACAAAACTGGGTGCATCCGCCACTGTGCAAAGTGAAATCAGTGATGGCCAAAATATTCTTACGAGGGTGAAAATTTAAAATTTATTTTTTTAATGTTAGACATGTAAAAGACAAATTTTGTTCATAATATTAATTGGTCAAAATTGTTCTAAACTTTTTAATATATTTGGTGAATCATGTCTATGTTCAAGTAAACTTTTGCAATTTTCAATGTTTAGGCTTAAACGTCCATGGCCAGAAAATATATTTAAAGTATTTTTAGTTTAAATCGTTATTTCAGTTGTTTTAAATTTTTAATGTTTATTGGAACTTAATAAGTGACAGTGGATGATGTTCATCTTAGAAGATACGAGTTTAATTCTTTTTGTCTACAAGGTGTATATGCATTGTCAAAGGATTAAGAATATGTATGAATATATACTACTTTTTAATCATTGAGTACATAACTGAGATATTTTTTGGATATTATTTTGTCAAAAGTATTTTTAATATGTAATTTTTTGTCAAAAAATATGTCTGGTTTTAATAGAAAGAGGTAAATTACATGCTAAATCTCTCAGGTTTTATTTTTTGTTCATTTAGTCCTTAAAAAATTATTTAATCCGAAATCGAGCCTTATTTATTTCTAAAATTTATAATTCAATCCAATATTATATATAGTATTAAATAAAAAATTAAATTTAATTAGAAAAATAATTGGATATATTATAATATTATAGTAAGGTGAGGACCATAGTGAGAAAATGGAGAGGACCATTATGGTATATATCTTTTAATTCCGACTTTGATTCAAAAAAGTCAGTTCATCAGAAAAATTAATCTAGAACTAAAGTAATTCAAATCAAAGACTGAGTCGAATCCGACCAAATAATCTGTAGTGATTCGAACAAAATATAATTCGAATTAAATCGACATGATATAAATTACAGGTTTAGGTGCCTAATAATAAAGGAAAGCGTATTTTAGTGTTTTAGTTTGAATTTTAGTGTTTTATTTTTCTTCTTCTTTCATTTGATTTATTTTTCAATCTTTTTGGGGTATTTATGGATATTGCAGATCTTCTTCAAATTATGTGGTTGGAAAAGATGAAGTTTGAGATTTAGGATTAAATTGGTATAATATTAAAATTATGTGAGTTAATTTTTAAAAATTAAGATCAAATTAAAATGAGTGTAAAACTTCATGGATAAATATGTCATTATAACAATTTATATTAATTGTCACATCATCCCATTAAAAATAGGGTAAACTACTGCAGGGGTCACTTTCGTTTCCCGTTTGTACAGATTTAGTCACCACTTTTGAAAAGTGCCAATAAGTGGTCATCTACGTTTTCGATGTGTAAAGACTTGGTCACTCCGACGTTATAGTCCGTTAGTCCCCTAACGGATTGCTGATGTGGCGGAATTAAAATAAGAATAAATTACTGCAATAGCCATTAAAATTTATCTCATGTACATTTTTTCTCCTCAATTTAAAAAAGTAAACATTATAGTCACTAATAAAAATGTTTCTTTATAATTTCACCCTTAAATTTTTAAAAATTCATTTTTCAATCCTAAAACTTTACAATCAATTAGTACAATAATATTATAAATACTTAGATGAAAAATAGGTGCCCAAAGTATACCCTTTGAAACTTAGGTGCCCAAATTGCTCCTATTTAATAACTCAAACTTAAAAATTTAGTCCACTAACTACTAAAAAAATCGAGTTATTGGAATTTCTATTTTATAATTCAAACTTTATTTTGAATTTTTGAGTCGAGTTTATGAAATTATGAGTCGAGTATTTTCACATCAAACCAAAAAATTTAATTTTTTCGAGTCAAGTCGAGTTATTGGAATTTCTATTTTATAATTCAAACTTTATTTTGAATTTTTGAGTCGAGTTTATGAAATTATGAGTCGAGTATTTTCACATCAAACTTAAAAATTTAATTTTTTCGAATCAATTCGAGTGTTACACTTCCCTACATATAATTTTTAATTTTAAAAGAATTCTTAACCTGGCTCATTTAATTCTTTTCGAATATGAAAAAAAAGAGAAAAAGAGAGAAGCCTTCCCCGACCCTTCACCTAACCCCATCGGCCACTCCTCCGATCGCCTCCACCACCCCGTCGTGGCATGCACCGCCGTCACCTCCTTGTTCGCCGCCGTGCCCTGAATCGAACCCCGAGCACCACGCGCAGAACCGACGCTTCGTCTTCCGTGGAGATCGATTTAAAGATTTGACGGAAACCTCCCTCTCACCTCTGATTTTTTAGTTTTCCGGCCGCCTCGACCGTCTTTTCGTCGTGCCGTCAGTGCCATCGTCATCTCTGAGCCATGGCGAGCAAAACCCAACTGGGCAATCGACCGATCAACGCCGATAAAGGCCTATCGGAGTAACGCGAGTTCGACCGACTTTGGTTTAAAAATTATATGTAGGGAAGTGCAGCACTCGACTTGATTCGAAAAAAATTAAATTTTTAGGTTTGATGTGAAAATACTCGACTCATAATTTCATAAACTCGACTCAAAAATTCAAAATAAAGTTTGAATTATAAAATAGAAATTCCAATAACTCGACTTGACTCGAAAAAATTAATTTTTTTGGTTTGATGTGAAAATACCCGACTCATAATTTCATAAACTCGACTCAAAAATTCAAAATAAAGTTTGAATTATAAAATAGAAATTCCAATAACTCGAATTTTTTAGTAGTTAGTGAACTAAATTTTTAAGTTTGAGTTATTAAATAGGAGCAATTTGGGCACCTAAGTTTCAAAGGGTATACTTTGGGCACCTATTTGTCATCTAAGCATTTATAATATTATTGTACTAATTGATTGTAAAGTTTTAGGATTGAAAAATGAATTTTTAAAAATTTAAGGGTGAAATTATAAAGAAACATTTTTATTAGTGACTATAATGTTTACTTTTTTAAATTGAGGAGAAAAAACATACATGAGATAAATTTTAATGGCTATTGCAGTAATTTATCCTTAATTTAATTCCACCACATCAGCAATCCGTTAGGGGACTAACGGACTATAACGTCGGAGTGACCAAGTCTTTACACATCGAAAACGTAGATGACAACTTATTGGCACTTTTCAAAAGTGGTGACTAAATCTGTACACACGGGAAACGAAAGTGATCCCTGCAATAGTTTACCCTTAAAAATAATGGGCAAGATACCAATTTATTAATTTTTTTTTTAATTTAGATGACTATATTTTGCAATTTTTCACAGTTGGAACTCAGTAAAAGAATACTATATAATCATGGGACTATTTGCATATTTTATCCTATTCTTTTCACCTTTCGCCAAAATATTCTGAGTAAAATAAATAAAATTTAAAGTCAGGTAACTTTATATAAAGAAAGATTGCATAGGATTTGTAAAAAGAAAAAATGTTCTATGATTGACTACTTAGTGACTAAGTCAAGCTTTTTATATTTTTTTATTAATTAATTTGTCAACTATTGGGCATATAATGCAATAAATACAATTTTTCGTAGATTTTTTTCCAAACAGTTTTGAAGTTAAATTCGTTTCAAACATTGTTATAGTACTGAGCAAAAATTAAAAAATAGATTTTTATAAAATAAAAATATGTTCTATTATTTTAAACATTTTTTATCGGTAAAAGAGTATGATTTTATTAATAAGTATTATACAGTGTCATCACACTTACGACCTCATTAAAAACTTCCCTACACCTAAATGGAAGAAAAGAGTACCGAGAAGTATGAGATAGAAAAACAAATGCCAAAAATAACCGAACAAACACGAAACAAACTAAAGCAAGAAACCAAAACACAAAACATTCACGCTAGCATGCAAAACCAAGATGTGTGATCAACACCATCCCTCGCCAAAGAGTCGGCCAAGCAATTCGCTTCTCGATAAAAACATGAATTCATGAGCTCAACAATAAGCCCCCTCGAATGCAATTTCCAGACCAAAAGATGTCGTCAAGCACCAACAGAAAAAATGGCTCGATGTTGCGTATTTCCATACTATTCAATCCTCACACTTGTAAACCATGCCACTCTATCGACACAAAGGAAAGCACCCACCACAACCAATGAATAAATCCCCCATACCTCGTTGTAGATTACCACAACACATATCGCCCAACAAAACTCGCTTGAACCCCTCCCACACATGGTATGTATACCCTTACTATACCACAAAACAGACATCCAAGAACCGAGCAAATATGTTCCCTCTCTCGAAAGTCAAAAACATCCGAAGAAGGTGTAAACACATAATCAAAATCATCTGTAAACTATATCTTATTCACCA
The DNA here is from genome assembly GCA_030270665.1 of Hibiscus trionum. NCBI lineage: Eukaryota > Viridiplantae > Streptophyta > Magnoliopsida > Malvales > Malvaceae > Hibiscus > Hibiscus trionum. The sequence continues at coordinate 11,664,056 of BSYR01000052.1, forward strand.
TACCATCACTTGTTGTCTTCAATTTAGTCACCTGTAAAATGACCATCGCACACCTTTGTTTCTTAAAAGGCATTGTATCGATTTATGCTTCGACGCCGGACCAATCCCTCATACATTTCACGACCACAAACTCAACGCTCTTCGCAATTAGTGGTGTTCTCGCGCTTCAATCATACGCACGATATTCTTTAGAATTTCTTGTTCGTTTCTAATTGTTTTCGCTCCAATTAGTTTACCCAATTTCAATGTTTCCTCCGCTTCTCTTAAAATATTCCATTTTCGGTTATAAAAGTCTGAATCTGATAAAGAGCTATTAGCAATTACTTCTGATGATTTTTGGTTTTTCTTCAGACGAACTATGCCCTTTTTTACCAGCTTCGCTTCAGCCTCACCTCACTCACCAGGCGATAAAAAAACTCAGTTCGATTTCTGAAACCTGTCGTAACCTTCTAAACTCTCCATTGTATTCAATTGTTTGAGCCTTATTAGCCCTAGGAATTTTTATCCTCGACCCATCAACATGTGGGCTCAATTCATCAGCTACTAATTCTTCAGCAACTAGTTCTGCACACAGTACTCCCACATTGTTTGGAAAAACATTCACCACAGCATCACTCGACAAAACATCCAAAATTCGTTGACTTTCCCTTTCACGATGGACAAAGCTTACATTAATTTAATATTTCATTAATAAATTATAGAAATGTGATTAAAATGTATCAAACACGTTAATTTCTTTTTTTGACTATCAAACACATTATTTTCATTGTTTTATTAAGAAAACACCATAAATACAACTAAAAAAATAAGAAACAACTACAAACTTACTAGATTGTCATTTAAAAAATCAGTGAAGTTATGAAGGTAGAAGGTGACGCCCTGACCAGTCGCTCATGCTGCTCCCCTTGTCAGATGTCACTGTTTAAAGTGATTGCAAAATAGTATGTGTTCATATTTTTTCTTAATCCTTTTATAAGGTAAAAATTTGCTGACCCCATATCTTTTAGGATAAAGTTTGATAAAGTTTACAAGGCATATACAATTTACACACTTTTTTAATCAAACATTTGATAAAAGTTTTATTAGTTTTAAAATAACCCATGTTTGTTATTTTTTACTCAATATTAATTATAAAAATATTAAAAAGTTTAACTTTAAATTGAGAATTCAAATATAAAATAAACTTTTAGATTAATTATAGTTCGAGTCATATTTAAACGAGAAAAATTAAATTTTATCACCTCCGGTTGAGCTCATGGACGCCACAAATCTCAAATAACAAAAATATTTGTACAATTAAATCTTTAATACCTCCAAAAAGTTTGTCAAAACTTTAATCAGGATTAATTAATACTCATGTAATATATTAAATTTAATTTAGTATATTTTCAGTCTTATACTTTTAGTCATGGATAGATATTTAATTTTTTTAAAAATTATATGTGTTCATACTTAGAATTTTAACAACTAACTTCTAAAATTGTAATACATATGATCACTTTAACTAAATAATATTAAAAATATAAGTATCGAACTAAACACCATTGGATATATATAATTTAAAAAATGTTAGGTAGCTAATTGCTTCAAAAATATAATAAAATTTGTGTTGCTAATTCCACTTGAAAAAATTAGGTACCTAATTGCACCATTAAAAAAAGTTAGATATCATATTGTACATAAATGTCAAATTTAGGTGTCTAAATTACATAAAAAAGTTAGGTATCACGTTACACATAAGAAGTTAGGATGATATTGATCTTAGGTGACCCGAGTTCAATCACTCTCATCTACAAGGTGTGTGCATTATCAAATGGTAAATAACATTTATAAAGAGATATTGCCTTATAGTCACCTTTAGACTTAAAAAATTATATTTACCATTAAATTGTAATAAAGATGATTTTTTTTTTTATACACAACAATGTAAACTACAGTTTACACAAACCTATTCATTTTAGGGGTTAAGAGTTTAGTTTATGGTTTAAAGGTTTAGATTTTAGGGTTTAAAATTTAAGGTTAATATTTAGAATTTAGGGCTTAATTTTTAGGGTTTAAGTTAGGAATTTAAGATTTAGGTTTTATATTGTAAATATGCAGGTTTGTGTACAAGGACAAAGCCATGATTTGGGGTTGAGAGGCAAAACATAAATAAACCAAGTTTTTTAAAAAAATATATAGGAGGACAAAGGTGAAAAAAATTAGGGTGAGGGACAATTGACCCACCTCACCCCATATAGCCCTGTCACTGCTTGTGTAAAACAAATTTTATACATTCTATATATCAAAATTTTACTCACAAAAAATTATGGCCTTGTTTGGCAGTTAACGGATAGCTGATAGCAGATTACATTAGTTGATAGATGGTTGTATTAGCTGATTTGACTAGCAGATTGCATTAGCTGATTGTATAAAAGTGTTTGGTAAAATTAACTGATAGTTTATAGTTGTTTGATTATTTAAACATACAAAATAACATATAAAGACATGATTATATTTGATATTTTTTTGAATAATTTTTTTGAATGATTTTGAATAGTTTATTAGTTATCAATATTTTGTATCTATTAATATTAATTAGATTATGAAAAATAATTTTTTTGATCAAATTGTATGCTTTTATTAATGATAAAAACATACGAGAAATATTTCCACGTGCCTCGTTAAAAACCACCCTAATCCTAGTCGGAGGAAAAGAGTACACATGAAAATAACAGCAACAAAACTACAAGACATAGATAGACGCTAGAACAACAAGATTAATCACCAACATGAGCCACATCCTCATGACACAATACCGCAAGATCATCAGGCATAACCGAAAATTCACGATACTCCAAAGAACCATTTCGCATTAACTTCGCCAACCAATCCGCCACCCTATTCGCTTCCCGATAAATACGTCTAACCTGAACATCCCAATCCCACCTAAGTTGTTCCGTAATTTTGTGTCGCAAAGGACCATACACACCAACATCCTTCTCACCGTTTAAGAATCTAACTGCCTCTAAATTATCCATATCAACCCTCACCCGACGGAACCCAAGTTACCATACATGCCGCAACCCCTCATACACTCCCCACAAATCCGCTTCCAACACCGAGCACATCCCAATCGATTTAGCAAATCCAAACTCCCATTCACCCTCACTATTCCTAATGACACCACCGCATGAAGCAAATTTCTCCGGCTGCGCAACAGCCCCATATACATTTAGCACCACAGTGCCGACAGCAGGGGTCTGCCATCGCATCCCACACGTCCAGTCCCACCTGCCACTCGACACACTCCCGCCCAGCACCCATGTTTGCGCACAAGACAGTAGCACCAGCTGCTTCTAATATCAACCGAGCGCACAGCTCACCACATGTTTCACGCGGGAAAGAAATTGGTTCAAAAATGACCCTATTTCGCGACGTCCACAGTACCCAAATCGCAACACCAAAACTGATATGTCTCTCTAATTCATTCCTAGCAAAATGTCTAGGATATAGAAGATTTATCTGAAACCATTCCCAAAAATTTAAGGAATAAAACTCTACCCACCGTTCTTGCTCAATCAACCTCATCCAAACATCAATCGCCTTAGGACACCACCGAAAGATATAATCCATAGATTCCAATGGATCCCCACAAATACTGCAACTCGGGTCGCTTGCCATATGCCGCCTCACTCTCTCTACGTTTGTTAAAATACGCCCATGCGCCACAAGCCATAAGAACATTTTAATGCGCGAGCTTCCCTTATAGTCGGCGATAGCCCCCCAAAGTTGATTCACAGGACCAAAGAACATGGGTTGTCTACTTGCATACGCAGCCTTTAGAGTGAAAATCCGCCTATCACTCCCCTCCCAACCAAACCCATCCTCGCGAACATTTGCGCACGGCGGCATGATTGCTGCGATTTTGAGAATAATTTGATAAGGTAGTTTGTTCTCAAACTCCGACCAAAGCCACTCTCCCAATGGATCAACCATATCCGCTAACGAGACAAAAGGTAAGCTCGAAGCCAAGGCCGGTGAAACATAGGTAATTAACGGCTCCATATCATGAATCCAACGGTCTCGCCAAAAATCTATAGTGAGTCCGTTACCAATGTTGCAAATAGTTCCCTTACGCACATCGTTCCACACAACACTCATACCCTTCCATAATCGAGAGCAATTTCGCCTCGCAATCGAAACCGGAAGACGCCCCTCCCATTTATATTTTGTTCGTAGCACCTAAACCCACAGCTGATTTGTATTACATAAAACCTGAAATGCCATCTTCATCATGAACGCCTCGTTCTGAGCCACAACATGACGAAAACCCAAGCCTTCATCCGAAACCGGTCGGCAAACATCATCCCAACTAACTAAATGCAAACCATCTCTATTATTAGTCCGGTCCCATATAAATTTCCGAATACACTGCTCGATCTCCTTACAAGTACTCTTAGGAAGTACAGTAATCTGCATAACATAATTCAGAATAGCAGCTAGCACTGCCTTTGCAAGAGTAGCCTGACCCGCCAACGAGAGCATCTTCGCCTTCCACCCGGTCAGCCTATCTTTAACCTTTTGAACAACGTACTGATAAGATTCCTTTGTCACCCTATTATGCAAGAGCAGAACCCCCAAATATCGACCAAGATCCATAACCTCAGTAAAACCAAACATACGGCTGATATGATTTTGCATTACAACATCCACATTTTTAGAAAAATAAATGCTAGTCTTCGCAATGCTCACCTTATGACCAGAAACATCGCAGAACCTCTCCATGACACGACGAAGAACATCAAACTGAGAAAGGGATGCTTCGGCAAAAAGAACCATGACATCAGCGAAAAAAGATGCGAGAGACTCGGACCCTGACGCGCAAGCTTAATTGCCTTCCATTTATTACACTGCACCTCACCGTGTATGGCCTGAGCCAACCGCTCCATACAAAGCACAAAAAGATATGGCGACAGAGGATCGCCTTGCCTAATACCCCTTGTAGGCCGAAAGTTATCAGTCAAATTATCGTTCCAAAGCACTTGTGTAGACACCGAAGTAACACATTGCATAATCAGATTTCGCAAGCCACCAGGAATACCAAGATCACATAGCGTGTCCTCAATGAACCCCCACTCAAGCCTGTCATTAGCTTTCTCCAGAGCTACCTTAATCGCCATCCAACCTTTTTTTTTACCTTTTTTCCTGTTCATAGAGTGAATAACCTCCTGAGCGATAACGATGTTGTCAGTAATTGATCTAACAGGGACAAAGCTAGTCTGACTTGGGGAAATCCAATCAGGTAAAAACGACTTTAGCTTATTAACAATAAGCTTCGTGACAACCTTATACAACATCGTACAAAGGCTGATCGGACAAAACTGGCTCATGGACTCAGGCGCAGGAACCTCCGGAATAAGAACCAAAATAGTTCGATTAATTGCATCCTCCATCGGACGCCCAGCAAAAACCTCCCGCACATACCGACAAACACTCGGCCCTACAACTCCCCAATTTCTCTGATAGAAGCCAATGTGTAAACCATCGATACTAGGAGCTTTAAAAGGGCTCATATCAAAAACCACTCCACGAATCTCGTCATCCGTAACATCCATTCTTAGAGCGGCAATTTCAGCAGTACGAGTTGACGGAAAGCGCCATCTAATTGAGTAACAAGAAGTGTCGCAACCTGAGCTAGTAAAGAGATCTTGGAAAAAACTGATAGCCATACTTTGCAACTCATTTTGATCCTGAAAAATAATTTTTTTAATATAACATTACTAAGCATATTTGAAGGATCTATATATTGATTTGTTATTTATATAATTATTTTTAATATAATTTAATTAATTATTAAATTTAAATACGAATATAAATGTGTGAGAATAAAAAGAAAAAAAAGTCTTAGTTTACAAATGTCACAATGTAAATATATGAGAGTGAAAAATTAAAATAGAAAAGGTGAAATTTAGGTTATTCGAAGATCTTTAATAATTGTTAAGGGTAAAAGGGTCTTTATAACTCTAATGTCAAAACGTCTATTTTAAAAAGCTCTCATTAGCAATTTTTTTTCAAAATTTGAGGTTTCACCTCAATCAACTATTCACCAAATATTTAAATTAACGGATTTAACCAGTCAAACTTCTAACTTTAACTCAAATCGTTGTTTACCAAACATGGTCAATATATGATGCATTTGCTCCCATAAAACTAAAAATAATAATGTAATACATTATTTTTTTCTTTAATTATCACGTTATTCTCTTGAAGATAATGATATGACATCAAAGTTTCATTATATTTAGAAATTATTATTTATTAATGCTAAAAAAATTAGTATTATTTATTGGATAATCTACGCCGGTGATTATTTAATATATTTTTTATTTTAATCACTTAACTATGAAAAATTATAAAATTATATAACCAGTGAATTATAGGTTTAGTACATAGTTTGACCTCAATTATATATCAATATGGTATTTTTTTAGAATTTTTAATGTTAATTTAAACATTTAAAAAATATTATTAAAAAATATATAACTATTAAAAAAATTAAATATATATATAACCAACCGACTAAATGTGCTTGCTCACATATTATAAATTTGTTATTAAATTAACAAGCGAATAAAGAAAAGAAATGATGTTTTAAAGATAAAATTGCAATATTTTATAATCGGGTAATTTAAGAAAATAGTAATAATGAAATGATCAATGGTATAGTTTAGGATGAAATAAATTACCAATACAAATAGTTTAGAAAACTCATATTTTATGAAGCAATATTATCCCATTTATCCACAAATAAAATCCGAACTCGATTCCACTTCAAATTACATTTGCTTCCTTGGCTAATGCGAATACATGGTTTAATTTTAATATATATATAAGGATAGGATCAAATTACACTGTGTAAAACTCTCTAAATTTTACACATTTTCTGGATCGTTGGATGAGTGAAACGGATGGATGAGATTAACAGTAAAATATGTGAAGATTATCACTTGGGAATTAAAAATACGGAGTTAATCTCAACCATCCATTTCCCCCATCCAACGATCCAAAAAAAGTGTAAAACTTAAAGAGTTTTACACAGTGTAAGTTGATCCTAACCCATATATATATATATATATATATATTTATTTGAAAAGGAGAAATGCATTAAAAAGGAACAAGTTGCATCAGTCTCAAAAGTTCAGGAGGGGGATGGAAAAGCTAATCGTGAGGGCATTGTCCCTTATAGACAAGATTTGGCAACCTAGTCCGCAACCTTATCACAACATCGTTTAGCGAAACAGAAAAAAAGAAGGAAATAGCGCAACAGAGGAAAGAATATTCTCTTCCACCGCGGCTGACTCCTATGCATCGAGCGATTTGGAGTTAATACAAGAGATAACACCTTTGTTATTAGATTCAATGATGACTTTATCGCAACCAGCATTAACCGTCGTAACAACACCCAGTTGAACTATTGTAGCTTCCGCAGCAGACGTTGAGCGAGCAAAAAAGGACACAGTCTCCCCCCGATTAGCATACCAGAACTGTCACGAGCGGCACAAGCAGCAGAAGCTCTTCTAGGAAGAGGGTCGAAAGCTGCATCACAATTAATCTTGAGAAAGCCAGACTTCGGTGGAGTCCATGAGACCCAGAGGCAGAAGGAGCAGCGGGGTGCAGGCTCATTGTGTTGCAAAGATGAAGAAGAACATGTATTAAATTCTTCAAAAGTAGCAAGAACACGATTCCACACCTCAAAAGGAGAGTCCTAAAGAGCCGAGAAAACCAAAACGTTTCGTGACTTCCAAATATGCCAACAGAGAAATGAAAGGAGGTTAAGTCCATCCGAGAAAAGACCTTTGTTGTTGAGGCTTGAGAGATTCTTCCACCAAATTCTGAAACCTGGAAATCCCCTAATTGCAGGATCGTAACTAAATCTAGAAACTTTTCAAACAACTTGAGAAAAGGGACAAAAGAAAAGCAGATGATGAGTGTTTAAAAGTTCTATTATTTACACCTTTTTTAACCCATATTTCTGCTGCATTCAAGCATTATTCATTGCATTTAGGTCAGTTTACAGCAAAACATCACAAATATATTAAAAGGCGCAGATTCTACTAAAAATGGCTGTTTTTGTAGGTATCTGCCATGGTTGACGATGAAGGCAGGCCCAGGGCAGATAAGCAGAAGAGCTGAACTGGACAAGCAGCCGAAGAAGACGAACCTGTCATGGACCTGTCGTGACAGCAAGGTGACAGCAACCTTATGAAGAGGAAAAGTAAAGTGGACCTCGATAGATAGAGAAAAATCTGCTCGTCTGTCGTGTGAAAGCCAAATATTTTTCCAAGCCCCGGATCAAAAGATATGACAAGCCAAAGCTCAAGGAGAGTAAATTCCTAGAAACAAGGATGGCGGCTGCAAAGTAGGATACTTAGAGATTAAGTCTTTATTAGAATCTTACTTTTAATTAAAGTTGTAATCCTTATTACCTTAGATAACTTGAGCCCAAAGCTTATATAAGGGCATAGTTTTAACCTAGGAGGAGAGATCCCTCATTCTACCCCATAACCGATAACCTAAACCCCCCTGCCGTTTACCTGTCACCGATATGTTCTAATTTCCCCCTAGGGCTACGGGTTGTTTTGTAAAGTAGTTGCAAGGGTTGCGTTGTTTTAGGATTTTTCAAGTTCAATAAAATAAACTTCAAGTTCTTTTATCTTGGTTTTAATATCTTGCAAGAGCATCGGGAGAGCATTGTGAGGTTATCCATTTACTTAGCATCGGGAGAGTTAAGTATACGAAAGAGATAAGAGCGCGTTCTCTAGTTTATAGTTGAACCATCTCGTGCCTAGGGATAGGGCGAGGTTAAGTGGCTAAGGAAGAATTCATACACATCGGTGTTCATCCTTCGATTCACGCCGGGAGGTATCATCAAAGACGTGATCATCGACAGACTTGTGCCTAGGGATAGGGCAAGGCAGATCTGGGATTCTTGCCAAGCTTGAAGTAAGGAGTTGGTGTGTCTGCTGCCGCGACTGCCAACGGACAGACGCCGCGACAGGTGCTGTCGGCGACGGGAGCGACGACAGAACTGGAGATCCTAAGCAATTCAATACCTGCACTACTGAGCAACTCAATACCAGCCCATTCTCTCTATCTTGATTTCTCAATCCTTTATTTTACGTTTTTACCTTATTATTCTCGTGACAACTCTTAATTACTTCCTTTGCTTTCGTGCAGTAAACAAGGTGAAGTCATTAGCCCAATCCCTGTGGAGACGATATCCGATACTTCGTATCACTTTACTACTTGCGTCGTGTACACTTGCACTATAATTGCGATAGACTATTTTACACGCAACAAGTTTTTGGCGCCGTTGCCGGGGACTGGCAACACACTCTTACCCTAGCTTCTGCACTTTTCTTTTCTTTTTCTTTTTCTTTTTTCTTTTTATTATTTTTTTTCTTTTTCTATTTAAAAAAAAATTCAGGTGAAAATACAGGTTCAAGGGCATCAACATGCCAGGAAAAACCATTCGAGAGTTGATGTGGGAAAGTTCTTGCAATTACCGTGAAGACATGCTGCCAGGGCAGCAGCCGTGGCAGCAACAGGGGCAGCAAATGCCGATGCCGCAGCAGCAAAATATTTTATGGTACGATCAAAACCCACAAAATTTTTTATACCATAACAGTTTTGCTGCAGAACCCGACCTGCCCTGGCAATGTCATCATCCTCAAGAGCAGTCAAAATCCTTAGAAGACACACTGCAAGCCTTCTTGGCAATCTCTCAAAAAGTGTCAGCCTCTACGAAAGCAAGTATCGCCAAGATGGATGAACTCTTGAGCAGACCAGTCCTCATTCATGCCACAGATGAACCTGAAATCCTGAGGCAAGACGACGAGGATGCCCATGTGAAGGAATACCCAACATATGATGAGTCTGAGCAACAACATGCCATGGCAATGACCGAAGAGCCGGAATGGAGCAACACCGCGACAATGCTTAGTGAAATTCAAGAGAATGTCACGGCAGCAACAACTTTTGAGGCAGAAACTCCAGTCAAAGCGGAAACTGCCGCCTCGACAGAAACAGCCGCCTCGAAAGAAACTGCCGCCTCGACAGAAACTGCCGCCTCGACAGAAACAGCCGCCTCGACAGAAACTGCCGCCTCGACAGAAACTGCCGCCTCGACAGAAACTGCCGCCTCGACAGAAACTGCCGCCTCGACAGCAACTGCCGCCTCGACAGCAACTTCCGCCTTGGCAGCAACTGCCGCCTCGACAGCAACTGATGCTGAAGCAGCAACCACATCAGAGGCAAACTCTCAACCCACGACCTCGATTATGCCTAACCAAGATTGCACACATCCATCCCTGTCATGGCACTCGCACGACCACCTAGAAGAGCTACCCAATGACAATGCCTCGCCGATGGAATATGAGCAGGTAATAAACGAACCTTTTGAATTATATGAAAACTCACCAATTCCATTGCAGGTATTAGAGGAACCAAAGCCGGTGGACATAGAATCATCAAAGTCTCTACTGATGGAGATTTACGAGTGGTCAATAAAATTTAGTATAGAGAGCGATGGCAATTACCAATGTCCCATTGACCTGCAAAGTAACCTGACAACAGGCTGTCAAAATAACTGCCTGTCACAGCAGCAGGCACGACAGCAAGGGCAACATTCAACCACAACAACATTCAACGAAAACAAGGTAAGTTTGTGGCCGAATGTCAATTTGATTTTTTCTAATCATATATTCATGCCCTCAGAAACATTACCAAGAAGGGAGGACTTCATGGACTACAAAGGGAAGAGAAAGAAAGGAGCCCCCACCATGAGAATAATCACTAGATGGAGGGTACGGATGGACTTCAAGAAGTACCGGAAACGACCCCTCAAGCATCAATAGAACATGGAGTAGTTACTTTAGGAGATGCTCCTCAAGGCACTCCTAATTTAACTTATTTTATTTTTATTTTATCTTTATTATATTAGGAATTAGAAATTTGATATTAGTTTTTAGTTTGTTTTTGTTATTAGGTAAACAAAGAAAAACCCTTGCAATGACGATACAAGCAACCCGAGGAAGCTCTGCCTCCACCCCTGCCGCGGCAGCACCCATAGCTCCTCCGACAAAGTCCAAAGAGGCCTGCCTCCGACGACAGCCCTCTGATCAGGAGGAATTTGGAGCGAGAATTTACGCCGGTCAAAAGGATAAAACACGTGGCAGACAAGAAACGGTTGCCCAAGGCTAGCACCACCACCACCAGCAGTTGGGACAGTGGCAGTAGCTCCGATGTTCAGCTCGTGGAGCAACCTGTCCCCGAACCTGCCTCTGAACCTGCCCAGCCTCATCCAAAGCCCAGAATCCGCCGCCAAATCCGCCTCAGCAGCAGCAGTGAAGACAGTGCTTAAAATTTAAGTTTCTTATTTTCTTCTTATTGCTGCCTGCCATATATATATTTTGTGATGTACTGCCTTCATTTATTTTGCTTTTTATTTTGTCATTTGCATTGAGGGCAATGCAACCCTTGAGTTTGGGGGTGGCAACCCTCCATATTAATGGAGTCCAAGTGCATCTTAGTTAATTGTTGTGTCTTTTACTTAGTTTATTTTTTTCTCTTAAAAAAAAAAAAAAAATTTAAACTGTTGGCTTAAAACTGTGAAGTTAACTTACCTGTCATGACGGCTCTGTCGTGGCAGCATCTTTAGGACAGGTTAAGGAGAAGTTTAGAGCCTTTCTATAGTTCTGAAAACTTAAACACCTTTGTGACTGTTATACTGCTTAGATTTCTTTTAGCCAAACTAGAATAGGAAAGCTTAGCACTTGAATAGCCCCTAGAGGTGCCTAACACTGGCTCTAGGAAAGAAGTTTAGCAAAATAGCCCTAGAGGTGCCCGAAACCGGCTCTAGGAAGTTAGCTAGAGGTGCCCGAAACCGGCTCTAGTGAAACTTTAGCTTGAAAAATAAAAAGCAATTCAAAACAGAAAATCAAAGAAGCATGAAAATGTGCCTTCAAAAGATAAACTTGGCATAAAAATTCGAGTTAAGAGCTGAAATTTTCTAGTGAAACTAAGAGAGTCTTAGCATATAACTGTTCACAAGCATGCACACACTGCACGAGAGCTATAGGGAGATTCTGGACAGATCCTAACCTTTCCGACAGGTTGCTGCCGCCATAGAGAACGAGCGACGGGTAAGGGACAGTTCACTGTTTGAAGGCCAACACAAAATTTTTTCTTGTTTTCATTTTTCTTTTAAGTCTTAATTGCTTGAGGACAAGCAAAAACTTGAGTTTGGGGGTGTGATGAGTGTTTAAAAGTTCTATTATTTACACCTTTTTTAACCCATATTTCTGCTGCATTCAAGCATTATTCATTGCATTTAGGTCAGTTTACAGCAAAACATCACAAATATATTAAAAGGCGCAGATTCTACTAAAAATGGCTGTTTTTGTAGGTATCTGCCATGGTTGACGATGAAGGCAGGCCCAGGGCAGATAAGCAGAAGAGCTGAACTGGACAAGCAGCCGAAGAAGACGAACCTGTCATGGACCTGTCGTGACAGCAAGGTGACAGCAACCTTATGAAGAGGAAAAGTAAAGTGGACCTCGATAGATAGAGAAAAATCTGCTCGTCTGTCGTGTGAAAGCCAAATATTTTTCCAAGCCCCGGATCAAAAGATATGACAAGCCAAAGCTCAAGGAGAGTAAATTCCTAGAAACAAGGATGGCGGCTGCAAAGTAGGATACTTAGAGATTAAGTCTTTATTAGAATCTTACTTTTAATTAAAGTTGTAATCCTTATTACCTTAGATAACTTGAGCCCAAAGCTTATATAAGGGCATAGTTTTAACCTAGGAGGAGAGATCCCTCATTCTACCCCATAACCGATAACCTAAACCCCCCTGCCGTTTACCTGTCACCGATATGTTCTAATTTCCCCCTAGGGCTACGGGTTGTTTTGTAAAGTAGTTGCAAGGGTTGCGTTGTTTTAGGATTTTTCAAGTTCAATAAAATAAACTTCAAGTTCTTTTATCTTGGTTTTAATATCTTGCAAGAGCATCGGGAGAGCATTGTGAGGTTATCCATTTACTTAGCATCGGGAGAGTTAAGTATACGAAAGAGATAAGAGCGCGTTCTCTAGTTTATAGTTGAACCATCTCGTGCCTAGGGATAGGGCGAGGTTAAGTGGCTAAGGAAGAATTCATACACATCGGTGTTCATCCTTCGATTCACGCCGGGAGGTATCATCAAAGACGTGATCATCGACAGACTTGTGCCTAGGGATAGGGCAAGGCAGATCTGGGATTCTTGCCAAGCTTGAAGTAAGGAGTTGGTGTGTCTGCTGCCGCGACTGCCAACGGACAGACGCCGCGACAGGTGCTGTCGGCGACGGGAGCGACGACAGAACTGGAGATCCTAAGCAATTCAATACCTGCACTACTGAGCAACTCAATACCAGCCCATTCTCTCTATCTTGATTTCTCAATCCTTTATTTTACGTTTTTACCTTATTATTCTCGTGACAACTCTTAATTACTTCCTTTGCTTTCGTGCAGTAAACAAGGTGAAGTCATTAGCCCAATCCCTGTGGAGACGATATCCGATACTTCGTATCACTTTACTACTTGCGTCGTGTACACTTGCACTATAATTGCGATAGACTATTTTACACGCAACAGCAGATGTTCGAAGCAGTCCCTACACCTTGGACACTTAGAGCCCGCACTATAGCTACCATGAAAACGATAAAAAAAGAATACCATTGGAAGGAACAATGTTATTACAAGCTTTCCAAATGAACGGTCTAATTTTTGGAGGGACTCGAAGACTCCATATCGAATTCCAAAAATCTTTATCATTTGACAGATCAGAGCTAGAGCAAACACTCGGGGGATCATACTTACGAGACAAAGATAGATGATAACTCGATTTGACAGTGTAATTGCCATTTTTAAACAGCGACCACACCATCTTATCCTTGATTAGAGGCCCTCCAATGGGGATGGAAGAGATGGCCTTAGCTTCCTCAGGTGAAAAAAAAGATGATATCCTATCGATTCACCATGGTCGATTTGATGCATCCAAGAGATCCATTACTTGAAATAAATGGCAATGATCCGGTCTGTTAGACAAAATAGAGTAGGAGGGAAGTGGGGGGATCCAGTTGTCCTCCGAAATAAAAATGTCAACTCCATTTTCCACTCGTCAAATCGAACTTTCATGAATGAGTTTTAGACCTTCATGAATACTCGACCAAGCCCAAGAGGGGTTCCGGCCCTTAGGAGCATGAAAATGTTTCCACTTGAGAAGTAAACCCCTTTCAGAACCCGAGCAAGAAGGGAGTGGGGATTGTTTAAGATTCTCCATGATTGTTTGGCAACCAAAGCAAGATTAAAGGGTCTTAAATCCCTAAAACCCATGCCTCCTAAAGCCTTAGAATGACAAAGTTTGTCTCAACTTAACCAATGGATGCCACGATCCTTCTCTTGGGATTCATTTCACCAAAATTTTCCAATAATTGAGGCGGTTTCATCGCAAATAGTGACCGGAAGGCAGAAACATTGCATGATGTAAGTGAAAATGGCCGTTGCGACTACTTTAATCAAGACTTTTTCCTCGTCTGCGAAAGGAGTTTGGCTTTCCATCCTTGAAGTTTATTATGAACCTTTCCAAGAATAAAGCTAAGAGCCTCTTTCTTTCCCTTTCCCTACAAGGTTGGTAACCCTAAGTAAAAGTTACCTTCTTCCATCAGATTAACATTAAGGAAATTCAGGATATAAGAGATCGTCAATTTTTTAACATTAGAAGAGCAGTAAAGAGAGGACTTATTGCAATTAACTGGTTGCCCAGTTGCCTTTTGGAAAATGCTTAAAATTCGTTTAACAGAATCACAGTTCTTATCATTAGCCCGAGGTGAAAAGAACGCAATCGTCAGCAAATAGAAGGTGGCTAAGGACTGGACATTTCCGCCCTATTCTGAACCTATTAAGATCCTCATTGATCAGTTCATTCTCAATAATCCAAGAAAAACGTTGGAAACGAACATAAAAAGGAAATGGGATAAGGGATCCCTTTGTCTTAATCCTCGGCTCGGGATAAATTCTTCTTGTCGTTCACCATTCAAAACCAAGGAGAAAGAAACTGAAGACACGCATGCCATAACTCTGTTTGTCCACCAATAAAAAAAATTCATTTTGCGCATAATGAGAGAAAGAACCTGCCAATCTACTTTATCATAGGCCTTTTCAAGGTCAATCTTGAGAGCCATTATACCCTCTGAACCTTTTCTTTTCTTCTTCATAGCATGGAAGGCTTCGTTGGCCAAAATAATGTTGTTGTGAATTAGCCGTCCATTGACAAAGGCCAACCGTGAGGAAGGAATGATCTTAGGCAAAAAGGGTTTAAGTCGTAAAGCTAAGATCTTCGTAATCACCTTAAGTGATAAGTTACATAGACTTATAGGGCGAAAATGATTAACCTTTGTAGGATTATTCTTCTTAGGAATAAGAACGATGTTGGATTTGTTTAAGGATCGATCCAAAACCCCAGTATGAAAGAAATTCGAAACCACATAGATCACCTCAAATTTCACAGTCTCCTAGAAGGTTTGATAGAAGATGCTTGAGAAGCCATCCGGACCTGGGGATTTTAGGGCACCCATTTCGAAGACGACCTTTCTAATTTCCTCCTCTGATACCTCACTGCTCAAGGAAGAATTAATACTATCTGTGATAGAGAGGGGAATAAGATCCTCAATACTGCTCCAATCCACAGAAGCATCCTTAGAGTAAATATTTTTAAAGTGTCTATGAATGAAAGAAGAAATTGATTGCTCTTCCTCGAGCCAACTACCGATTCATCCTTGAGCTTGATGATCTCATTCTGTCTTTGCCTCTGTAAGGTAGTCGCATGGAAGAACTTGGTGTTCTTATCTTCATAGTTAATCCAATTCACCTTTGCCCTCTGGTGCCAGTGACATTCATTACTCTCCCAAAGTTTCTGGAGTTCTGACTTTAGGGCAAAAAATTCCTCTTTGATTTGAGCCGTTAAAGGAGAGTTTTGAAGAAAAAGAAGTTGTTTCTTTATTCCTTCAATAGTTTGTCTATTTGACCCATACTTAATTTTACTCCAGTTTTTTAGCTTGATCCTTGTGAGCCCCAATTTTCTATTTAAAGCATTCCGACCTGTACAAGATTGATTCCCTGACCAAGCTTCTTTAATATTTGTAGTAGATTCTTCCTCGAGGAGCCATCTGGATTCAAATTTGAAATCATCATTCCTTCTTTTTTATCAAATTTGAAATACTCATTCCTTCTTTTTTCTTTAGGAACTCTACACTCTATTCGTGCGAAATAACAATTTTATCAATTTTATCAATAATAGCATCATCATCGCTTCTCATATTGGACCAAGTGAAGTTACCACCTTTAATAAGAAGTTCTAGAAGATTTAAAGAGTCCAAAATATCTTAGAGCCATTTGGCTTGAGAAGTGTTAACATGATTCTCATGCTTTTTCAATTTGATTCGAGACAATATTGAAGTCCCTTAAAATGCACCATCAGCAGTTAAGGTTATTGCGGAGGCCAAAAAGTTGTTCTCAGAATTGTTGTTTCCATAGAGGAACGTACAAAACCAATCATTTTCCCTTTTAATGGATACAAGAGTATCGATGAAATTGATCGACTCATATATAATGGTGACGGATACTTCATCAGTCCACCAAAGAGCCAGGCCACTTGCCAGACCTCGAGGATTCACATAAAAGCTTCTCAAAAATCTATTTTTAGTTCTAAGCTTTTCCAAATAGGACTTTTCTTTTTAGTCTCACTCAAGAAAACAATACAAGGATTAAATTTATTCAAGAAATCTTTAAGAGCACGGACAATATCCTTATTACCCATCCTGCGAGTATTCCAAGCAAAGAAAGCCATAGATGAATAATACAAGGGGACATGGAGAAAGGAGAAATGCCAACGACAAAAATAGAGAACGAAGCAAAAGACTGATGACCATCAATGTCGGGATAATAACAAAGCAGGGAAAGTCGAAAGCCAAGAACAGATCAAAAATACATACCACAATAGCATCGGAGAAGCAAAATAAGAAAGAGGAATCTTCAAAAAACCAAGAATCCGGCAAAATCGCCAAGACCCACACCATGAACAGACGAAAAGACCTCAAAGCACACAAAAACCTCCTGCAAGAGCACCCAGATTCGCCTTGGGGAATCGTACGAAACCCATAAAATCAGTGGAGAACGCTGCCAGAAGAGGGAGAAGGAGAGGAAAACCAAACCCCCAAATTCTAATCTTCAAGACGCAGAATCGACACACTTGGAATCGGAGGGAAAATGCCCAAATCTCAAGGGAAGGAAACTAGGGCTACCTACCCTTGGTATTCTTCTAAAAACCTTTAGAGTGGAAGGGGAAACAACTCTGGTAATCGTTGGTGAGATTAGCTCGCATTGTCAGCTACCGAGTTGACTATGGAAGTGCAAAACCCCAACTAAGTACCCTGTTATGCAACTAACAATCATAACGGAAACAAACAAGCCACTGCCGGTAGGAGAGCAAACAATAAGGCAACCGAAAAATTGGTGGGATGAACCGCACAACACTCGTAAGCAAAAAACGCAGACAAAAGAACCTCCCATCACCAGTGGGCGCACCAAAACCTTCCGACCGTCCTAAAAATCGGGGAAGCGTGGCTCCGATACGAGGAAATACCCACTCAGCAAACAAGTGACCGATTGAACGACCTCTAGACTAGGATCGAGAGTGAAAATCCAATAACCCTAAGATTTAGAGCTTAATTTTAATATAATAAAAGAATGATTAAAAATAATATATATATATATATATATGTTTATATAATTATAATTATAAAGTCAAAATAATAGTAATAATAATTTATTATTTGCCTTTGGTATCGTCGTCCTAGTAAATCGTGACCTAATTCCCCAAATTTATGTTTTTTAAAAATTGAAGTTTCTTAAACCCTAATTTTTTAATATATAAAAACAAGTACTCTGTTTTATTCCATCGTTTTCGCTCACTCGCTCTTTTCTTCTCTCTCTGCCATGAAGAATTTCTCTTCATCCTCCAACCACCGCCACCCGCCTCCGCCGGGTGGCCATAGACCGCACCACCACTACAACAACCACCGCCCTAGCTACCCAAACAATTACCGTCCCAGTTTTCAGGCTGTCAATAACCAACATTCTCGCCGCCATTTTCCTCTGGCGCCATCCACCACCGTTGTTTCCGACGGTTCCAACGTCTTCCGCCGCCCAAACTTCATAATTCAACTCCTACACGACTATTCCCCCTCCCCTTCTGAACCCAACAACATCCAGACTCTTATTTCCCAACTCGACCCGTCCCCCGAAAGCTCCCGCATCTTAACCACTGGAAAAATTGCAGCTTTTCTAACTTTCCAAGAATGGAACCAAACTCTCTCTTCAGTTCTTCATCTATGGCGTTCCCGCCTTGATGGATCCCATCATTACACTCCCAACCTTATTTCCAATATCATAGTCCCTTCCGACGCGGTGGAACTCGAACAAAACCTTAAAACCCTTTTCTCGAGCCATATTACGGGATTGATGGACGGGGAATTGGTTAAGAAGTGGCAGAGGAAAATCAACGAAAAGTCCGATGAGATCGCTAGTCTGTCAGCACAGATGAGTAAGAGGAACTATTTGTTAAGAAGGTTTTACGAGTTGAATGACACGAAGAAAGCTTTAATGGCGGAGAGATCGGCGATTTCGAAGCGGTTGAAGGAGTTTAAGGGAGGGATGGGGAGCTTGTTGAGGTGTTTGGAAGACGGGGTGGTAATGGGGAACGAGGAAGATGATAAAGGTGTGGAGGTTTTCAGGGTTGAAGGAGAGCTTGATTGGAAGAGAATTCATCAGCTGATTTTGAGGGAATGTAGGAGGTTGGAAGATGGTTTGCCTATTTATGCTCACAGGCAAGAGATTCTTACTAGAATACATTGTGAACAGGTATCATTTGTTTCTCAACCCATTTTTCTGTTTTATTTTCAGCTTTGTTTTGGATTTTGTGATGTATTTTGGCATATAAATTTGAATTATCATCATTTATATTTTGTGGAATGTAAAACCTTAGTGATGCAATTTAAGAATGTGAAATTTGATTTGATTTGGAGATTAAAAATACTACCTTTATATATACATGGGATGTGTTCACCCATAGGAGTATCACCCTATAATTTGACAGTGTAATTTAGAGTTGAAAAACTTGAAAATTGGCTTAATTGCTATAAAGAGTGATTTACCTTCCCATGCAGTAGTGGATAATAGCTGCAAGTTTTTAGGTTATTTTCTTTGTCCTTTTATATTCATTTTATTCCTATATTACTTGGGTGTTTAAATCTAATTATAACGTAGCTGTTTTTACTTCTCTTTCCCTGATTTCACTTATAACTATTAAATGCACAGATCATGGTGTTGATTGGAGAGACTGGTTCAGGAAAGAGCACCCAGCTGGTTCAGTTTCTTTCCGATTCAGGAATCGCTGCAAATGAGTCAATTGTATGTACTCAGCCACGAAAGATTGCTGCCATCTCATTGGCAAAAAGAGTCAGAGAAGAAAGCATTGGGTGCTACAATGATAATTCAATCATTTGTTATCCGACTTTTTCATCTGCTCAGCAGTTTGATTCGAATGTAATATATATGACCGACCACTGTTTACTGCAGCATTATATGAATGATAGGAATTTGTCAGGGATTTCTTGCATCATTGTTGATGAGGCCCATGAAAGAAGTTTGAATACTGACCTTCTCTTGGCATTGCTTAAAGATTTACTTGGCCGACGAGTTGATCTAAGGCTTGTAATAATGTCTGCAACAGCTAATGCAAATCAACTCTCAGACTACTTTTTTGGGTGTGGAATATTTCATTTGGAGGGGAGAAACTTTCCTGTTGATATTAAATATGTTCCTCGTGCAATGGAGGGAACTTCTAGTTCTGGTATGGTTGCTACATATGTTTCTGATGTCTTGAGGATGGCTTCTGAGGTTCACAAAACAGAAAAAGAAGGGAATATTCTTGCCTTTTTGACTTCCCAGATGGAAGTTGAATGGGCTTGTGATCATTTTGAAGCTCCAAATGCAGTTGTGTTACCATTGCACGGAAAATTATCCTTTGAAGAGCAATTACATGTTTTCCAGAACTACCCTGGGAGAAGAAAATTGGTATTTGCAACAAATATAGCAGAGACGTCACTTACAATTCCTGGAATCAAGTATGTGATTGATTCTGGTATGGTCAAGGAGAGTAAATTTGAACCCAGCACTGGAATGAATGTTCTCAAAGTCTGCTGGATCAGCCAGAGTTCTGCCAATCAACGAGCTGGTCGTGCTGGGAGGACAGAACCAGGAAGATGCTACAGACTATACACAGCTAGTGATTTTGAGGTGATGCCCCCTAATCAGGAGCCCGAGATTCGTAGAGTTCATCTTGGTATTGCAGTTCTGAAGATCCTTGCTTTGGGAATCAAGAATGTTCAGAGTTTTGATTTTGTTGATGCACCTAGCCCTAAAGCCATTCACTCGGCAACTAGGAATCTTGTCCAGTTGGGAGCCATTGTGGAAAAAAATGGTGTTTTTGAATTAACTGATGAAGGACGGTACTTGGTAAAATTGGGGATTGAGCCTCGTCTTGGTAAACTAATTCTCAGTTGCTTTCATCGTGGCCTGCGTAGGGAGGGCCTCGTTCTTGCTGCTGTTATGGCAAATGCCAGTAGCATATTTTGTAGGGTGGGAAGTGACGATGATAAAGCCAAAGCTGATTGTCTTAAGGTGAAATTTTGCCACCGCAATGGTGATCTCTTTACTCTGCTCTCTGTGTACAAGGAATGGGAAGCTCTCGCTTCCGACAAGAAAAATAAATGGTGCTGGGAAAACAGCATAAATGCTAAATCAATGCGTAGATGCCAAGACACAGTCTCTGAATTGGAAATTTGTCTGAAAAAGGAGCTTGCTGTTATTATTCCAAGTTACTTAATATGGGATCCTCAAAAGTCTACTGAGCGTGATAAAATTTTGAAGGCGATTATACTTTCTTCCCTGGCTGAAAATGTAGCCATGTTTTCGGGACATGATCAACTTGGTTATGAAGTGGCATTGACTGGGCAGCATGTTCAACTGCATCCTTCATGTTCATTGCTGATATTTGGTGAGAAGCCAAGTTGGGTTGTCTTCGGTGAACTGTTATCTGTCAATAATCAGTATTTGGTCTGTGTAACTGCTTTTGATTTCGAATCGTTGGCTACCCTGGATCCTCCGCCCTTGTTTGATGCATCTTTGATGGAAAGCCGGAAGTTGCAAGTGAAGGCAATGACTGGTTTTGGAAGTACTCTATTGAAGAGGTTCTGTGGGAAATCTAACCACAGTCTTCGATGTCTTTCATCACGGATTAGGACTGCTTGTATGAATCAGCGGGTTGGTGTTGAAGTCAATGTTGACCAGAATGAGATTCTTCTGTTTGCCTCATCAGTGGACATGCAGAAGGTTCTGGATTTTGTAACTGAGGTGTTGGAATGTGAAAAGAAATGGTTGTTTAATGAATGCATGGAGAAATCTTTATTTCATGGAAGGAGAGCCTCACCATCTGTGGCACTTTTTGGAGCTGGTGCAGAGATCAAGCATCTTGAAGTTGATAAAAGATATTTGACTGTTGATGTCTTCCATTCAGATGTTAATGCCTTCTATGATAAGCAGCTTTTGATGTTCTTTGAGGAACATTCTAATGGCAGTATTTGTTCAGTCCATAAATCTCAAGCCAGCGGGCAGGAAACAGATGACAAGGAAAAATGGGGCAAGATAACGTTCCTATCTCCTGAAGCTGCCAGAAAAGCTGCTGAGCTGGATGGGGTCAACTTTGCCGGCTCTGCATTGAAGGTACTTCCTTCACAGACATCCTTTGGGGGTGATCATAAGATGTTCTCTTTCCCTGCTGTCAAAGCAAAAGTTCATTGGCCTCGTAGGGTCAGTAAAGGGTTTGGAATCGTTAAATGTGATCTGGTTGATGTTGGGGGCATTTTGGATGATTTTTCTTGTCTAGTAATAGCTGGAAAGTATGTTCGTTGTGAAATTAGCAGGAAATGTGATGATTCTATTATGATACATGGAATTGATAAAGAGCTTTCTGAAGCAGAAATTTGGGATATACTATGTTTGGCAACAGACAGGAAAATCCATGATTTTTTTCTCGTGAGAGGAGATGCTGTGGAAAATCCAACATGTGGTGCCTGTGAGGAGGCAATCCTCAGAGAAATATCCCCCTTTATGCCTAAAGGGAATCCCTACACTAACTGTTGTCAGGTTCAGGTTTTTGAGCCTGAACCAAAGGAGACTTTCATGAAAGCGTTGATCACCTTTGATGGAAGATTACATTTGGAGGCTGCAAAAGCTTTAGAACAGCTAGAGGGTAAAGTATTACCTGGATGTCTTTCATGGCAGAAGATAAGATGCCAGCAACTGTTTCATAGTTCTATATCATGCTCTTCTTCTGTCTATACTGTTATTAAGAAGAAGCTCGACTCTTTGCTTGGGAGATTCAGACATGTAAAAGGTACTTGAACTGTTATATCACTCACTATTCTTAGTTTTCTGTTTCTGTCTTGATGTTCTTTGTGCATGTTCATACCGTCGAATATGCATGCTTTGTTACTTCAACACTCACACTCGAATCAAGTAACATAATATGCATGCCACTGCTTGTGTTTGGGTGTGAAGATATATGCCTCGGGACAGAGCATGTCAACGAGTTTCTTGTTTTGCATCTAATTTCCTGTTATATCAGTTAACTTTTCCTTCCATTTTTTCTGGTTTGTGCTTTAGTGATTTTCAAATTTTTAACACTTGATTGACATTTCATATCACCTTTTAGGATTTAACGAAGGTATTCCGGTTTTAAACTATTTTAAACTGCACTATACAGTATAGATGCTTAGTTTCCCCAAACCTGGGTGATAGTAAAATTGATTACGAGGTGCATTTTGGCACACAAGTATCAAAATATATACTCTAAAAATAATGAAAAGGTTGTTCTCCAATCTGTTTTCTTGATGTTGAAAATGGTTAAGTAATTTAGATGTTTTTTTCCTGAAATTGTCAACACATTATTTACAGGTGCAGATTGCTTCCTAGAGGAAAATGAAAATGGTTCCTGTCGGGTTAGAATATCTGCCAATGCTACCAAAACCGTGGCAGAGTTGAGAAGGCCGGTGGAAGAGCTAATGAATGGAAGGACCGTAAAACATGCCAGCCTCACTCCTTCCATATTGCAGCATCTGTTCACTAGAGATGGCATTAATCTAATGAGATCATTGCAACGAGAGACAAGAACCTACATATCTTTTGACCGGCGTAGTCTCAATGTGAGAATCTTCGGCTATTCCAATGATGCTGCTGCCGTAGCCGAGCAAAAATTGATTCAATCCCTTTTGTCCTACCACGAGAGCAAGCAGCTTGAGGTCCGACTTCGTGGTCGGGGTCTGCCTCCTGATATGATGAAGGAAGTGGTAAAGAAATTTGGGCCAGACCTTAATGGGCTCAAAGAGAAGATACCTGGGGCTGAGTTTACGCTTAACACCCGACATCATATTATTTTGGTTCGTGGTGACAAAGATATGAAGCAAAAGGTAGAAGAAATTGTCCTTGAGATTGCCGAGGCAGGCAGAGATTTAGCTGAGAGATCTGATAGTGATGTCACCTGCCCCATTTGCTTGTGTGAAGTAGAAGATGGCTACCTTCTCGAAGGATGTTCACATCTCTTTTGTCGTTTGTGTTTGGTGGAGCAATGCGAATCCGCCATTAGAAACTTGGATAGTTTTCCCGTATGCTGTGCTCATCAAGATTGTAAAGCTCCCATTTTGCTTACTGATTTAAAGTCTCTTCTGTCAACTGAGAAGTTTGAGGAACTCTTTAGGGCTTCTTTGGGTGCATTTGTTGCATCCAGTGGGGGTGCCTTTCGGTTTTGCCCTTCTCCTGATTGCCCCTCCGTTTATCGTGTTGCTGGTCCAGACACTTTGGGCGAGCCATTTGTCTGTGGAGCATGTTATGCCGAGACTTGTACTAGGTGCCATCTGGAGTATCATCCGTATCTGTCATGTGAGAAGTACCGAGAGTTCAAGGAAGACCCTGATTCGTCTTTGAAAGAGTGGTGCAAGGGGAAAGATCAGGTAAAAACTTGCCCCGTATGCGGGTATACAATCGAGAAGATAGATGGGTGCAACCACATTGAATGCAAGTGCGGGAGGCATGTTTGCTGGGTATGTTTAGAGTTCTTTAGCAGCAGTGATGATTGTTATGGCCATTTGAGAGCTGTTCATATGGCCATCATCTAATTTTCAAACCAGTGCTTACATTCTGAAAACCATCCATGTAAATATATAATGTGTATATATAAGGATTTATGCATACAAATGTTTGAACGGTTTAACAGGTCCGTACCATGTAAATGGATTTTAAACTTCTTCACATTTACTACTAGTATTGCTTGCATCTCCGGTTGGATGCTCTATGTTGTACAAGTTCGAATAGAATATCCAGGTTTTATGCTTTTGATTTGAGGCCGACTAATGGTGGTCGGAACTGTTCTGGCCATCTGTTTCACATACTTGACCGGAAGAACTTTGTTCTGGTTCTCGGACATCATTAAGTCTCATCTATCAGATCAAATACTGAAACCACTTGTTCATAAACCATGTATTCTTTTTAGCTTCGTTCTAAGTTAGTGCACCATGAAACTTGAAATAGATGTTGAAATTAAAGCTAATGATCCCGAGCATGTACAACTCTTGGCTCTCGTTATCTCTCTATTAAGAATCTTACTGTTTTGGAGTTTTTGTTTCGGTTTGGTTTGAAAGAAAATAACTGGGGAATCACTCAAGATCTTTTTTATTTTTTAGATCGTTGGATGCATGAAACGGATGACTGAGGTTAACAGTAGAATATGTGAAGATTATCGCTGAGGGCAAACTACTTAGGTGATCCTAAATTTTAAGTAACTCTAAATTTTAAATCCTAAATCCGTTATGGTGTTGTATTTGTTTTTATCAGTTTTATAATTGGTTTATTTAAATATTATGAATATTTATTTATGTGTTTATCTATCATGATAAGAACTTTATCAAGGAGATTTGATTTACTTTACCATTAGAAATATTATCTTCATTAATTAGAGTTTAATGTATTATGTACTTCTTTTTCATATAAATAGATGATCTAATGAAGGCATTAAATACACTTGAATATTGAGAATAATAAAAATCTTCATCTTCCTCCCATTTCTTTGTTCTTTCATTCTTGTTCTTCGTTATTTTTTTCACAACACGTTATTAGCACGATCTCGCTCAATTATCGTTGTTCTTGTTAGTGATTCCCGAAATAGATTTTAATATGACATTAGTAACTACATTTATCATATATTGAAATTAGCTTGGAAAGTCTGCGAAACCTTCGGAAGCCTTTGGTAGCAATTATTCCCTTGTACCAGGTGACGTGTATTCTTAATTTTTTAAGGTTCTTAACTCTTTTTGTTACTTAGAATATTATTTTTATTTACCATGACTGTGGGCATATAACATGAAACTTTTTGCATCCACAGTTAAAAATAAGGTTTGGATTTTAAAACTCTCTCTTTTATACAATATGTGTTTTTCTTAACGATTGCATTCCTACTTTGCCCATAAGTAAAGATTACCGGTGCAAATTTATTGAGATTTTTTTTATCAATATTTATTATGAGAGTTGATATTTTTAGTCGTGTTTTGAGTTTTACATGTGTTTAAACGGCTTGGAAAGAGACATGACATAAAGAGATTATGAGAAACTATCTCAGTCATTTACTATGTCTTCATTGTCCTCGAGAGGAAAATCAATATCGGTAAACTCTACTTTTATTTTTATTCTTCAAACTATTATTGTAAAGTGTGATAAATCATGGTGATATTTACTCGAAAGCAATCATTTTCATGTGTCAAAAAAATCGACTATTGACTTCTCCCAAGTTTAAGTTACGAAAAATCGTCTTGATCCAAAAATGTTTTATGGGAGGTATTCCTTGAAGTGAATGCAAGCATGATGTTTATTCCATACAATTATTGGATCCGTTTCATTCCCTGAAGGGAATGCAAACACGGTAAATCACTATTTAATTGATAACATAACTTCGATATACTCCAAGTACATTGACTGGACATCCCGTTCTACGAGGCTATTGGTCTCAAAGGAGGTTTTTAAAGGACCTTGTGGACTGGTATAATAATGTCGCATACGAGGATTAAATGTGTGTTCTCTGTGATAAGGATATGAGAAAAAGGTTTCAAAGGCCCACTGACTCTACTCCATTACCTGAAGTGAATGTGAGATTATATTATGGAAAGAATAAAAGCCACATTAGAAGTTGTGGTCATGATTGAAACCATGAATATAGACATAGAAAATATGGTCATTTTAAGGATACTTCTATCCACCGGCAGTGAGGTTATAAGGATGACAAGAGTGATAAAGATCATTCTAATGAAGTAAAATTCTTCTTATTACCAATGTGATATTATAAATCATTGGTCTCGTACTTGTCGTATGTTGAAAAATCAACAATCATTGAATGATAAAGGAAAGAAAACATAAGCAAATTTTGTTTGCGAAAAATGACGAAGATAATACTGGTCCAACTTTATTTGGACATTGTTGGTCCGACTCATTTGGACGTTGTTAATTTTCTTATAACTTTCGAAAGGAATAAATCATCTTCTAATTATTCTCATAACTTTGAAGAGAATTATTTATCTTTTTATTTTGCTTTATGTTTATTTATATATTATGATATTTATTTATTTCATTTAACATGATTATTTTTCAAATACAATCTATTGTGGCGATTTATGCTCAACATAAGCATAATACATATTTTTCCACTTATATGCAAGGGAATAATGTGAGTACTATATCTCGAAGTACTAAAAATATTGATGCTCTAGAAGAGCAATAAATTCTTGAGAGAAAGCACATTATAAAAAGTACAGAATTGCAAATATTGCAATAATTACCGCTAGTGGTAATAATATCGTCACCATTAAAAGTAAAAATTTTAAGAGAACAATATGAGTTCGCAAAATATTCGTTTGAGAATTATATATAACATATGTTATCAATTGTCATATGAAATAAGCCAATGTGGATATAAGCTCTGGTAGCCAAAAGTCAGATGAAAGCTCTAAAAAAGTTATATATTGCTACCAAAAGAAAATTTTCCATTGAAAGCTTCGAAAGAGCTAAATTTATTCTTATTCAAAGGAACAAATTTTTTCTGGACAATGTATTATCAAGTTTTAAAGAAACTTCTATTTTAAAATTTGTACCACACATGTACAAGTGAGATTGAATCACATGTTATGGTAAATCAGAAGTTTACAAATTCAGAAATATATATATACACATATGTATATATAGTTGGCATGATCAGTTAGACCATCCTGATCAATAATGATGCGAAAGCTATTGAGATTTATATGCACATTTATTAAAAGAACCTACAATTCTTGTCGTGCTTGTTCTTAAAGGAATTGATTAAATTTCATTTATTAAAAGAACACGAAGTTGAGACTGCATGTCTTGCATATCTGAATAAAATATGAGTCAATTTATCCACAAATGTGAAAAGTTTTATATGATTTTAGTAGATGCATCTACTTTGTTTTATCAACTTGCAACCAGAAGTTTGTGAGATTGGTTATAAAAGGATTTAGATTATGTAGTTAGACTATTCGTCTTGAAAAAGTTAGTGGGTTTATGTTTTAGGCTATATCAATTGATACAAAGCCTATTAATTATGAAAAATACGGTTAGGTAAAATTTCAATTGGATGTCTCCTCTTTAATAGCTAAAGTATGAGAACAAAATAGTTATTATTTGTATGGTATTTCCATATAGCAACAATTATATGCATCAGACCAACGAGTTATAATAAACTCCCCGTTATGATTGATTTTTTGTTAGAAGCCATACATTCCCATTTTATAATTTTAGAATGTGCGATATATTATTGAGTTGCTCTACCACAACGCACAAAACGGGAAAATAAAAAAGAGTGGGAATATATATTGAGTACGAGTCTCCTTTTATGTTTAAATTCTTAAACATTAATTGGAGGATCATTTATGACATGGCTTTTTCTCAACATCAGGGGGAGAAAATAATCAGCTGGATAAAGAAAAATAAATTATCGTTATATAGATCCTCGTATATGAACCAGAAGTTCATAAGATAATTCATGTTATTACATGTCAACTGCCAAACATATTTACTGACCCAATGAGAGTAACTAAGTCTCATATACTAGCTGAAATGCTCTAAGTTTAAATTACATGTTAGAGCAAGAGGATGTAAATCATGCCTGAAGCATGATAATTGATATGGTTCTAATGATCAAAATTCTCGTAAATGGAAAGTAATATGAGATGGTCATATATTGGAGGCGGGTGCTCCTGAAGAGACCCAATACATAACTAATAATAAAACTCTAGAAGAGTTTTAGGTACCTGAAATAAAGATTGAAATCTTGAAGAGATCTCGATGATTTATGTCACTACGAGAATGGAACCAAAATCGAAAAGTTGTCGACAACGATTTTACAAATAATTTTACACGAACTTCTATAGAAGTTAAGAAAGATAATGAGGATCTTGTATATAAATCTATCCGGAAGTATAGATATTGAATTGACCAATATAGAAAGACGTTTTGAACTTCTAAAAGAGAAGTATTTGGACCAACAGTCAAAACACCTAAAGGTGTAATGCAAGCGAGACACAAATAAGTAGTCGTAAATACAACAGAATTATAATTTATGAAAAATTCTAAATACTTCATGGTGAATGCAATTATTTTGGCAGTTATAAAATATTTTATATGCGTCTAATCATTTTGTGGATCCCTATAAAAATAAAGTTATCCTTGACGGATTTAAAATGCTAGAAGCATTTGGAAATTTTTAAAGAAATTTATTTAGACACGTCTCATTGAATATTTTGGCGCATTTGGTATAATCACCTTAGTGAGTACTAATTGAGGAAATACTATAAGAATGATCATATTTCCTTATGCTTTTATAAAAAGAGTTTGGATCAAGATTCATTATGATAATTTAAATATTATTAGAACTCCTGACGAGCTTTCGAAGCATTTGGTTATTTAAGGAAAGGTTTTGAGAAAAAGAATCTTGAGATGTGGTTTGTCTGAACCTAAAGATCGAGCACTTAAATATGTGTTTTTCTATAAATGGACATAAGCAGAAAGAGTTTTATAAAAGATTCAATATGGATAAAGCATATCCATTGAGTACCCCAATAATTGTAAGATTGTTGGATAGAAATAAAGATAACTATATATTTTCTTGGTCTTGAAGCACCATATATTAGTTGGTCAAGAAATATCCATAGATATACAAATATCATTACCTTTAGATCTTCAAACATTAGTTGATGCCTTCTCAAATGTCGTAGAAATAATTGTTATGCACGAGGCAAGCTAAAATGTGTTTGGCTAAGACCATTGACCCAACATATCCAAAAGATATGTGGATTTACTTTCACAAGATATGATACAAAGCTATCTTGTGTGAAGATAATGCAAGATGTATATCTCAATTTGAAAGATGAATACATCATGAAACATATTACTCTAAAGTTTCATCCCCACGATCTTTAGAAAAATACTATTCAAGATTGAATTATGAAGATTCAAAGATCTTTTGTAGTGTTTTCATGAGGGGGAGTAAATACGCGTTTCACTCTTTTTCCCTTAACCCAGGTTTTTTCCCAATGAGTTTTCCTAGTAAGATTTTTAATGAGGCAACATGTTATGCGTATTAAAGATGTGTGTACTCTTTTTCCTTCACTAATGAAATCTTAGTAAGGTTTTAATAAGGCACATTATCTTCATAGACATCCAAGGGGGAG
Source organism: Hibiscus trionum (assembly GCA_030270665.1). Taxonomy (NCBI): domain Eukaryota; kingdom Viridiplantae; phylum Streptophyta; class Magnoliopsida; order Malvales; family Malvaceae; genus Hibiscus; species Hibiscus trionum. Next base: position 11,694,041 of record BSYR01000052.1, read on the forward strand.
TGTTATGAATATTTATTTATGTGTATTTCTATCACGATAAGAACTTTATCAAAGAGATTTGATTTACTTTATCATTAGAAATATTATCTTCATTAATTAGAGTTTAATGTATTATGTACTTCTTATGCCTATAAATAGATGATCTAATGAAGGCATTGGATACACTTGAATATTGAGAATAATAAAAAAAATTCCTCTTCCTCTCATCTCTTTGTTCTTTCATTCTTTTTCTTTGTTCTTATTATTGGTCTTCGTTATTTTATTCACAACACAAATCACATCTATAATTATATAAATTATAATTTAAGAGATTATTTTAGTGAATAGAAAACATGTCTCATTTTGGGTCTCTCTTTTTGTACTCTAATACTAAAAATTTAAGTTCATGATTTATGATTAAGGTTTAGAGTTAGGATTTATAATTAGTGCTTAGAGTTTAGGGTTTATAATTAGTGCTCAGAGTTTAGGGTATATGGTTTAGTATTAAGGTTTATGGTTTAGATGTAAAACTTAAGATTAGGGTTTATAATATAATTTTTGTTTAATATAAATAGAAATCCTCTAACATTTTTGGTGCCCCTATGTATGCTCCATACTAAAAAAACCTAGGTTTAGGGTTTATAGAATTAGGGGTAGTATATATTTTTAAGGTTCATGGTTTAGGATTTAGAATTTCGAATTTAGGATTAGAACTTAGAATTTAATTTTTTAGTGTTGAGGCATAGAAAAGGGCACCGAAAAGGAAAAGGGAATTTTTGTCCAAGTAAATATTTTTTATTAAATAAAGATGTGTTATACTTTGACGTTGGGATTAGAACTAATATATAATGTGAAATAAGATGTGAACAATATAAACATCCTTAATCATTAGACCAATATAAATATAGGTAAACTACTCGGGTGACCACCCAACAATTGAGTCTGACCTATTTTCAACGAATTATAAAAATTAAAAATTCGCCCACCCAACTATTTAATTGGACATATTTTGACCACCAGCCGTTAAAATCTAATGAAGGGGTGATGCGGTTGTTAATTAATATTTGTATAACTATATATTTGGTCCGTGTTAGTTACCTATTCTATCAATTTGATACTAATTTTAATTTAATTTGTAACCCCCTCGTCCCGGTCTGGTCGGATGACCGGTCCAAGTGGGCCACACGGGGAAAACCGAGTGAAAACCCCTAAGGATTCCCCCTCGGTTAACGACCCTAAAATTTCTTTTAACTTTAATCTTGTCTAGATGCACATTTAATCCCTAAGTGGAGCATAACAGCGGAAGATACAAACAACGAAACATTCACCGACCAAACAAAGCATAAACAGTCCATTTTACTTCATTACAGCAGTCCGTTTCGAAACGCCCCTAGGGTGTTCCGAAACGCCTTGACTTGGTCAACGGCCCTGGGTCAACCATAAGGTGACCGTTCTGAAACAGGGGTGACCCGTATCGGAACGACCTTGACGGTCAATATCTCGTGGTCAACGAGATTTGACCGTTTCGAAACACAAAAGGCCCGTTTCGGAACGGCTACATCTCGCCAATATCTCAAAATTCCAGTAGCAAAAACGTTTCGAAACGCCCTCATCCGTTTCGAAACGGCAGGTCATTTACAAAGGGACCGTTCCGGAACAGGGGGACCCGTTCCGAAACGCCCCCTGTCTGCAGACTCGTCTGGGCTGTTTTGAGGCACAAGGGTGCCCCAAAACACCACCAAAACACCATACAACAGCAAATCGATTGAACCCAATTTAAACCAACAACATTATCATGCTTTAACAAGACTCAAACATGTCTAATACTAAGGCAACAATCCACAACATGCATTCATTCAAACAACATTCAAACACATGTAAAAACTCTTAAGGCATAGGCTAAAATCCAAAGTAAGCAATTAGGCATGACATACAATTCATCATGGCAACACAAACCATGCAAAAGAAAGATATAAGGGAGTCCATACATGCTCTCAAACAACCAACAACTACACATCAAAGCCATACATGTCCCATTGCTCAAACTATTACATGTCTAACATTTAAAAACCATACTTGATGAACTCAAGCCAAAAACCACACTTGGAGCCTTCCACTTGCGCGAGCAACCCACGAGCTTAAGGATCTGCAATGTTGAACAAAGAGAGCGTAAGCAATGATGCTTGGTGAGGGTAAGCTCTAAAAACAAACCTCAACATTGCAGGGTCCGCAAGAGCCACATTATAAGGTACATGAACAATATATACAAGTACATGTCATGAATCATTAAGCTCTACTTTCACAACATAAATAGCCACATCAAACATTCTCACAAGGATCATTAGTCTCAACACATGGATACATATATCAAACAACATTGGCACCTAGATATGACTCAAATACGCGGATAACCGTTGGAACTCACATCCAACAACACAACCATTACCTGACGGTGGGATTACACTCATCACCGGTCCCGCGGAGGGGATTCCACTCATCCTCACGCCCCGTCGATGGGATTCCACTCATCACCGACTATATTTAAATACCATTTCCGGGCGTACCCGTACTCCTCCTTGGTGACTCAACGCCACCAAGGCCACGCGCGACTTTTGACTCATGTGTACACACTAACATCCTAATGATCGATCATTTGTATTTAAGTATACTAGTGCCAATATTTTACTCGTTCCACATTACTCATTTCAATCATTTCCGTGCTTAGCACGTACTCACCATGAACACAATCATGAACCAACATCATGCATGCTTTAAGCAATACAAATCATGCCTCATCTCACATGTATAATACAATATACATAAGCATTCATATCACAACACATACGGGGCATATACATTCATACATTCAAGTTCATCCAAGGGCTCTAGATCAAGCTTAGGATTAGGCTACCACCCTAATCCTAACTCTAGGTGGGTCTACCAAGCCCAACCTAGTCCATATACTCGAACCAACCAATTTAAAACCATTTAAAACAATTAACCACTCACCTAAACTCCCGAGCTCAAGACCAAGCAAGCAATTGTCTTCAATTCCCCGGATTCACTTCCGATGCTTCACCGATGCTCAAACTTGATTCTAATCAATCTCAAACACAAACAAAATATCCACAATCAATATCTTGTCATCGAAACTAACCCGAATTACATTACCAAGCAACCAACACTCAAAACAAGACCAAAAACAGGATTTTCGAGCAGCCCACTTGACCCACTGAAAACTCTTATTTCAAGCACCCAATCAAGCATCAATTGCACCCAAAATGATCCTCATACATCATACTAACAACAGCCCTCGAAAACCAACATCAAACCACCCCCAAAACTACTTTAAAACCCTCCTAAAACCCCTTGGAAACCCAAGTCCGAAAATTGATTAAAATCATTTGAAATTTACATATGTAGCATCATTTGGCTCCTACATTCCATAACTAACCATAATAAATCATAATATTAAGATTAGCTACACAAAGGCACCATTTTTACTCAAAACATTCAAAACCTCTACTTTCCAAAAACTTCATGGAAATGAAAAAGAATGGTACTTTTATGAAGGGGAAGATGAGGGAAAATCAAATTTGCTCTTACCTTTCAATTTGGAGCTGAAACGAAGAAGGAATAAGATGGAACAGTAACTTCAATGGTGGGAGGGGTTTTGGTCGTGGGTTTTGTGGAGAGAGGGAGAAGATGAGTGAAATTTGGGTTTTATTTTATTTGTTTTGTTTTAAGTTAAAAGCCCAATGACCCTTTTGCCCTTAATGAAATGGATTATTCACAAGGACATAAGTTCCATGGCCATTTGGGGTTTAATTCCAAAACTTTGTCCATCATCGATTTAATTAGTTGAAAACCAACCCGGACCATTATTTAAATTTTAGAACCGAACCTAGAATAATATTAAAATATTATTTTCTCCTAACCCCTAAACTCGGGTGTTACATAATTAAATAAATGCGGCACCTTATTAGAGGAATATATATATATATATATATATATATATATATATATATATATATATTGTTTAATAATTTTATTTTTCTCATCCAATCAGGCGGTAATAAAGATAACTTTTTGCTTGGTTAGGAATTATACCCAGGTCGTTTGGGAGTAAATGGTGCAGGTTTACCATTGAACCAAAAGGTCATTTGCGATATAAAATACACAATGTAATATATATATTTTAGTTTGTTGTTAATGCAATGAAAAGAAAATAAATATGGATTAAGGGAACTTGAACATGACACACTTGAGAGCACAAAAAACATTTAAACCACTGTAGAAATATAATATTTAAATTAACATTGACAACATTATATATATATATATATATATATATATATATATATATATATTAAATAATAGTTAAATCATGATTTAAAATAAAACATTTAAAATTATATTAAAAACTCAGCTTGGAATATTGTGAGTGTAGCTTTTATAGGGTTATGACTTAGGTCCTAACCAAATTATGATTGTTTATAGTTCATAGGATTGTCTATGTATGAAAATAAATCTAAACTATGCTTGGTAATTGAATTAAGGGAAGAATGGCTTAAATGGAAACTTGGTATAAAGAATTATGCTTGATATATGACTTGATAATGGAAAAGAATCATGTAACAAATGTTTCATCTTTTATGCTCAACTGTAACCATTCATATGATACAAGAATGTCTAGAAATGCCCTTGATAGATGCTTATTGATTACTTGAAATGTGAACTTGCTTGAAATCAATGGATACATGTTAACATGAGCTAAGGCTCAATTGGCCAAAGGGCTTAGCTTGATCTTGATAAACAAACACTTGAAAATGATACCTTAAATAAGCTAATCACTTGCATTGAACTTGAAATGTATACTTGCTTTGTCTTGAACACTTGAATCTTGTGTAATGACCTATAAATCAAACAAAGCCTTGGTTACTAGTTGGTCTTAGGTAGGATGGCATGCCATAAAGTCTAGAGCTCACTTGTGTTAGGTTGACTACGGTCCAGGGCCAAGGCCCTTATTTGGCGATAGTAGGAAGGATGTGTGTTATGGTCACTAGCGACAGTACGAGGGATATGACCAGTTTCTTGTTTTGGTGACAGTTTGGTTGGTGACTCGATTACCTAGACATAATTAAGTACCAAGGCCTAATCTAAAGTAAATAAGCAAAAAATAAATATAAATCAAAGCTTATTGATACTTGACATGATATATTCAAATTACATAATGTCCAAGCTTGCTTCCATGATTCTTGTATGATTTCTTGAAATGCTAAACTTTTTCTATACTTGTACATGCTTTTCTTGACGTTATACATGGTTGATCTTGAAGTAAAAATCAAGTTCCTTGCTAGTATGTTATTCGAATATGTTTAGAACATGACATGATTTATGTTGCTTGATATCAATACCCTTGTTGTATGAACTTGTTCTTGAATTGACTAGTATAAAGGGATATTGAGCATACTCGAATACATGACTACATGCTTGCTATAAATGCTTGAAAACTATAAGGTAGGCTCGATCTCAAACGCTTTAAACCTTAGCTGGATTATACTTGACAAAAAGGCTACTTAAACTTGATAAGTTGTTAGCAATAGGTTGTTACCTCGGTAAGTACATTATGTACTTATCACTCTCGTATCCATCCTTCCCAAACTACAGGTTAAAAGAGACCTTAAAGCTATCTTCCTTGGGCTCGAAGCAAGACACAAGCAAAGCTAGAGGTATGACTTCGTATCTATTTTTTAACTCTCCTAGTTGGTGGCACTTAGACTTGTATATGGATCATGCTAGATCTTGCATTTTGGTTCATTTTGAAACTTATATATATATATATATAACTTTTATCTTTAAGGTTGTAAAGACAAGTTGATATGCTTGATGACTATGATATCAAATGCTATGAGAATGAAATAGATATGACTTGTTAAAGGTAGAAAATGGTATTTGGCTTACATGATCTAGCTATAATCGAATTGTGTAATGAATCATGGTTGCTTGCCCCTAGTTCGAATAGTATGATCTTGATAGCTAGTCATGATTGTTATGTGATGCTTAAACTTGATTGAGGTTATATATATATGTATGTATGATGAATGGTTTAAATGTATTTCCCTAGTGGCTTGACTAGTTTAACCAACACGATATACTTCTTGTCTTGATTGTAATATGTTAGAATGATATGCTTAGTTTACATGTGTATGTCATTGAAACCATGTTTGAACATTATCTTGAAATGGATCATAGTTGCGCTTACTTAATTTGAGAAATTGGAATTGATTATGCTTTGAATTGGATGCTTGTTCGAATGCTATACATGCCCTACTTGTGGGTATAATAAATCCTTGATTGTAAATTGCTTGAACATGTTAAAGTTTGTTTGATCTCTATGTGCTATTGATCATGTTCGAATGCCATGTATGATCATGTAGTTAAGTAGTAACAATCATGAATGTAACTTACAAGGGGATTAGCAAATTGGTAACCAATAATGAATGTGAAGCATGTCCTTGTTGCTTGATCATATTGCTTGTTTATGTTTCTTGCTAGTCAGGCAACTCATCCAATAGGGATGAGTTCGAAAGTTTTAAATGGCTTGTATTTTCTTGTGTATTCGATTAACACTCCTTGGTCGACTCACTCCTAAGTCGGGTGAGGGGTGTTACATTTAAGTGGTATCAGAGCCAAAGGTTTAGTCGATTATAAGACTATACCGGGCTATCATGTATCATATAGGATTAAATTGTGCCACATATGAGTTGTATTTCAAGTATGCTTGTGTTCTTGCTTAACTAAACTCTTCCTTATTCTATTCAAACGTAGAATTTCTAAAACAAGACTCGCCCGGGACGATGAAAGTCCTAAAGGCTCCTCGAATGAAGGAGGTAGTGTGAGGATGGGGCAAAAACCTCAAGAACAAGCCGAACCTCGAGAACAAGATGAACCTCGAGAACAAGCTCAACCTTAGCAAGAAGCTCCTACTATTCAATCTGTACAAAGGAAATGTCTCCTTAGCATGAATGAGATATTTGACCAATTTGTAACGACTCTAAAATGAGACCATCCTGTTGCACCTCCTGTTGTTATGCCAAACAGAGCTCCAATCGACAAACTGGCTCAACATCGGGCCTATATATTCACCGGTGCTGATGAAGCCAACCCCGAAGTAGCGAAGTATTAGCTAGAGGCTACTACTCGAATCCTCACCAAATAACCCCCTTGTTCTGATGAACACAAACTCGAATGTGCCATAGCCTTCTTGGCAGATGAAGCCTTGAGTTGGTGGGAAACCATAACCCTAACTGCCCCTGCTAACATCGTTACTTGGAAATTCTTCATCAAGGAATTCAAGAAGAAATATATCAGTGAGCAATAATTGGCCAAGCATCAGAAATGTTTCTTGTACTTGAAGCAAGGTGGCAGGCCTATCGAGCAATACGTTAATGATTTATGCAAATACTACAAGTACGGCTCAGAGTATATCAAGACGGATGCAGACAAGTGTAGAATGTTCATTGATGGTCTCAATGACGAACTAAGTCCCATATTTACGGCTCTAGGAATTACATATTTCCAAAATTTGGTTAATCGAGCCATTGCAACCGAAGCAAAGATGAAAGCCTCGGAAAAACAAAGGGGTGGTAGTCACCAGAATGACAAGAGACCCAAGCATGAAAACAAGCCTCATTGGCAGTCTAAGAAAGCTAAATTTCATAAAGAAAGATCCTCGATCTTCACTCCTCCTCAGGAGAGTAACTTTATACCGAGACCTCAAACGGTATCCAAGCCCTCGGCCACGGTTTTCTCTGTTAATAGCATGGGGAATTCTGGAAAAGCTCCTCAAGTTCCTACTTGCAAATTATGCCAAAAACTCCACTCGAGTCAGTGCAGAACTTAGTCCAACTTGTGTGGAGGCTCGGACCACTACACCAAGGATTGCCCCCAGAATCCTAAAAAGCTCCCAAATCGAGCCCTGATAAATGCTAGTACCGTACCTTCCAATCGAAATAAAGGCCCGAAACAAGCTCAATATGGAAATCAATGCAAGGGTAGAGGCCAACATTCGGCATCTACACACTAAGAGTCCCGAGCCCCTGCTTGAATCTATCATATATGGGGAAAAGAGGACGAAGAATCTCCCGATGTTAACCCAAGTATCGTTGAGTTAAAATCTAGTTTAGATTAGGCTTTAATTGATTCGGGATCTACCCATTCGTTTGTTTGCTCTTCCTTGATTGTAAAAATGAACTTGAAACTGTTAGCCAGGGTATAGTAGTTTCTAACCAAATAAGGGGCTTAAAGACCATAAACTTCATTTGTAGAGATTGTCCTATAACCATTCGAAACATACCCTTCCCTATTGATCTATATGTATTGACATCTTATGAATTCGATCTAGTATTGGGACTAGATTGGTTAGGGAAACACCAAGCCTGAGTAGATTGCCAAAATCGGAGACTTTAACTCTGAGGTATAGGAATGGAATCCATCCTTCATATTGATAAGAAACCTACATCTATCTTTGCTTCCATGATCAAACAAGATGAACTTGATTTCAGATTACCAAACATTTTTGTTGTATCTGAATTTATTGATATTTTCTCAAGGAACTCCCTCGTCTCCCTCCAACCAGAGAAGTCGACTTCGGGATTGATGTTCAGCCTGGAACGAACCCAATGTCCATTACACCCTATCGAATGACACCAATCGAGTTGAAAGAACTCCAAAAGCAACTCCAAGAGCTACAAGACAAGGGTTTCATTCAGCCTAGTTCATCTCTCTGTGGTGCTCCAGTCTTGTTCGTGAAGAAGAAGGACAAGACTATGAGTCTCTGTATTGATTACAAACAATTGAACAAGCTCACTATCAAGAATAGATATCCTTTGCAAAGGATTAAAGATCTCTTTGATCAACTCAAGAATGCTGCAATGTTTTCAAAGATTGATCTTTGATGGGGATATTACCAAATGAGGGTGAAAGAAGAAGAAGATGTACTTAAGACAACCTTTCGAACTCAATATGGTCATTATGAATTCCTCGTAATGCCATTCGGGTTAACGAATACCTCGCCTTTATTCATGGATCTCATGAATCGCGTGCTCAAGCCATATCTCAATAAATTCGTGGTAGTATTCATAGATGATATCCTAGTCTATTCTCGAAACAAGGAGGAACATTCTAAGCACCTCCGAATTGTCTTGCAAACTCTCCAAGAACGTCAACTATTTGCAAAGTTTTCCAAGTGTGAATTCCGGTTATCAGAAGTCTCGTTTCTCGGACATATCATCTCGGCAGAAGGGATCAAAGTAGACCCAAAGAAGATTCAATCTATCTTGGATTGGAGACCTCCGAGGAATGTAGGTGAGGTCAGAAGATTTTTCAGATTAGCTAGATATTACCGACGATTTGTCAAGGGGTTTTCAACCATTGCCACACCCTTGACCAAGCTCTTTCTAAAGGATCAACCATTCGAATGGTGAGAGAGGCAACAAAGAAGTTTTGACCAGCTTAAGCAAGCCTTGACCCATGCCCCGGTTCTTATCCAACCAGAATCAGAAAGGAGTTCACGATGTTCAGTGATGCATCACATTCGGGTTTGGGATGTGTTCTAATACAAGAAGGAAATGTTGTAGCCTATGCATCACATCAATTGAAGCCTCACGAGCTAAACTACCCTACACACAATCTAGAATTGGCCGCTATTGTATTTGCTCTCAAAATATGAAGACATTACTTGTACGGTGAGAAGTTTTACCTATACACCGATCACAAAAGCCTCAAATACCTCCCAACTCAGAAGGATTTGAATTTGAGACAAAGAAGATGGATGAAGTTGTTGAAAGACTATAGCTTGGTCATTGATTACAATCCTGGTAAAGCCAACATGGTTGCAGACGCACTTAGTCACAAATTAAGCTTGGGTAAGCCATTTGAAAACCTTGTAAAAGTGATATCCTTGAAAACTTCCTATTGAATCAATAAACTTAATCCTAAAAGCTTTCCTTGTAGCTTCCCATGCAATCAATGCACACTTCAAAGTGTACAAGAAACATGGATTCCTATATGAACTTCAAGTTCAATCTAATTTGATGTTGAGGATTAAAGATCTTCAACAAACTGTCCCAGATCTTCAAGATATCATGTTAGAGCTTGATTCGGAGCCTAATCCTGACTTCTCCATCTATTTGAATGGACTACTCTATTTTAAGGATATAGTATGTGTTCCTAACCATGAAGAATTGAAGAAAGAGATATTACAAGAAGCTCATTAAAGTTCTTTCTTGATACACCCGGGATCAGTCAAAATGTATAAAGATCTTAAACCCCCTATATTGGTGGCCAGGCATGAAGTCAACTATTACAGACTTTTTGTCAAGGTGTATGACTTGTCTAAGGGTCAAAGCCGAGCACAGAGCTCCTACGAGATTGCTTCAACCCATTGAATTTTTCAATGGAAATGGGATCATATTACCATGGACTTCGTGAGTGGTCTTCTTTGCACTCCAAGAAAAAGTGATGTCGTGTTGGTGATTGTTGATGGGTTCACCAACTCGGCACACTTCATCCCTATTTGAATAAACATGAGCTTGGATATCTTGGCAGAACTATATATTCGTGAAGTGATTCAATTGCACGGGGTACCTACGTCTATAATCTCTGACCGAGACCTAGATTTGCTTATCGGTTTTGGAATGCCTTACAGAAAGCCTTAAGAACCAAAGTGCATTTGAGCACAGCTTTTCATCCACAAAGTGATGGCCAATCTGAAAGGGTGATACAAGTACTCGAAGACATGTTACATGCTTGTGTGATAGATTTTGAGAAGAACTAGGAAAAGTCTCTACCTCTTGTAGAGTTTGCATATAACAACATTTACCAAACATCGATTCAAATGGCATCATTCGAATCGTTGTATGAAAGACAATGTAGAACTCTTCTATGTTGGTCTGAATTGGGAGAGAACAAGGTGTTATGACCTCAATTGCTCAGAGAAACTGAGGAGCAAGTTCGAACCATTCATAGTCAACTAAAGAAAGCCTTTGATAGGCAGAAAGCCTATACAGACTTGAAACGGAGAGATATTCAACACAATGTTGGAGACAAAGTCTTTCTCAAAGTATCACCTTGGAAGAAAGTCTTCAAGTTTGGAAGAAAAGGAAAGCTTAGTCCCCAGTTTATCGGACCATTCGAAATCATTGAAAGAATAGGTCCAGTGGCTTATCGATTGGCCCTCCCTAGTGAATTCGACAAGATCCACAATGTCTACCATGTTTCTAAGCTTAGAAGACATCAATCTGATCCATCCCATGTTCTAGAACCTGAAGAAGTCGAGTTGAATCCCGACTTGTCATATGAAGAAGAACCAATGCAAATACTTGATAAGAAAGTTAGAGAGCTTCGAAACAAGAGTGTTTCCTTAGTAAAAGTACTATGGATAAATCATAAAGTGGAAGAAGCTACATAGGAATCAGAGGAAACCATGAGAAAACAGTACCCTCATCTATTCAGTTCATGTAAATTCGAGGGCAAATTTCTCTTTAAGGGGGGAGAATTGTAATACCCTAAACTAACGCCTAGTAGCTTATTACAAAAGTAATTAGAACTCAATTAAGCAAACATCTTATAATTAAGGAGGATTGATTGAATTAAGGACCAAATTGTAAGAATCAAAACAATGCTAACTCAAGTAATATGACTGAAATGTTACAAGGTAAAATCAACTAGCTTGCATGTAAATAAATTAAGAACTTGAGGACCATGACATGTGTCATGGAGGAAGAATTCCTTATTGGCACATTCAGCCAAACAAGGAGGATGGATGATGAATCATCCATCTTCATCCTTTTCTCCCTTAACCGAAACCATTAGAGAGAAAAGAAGTGTGAGAAAGCCATTGAAGGTGTGAGAAAGCTTAAACAACTCTTGCATGCTCTCATTTTCTTGCTTGAAACATCCACATGATCTATCCTAAATTAAGGTAACATTTGATTCCCTATTGATGCTTAAAATATGTCATTGAATCTAGAATTTTTGTGGTGAGTCATGATTCGTTAATTAGGCCTTCGGTTAAGAACATGATTAGGGTCATTGTTGCTCCATTGTTTGAATGAAATTGTAATGTTGCCTTGTTTGTATACATGCTTCTAGGTTCGAATGGATTTAACTATGTGATCTTAGTAGTATAATTCAAATTACCTATAAATTGAGACTTGAATTGAATGATATGCTTGCTGGAAAACTTGATTATGAAGTGAATTAGATTGTTGAACAATTGGAAATAATGTCTAGATGATGAAAATTTAGCTAGGAATGAATCTAGCTACATTGGATTGCTTAATGTTTAACTAGGGACTATTTTTAAGGAAATGGTAAAATTGGGATTGAATTGATAGAATTGAGGGTTGGAATTTATGAATTTAAAACAAGGGTGAATTCAGGACTGTTTTGTAGAACAAATAGAAGGGTGAATTGCAAACGGTTTTAGTGGATTGTTTTAGCAAAAATTGGACTATTGAGGACTGTTTTATAACTGTAAAAGGATTGCATTTAGAAACAGTTTTATGGACTTTTTAAGTTAAAAACTGCATTGTATTAATGTTTTAAAAACGATTTTGAACATATATACAAATACACATAATAAGGGGATTGTTTTGAGTAAAATGAAACCATTGGAACTGTTTTGTATGTCATTGAATGTACAAGTAAAGTGAGAATGTTTTGGGCAGTTTTGAGCAGTACAAGGACCGCTTTGATAAATTGGAAAGGTTAAAACTATTATACAATGTCTAAGTTAACATGAATGAAAATGCTAGATAGAAATGCTTGAATTGTTTAAATGTTGGATACGCAATGCTTGACTCTAGCTTTCTTGTGAAATTTGATACCTAAAATGTATTGTTTGATTGCTGATTTTGATCACATTGTATTGAATGTATTGTTAGAACAATGAGTGGATCATGTTGAAGAAGAAAGGGTTGGTCAAGCTAGTGGAAAGCAAAAGGGAATTTGGATCAAAGATCCAAACTAGCTTAGTGTATTGTGAGTGTAGCTTTTATAGGGTTAGGACTTAGGTCTAACCAAATTGTGCTTGTTTACACTTCATTTGATTCCATGTATGAAAATGAATCTAAACTATGGTTGGTAATTGAATTAAGGGAAGAATGGCTTAAATGGAAACTTGGTATTAAGAATTATACTTGACATATCACTTGATAATGGAAAAGAATCATGTAACAAAAGCTTGATCTTCTATGCTCTATTGTAACCATTCGTAAGATACAAGAATGCCTAGAAATGCTCTTGCTAGATGCTTATTGATTACTTGAAATGTATACTTGCTTGAAATCAATGGATACATGTTAACATGAGCTAAGGCTCAATTGGCCTAAGGGCTTAGCTTGATCTTGATAAACAAACACTTGAAAATGATACCTTGAATAAGCTAATCACTTGCTTTGAACTTGAAATGCATACTTGATTTGTCTTGACCACTTGAATCTTGTGTAATGACCTACAAATCAAACAAAGTTGTGGTTGATAGTTGGTCTTAGGCAGGATGACATGCCATAGAGTCTAGAGCTCACTTGTGTTGGGTGGACTACGGTCCAGGGCAAAGGCCCTTATTTGGCGACAGTAGGAGGGATGTGTGTTATGATCACTGGCGACAATAGGAGGGATATGACCAGTTTCTAGTTTTGTCGACAGTTTGGTTGGTGACTCAATTACCTAGACATAACTAAGTACCAAGGCCTAATCTAAAGTAAATAAGCATGAAATAAATATAAATCAAAGCTTATTGATGTGATCCAATTCAAGGACTTTCCACCACCTTAATGAAGGATTTCTACAAGGATTAATTGACCTTTAATTCAGGGAGTTCCTTTATCACCTTACTTTAATATTAGTTTTATGATGATAGAATTTAACATATTAGTTCAAAATTTTTAACTTAACTAATTTTCATTATTTTAAGTTATATTCCTTAGTTCAATTCATGATTAACTACCTATATTGTGAGACACATTTCACTTACCATTGTTTATTATTTTGCAAGGACAAAAATTCATACGAGAGATAGATATATGAAGATGAGAACCAAGCTTTTTGATGGATAAAATATCAGCCATGCACATAGAATAAAATCATAGAAGATGCCTACTTGGATTCGGCTACAACAAGGAAGAAAACAAAATTTTCAAAGTGAAGCATTGTGTTCTTTGAACTCCAACGTTCAAATTAATGCAAGCAACATGAAATTGATCAACAATATAATTATATCATATGATATAATTATAAATAAGCAAGAATTCAAGCCCAATTATGAAGCAACTATCCAGAAACCTAAGGAGACTCTTCATTCTAGCCGAACCAATCCAACCATTCAAGAGCCATTGTTTCATTTTCAAATTGGAACTCTTCATGGCTGAATAATTTCATGTCTTTTCGGCCAAATGAGTATTCTAGCATTATAAATAGCCTTGTAACTTCAATTGAAAAACATCTTTTGTCATACTCTTGAATTATTGAAATCAAATTTCATTTGTGAGGTTTTTCCTTCACTTTGTTCTTTGCGAACATATCACTTTCAAGGCAGCATTGTTTACTTTGGTGTCTTCGATTCCATCCATTGATACTTGTGGTTCCTATATTGCTATCTAGAGGGTCCAAGTCCACCCCCAACCGGCCAGATAAGTGTCACAAGATTCGGGTCTTAAGTCTCTAATACTTAAGGTTCATCTTACCTTTGAAAGCCACCCTTCTTTTCTTTCACTTTCATCGATTTAATTCTCCATCTACCATCATCTTTTCTTCCATTTCTTTTATTCATTTTCAACTTCTATATTTCAATTTGAGATCTGGAAACTTTAATCTCATTCTATCCTTTCTAGCCCCTTCATTTTCACCAATCTTTCACCCTACTTCATCAACAAAACACCAAAACAATCTATTCTTCCTATCCTTCGAAATCTTTCAATTCTCAACTAAATTCTTCAATTCTTTCGACCAATCTCTTCATTTATATTCCAATTGAAAATCTGGAAAGTTTCATAATTTCCCAATTTCATTTGATTGGTCAATTGAAGACTTCTTTCCAATCAACCCTTAAAGACTACCCTTCCAGCTTGTTTCGACCACCCTACTTTCTAGCCCTATAACTTTCTCATTCCTAAACCTTTTTCCAAAATTCTTAACCCTAAACTGTAGCCTTAAATCCCATCTACAACATACCAAAAATTCAGTCCTTTCCAAACTCGTTTACCCTTCCAATCAAACCCTCAAAGTACCCTATCCAAAAATTGTCCTACCAACCTTACTCAACCCTACCACCCTTCCTAGCCAAAATTCTCTCAATTGCTTCTGCTATTCTCTATACTAAACTATACCAATATTGTACTTTGTTGTATCAAGTATTTGTTTGTGCAGGAATACTTGCATTTAGAGGGAGATTTGTTTGCCTTCTAGGTACGGGAACAATCATAGATCAAGTTGTCCCTTCAAGTGAAGACATCACCAATTCGGTCCTTGATTGCAACAATTGGACCTCCCAAAGGGGTTCGTATCACATAATGTCCAAGCTTGCTTCCATGATTCTTATATGATTTCTTGAAATGCTAAACTTGTTCTATACTTGTACATGCTTTTCTTGACTTTATACATGGTTGATCTTGAAGTAAAAATCATGTTCCTTGCTAGTATGTTATTCGAATATGTTTAGAACATGGCATGATTTATGTTGCTTGATATCAATACCCTTTTTGTATGAACTTGTTCTTGAATTGACTAGTATAAAGGGATATTGAGCATACTCGAATACATGACTACATGCTTGTTATAAATGCTTGAAAACTATAAGGTAGGCTCGATCTCAAATGCTTTAAACCTTAGCTAGATTATACTTGACAAAAAGGCTACCTAAACTTGATAAATTGTTAGTAATAAGTTGTTACCTCGCTAAGTACATTATGTACTTATCACTCTTGTTTCTATCCTTCCCAAACTACAGGTTAAAAGAGACCTTAAAGCTATCTTCCTTGGGCTCGAAGCAAGACACAAGCAAAGCTAGAAGTATGACTTCGTATCTATTTTGTAACTCTCGTAGTTGGTGGCACTTAGACTTGTATATGGATCATGCTAGATCTTGCATTTTGGTTCATTTTGAAACTTATATATATATATATATAACTCTGATCTTTAAGGGTTGTAAGGACATGTTGATATGCTTGATGACTATGATATCAAATGTTATGAGAATGAAATAGATATGACTTGTTAAAGGTAGAAAATGGCATTTGGCTTACATGATCTAGCTATAATCGAATTGTGTAATGAATCATGGTTTCTTGCCCCTAGCTCAAATAGTATGATGTTGATAGTTAGTCTTGATTGTTATGTGATGCTTAAACTTGATTGAAGTTATATATATATATATGAGGCATGGTTTAAATGTATTTCCCTAGTGGCTTGATTAGTTTAACCAACATGATATACTTCTTGTCTTGATTGTAATATGTTAGAATGTTATGCTTAGTTAACCTTACATGAGTATGCCATTGAAACCATGTTTGGACATTGTCTTGAAATGGATCATAGCTGCGCTTACTTAATTTGGGAAATTGGAATTGATTATGCTTTGAATTGGATGCTTGTTCGAATGCTACACTTGCCCTACTTGTGAGTATAATAAATCCTTAATTGTAAATTGCTTGAACATGTTAAAGTTTGTTTGATCCATATATGTTCTTGATCATGTTCAAATGCCATGTATGATCATGTAGTTAAGTAGTAACAATCTTGAATGTAACTTACAAGGGGATTAACAAATTGGTAACCAATAATGAATGTGAAGCATGTCCTTGTTGCTTGATCATATTGCTTGTTTATGTTTCTTGCTAGTCAAGCAACTCATCCAATAGGGATGAGTTTGAAAGTTTTAAATGGCTTGTATTTTCTTGTGTATTCGATTAACACTCCTTGGCCGGCTTACTACTAAGCCGGGTGAGGGGTGTTACATGGATGTCTACTTCTCTAATGATACTTATACCGGTTAAGAGTACAAAATCAATTTAAAAAACCATTGCTAGTGTAAACTATATGTTTGAAGAACACCATATGGTTTACGAGTTATTTTAAAGTTTATGGGTTATGTTTAGGGTATATAATGTAGGGATTAAGTTTAGAATCGGTAGACCATGTACTTTAAATAGGCAAAATAGACCAAAACAACATTAAATATAACAAATTTGTTCTCAAACAAAAATAACATTCGTTTCCAAAGCAACATCAAAGGATTTTTTTTAAAAGACCATATTAAAGTTAAGAAAGACAATGAAACAAAACCTAGAGAAAAAGAAAGAGAGATGCTATTGGAAAATGACAGAGATGCTAGAGAAGTGAAACTCGAATCAGATTGATTATTATGGTTTTGTGGGAGAAAGGTTGGGAGAGGTTAAGGGTTAGAGCTTTATGGGAGAAGCTGTGAGACTTGGGAAGTATGAAAGGGAAAATGAACGGCATAATTGTATTTGGTATAAAATATTAACATTTATGAATGTGGGACCAATGAGCAGCCAAGTCAGCTATAACCTCCTCAAAAGTATTGAATTTCATTCCTATCTTGATATAATTTTGCTTGTTTTCAAGTACATTTAGTTGCATTAGCTTCTTAGAACCATGCATTTTCATTAAGGAGTTAGTTGGCTGCTTATGCTCGCATGAAAGGTTGTTTTTGTGGCCTTTTTGCAGGTTGGCAGGAGGCACGAATACAAAACGCAAGGATGCAATTTGGAATCTCAAGGTGAATTCCAGATGTTGTGGGCACGAAAGGAATAGAGGTGTGCCAAGCATTTGTTGGCAAGAGGTGTGCAAGCAGCTATTCCAAGAGAGGAAGAACCCCCCCAAAAAATAGGATATAGTCAAGCTCCTTAAAAATCGCATTTGGACAACCTCCGAAAAAATAGCGGATAAGGTGTTGCCAAGCTGAGTTGGCAAGATTGTGCCAAGATGATCGTTACATGATGATGTCAGTCCTAGCTTGATAAGCTATCACACCGATCAGATGAGGCTTATCTCTTATCCATGGAGCTTTGAAATTTAAAATTCAAATGAAGATAGAGCTATCTTATTCCCTTCGCTTATGTTGTGTGCCTATAAATTCATCACTCGATCAAGGATGGAAATGACGAACAGAGAGAAGAGACGAGAAGAAGGAAAAAGATTCTGGTGATCAAAGTGCGTGTTAGAGCGGCGAGTGACAGTCGGTGCGACTGAGGAAGGGTGGTTCAACTTCTTGGTCGAGAGCCTGGCGTGGAGGGCTACATCGAGAGACACCTCTTCCTATTCCCTTGGCACAAGTTGTTTCTTAATGGTGATGTTAAAAATGTTATGTGGTTTGTTGGTTAACCCCCGCACCATGAACTAATTTAATAGTTGGTGGGGGATGTTTTGGTTTTAAACGTTGGCTTTTATGCCTTAGTTCCTTTATAATGATTCTGCTTTTGGAAAAGTTTGTCTGTTTAGCAATCTCTAATTTTTCTAACTGTAAGTGCCAAGCAAGAGTTGGGATTACTGTTTTCCTAAGTATTGTGCCAAAGCGAGAGCTGGCACAATTAGACTATTGCCTTTAAATATCTTAACCGACTTGTGTTGGTAATGATCAAGATGTTAAACACTTGGGAGAGAAGTCACTCAAGTAGATGAACTTACTTAGGGAGTTAAATCTACCCCCACGAAGTATAGATTGGTTTTTTTATCGAATTAGTCTAAGAAAAAACATACACTATAGAGATATAGGGGCTTTTATTTGTTAACAATAGTAGTTAAGACTGTTAAATATGAGTCAAGTTTGTTAAAGAGTAAGTTGGGTTGTTCCCAATCTGTTACATGCTTGTGTATATATTGTAATACCTTTGGGCCTATTTAGGTTATCTATTTTGAGAAATAAAATAATATTCATATTGTTTCTAGCCCTAATTTCAACATGGTATCTTTCGCCAGGCAGATCGACAGTGCCTCATTTTTCTTTCTCTGTTCGTTCATTGCCTGATTCAACATTGATCGTCGTTTCTTCTAATTTTCTTCTTCTAATTCTCTTCTCTGTCGGTCGTCTTTTCCTGTTCCTCGGTTCGTTTCATGGCTCCACCTGAATCGACTCTTCCTAAGTCTACTTCCTCTCCGGTTGCTGATTCTCTTGGTACCTCGGTTGCTCTGATGGGCAAATCGTTCTCGAATAAAAATATTAGTGTTATATTGGATGAATCTATTTTTCTGTTGTGGAAACAACAGATCCTCTTAACCGTGCACAGTCATCGACTCGAGAAGCTTCTCACCAGTGCTCTCAAACCACCGCTTGCTACAATCACAACGACTGCTGGAGAATCGATTCAGAATGAAGCTTACGAGTTGTTCGTAGCACAAGATAGTGCACTTGCCTCGTGGCTCCTGTCTATGATCAGTTCCAGTCTTCTCTCTCAGTTCGTTGAAGTTGACACGGCGGTCGCGATCTGGACAACAATGACGAAATACTTTGCCAGCCGCTCTACTACGACGGTGATGAGCCTTCACTACAAACTTCGTTCGCTGAAGAAAGGATATATGAGCACGCGGACTTATGTGTCTCAGGTAAAGGAGGTATGTAATGCTTTAGCCTCATGTGGCAGTCCTATCTCTGATTTAGAAAAGATTACATCTATTCTTAACGGTTTATCTATTGGGTATCAACCGTTTGTTGCCGTGATTACTTCGAGCCATGAGCAGTATACCTTGGATGAGGCTGAGTCTGTTCTCATTGATGCCGAAACTCAGCTGAACAGTTTTCATCATATGTCTAATTTCTCTCCAAGTGCTAGTGTTGTGCAAGTAGCTGGTTGCCCTCAGCCGGGTCGTTCTGCATCGTCCAATCAGCATCATCCCTATACGATTTAGTCTCCTAGTTTTCGTGGTCGAGGAAGGTCTGGCCGTGGTCCGAGGCCACAGTGTCAACTGTGTGGTAAGCTTGGTCACATGGTTGACAGTTGTTGGCACAGATTTGATGAGAATTTTCAAGGGATCACTGCTTGTACATATGGTGGCTCCTCCACTAAAACTAATGTTGTGAATCTGTACTCTTTTGATACTAATGTCTCTGGTTGTAGTTGCCATTCTGCAGGTGTTGGTTCTAATGGCTCTCAACGGGCAGTGATTCCTCGGGCACTTTTAGCTAGCACTAGTCCAGGGCAGTGGTTTGTGGACTCTAGAGCCACTAATCATGTGACTCCAACTGACACTGCTGGTCAAGAGAGTGTAGAATACTCTGGTCCTGGTAAGCTTGTTGTTGGTAATGGTATGCGTTTAGGCATATCTAAAGTTGGTTAGTCTGCCCTGTTGTCTCGTTCACGCACGTTGTTTCTCAATAATCTTCTTATTGTGCCTAAAGTAACTAAGAATCTTGTTTCGGTTTCCAAGCTTGCTAGGGACAACAAAGTCTATCTTGAATTTCATGCTCATTCTTGTTTGGTTCGAGATAAAGCTACTGGACATATCTTGCTTAAGGGTGATGAAGTTGATGGCCTTTATAGATTTTCTAGTGATATGTCAAACATTACTTCTATGTCTTATAATTCTGTTCATCATTGTACTCCTGCAGTTTATAGTGTTAATAAATCTTCTAATGCCTATAAGTTGTGGCATAGAAGGCTTGGGCATCCGTCCCATGAGTCCTTGTTGAAGGTTTGTAAGGACTGTAATGTGAATGTTTCTGGTTCTATTAATAAAAATCTTGAAGTTTGTTCTGCATGTCAAATGGGCAAAAGCCATAAGTTACCATTTGTTTCTTCTAGTTCAGTGTATAGTGCACCTTTTCAGCTTATACTTACTGACTTGTGCGGTCCTGCACATTTGCCTTCCAAAGGGTATTATTATTATTATGTGTCCTTTGTAGATGCATATACTAGACATACATGGTTATACCTTCTTAAGCATAAGTTTCAAGCCTCTGCTGCCTTTCAGTCTTTTAAACAGCTTGTGCAAACACAGTTTAATGGTGTCATCAAAGAGGTGCAGAGTGATTGGGGAGGAGAGCTTCGAAGTTTGTTTCCTATCTTCAGAAGGTTGGTATTGTTCACCGAGTCACTTGCCGTCACACGTCACAACATAATGGAGTTGTGGACCGCAAGCATAGACATGTTGAACTTGCACTTGTTTTTTTGGCTTAGGCTTCCCTTCCCATGTAGTATTGGTCCTTTGCGGTTGTGACCTCTGTTTTCTTGATCAATCGACTGCCCACAAGGATTCTTCATGGTGTTTCTCCATACGAAAAATTGTATGGCAAGAAGCCACAATATTCTCTGCTTCGAGTATTTGGCTGCAGGTGTTTTCCACATCTGAGGTCGTTCAATAACCACAAGCTCAGTTTCAGATCCCTTCCTTCGATATTCCTTGGCTACAGTCTTATGCACAAGGGCTTCCGATGTTTGGCACCTGATGGTAAAATATACATATCTTGTCATGTTGTGTTTGATGAGCATGTTTTCCCTTTTGCAGGAGATAAAATTCCAAACATTGGGACGTTGAGCACTCATCATGGTATTTCTGCCTCCATTCATGTGATTCCAGGAGCTGCATGAGTCATACAACAAGGTCAAGCTGGTGAAGTTGTGCAGCAGGGTGCCACTGGTCGTCCTGTTAACAACACTCCACCTTCACTTGCTGTCTCGAGCACCAATTTGTCTAAACAAGCCCCTTCAGCTCAGCCTGTTGATCATGTGACAATTGTTGAGCCTTGTGAAGCTGATCCAAATGAGATTTCTAAGGCATACCTTCCTGAACCTGCACCACCTGACTGTGTGGATGACTTTGTTGAGCATACTAGTCATGTGGTCATGGAAGATCAAGATGGTTCAGTGTCCACTGAGGCCTTGGCAGCGTCTGGTTGTGCCCAGCATGCCTCAGCTCCTACTGAAGAGCTGCAAACTCCTACTGAGGGGATGCAACCTGGTAATACTCACCCAATGGTCACAAGGAGTAAGTTGGGTGTATATAAACCCAAAGTTTACTTTGCTGCTTCACTTCAAGCTGACACTCCTCCTGACAACATATTTGAAGCCTTGAGCAACCCTAAGTGGAAAGAAGCAGTCTTGTTAGAATATTCTGCTTTAATTAAGAATGGCATGTGGGAGCTCGTGCCTTTACCTGAAGGGAGAAAACCAGTTGGATGCAAGTGGTTGTTCAAAGTCAAGATGAATTCAGATGGCATTATGTCCAGATATAAGGCCCGTCTTGTGGCAAATGGGTTCTCACAAGTCCCAGGTCAGGATTTTCGAGACACCTTCAGCCCCGTGGTCAAGTCCTCTACAGTTAATATGGTTCTTGCATTAGTTGCAACAAATAACTGGATGTTGAGGCAGTTAGACTTGAATAATGCATTTTTAATTGGTGATTTAAAAGAGGAAGTGTTCATGCAGCAGCCTGCTGGGTTCGAACATCACGATACTAATGGGGTTAAGTTAGTGTGCAAGCTAAGGAAAGCCCTTTATGTCCTCCGACAGGCCTCTAGAAATTTGTACTCTAAACTTCGTGACCATTTGCTCAAGATTGGCTTTCGAAGCTCAGATGCTGACACTTCTTTGTTCATTAGATCAGATGCTAAAACAAGCACATATGTTCTTGTTTATGTCGATGACATAATTGTAACTGGTGGTTCTAACAGTATCGTCCAGACTAAGATAAATTGCCAAGAAGAAAATAAAGGAGACGGTGATGAGATATAGCCACAATAATATACATAGAGGGCCATCTAAAATTATGAGCAAAGAAACATAAGATTTCAGTTTAAGTCGGAATAAAATTAGAAGAAAATATTACCTAAATGAGAACTCTTTATTTCAGCTAAACCATGATTAAATGAGAAGAAAAGCGTTTAATAAGACCCAAAATCCCTAAAACCTAAAATGATTTTGAAAAATAAAATAAATAAAAAGTAAGTTGAATTAAATAAGGAGGAGGAGGAGAAAAAAATAAAATTACCCAGATGAGGAATTGAGATGGTAAAGGTTAAGCAGGGCGATGAAGGTAGGTTGGTTGCGAAGGAAGAGAATGCGAGCTGAAGAAATTGTTTGGTAGGAAAGTTATTTTTTTGAAGCGGTAGGAAAGTTATTTTTTAGGGTAAACTATCTAGATGTATGAGAAGCTGAAGAGACATGGACGAGTTCGTAAGGAGTGAAAGTGAAAAGTTTTAGTATTTCGTTGAAAAATTTTCATATATATTTACTTTTTATCAAATTAACTTTTAACCCTCAAATTTGTACATACTTAAAAAATACATTAGAAGTTATAAAATCATAAATCGTTAAAACTATTTATAAGTTATTAAAATACTTGTTAAGTGAAATATGTAAAAGGATTATTACTACTAGGGGAGCGTTGTGTAAATTCTTGTAGCCAGTTCTTATAGAGAGACTTGAAACAAGATTTGATTTTAAAAATTAGTCATAAATTCTCTATTTTATGTTTTCTCAAATACAGTAAAATGGGTTCAAATTAAAATTAAGTTTGAAAGAGGATCTCCTCCAGTTTTATTGTAACATTAAAAATTTGAAATATTCCAACATTTTTATAACTCGAACTGATAAGCTTGTATTTCTTAGTAACTCGCAAAAAAAAACTCGTCTAACACAAAGCAACTGTGAAATGTAATACTTATTAGTAGGTTGACCAAAAAAACTTATTAGTAGGAGATGGATGAAACAAAATGAAAGCTGAAGAGGCCACCTAAGAAGAAGCAAGAGGATATTGTTAGAAACCGTTTGTATAATTTGTTAAGTTTATAGTTGGTGCAGTTAGAAAAATTGTTAGGATTAGCTAGTTTGTTAACTAGTCTAAAGATGTATATAAATAGACCTTGTACAGATCATTTTGAATATATGAGAAAGTATATTCCTCTAATTCATTTTTCAACATGGTATCAGATTTGGGTTTTATTTTGTTTGGGCTTTTTTGGGCTCCCGTTTCTCTTTGAGTCTCTGCCGGTTTCATTTCGTTTCTTTTTCCCAATTTTCCCAATTTCTTCTTTCTCGATTGTCTCTCTGATTTTCCCAATTTTCCCCCAATTTCTTCACGATGCCTTCTGATTCCATCGATTTTAATCATGTTTTATACCTCCATCCGTCTGATACGTCGGGCATGGTGCTCGTTTCTCATCCTCTTGTTGGAATCGACAACTATTCCATCTAGAGTCGTTCGTTGAAGATAGCCCTACTTGCGAAAAACAAACTAGGGTTTATCGATGGTTCTTGCTGCCGGGAGACATATTCTGATGATCTTCTTTCCCATTGGGATCGATGCAATGCGATTGTCTTATCGTGGATCCTCAATTCCGTTTCTAAGGATCTCTCTGCCGGTGTTGCTTTCGCGTCGAGTGCTGCCCTTGTTTGGAAAGATTTGGCTGAACG
Organism: Hibiscus trionum; assembly: GCA_030270665.1. NCBI lineage: Eukaryota > Viridiplantae > Streptophyta > Magnoliopsida > Malvales > Malvaceae > Hibiscus > Hibiscus trionum. The sequence continues at coordinate 11,718,451 of BSYR01000052.1, forward strand.
TTTCGACAAAGTAGATGGCTCCCGTATTTTCTTTCTGCATCGTGAAATCGCCAATGTTTCTCAAGGTGATTCCACTATTTCCAGCTATTTTACTCGTCTTAAACTGCTTTGGAGTGAATATGAAGTTCTTGTGCCTTTTGCGGCTTGCGAATGTGAGGTTTCTCAGGACAACATGAAGATTCTCGTTCGGCAGAAGCTCTTTCAATTTCTTATGGGATTACATGAGTCATATGCGGCAATTAGAAGTCAGATTCTCATTATGAAGCCTCTTCCTTCGTTCAATCAGGCGTACTCTATCCTTGTTCAGGAAGAATCTCAGCGGATCCAGCTTTCCCTTCTTGGTACTCCGGAGACCACCGTTTTATTTTCTGCCTCTTCCAGTGGTTCTGATCGTCGTTGATTTCCTGGTGTTTGTGAGCATTGTAAAATTAAGGGCCATCGGAAAGATCAGTGCTATCGTCTGATCGGGTTCCCGTCTCACTACAAATTCAACAAGAAGAAAAGTGGTCCTTCTGCTGTAGTGGCCCTTTCTTCTCCTGTTAATTCCGATGGGGATGGTGATTTCGTCTCTGGTGCTTCTAATCTTCCCTCTGTGTCACCCTCGGCTCCAGTTTTTACCCAGGATCAGTATCATCAGATCCTTCGTTTGCTGAACAAGTCTCCCTCTGCTGATGCTGCCGTGAATCTTGCATGTATACTTCATTCTAATTCTCCTTCATCTAATACTTCGCTTTGCTGGATTGTAGACACAGGGGCTACAGACCATATTTTATCTTCTTTCAATCATCTGGAAGATCCTGTATCATGTGCTTCGTATCCACGCTTTGTTCACTTACCCAATGGTAAAACAACTCCTGTTACTCACCTTGGTTCTTTTCGATTGACCCCAGAATCCACTCTTCAGAATGTTCTCTATGTCCCTGACTTTCATCACAATTTGTTATCTGTTTCACGTCTTACTCGTGATTTAAATTGTTGTCTCATTTTTTATCTTGATTTCTGTTTATTACAGGATATTTGCACTGGAAGGATGAAGGGGTTTGGTAGGGCATCTCATGGTCTTTATTTTTTTGAGTCTGCCTTTCAGTCTGGTGGTATGTCTAAAGTTCATTCCATTTCTTATTTTTCTGATTCTATGAATGCTTCTTGCATGTCTTCTGTTACTGGTGATACTTGTATCTGGCATGCTCGTTTAGGGCATGCTGCTCTCTCAAAAATGAATAAAGTTGATTTTTTACAATTTGTGCGTTTTGATTCTGATGTTGTACACAAATGTTCTGTTTGCCCTTTAGCAAAACAAACTAGGTTACCTTTTCCTTCTAGCTCTTCTAGGTCTGATTCTCCTTTCTCTATTCTTCATATTGACATCTGGGGACCTTATAGGGTTTCTACTCATTCTGGTTGTCGTTTTTTCCTTACTATAGTTGATGATCACACTAGGATGAGTTGGGTTTATCTGTTGAAGCATAAGAATGAAGCTCTTTCTTCCTTAAAGCAGTTTTTTCTTTTAGTAAAAAATCAGTTCTCTGCTACTGTTAAAATTGTTCGCAGTGACAATGGTTCTGAATTCTTCAATTCTTTATGTTCATCTTTCTTTCTTTCTCTTGGTATTATCCACCAAAGCACTTGTGTTCATACACCCCAGCAAAATGGAGTTGCTGAGAGGAAACATAGGCATCTTCTTGAAGTTGCTAGGGCTTTACGTTTCCATTCTAAAGTACCATTGAAATTTTGGGGTGAGTGTGTTACCACTGCCTGCTATCTCATAAATAGGCTTCATGTTTCTTTGCTTTCTTGGAAGTCACCTTTTGAAATATTGCATCATAAACCTCCAAATTTGTCTCATTTGCGGGTATTTGGTTGCTTATGTTATGCAACTAAACCTAACTTCTCAGATAAGTTTTCTGCAAAGTCCATTCCTTCAGTTTTCTTTGGTTATTCATCAACCCAAAAGGGTTATATTCTTTTTAATCTTGAAACTCATACCTTTTTTGTTAATCGTGATGTTCTCTTTCATGAGGATGTTTTCCCTTTTAGTTTCATTTCTAATAATTCTTCTTCCTTTCTTTTTTTTTCCTTCCACTCCTTATATACCAGATTCTGAGTTTCTTAATCTCTCCAGTTCCTCTTCTCAACATATTTTTGAATCTGGTTCTCAGTCTTCTCCTGCTAGCTCTTCTGCTTCTCCACATTCTGATTCTTTAAATACTACTGTTCCTCCTGCTTCTAGTGCTTCAACAGATCTTCCCTCTCTATCCCAACCTTCATCATCATCTCCACAACCACCACAACCACCTCATTCTCCTTCTTGTAGAGTTTCTTCTCGTGTCCCTAAACCACCACAGTGGCTCAATGATTATGTTCATACCTGCCAATCCACTTCTCCTTCAGATTTGTATCCCATCCAAAATTATCTTTCTTATTCCCATTTGCCTCCTCATACTTCTTCCTACATTTTTTCTATTTCTCATATATCTGAACCTCAGACCTTTGATGAAGCTAAACTTGATCCCAAATGGATCGAAGCTATGAATGCAGAAATCCAGGCCTTGGAATTAAATAAAACTTGGACTGTTGTTCCTTTACCTCCTGGTAAAGCTTGTATTGGGTGCAAGTGGGTTTTTAGGGTTAAGTATACTGCCTCTGGGGAAGTTGAGCGTTACAAGGCTCGTTTAGTAGCTAAAGGTTACAATCAAAGAGAGGGTGTAGATTTTGTGGATACCTTCTCTCCTGTTTCCAAGCTTACAATTGTTAGGTTTGTTTTGGAATTGCTTCTATCTTTCAATGGTCATTGTGGCAAATGGATGTCCATAATGCTTTTCTTCAGGGTGATCTTCTTGAGGAAATTTATATGGAGCTTCCTGCTGGTTTTTGTAGTCAGGGGGAGACTATGGTGTGTCGACTCCAAAAATCTTTGTATGAATTGAAACAAGCCTCACGTCAATGGAATGCAAAGTTAACAGAAGCTTTGTTGGAAGCAAAGTTTGTTCAAAGTAAATTGGATTATTCATTGTTTACCAAGAAGCATGGTTCTAGAATTGTGGTGCTGTTGGTGTATGTAGATGATCTGCTTATCGCTGGAAATGATAATGATCTGATTGAAGAATTAAAAACTGTGTTGCATAGAAATTTTAAAATGAAAGATCTGGGTGAGCTTAAATACTTTCTTGGTTTAGAAGTTTTAAGATCCAAAGAAGGTATTTTGATCAATCAAAGAAAATATGCTCTAGAAAATATACAAGATACTGGGGCAGGGGGCAAAGCCTGCCATGACTCCATTAGAGCAGAATAGCAAACTGACTTCAGTTGAGTTTGACAAGCACATTCAACAAGAGGATGATTCAGAAATTCTTGTTGATAAGACACCTTTTCAGAGGCTGGTTGGTGGATTACTGTATTTAACCCATACCAGACCAGATATTGCATATTCAGTGTAACACTTAAGTCAATTTATACATCAGCCAAAGAAAGAACACATGGAGGCAGCCTGTAGGATTGCTAGATACATAAAGAAGAATCCAGGCTTGGGAATTCTACTGAAGTCTTCAAGTGACTGTACCATTACAACAAGTTGTGACTCAGACTGGGCCACATGTCCAATGTCCAGAAGGTCCATTACTGGATATTGTGTAATGTTGGGAGAGTCATTGATCTCATGGAAGTCGAAGAAGCAAAGTACTGTGGCTAGATCATCAGCAGAGGCAGAATACAAAAGTATGGCCATGGTGACTGCAGAAATAGTTTGGCTGAAAGGTTTATTAATGAACTGGGAATTCAAGATAGCACACCAGCAAAAGTGTTAAGTGATAGTAAAACAGCTATTCAAATAGCAGCCAATCCTGTATTCCATGAGAGAACAAAACATATCGAGATTGATTGTCACTTTGTAAGGGAAAAAATTCAAAAAGGGTTGATACAGACAGAGTACATCTCAACCAATGAGCAACCAGCTGATATCTTTACAAAAGCCTTGAATTCTTCTCAACATGAATACTTGCTATCCAAGTTGGGTGTCAAAGATGTGTTTGTCCCACCAACTTGAGGGGGAGTGTTAGAAACCGTTTGTATAATTTGTTAAGTTTATAGTTGGTGCAGTTAGAAAAATTATTAGGATCAGTTAGTTTGTATATAAATAGACCTTGTACAGATATTTTGAATATATGAGAAAGTATATTCCTCTAATTCATTTTTCAACAGATATTGGGCATAGGGATTCTCCATTTATTTTCGATTAATCTTTTTACTTGAGCAACATGCCAAACTGAAAATAAGGGTTTGTATATGATTAATCGGTCGGTGGCTAACAAGGATGTACATGTTTCGATTTGATAAATTATTTTCATAATCAAGTAATTAAAAATAATATTAATATATATTATTTTAAGTTTTTAACTATAAAATATTTGTTTGCGGAAAAAATAATTAAAATTAAATAAAAATTTAATTTAATTATTTTCGAATTAAAAAAATTTAACTGGACTTTTAATATATATATATATATATATAACTAATATAACCCTAAGTTCTTCTTTTGCCTTTTTGTAAATTCTTTTAAATAAAAATAAAATATATTTTTTTATGAAAAAGAGAATTATCTCTATCCCTAAACTTTAGATCATATGTTGAGACTTGACAGCTATATTAAAAAGTTGACAATGGCAAGTCCCCATAAAATTAGTGGGAAATCCTCCTTATTTTCCTTTGATTTCTTTTATCTTTTAAGTAAACATCATAGGAAGACCTAAGAACCTCCCTCCGATTTTTAGCATGCAAAATGTGACAACCCATTGTGGTGGTTGTCACATACTTCAGGCTTATTTACGGGCAGTGAAAAACCACATGAAGAAAATCAAATGCCACGCTTTTGAGATCAGTTTTGTGGAGGTGATGAGCAACTGTAGGCTCATCATATGTGGCATCTTAATATATTTATACTGTAAGTTCTTTTTTTATTTTCTTTTAGCCAGGAAATTAATGTAAGAAAAAAAATTCTATTTTGTGAATAAAATTTTTATTAAAAATAAAAATATAATATTTAAATTAAAGTTAATACTATGGAAAAGGAACTAAATAAGATTAACAATAAAATTAAAGTTGATTAGAATTATTTTTAGTATAATTTAATATATATATATATATATATAAAATGTTGTCAATTTTAATTTAAATATTATATTTTTACAGTGGTTTAAATATTTTTTATGTGTCTTAAGTGTGTTATGTTCGAATTCTTTTAATTCATATTTATTTTCTTTTTCTTGCATTAACAATAAACTAAAACATATATTACATTGTGTATTTTATATCATAAATGTCCACTTGGTTTAGTGGTAAACTTGCAACATCTTCTCTTAAGGGACTTAGGTTTGATTCTTATCAAAGTCAAAAGTTTTCTTTGTTTTATTTTTCTCATCCATTAGGTGATGACACGTGCCGGCACCTAATTGAATGATTAATTTATTTAATTTTTAACGGTCGGTGGTCAAAATAAATCCAATTGAATAGTTAAATAGTCGAATTTTAAATTTTTGTAGTTCGATGATCAAAATATGTCAGACCTAATTTTTGTAATCCGAAACCGGATGGAAATCATCTTCCCCTTTTCGGTGTCCCTACTTATGCCCCAACTTAAAATTAAGTTTAGGGTTTAGGATTTTAGGTTATGGTTTATAGTTAGGGTTTAGTGAATTTAGGGTAGGGCGTATTTTTTTAGGGTACAGGGTGTAGTTTTTAGTATTTAAAATTTTAAATAATGACTTAAAATTTAATTTTATAGTATTTTTTATTGTTAGGTACAAATAAAGACACCGAAAATGGCACAAAATTTTTATCCCTCAGTTTCACCGAGTAATTATCCAAAAACATGAACTAGAATCAACCAAGAAACTATTACAAGAACAGGACAATTTATGGTACAAAACATATTAACTTAATTAATCTGCTGATTCCTCTTCAAACCGATCCACCATTTCATAAACAGCCTCTGCAATTTCATTCACCCTAGTTACCTTACTATAATCTTCGATCTGTTCCAAAACAAAACATAAATTCTATTAGAAAAAAAAAAACTGAAATGCTGAAGAAACAGATGATTATGGTTAATTAAGTTACCTTAACACTGAAACAATAAAGGACCAGATTCCCAACCGATGTCACATTCAGATGTAGCACCAAAAATCCCAGAGATTGAATCCCATTCACCATTTTCACCACCTGTTTTGGGTTCTTTTTCGTTAGTATTTTCAGGTTTGCATGGCTCTCCACCACTGTTACTTCCACATTGGCGGCCACCATTGACTCGCCGCCGGTCGCGGCGCATCTATGGTTGGTGGTGGTGGAGGAAGTTGAGTACTGCGGAAAGTAAAAAAATCCCGAGAAAATGGAAGAATCTGTGGAGTTTTCTGAGATTCTTGCCGTTATTTTCCGGGCTTCTAAAGATTGAATAAGCTGTTCTAATTCCTTTACGTAATCAATGGCTCCCCCTACGATTGATGCTTGATCACCCTATGAAAAATAAAAGAGATTTTCAGTTTTAGAATTTGTTCAAAACAAGTGCATCAAAAGAAGAGTACCCTTTGAACGTAAGAGGGTGGCAACATAGATTTAAGAACACCCAGATAATCATTCATTTGTTTCCTCCTATTTCTCTCAACAACAATATGAGTCATCCTTTGATGCTCCAGTTCTTCTCTGTTCTTAACACCGTTCCTCCGCCGTCTCTTCCGGGCGCTTCCGGCGGCGGCAAAGCCTCTACTTTTAGCCCAAGTACTTTGGTCTTCTTGTTTTATGCTAAACGAGTCTTTGAGCTGGCAGCCATGAGTGAAAGGGTCTGGCTGGAACACCACGGTTTCTAATGCCATTGAAATTTTCTTTGCTGCCAAACAAAGAAGTTGTGAATAATGGTGATATCACATATGTCCATTATATCTGAAAGATACCAAGTTGTCCGAGAGTTCACAAGAAGTGCTAATGAGAGAGAGAAATCACAGACATAGACAGACAGACAAGGAGATTCTCTCTATTATTTTAAACTTGTTTATATTTTATGGTTTCGATTATTATTTTTAGAAATCATTAGATTGACTCGGCTCATCACGTTATTAGTGTCTCAGTCAATAAGGTCCATCCATCTCATTGTAATTTTTAAATAACTACTCATTTCTTATTGACATGTAAGAAAGAGGTAAAGAATCACCTTAGAAAAAAGAGATGGATGGACATTATTGGTTGAGACCACGAATGACGTGGTGAGCCGTATTCATCTAATAATTTTTTATTATTTTTGTTTAACCATTGGTTTCCGACTAGTTAGTCGATTAATCTAGATTGGGTTTTGCAGAGGTCCATTATGGGGTGATCCTCCGAACCCAGTTTTCTCCATTCACAACGTCATGATTCAAACTCCCAACTTTACTTAAGAGATCTAGTCATAGGCGAAGCTAGGAATTAAAAGTTAACGGGCCTAAAATAAAATGTTACTGTACGAGAGAGAGAAATTAAAAAAAAAACAAGACTAAAAATGCTAATAGTAGAATTTGATCTATTGAGTTTGAGTAAAACAAGTTTACTTTCACTTATACATTTTATTACTAAGAAAATAATTATTTTATAATATCAAAGTAATTAAAATAAATTATAATTTATTCTTTTCTAAAAAAATAAAACGTAAGAATGACAAAATAGACCAAAAGAGTGGACGATGAGCTCAGACCTCTGTTAGTCCCTATGTGGCTTCGCCCCTAAATCTAATACTTCATCTAACTATACTAACTAATTGTTAGCTATTGTTTCAATCATGAATAAATGTCGGTATTCAACTCAATCAATCATGATAAGTAGAGTGAACTCCATGTTTTTTAAGTATATTTTTCAGCTTTTAAGTTCTCGATCCAATTTAATTTCAAACTTAATCAAAGCCTAATAACAATTCTTTGATAATGAGATTTTTTAGACAAAAAAATGTCGAGTGTACTGTTTTTATGCTCATGTTGGTATGTATTAATATGTTATGTATATCTTAATATATTGTTTCAGATTTATTAATACTTATATATTTGCATTCTAATTTTTAATTTCTTAAAAATTTATATTATATTTGAGGGGAATGAAATGCAGAGAAAGAGGAGTAAACCTGCAGATGAGTCAGTAATGTTGGTTGAAATACGATTCCAATTCATTTGGTAATATAATCTAATACTCGTACTAATAAAAATTCTCTGTCCAGAATGTTTTCTTTGATTTTATTTAATTATAATCACAATTTAAACCCCAGGACAGAGAAACGAAAAAAAATACAAAAAATATTACACGTATTCGAGTAAGCTGCAGAAAATCGGAAAACAAGGGTTTTAATATAATATTTATAGATAATTCTTAAAAGGAAAATATTTTGATACATAAATTTATGTAAATTTTAGTTTACACATTTCTTCTAATTTTAGGCTTTAGGGATTTATGTTAGAGTTTAGTAGTTTATGTTATAGGTTTAGGGTTTATGGTTAGAATATAGAATTTAAAGTTTATGATTTAGGGTGTTAGAGTTAGGGATTTGAGTTTTAAATTTTATAGTTTAAATATGAAGGGTTGTATTAATTTTTTAGCACATATTGTGTATCAAGATATAATCATTCTTAAAAATTATGTCTTTTATCGAGGTGATTCTGGACACGTACAATAAGTGTGATTGTACAAGTTCTCGAATAATGATAGCTCAAAATAAATTAAGTTAAGTATTTAAAAGAAAAAACAAAATATTACTTATGGGCTTATAGTAAAATACATGAGAAAAAATAAGATGTTATTGTAGTTTGTAGATGAGTCGGGCAAAGACAAAAGAGAGAAGCAGGGGATGGCAGGTGGGAGAATCCATGTCGACGACCATGACAATGATCACGTGACTTCACAACCATATCCATATATACATGTTAAGAGGAGGGCCAGTGCAGTCTCTGCAATCATCCACCACAATCACTATTTAATAATCATTTAATAAATTTATAAATTTTAAAAATAATCATAAATGTTACCTTCTAAATATTTTATTATTTATACAATTTTTGAAATCTATGTTCTGAAAAGGTACAATGCGAACAAAAATGTTCATAGCATTTAATTTGATAGTCATTTGGGTTTATATTATTTTCTGAAATACTTTAATATTTAATGTTTTATTTTAGGTCAAAATATTTTTCTCGTAAATGAAAATGGTTAGTCAACTAACAGTAAATGATTTGAAATGACGTGGCAAACATACATGACAGTGCACGCTAACATAACATTCTCATATCGACAAAAGTGTTGACTTAAAAGAATGATACATCAGTCAAAAAATAAATTTATTTTTTGTTGACGTGTCATTCTGTCAATTTATTTTAAGTTGTTTATTACTAGTTGACTAACAATTTTCATCCACGAATGTGCTATTTTGACTCTAAATAAAAAAATTAAGGGTTGAAGTGGTTTAAAAAAATATAAACTAAAGTAATTATCTAGTTAAACGTGTACAATATACCTTCTAAAAAAACTATTTTCAAACTCAAGTGCAATCTTGAGCACAAATAATCAAATTTATGTTTGAAATTCAGAGTTACTCTATCCGACAATGTTATTTTTAAAATTTAAAATTGAATTCTTTCTTAAGAGTACAATTATTTTAGGTTTTAGGGCGTAAAAAGCCTAGGGGTGTAAATGAACAGAACGTTCGGCGAACTGTTCGTGAGCCGTTCGTATAATGTTCGTTTATTAAGCTAAATAAACGAGTATGAACAAAATTTTTGTGTTTGTTTAATAAACGAACGAACATGAACAAAGGTGTGTTCGGCACGTTTATGTTCACGAACAAGCTCGTTTATGAGCTCGTTTACATGCTCGTTTATAAGCTCATTTATAGGCTCGTTTATAAGCTTGTTTATAGGCTCGTTTACAGGCTTGTTTATAAGCTCGTTTGTAGGATGGAAATACTTATAGATGTATCTAAATACTACTTTTTGTTGTTGCTAAGGATATTACATTAAGTTCATGTTTAAATGTAAGTTTTAATTTGTTGCTTTTTATTTATTTTATTTATTGTTAATTTAGTTAACATTTCTTAAAGTATAAACGATCATGTTCGCGAACGAATAAACGAACATGTTTGTGAACACTTGAACGAACACGTTCACGAACACGTTCGCGAACACTAAAGAAACGAACATGAACACCTTCAAAAATAAATAAACGAACATGAACACAATATTAAAAATTTTAACGAACACGAACCGAACATGAACACCTTTAAAAATAAACAAACGGACACGAACATAGGCTTGTTCATTCAAGCTCGGTTCATTTACACCCCTAAAAAAGCCCTTAAACTTTTTAAAAAATTAATTAAGCTCTTGTACTTTTTGCACCAAATTAAGCTCTTGAACCAAGAAATTGAATCAATTAAATCATTTGACCAATTTTGACCATTAAATCTTAATGAATGTTATGCACAATGATTGATTATGTTATGTTTTGATCATTGTTTGATCTATGTGAGATGCACGGTGTTTGATAACATGGATTATGTTTGTTATATCTATTGGGGGAGAGTTTAAAGGGTACCCATTGCCATATTATTACTAATGTAAAGAGAATTTTGGTTTTGAAAAGTAAAACTTGAGCACCTTGGATTCTTGTTTTGGCTAGCCTGATTGTTTTTATTGTTGCATTCTTTTTAGTAAAACCGTTTTGATAATGGGACCGAGACGAGAGCTTAGAGCCAATGTGAGTAATGTGGCTGAGAATGAGATTAATGAGTATGTTGAGAATACCCGACAGATTCTTGATTAGATGAGTTGTAATGATGTGTGAAAGTTGGGTTGTAATGTATCTTTGCTTCGCGAGGATGTTTTCACGTGGTAGATGACCATCACTACGAGTATGGAACATGCTGATGTTAATTAGGAGTTCTTTGGAAATGCTTTCAAGATGAAGAACCTGGGTGTTCACTATCTTGATGAGAAGAGACGAGAATTTATGTCTTTGGTGCAAGGAAACATGATTATTTCCAAATATGAGGTTCAGTTGTGTGGATGAACTAGCGAACTCTAGAGTTGGCGACTGATGAAAGCAATGGATGTGAGCCTTGAGACGTGGTTTGATTAAGGCAATGTGTAAGATAAGAATGTGGTTGTAGGAATGTTTGTTCAGGATTTCCTTTCCTGTAGCATCGGTGCAGTAATCATCGATGATGGTGATGTTTTGGTTTAGTCTTTTTGGCGTGTAGATGAAGAATGTCCTAGTGGCATTCGAGGTTGCGAAGAATCAAGTATTTTGAGAATACTTGGGTTTAAATTTAACAAGAGTGGTAGCGGTTTTGTGTGCAATGATGCACCGAAGAAAATCTTGACTAAAAATCAAGATGTAGAGTAGTCTTTATGTTGAAGCTTTCGTTCTAGAGATGGATAGGTGTAAATTTTTGGTGAAGACGTCTGAGGTGCTGTGGGGATGTGAATTTGGTTGCAAGTGATCAGTCCGAGGATATTGTTGGTAAGTGTGAATCGTTAATCATGCACAGTACAAAGCACTTATAATTAATATTTAAATACGTCATTACATGTATGGACTTGGGCATGACATTAGAAATTTTTGCATACAGATGCATAGGCATCTACGAGGGCATGTAGTTGGCATACACGCATATGTTCACACTTACGGATGATTTCTCGGAGACCGATGAAGATAAAATGTAAGTAGTTTTCGCAAAAAGGTTCTTTAAAATCTTGAGGAGTAAAGGAGATGTTTAAATTGATTTATGGGGTTGATGTTTGGAATACGAGGTCTTTTCTGGGGATTAGTTGCTACTAATGAAGTACGTTGAGGAAATTTTCTTAAGTTGAAATGTCGTTGGCGAAGTTGCGACATTAAAAATGCTTTGTCTGTTCAAGGTAATGTATTTGAGGTGATCTTATAGAGTTTCCATTCTATGGTTCTGATGTGATTCTTGGTATGGATTGGTTGTCTAAGCATAGAGTTGTGGTTGATTTTGAGACCAAGCGAGTTTCGTTGAAACTTGTTGATGTTTATGAGGTGGTGGTTGTAGGTGAAGATGTGAAATTCTCATCTAATGTGGTTTCGGCTCTTGAAGCGAGTCGGATGATGCGTGTAGGATGAAGTTTTCCTAGCTTATGTGATGAATCCAAGCACAAAAGAGGTACGACTGCAAGACATACGTACGGTATGTGAGTTTCTAGGTGTCATTCTAGAAGAGTTTCCTGGTTTGCCACCAAACCGAGAGGTTGAGTTTGGCATTGAGTTGTATGAAAATACGACTCCATTGTCTATGGCTCCCTATTGAATGGCTCTGAAAGAGTTGAGAGATTTGAAGACGCAACTTTAGGAGTTGCTCGATCGAGGTTTCATTAGGCCTAGTGTTTCGCCTTGGGGTGCACCGGTCTTGTTTGTGAAAAAGAAGGATGGCACGATGAGAATGTGTATAGATTATCGTCAGTTGAACAAGTTAACAATCAAGAACAAGTATCCTTTGCCAAGTATTGATGATTTGTTTGATCAATTTCGAGGTGCTTTAGTGTTTTATAAGATTGATCTGATATTCAGACACTATCAGTTGAAGGTGAAAGATGTAGATGTGCCTAAGACTGCTTTTCGCATAAGGTACGGGCATTATGAGTTCTTGGTGATGCCTTTTGGTTTGACTAATGCCATTGTTGCATTCATGGACATGATGAATTGTATGTTTCATGAGTTCTTGGATAGGTTTGTGGTTTGTGTTTATCGATTAGATTCTAGTGTACTCTCGTACCGAGGAGGATCATGATAAGCATTTGCGGATTGTATTGCAAGTTTTGTTGGAAAAATCAGCTTTATGCTAAGTTGAGCAAGTGCGAGTTTTGGCTTAGGGAAGTTATTTTCCTTGGTCATGTGGTGTCGGCCGAAGGGATTAGAGTTGACCCACAAAAGGTTGAAGCGGTGATAAATTGGAAGTCACCTAAGTCAGTTCATGAGGTGCGTAGTTTCCTTGGTTTGGCGAAGTACTACCGTAGGTTCGTGAATAGTTTTTCAAAGATTGTTGCTCCTTTGACAAAGTTGTTGCAAAATGATGTAAAGTTTGAGTGGACAAAGGTTTGACAACAAGCTTTTGAGAAGTTGAAGGAAGCGTTGACGCAAGCTCCTATCTTGATTCAACCTGAATCAGGAAAAAAGTTTATGGTTTATAGTGATGCATCCTATGTTGGTTTGGGATGTGTGTTGATGCAAGGAGGAAGAGTAGTAGCTTATGCATCTCGGTAGTTGAAGGTGCACGAGCGTAATTACCCTATACATGACATTGAGTTGGATGTGATGGTGTTTGCCTTGAAAATCTGGAGGCATTACCTTTATGGTGAAAAGTGTACGGTGTACACAGATCACAAAAGTTTGAAGTACTTGATGTCCCAAAGAGAGTTGAATATTAGGCAACGAAGGTGGCTTGAGTTTCTTAAAGATTATGGCTTGATGATCGAGTACCATCCAGGGAAGGCTAATGTTGTAGCTGATGCCTTGAGTAGGAAGGTGGCCGTGGAGTTAAGGGCGATGTTTGCTCGGTTGAGTGTATCGTGCGATAGTGGTTTAGTGGCTCAATTGCAAGTGAAACCCTCGTTGGTAGAGTTGATTAAGGAAAAGCCGTTGTTAGATGATTCATTGGTACCGCATGTTCAGGATATTGCGGAAGGAAATCCAACAGACTATTGTTTCAATAATGATGGTGTTTTGTGTTTTAAGAGTCGAATAGTTGTACCGGAGGATGTTGAGCTAAGGTGCACTATTCTGACTGAGGCTCATAGCAATCCTTTTGTTATGCATCTTGGTAGTACAAAGATGTATCGTGGGTTGAAGGATGAGTACTATTGGGTTGGTTTGAAGATAGACGTTGCTGATTTTGTTAGTAAGTGCATGGTTTGTCAACGAGTAAAAGCTGAGCATCAATTTCCTTCTGGATTGTTGCAACCTTTGAAGATTTCAGAAGGGAAATGGGAGAGAATCACTATGGATTTCGTGATGGGTTTGCCTTTGACTCCGTCTAAGAAGAATTCCATTTGGGTGATTATTGATCGTTTTACGAAGTGTGCACATTTCTTGGCGATGCATACTAAGTATACGTTAGACAAGTTGGCGGATTTGTACATCTCTGAGATTGTGAGGTTACACTGGGTGCCTAAGTCCATTGTTTCGGATCGAGATCCGCGTTTTATAGCGAGGTTTTGGGAGTGTCTACATCAAGCGTTGGGTATGTATTTGAATTTCAGTACTTCGTATCATCCTCAAACGAATTGTAAATCTGAGAGGGTTATCCAAGTGTTGGAAGACATGTTGAGATGTTGCATCATTGATTTCCAAGGTACTTGGGAGAAACAGTTACCCTTAGTGGAGTTTGCTTACAAAAACAGTTATCAAGCGAGTATTCAAATGGCTCCTTATGAGGCCTTTTATGGAAGGAAGTGTAGAACGCCTCTTTGTCGGGTAGAAGCAGTGAAAAAGTTGGTTTCTTTGCCTAATGTGCTTAAGAGCACTATAGAGAAAGTGAGGCTTATTAGTGAGAGGTTGAACGTGGCTTTGGATCGGCAAAAGTCTTACACGGATTTGAAGTGTAAGGAGATTGAGTATGATGTGGGAGATAAGATGTTCTTTAAGGTTTCACCTTGGAAGAAGGTAATGAGATTTGGTCGGAAAGGTAAGTTGAGTCCAAGGTTTATTGAACCGTATGAGGTGCTAGAATATGTTGGACCTGTTGCATATAGGTTGAGATTGCCCTCCGAGTTAGAGAAGATACATGATGTTTTCCATGTATCCATGCTTTGTAAGTATAGATCGGATCCGTCTCATGTAATGGCTATTGAAGTGATTGAGTTGAATCCGGATAACAAAGTTCTTCGTGGTAAGACCATTGAGTTGGTCAAAGTCTTGTGGCGGCATCGTGGTGTTGAAGAAGCCACGTGAGAAAGAAATGAGGGCATGAAGAAACAATTTCCTCATCTTTTTCCTCCAGGTAAAAATTTTGAGGACGAAATTTCCTAAGTGAGGGAGAGTTGTAACGCCCGATTTTTGGGCCTATAAGCTTTTAGCGTTGGTTCGGAGTTAGTAGAACCTAAACTAGATATCCGAGTTTTTGAGAACGGTTCAGGGAAAACATAGTTCAGGATATGATAAAATTATGAGAAAATTTCTTAAAATCTTCTAAAAATGTGTAGAAAGGCTTGGTAAAGTCAATTTTGGAAAATGATTTTTCGGAAGTCGACATTTCGGTTTGGTGACTAAAATGTAAAAATTTCAAGTTTCGTTTTAATGGTTAAATTGAAGAGAGTTAAAACTTAGAATCCTTAGGGAGCTATTACACCAAGGTGTTTTCAGCTATTCCCTTGATTTTGTGTTTTAGATGATTAAATTAATTGATTTAAGAAGGGAGTTTTACTAAAAGAGATTTTTAAAAGGCTAAACATTTTCTTACGTAACTACTTTTCTCCTAAACTTTTCTCTCAACTTTCCTAGCAGCCAAACTCTCTTTTCAACACTAAAATATCCAGATATTTATAATCTAATTTCATCTACTTTTGATTCCTAAATGATGCTCAAGAATTTCTACATCAACTAGCTAAAGTTTTCTTGAAGGATTTCATCAAAATCATTGCAAATCAAGGGGAAAGCTTGTGTTAGAGGCGATCTTTCTTTTCTCTCCTCTAATCAAGGTTCTTTATTGAAATTCTCATCCCAAGTCTTTGGCTCCCTAATCTTGTTTAATAACAAGGCTTTATAATTTAATTGATGAAAATTGCTAGATTAAGCTTTGGAAGATGATTTTTCAAGATTTTCATTTTGGTACTATTTTGATTGATTTAAGGCTGATATTAATCAAGATTTGGATATTAAATGATGTTGAAATAATGGTTCTATCATAATAATACCAAATTGGTTTGGATCTCTAGTTCTAGATGGCTAAATTTGGGGGTTTTGGTGAAGTTTTGAGGTTCTGGTGTTGCTGGAGGTTTATGGATAGGGTTAGATTATTTTTAAAATGTTAATTCGTGATTAAAAGTGGTTAGATTTTGGCTGGGTAAAGTTTGGAGAGTAACCAAAGGTGTTTCGGTTGTTTCGGATGAGCGATTTGGTGTTTTTGGGTAGGGCAACGAGATGACAGTGGTTGTAGGTGTTTTTAATGCATTTAGATGCATTAATTCTGTGTTTTTGTATGGTATAAACAAGGGAGTTTGTATCATACACGTTTGGTGAAGTTTCGGAAGCTTGATTTCGCTTCGGCAAAGCAAGCGAGATCGGTGAGTTGAAATGGTTTTAAAAGTCTTTGAAGGACTTGAAATCAAGGTTTGAGGGTTTAGATTGAGTTTGAAACACTAATCTAAGCCCGAAAGTAAGTTTGAGATATTTCGCTCTCATTTCTCGGTTATTGTCCCATTAGTTTTATGATCATGCTCTTGTTTTGAATATAGATGTATTGAATTGATGTTTACCTTTTCTAACTTTGGGTTTTGAGTTAGAGATTACATTAATTGAGAGTAGAAGTAGAGATATGACTTTATGAACTAATGATTATTGATACTAATTTTGTTGAATCAATTTAACAAATGCATTGATTTTTCCTTGCTTTTTATTGATTGAGTATAAATTAGTAATAGATACAGATTGGATTATTTCAAATTTATTGTAGCCTTCTAGGTATTATTGTAAAGTGCTTAAAAGTCATATATTTTATGCCCATTTTAGCTCATATTGTCATTGTTCTTAAGCTCATTCTAGTTCATATTTAGGTTTTCATGCATGTTTTACAGTATATTTGCTTCACTTAGCTTATTATAGCGTTTATGATTATTTGTGGAGAAAATATACTATTTTCGGCTGCATTTGCATTACAGGTTACAGGAGATTGCCGCCGGAACCCGCCGCGGCAGCAGGGTTGAAGAATGATCGAAGAGGAGGAGAAAGCAGAGTGATCACATCCAGTCACACATGACCAACAATCATTGCAGAGAAGAATTGTACTGACGTAGTTCCAAGAATAGCCCACTGAGACAGACTGCCGCCGCCGCGGCACATTGGAGAATGACCAAAAGGGGGTGCGATCTGAAGAGGAGAATTTACTGAATCAGCAGAACCAAGTCACATGAAGAATAGAGTCCAGGAGCATCCAGATATGACGTGAGAAGATCCAAACAAGGAAGAAGCTTGCAGCCCAAGAAAGCCCAAAAGAGAAGTTATTTTGGAATAAAATATTCAGTTCATTTAATGCAATTTAATTCCTACTTAACTTCTTTCACAAGAGGGGCTTTTGTGACTTTTTCTCCAAGGAGTAATTGACTTAATCCTCTTCTATAAATAGGCATCAAGGCCAAACGACTTAGAGAATGAGGGAGATAGAAGAGAGAAGAGAGTAGAGAGCCTAGTCGAAAGTTTAGGTTTGGGTTTCTAATGTTTAGTAGTTGTGAGAAATGGTGGTGATTAGTTGAAGATTTGTTATGCAATTTTAATTCAAGGTTTTCTTATTCTTGGTTTCAATTCTTACTTACAATAGAATCGAGAGATCTCATTGGGAATGCACCTATTTGCTTAATATCGAGAGAGTTAGGCATATGAAGAGGATATGCATGGTTTTCATCCAATCGGTGCAGACTAACTCAGCTTAGACATATGTTAGAGTTTCAACGGCTAAGAAGAACGTAAAATTGGTTGAAGTCCATTATCGGTTTACACCGAGAGGTGTTATCGAGAAGTGTGCATCAACAGTATTCTAACTTAGACATAAGGGGGCGTTCTGCCGAACCTTGAAGGTTGTCGGTCTGCCCGCTGCGGCAACCACCTATTCATTCACCCGCCGAGGCATTGGCCCCGTCGCGGCAACCACATGTTCATTCACATGCCGAGGCAGCTAAGTCGGCATTGCATGCAAATCTGAGACGAGTTCAACACAGTTTCCACACTACGACACAATTCAA
The DNA here is from genome assembly GCA_030270665.1 of Hibiscus trionum. Lineage (NCBI taxonomy): Eukaryota > Viridiplantae > Streptophyta > Magnoliopsida > Malvales > Malvaceae > Hibiscus > Hibiscus trionum. Next base: position 11,736,414 of record BSYR01000052.1, read on the forward strand.
CCTGTCCCATTCTCTCAATCTATTTTCTCAACTCTTTCATTATTTGTTTTCTTTAAGTTTATGCAACTTTCTCAAACCAATCCAATTCAATTGTGTTTTTACTTTTCTTTGTGTAGGAATTTAATCACTGAAGCAGCTTCCAATCCCTGTGGAGACGATATCTTAAATACTATAACTTGACAGAAGTGTACATTTGCACTCGATTTAGAGAACTTCTTTACGCTCTACAATTATTTATCACATTGTTTTGAAAATTGTAATTTAAAGATTTCTGATTCACTAATTTATTTTTATGGCTAGTGTGAATGGTATATTTTCTCACATTTGTTATGCAGGATTGTACTAAATCTCCACGATATTAGGGGTAAGCAAATGTTTGCATAAAATTGTCCACATCATGAAGATGTTATATAGGACTGTCTCTGTAAGTTGTAACATAGGACATTGTTTTGTACTTTTTAAACCAACTTTAAATTATATATGTATTAACCACAGTGGCAGATCCACCATATAGTTAGGGTGAACAAATTATTTACATCATTGTTTTTTGATTTACTAATGTTTGCATTGATAATTTATTTACACCGTTGCAAATAAGCGTTATTAACTTATTTACACTTAGTCGTTTATGTTCACGAACATATATAAACGAACATGTTCGGGAAAGCTAAAAGAACAAAGCCTGAACATATTAAATAATAAACAAACTGGATCGAACATGATGTTAATAAATGTGTGCTCGGCCTCAAAAATATTTATGAATTCGGCACTTCATATAAACCTTACATACAAAGTTACTTAAATACAAATTTCTTACATAAAAAGTTAAATAAAAATTTCTTAAATACAAATTATTTTTATGATAGATTTGAACCTTTTATAATTGGATTTGATATGTCTGTGGTATGGTCAATAGACTTATTATGGACAAATGACAATCATGTAACTATGACTACGTCATGACATATGCGGTATGACCCAGTGTTTCCTCTTTTTCTGTTTCTTCAACTTTGGGAAAACCCCCACCAAAGGTGCATTGAATTGGGTATTTCATTGTTCTAATTTGCGACACACAGTACACCCAATATTATAATATTTCTCACACAATTATATAACTTAAATAGAATATATTTCAACTCGATTTTTTTATTAATTAGAGAAGTATTACATTTTTATATCGAGATTTAAACTCATACAAAATAGAAATAATATGAGCATCCTTAGTTACTAGATCAATTAAGTGGATCTCATATTCCAACTCAATTTTAATTCAACTAATAATAATATTATTGTAATATATAAATGTGGGTTTAACATATTTAGATATTTAATAATTTATGAGTAAGTTTAGATATTATATAAAAATTACAATAGAAAATAAGAAATAAAAATATAATCTAAAATATGATACGAAGGCAAAGTCTGGTTATCATTTAAGACACAGAGGCAAACTCTGTCAAAAACCCTATTTCCCCCCTTTTCAGGGTTGCACCCTATATGAGCCATCTTTGTTGAAAATTGAAAAGATATTTCAATGACATCTGTGGAAAAAAAAACTTTAAAACATAGAGTAAAATATCATTTAACTATAATTATTGGCTCGAAAATGCTACCAAAATTTTAAAAAGTATAAATCTAACATTAAACTTTAATTTGTGGGTCGAAAATAACACTCTACCGTTAACTCTTAACATCCCATTAAGTCAAAACGACGTCGTTTTGCTAAAGGAAAAATATTAAAACCATGTGTTTGGGGGATTTTGAACTCAAAACCTTTAGGTCGTTTGGTTCGCGGAATGTAAGATTACTTTTGGGAATGAGATTACCGGAATGTTACATTACTTAACATATTACCCGGAATGTTGTATTACCTTGTTTGATTTGTTTGACAGAAATGTAAAATTGCATTGTTTGGTTGAAGGAATATAAGATAGGAAAAATGCATGTTTTATCAAATTGTCCTTAAAATATATTTTATTTTTTAACCAACTGAAGTCTTAAGATTAAAGTCAAAATATTTACATAAAAGTTCATGAAAATATAAAAAAATATAATATGAAAACTTTTTATGAAAATTAATCCTAAATAATAAATGTAATAAAACACATACCAATAATAAAATTTGAATCAAACACATATATAAAAAATCGAAATAAAATAAAAATCTGATATATTTTTATTTTATATGCATCATATTATTTTATAATAACTATTAAAACCGTAAACCACTAAAAAATAAAATAGATTTATACTTGTGTAATTATATACAAAAAGCAAAGATCATTTTAAAATAACTATATTTTTTAGGGGTATTCTTGTCCAAAGGGGAGGGAATTGTCTAATACCTAAGAAAAGGGAGGGAATGACATTCCTGAGAAAAGACCCAAAAATAGCTAATGTTGGGAATATTTCATTACCCCTGAGAGGGAATGCTCTTGAACCAAACATGGGTATGTGATTCCGGAAAAGATTATTCCTCCTGGTAATAATCTTTTTCGCAAACCAAACGCCCCCTTAGAAAGAAAAGCTAAGCCTTAGCCGTTGAACCAACATAATATTATATAATATTTTACCACAAATATTATATATCTCAAACTACTTGAGATTAATTTAAATTATTTTATGAAATAAATAATACTATAAATAATTTTAATATATAAATAATATAAAATAAATTATTTGTATCTATATCAATATATATAAATAAAAGTGTATTGTTTTTATTTTTTATATAATATTTATAATATAAATATATTATTTTTATGACCCTAAAATATTCATAAAAATAATATATTTATATTATAAATAATATATAAAAACTCTAAAACATAAACGTCAAATTACAAAGCACAAACTTCAAACCCTAAACTTCATGATTTGAAATTTAGGGTTTCTAGTTTTTATATATTATTTATAATATAAATATATTATTTAAATGAATATTTTTGATTTTTTAAATAGTATATAAAAATATAAAAATAATATATAAATATAAAATTTAAGGTTTAGAGTTTAAGTTTGAGGGCAGGTGTTTGTGGGTTAATAATTTAGGAGTTTAGGGTTTAGGATTTTTTATATATTAGTAATAATATAAATATATCATTTTTATGAATATTTTGAGTTTTTTAAATAATATATTTATATTATTAATAATATATAAAAATATAAAATAATATATTTTTTATTTATACATATTGATATATATATATATATGCAAATAATATATATTTATATATTAATATTATTTATAGTATTATTTATTTCATAAAATAATTTGAATTAATCTTAGCTAGTTTGAGATATATAATATTTGTGGTAAAATATTATATAATATCATGTTGGTTCAGTGGTTAAGGCTTAGCCCTTGTATTTGAAGGTCCTAGGTTCAAAACTTTTTAAGTGTATGATTTTAATATTTTTCCTCCAGCAAAACGACATCGTTTTGGGCTAAATTAGACTTCAAATCAGCCGCACTAAAATGATATCGTTTTGACTTAACGAGGGAGTTAAAAGTTAACGACAAAGTGATATTTTTAAGTCACAAACTAAAGTTTAGTGTTAGATTTGCACTTTTTTAAGTTTGATGGCATTTTTGAGTCAGTGACCATAATTGAGTGGTATATGGTGTAGTTTACCCTAAAATATAACATTTAGAGATATTCTTTTTATAAAATAAATCAATATAATTTTTATGAAAAAATATTATATGTACTGATATTGAATTTTTGGAATTGGGATCCTGAGCTAGATAGGGGTAACCGAAGGGTATGACTATCAATAAGTGGGTTGCCAATACACGTTTGGTCACGAGAAACTTTTGATAATTTGGTTGCAGTTTGGGGAAGTATGATAAACTGTGATGAAATGAATCTCGAGCCTTATTTCTTTAAGAGAGGTCAAATTTTGATTGAAACATACCAATTAGAACATATAGAAAAAGTTGTAGAAGTTTAAGTAAATGGTCTAACATTTAGGATCCACGTGACTGAGGTAGAATCATTGGATGAACAATATTTTTGTGCCAATTGTGAGTCAGCTTGCAGGTCTGAAAAGAAAGTGGATAAGGAAGCGATAATATCATATGAGAACAAAGTTGATCAGGAAACGTTGAACATAAAGAGAAGTGTGAGATATGATGTGAGCGGGCATCATAAGAGTGGTAGAGGAGATTTTATGGGCGAGGACCTCAATATGAAGGGTAGAGAAAACCAACACTTATTGTACATAAGGGAGTCGCCATCATGGCAGATAAATAAATTGTGGAAAGAGCACGGTCAGACTGATGAACGAGTGATTAAGGCGCCAATGATATTAGGGGATCGCACTACAAATAAGGAAGTGAGCATAGTGCAGAGATGTGAGTCGAGTGCTCAGGGGTTGGATAGGGTGGTGGGATTGAATGAGATAGCGTTCGTTGAGTGTCTAGTAGAATTTTAATTTATTAACGAAGATACTGTGATTATTGAGCCCATTGACGTTCAATATGATGTACTTGTGGAGCAAATTGAAGACCTAAATATTAAGGATGTCGTGAGGGATAAATCTGACTCATAATTTATTCTAAATTCAGTCCATCCCGTAAAACGAGGTGTCGGTGTGGCAACCCTTTCGAGCCTGACACTGACACGCGTCGTATAGTGTCAAAAATAAATCCTTAAACTCAAATAAATAGGAATTAAAATAGTATAACGAGAGTAAGGATCGATCCACAGGGAATAGGAATTCTAACACCCTTTCGTTCTAACTTAGACCAAGAAACTTGTAAAAATAAAAAGGGGTTTTAGAGAAGTGATTTAAGTAATAAAAAAATAATAAGAACGAAAAATAAATATTGAAAATGGATTATGGATTAAATTAGCCTCAAGCTACGCTTTGCCACGACATCTTCGATCACTGAAATTGATTTTTCTTCAATTTTCTTGCCGGTTACAGTTTACAAGGTCCAACCCTTGCAATTTACTTCTTTTGGGTAAATTTGACTCCCATAACAATCCTTGAAATCAAGCTTTAGTTTTATGAAAATATACAAGTTGGAAATTATTTTTAAAAATAAAAAAAAAGAATTTATTCAAAAAATGAATGTAAAGAAACTTAATGACCAAATTAAAAAAAATAAAATTAGAGGCTAAATTTAAAAGAAAATAGTGACCAAATTGAGAAGTTTGAAAATTCAGGTACTCGCGGAGGGAAGAAAAGTTAGGCGGAGGGATTTAATGAGTGTAAATAAGCCCACTTTGTTTTGAGTATAAAATCCACTTTTTTAAAAACACTTTTAAGTGTTAATCAGATTCATCATTTTTTGAGGAACCGATGAACACCCACCGTGTCGGCCGTCGCTCATCACAGACGGCGGTAATACAAAAAATCAACCCCCCCCCCCCCGTTCGAAACCCTTTTTAAAACAACAAAACTGATTTTAAAATTGTGCTCTCCTTTTTAAAAAGAATTTTCGAATCTTCCCTCACTTTAAAATTTCAGAATTTGGCCACAACTCCACTCGAATTCTGGCAACGGCGGTTCAACAACGGGTAAAGTTTTTGCCCCTTTCTTTTATATACTCGAAATAATGAAAGAAATAAACAAATAAATAAAGAAATAAAATCCTATACAATTTGCCCCTTTCTTTTTGAAATACCAAAAGTTGCTTGCTTCCTTCTATTTCTTGCAAAATTCCTATACAATTTGTGGTGAGTATTCGTGATTTTTCAGTGTGTACCTTCTCTTCCCAGAATTACATGGAATGGGTGTGTTTAAATAGGTATTTTCATACCAAATTTACAAGAAATAAAATCCCTAAATCCCAGTAAAATTATTGTATTTGATTCTGATTTAACTCTAGTTTAGGATTAATTTTCCTCGATTCGATTCATCCTAATCTTCCCCTTTTTATTCGAATATGATTGATCTCTGCCACATTTCTTTCTTTATTTTTCATTTGACCGCATCAATGTGAGTTGGACAAGAAAAAGGCGATACGAAAGTTGTTGTGACTGTATCAATGTGAGTTGGTCTTCATCCAAGATACTAAATTAGAGGAAGTTACATAGGCGTTGGTTCAGAGGGTGTGGTATACATATCAGTTTGTTTTAGTGTATGCAGCGACTGTGGGGCGTTCGTGTGGATTAGTAATTGTTTGGGATTTGTCTCGGTTCCGTATAGAAGCATATATTGTGGAACAAGTCTATGTGGTCATTTGAGGCTCGTGTCTGTTGGAAGATTGACGGTGTGGGGGTGATTTCAATGTCGTTAAATCGATTGAAGAAAGAAGGTGTTATTCGGGTAGCATGGGAGAGATGCAGGCTTTCGTTGACTTCATTGAATGAGAGAAGCTGGTGGATTTTTTTTCCATTTTTTTTTCGTGTGTTTTGCTTCCTTTGGTTGAACTCGGTTTGTTTTGCCCGTTCACGATTGTTTTTGAGATGGTCTCATTTTCGGGTAAAACTTTTTTTGCCTCCTTATATGCCCCTGCCTAAAAAATAGATAAAATTAAATCTTGCCCCATAACCCTAATTTTTATATCCTAAACCCCAAACTTTAAACCCTAAAAATACACCATATTTCTAAATCCCTACACCTTAACCCTAAGCCCCAACCTTAAACCCCAAACCCTAAACTCTAAAACCATTATTTTAAAGTGGGGGCACAAATGGGGCATACTTTAGGGGCAGATGATTTCCATTCCTCATTTTCATTATCGCATATTACTCTTTTCCTTCATTTAAGCATAAAATGGTTTTTAATGAGGTTCATAATAATATATATATATATGATTTTCACATTTGAAATCATTTTTGATGATAAAAAAATTACGGGTTTAATTTTAAGTTTTAGTAATTTAAATTTATGATTTAAGGTTAGAATTTAAAATTTTTAGATTAATTTTAAGGCTTAAATACACAGGTGGAAAATAATTTTCCATTGGTGTGAATCAAATATTAACCCAACTTTTATTATATTATTATTAGTGAATTAGATTAAGTCACGTCACCAATAAAACAATAAATAGTTTTTAGTACTCTAAACACAATATGACTTTTAGGTTATATTTGATGTATTGATAATATATATGTTTATATATTTTCAGTAAATTTGATTAGAACATCATCAATAAATTAAAAAACAATATTATTTTAGAAAAAATACATAATTATTATATTTTTAACACGTGACGTCTTATAATTAATTGGAAATGAATAATTTATACACTTCTGTACCTCAAATTTAATTCTAAATTTCATGTTTTATTTTTAATTTTCAGTATAATTATATAAATTTATATTCAATACACATGTGGTAGAAACAAAAAAAAATCATATGCGCCTCAGTTTTAAGGTTTAGGTATAGATTTTAGGGTTTAGAGGTTAGTGGTTTAATTTTAGGAGTTTAGAGTTTCAAGGGCTGTGGTTATAATTTAGGGTTTAGATGTTAAGGTAATATGGTTTGAGATTTGAGTTTTAACCTGCAAACCTTAAATTCTAACCTCAAACCCTAAATTCTAACCATAACATATCAATTACAAACCACCAAACCTTAACCCATAACCTCTAACCTCTAAAATCTAACAATAAACCCTAAAATTAAAGCACTTGTAAAAAAAAATTATTTCTACCGCATAAGTATGAAATAGTTGCCCTAGGAGTATTTAAATTTTTAGAAAATAATGATCAAGTAATCAAGAATCAATACTTATGAAAATTATATTGTTTAGGAATTTTGGTAGTTTATAGCCCAAGACTCTTAACACTTATCCAAGCCCTCTATTGTAAAAAACAAAGTCATCAACTGGGTTATTTCCGTGTTTGGGTTTCAGTGTCAATTTTTATTTTATAAAAATTAAAATAATTTTACAAGAACAATATTTCTATTCACAATATTAGTAATACATATTTGGATGGATTATAATGATTAAAATATATTTTTGAGTGAAATTAGAATAAATTTAGAATATTTTTTAATAGAAATAAATTTAGAATAACTTATATATAATTCACACAAAGTGAGTTTTGAACTTGCGACTAAGATAAATTTATAAAATTTGTTGTGCAAAATAAAGTTTACACAAGCCTTTTAATTTTAGGGTTTAGAGATTTAGGTTCTGGTTTAGGTCGTAGGGTGTAGAATTTAAGGTTTATTGTTAGAGTTTAGGGTTTATAATTTAAGGTTTAGGTTTTAGGGTGTTAGAGCGGGAGATTTAGGTTTTATATTTTAGAGTTTAAATATGAAGGGTTGTGTAAATTTTTTTTACACAGCTTGCGTATCAAAATATAACCCTTACTCTAACCATAAACCTTAAATTCTACGCCCTACGAACTAAACCCTAAACCCTAAAAGTTAATTTCTTTATTTTAGGCTAAACGACATAAATAGTCTCCATACTTTTAGGGTACTTTCATTTTAATCACTAAACTTTTAAAAGTTACTATATAATCAATGAACTTTTAGTTCGCTATCATTAATGTTACGCCTATTAACCGACGCTAGAGCAGTGGCGAAACTTAGAGTAAGTATTTGACGGAGCCAACTTAATTTTTTTTAAAAAATTGAAGATTTAAACTAAAAATTTCAAAAAAATAATTAGGGTTTTGACTAAAAATTTTAATAATTTTAAGTGATTTAATAAGAACTTTTAAAATTTATGAGAGGAGATTTAACTAAAAATATTTTAAAGTTTAATATGAAATTTTAAAAATCTTGATGGGGCCAAATAAAAATAAATTTAAAATTTAAGGGTTGTTTAAAAAATTTTCAAATTTTAGAAGAGGCTATGGCCCCCACTGGTCATGCTTGTGTTTCGCCACTGCGCTAGAGAATGTTGATATTAGACCTGGCAAACTTGACCCAAGACCCGAAACCCGAACCGAATTACCCGAACCGAAACCCGATTTTGACCCGAACATGATGATTCGAAGTTGACCCGAAACCCGAACCGAACCGAAATTTTTTGTTGAACCGAAATGGACCCGAACCGAAATGGACCCGAACCGAATAGACCCGAACCGAATGGACCCGAACCGAATGCTACCCGAACCGAAAGCTGAACCGAAAGCTGAACCGAATATCGACCCGATTTTAACCCGATTTTGACCCGATTTTGACCCGAATATCTATTTTAACAATATAACAAATAATAAAATAAAGTATAGAAATTTGAGATCTTGGTGACCAATTTTATAATTTCATCATAAAATATAGCATAAAATTGAAATTGTAGACTAAATTGACAATTTGGAAGTGGAGAAATTTGAGAGTCCAATGACCAATTTTGTAATTATACCATATAAATAAATAGGGGTCAATTTTGGCTAAAAATTAAATCTTTGAAATTAAAATGAACGAAAATATCAATATATTAAATTAATAGACTAAATTACAAAGATTAGTTAATTTCAACTAAAAGTAAATTTTTAGAGACTAAATATCACTACGGGGAGGGGATTTCTATATCCGAAGTCTAAACCGTGAGAATACTTGTGACTACATTAAATTAAACTAAAACTTAAAGTTGACTAAAATGTAACATTTTAAATACAACATGACCTAAAAAGTAATTAATCTCTAGCTTAAAAAATTGGTGGCTTATTTCCCTCCAAAATTTTGTCTTTTCTCTCTCTATTTTTTCCAATTGTCTTTTTCTTTTTTTTCAATCTAGCTTAAAAAATTGGTGGCTTATTTCCCTCCAAAATTTTGTTTTTTCCCTCTCTATTTTTACCAATTGTCTTTCTATTTTTCTTAATTTAATTGAGTTTCAATTTAGATTAATTTAATTAAAATTTCACATTTAGTTTTAAAATTATTTTAATTATGTCCGTGATTTATGCTTTTAGATTTTAGTTAGTTCAATTAGATCCTAAGTTTAATAAATTAATTCATTTCAGACATTATTATTATTATTATTATTATAAACTTTGATTTAATATAATTATACAAAAAAAATTTATATGGATACATGAAGCTTTGATTTAAATATTTAATCAAATTCAAATGCACAAGTTGAATCAGAATTAATCTCATACATCAATAACTCTAAACTAAACCATAAATACTAAACCTCAAACCTTTAACCCAACTCAAATCGAATTGACCCGAAAATTTAAATGTTGACCCGACTCGAAATTGACTCGATTTTAACCCGAACCGAAAGCGACCCGAACGACCCGATTTTGACCCGAACCGAAAGCGACCGATCCGATATTGACCTGACCCGAAAACAACGATCCGATTTTGACCCGATCCAATACCCGAACCGAATCCGACTCATCACAGACCCGAACCCGAACCGAACCGACCCGAACCGAATCTAAACCGATTTTAGATAGACCCGAAATGACCCGAACCGAAACGACCCGAACCGAACCCGAACCGAATGACTCGATTGCCACCTCTAGTTGATATGATATGTTAAAGCCATATTCTTCCTAAAAAAATCTTAACTTTCTCAGATTTGAAATTGACTATCGACGTTCCTCCTTTCGTCGTTGTTTCTACCGTCATTCAGTGATTTTTTCGATTAATTACTTGAGTTTTTGTGTTGTCTGGGACGTATTAGTTACTTGTAGGTAGCTCCACACTTTTAAATGAAAATGGAGACATTATATTTTCAAAATTGTTTTTTTTTTTTCATTCTTTTATTTCTTTGTATAGAACTGTGATGGAAGATGATGAAGTATATACAGTAAAAAATATTGGGCGATCTTGTTGCTTATTGTGCATCAGGGACAAAACATATAGAAATTTTGATATGTTTATTTTCATTTCACAACAAATTCGAAGGCCTTTTGTGTATTTTTTGTTCTCTTCACCCTTTCACCACGTATGTGCTAGATATTCTCCTAAAATATTGTTGAGTTGTGAGGAGCTCGATTCGTTCAACCGATAAGGCTCACCAAGTGGTGGAGAGATGGATTTTTAGGTGAAAGGGTTGTGGAAGCTAAAATGATAATTGACACAATGATTTATAGTGGTTCATCCTTCTAACCAATGCCTACATCCACTACCTTAGCTCCCCACTAAGGATTTCCAATCAATCTACTATTGATTCGTCCCCTTTTTAGGCTTAGGAGGAAACCCTTATACACACTCAAGCTTTCTACCCAAAGCCTTGATTGAAACCCTCTTTTACAAAGAGAAACAATAAGCAAACTTAAATCCCTCTAATAGGTATTTGTTTGCACAATTTAGCACTCACCCAAAACCTAAAACACTTGAGTAAATTTGACAATTTTGGCTCACTAGTGTTTGTCTATACAAGAATTGACAATTTAGACTCTAAGACAATATTTGATCATTTGTTGATTGACAATATGAGCATTAGCCTTTACTTGATGCTTGGAGGTCCCTTTTATACTCCTTGATGAGTTTATAGCCGTTGCTAGCCGTTGGGATTGATTTGGAGCCGTTGAGGACTTTAATTCCCACCATAAATGCAGTTCTGCAGCTCTCCGTTTCGAAACGCTCGAACCCGTTTCGAAACACCCTTTAAGTAGAAAGAGCCGTTGCAGTCTGACGTGGACCCGTATTGAAACGCTTTAGTCCGTTTCGAAACACTCGTTTCGAAACGTATGCCCCCGTATCGAAACGACCTGCATTTAAAAGTTAGTTTGGAAATAGCTGTTGGAGTTTATGACCGTTGTGGTCAATGCCACATAGGCGTATCGAAACGGCATAGCCCGTTTCGAAACGTTGGGCAAAAATCTCATCCAGGGAAAGCCCGTTTCGGTACTCGTATCGAAACGTTTTAGCTACTGGAATCCCTCGTATCGAAACACCTTAAGGTGTTTCGAAACGCCTGAACAATTTTGTGAAATTTGACTTTGAAAAACATGTAAAACCTTTTAAAAACATCCCTAAAAATAGTTCCAAGATATTTGGACTTTGGAAATTGTTTAAATATTTTTTAAATCAGTCCAAAGCATTTTTCAATTATTATATCAAAACATTAGTTCTACAATCTCCCCCCTTTTGATATAATAAAACTATCTTGAAAAATTGTTTGGGACTCTCCCCCTTTAACTTTAAAAATGTGAATAAGAGATTGAAGATATGAAATCAAATAAAGCTCCCCCTTATTCATTTGAAAATTCAATTTTTCAAACCATTTCTCCCCCTTTTTGTTATATCAAAAAGAATTTAAAACATTAAGTTCAAAATAACAATAGAGGTAAAAATTGACAAAAATAAGAATTTGGTTTTAAATGGCTCCCCCTTACTCAAAGCATCAATAAAATGTTAGTCCAACATTTATGATCATCTAGTTGAATTAAATAAAAATTAAAACAAATAAATGCAAAAACAACTAGATTTTTACCAACACTTGAACCCAAAGGGAGGATGTGAAGCCTTCCTTCTTCAAGTGTTCTTTCTTGTGTGCATGGAGCTCCCCCTCAATGTTTGACTTGTTGAACATCTCCATCACACCTAGCAAAAGACAATCAAGTTATTTTTGGTATCCAAATTGCTTTGGATCCATAAACGTTAGTAGCACAAATTTTAGTCCCATCAGGAATCCATTTTTCAATGTCATCCTTTTTAATTGAAGTGGTTAGTCCTTTTGGGACCCAAACACTTCTAAAACATCTTCCTTTTACAAATCTAGGGGCACTAGTTGTCTTACATAAAAATTTGATTTTCCAAAATTATTTTTCTTTTCAAGTTCTTTGGAAATCAAATCTTTTTCTTCTTGAACTTTTTGAAGCAAATTTTGTAAATCAAAACATTTTAATTCAAACTCTTCAAGTTTTGCTTCAAGTTCAAGTTTGGTTTTAGAAATCAAATCATTTTGAATTTTTAACTTTGAAATCAATTTATTGTTTTTCAAAATGTGATTTTTAAACTCTAAAACCAAGTCATCATAGGCATCTTGTAATTCATCAAAAGAGTAAGAACATGAAGTAGATGAATTAAAAGTTACCCTTGAATCTTCTTCGATGGCCATAAGGCAAAGGTTGGCTTGTTCATCGTCGGTGGAGTCCTCATCACTCCAAGTAGCCACATGTGCCTTCTTCTTATGGCTTGAAGTGCTTGCCCTCTCATTTTTCTTGGATTCTCGTTCAAGCTCTCTCAAGGCTTTCTTCATGAACGGGGCACATTTCTTGAAGAGATGAACTATCTCTTCATCTTCATCCTCCTCTTCACTTGAGTAGACATGATGACAAGTGGAAGATTTGAGAGCCATGACACTAGCGTTAATGCCTAGCCCTTTGATTTTCTTCTCTCACATAGCTCTAATTTCTTCCCTCTTCTTCTCATCTTCTTTATTCTTCTTCATGATTTGATGAGTAAGGAGTGACCCCATGAGTTCATCAAGCTTCAAAGTCTTCAAATTTTTGGCTTCGATGATGGCGGTCCTCTTTGAGTCCCAAGACTCGGGAAGTGGGTAGATGAGCTTTCGAACAAGCTTTTCCTCCGGGATGGCTTCTCCATAGCCTTTGAGACCATTAGTGATGGTGGAGAACCTATCAAACATCTTCTCGATGTTCTCTTCCGGATCCATTTTGAAGTTCTCATACTCTAAGGTTAGGAGCCCAATCTTGGTCTCATTGACTTCATCGGTCCCCTCGTATGTGACTTCAAGCTTGTCCCATACCTCCTTGGCACTCTCACAAGAAGACATCTTCTCATAGATGGTTGGGCCAAAAGCACAAAACAAGATGTGCAAGGCCTTGCAATTAAGCTCCATCTTCTTGCGATCGTCGGCACTCCACCCCGCTTTGCTTCTTTGAGGCACGAACGAACCATCTTCAACTATATCCCATAGCTTGTAGTCTCTAGACTTGATGAAGAACTTCATCTTTGTCTTCCAATGGGCATAGTGGGTTCCGTCAAAGAAAGGCAGTTTGTCGATTGATTGATTGTGCCATTTGAGCCGGTTGATGAAATAGTGATCGAGCTTGCCGGATCTTCTCAATAGGATGTGAATCCCCTTCGATTGAGCCAATCTCTGATACCAATTGTTGAGTTGTGAGGAGCTCGATTCGTTCAACCGATAAGGCTCACCAAGTGGTGGAGAGGTGGATTTTTGGGTGGAAGGGTTGTGGAAGCTAAAATGATAATTGACACAATGATTTATAGTGGTTCAACCTTCTAACCAAGGTCTACATCCACTACCTTAGCTCCCCACTAAGGATTTCCAATCAATCCACTATTGATTCGTCCCCTTTTCTAGGCTTAGGAGGAAACCCTTATACACACTCAAGCTTTCAACCCAAAGCCTTGATTGAAACCCTCTTTCACAAAGAGAAACAATAAGCAAACTTAAATCCCTCTAATAGGTATTTGTTTGCACAATTTAGCACTCACCCAAAACCTAAAACACTTGAGCAAATTTGACAATTTTGGCTCACTAGTGTTTGTCTATACAAGAATTGACAATTTAGGCTCTAAGACAATATTTGATCATTTGTTGATTGACAATATGAGCATTAGCCTTTACTTGATGCTTGGAGGTCCCTTTTATACTCCTTGATGAGTTTATAGACGTTGCTAGCCGTTGGGATTGATTTGGAGCCGTTGAGGACTTTAATTCCCACAATAAATGCAGTTCTGCAGCTCTCCATTTCGAAACGCTTGAACCCGTTTCGAAACACCCTTTAAGTAGAAAGAGTCGTTGCAGTCTGACATGGACTCGTATCGAAATGCTTTAGTCCGTTTCGAAACACCCGTTTCGAAACGCATGTCCCCGTATCGAAACGACCTGCATTTAAAAGTTAGTTGGGAAATAGCTGTTGGGGTTTATAACCGTTGTGGTCAATGCCACATAGGCGTATCGAAACGGCATAGCCCGTTTCGAAACGCTGGGCAAAAATCTCATCCAGGGAAAACCCGTTTCAATACCCGTATCGAAACGTTTTAGCTACTGGAATCCCTCGTATCGAAACGCCTTAAGGTGTTTCGAAACGCCTGGATAGTTTTGTGAAACTTGACTTTGAAAAACATGTAAAACCTTTTAAAAACATCCCTAAAAATAGTTCCAAGATATTTGGACTTTGGAAATTGTTTTAAATACTTTTTAAATCAGTCCAAAGCATTTTTCAATTATTATATCAAAACATTAGTTCTACAAATATGTTATTGATCTTTCCTGAAATCTCAAATATCGTACTGAATTAGGCATTTAGAAGCTAGATATTGCCGTCGAACAGTGGCAGAAATGACAACAACATGAGGAGTGGCGGCTGTCAATTTCAATTGAGAAACTTAGGGTTTTTGGGGAAGAGGATGACTTTAACGTGTCATGTCAGCGTTCTCTAACAACAGTTAATTAGAGTGACCTTAATAAAAGCAAACTAAAAGTTTCGTGGTTATATCACAAGTTTTAAAAGTTCGGTGACTACAATGAAAACATCCTAAAAGTTTAGGGATTTATTTAAGTAGTTTACCCTTTTCTTATAAAAATCTAATCAAGTAACAGTTAAGTACAAGGTTGTCGGCTTGAGTAAGTTCCAGTATCAATTAACAGCCAAAACTAAATTAACGGCAATAACAGACACTGAAATATTGCAATGTTAATCCATGATTTAAAATGTTTTCCAGCTTGCAAACTATGCTTAAAAAGCAGCCCGCCACTAAATCCATACGATAAAAGCTAAAAACTAATTGGGCTTTTCTTTTCTTTTCATGGGAAACCTCTCTTGTTCTTCTTTTTTTCCTTTATTTTCTTCCTTGTTTGATGCAGTTTTGAAAGGATGCATCCTTAAAGGAACTTGTTTTTAGCTAGTGGGCATCCATGAAGCACTGTTTCTCCCATCTAAAGTCGTCCTACATCTCTGATACGTCTCCGGGATGGGGACAGTGCGAGGACATGCATTAACCAAAGCTTTGACAGGAGTGAGTTGGCTGCTATGCGTCAGCTACTTGGTGTTCGTGACTTAGAATCAAGCTAGGATTAGGGGGCAATGTCAGCCGATAATCCAGGCTTGGTCATCCAAGACCGTTTGTTTGTTTTTCTATTTTTCGTGCTTTCCACTCGGCATGAGTAAGCAGAAGTTGTCCTTCAGTGTTTTTCGTGTTTTACTATTTTTTCGAGTGCAAAAATGGTGATCAAAAGGCTCTCCAAGAGGTGTACTACATTCCGGAACTTTTTAGTAACATCATAAGCCTTGGACAAATGACGGAAGACGGAAACATGGTGCAAATGGCGGGAGATACCATGAAAGTGTCTGACAAGAGCGGGAAGCTTTTGATGTCAGTAAAGCGAACACAAAATCGCTTGTATAAGATAACCTTGAAGACGTCCAAGCAAGTTTGTCTTCTAACAAGCCTAGAAGACCCAACATGGTTGTGGCATGCGAGACTCAGTCATGTCAATTTTCATGACTTGAAGAAGATGGGGGAGTCGAAACGGCAGTGAAAGAAGCCCTCGAGTGGCTCGACGACAACCAGAATGCCGAGAAGGAAGACTTTGAGGAGAAGCTCAAGGAGGTTGAGGCTGTTTGCAATCCTATCATCACGGCTGTATATCAAAGGTCAGGCGGTGGCCCCGGTGGTGCCGCTTCAAATGAAGAAGAAGACGATTCACATGATGAACTCTAGAAAAAGAAACTGTAATGAAAAATCAGATTAGTGACAAAGATAAGTTTGCCGACAAGCTTGAATCCGACGAAAAGGAGAAAGTCTTCTTCCTAGAAGCTCAGTTAACGGCTCAGCGAATTTCAAAGGAAATAAACTTCTTCGAATAGAGAAAGAGAGACAAGAGTTGAGGACGCGCGATGGCTGGCTCGTGGAGACCACGCGGCTCTTTGTCGGTTCTAGCGATAGTCTTGTTTGGTTGTCTCTTTGCAATCTCAATTGCAAAAGAGGAGGCCACTAAATTGGGGACAGTCATTGGAATTGATTTGGGTACAACTTATTCATGTGTCGGGAACGGTCATGTTGAAATTATAGCCAATGACCAAGGTAACCGTATTACATCATCTTGGGTGGCTTTCACCGACAGGGAGAGGTTGATTGGTGAGGCTGCAAAGAACCAGGCAGCTGTTAATGCGGAGAGAACCATCTTCGATGTCAAGAGACTTATCGGAAGAAAGATTGATGATAAGGAAGTCCAGAAGGACACGAAACTTGTTCCATATAAGATTGTGAACAAGGATGGGAAGCCTTATATCCAAGTAAAGATTAAGGATGGAGAGACCAAGGTCTTCAGCCCTGAGGAGATCAGTGCTATGATTCTAACTAAGATGAAGGAAACAGTTGAAGCTTTCCTTAGGAAGAAAATCAAGGATGTAGTGATTACTGTTCCTGCATACTTCAATGATGCCCAGAGGCAGGCCACCAAGGATGCTGACATTATTTCTGGGCTCAATGTGGCTAGGATTACCTATGAACCAACTGCAGCTGCCATTGCCTATGGTTTGGACAAGAAGGGTGGTGAGAAAAACATTCTTGTCTTTGACCTTGGTTGTGGGACATTTGATGTCAGTATCTTAACAATTGATAATGGGGTATTTGAGGTTCTTTCCACAAATGGAGACACTTATTTGGGAGGCGAGGATTTTGACCAGAGGATTATGGAATACTTTATTAAGCTGATAAAGAAGAAGCATGAAAAGGATATCAGCAAGGACAACAGGGCTCTTAGGAAGCTCAAGAGGGAAGCTAAGCGTGCCAAGAGAGCTCTGCAGCAAGCACCAGGTCCGCGTGGAGATCGAATCACTTTTTGATGGTATTGATTTCTCTGAGCCCCTTACCAGGGCTCGCTTTGAGGAGCTGAACAATGACCCGTTCAGAAAGACCATGGGACCCGTGAAGAAGGCAATGAAAGATGCTGGTTTGGAGAAGCGCCAAATCGATGAGATTGTTCTTGTAGGTGGAAGCACTAGAATTCCCAAGGTTCAACAGCTCTTTAAGGACTACTTCGATGGAAAGGAGCCCAACAAGGGTGTTAACCCAGACGAAGCCGTTGCTTATGGTGCCGCAGTACAAGGTGGCATCTTGAGCGGAAAGGGTGGTGATGAAACCAAAGATATTCTTCTTCTTGATGTGGCTCCACTTACCCTCGGTATCGAGACTGTTGATAGAGTAATGGCCAAGTTGATTCCTAGAAAAATCGTTATCCCAACCAAGAAGTCTCAAGTTTTCACCACTTATCAGGATCAGCAAACCACCGTCTCCATTCAGGTCTTTGAAGGTGAACAGAGTCTCATAAAGGACTGTAGGCTGCTAGGGAAGTTTGAACTTATTGGAATCCCTCCAGCTCCAAGGGAACCCCTCAAATTGAAGTTACATTCGAAGTTGATGCAAATGGTATCTTAAACGTCAAGGCTGAAGAAAAAGGCATGGGAAAATCAGAGAAGATCACAATCACTAACAACAAGGGTCGTTTGAGCCAAGAGGAAATTGAGAGAATGGTTTACGAGGCCGAAGAATTCGCAGAGGAGGACAAGAAGGTGAAGGAGAAGATTGATGCTCGCAACAGCTTGGAAGTGTACGTTACCCAACCGGAGGGGTTTGAGGTACAAAACCAGAAACATAAGGGGTACAGGTTGTCAAAGGCCCTCTATGGATTGTGGCAGGCTCCAGAAACTGTGATTGTTGGAGTATATATCGACGACCTCATTGTTACCGGAAGTAGCACCGAAGAAGTCAACAAGTTCAAGCAGCAAATGATGAAAGAATTTGAGATGAGTGATTTGGGTCTTCTCTCTTACTACTTAGGGATTGAAATGAAACAACAGAAAGGCCGAATTTTACTCAAACAATCAGCTTATGCCAAGAGAATTTTGTCTAAATTCGGAATGGCAGATTGCAATGCCACGAAGTATCCGATGGAGCCCAAGACACAGCTCCACAAAGACTTGGAAGGGGCATTAGTTGACGCCACGGAATATAGACGCATTGTTGGTTGTCTTAGATATCTGTTACACACAGGGTCAGATCTCTCGTATGTTGTCGGAATGGCGAGCAGGTACATGGAAAAGCCTACGATCATGCATTACAAGGTGATTAAGCAAATTCTCAGATACCTGAGAGGAAAAATTCATTTGATGTATCAATTGAACTATTGTTTTTTAATGTGGGCGGTTCAGTTAGTTGAAATATGACATCCTAAAGTGGCGATGAGCCTAATTTTGCTAGCAGTGGAACTAGAAGTATTAGCAGGAGTGGGTCGATTTAATTGTCTCAAAAGGAGAATTCTTCTCCACTATGGAATAATGTGATAAAGTTGGAAAAAAGGGGGAGCTATTGGAGGAACTTGGAATTACCGATGTAACATTTGTGGTGAAACTCGTAGTGGGAGTTATACTAGAGTGAAGGCTCATTTGCTTCAAATTTCAGGTGAAGAGGTTGCAATTTACAATAAAGTAGCAAGAAACCAAAAGCTTGGAATGCTGAAGTTGTTAGAGGAATTGGAGAAGAAAAAGAAACAAGAAGTTTCTAGAGAACATCCTTTGCCTTGTCAATCTCAAATAGGAATTGCGATTAAATCTTCTTCTAAGAAGAGAAAACCCAACTTCTCACCTATTGCTAAATCATTCAACAAGAATTTGAGGGTTCAATTAGATGAAGAAATTGCAAGAATATTTTATACCGGTAGTTTACCCTTTAATCTTGCTAGGAATCCTAATTATCAAATAGTTTTTGCTTTTGCTGCAACTCACAATATAGCCGGTTATGTGCCCTTGGTTATAATAAATTGCGAACCTCATTGCTCATACAAGAGAAAAATAATGTTGGGAAGCTCTTACAACCAATTAAAGCAATTTGGAAAGAAAAATGATTGACTATTGTGTGCGACGGCTGAAGTGATTCAAAAAGAAAACCTCTCATTAATTTCATGGCTACTTCTTGAAATGGACCTATGTTTCTCAAGGTTGTAAATTGTTTTGGTGAAGTTAAGGATAAATTCTTCATTACCAATTTGATGAAAGAATTGATTGATGAGGTGGGTTACCAAAATGTGGTGCAAATTATTATTGATAATGCAGCTAATTGCAAGGGGCAGGAGAGATTATTGAGAGTATGTATCCTCATACCTATTGGACATAATGTGTTGTCCATACTTTTAATCTTGCATTGAAGAACATTTGTTCGGCAAAAACATTGAGGGAAATGAGGAAACATATGACTTGCACAATTGGATCATTGAAATTAATGGGGATGCCGTACAAATCAAGAATTTTATCATGAACCACAACATGAGGTTGGTAATCTTTCAAAGATTTGGTCCTCTTAAGTTGCTTTCATTTGCCGATACTAATTTTGCCTCGATCATTGTGATGCTTAAAAGGTTTAAGCTCATCAAACGAGGACTTCAAGAAATAATCATAAGTGATGAATGAGCTTCTTATATAGAGGATGACATGGGGAATGCAAACTTTTTGAAGGAGAAGACTGTGAGTGATGATTGGCGGAATAGAGTGGCTTACATCATTGATTTCACAATGCCTATCTATGACATGCTTAGAGTATGCGACACTGATAAACCATACCTTCATTTGGTATATGAGATGTCGGATTCCATGATTGAGAAAGTGGATTTTGAAATTTACAAGAAGGAAAATCGTCCCCTTTCAAACTTCAGTCCTTTTTACCATGTTGCTTACGGGATTCTTATAGCTCATTGGTCAAAGAGTTATACTCCTCTTCATTGTCTAGCTCACTCACTAAATCCAAGGTATATAATCTTGTTAGTTTTGAGTTTTATATTCTTAAATCTTAGTTCCTTTATATAAATGCATTTTTTAAATGTTGTAGGTTTTACTGTGATGGTTGGTTAACTGAAGATCCTAGTAGAGTTGCTCCTCATAGAGATGGTAAAATATCTCGAGAGAGAATGAAGTGCTTTCATAGATTATTTCCAAATAATGATGATTATGACAAAGTCTTGATGAATTTGCTCATTTTTCAAATAAGAATGGACCTTTTGAGGATTTAATTTCTCTTACAAAGAGGTATTCTTCTGATCCAAAAAGTTGGTGGGTTAACTTTGGTGCCGAATCTTCTTTGCTCCAATCTTTGGCTTTCAATGTGCTCGAACAACTTACTTCAACCTCTTGTTGTGAAAGGAATTGGAGTACGTATTCCTTCATCTACTCACTTAGGAGGAATAAGTTAAATCCAAGTCGTGCTGAATGAGAAAACCAAGATGTAGGATGTTGGTGGAGATGCATTCGAATCTTTAGGATATGTGGCCTATTTGGAGTTTGCAGAACTTTCACTCGATGAACCGGATTCAGAGAGTGAATTAATTTCGGAGGATGATAACAATGATTGATTGCATCTCTGTAATTTTGTTTCTTAAACCCTTTTTACTATTTTTGTATGTCTGTATGTTTTGGTTGTTATTTTGTTTTTGTACGATGTTAACAATGTTGTTTTGAGTCTTTGATGTGACTTTTTTTTTGTTGAACAATATAACCGAATTTGGTGCATATATTCGGTGAACAATGTAAGTGTGTTTGCTTCAATCTTTGTCAATTCTTGATGAAGTTTAATAAGTTATTAAAGTCATTTGGTAGTACCATTCCCTTGTTTTTTTAGCGTATTGTATTAGTAATTTTAAAGATTTTATATTATATTATATATATTAAATTTTATTTTATATTTGCCTTACCTTATAATTTTTGAAATTATCATTTTCTGTCCTCGTACTCGTTCTTTATTCGTATCTATGCTACTTTGGTGGAAATTTACATTTTTACTCTTTTGTTGCCTAATATTTTCAGGTATGCTTAAAAACTTCCTTTTTTCTCTTAAATTTTCCTTGGATATTTTCTTTTGGTTTCTTAAGAAACAAACAATAAATTGATGAAAATATTTGTTTTGATTTGACAAGTGGAAGGGTTGGATGCAATTTTGATAGTTCTTGATCTGCAACAAAATTTGTCATCTAACAATTAGCTTGTAATGCATTTGTGGAGAGTTATCGAATCCGAATTTCAATTCCGCACCACGCAAGGTTATTTTCTAACATGTTACGACAATTAGGGTGTGCATTTCGGATATAAAATCCAATCCGATCCAAAATTTTGGATAGGTAATTTAGCGATCCGTGTCCAATATGAAAAAATAGGATATCCAAATTTTTTGGATCGGATTTTCGGATATCCGAATTTATAAGTTGATTTAATTATTTTTTAAATTTGGCGGTCTTATCCATAAAAAATTTAGGTTTTCGAATATAACAATCGACAAATTATTGAATATAACAAGATTTGTATCTATAAAAATTTCAATTTTTCATATATAACATGTAAAAATATCGAATATAACAAGATTCATATATATATATATACAATTGAATTTTCGGTTATTGTATAATCAGATATCCGATCCGAATGTGAAATAACTATCAGTATCCGATCTAAAATTTTCGGATATTCGATCCGAATTATCCAAAAATAAAGAACGGATCAGATATCTGAAATTTCAGATCGGATCAATGGATAAACAGATCAGATCAACCGAATTGAATTTTTTTGCACACCTCTAAAGGCAATGGATGCATTGTATTTG
The DNA here is from genome assembly GCA_030270665.1 of Hibiscus trionum. Taxonomy (NCBI): domain Eukaryota; kingdom Viridiplantae; phylum Streptophyta; class Magnoliopsida; order Malvales; family Malvaceae; genus Hibiscus; species Hibiscus trionum. The sequence goes on from BSYR01000052.1 coordinate 11,758,863, forward strand.
CAACCTATGAACTACGGGTACTCCCTTTAGGGTCGTCATGCGTCCTCGAGGATGTCCCAACTTTACAGGGTACAACCAGAAATAAACCAAGTACATTTGAAGTTTATTAGAGACGTTTCTAGGACGTACCTGAATTTTTTTCCATAAAAATAGAAAATAAGAATGCCCTAAAAATATACTAACCTAATTTTAGTAAACACGTGACTCTCCAAACTCTCAAACTCCTCTACTATCTTCTTTGTGAGACTGTCGACTAGTAGTTGCGCTCGAAGGGGGACACAAGGCAGACGTCGAAAACGAAAATCAAAGATCGAAAGACGACGAGAAAAGCTCCGGCCATTGTAACCTCACCGAGTATCCATATTTTTTTCTTTCATATTTTTCTGCTTTATCTGCTTTTCTTCCTTCTCTACTTGATATGCTTTGATTTTGCTCTCTTCTCAAGGGTGGTTTTTTTTTTTCTCGTTTATGACTTTTAATTTTGGATCCTCCTTTGTTTTTTATATTGTTAGACTTTTTTGTGCTTTTTCCCCTTCTATTAAAAGCATAAATGTTTGATTGTGTAAAAAAATAAAAAAACATCAGCTTTAAGTAGGGATGAGATCTGAATTCATTATATCAAAGGAACAGATGTTATAATCTTAATTAATTAAGAAAATATTGTTTCCAAAATAAGCTTAACATTTGTTCCTTTTATCCAGAGTTTGATTATGGCGATAATGTCTGATTAAAATTCACATGTCAGATTTCAGAGATTATTCGATCCATGGCATGTATATTTAGTTGCACGGTTCGTTATCTTTGATTAATTTGTCAATGATTTTAAATTTTATTGATTGTATTCAACCGTAAATTTGATGTATCAATTGAATTGTTATTTTTTTTAATGTGAGTAGTTCAATTAGTTGAAATATGGCATCCCAAAGTGGTGATCCGACTAATTTTGCTAGCAATAGAACTGGAAGTGTTAGCGGGAGTGGGTCGATTTCATTGTCTCAAAATGAGAATTCTTATCCACTGTGGAATTATGTGACAAAGTTGGAAAAATGGGGGGCTATTGGAGGAACTTGGAATTACTGATGTAACATTTATGGTGAAACTTTTAGTGGGAGTTATACTAGAGTAAAGGCTCATTTGCTTCAAATTGAAGGTGAATGGGTTACAATTTGTAAGAAAGTAACAAGAAACCAAAAGGTTAAAATGTTGAAGTTATTAGAGGAATTGGAGAAGAAAAAGAAACAAGAAGCTTCTAGAGAACATCCTTTGTCTTGTCAATCTCAAATAAGAATTGCGATTGAATCTTCTTCTAAGAAGAGAAAATCCAACTTCTCACCTATTGCTAAATCATTCAACATGAATGTCAGAGCTCAATTAGATGAAGAAATTGCAAGAATATTTTATACCGGTGGTTTGGCTTTTAGTCTAGTCTAGCTTGGAATCCTCATTATTAAAGGGCTTTTACTTTTACTACAACTCATGATATAGCCAGTTATGTGCCCTCTTGTTATAATAAATTGCAAAACTCATTACTCCTACAAGAGAAAAATAATGTTGAGAAGCTCTTACAACCAATTAAAGCAACTAGGCAAGAAAAATGAGTGACTATTGCGTGTGATGGTTGGAGTGATCCAACAAGAAAGCCTCTCATTAATTTCAGGGCTACTTTTAGATATGGACATATGTTTCTCAAGGTTGTAAATTGTTTTGGTGAAGTTAAGAATAAATTCTCCATTGCCAAATTGATGAAGGAAGTGATTGATGTGGTAGGTCACCAAAATTTAGTGTAAATTATTACTGATAATGCAGCTAATTGCAAAGGGGTGGGAGAGATTATTGAGAGCATGTGTCCTCATATCTATTAGACACAAAGTGGTTTACATCATTGATTTCACAATGTCTATTTATGACATGCTTAGGGTATGTGACACCGATAAACTATGCCTTCATTTGGTATATGAGATGTGAGATTTCATGATTGAGAAAGTGATTTTTGAATTTTACAAGAAGGAAAATCGTTCCATTTCGGACTTTAGTCCTTTTTACCATGTTTTTTACGGGATTCTTATAGCTCGTTGGAAAAAGAGTTATACTTCTCTTCATTGTCTAGCTCACTCGCTGAATCTAAGGTCTATAATCTTGTTAGTTTTATATTTTATATTCTTAAATCTTAGTTCCTTTTTATAAAATGTATTTTTTAATGTTGTAGGTTTTACAGTGATGGTTGGTTAACCGAAGATCCTAGTAGAGTTGCTCATAATAGAGATGGTGAAATATCTCGAGAGAGAATGAAGTACTTTCGTAAATTATTTCCAAATGATGATGGTTATGATAAAGTCTTGGATGAATTTTCTCATTTCTCACTTAAGAGTGAACCTTTTAAAGATTTAATTTCTCTTACAAAGAGGTATTCTTCGTATCCAAAAAGTTGGTGGGCTAATTTTGGTGCCGAAACTCATTTGTTCCAATATAGGGCTTTCAAAGAGCTCGGAAAACCTACTTCATCATCTTGTTGTGAAAGAAATTGGAGTACTTATTCCTTCATCCACTCACTTAGGAGGAATAAGTTAAATCAAAGTCGTGCCGAAGATTTGGTTTACATCCACTACAACCTTCTTCTTTTATCAAGGAATTCTAGTTAATATGAGGATGAAAAAATCAAGATGTGAGTGGAGATGCAGATGATTCTTTAGGACATGTAGGCTATTTGGAGTTTGCAGAACTTTCAGTCGATGAACCAGATTTGGAGAGTGAATTAATCTCGAAGGATGTTAACAATGATTGATTGTATCGTTGTTATTTTGTTTCTTAAACCCTTTTACTATTTTTGTATGTATGTATGTTTTGGTTGTTATTTTTTTGTATGATGTTAAAAATGTTGTTTTGAATTTTTGAAGTGATTTTGTTTGTTGTTGAATAATGTAACCGGATTCGATGCTTATATTCGGTGAACAATGTTGTTAACCAATGCAAGTGTGTTTGCTTCAATCTTTGTCAATTCTTGAAGAATTTTAATAGGTTATTAAGGTCATTTTCCAGTACCATACCTTTGGTTTTTTACCCTATTGTATTATAAATTTTAATGATTTTTTATTTTATTTAATAAATATTAAAATTTATCGTATATTTGGAGTACCCTTGTTGTGCGTGTACCCTTTAATTTTAGAAATTGTTGTTTCTCGTTCCCTTCCCCGTTGATGCAATCATGGTTACAGAATAACTGAAATTACGAGTTGCTCGGTCGTGAAGGTGGTAAGTATTTCATAAGGATGCGGAAATGGTTTCAAAAAGGTTAATTGTATAGGAAAGTGATGGTAAGATTGGTATGATGGCGTAAGCTAATTAAAAATATTATGATGGCAAAATGATAAGCTGTTGGTGAAAAGGATAATTATGGAATATGATGGTGGAAGTGATGGCGTTGGAAAAATGAAGATAGCTTGGTTTCGAAACGAAGGAAGAACCAACACTATATTAAATTGAAGACCCAAACCTTATCATGTTTAAAATCCAAGGATGGATCGAGATCAACTAGTTATATAACAACTAGGAACCACCGATATAAAAGAATGGAAATAGAATTGATGCCACAAGAGGAAATTCCTTGATAAGTCATGTAAGTTCAATGAAGACCAAAGAGATTAAACTCCCACAATAGTGTATTCAAATGTTCAAAGTTGTCTTTTACAAATGAAATGTTATGGCTATTTATAGGAATCAAGGTGGAATATAAAGAGACACAAACAAGTGAATAAAATCTTCATCTTAATGGTAATGGAAGCACAAATAATAGCTTGTGACCTTCCTTCTCCCTTGGTAGCCGAATGGTCTTGTTGGAGCTCCTAGGATGAATTTAGACATCCCATGTGTCTACAAGTAAAAGACTGTTGTGCTCTTATAGCTTTGATGGATGTCATTCACTCTTCTTTAATGGCTGAATTAGATGATCATGAAGCCTTTTAATGCTCTTAAAAGGAGAAACTGAATGGTCCTTGCATGGAGAAGAAATATGGAAGCAAATGAATGGTCTCTTGTTTGAATGGTGATTATTCTCGTATTGAATTTTCAGCCTGCACTGTCTTCAGTAATCTCGTCATATCTTAAGCTCCCGATATCATATTGATGTGATTCAAAGTGCTTTCGAAAGATAAGAAATAGAGGAATGAGTTTTAAGAAGACTTCAAGAGTTAGAACGGGTTGGATCTAATTCAAAAATGGCGAACAAGTTGACTGAATGTACGATACTCCTTAAATTCCCTCCTTAAGTGTTGTTTGAAATTCATGTCTTTACTCTCCCTTAAGTTCTTGAATCTCAAAAGACTTCAAACATGTGATTAATTCATCTTGGTGTCCTTTGAGTGCTGAATTTATTCAGCCTTCATGCATCTAATAAACACAAAAACATATGTTAAAACAATGCCATTTAAGTGCTAATTAAAACATGTGATAATGCTAGAATTTAAATGTGCAAATTAAAACTTACTTAATTGAACTATCATATTAAATGAACCAACATACTTAATCAACTAGCATTTGTATTTATTCATGTAATGAAATTAACTACCATGCATAATTAAACATGCAAATTTATTAATGCTCATGCAACTACATGCAACACACTCCTAAGCTAGCACTCAAATGCATAAGTAACATGTTGCATTTGTTCAAAATTATGGTTAAGGATCCATGCTCAGATTCAAGGCTAGAAAACTCGAGTTCTTGAGATCCTATGCTCGGGAAAAAGTGTTTAAATCTTGTGACTTCTCCTCTAATGTGAGAAAGGCCCCAAAAAGTTTGGTGCTGCCTTGGATCACATCACCCGTATCCATATCTATGCAACTTGGGTGGGCATTTTCATTTTCACTCTTTTGTTGTCTAATATTTTCTGTAGCATTTGCAGGCATGCTTAAAGACTTCCTTCTTTTCTTCAATTTTCCTTAGATATTTTTTTTAGTTTCTTGAGAAACAAATAGTAAATTGTTGAAATTTTTTGTTTTCATTTGACAAGTGGAAGGGTTGGATGCAGTTTTGAAAGTTCTTGTTCTACAATGAAATTTGTTATCTAACAATTAGCTTGTAATGCAGTTGAGGAGAGTTATCGAATCCGAATTTCAATTCCGCAACATGCAAGGTCAATTTCTAACATGTTAAGATAATGGATACATGGTATCTACAACCTATGAAGCACGAGTACTCCCCTTTAAGGTCATTTCACGTCCTCAGTATGTCTCCAGGGTGGGGACGGCTGGGGGCTGTCTCGGGGACATCCCAACTTTACAAGGTACGACCAAAAATAAACCAGGTACATTCGAAGTTTATTGGGGACATTTCGGGGACGTATATGTATATTTTTGCTTAAAATGGGAAATAAGACTGCCATAAAAATATATTGCTCTAATTTTAGTAAACTCGTGGCTTTCTAAACTCTCAAACTCCTCTCTTATCTTCTTTCTGAAACTACCGACTAGTAGTGGCGCTTAAAGGGGAAATAAGGTCGGCGTCGTAAATAAAAACTGAAGCTCGAAAGAAAACGAGAAAAGCTCCGGCCATTGCAACGTCTCCGGGCATCCATATTTCTTTTCTTTTTTCTTTTATATTTTTCTACTTGATTTGCTTGTGTCTCCCTTCTCTACTTGATATGCTTTGCTTTTTCTCTCTTCTTAGGGGTTATTTTTTTCCACGTCTATGGCTTCCTATTTATGACTTTGAGTTATGGATCCTCTTTTATTTTTTATGTTGTTGGACTTTGTTATGGCTTTTACCCCTTCTATTAAAAGCATATATGTTTGATTGTTTAAAAAAATAAGGAAAGCGCCATCTTTAACCAAAGATGAGATCTGACTTCATTATATCAAAAGAACAAATGTTATACTCTGGAAATTGGCAGACCAAAGAAAAGATCCAGCAAATTGGGGAAGTTGTGCCTCCTTATACTTAGTATCAGAGAGTTCTCTCACGACTCTGATTGGCCCCTCTTCCCGTTGGAATATTTATAAAAAATGAAGGGTTTTCTCTATGGTGCATTTTAGCTAGGCTATTGTGCATCTCTAGAGATTTTGTTTTCTTTATCTGATTTCTTCGCTTCTCGTTGATTTTTTCTCTCACTTTTGGTTCTTGGTACTTGTTCATGGTGGAATTAGTTGCTAATGGTGGTCAAACTGGTTGAGATTTGAATTTTGGAAAATATTGGGTTGGGGAGACTAGTGAAATTGATTTATCTCAATTTTCTTCTCTAGAGAAGAGTTAGAAGATTGGAAAAAAATGTTGTGGATCAAACGACTTCTGGGTCTGATGCAGTTGGGGTTAAAGCTAGGCAGATTGCTTCTCTGGAGGAGAGTCAGAAGATTAGGGGAAATGTTGTGGATTAAGCAGATTCTGGGTCTGATGCAGTTGGGGTTGAAGCTGGGTAGATTGCTTCTGACACAGGATTTGGTAAGGCTTTGGATTGGAATTTGTTTAACCCTGGTCTAATTTTTCCCTCCGGTGCAAGAGAAAGGTTGGTTTGTTGATAAGGCTCTAAAAGAGGTTAAACTGGGTGGTGCAAAGTAATGGGAAAATGCATTGATAGTTAATTTCTTGAGGAAATCTCCTTCGCATGGTATTTTTTAGAAGACTACGAACAAGCTATGGGGCAAAGAAGGCTCAGTAGAGATTAGATTTTTAGCTCCGTGTGTGTATATCATTAATTTTCCTTCGCAGCGTATTTGAGACTGGGTCTTAGAATCTGGTCCTTGGAACAATCAGAACCGTGCTATTGTCTTGCATCGTTGATTTCCTGGTATTGTCTCTGAGGTTTTAACTCTTGATAAAGCTCTCATATGGATAAAATTTTGGCATGTTCCTTTAGAATTGTATTTTCAATAGTGGTTAGGGTACATTGCTAGTGGTATGTGTAAGCCGTTATACTATAATAAGGCTACAATGATGAAGCAACAGCTGGAGTTTGCTATGGTTTGCGTCGAGGTTGATGCAAAATCAGTTCTTCCTGGTTCAGTATTGATTGAGCTTGGTGATGACCAATATGTTGATGTTGCAGTGGAATTGGTTTGGTCCCCCCTTCGATGTGAGCATTATTGTATTTTTGGCCATGCTGGGGAGACTTGTGCAAATAAAGTTTCTCCTGATGTTGTGTTGGACGGTGTTTTGGTTGGGAATAGTATTGAAGCTACTAAGTCATCTTCTGGGCAATTGGTGGATGGGGCTAGTGAAGGTCTCTCTACCATTCCTAGTTCTATTGTGTCTGAGGTTAGTTTGTCTGATGTTGTTGTTGATATTGTGTGTGGTAAGGGGGATGTTGTGGTTCCTAGTCCTGATGTTGAGGTGAAGGGAGGTGCTGATGTTGATTGTAATGTGTTACAGGTCCAGAATGATGTTGGTTGTGAGGCTGCTCTGGGTAATTCTAGTTCTGCTGATCCTGGGGATGGGTTTAACAGTCCAATTAAATTTGAGGTTCTATGTCAGATTTCTAAAGGGCAAGTTTCTTCTCGTAAGGGTAGAGTGGCTGCAGAAGGTGTTGCTGAGCTTATGAAACAATTGATATGAAGTTTGGTAAGGACAGTAAAATAAAAGAAAAGGAAAAGGTGCAAAGAATGGTAAGGATCAAAAGGTTGGTAACTCTACTCCTTTGATACGAAGTTTCTAGTATGGAATGTTTAGGGTTTCAATGACCCTTTAAAGCAAAAAAAAGAGTTTTTAAATTGGTTAGATGGTTGAATGTTGAGGTATTATGTTTTCTTGGGACTAGGTTTTGTAAGAATAATGTTGGCCCTATCATTCAAAATAGATTTATGGATTGGAATTTTAGTCACAACTATATGGAAGCTGTAAATATTAGGATTTGGATTTTGTGTCAAAAGGATTGGGAGCTTGAGGTGGTCAGTCTGACAGATCAAGTTATAAATTGTAAATTTGCATAATGGTGAAATCAATTTATTTCTAAATGTTGCTTATGGGAGTAATAGTAGAGAAGAACGTAGATTTTTGTGGAGAGATCTGCTCTCTTTCAAGTATGGTGTCGGTTCTTGTCACTGGCTTGTAGCAGGGGACTTTAATATTACTTTTTGTCCTCAGAAAAGTTCTGACTATGATGGTAGTCAAGGAATTTCAGGTGCAATGCAAGAGTTTTCAGATTGTAAATATGGTATGGATATAATTGATCATCCCTATTCTGGTTCTTTCTTTACTTGGTGCAATACGAGGGAGGAAGATCCTTTGTCAAGGAAGTTGGATAGGGTCATGGTCAACCAATGCTGGTTGAACTCTTTCCCTAGTGCTACTGTAGAATTTTTGAATCTAGATTGCTCGGATCATTGTCCTAGTTTGATTGTTTTGAATGCTCCTTTGGCTCGTCCACCGAGACCTTTTAAGTTTTTTAGTTTTTGGGCTATTCACCCAGATTTTCAAAGCATGGTGGAAGAGTCTTGGTTGCAACCTGTTGTTGGGAACCCTTTACAAATTTTGTTCACTAAACTTAAAAGGTTGAAGGATCATCTCAAGAAGCTTAATAGATAGTGTTATAGTGACATTTCAAACAAAGTTTTTGCTAAACAAGTGGAACTTGGGAACGTACAAAAATTGATGACGTTGAACCCTATTGCTACTGTTATTGAATCTGAGAAGAAGGTTGTTGTAGAGTTGTGTGAAATTTATAGGGCCGAGGAGAAATTTTTGAAGCAAAAGTCCAGGATTCAGTATGTATAGGAGAGCGATCAAAATTTCAGTTTCTTCTTTTAGCATGTGACTGCCAGGCATAAGTTTAATTCTATTCAAATGCTTAAAGATAGTAATGGGAACAATCTTGAAAATTTTGAGGATATCTCATATGAACTAGTGAGTTTTTTTCTAGTTCCCTTGGCTCTGTTAATTCAAATGTTGAGTTGGTCTCGGATACATTTTTAAAAGAGTTATTGGGGTTGCAGTTGACTGATGATATGCAAAATTTTCTCGTTGCTCCTGTTACAAATAAGGAGATTAAGGATGTTTTGTTCGCAATAAAGGGACATAAACCTCCTAGTCCGAATGGTTACCCAGCTGAGTTCTTTAAGATTCCTTGGAGTATTGTTGGTGAGGATTTCCTTCAGGCTTTGCAATATTTGTTTTATCTCTTGCTCTATGCCTAACTCTATTAACTCTACGATAATCACTCTTGTGACTAAGGTAGTTAACCATGTTGTTGCTACTGACTTCATGCCCATTTCTTGTTGTAATATTGTCTATAATTGTGTTACAAAAATTGTAACATCCTTAAAATTGGTCTAGTCAGAATTGGGTTCCGGTGATCGAGAACCCTATATCTTAAGGTCCAAATATTGTATTGACTCTGACCACGAGGTCAATTGCATCGATATTGGACTCTAATTGAGTCAATTTATTTTTTATGGACCTTATTAAATATATTGAAAGCCTATTAGTGGTTAATTTTGAAAAATTAAAAGTTTTGGGGGCAAGACCATAAAGGGACAAGAGTTGAGGGATGTTGCATTGAATCATTGAGTGGATACATTGGTAAGCATTGGATATTGGACATTGATATTGCCATTGTCATCGTGCATTTCTATTAACATAGTTATTGTTATCGAAACATTGAAAATGAATCATTAGCTATTGATATTGTCATTGAGATCATTGAACATTACCCCCGTTATTGTTATTGCTATAGAACATTGATATTGGAACATTTCTTGTTGATAAGGATATTGGAAACATTGAACATTGTAATTTTCGTTGAACATTGATAAATGATATTGTTACTGGACCTTGGATTCAAAGGACATTGGTTACAATTGGCATGCCATAGAATTCACGATCTTAGTGTACGGGTGGACTACGGTCCTAGGGCTACGGTCTATATTGACTTGGTGAGGCGGATGGATGATTTATGATATTGGTCATATTGGTGAGGCGAAGGAAATAAACCATTCATTGACTTGGTGAGGCGTAGGAATTCGGGTATCCACTATCTGAATCGATCCAAGGGTTAATATTAAAATATGAAGATATTATTGTTGAATATGAACATTGCATTGTTACTATAGACTCATAGCATTGATATTGCTAAATTCATGAACTGAAATACATATTGTTGACTTTTGTATTGTTTATGACTACCTCACTAGGCAAAGTATGCTAATGCATTTCATTTCATGCATTTCAGGTTAAAGAGTTTATTAACGAAGAGATCGGAGAAGCGGAAGCTTTGACAAATTACTACGAGCCTCAAGTAATGTGTTTTGTCCTTATGAACTCCTAGAATGATGGAAAAGTAGTTGAACTAGTCATTTATGTCCCTTTTGGCATGTATATGCTATGAATGGTTTGTAATATTGCTAAAGGCCCTAAATGGCCTTTTGAAGTGGTTTTAAAATGGTAAAATGGCATAATTGGCTCATAAAGGTGAAATCATAGTAAATGGATTCGATTGGCCTTAAAATTTGACATGCTAGTTGATTATAGTGTTTAAATATTGCTGGTAAAGTTTCATCATGTTTGGATATCGTTAGATAGGTCAAATCGAATAAAAAGCAGCTAAAATATGTCATTACAGTACAAGGCGTATCGATACAGGTGATGGTCTATCGATACGACCTTGCATATTCGGTCAGGTCAACCCAGGTCAAAGGGGGCGTATTGATACGACATAGTGCGCATCAATATGAAAAATGGATATTGGAATTTGGTTGCAAAAATTGTATCGGTACAGACTTAAGGGGTAGCGATACGAGGTTAACAAAGTCAACTCATATCGATACGGATCAAGTTGTATCGATATGGACTTGTGATATTTGATTCTAGAATTCTAAAATCAGGAATAGCATACCGATACAGTCCCATGCATATCAGTACGGTAATAGTTAGTTCTGTTAAAAGACATTGAACACAGCTTTGCATTGTTTACAGAACAGTCACTGAATCATCTATAGTTTAATTGATTGGGTATTTGAACTCCGATTAACATGAAAATTTACATAGATATTGAATGTAGCATGAATTTCATTGTTATAAGGTTAATTATAAGAAAGGACCCCTAAAATACTGAACTCATAGTTTAGTCCCTAAAGGTTGTAAAAGTTTAAAACCGGTCTTAAATCTTATTAATATAGTTTTGTATTGCATAGTATTGTATCGATTATTGGATGGAAATTATTGCACCGAATCATCGCATTGATCATCGATAACACTTTTCGAACCGATTTCCTACTAGACCGAGATGAGGGTGTTACAAAAATTCTGTTGAATAGGCTAAAGCAATACCCGTCGCATATTATTTTAAAGAATTAGAGTGCTTTTTTAACTAGTAGGGATTTAGTGGAAAATATATTGATGTCCCAAGAGATTGTAAATGGATATGGAAGAAAGCACCTTTCACCTAGATGTGCTTTAAAAATGAATTTAAGGAAGGCTTTTGATTCTTTAGATTGAGTGTTTATTTTTCAAGTACTTCGAGTCTTGGGGTTTCTTGCAAAGTTTAGGGACTGGGTGAAGGCTTGTATCACACATTCTAAATTTTTCATAGCCTTGAATGAGGGTTTGGTTGGTTATTTCTCTGGAGCTAAAGGTGTCAAATAGGGTGACCCGTTCTCACCTTATTTGTTCATTATTGTTCTTAATGTTCTTTCATGTTTATTAAATTGGGCTGGTCAGCATCAATTCTTTAATTATCATCCTAAGTGTAAGAAGATTGGTTTGACTCACATTTATTTTACAGACGATCTTTTGGTATTTACTAAAGGTGATATCGATTCTTTGTTAGCTATAAAGCACATTATAGAGATTTTTTATAGGTTTTCTGGTATGCAAATGAATGTTTACAAGAGTGAATTATATTGTGATGGTATTGAAATTTCTAAAATGTAAGGAATGGCTTATACAATCTGGTTTTAGGCTTGGTTTTCTTCTTGTGTGGTGTTTTGGGGTGCCTTTGCTAACCAAAAACCTATCTTGCAAGGATTGTGAAGGGTTGGTGAGGAAAATTGTGGAGAAGGTTCGAAGTTGGCCATCTAAATGTCTCTCTTTTGCTGGTTGATTGCAGCTTATTTAGGCTGTTAATTTTAGTGTTCAAAACTTTTGGAGTATAATGTTTATCTTGCCCTCGAAGGTGGTAAAGCAGATTACTTCAGTAAGTAATAATTTTCTTTGAAAGTGTTGTGAAGGAACAGCTCGAGAGGCTCGTGTTAGTTGGGATATTGTTTGTCATCCAAAATGTGAAGGCGACCTTAGGATAAATGACATCTTGGCGTGGAACAAGGCTTGTATGATGACGTGCTTATGGGCTCGATCTGAGTGGCTTGGATTGAGAAATATCTATTAAAAGGTTGTTCATTATGGAATGCTCAGGTGAAATGTACATCTATTTGGGCTTGGAGGAAGTTGCTTAAGCTTCGAGATGTTTTGGCTCAACTAGGAAATTTACAAGATGTATATAAGGCTAGGGAGATTTGGGAGAAGATTAGGCATAAACAAGGGAAGCTATCATGGCATGGGGTGGTTTGGGGAGGGCTTACTATACCTCGACAATCCTTTATTTTGTGGCTGGTTGTGCAGGACAGGTTACCTACTAAGGATAGGATGATACGATGGGGTTGCCAAATAGAACCCTTGTGCGTCTTGTGTGGTGCTGGGATGGAAACAAGGGACCATTTATTTACAAGCTGTGGGTTTTCAATGCAGGTTTGGTCATTGATTATGCAGGCTTGCCAAATACATTTTGCTCTTGGTTGTTGGCTGGAAATGGTTGATTGGATGTCTAAGTTTAGCAAGGAGAAATCGTTGAAATCAAATATTGTGCGGCTGGCTTAGAATGGCTATATTTATTATATTTGGCGGGAAAGGAATACTAGATCTCATGGAAAAGGTTTTAGGCAGGCCTTTGCTATCTTCTCTCTAGTGAAGAATGATGTTTGTTTTCGGTTACACAATTGTACAAAGTTGAGGGATTCTGATTCATGTTTGCTTGTTGCGTGGGATTTAGCTAGAACTACATAGATGAATATAGTCTATTGATTAGTCTGTAAGTAGGTTGGGCAGTCAGTGTTTTTTGTATGTAGAGCGGAGGTACTTTTGGATAATCAATAAAACAACCATTTATCAAAAAATAGTTATAATCTTAATTAATTAAGACAAATTATTTTTTACAAAATAAGCTTAACATTTATTCCTTTTATTCAGTGTTTGATTATGGTGATATTGTCTGATTAAAATTTACTTGTCAGACTTCAGAGATTATTCGATCCATGGCATATATATTTAGTTTCACAGTTTGTTATTTTTTATTGAAATAGGCATGGTTCGTTATCTTTAATTAATTTGTCAATGATTTTGAATTTTATTGATTGTATTCTATTGTAAATTTGATTTATCAATTGAACTGTTATTTTTTAATGTGAGCATTTCAATTAGTTGAAATATGGCATCCCAAAGTGGTGATGAGCCTAATTTTGCTAGTAGTGGAACTGTAAGTGTTAGCGGGAGTAGGTCGATTTCATCATCTCAAAATGAGAATTCTTCTCCACTATGGAATTATGTGATAAAGTTGGAAAAACAGGGGGAGCTATTGGAGGAACTTGGAATTACCAATGTAACATTTGTGGTAAAACTTGTAGTCATTTGCTTCAAATTCCAGGTGAAAGGGTTCAATTTGCAAGAAAATAACAAGTGTTGCATGTTTTGAGTGCAACGCAAATGGTGCAAGTGTACACATCGCAAGTAATAAAGTGATAAGTATCGAGAATGTTTCCTCGGGAATTGGTTTGGGTCAATTTGCTTAAGTTACTACGTTGTAAAAGAAATAATATTGAAGTTGATGATTAATAAGTGAATTAAACTAGGTAAATAGAAATAAAGGATAGAGTAATCGAATAAGAGAGTAGGTCGGATTATCGTGAGTCGTGGTGTGATGGTTGATTGGATCGTCGTGGAAATTGGTTGCTGAAGTAACTCAATTGTCTTAACAACTAGGACCAGTCGAATTGCTTGGGCAATTGTAATTTCCGCGGCAATTGGAAATTGAGCGATTTCCATGGCAACTGGGCGACTTCCTTCAAAGCTCGGAGAAGCGTTCTTCAATGGCTTCTTGTTATCCCTAACTCGAAACACTAGTTAATTGTGCATGCCTTGGTGGTACATCCCTTTGGTAACCATGGGTGAACAACAACCGATCTTACGCCCCTCTTAGCCATTGAAATCTGCAACTTATCCCTAAGTCGGATTAGTCTTCACTAACGATCGTTTGAAGGAAGACCACGCTCATTCATTTCTTGAACCTAACTCTCTCGATATTAGACAAGTGGATGAATTCTCGAGATCCTCTCCCAATTCACTCGAAATCAAAATAAGAACCAAGAATGAACAAACTTTGGAATTAAATTGCAACTCAAAAACCTAAACAATCTAATTGTTTATCAAAACCACAAGCCCAAATAACCCAAGCCAATTTACATCAATTGATGATTGGGTTCGAAAGATATACAAAGAATAATCCCCAAACATTAATCACATAAACTAAAAATAAAGAAGATGAAGCCTTGTGATCTCTCCCTCTCTTATCCAATCGACTCTCTAATCCCCTTTTGTTGTGATTTGATCCTCTCTATTTAAAGGGGATGATGCGATCAGTTGTTTGCTGATAGGAGGAGTTGTTTCTCGTTGGAATTCCTTGGAGATAAGGTTCTTATCCGATCAAACTCTTGAATTCTGCAGATTTGTATTGTTAATAGGATAAAGCTTGATTTAATTTGGATAAAAGACAATAAATCTCTTCCATCCTTATCTTCACAGACTTCTCACAAGGTTGAGTCTTTATCTCTATCAAATTTTGCTTGAAAATTCGGATCTTGGGGAGTTATCCCTTGCTTTTCGATCTTATCCCGAAATCTGGGAAAAATTACCCAGATATTCCACTGCAATCTGGCTCGGCAAGGCCTTCAGAAACCAGCTTCAATTGCCACGACAGACCCTTCAGAATTCTTTTTTAATTGCCACGGCAATTCCTGCTTGCCACGACAATGCAGTCATGCACAAAATAACACACACCAGCAACATCTTTTCCACAAAAACCAACCAAAAGGTAATATGAAGCTTATTAATGAAGGAAACTATGAAATCATGCATGAATGTCTAATAATGCAACTAAAATGAGCCTAAGTCTAACAATAATTATGAGAAAAATAGTAGAAAATATAGTACTTTTACACACTTAACACACCCCCAAACTCGAACTATTACTTTTCCTCAAGCAATACAAAACTAGCAATTACCTGCCAAGGCTTTAACTATTAAAAACATGCTTCGTACCTGACTTCAATCCTTAGAACTGTGGCACAAAGTATGAATCCATTTCTAATTTTTTCGGATAGCACAGAAATTACTCGAGATTAGACTATAATGCTCGTGATAATGTGTGTGTGGAGTTTTGTACAAGTCGACTAATTGGTTTCCATGTGAACAATAGGTTTATCAAATTAATTATCGGGGCATTTAAGTTTACTAGATCCAATTTCGGGCACCTCTAGTAAAGCAAGCAAATTCTTGTTTTAATATTAATCAACTAGAGCCAATTTCAGACACCTCTAGTGATTTTTAATGTGTGACAACTAAAGCCAATTTCAGGCACCTCTAGCAAGAAATTATCTTTAATCTAATTTTAGTTTAGGCTAGAGTTGGATGGGCACCTCTAGCACAATTTTGAATTTTAGTTTACCCAATTGTTAAGCAACCTAAGTTCACTAAGTCTCCCATAATTAACAAGTCACAACAGTGTCAAATAATATTTAGCATTATAGTAAAACCCTAAGTACTTTCCACGTGAATCCTAAAATTAAGGGTTCTGTAACACCCGTAACCCGTTTCATGAGCTAGGAGTTTTAGCAACTAAACAAGCAAAGACATGTGAAATTTTCGGGAAATTTTGAACTTTTATCTTAACTTTCTTACGTATCAAGTTACCATTAATCCATTAATCAAATTACTTACTTGCAATTGAAGAACCATATAATTCTTTTCTACATTAATACCATTCAAACACCACATGTAATTAGGACCCAATTATTTTTAATTCAAATTAAATTAATCAATTAGACTCTTAGAGTCATTCGAATAGTTTGCTTATAAATCAAGAATGCAATCAACTTGATTACCTACTGTAACACCCGTGTTTTGGGGTTAGGAGTTAGGCGTGTGTGTTTGGTTCGAGTCGCCAAAATCGATTTAATTTAACTTGGCCTTGGTTTTAATTTAAAGGAGATTAAAAATTAAAGGAGTGTCATTTTTGTAATTAAATTGAAATGTGGAAGACAACCTTTTTGAATAAAAAAAAGTTGTCTTCTCCCTCTTTTTCCATTTCACGTGAAAGAGCACCCAAACCCTCTCTAAACCCATAATCCACTATTCCATTTGATTTCTCCATCAATTCAAGAGCATTTTCGAAGGTAATTTCATATGTGAGTTCTCCTCATCATCCCCATCATTTTCATGGTCTTAGATTTCAAAACCATCACCATTTGCATTTTTCAAGTTTAAGGAAAGTTTGGATTATTAATGGGTTTTTCACTTGCATTTGGTTTGTTGAGTTGGGTTTTGAATTAATCTCACTTAGATACACCTAATAACTTAAAATGGAAGGATTTTGGGGAAAATCCCGAAGTGGGTCTTTGGGGTATTTTTCAAAGTGTCTAAACTTGAGTTTTTGGTGTGTTTTTGTGTTGGGTTGAAGGGCTAATGGTATAGGGTTGTTAGGGAAGTGTTTTGGAAGCCATTAGATGTCATTTGGGTGTTGGAAATTGTGGTTTTCAGCTGGGTATTTGGGGAGCACGAAAATGGGAGTTTTGTGGTTAGTTTGGGTTTGAATTTGTGAAGCTTTGACATGTGGTTGTGAGTTGGATTTGTGGCTGAGTTTAGCAATGGGGCTACTATGTGTTTTGTATGAGCGTTGTATGACTCATAGATGTTGATGTGTTCATGTTTTGCTTGGATTTGTAAACCATGCTATGTCTTGTTGAATGCTTGTGTTGGATGGTTATGCCTTTGGATGTTTTAAGTTGCTTTTGGTTGGCATGTAAACCTTATATGTGATGACTTGTGCCATTTGGCCGTTTTGAGCTCTTAAGCATGCCTATTTATGCAATATTTATCCTTTGTGTGAATACCATGCATGGATGCCTTGTTAATCATCTAAATTGCTCTATATGCCAATTCTTGGTTGTAGTATGTTGCATGAATGTTTGTTTGTGACTAGGGAAGTCCCAAAATGCATTTAGAGTTGAGTATGGTGTTGTTTTGCTGAAATTTGGAGACTTGCAGTGCAGGGCGTATCGATACGCCTAAGGGTCGTATCGATACGGTCTTGCCTGCAGGACTCAGTTTTGGCTTGGCGTATCGATACACGGGGGTGTATCGATACGCTCTTTGCTCACTGGAATTCTGAGATTTTGGTGATTTTTTGGCGTATCGGTACGAGGTTAAAGCGTATCGGTATGGGTTTATCTCGTTGACCACGAGATGTTGACCGAGAAGGGCGTATCGATATGCTCAAGGGCTGTATCGATACGGTCTTCCTGTGTTGACTGAAGGATGTTGACCTTGGTCAAGGCTTATCGATACCCTTGAATGGTGTATCGATACGGCCTGCTCTGTATGAATAAAATGGACTGTTAACATGTCGTTTTGGGGTTCGGTTGTGTATCTTACTTGATGTTTTCCGTTGTCGTGATCACTTAGGAATGAATATGCCTATATACAAGATTAAATTAAAAGAAATTTTCTAGGGTTGCTAACCGAGGGGGAACCTTAACGGGTTTCGCTTCGGTTTTCCCCGTGTAGCCTGCTCGGACCGGTCATCCAGCCAGACCGGGACGAGGGGGTTACATTTGTTGATATCAGAGCCTAAGGTTACCGAGACCTCGGGCAGGTAAGTGAGGTAAGTTTGATGTGTTAGGCAATTGTTATGTCTCGGTGTATGCTTTGCCATGTATTCTTGTTGTTTGGTCGTTCATATGATGTTTGGGAGCATGATTGTTGCGTTTGGTGTAGTGTCGAGTTCACATTGCTACTATTACTTAATTTGAAAAGGTTTTGTAAAGGAAAATACTTGAGCACAGTTGGACCCTTGCCTTTGCTAACTTATCCTTATCTGTTGCTTGTTGTAGTTATTATCTTACTAGCTATATCATGAGACCACGAGGGAGGCCTAGGATGGTTCAGCCGGAACCTCGGGCACAAGCTCCAGGAGTTGAGCAGATTGGTGGGGCGCAGGCTCCTCAACCTCCTCCACCTCCTCCTCATCAAGAGGGAGGTGAGGCGGGAGCCGAGGGCGCGGGGCCTCAAGTTGGCCAAGGACCAGCCGGAATAGATTTAGCTCCCTTAGTTCAGGCGATAGCCGGGGCTTTTCAGGCTGTTGTGGCACAACCCCAGGGATAGGGTACTGGTTTGCCATTAGAAAGACTCCTCAGTTTGGGAGGTGAAGAGTCTAGGGGGTCGACACCCAAGAGGTCTGAGATGTGGTTTGAGAAGACCGTTCGCATTCTGGCACAGATGGGATGTACCGGGGAACGTAAGTTAGGGTGTGTTATATCTCTACTTCAGGGTGATGCCTACACTTGGTGGGTCACCATCACTACGGGTATGGAAGAGGTTGAGATCACTTGGGAGTTCTTCGAGTTAGCATTCCGTAAGAAATATTTGGGTCCTCGATATCTTGATGAGAAGAAGAGGGAATTTATGGCTTTGCTTCAGGGGAGTATGACTGTGACAGACTATGAGATCAGATTTGTTAGACTGAGTCAGTATGCGTTTGAGCTTGTTCCTACTGAAGTGGAACGTTGTAACTGTTTCCGCTATGGGTTGAATGAAGAGATCAAGAGGTACACTTTGGCTTCCGACTACTCAGATTTTGATGTCTTGGTCGCGAGGGTCAAGGACTTGGAGCACAATTTGGGCTTGACCAAACGATCTGGTGGTTCTAGTTCTGGTAAGAGATCTAGTGACTTTGATAGGGGTGATGCCAAGAGGCATCGAGACAACAGACATCACTATGACCATAGACGTGGTGGAGGTAACCACGGTAGGGGCCAGAGGACTGGTGGGAGGTTGCCCACGTGTGCTAGTTGCGGGAGGAACCACACCGGTGAGTGTTGGGGAAATTTCCACTCGTGTTGGGGTTGCGGAGCTAGGGATCATATTAGACGTGACTGTCCACATCAGGTGGGGCAGGCACCAGCTCAGGCTCCTGCGAGAGCCAATGACTTTCAAAGAGGCCGCGAGCGCGGTAGAGGTAACTTCCAGCCGAGAAATGATGGCCAGAGGAACTTAGCGCATGTAGTTGCAGTCCAGCCAGAGGGCGGAGGTCAGGCTAGAGTTTACGCTCAGCGTGGGGATCAGCATGACACAGATGTGATCGCAGGTAACTTCTCGATACAGTCTTTGGGTTTGCTTTCTTTGACTCCGGGTCTACACATTCTTATATACTGAGTGAGCATGCACAGTTGTTGAAATTGCCTTGTGAAATATTAGAAGTAGGAGTTAGTGTTACTAGTTCCTTCAGGGATACGGTAGTAGTTAGAAAGATGTACAGAAGGTGTCCGTTGATGGTTCAGGGACATGTGTTTCCAGTGGATGTGATGGAGCTATCGTTTTATGGTTTTGATGTGATTCTGGGTATGGACTGGCTCACTGAGCATAGAGCTAGGATAGACTTTGAGACTAAGAGGATTTCTTTGAGACTCGCGGATGATTATGAGATAGTGGTGGTAGGTGAGAACGTGAAGTTCTTATCAAATGTAGTTTCAGTTCTAGAGGCTAAGAGGTTAGTTGAGATGGGTTGCGAAGCATATTTGGCCTATGTGATGAATCCAAACATGAGTGAGGTTAGACCTCAAGACATCCGGACAGTGTGTGACTTTCCTAGTGTGTTTCCAGAGGAGTTGCCGGGTTTACCACCTGATAGAGAGGTAGAGTTTGCGATAGAGACTTATTCAGATTCAGCTCATGTTTCGATTGCTCCGTATCGGATGGCACCGAAAGAACTGAAAGAGTTGAAGACTCAGTTGCAAGAGTTGACAGATAGAGGCTTCATTCGACCTATATCTTCGCCTTGGGGTGCTCCAGTTTTGTTTGTGAAGAAGAAAGATAGAAGCATGAGAATATGTATAGATTACAGACAGTTGAATCAGTTAACAGTGAAGAACAAATATCCGTTGCCGAGAATCGATGATTTGTTTGACCAGTTGAGAGGGGCATCAGTCTTTTCGAAGATTGACTTGAGATCAGGTTACTATCAGCTAAAGGTAAGAGAGGTTGATGTACCGAAGACGACCTTTAGAACTAGATATGGTCACTATGAGTTTTTAGTCATGCCTTTTGGGTTGACTAACGCACCGGCTACTTTCATTGATATGATGAATAGGATCTTCCATCAGTACTTAGATCAGTTTGTAGTTGTCTTCATAGATGACATCTTGGTGTATTCGCGTACCGAGGAAGACCATGACCGACACTTGAGGTTAGTTTTGAAGACTTTGTTAGAAAATCAGTTGTATGCGAAGTTGAGCAAGTGTGAGTTCTGGATCTGAGAGGTAGTCTTCCTAGGGCATGTAGTGTCTGCCGATGGATCAGAGTTGATCCAAAGAAAATAGAAGCTATTGTTGAGTGGAAGCAACCGAAGTCAATAACAGAGATTCGTAGCTTTCTAGCCTTAGCTGGATATTATAGAAGATTCGTAGAAGGTTTCTCGAAGTTAGCCGCTCCATTGACACAGTTACTTCAGAAGAGTGTTCAGTTTGAGTGGTCAGATGCAAGACAGAGAGCCTTTGAGAAGTTGAAAGAAGCTTTGACCCAAGCACCGATCTTGATTCAGCCAGAGTCTACGAAAGACTATGTAGTTTACAGTGATGCTTCCTATGTATGCCTAGGTTGTGTTCTCATGTAAGACAAGAGAGTAGTGGCTTATGCCTCAAGACAGTTGAAGACTCACGAGCGTAACTATCCGACCCATGACATAGATTTAGCTGCAGTTGTGTTTGCTCTGAAGATTTGGAGGCATTATTTGTACGGTGAGAAATGCACAGTGTACACGGATCACAAGAGTTTGAAGTACATCATGACTCAGCGAGATTTGAATCTCAGACAACGTAGGTGGCTAGAGTTGCTAAAAGACTATGATCTTGCGATTGAGTACCATCCGGGTAAGGCCAATGTAGTGGTCGATGCTTTGAGTAGAAAGGTGGTCGTAGATTTGAGAGCCATGTTTGCTAGATTGAGCTTGTCCGGAGATGGTGGCTTGGTAGCCGAGCTTCAGGTTAGACCTACTCTAGGTCAGTTGATTAGAGAGAAGCAACTCTTAGATAGATCTTTGGCACCTCACGTGCAAGATGTAGCTGAGAGTAGACCTTTAGACTACAGTTTCAGTACTGATGGGGTCTTGTGTTTCAAAAATAGGATAGTTGTGCCAGAAGACAGTGATTTGAGACGTACGATCTTGACTGAAGCGCACAGTAGTTTGTTTGCTATGCATCCTGGAAGTACGAAGATGTACTGCAATTTGAAGAATGAGTACTTTTGGGTTGGTTTGAAGAGAGATGTAGCCAACTTCGTGAGTAAATGTATGGTGTGTCAGAGAGTGAAGGCGGAACATCAGGTTCCCTCAAGTTTGTTGCAACCGTTGAGAATTCCGGAATGGAAATGGGAGAATATCACCATGGATTTTGTTTCGGGCTTGCCTTTGACTCCTACGAAGAAGAACTCAGTTTGGGTTATAGTAGATCGTTTCACGAAGTGTGCTCACTTCTTGGCAATCAATACAACTTATACATTAGATAGATTGGCCGATCTGTACATTGGTGAGATTGTTAGACTGCATGGTGTGCCGAAGTCTATTGTGTCTGATAGAGATCCGAGGTTTACAGCTCTATTTTGGGAGTGTCTACATACAGCTTTGGGTACCCGTTTAAATTTCAGCACGTCTTATCATCCTCAGTCAGATGGTCAGTCAGAGAGGGTTATACAGATTCTAGAGGATATGTTACGTTGTTGCATAATTGATTTTCAGGGTACTTGGAAGAAGCACTTGCCTCTAATTGAGTTTGCTTACAATAATAGTTTTCAATCGAGCATTCAGATGGCTCCGTATGAGGCCTTGTATGGTAGGAAGTGTAGAACTCCAGATTGTTGGGCTGAAGTGGGACAGAAGTTGTTACCTATGCCAGACTTGCTTAAGGGGACAACCGATAAGGTGAAATTGATTTGCGATCGCTTAAAGGCGGCTTTGGATAGGCAGAAGTCATATGCCGACTTGAAGAGGAAGGAAGTTGAGTTCTCAGTAGGTGAAAAGGTATTCTTAAAAGTGTCTCCGTGGAAGAAAGTAATGAGATTTGGTCGAAAGGGGAAGTTGAGTCCGAGGTACATATGACCGTATGAGATTGTGAAGAGGGTTGGTCTAGTTGCTTATCAGTTGCGTTTACCATCCGAGCTAGAGAAGATACACGATGTATTTCATGTTTTGATGCTCCGTAAGTATAGGTCAGACCCATCACATGTTATGCCCGTAGAAGAGATTGAATTGAATCTGGATTTGACTTATGAAGAAGAACCAGTTGAGATCTTAGCTTCTGATAGTAACGTGTTGCGGGGTAGATCGATTGAGTTAGTAAAGGTGCGGTGGCAACGTCGAGGGGTTGACGAGGCCACTTGGGAGAGGAAGAAGGATATGGAAAGGCAGTTTTCGTATCTCTTTCAGTCAGGTAATTTCGGGGATGAAATTCCTTAAGTGGGAGAGAGTTGTAACACCCGTGTTTTAGGGTTAGGAGTTAGGCGTGTGTGTTTGGTTCGAGTCGCCAAAATCGATTTAATTTAACTTGGCCTTGGTTTTAATTTAAAGGAGATTAAAAATTAAAGGAGTGACATTTTTGTAATTAAATTGAAATGTGGAAAACAACCTTTTTGAAAGAAAAAAAGTTGTCTTCTCCCTCTTTTTCCATTTCACGTGAAAGAGCACCCAAACCCTCTCTAAACCCCTAATCCACTATTCCATTTGATTTCTCCATCAATTCAAGAGCATTTTCGAAGGTAATTTCATATTTGAGTTCTCCTCATCATCCCCATCATTTTCATGGTCTTAGATTTCAAAACCATCACCATTTGCATTTTTCAAGTTTAAGGAAAGTTTGGATTTTTAATGGGTTTTTCACTTGCATTTGGTTTGTTGAGTTGGGTTTTGAATTAATCTCACTTAGATACACCTAATAACTTAAAATGGAAGGATTTTGGGGAAAATCCCGAAGTGGGTCTTTGGGGTATTTTTCAAAGTGTCTAAACTTGAGTTTTTGGTGTGTTTTTGTGTTGGGTTGAAGGGCTGATGGTATAGGGTTGTTAAAGAAGTGTTTTGGAAGCAATTAGATGTTATTTGGGTGTTGGAAATTTTGGTTTTCAGCTGGGTATTTGGGGAGCACGAAAATGGGAGTTTTGTGGTTAGTTTGGGTTTGAATTTGTAAAGCTTTGACATGTGGTTGTGAGTTGGATTTGTGGCTGAGTTTAGCAATGGGGCTACTATGTGTTTTGTATGAGCGTTGTATGACTCATAGATGTTAATGTGTTCATGTTTTGCTTGGATTTGTAAACCATGCTATGTCTTGTTGAATGCTTGTGTTGGATGGTTATGCCTTTGGATGTTTTAAGTTGCTTTTGGTTGGCATGTAAACCTTATATGTGATGACTTGTGCCATTTGGCCTTTTTGAGCTCTTAAGCATGCCTATTTATGCAATATTTATCCTTTGTGTGAATGCCATGTATGGATGCCTCGTTAATCATCTAAATTGCTCTATATGCTAATTCTTGGTTGTAGCATGTTGCATGAATGTTTGTTTTTGGCTAGGGAAGTCCCAAAATGCATTTAGAGTTGGGTCTGGTGTTGTTTTGTTGAAATTTGGAGACTTGCAGTGCAGGGCGTATCGATACGCCTAAGGGCCGTATCGATACGGTCTTGCCTGCAGGACTCAGTTTTGGCTTGGCGTACCGATACACGGGGGTGTATCGATACGCTCTTTGCTCACTGGAATTCTGAGATTTTGGTGAGTTTTTGGCGTATCGGTACGGGGTTGAAGCGTATCGGTATGGGTTTATCTCGTTGACCACGAGATGTTGACCTAGAAGGGCGTATCGATACGCTCAAGGGCTGTATCGATACGGTCTTTCTGTGTTGACTAAAGGATGTTGACCTTGGTCAAGGCGTATCGATACCCTTGAATGGTGTATCGATACGGCCTGCTCTGTATGAATAAAATGGAATGTTAACATGTCGTTTTGGGGTTCGGTATTGTATCTTACTTGATGTTTTCCGCTGTCGTGATCACTTAGGAATGAATATGCCTATAGACAAGATTAAATTAAAAGAAATTTTCTAGGGTTGCTAATCGAGGGGGAACTTAACGGGTTTCGCTTCGGTTTTCCCCGTGTAGCCTACTCGGACCGGTCATCCGGCCAGACCGGGACGAGGGGGTTACACCTACAAACAAGGAACCAATCTTATTAATTTCTAATCTTGATTACCTATAATGTACATTCAAGCATGTTTCATACAACTCAATTAGACAAGCCTACTCATTCTATGTTGTTCGAATAGTAGTTTAATTCCAAGGCACTTAATAGTTCATTTCCAAGCAAGACTACAAGCATTTCTTAAAACCTTATTATATACATATCAAAAGAAGGCTAAAACCATTCAAGTTCATACATCCAACATAGCTAGACGTTAACATCCAGTGACTTAAAACATTACAACCCATTTCATCAAGTTATTACATGCATTTCATATACATCTTTAATATAGCCAAATGCATGAAACTTGTACAACTAGACACAAAACTAAGCCACCAACTAGGAGTGCAACATAACAAAGACAAGCCATACTCTCTATCTTCTCTTGTGTAATGATCGGCTCAAGATTGGAAAGCTTTGATCACTTTAGAACATATGGTTTGGGAAGAAGGGAAACGAGAGTGGTAAGTACGTCATGTACTTAGTGGGGTAGCACCTAAACTAACGAGTTTTCAATCTTGATTGATTAGGGGATTTTAGTTCATTTAAAACAAGTTTAACTCAGCTAGGCTTTATTCAAATTTAGGCAAGACCTAGCTAGTTCACAATATCATTCGAATGTAAGGTCAAATAGCCATATTTCATTCCAAAACATACAATTAATAAGTCAAGCAAGTATCCATGTGCAAGAACAAGCAAATCAGGCATAGGGTACTCAATACCATTCAAATAAGGTCGTCAAGTAACTTATTACTTATTTTCTTGTAACATGTGATTCAAGATATCAATTCTTTCACTTCATTCATGTAAACTCATTACTTCACAACTTATTTAACAAAAAATCAGGTTACTCAATCTTATTCATGTTACCATATCTTATTTCAAGTTGATAGTTGTTTTGACTTGGTAGATAGTATGACTAGGTAATCAAGTCTTAAGCAGGTACACAAGGTACCAGAACAAGTGAGTATACGAAGTACTCGAAACAAGCAGATACACCAAGAATCTGAGCAAGAAGGTGTCCACCACACCACATAAGTACCAAGTAATAAGATACCCGAAGTATCTAACATAAGGTGCACATAATCACCAAACAAGCAAGTACACGAAGTACCAGAATAAATCGAGCTCTAGACTCTAAGGCATGTCGTTCTACCTAAGACCAACTAGCAACCAAGGGCTTATTACATCTTTTAATTCAAGCAATCACGCCACAAGTGATTTAACAACAAGCATGACAAGGTCAAGTTCATTTTAATCTCTAAATCATATGAAACCTTAGGATAATTTACAAGATCGCACAAATTTCCAACATGCTTACAACCAAACATCAACAAGCATCAATCATCACAGCAATACATATAGTTCACTCCCATCAATTCGAACAGCAACATACAAGGTAAGTATCTAATTCAATGATTCATGCTTCCATTTCACTAGTTACCACATATCACAATTTAATTCAATCCATTTAGTCCATCCTTTCCTTATGTTTGTTTACCCAATATAGGTTAGATTCATTTCATGGCATGTTCATTAAACAAAAATGTAGACATGCACGGGTGGTTAGGGCCTAAGTCCCAACCCTAAGGAAAGGCTACACTCACAATACTTCAAGCTAGTCTTGTATTGTATTGTTATTCCCTTTTTTTTCTATCCCTTGATGATCCACCCTTAATTCCTTCAGCAACTAATCCTTTCTCTAACAAGTCACACACAACATGGGAAATCATTAGAATCAATACATTAATGATTCAAGATCATTTGAACTATATTATCCAAAACAATATATGCCCTAGAAGTTTACACATTGCTTACTAATCTGCTCATAACTTTTAATCTACATGTTGGACTTTCAATTGGTTTATACCAATGGAAAGATAATTTAATTATCTTTCTAACCATATATGACTCATATTTTTAGCATTTCTAGATCAATACAGTTTTTTTTTAGGAACTAGATCAATACAGTTTATTAATGAAAGTCGGGTCAATTTTACAGTTTTTAAACTGCCTGATTGTATCTAGGTCCACTTTAGTGAGTTGTTTAACCTAGGTCCCTTACTAGTTCATTTTAGTCCTTTTTACCATAGTTTCCTCTGTTTCCCCCTGTATTTTCATATCAAGATTAGCCCTTAATAAATTCATTTAAGTCCTCAATTTTCCAGATTAATCCAGATTTCATTAATGTGTCAATGAACACATCTAGACAACCTATTCAGCCACAATTCATGCAATTCAGTTTATCTAGTATTCATTCAAGTCTCTCACATGTATTTAACTCAATTATCCAGATTTTAATCTAATCCAATTCAATCCCAAATTTACCAATTATTCGAAACAGTCCATTTTAGTGATTTTAGCTATCTAGGTGACCAATTTTCATATTAGCTCAATTATTTCAATTCTACTATCAAACTAAATTAGCCAATGTTTCAATTATCAATCATACATGATTTCTATTAGGTGATTTCATATTGACATCATTTCCTATTCATATAACACATCAATTATCTCAATTTGTCAAGAACAGCATTCGGCTAGCCTTCAAGCATACCAATTCATTGTTTACTCAATTCTAGCATGTCACCCTATATTCATTCTTCAAATTCACACAGTTCTAACAGTAATTCAAGCATGTATGATTACTAATCTCATCTACAACACATCAAACAATCCATTTCTATCAAAAATTTAAGCTATTCGAATAACAAGGGTAAGGACGTAATATTCAAAAATTGGCTGAGTGGTCAAAGATGTTCATATTGCCTCCATCTAGTAGAGTTCGAATCTCGACATTTACCTTGAGAATGTAATTACCTCTCTAATTAATGAAAAAAAAATATTTTAAAATAATTTAATGATAATATTTAAACTTTTATCCCTAAACATAATACACCAACGTAGCAAATGCACAATATTAGAGTAACGTTTTGTTCTTGAATTTTATTGTTTTTTCTATTTTAATTTTTGAAATTTTTAGTTCACATTTGTTTTTGAACTTTGATCTATTTGTATTCCTTTCCATGATATGACAACAATACTAGAGTATCACATATCAAACTAAGTTAGAAAAATGTTCAAGCATTAATGTGGATTAAAATAAAAGTTAGAGAATATGTTGGAAAACAAATTGTCAAGTTCAAGGTTAATATGTATCAAACTAAAAGTTGCTTTATGTCTTAAATTTATTATCATTTTTAAAATATAATTATATGATCTAATTGAATTAACTTTACTTAAAAGTGCTAAGAACAGTATGTGTATACATTACCTCTACTATTATAAAAAATTTAATGAACTTGTAGGCATGTAAACGAACCGAACGAATACGAATGGGGTATGTTCATGTTCGTTCATTTAATTTTAACCGAACAAATGAGCGAACACGAACAACTAAACGAACATAATTTCTTGTTCGTGTTCGTTTGTTAAGGAATGTAGCTTGTTCATGTTCGTTCATTTAAATGATAAACGAACGTAAACGAACACAAACGAATGAACATAAAAGGACTATGTGAATAAATTTAAACGAACATAAACGAGCGAACATATGTGAATAAATTTATTTTTTTTAAATCTAATACTTTTTATGAAAAATAATAAATATAAATGAATATATGTGAATAAATTTAAATGAACATAAATGAACGGATTACTGAACGTTCACAAACGTAAATGAGAGAACGAGCTATTTGTTCATGTTCGTTCATTTAATTAAACGAACAAAAAATCTTGTTCATATTTATTTATTAAATAAATAAATGAACATAAACGAACTTCCCGCCGAACGGTTCACGAATTGTTCGATGAACGTTTGGTCCGTTTACAGCCATATAAACTTGTGTCTTAATTAATTGATTATCAACTCAATTAAAAAAATAAAAACTTAATTTTGCTATATATATATATATATATATATCAAGAGTAGTTGTGTTAGTTAACATTTTGTATATTAATTTTTACACATAATTATCCAAAAAAAAATCCTACATTTGTTTAAAACTACTAAACTCAGAAACGTACAATTATTTTCAAAGATGTTACTTTAAGAAAATCTATAAAAACTTTATATTATACGTTTTAGTAGAGCAACTCATAATATTAGACACTTGAATGATGGATCCCACCCAAACTAAATTAGGATCCACCTAATGATTCACATAATTTAGTCAGTGCCCCTTCATAATTCAATTTTAGTTCCGTCCTTATTTAAAAAGAATATAAATTCGAAGGAAATGACTCCAGTGTAAGGGTTGCCAACAAATCCATTGATGGATTTTCATGCAAATGACTTCAGTGTGAGGAAATGACTCAATAATATCAAGGAAATGACTAGTGTAAGGGTAGCCCAAATTCTAAGTTACTCTGGGATAAATGTGTAGTAACCATTTTATAACATTTCAATAAATTTTATGATTGTATTATAACTCTCGAAATTTTAATAGTTAAAAATTTATTTTTACATGGTTTGTATATTTTATCTTTTTAAAACTAATAAAGAACTGAGTATATGATTTTAAATTGTAATTTCTAAAAAAATAAATAATTGTCCCCCCGAAAAAAGTGAAAAAGGAATCTCCATAAGAAAATAATTGGAGTGAGTAATAGATCCTTCTTCCATGTGCAGATTACAATATTAGCACACGCTCTGGCGGCGTCCAATTCTTTATCAAAACGACACAAGGAATCAAAACCAGCTCACACTAACATTTCAATAAACTCCTCCATTCTTCTTTCACAGCCAATGATTTTATAGCTAAACCTCAAGAAATTTATAACTTCATTTTTTTCCTTCCAGTTATTAGAGTTTTACCCAGACTAATCCGTATTGACCCGCGTAGCACACTTGACTATGGTAGGTAAATCTTTCGGCGGAATATCTCAAACTCAAAGGTTGCTTAAACGATTCAAAGCTGCTTACCACTTGCGTCAAATATGTATCCATGTTCAATACTCCTACACAAATTCAAGTATTACGAGAAATGGTGCATTGTCATGTCAGAGACGGACGCATGATTTTATGCTAATAACGAACCAAAAAATTTTAAAGTGAACTTACAAAATTTTAGGGCGATGAATAGAAAATACATCAAAAATATTTAAAATTTCTAAATCGGAATTTCAAATTTCACAGAATAATCGATCCTTCAGCCCCTCGGTCCATCCTGATCATGGCATTATAACTAAACCTCAAGGAACTTATCCCATGTGTGGGGAAAAGGGAAATACATCAGATTACTGATTTTAGAACAAAGTTTCATTATTGTTTACCCAAATTTGCATGTTTGAAACCAAGATGCATAGCATGTCGAATGGTCGGATTATTTTGGATTATCAGACATGTATGGGGACAACTTTTGCCATTGTTGTGCTCTCAAATGGAATGCGCTTTCGCTGCCTTTGACATTGATGTTAACATAACACCACCTAAAATGTAATGAGCACTTTCCAAAAGTTTACATTCAGACCAATCAAAATATTACTACAATATTTAAGGTAAAATTTGTATGGAAATCTGGATCTTTAACCACGTTGTTAAAGCTATGCTAATCAGCACAGCTCAAAAAATTGGGGTGTGGCTAAAAAAAAAACCATTTTCAAACAACAATCCAATCGTTCTTAAATAGAATCTACTATGTCTGCAATCACGATGTATGATATCAGCGAGAACGGAAAAAGAATATACTAAGTTCTTGACCAACATTCCCTTCGGGATCAATCAAATGGAAAGATTCGGAATCGGTTGAGCCACAAATTCTCTGGAAGTTAGCCCTCAAGTACATAAGTTGATCATCTTCATTTTCAAGTTCTTTCCCGCTAATCATTCCGGCCCCGACCACGACCGAACTCATTACCCTTAAAGCATCGGTATCGGCTTTCGAAGGCCGGCGTTTAACCGCATACCCGACTTTCCTTCCGTTGCAGTACATAGTCCACACCGGTGGCATTGACGAACCGGACTCCGAGTCAGTGCAATCGAGCGTGATTCGAAGGATACCGCCTCGCATTTCTCGAGCCAAAACCGGCGTAGGGACTGCAAACTCGAGAAGGAGAATTGGATTGGTGGACTTGGAGTTTGCTTGGATGCAGAACCGGACTTTTCCCCTCCGGTAACCGAAGATGGTGCCTGTAATAACACTAGAATTTGAAGTGTAAAGATGGTGGTGTTTGGTTTGTGGGTTTTGGATGATGGCACGGTTGCAGGTGGGGATAAGGAGTGCCATAATGGAACGGAGGAGCCGCCATGACCGGACTTGTTTGTGGCAGTCAACTGAGGTAACGCCGCCGTTTGTTAAGTGAGTTGGGGTGGCAGCAACTGTTGGGCAGGACATGTTGATTTGCGTTGTGTCAAAAAATGGGAAGCTTGGCTTGTGGGTTGTTGGTGATGGTTGAGGATTATATAGGATATGAGAGTTTTTTTATATAATAAAACTACTCTTAGTCTCTAAATTTATCAAACTTTTTCAAATTTAATCTTTGTGTTTTTTTCATTTATATTAATCGATGAATTTGTTTATTTTTAGTTTTTTAATTATATGTGACGTACGATTAAGATATCATGTCATCAAAATGACTACATTTCTAAATTATTGATTAATATGGATAAAAAATTCAGACACTATAATAGAAATTGTTACTAAAAATTCAAGACTAAACGTTAAGTGAGACAGGTGTTGTCTCGTTTTGATCAATAAAATATAAAAAGTTTGAATTATAACACTAGACTTTTCGAATTGTCATAAGATCGTTAAATCATTAACAGCGTGATGATGTGACTATTATTATCTTTTTTTCAATAAATCCTGAACTCATTTGGCAGTCATTGTCGGTTAATTGTTTCTCATCTTTGTTTGCATCAAGGTCAATATCAAAATGTTCGTATTTCTCTCGTCTTTGTTCTCATCGGATTAGTTTTTTACGTTACTCACTCAAACTTGACAAAATTTATTCAAAACTTCGATATTTTAATACATTGATCTCCTCTCACAACCTTCTGATGAAACTAGTTTCGAGGTATGTTGTTCCTCTTCTTTTGAAGAATGCTTCTACAATTTGTATTTTTTAACGAACACTTTAAATCCTTCAGTTTTGAGAAAGTTTCAAACCCTAAAATTTATAAATTTTATATATTTAATCTTATAAGTTTAAAGAGATTTTGATAAATTTTAAACCAATATAGTGGTAGAAGGGGATAAGAGGAGTTTATTGGTGTATAGGGTGTTTATAAAAGACATTAGAAAATAATAAATTTTTAAGACGGCTAAAAATGAAAAAGAAAATGTAAATTTTGATAAAGAAGATGATGAGGTGAAAAAAACAAACGTAACGTATCATCAACAAAAAAATATAAAAATATTTTACAAAAAATACTACATCATTGGATTGTTAATGACTAAATAACAATTCAAAAATGTCACATTTGAACAAACACATTTAATCGGTTAGTCAAATTATTTATCTTTGTTCTCTCGTGTTTCTTTAGGTTGTGAGTTTTAAATTAATTAAAAACATTTCTTTTTTTCCCTTAGAGTCTTTCATTTTCCTCCCTTCTCAATATAATTAGAATTAGAATAGTTAACCGTTACGAAATTACACTCATTTTTATAGATTTCATATATTACAAATTATTAGTACAAATGTACAAACCCTTTTAAGAATTGTTTATATAAATTAAAATTTCAAACATTAAATAAAACCTCGGTTATCACAACACTAGCTATTAATAACTTTGATTTTCTTTTTCTTGTTTTTTTTAATTTCTCAACTATATTAATTTCACATGACTACAATATATATAACTAGAATTTAACTAGAACGTGAATGTTTTTTTATTTGTAAAATAATGCATTAAAAATATTTGATAAATTTTAACGAAAATATAGTTATTTTTATTTGATTTTTTATAAGGGAAGAAGTCCGAAATCAAACCCGATCTAATGTTAACCAGGATGAAAGTGATATTTTTAAAGCTTAAGCGTCAGATAAGTGCTTAAACTATAGTTTTTTTTCCAGTTAGGTACTTAAACTATTTTCCGAGTCAAAGTGGTGTCTAACGTTTCATTCTGTTATTCAAATAAGGTTTTTTTGTCACACCTATTAAAAAAATTTCGTTATTCAATCATAACATAACATAGGCCTATTAATGTTGTTTTCTTTATTTTTATTTTAAAAAAATAAAAAAATCTTTAATTTTATAAAACCCCCGAACCCTAACCTTAGTATTGAATAGTAAAAGATAAATCCTAAACCAACGTATGCATGTTGTGTATGCATGATGAGTTGTGCAGCTGTTAGGTTGTTACAACAGCTGGACACCATCAATTTCTATGCTTTCTCACGAGAACCTTGTGCTAGGGTTTCTCCTTGTAGCCTCTATATAAGCTTTGTAAACCGATTCTAATAGATCATCTTCTTCCTTCCTTTCTATTACTGCATCCTTGATCTTTTAATTTTAACATGGTATCAGTAGTTCTCTAGGTTCGTTCCTGAGCAATCATGGTGCTCCCTGGTGATGACGACGCTACCACCACCATCGACTCCCTCTGCAATGTGTTCTCTAATAAACGCATTAGCATCAGTCTTGATGAAACAAATTTCTTGCTATGGAAACAGCAAGTAATCCTCATGATGCGTGGTCAAGGTCTTGAATCATACCTCGATGGCACTGTTTCTGTTCCCCCCAAAACGATCCCTAGCGAAACTGGTACTACTGTTCCTAACCCTTCTTATCTCCGTTTCATTAAGCAAGATAGTGCTATAGCTTCATGGTTACTCTCCACAGTCAGTTCTGACATCTTACCCCAACTAGTTGGTGCTGAAACCACTGCTGCTATCTGGAGCACAGTTGTTCGACTCTATTCACAGCTATCCACCACGCGCATAATGCATCTTTATTGTCGCTTGAGGTCGATCAAGAAAGCCTCCCTCACCATGCGAGCATACACCATGCAGATCAAAGAGATCTGTGATCTTCTGGCCTCATGTGGCAGCACGGTCTCCTCCGTTGAGCACATCGCCACAATCTTAAATGGCCTTCCCTCGGAGTATGATCCATTTGTAGCTGTGATCTTCACCAGTCGAGATCCATATTTTGTTGATGGTGCAGTGTCCGTCTTAATTGATGCTGAGTCACGTGTCTCGGATCCTCTTCGATATCCTGTTGGAGTCAATAATACCAATCTTGTTGAGCCACCTTCTTCTTATGGTCCAGACAATACTTCATATCAGCATCGTGGTCTCCCACAGTTCTCCCGTAGACGATTCAGAGGCAGGCCCCGTCCCCAGTGCCAATTATGTGGCAAACTTGGCCACCTTATTGACAGGTGCTGGCATATATTTGATCAAAGGTTCAAGGGTGTTTCCTCACGATCTTCCCCTTCCCCTGTGGCTACTCAAGCAAATGCTTGTTCCTTCAACACTGACCCTGTGGAGATCTCCTATGATCCGTGTGTTAGTGCAACACCACCTGGTGATCAACCACCAACTGATGAACCCCAAGTCAACTCCCTGACTGCTACTGCATTCGATCTCCCTAGCATGACCTGGTTCCCTGATTCTGGTGCTACACACCATGTGACTGCTGAAAGTTCTATGATGTCCACTTCCTCACCCTATACTGGTAAGGGCCAAGTTCATCTAGGTGATGGTTCCTCTTTATTTATCTCTCACGTTGGTAACTCTTGTATATCTACACCAACAAAGGACCTTTATGCTAATCATCTGTTACATGTTCCTAAAATCAACAAGAACCTGTTATCTGTCTCGAAATTCACTCGCGATAATAATGTGTTTATTGAATTTCATGCTGATTCTTGTTGTATTAAGGATGAGAGCACCGGCCGGATACTGGTTCAAGGTTCCCAATCGAATGGATTATACAGTCTTTCTGCACATTTACCTTCCTCTTCAATCAAGGCCCTCGTTACTACTGTTGATTCTGAAGCTCAGTACACACTATGGCATCAGCGTCTTGGTCACCCTGCCAAAGACATAGTTTCCCTTGCTTTGAATAAGAAACTTGTACTTACTGATCATACTGTTTGTCGAGCCTGTCAAATGGGGAAGAGTCATACTCTCCCATACAAAGAGTCTGATACAGTGTATACAAGCCCTTTTCAGTTGATTGAAATTGACCTATGGGGTCCTTCTCATGTGCTTTCAAATGGATATCGTTATTATATATCATTTGTAGACATGTATTCTCGAAACTATTGGCTATTTCTCCTCAAAACTAAATCTGAAGCAATCACTGCCTTTAATGTGTTCCATGCTATGGTCACAAATCAATATCAGTCTCACATTCAGGCAGTTCAAACCGACGGTGGGGGCGAATTTCAGTTCCTTCATGCAACCTTAGCTCAATCTGGGATTCAACATAGGATCACTTGTCCTCACTCATCTCAACAGAACGGTGTGGTTGAGAGAAAACACCAGCACATCATTGAGACAGCTCTTACACTCATGGCTCAAGCATCTCTCCCTCTCAAATTTTGGTCTTATGCAGTTCTCCATGCTGTGTATTTAATTAATCGACTTCCCTCAAAGCATCTGGGCAACAAGTCACCATTTGAACTCCTACATGGTAAAGTCCCTGACTACACTCTTCTTCGAGTATTTGGATGTGAATGCTACCCTCATACAAGACCCTTCAATCGTCACAAACTCGATTTTAGATCAAAACCATGTCTATTTCTTGGCTTCTCCCACAAGCATCAAGGTTATCGTTGCCTTGACGATCAAGGTCGTGTCTATGTTTCTCGCAACGTTCGATTCAATGAAAATATCTTTCCCTGGGCCACTTCCAACACCAAACATAACACACCACCCAGCAACTCTATATCCCAACCCTTACCTACTATTCTTGAGCCTACACACTCACCTACACACAACTTAACCCACACGACTCCCCACAATACAACATCCTCATCTGTAGATCAACACACTCCTACCACCCCTCCTGCTTCTCCACCAGACACTTCTGACCCCTCAACCACAACACCTGAACCTACCTCCTCTACACCCGCTCCCACATCATCAACTATTGAACCACAACCCCATCTACCTAAACCAACTATCCCTCCTCCTCCCATCCCATCTGAAATCATCCCCAATTCACACCATATGATTACTCATAGTAAAGCAGGGATCTTCAAACCCAAACTTTACACCATGCAGTATGTGCCTACCCCTACAAACATTCGAGAAGCTCTTGCTGACACTCAATGGTCCATAGTTGTCATGGCTGAATACAATGCCTTGATCAACAACAACACTTGGACACTCACTGAGTTACCACCTGGGAAAAAGGCCATTGGTTGCAAGTGACTCTTTCGTGTGAAATACAATACTGATGGTACTCTTGATCGCTACAAAGCACGGCTGGTAGCCAAAGGCTTCACACAGGTTCCAGGTCAGGACTTTATGGATACTTTCAGCCCAGTCATTCGACTCTTTATTGTTAATGTTTTACTTTCGATTGATGTCTCCTACAACTGGAAAATTCATCATGTTGATGTCAATAATGCCTTCCTCAATGGAGCGTTATCAGAGGATATCTATATGCATCAGCCAGCTGGCTTTGTTCAACACTGTGATTCTGGAAAACATCTGGTCTGCAAACTCAATAAAGCGATATATGGTCTACGACAGGCTCCATGAAACTGGTTCCTTCGATTGCAAACCTACCTTCACAGCATTGGGTTCAAAAGTTCCTCTACTGATACATCCCTCTATGTCAAAGTCTCTACTGATGTGAGATTGTATCTAGTGGTCTACGTAGATGACATACTTCTCACAGGAAGTTCAGTCACGCATGTTCAACAAGTTATAACAGCACTCAATGCTCAATTTTCTCTCAAGAACCTTGGTCAACTTCACTCATTCCTTGGCATTGATGTTCAGCAGCTTGGAAATGGGTTGTTTTTGAATCAACGACAGTACATTTGTGATTTATTGCAACGAACCAACCTTCTTGACACAAAGGTAGCATCCACGCCCATGGTCTCCTACCCAAAACTCAGCAAACACGATGGTGAGCCTCTACAGGATACCTTCACCTATCGAAGTGTTATTAGAGCATTGCAGTACATTTGCCACACTCGCCCGGACATCGCATTTGCGGTAAACAAAGCCTCTCAGTTCATGCAGACTCCCTCTGATACACATTGGCAAGATGTGCTCAGAATTCTCCGCTACCTCAAAAATACCATAGATCATGGTCTATGGTTCTGTCCTCAGTCCCCAAACTCCTTGAACCTCAGCGTCTTCACCGATGCCGACTAGGGCAGTGATGTTGATGACCGGCGCTCCATCTCAGGCTTCTACATATGCCTTGGTGAACACTTGTTAAGTTGGAGTTCAAAGAAACAAAGGGCAGTGTCTCGCTCCACCGTAGAAGCGGAATACAGGAGCCTTACTGATGCTGTCTCAGACCTCACTTGGATCACCTCCATTCTTCGTGACATGCAAGTTCAATACCAAGCCATACCTAAAGTGTGGTGCGACAACTCCAGCACTGTGTCGATGGCTGCCAACCCAGTTCACCATTCCAAAACCAAACACGTTGAACTCGACCTATATTTCGTGCGAGAAAAGATCACTTCTGGTGTTATTCAAGTCAACTACATCCCAGCTCGCCATCAACTTGCCGACATCTTCACCAAACCTATCTCAGCTCAACTCTTTAAAGAATTCAGAACTAAACTTCATGTTTTGAGCTCAGAAAAGATGCAAAAAGAAGTCGAGGAAATATTGAATAGTAAAAGATAAATCCTAAACCAACGTATGCATGATGTGTATGCATGCTGAGTTGTGCAGCTGTTAGGTTGTTACAACAGCTAGACACGCTGGACACCATCAATTTCTGTGCTTTCTCACGAGAACCTTGTGCTAGGGTTTCTCCTTGTAGCCTCTATATGCTTTGTAAATCGATTCTAATAGATCATCTTCTTCCTTCCTTTCTATTACTTCATCCTTGATCTTTTAATTTTAACACTTAGATCCCTAAATTCCTCCTCTCCCACCACCAATCACCATTGCCTTTAGACCACTATGACTAAAAATCTCATCATTTCATCGTCGAAAACTGGTGAATGAACCGTCGACGAACAACTAAAAATGAATTAAAAAGAGGTCAATTGGGTTTTGTCCAACGGCTAGAGAGTGGGGGATGTCGAACGGTGAGTTACGCGATGCTAGGGCAGCGAGCGGTGAGTCACCGTCGTGTGGGGATGTCGAATTGTGAGAGAGATGTGATTTGAGGGTTTGAATGAAAGAAGTTAAAACTTTGAAATATTAAAGAAATTCAAAAAACTAGAAATAAAAAATAAATAAAAAACATGTCACGTGTCATGGTCTGATTGGATGACCAAATTTTTTTAAAGGTAGTTAATGGAAAAACATTATTTGAGTAATTGAATGAAATGTTAGACACCTATTTTGCCTGAAAAATAATTTAAGCACTTAACTTAAAAGAAGAAAAAATATTAGGGGCACTTATTTTACGGTTTTTTTACCAGTACACCACAAGTTAAATTGACTTAATTGATAGTTGATTACCTCTTTGAGTCAAAATTAATTGATAGTTGATTACCTCTTTGAGTCAAAAGAAATAAATATAAAATAGAGAGATAATTTGTCATGTCATCAAATATATAGCAGTCAACAAGATTTTCACCATCTAAAGTAACGATGAGACGAAGAACACCATGCATGCATGGGTGGTGACTGGTGAGAGATAAAAATACTCTGCCCCTTTTTAGTGTCCCTATTTATGCCTTAAATTTTAAAATTAAATTTTAAGCTCTAACCTTAAATTTTAAATCATAAACTCTTATACCCTAAAAATACATCATATCATAAATTCTTTAAACTCTAACCACAACCTCTAACCTAAAATCATAAACCCTAAACCTAATTTTGAGCATGGGGGCATAAATAGGGGCACCGAAAAGGGGTAGAGGATTTCCATCCGGTGATGAGGTCCTATATTAATTATCATACTCCTCGATTCATTCTTACATAAATTGTTGAAAACGAAAAGAAGTACATCAAAATAAAAATCTAATAAATCGAATAATTCAAAATTTACGAATTAAAGATTTTTTTTATTCCCTAATATCCAACTCAGTAATTAAGGCCAAATTATATTTAGTTGATATTGTGTATAAATTGTGGATTTAGTCCTTATACTTTAATTTGAACTATCTTGGTCATTGTACCTTGTAAATTTTAAATTTTCTATCTTAACTCACATGATATATGGGCAATATGACAAAATTAAACGGGTTAAAATGATTAAATTGAAAAACACAACTACAACTTACTTATAATACATTATTGATTTCAGAACTTGATTTAATTGATTTAAGTACTGTTATTGTTTGGATATGACCGAAAATTCAAAATAATTACTAAAAAATAATCAAATCAAAATACATGGATTCATTCCATAACATACTAATAGTACATGGACTAATTGATGGATTTAACAAATATAGTTGAATAAATTATAAACACTACCTAAGCCAGTCAAAGATAAAAGGAAAAAAATTCCTCAAGTACATGTGTAGTGCACTCAACAATCTTTGGTTCCAAATCTAATAGTAAGACTTTTCTTATATAATAAGAAAAAGGCGTCAAATTAGGCTTTTCCATCACAAAAAAGAAAGAAATCATGTGAAGAGATTTAAAAAAAACTATAAATATACATATATTAGTATTGCAAAAAAATAAACATATATTACTAATTCTTTAAATAATTTAAGGAGTTTATTAAAATAAATAAAATTTCAAAGCTAACTAATATAGAATTATTATCATATACACTGGCACTGGAAACTAAAAATTCTCACAAGCGCCTTAGTTTTAGGGTTTAGATGCTTAGTTTAGGGTATATGATTTAGGGGTTTATGTGTACGGATTTAGAATTTAGGGTTTATGGTTAGAATTTAGGGTTTAGAGGTTAGGGTTTAGTTTTTAGGGTAATATAGTGAGGATTTATGTTTTAATCTATAAACCCTAAATTATAACCATAAACTATAAATTTCAACCATAATCTCTAAATTTAAAACGTATACACCTAAACCCTTAAACCATACACCCTAAAATTAAAGCACTTGTGAAAACTTTTAGTTTCTACCGTATGTGTATCAAATAATTACACATTAATATATTATGCACACACATAACAAACAAACTATTTTTATTATTCTAATTTAAAGTATTATTAGAGGTTGAACTTCTACTATCAATAAGTCAAACAGTAAAGTCCATTTAATAATAATAATAATAATAATAATAATAATAATAATTTCAAATGTAATAAAGGATATATATATATATATATATATACTTTGAAATAAATATTGTTATATTTAAAAAAATTAAAAATTCACATTAAATATACTATAGTGACCGAATCATTTCCAAATAATTGGACTGACCTTTTTATTTTCTTAGTGATTAACT
This sequence comes from Hibiscus trionum, assembly GCA_030270665.1. Taxonomy (NCBI): domain Eukaryota; kingdom Viridiplantae; phylum Streptophyta; class Magnoliopsida; order Malvales; family Malvaceae; genus Hibiscus; species Hibiscus trionum. The sequence continues at coordinate 11,798,848 of BSYR01000052.1, forward strand.
TTGCTTCTCTGGCCAGAAAAATATATATATGCGAATAACAGATGTCCGTACGATCAAAAACCAAGCAATCTTCCCCATTTTTTCTAATCATCATAAACCCTTCAACTTTCACTTTACAACTCAACTTTAAAAAGTACTTTATTTTAAGCCATATATATATATATATATATGCTCTTCCCTCATTGCTTTTAGACCCTACATTAAAGACCATCACTTGGATTTTATTTGCTTTTCTCATGTCTTAGAATTTGTATAAATGAGACAAGTCGAGTCAAGTCGAATCGAATAATAATATTATTTTTTATTTTTATTTATGACACAATTTGATCCATTTTATCGTAAGAATAAGATTGTTTGGTTTGGGTTAAGTTAGATTTTTTAAAAAAAATTAATTATCCTTGATAATTTAGTTCGGTATAATTCTCAATGTTACATATTAATTTCGATTTTGACTTTTTAAACTTTATTTTGACAAAAAAAAATTGTTCTATGATTTTATATTATTTGATGAAGTTTTAAAGTCTTTTTACTAAATATCTCTAAAAAATTCTTTGCAAATGAATAAAAACAATTAAAATTTCTTATATATAATATTTTTAAAGTTTTTCATTGTTTAAAATATGAAATACTTACTTTTACCTTATAAAAGATATAAATTAAATTGAAAATAGATTTTGATTCAGTTCAAGCAACTGTGTTTTTTGAACTTACAAATCATAAAGCATCCAAACGTAAGTTCATTTTTTCTCAATTTTTTCACTCAACTATAATACGTAGGTTCAAGTTACTCTATTTATCAAATATTAAAAATTTCAACAAAAAATTAAAAATTTAAGCTTTATTCGTAAGTCTTTACTATCATCATCGCATTTCTAAATCATACATACATAACAATAACATAAACTTTCTAAATGGGTGAGACTTTCAAACATAAATATTAAAAGATGCATATAAATTATATTCCATATTAATTATATAAGTATAGCATATAGTTTTTATCTTATTTTTGTATCATATTCAAAAATACAATAACTTTATGTTGAAGCAAAAGTTTTGAATAGGACCAAATTAATGGTTTTGTTTCATAGCTTTATAGCTGGTTTCTCCACTCATGTCCTTTGTCTTTTGTTCTTTCAACATGTTTCTCGTTCACAAAATGGAAAAAAGGGAAAATTATTGGGTTTATTTCATTTTATTTTATTTCGACCATTAAAACCTTATTTTTTGGTATATATATAAAGTAAATAAAATGTCATAATATATGATTCGAAACATGGTGAATTTATAAAAAAAAATATTAATTCTTTAGCTGAAAACGACAAGTTGTCTCTAAAAAGCATGTGTTTTTTTATTAAATTTAAAAAATCCCAATAATTTCAATTTTCAACTATAATTCTAGAAATTCATATTATAATCAAATTCCGCTCATTTATTAACATGGATTGGGTTATAAGTTCCAACTTTTTAATACAAGTAGAAGGATAATGATTTATCTGAATAATTTATTTCTATACAATGTCTAGATTATTCAGACATTTTTTACTATTGAATCAATAGATATTAGATGTTTAATCATACTAAACTCTCCGTCATTTTTTTATGTTACACCAATATTGATATTTTTTATCAACAATGTATAATTTATTAGAGAAAGAAATCATACATCAATCGACAAATTTTAAGTTTTAACTAATTAATGAAAAATATAACAATTTAATTCTTTCTCTCTTCGAAAAGACGGGGTATGTGTTCCGCTTTGGATTCCGAGCTATGGGTGATGTATGAAGGTTTATTGAGTGTTTGGTTCGTGGGTATCTGCCGTATTATTTTAGAGTCAGATAATTTTGAGGTTATTCGTTTAGTTAACAATGCTCGAGATATTGGAATAGCATCGTCGTTAATCCATCACATTGTGTTATTTTTGCAACGTCAATGGGAAATGAAGATTGAACATGTGCTCCAAGAAGAAAATAAAGTTGTTGACGGCATGGCTAAGATCGCAAGACAAGGGAATTTATTATGTCGCCGATTCCTTTCACCATTGAATGAGACTTTATCGATCCTATATGAGAATTGCACTCGTAGGCAAAGAGATTTTATCGATTCCTTTCCCCATTAGATGAGATTTTGTCTGCCCTTGGATTATATACTTCTATCAATAAATTATTCAGCGTACACGTTAATCAAGTTCAAGCTTTATCAAACGGCTAATTTGGGTGAAAAAACCCTTTTTTATTAATTATATATAATTATGGCTCCCTCAAAGAATTATTTGAAAAAATACCTCCAAACTTGCCACGTAGTTGAACCTCGCGTTCTCTGGGAAGCGAGGATTGAAATCGCGTTCTACAGAGCGCGAGGTCTATATACTTGGCATCGTTGTTTGAAATAACGGTTTCTCAGAAACTCGTGTTCTGCATAACGCGATGTCCCCGAGAATTTGAAAAGGCGGCTGAATATATCGCACAGAACTTGCGTTATGCAGAACGCGAGGTCTGTGTGATTTTGGGTTGAAAAACAAGGGTGGGTAGGCCTGTTCGAGCCTAATTTCAGGATTATAAATCGTATATTTTTAGCGAACATTGAGTTTGGGTTCGTAGTACTGAAAATTCTCTATCGTATGACACCAACAAGGTCAATTTCCGTCAGTTCTAAACTCGCTTAAAATGGCTTCCAAAACCCTATGCTATCATCCCTTTTTGAATGAAATTGCCTTTGAACAAAGGTCGATAGGCATGTTCGAGCAGAATTTCAGACGTATAAATCGTATATTTTTAGCAAACATCGAGTGTGGGTTTGTAGTACTGGAAATTATCTATTATATGGCACCAACACGGTCAATTTTCGTCCATTCTACACTGACTTAAATTCGCTAAGAAAACGATATCCTACTATATTTTTTTGAATGATTGAAAGTATAAGATGACCTATTTTATAAAACGAATTAGACTGATTTTATTGATCGATAGTTATGGACGAACTCGCTTAAACAAATTAATATAAATTAATTAAGACGAGGGGTCGAGCGATTGGACACTTGTTCTTTGTGTGTCCAGGATGTTTACATGTACTACAATGCTTCTTTTGTCCGGTTTTTTCTCGATGTTCGACCATATCCTCGGCACAGTATATTCGTGTAGACCGTGGACGTCCTTTGTCTCTCAATAGTGCTGGATCAGGGTGTATGGTCGGTTCAGTGTCAACGGCATTTGGATCAACCTCATTTCCGATTGGAGGAAACTCTTTTTCGTAAACCTTAAACACCATTTGAAGTAAGTATACCGGATCAACCAGTTGTATGTAGTCTATTCGTTGGTTTGCGCAAGCAGCAATGGCGTGTGCGCACGAGTATTTGAATGTTTGGAATATTCCACACTCGCAGGTTCTTGCCCTGAGATCTACCACGTACGCATTGTGCTGAATGCCTTCCAACCGCCTGGAATATTCTGAAACACGGAACTTGTGTCCTTCATGCGAGAAGAAAGTTGCAGTCATCTGTCTTGATTGGTGCAGTTGAGTATACAGTTTTGTGTAGAAATTCGAATGGACTATGTGTCCACCTGCCATGTACTCAGTTGCTTGCCTTCCCAAGGTTGCAAATGGGGTAGCCAAATGATAGTAGGTCTCTTTGACAATGGAAGTGATAGGAAACTGTCGCACTCCCTTCAGTGATGAGTTCACTGCCTCAGCCAAGTTCGTTGTCATGTGACCACATCGTTTACCCTCGTCATACGATCGAAGCCATTTTCTCTCGGGATTTTTTCAAGGTAGTCAGCGCCATGTTTGTTTCTCGCTCTCAGTTCCTCGAACACCTCCCCTACCTCTTGTTTGTAGTGCGAGTTGCCTAAGGGATGACAGTTGAATAGTTATGGGCGAACAACTCATGCAAAGAGGTCGTAAATGAGAGCGAGCAGAAAGTAATATAGTAAATGAAAATGACATAAAAGACGTACCCATTGTGAGCACCAGTTCATGTTCATCACGGTTCTTGAATTGCTGCAGGTAGTTTGCGGCTATGTGCCGTAAGCAAAAATGGTGGTAAATATATGGAGGCTGCCAATACTCACCCAAACGTTCTAGCGCCCACAAGAGCGTTGTGCCTCTGTCAGAAATAACACAAACCCCATCGTCCCTTGCCCGTATTACAGGATCAATGACATATTTCTGTAGGTGCCGAAGGAAGAACATCCAAGACTCCAAATCCTCCTTTGGGGCGATTGCGAATGCAACAGGAACGCATTTTCGATTGTCGTCATGTGCAATAGCTAGTAGTAGGGTCTGTGTATACTTTCCGTACAACCATGTGCCATCGATTTGGACCATCGGTTTGCAGTGCTTGAATGTATTGATGCACTGCGGGAAAGTCCAAAATAACCGATGAAATTGAGACACACCTCGAACGACATGATCATTTTCGTATGTCGGAACCGTATCAAGTTTGACAATCATTCCGGGGATGTGTTTCTGCAGTAGATTTAGCCACAAGCGCAACTCTTTGTAAGAATCATCCCATCGGCCAAACAATTGTTCTACGGCCCGCTTCTTTGCATACCATGCTTTGTAATATTCAGGACGGTAGCCGGTGACACCTTCAGCTGCAGCCTGACATGTGGGGACCGACGCCTTGGGATTTTCTTTGACCAGTGGCATAAAGATGTCGGCGAGATACTTTGCATCAAGGTTCTTGTGATCCTGGCTTAGGCTACCAACGGTGCATGTATAGGGCCCTACAAGTTTTGTTATTCTCCAACGGTCATCTGCCTTCTTCAATTGTGATATACGGATTTTCCATTTACAGCCGTGAGCCTTTTGGGTGCAGTGCGCCTTGTAGTATTACGCTTGGGTTTTCTTCATTGTCGTCTTAACAGCCTGGCGAATGTTGTACTGCTTAACTATGGCCACCGCCAGTTCTTTTGTCAAGAACGTCATACCAATGGCCAGTTCACCATCAACACGGTTGAGTCTGCCATCAATTGTTTGGTCATGCGAAAATTCAGGAACGTCCATGGCATCCATGTCAACCATTGTGAAGTGGGATGGTGGATGGTACATAGAAATAGGTGCCGCTGAAACAGGAAAGTTGGTTGCTTCCGGCTGTTCTTCGAAATATGCTGGTGGAACGGTCAAGTCTTCTGGTGGAACAGTCAAGTCTTCTGGTTCGTCATAGAATTGCCCCAGCTCGTCGCCGTCGGGCCCGAGTTCTCTAATCGGTTCTTCGTCAGAAGCATCCCTCGAGAGCTCGTATAGTACAGCTTCGTCGATCGCTACCTTTGGAAGCGAGCATGGTGGTCGACGATCGTGAGACCTCTCACGAGATCACTCAGGAACCGCATTTCCAAGACCAAAATCAAGAGCACTAAAAGAAAAATATCTCCCCATAGATGGTTGAATGTACTCCGTGCTAGGAACATACGTTGAGTGTCGTCCATATGAGGAATCATTGAAGGTGTTGAATGCTTCATGGTCGTGCGTAACGTAAGACGAGGACGCTCCCTCCCCTCCAAAACTATATGGATTGTATGGAGCGTACGTTGCATTTCTTGGCGTATCGAATTCATCGTTTGGGGGTTGGTTCAGGTCGAACCCAATACTAGCTACGCACGAATGTCTTGGCACGGCAGATGGCAATGCACCGAACTCATTGTCTTGGCACAGTAGGTTAAAATCATTTCTTAGACTTGCGGTCGGGCTATCAACGTTGGCATTCATATCGAAGTCGAAATTCGCCCGACCCCAACTTGGTATTTCGATAGCAGGACTAGAATCCGAAAACGATGCATACAGCTCTAGGGGCCCGCCCAATGAATACTCGAAGTGGGTAGCCAGCATCAACTCCACATTAGTAGTGTCCGCAATGCTGCATACAGAGTACGTTAAAGGAGCTATAGATATTGGCACCCGATACTTCACGTCGAACAAATGGTGGTTTTCGAAATGTGAGACCTTGCTCTCCAATTCCTTAACCAACTTCTTATACGATAATCTCCTCAGAATCTTTATCGTTACTGGATCTTCGCATTGAAAAACGACGCCGAGTTCGGGATCGATGTTTATATGCCCATAATAGTATACTAGAGTAGTAACTCCTCCTCATCTCGCCATTTGAATATTTGTTCAAAGACTTGTGAAATTTTAAAACTTTAAAAATTTTGGTGATTTGTTTTGGCTATTCAAACATATATTTTTATGGTTTATAGTTTTGCTTCATATAAGGAGACACTTATGGCTTATTATTGGTACAGAAAATCACGGAGAATCCAGGTGTGTAAAGGAAATTATTGTACCAGAATACAGCTTTGTGAAACTCGCGTTCTATAGAACGCGAGAACCTGGAGATTCCCTAACCTCGCGTTATATATAACGCGAGTTCCTTGAAACCACGTGTTGTATAGAACGCTAGGTCGCTTTTACTTTGAGAAGGCTGAGATTCCGTCAGAGTTAATAATACTCGTACTGTGTACTCGTGTTATGTTTGAATAATTGAGTATACGTTTGAACATTTGAGACAATTGGAGACTAGTAATGTAATTTGTTTGAGTCATTTAACGATAAATAGAACGTGTTGAGAAAATATAATTGAATACAAATTCTACATAACGCGAGGTCCCTTGAACATTCATAAAGGATGAAAAAGACGTCATATAACATAATTTGACGATGATTTAAGAAGTTTATGATTAATCTGAATCATCGTGGTCAGTTGACACGTCTGAACTTAAGTTTAGTTCTTCGATCATCTGTTGTTTTCTTTATCTACGATGTACATAAAAAGCTGCAGCGCATTGGCGGCTGCATCAACATCTGGTGAAGACGGAACTTGTTCATTGGTCGGAGCAGGTTGTACGATTGCAGACGTACTACCTTCGTCGGCGTTAACCTCATCAAACTTAACATTTAAATCGACGTATTTAGCTCCAACAGAATTGAGCTGGTCATGCATGTTACGAACATTTATTTCGTTCGTAAGCTTCAGAATGTAGTGCGTTTCGTTTGCTGACGGTGTTGGGATTCGACATTCCAAGGAAGAAATTTGTTTGTCGGTACGTTTATTAACCTCGCTTGATGTCAACTTTAACAAATCATTGAGTGACATTTTGCTTGTGATTGTTGATTCGAAATAAGTACCGAGAAAATAAAATGTTGCGTGAAATTTTGCCATAAGAGGAGCAAAGATTAGCGTTGGGTGTTTTTGGGAGAAACATGAATGAGTAAATGATGGTGGAATTGGTGGGTATTCATAATAAAGGAAAAACACCACATAAGCAAATTTAATTCGAATGAAACATTTAATTCGCATTTCATTTAACAAAACTTTCAACAAGACTTCCTATAGATAATTCGAAGGACAAACTTTCATTTAACAAAACTTTCAACAAGTATTCCTTAGCAAAATAGGGCTGCATCTTCATGTCAATCGGTCGATACATTATCTGCAAAAAGTCCAGAGTGAAAGAAGCAGAACGCGATAATCATCATTTTCTGAAATGGTAGCAGCTTTGACCCGCATTAGCAAATGTAATCTGCACCGGCCGCATTAGCAAAATAGGGCTGCATCCGCAATATGGTCGATCTGAATCTGTGATCGCTTCTTTCAGTCTAGACTTTTAGCAGATGGTGAGGGCAAGCGGCGAACTTCCCAAAAGAGTCGCCAAGAAGTGCCTAGAAAGTTTAAATGGAAACTTTCTAGGCACTTCTTGGCGGTAAATAGCAGACGGCCACACGCTCCCAGATATTGCGATATGTCGGTAAGTATTCTTCAATCAACGTATCATGCGGGGGTCTGAACCCAGCGGAACACAAAATCATGACACAACTCCAACTATCATGAACGAACAGAAAATACATAAACAACTCCAATTTCAAAAACATAGCAAAACACGAACTCATTTAAAACAACTTCAGTGGATACGAAAATCATCGACGTGCAGATATATAGACCAACCTCGCTTTCTGTATAAAGCGATTTTGACAGAAATCTAACGTCACAGTGAACTCGCGTTCTGTATAACGTGAGTTTCCAAAGACCTCGTGTTATACAAAACGCGAGATTGCCACGTCAGCATATCCACCTCCATCTATAAATAGCCAACTCTTGGGGAGGGAAGGACCACCCACCCATCGATTGATAAAATGTTTAATCGCAGCTACTAATTGTAACATATCGCATATCTGGGAAGTTTATTATCAAACTAATTTCTCGGATATTGCGATATGTTGTTATTTGTAGTTGCATATATACATCAGCATATCCACGTACGCAATTTTCGATTACAGCTACTAATTGCAACATATCGCGTATCTGGGAAGTTTATTTTCAAACTAATTTCCCAGATATTGCGATATGTTGTTATTTGTAGTTGCATATATACGTCAGCATATCCACGTCCTCTTGGGTTAACTACGCGTAATTTTTTCATCGCTCTTGATCGACATCAACAAATCACAATATCCAGAAACCTGGAAGACAAGTACGTGTTTTACCAAAAGTTAAATACATGTTTTTAAGGTACCCTATAATACGCTGAAAGGCCAGGTTGCTTGTCATTATAAACAAATATCATCACGAATTCCACCTTCATGATGATTATCAACGTCAGAACAATTTGAGGATCTTTTAAGAAATGTTGGGTTCGGTGTAACAACGATTTTATACATTCAATTGTTATAAAATACTCAAATTCGTTCAATTGTAAAAAAATATAATTATTTTTATTGATTAATAATAATAATAACATTTTATTTTAATCCTAATATAAACTATTATTACTAATAATAATCTATTTACTACTACTTATAATAATAATAATAATTAATGGGATATTAAATGACTTTCCCGCGCGGGAAGTCATCATTTAAAAACCCCACGACCTCGCGTCCTGTAGAAAGCGAGGTATTTAGAAACTCGCGTTGTACAGAACGCAAGGTCCCTTCTGCCCGTTCAGATCATGCGTCTGTTGCATGACGTGTCTTATCAATGAACCTCGCGTCCTGTGTAACGCGAGGTCTGAATAAAATCGTGTTTCTCATAACGCGAGGTTCATTAACATCGCTTCCCAAAGGACGCGATCTCCTCTATAAATTGGTGGCCCTACCCCTATATCAACCACGCACATAATGCTATTTCTTCAATTTTTTACTATATTTGCTTAATTTTCTTTCGATAAAATGAGGGGCTTAAGAAATGACGCGCAACACTACTGTAACTATTTTAGGACAACACAAGAGGTATTATTTTTTTATTTTCTTTTTTTATTTTACATGCGTTACCAACTATTTAATTTTTTGTTTTTTTATTTTTGAAGGGATACGAACGCCGGTTAATTTGTTACCTTAACCGTATCAACCACGCACCTGATCCCGCCATCATGACGTGGATTGATCGAGATAGTTTTGGCCACGTAGCGAGGATCTTAGCGGGTGTGAAGTTTAACCAGCGTTGATTAGCACGCTAATAGAACGATGGAGGCCAGAGACGCACACTTTTCATTTCCCGATTGGCGAGGCAACAATAACGCTAAAGGATGTTGCCTATCATCTGGGGTTGCCTATGGACGGCAACCTTATTACGGGTATAGCGTTGGCTAATTGGCCAGATATATTTGCTGAAATAATGGGAGTGGTGCCCTCAGCGGATGCGTGGGACGGTGAGAAAATAGAACTATCTTATTTGGAGGCTGAATTTGAAAAACTTCCCCCCATGCGGATGACGAAACACTCCAGGTATTTTATTTCTTTTTATTCACTAATTTTACCATTTTTAATATATTTTGTTTATTAAATATTTATTATTTTCACAGCGGTTTGCGCGTGCCCACATCTTGCGCATTATCGGCGGGATATTAATGCCAGACAAATCTCGCACCAAAGTGCACGTGATGTGGCTTTATCATCTTATCAATTTCGATGAAGCTAGAAAAAAATGTTGGGGAGCAGCTGTTTTGGCGTTTCTTTTTAGAGAGTTCTGCAGAAACATCGACCATGCCAGAGCAACTATTGGAGGATGTTGTTTACTCCTTCAGTCTTGGGCTTGGTTTCGGATGCCTTTTTTAAGCCCGCAGCCTAGACAGCCCGCCCCCTATTTATTTCCGCTTCTTCAGAGGTACTATTCAATTTAGTATTTTTATTTTATTTTTAATTTTTTTTATTTAACGAATTTTTTTATTTTCCATTAATGATAGGTGGAGTGAAACACTGACCCACCAGGGCCTACCGAAAAACCAACAAGACTACAGGCTTGTTATGGATAAGATGAGGAACGATGAGGTAATCCGAAAATTCATTTGAATTTTTTCATACTTTTTTCCAATAATATTTCATATAACTGTTAGAAACGTTATAATTTTTTTTAGTTCGTGTGGATACCCTACGCTTCTGAGGTGATTCAGCACATTACTTCACCCGAGATTTTGCGTGACCGGCACGTATGGCTTGCATGAATGTCGTTGATCAACTATGAAATTGTTGTGTGGCATCCTACGGATCGGGTTCTCCGACAGTTCAGGTACGTCCAAGGGATTTCTCAAGAGGAACCACCAAATTTGGACGAATTCCACCGTCTAACACGCCAGTGGAAGATAGAGATTGACTGGGCCCATTACCACACTGACTGGATTCATCTTTGGGATGACCGATTTGCCAGTCGCCCACGCATCCACCGACCCATTATAGATTGGTCCCTTTCGGTCAATTTCGATTAATTTCAGTGGTATGGGCACTATGGGAAGCAGCATATCCTTACTCCCGAGGAGCGCGAGCGACAGCTTCCCCAGACTCCCCGAAACCGCCCACGCCCCACACGTCGAGCGAGCCAGAGCCAGTCGAGGCAGCGCGATCCGAGACCACGAACTGACACTGCAGGGGCCTCATCTTCTGCCACAGCATTTCAGAATTTGAGCGGTCCTTCGACTTTACAGTAGATGAGGCCTCCACCCGACTTCGGCTTCTCCGATGCCTACCGTCCCTATATGCCGACGAGTGGTCCTCCGCTGATCGATATTCCAACATTGGCATCTCAGTATGACTATAGCATTGTCTTGCAAACGCCGTCGGGTAGCTTGTTTTACTCCCCGCCCGGGCCTAACACAGGTCCACGTATCGCAGATGATGATGATGAGGACCAGGACCAGGACCAAGAGGATGCAGCACAGCTTGTTCGGAGGAATCCAGATCGGGATCGTCGTCCACCCGACTACGGAACGAGTGGACATAGACATCATTAGCCCCTTTTTTTTCTAATGCATTTGTACTTATGTTTCTAATATATTTATTCCAGACGTTTGGCTTTTTTTAAATATCGTATTTTAATTTTCTTTATCTATTATAATTAAAATTTTAAATGTTTATTTAATTTCAGTTTTTTATTAATTTTATGCGATTACTAAACCAAAATTATCAATTGTTGTTCAAAGGCAATTTCATTCAAAAAAGGATGATAACATAGGGTTTTGGAAGCCATTTTGAGCGAGTTTAGAATGGACGGAAATTGACAGTGCTGGTGTCATACGATAGAGAATTTCCAGTACTACGAACCTAAACTTGATGTTCGCTAAAAAATTACGATTTATAAGCCCGAAATTGGGCTCGAACAGGCCTACCCACCCTTTTTTTCAAGCCAAAATCGCACAGAACTCCCGTTCTGCAGAACGCGAGTTCTGTGCGATATATTCAGCCGCCTTCTCAAATTCTCGGGGACCTCGCGTTCTGCAAAACGTGAGTTCCTGATAAACCGTTATTTTAAAGAACGATGTCAGGTAGATGGACCTCGCGCTCTGTAGAACACGATTTCAATCCTCGCTTCCCGGAGAATGCGAGGTTCAACTACGTGGCAAATTTGAGGGTCATTTTTCCAAATAATTCTTTGAGGGAGCCAAAATTATATATAATTAATAAAAAAGGATTTTTCACCCAAATTAGCCTTATCAAACAAACAACAAAATTGTTCAATACAATTGTATTTAATTTTTACAATTAGCCTACTGAATAAGAATGATCATATTGTCTTATTTTATATGAATTTAAATCTCACATGAAAATGTAATATCTCTCTATTTAATAAAAAAAATCTACATTTACATATTATAATTTTGGATAATAATGGGCAGTTTTTTGCTCGTCCAGATCTCACAATTTTTGTTTTCCTTCTCGACTTTACCTTGAATCTTATTTTATTGTGTTTCAACTTCATCAAGACTCGTCCTAAGATATGATATACTTTTATACTGTATTTATTTTTTAAAAGATGGATAAAATATTGTATTATTACCCAAAACAAGCATTAAGATGTTAAGTGAACATCTAAAATTCCCCAATCAACACAAAATTGTACATTCACATTATACAGCTCTAAATGTTTTCACTGTCTATTCCACACAGTATACAAGTTGTTTCCACTGCAATATTCGTCTTCCGTAATATGTCAACAGTTGGAAGTTTTTTCCCGTCATCCAGATTACTATAGTGTGTTTTGGTTAGCGGAAGGAACCAAACTAATTTATGCCAAAATTTTTAAAAATTAAACAAATTATATTTTATAAATTCCTAAAAAATAAATATATCCTAATTGAAATATATAAAAAGTTAAAAGCAAAAAAATACTTTTCAAGTTGAGACATGCTTGGTTTAAACCCTAAGTCCAAAGATTTTGACTAAAACCAATCGATTTTTTCGGAATAGTAATTATTTGATGCATTATTGGTGGAAAGTTTTTTCACAAGCAAACTTCTAAAACAGTCATTTAACCTTTTTAGGGGTTCTTAAATTTTAACCCTTAAATTATAAATACTAAATTATAAAGTTTAAACCATAAAATCTTTTCCCAAACCTTAAAACCTATTCAGAAATACTAAAATCTTAAACTCTAGGCTCTAAACCCTAAAATTTAGCGTTTGTAGAACTTTTTCGCCACCAATGCATAGGATAATAATTTTTCCAAAAATCCTTTCTTATAATGTGATCGAGTCAAAATTTAAGGGGTTTTCATTTTTGGTATTTTGTCGTCAAGGACAGAACTAAAGGGAATTGCAATGGCCTTAGGTTCCCCTAAAAAGAAAAACTTACCTTATGATCCTTTAAAAAACTAAGTAATTATAGATTAATCTAATTAATTTTTTTGTTGTCCTCCTAGTTTCCCACAGCTTTGTCCTGACTAATCTAGACTAACTCACGTCGCACACTTAGCTTTGGTGGGTGAGTCTCCCAGCGGAGATTTTCTACATACACAATGCCTCGAACTCAAGACATGCTTAAGCATATCAAGTTGCTTATCACTTGGACCAACCCGTTGATTAATCTAATGAAAATTTTACACTTTGACCCTAAACATTTATAAATTTATGGCTTCATCCTTGTTTATTAACCTAATTATATCCAATTATGTATGACTGCCTAAACAAATAATCTTATAAATGATTAAAAAAGGATAGAAATCACATAAAATAAAAGTTGTATCGATCGATTAGGGATTGTTCTACACAATAAGGGAGTTGAGACAAAACAAGGTGTGCCATCTCAGCATTTGGATCATTGCTCCAAATTCCAAGCCACTTTTGTTGTTTTATTTTGAAAGAGTCCAAAAACTCAAAAAGAACACATAAAATATTTGTATGATGGTAAATACAGTTAAGTCATTGTTAAAGTGCAAATAAAAAAATCCAATTATCTTTTTCAACGATAAAAGACAGACCAGTGCAAAAGAGAATTACATGTACATATATGAAATATAATTTCAGCTGAATAATGGAGGAAATTCGAAATTTTGTGCAATTTGAATCCATACATCATATGTTGGGTTTGTTGGAAAATAATGGATAAGTAGTGACTTTGAAGCATATTAATTACTGGTAAATTTGGAGTTTTGAATAATAAATATTGTGGTTTATGTTTTACTCTATAAAACCTTTAAAATGACATATAATATGCTCAAATTTATTGAATAGTGAATAATAAATTAATGCTTAAAGTAAACTAGTTGCAAATGTTGTTGAGACAAATGTTGTGCCTACACTCTTTCTCACATGAAAAATATATAGGAGTTTAGAAGATATTTATAAGCAAGAAGTAACTTAATAATTATTAAATTTGTAAGCCAACCAAGGTTTGAAGTGTACTGAAGTTTAATATGTAGTTTTCCCTGCAAAATATCTTTATCAACAAATTGTATTTTGGTATTTCAAAGACAATTTAATATTTTAATTTAATTGTTCAAATTAAGTCCTTGTAAACTCTTCATCTCTCTCTTCGTACAACAAATAGGGTGCTAGTTCTCTCTCTTCAAAAACACAAAAAAATATTCCATCTCTTTTCTCTCTTAATCAAATTTCGTTTAAAGTGTGGTGATAGAAAAAAGGCAAGGTTGAATTCGCCTAGTTCTGTAATCCTTAGATCCGCCTATGTGTTAATACAGATCCTAGGAAGTCACATTAGGGTCACCGGAGCGACCCACGTTAAAATTTTAAATAAACAAATTGATAAACCATTTAAAATCGTAAATCACATTTTGAATTAAAATACAATTTCAGAAAACATTCAGACAATGAAACAAAACTGTGACAAAAGTTGTTAATACAAGTTTCATACTCGAATATAAAACAACACGTGACATACATGCCCCCTAATTACACATGTGTTGTACTCCGCAAGCAAAGCCGAAGAAACTCTCATACCGACGTTGATAGCTGCAGCATGGTAGATCTTTTAACCTGTGATGGTAAAAACAACGTGAGCTTCGAAAAGCTCAGTAATACAAACTACCAAGAGATGCTAAAGGTACAAGTAGGTATATGGCAACTTAACATTGTCATGAAGAATTGGGCAACGGTAAGCTCAAATTATGATTCAATAATTCAGTGAAGCATTATTAGGAGGTCACAGAGTTGTTCTTTATTTGATCACTCGAACCTTAAGAGGTGAGTCTAAAGCCAGAGATTCAAAAGAGATTCAGATTTCAGAAGTTGAATCAAGGAGTTCAGAGTGGTCCATTAAGCGTGAATTGTAAGTTTATTGAGAGTTAAACATTGATACATTAATTTAGTAGGGTATGTTTCAGAAGAGGCCAGAAAGTTTTATTAATTTACTTAACTATCTTCCAACCGAACTTCAAAATGCAATTCCCCATAAACTGCATACAGAAGGTCTTACCCTAGGCCTGAGGCGTAGAAGCCTACCTAAGGGAATGCTTTAGGTCCAGAAAGACTTACCCTAGGCCTGTCAGGCGTAGGAGCTTACCTAAGGGAATGCCTTAGGTCCAGAAAGACTTACCCTAGGCCCATTGGGCGTAGGAGCTTAGGTCCATAAGGGCTTACCAGCGCTGAGCCTACAGATCTTCATTTATATCCCAGATAATATACCCCCATATGGAATTTAGTTTATATTCAGAAGACAGTAATATCAGAAAATAGATGTTAGATATATTTTTATATCAGAAGACATATATCAGATTTATTTTTGTATCAAAAGACGGATATCAAATATATTTTTGTATCATAAGACAAAAGCCAAGAGTTGAGCTTTCATTACGGGTAACAGAGTCATACTTTTAATTCAGAGCAGATAATCTTAGTTTAAAGCAGAGTGTATTCACAGACATAGGGTACACACTTTATGGTTCAATATATTTCTCAAAGACTTTTGATAATTATCAGAAAGGGAGTATAGAACGTCTGACAATTTCGGACTGATTTCAGAACGAGGTCCCTAGACGAGGGAGCTCGGTACTAACAGTTCAAACTAACATTCGGAAGTTGACACATTGAGATTTCATATGTATCGAGAGTGATCCAATCATTTAAGCCTACGAGGGCATTTTGGTCATTTCGACCTTTAGGGGTAATTTGGTAATTAGACTATCAGGTAATAGCAATGACGTTCGAGGTTCAGAAGTTCTGGTTACTTATCAGGTTTCCAAGTCCCTTTGAACTAATCGTAAACCATCGCACAAGGTTTATTGTTTAATCGGATCAGTACACCGCAAGTACTCATTTCTCAGAACTGACTACATTGTATAACAAAAACTCGTCTTCGCCAAGCAACCACTGAACATACAACGAGAAATCGAACGAGTATTCAAATGGTATGTCCCAAGTAATCGAGTATGTGTAATGCATCTGAACTCGATCCATAGCATCGAATACACACGAGAACATGTTGCTCCTACCATTGACCTAGGTACTTTCTCCAAATAACTTGAACATGCCTTTATATGGTATTCTTCCAACATCACAAAAGTTCCCGAAACGACCAACCAACAAGGGTCGTGTATTACCACTTTCAGAGCTATAACCTTTGCTTGGCTTTATTGATATTTCCCATTCCATGTCTTAGAGGTATTTTCACTCACCTCGATGTCCGAAGGTATTTCAATTATTCGGAGCCTTTCAATTCTTCCAACTATTCCTTCACTTCAGATCCCGATGGTATATCTATCATTTTAGAAAATTGACAGTTAGTACCCGAGGATATTTTAATCTTCTGATCATTACGTTCATTCCGATTACTTTACCTTTTTTGATGTTTTCAAACCTCTTTGGTTAAGCCAATCAGTTTGGTATTTTATGCCACTTTGATTAGTTCGGATATACGAATATATATATTAGAGTTATTTTCAAATATTTATTCAGTGTTCAAATACAATCCAAGTACCCTACAATTCGAGGGTTTAAGCTTTGATCTACAACTTCTCAAGCAAAACGAGGTTTTCAGGTAAATAAGCTACTTTACCAGATTTAGTGTAGACTCTCAAATTATTTTGTGGTCAGAGGTATTTTAGTTCTTCTTGCGCCTTAAGGGAATTTTCATAAATTTTTTTAATAGAGCATTTCGGAAGTTAGATCATTTACAGGAAATCAGATGTAGAGTATAACAGTCCTATGAATTATTCTTGGATATCAAAAGTTCTTACAAGTCCCTTATCTTCCTAACCGAGCAATTCAGTCTAATCAAGATACTATCATTTTTCTATAATCAACTTGACTAAAATAGAATTAACTATATACTTATTATGATCATTCAGTCATTTGGCGGATACCAACATGTTCCATAACGCATGCAAGAGGTAGTAATGTATTACCTTGGCTCCAAGCTACATCGGTCGATCTGTGAACGACGTTTGAACACTCTTGAACCCGAATTTGACGTCCCTCAACAATTTGTATTCAAGGAACTGTGAGTACCTTCAATTACACAAATTTACAT
Source organism: Hibiscus trionum (assembly GCA_030270665.1). Classification (NCBI taxonomy): domain Eukaryota; kingdom Viridiplantae; phylum Streptophyta; class Magnoliopsida; order Malvales; family Malvaceae; genus Hibiscus; species Hibiscus trionum. The sequence goes on from BSYR01000052.1 coordinate 11,816,035, forward strand.
TTCAGTCCTTATTCACAGTACCCTTAATTGAATAATTAGATACAAATACAAGTTTGGGTTCAAAGTCAGATTCGGAGGCTTTCGGGTAAGAATTTTGTGACGGGCTTCAAAAACAGACTTGGGGCGTCAAAAAATATAAAACAGGAGTTTTCGGAAAAGTTGACTTTTTGGTCAACGTCAACGATGATGTCAACAGGTCAACGGTCAACGGGGTTAGAGTCAACGCTGACGTCAACAGGTCAACGTTGAGGTCAGCAGTCAACGGGCAGAGGTCAACTGAGTTGACTCGGCTGACTCGCTGAGCTGACTCGGGCTGAGTTGACTCGGCAGATGGGTTGGGCTTGGATACGGGTCGGGTTAGATCGATCCGGGTCAGATACAGGTTCGGGTCGGGTCGGGTACGGGTTGGACCGAAATTAACCCGATATACTCACCCTGGGTTTCTGATTACTAGACGGCCGCCGGAAAAGTCGCCGGAGACTCATTTCGCACCAAAACTACCGGAAAAAAATGAAGATCATCAAAGCCACATTTCCACGATAACATTCAAACGCCGAAAGTCGTTCGGAAACCACCAGTTTTACCTAGAATGCAAAAATGGAAACCGGACAAGCGTAGCTCCGAAGAGGCCTCTACCGGTGTCAAGTGGGTGAACGATTGGAGGGGTTTTATTCGTCGTGGCGTGAGGAACCTTCTGGTGGTGGTGGCGCGACGAACGAAAGGCGGACGGTGACGTAATCGCTGAAAATAGAAGGGTCGAACTTAGGGTTTCTACAGAATTTTCGAACCAAGCTTCACGACAGACGGCGGCGCTAACGCGCGAGTGTCGGTTAGGGTTTGGTCGAGACGTTGAGGTGCTTCGAACGGCGGGGCGGTGGCGACCACCGATCAACGGTGAGGGAGATCAGGCCAAAAACATGGTTTGCTTGTGAAGGAAGAGTCTTGAAACTCTCTTTGGTTCGAGTCTCGAAGCAGGTGACCACAAAGAGGGGCAGTTGAGGGGTTAGACTAATATTTAATTCGAATTAAGGCATGAAATTGTGCTTCAAGCTATATTCCACATCAAAACTAAACAAATATAAGCACTAGGGTCAAATGGTTAAGGCACACGCATGAATAACCGAGGGTTGAGGGTTCAAACCCCATTGGATGCCATTTCTTTCTTCTTTTCTCTTTTTTTTCCACTTAAACTTTAATTATATTTTGTTAGGAGTGTTACAAGTTCACTGAAGTTGTGTTGTTTACGGTGAACGTTTGTTGTTATATCTTGGAGATAGACGTCCAAAGATTTTCTAATATCGGAGAGAGGATAAAGAGACTATTTAGGGTGAATTTATTGTTCATGGTTTAGGGTATTATCTCATACACTGGTGGTGGCATTAGTTTCCATAAGCGGGTTAGTTTAGGAGCTTAAGGGCTAAAGGTTATGGTTCTGGATTGTAGGGTATAGAATTTAAGGCTTATCATTAGAATTTAAGGTTTAACATTTAGGGATTAAGGGTTAAAGATTTTAATTTGAAATTTTAGCCTTGAATTAGTATGTTTATGTAAAAAAAACACTTTACACCTCATTTGTATGAAATAATTTATCCTTCACAATAAGTATTTCCTTTCGCTTACATAAAAAATATTCAAAAAAAATCTTATACACTCTGAATTTCAAAGAGATTAGATTTAGAATTTAAAAATAAGTCATGCTTACATATTTAAATTTATCCATACAATTAACTCGTACAATACAAAAATGCAAACAAATACTACAAATTACAGTAATATCATACAGCCACCAACTCAAACCAATTCACTTTAAATAGACAGGAACGAACGCATGACTTTGCGTTAGGGGTGAAAATAAGTCATGCTTACATAAAATTTTAAGAGTGAAAATAAATTTTTAATCAAAAACTTATAGAAAATTTATATAAAAAAAATATAAATCATATACAAATTTCAAATTTCCAAGGGGCGATCACTCCTCCAACCCCCTCAGTCCATTCATGTCACATATGTCCAACCCATAAAACAAACCTATCAACAAAAACAAATAATTGGACCCGTAAAAAACCCTAAATTAGGGTTGAAACTAGGGGTGGGTGTTCAATCAAGTCGAGTCATGTCAAAAAATCGAGTTATTTGAGTTGACGCGTCATATTTTATAACTCAAATTTTATTTGAAAACTTTTCGGTTCGAGTCGAGTTTATGAAATTCGAGTTGAGATTGAGTCAAGTCGAGTTTTTGAGTTGCTATACTAATTTAATTGTAATTATTTATCATGTTATAGTACAATTTGATTTCAAGTTAAATGATTTTATCTAATCATATAAGATATGCATATATATTTCTTCATATTTGTCATAGTGGCATATATTTTTTTCATATTTTTTATATTAGTATATATATATATATATATATATATATATATGGAAAATATACGAACTCGACTCGAACTTAAAAATCAATCTACTAATTACTAAAAATTTCGAATTATTTAAGTCATCAAAATTTACATTTTACAACTCAACTTTATTTTAAAAAAATCAAGTCGAGTCGAGTTTATGAAATTTCGAGTCGAGTCAAGACGAAACAAATTTTTGCCTCAAGTAAAGTAAAAAAATTTATTTTTTTCGAGTCAAGTTTTGCTCAACCAAGTTGAAACATTTATTTAGAGAATAGCAAAAATAGGCTCATAATAAACCCTAAAACTGATTATAACCTAAATCAAATTGTATTAGAAAAAAAATGCTATTCATTCACAATCCAAGATATATCAAATCTGCCAACACTTGGTAACAAATGATTAAAGCTGGCTAAGGTTTTCAAATTCAAATTTTCCAATATTGCATTGCCTAATTTATATTTACTTAATTAACATTATTACTGCAATATTTAAAGAGTTGTAAAATCAAAATATATTTAATTATAATTATTTTTAATTTAAAAATAAAGAAGGGTTACCCAATATGTAATATACTTAGAATACAAAGTAAAATTGAGATTAAAAATTCTAAGCTCTCTCGCCCCTAATACGACGAGCCAATTGGATATCCTTAGGCATTATAGTAACCCTCTTAGCGTGAATGGCGCACAGATTGGTGTCTTCAAAAAGACCAACCAAATACGCTTCGGCGGCCTCTTGGAGAGCGGCGACGGCGCTGCTTTGGAACCTCAAATCAGTTTTGAAATCTTGGGCGATTTCTCTCACCAGCCTTTGGAATGGGAGTTTCCTGATTAAGAGCTCAGTGCTCTTTTGGTACTTTCGGATCTCACGTAATGCGACAGTTCCAGGCCTGAATCGATGAGGCTTCTTGACTCCACCGGTTGCCGGAGCTGATTTTCGCGCCGCTTTGGTGGCTAATTGCTTCCTCGGTGCCTTGCCTCCCGTGGATTTTCTGGCGGTTTGCTTTGTACGAGCCATTTGATATTGAAAGATGAAACTGAATTCGAAGGATGAAACTTGTTTGTTTCTTGGGAAAATGAGATTGAATTAGCGGGCTGTAAAATACGATGGGGATTTGGAGTTTTAAATAGAGGAAAACAAAGAAGCGCGAGAAATTTAAAATTTGGGACTGGAAGGGGCTTTTCCTTTTCTTTTCAATCGGACGGTCGAGAGATGGTGTGATGGGAATTGTGATCCACGTGAATAGGATTGGACCAATAGAATTTGTGTACTTTGGCGGCAAAATATATTTTTATTTTAACTTTCTTTTTACGAAAATTTGTGGAGGGTTTGGAATGTGAAACTTTTTAGCACAGTTTCATTAGCAAATTTTGAAGCCCATTGAAAAGCAAGTGTGAAGGCCCAAACGAAGAATGAGGATTCTATTTGGGGTCTTTATTTTTATGTATTTTAAATCTACAGGATATTTTTCTAACATAATCTACAGGATATTTTTATTAAAAAAATATTGGATTATTATAATTACAAGTTTTGCATTGTTTTTAAAAAGTAAGATGAAAGAATATTTTAGATTATTTGGTTCAATGTTTAATTGTTTGACATTGATATCAATATATTTTTGAGAATATAAATGATTATTTTAGACATAATTTAAAAAATATAGTCAATTAATATTTAAATTTTTTAATATTATTATATATAAAATATATCAACTTAAATTATGATTAACATATATAAAAAAAACATATATTTATTAAAAAAATTGTAAAGATCTTGTGTTCTATAAAAATTTATAAAATTTAAAATGATTTTTATCTAAAAGTTAACATCATGAGATATAAAATTTTTAAACCCAAAAATAATTTATTTGTCATATATCTTGATAAAATAATTATAAATTATAAAATAAACAAAAAATAAAACTATAATGTTAGCTCTAAAACACCATAAAATTAACAATTCTAACTTTTTTTAAAGAAAGTGGGCCTCATTAAAAATCATGCTAACACCCCAGGCTTAAGAAAGACACGGAGGCCCCTGATGGAGAAAAGAGTACCCAAAAATGTGTTACCATGATCGAGATTGGACCTCGACAAGTACAAAATTACGAATACAATCTGGGTAAAAGGTACCAAAGGACAAAGAGGTCATGGTACGAAGAGCATAAGTGGCTAAATTATGAGCAACAGAGTTAGCTTTTATGTTTACATAATGGACTTGAGATAGGGGAAGCGAATCAAGCAAAGACCTGGCCTATAAGAGGGTGGGATCCATGGTGGATAGATCTGGCCCCGAACGGTTAAGCCTATTTGCAATGGAAGCACAATTCGTCTCAAAGACCAAATTGGACCAGCCTTGTTCTTGTGCAAAGGTGATACCAGCAAGAAGAGCATGACCCTCGGCCATGGTAGCATCCATACATCTACCTAACGGGTAGGCGAGGCCACTAACAACAGCTCCCGAATCATCACGAACCACTACTCCAACTGTTGTCGCGTGTGTGACCGGGTCAAAAAACCCGTCCACATTAACTTTAAGAGACCCTGTCGGGGGCCGCCTCCAGCGAGGTTGAGAGAGCGGGGGGTGATTCGATGGGTGATATGGGTAGAAGAGTTTGTTTCCTTATAGTCGCGTTGAAGGCCGATAAAGTTGATAGCAGTGAGCCAAGGGGGCTGCAAATGGCAGTTGTGGACCCAATCATTACGACGTTCCATATGTTCCAAAGAAATGTGAGAAAGAGGCTAAACAAATCAGCCGATAGCGTAGTTGCACCTTCCTCAAGCCAATGTAAGCCGGAAGAGGTCGAGCTATGAATTAAAGAGGAAGGGATGCTTGCCAGACAAAGAGCCTCGGAGGTCCCTAGGCAGTTCCTAAGGGCATGGAGGACAGATTCTTGGCAAGATAGGCATATAGGGCAAGGACCGACATCGGGAGTAAATACTTGGAGTTTGAAACCCACAGGTAGGGCATTCGACCCCAACCGCCAGACGAAGGTCTTAACTTTTGGAAGGACCTTTAGCTTGACCAAAACCTTTCAAACCCGAGAAGGTCGATTACGTGACTCCAGGGGACGTTGTAGGAACGAGTAGCTAAAGTGAACCGAATAGATACCAAAATCATGAGGGTATCATAAGATAAAATCACGATTGTCGTTAATAATGGGAATGTTAAGAATAGCATTAGCGTCGTCGGGCGTAAAATAATCGCGTACTTTCACTGGGTCCCAGCAGGCCTGATCGGGGAATGTAACGCCCGTGTTTTGGGATTAGGAGTTAGTTGGGTTTGCGGTTCGAGTCGGTAAAATAAAATAAAATCATTTCAACCTTAATTAAGATCTAATTGGGCTTTAATAAAAAGGGGAGTGACCAAAGAGGTAATTTAACCCTAAAGAATTTAAAAGGAAGACCACTTTTAAAGAAAAGTTGTCATCTTCTTTCTCCCCCTCCCTTTCCCACGTGAAAACCCATTCTCCCTCTTTCAAACCCTCCCAAACTTAAATCACTATTCCATTGATTTGCAACTCAATTTCAAGACCATTTTGAGAGGTAAGGGCATTTTCTAATTCTCCTTTTCATCCCCTATCTCCCCATAGTCATAGATTTCAAAACTATGAACTTTTGAAATGTTAGGGTTTTGCTAAAGCTTGAGTTTTTATGGTGATTTTCACTTTGTTTTGAAATATAAAGTTAAGTTTTATTTTAATCACATTAAGATGTATTATATATATGTCAAAATGGTTAGGTTTTGTTGAAAACCTGAAGTGGGTTCTTGGAGCAATTTTTGGGATGTCAAAACTTGATTTTTGGGTGGGTTTTAAGTGGAAATTAAAGGGTTGATGGTTTGTATATGTTAGGAGGATGTTTTGGGACATGTTGGGAGTCTTTTGGATGATTGAAAATGGAAATTTCAGCTAGGGTTTGAGGGAGCATGAAAATTGATATATTTGGGGATTAATTTGGTTGGAAAATTGGGTGAAGTTAGTTTGAGCTCAAAGGTTGAGTGTTGATTGAATGTTAGCATTGATTGGGATTAATGGTTGTGTTTTTGGTTGGCTAGAAGCAAGAGGAGACGTCGAAGGAGCGTTGGGATCGAATCCGGGCTCGTAGGAGATTTGTTTTGGTTGCTAAGGAAGGGCGGTGAGTGGTCTTAACCATGTTTTAAAGTTTGGTTCGAGCGTGTGTAGAGTGTGAGTGAAATGTGCTTGGTAGGCCATTTCTATATAATTCAAGTTGTTAATTTTAGTTATTGATTGCCATTTAATGCTTGTGGATTGCCTATTTATGCTATCGTGCTATGAGGTTAAATTGTACATGTATGCCATGATGTGTATATGTGATAAGCATGAGATGTGGTTGATGGATATGTGATGTGTAAATGAAAATTGGCACTAATAATTTACCGGGTGTAAATGATCGATCATTAGGATTAGTGTGCACACAAATTGAGTCAAAACGTACGTGGCCTTGGTGGCGTTAAGTCATCAAGGAGGAGTACGGTGATGTAATATTCCACCGGAAGCTTTTATATATTCTATGGGATGATGAGTGGAATCCCATCCGTAGGGCATGTGGCGATGAGTGGAATCCCGCACATGCAAGGTCCGATGATGAGTGTAATCCCACCGAGGTAATGTGAATGTTGAGAATTAAATCCGCACATCCGGGTAATCTAATAGTGGCCAATTAAACTTGTTCATATGATTGTGATATATGATGTTGATATATGATAATGTTATTAATGTTCGAGCTTGATATGATGTGAGATGCCATACATGACTCTTGAGAGACTAGCTAGGTCTACTTGTAACTTTATCTATGCATGTTAGATATGAGTTTTAGGGAATACATGCTTGGACCCTGCATTGTTGATGTTTTCGGTTTTAGAGCATCCTCACTAAGCTTATAGCTTACGCTCTCATTTTCAACAATGCAGATCATTAGCGTGGTGTTAGCTCGGAGCAAGGCAAGAAGGGCTTTCCAAGTTTATGGCTCAAGTACGGTTGTTAATTATGTAGTAGTTAAGCAATGTGGCAAGAGAGTGTGTTTGTATGAGCTTGTATGACTCATTTGTGATTTTGATGCTTACGCTTGACTTGGTTTGTAAGCATGTTACCTTTCCAAATGCTCTTTTATGTATGCCTTTTGAATATTAATATTGCTTTATGGTATGTAAACCCTTATGGGGTGAATGATGCTTTTACTTATCAATGTTTTCAAGCATGACTTGTATGAAAGGCTAATGTATATTTGTCATGTATGTATGATTGCTTAAATCCTCGTTTGTGGGTGCTTGAGTATGTTAAACCTAGGACGTATGCCTCTAGACTTTGTTTGATGGTGTTGTATGCCTTTAGGGGGTCCTAGGGGACCTTTAGACTTGTCAAGACTCACCCAAATATGAACTTAAAAGGTTGCAGACGGTCAGCGTTTCGAAACGGGAAGGCTCGTTTCGGAACGGGTAGGCTTCAGGGACCCCGTATTGGAACGTGTTTCGATACGGTATGGCCTATGAAACCCATGTTCCGAAACGCGTATCGGAACGTTTTGGCTACTGGAATTTTGAGAAATTCACGAGATGAAGGTGTTTTGAAACGGGATTGAAGGTTTTGAAACGGTCAAAATCTCGTGGACCACGAGAAGTTGACCGTCGTGGGCGTTTCGAAACGGTTGACCACCGTTTCGATACGGGCCCTTCTATAGGCTCTAGGGCAGTTGACCCGGTCAAGGCGTTTCGATACGCCTCAAGGGTGTTTCGAAACGGCCTATTTAAAAGATTAAAATTGGGTTGTTTAAATGTTGTTTTGGGTTCAAATGGATATCTCGTGTATGTTGTTCCGCTGTTTGATCACATAGGACTTAAACGTGCTTTTAGAAAAGATTAAGTTAAAGAAAAAAAATAGGGTTGCTAACCGAGGGGGAACCTTAACGAGTTTCGCTTTGGTTTTCCCCGTGTGGCCCACTCGGACCGGTCATCCGGCCAGACCGGGACGAGGGGGTTACATTTGTGGGTATCAGAGCCTGAGGTTACCGAGACCTCGGGCAGGTAAGTAAGGTAAGCTTGAAATGCTAAGTGATTGTGTTGTTTAATGCATGCATTGCCATGAAATTCTTGATGTTTGACTGTTCGTATGATGTTTTGAATGCATGAGTTGTTGTGTCTGGTGTAGAGTGTGTGCCCATTGCTACTATTACTTAATTTAAAAAGATTTTTGGTAAAAGGAGTACTTGAGCACTATTGGACCCTTGCTTTGGCTAACGTAATCCCTATTTGTTTGTTGTTGTAGTTATTACCTTGCTAGTTGTACCATGAGACCACGTGGGAGGCCTAGGATGGTTCGACCGGAACCACGGGCAGCGGCTCCAGGAGTTGAGCCAGTTGTTAGAGTTGAGGCTCAAGTGGGAGAGCCTGTGGTTGGAGTGAGAGCTCCTCCACCGCCTCCACCACCACCACCTCCTCCACCAGGAGAAGGAGGCGAGGCCGGGGCCGAAGGAGATGGAACTCAAGGAGGCCAAGGTGGCCAGGGTGGCCAAGTACCGGCCGAAATAGACTTAGCTCCGTTGGTTCAGGCGATAGCTGGGGCATTTCAGGCTGCAGTAGCTGGGGATCAGGCAGCAGCACACCATCAGGGTGAGGGCACTGGGTTGCCATTAGAGAGACTTCGTGGTTTAGGGGCCGAAGAGTTCAGAGGGTCCACTCCAGAGAGATTAGAGTTGTGGCTTGAAAAGAATGTTCGTATCCTCGCACAGATGGGATGTACTGGGGAGCGCAAGTTAGGATGTGTTGAGTCCTTGCTTCAGGGTGATGCCTACACCTGGTGGGTCACCGTCACTTCGGGTATGGATGAGGCCGAGATTACTTAGGAGTTCTTTGAGTCAGCATTCCGTAAGAAGTATCTAGGTCTGCGATACCTCGATGAGAGGAAGAGGGAGTTTATGGCATTGCTTCAGGGGAGTATGTCCGTGACCGACTATGAGATTCGATTTGTCAGATTGAGTCAGTATGCACCTGAGCTTGTTCCTACTGAGGTGGAACGTTGTAACCGTTTTCGTTATGGACTAAGTGAAGAGATCAAGACGTATACACTAGCTTCAGACTACATTGATTTTGATGTCTTGGTCTCTAGGGCCAAGGACTTGGAGTACAGTTTGAGCTTGACCAGGCGGTCTGGTAGTTCTAGTTCGGGTAAGAGGTCCAGTAACTTTGATAGAGGTGATGCCAAGAGGCATCAGGACAACATGCATCACTATGATCATAGACGTGGTGGCGGTAACCAAGGTAGGGGCCAACAGGGCCAGAGAGCTGGTGGGAAGTTGCCCGCATGTGCTACTTGCGGGAGGAACCACACTAGTAAGTGTTGGGGAAATTTCCATACGTGTTGGAGTTGTGGGGCTAGAGACCACATTAGACGTGACTGTCCACATCAGATGAGACAGGCACCAGCTCAGGCTCCTGCTAGAGCCAACGACTTTCAGAGAGGCCGCGGGCGCGGTAGAGGTAACTTTCAGCCGAGGAACGATGGTCAGAGGAACATAGCACATGTAGTTGCAGTTCAGTCGGAGGGCGGAGGTCAGGCCAGAGTTTATGCTCAGCGTGGAGATCAGCATGACACCGATGTGATCGCAGGTAACTTCTCGATACAGTCTTTGGGTTTACTTTCTTTGATTGACTCTAGGTCTACACATTCCTACATATTGAGTGAGCATGCACAGTCTCTGAATTTGCCTTGTGAAATGTTAGAGGTAGGAGTTAGTGTTACTAGTTCCTTTGGGGACACAGTAGTAGTTAGGAAGATGTACCGAAGGTGTCCGTTGATGGTTCAGGGGCATGTGTTTCCAGTGGACATGATGGAGCTACCTTTCTATGGTTTTGACGTGATTCTGGGTATGACTGGCTCACGGAGCATAGAGCTAGGATAGATTTTGAGACTAAGAGGATTTCTTTGAGGCTCACAAATGACTATGAGATTGTAGTAGTGGGTGAGAACGTGAAGTTCTTGTCCAATGTGGTTTCAGTTTTAGAGGCTAAGAGGTTAGTTGAGTTGGGGTGTGAAGCATACTTGGCGTATGTGATGAACCCTAACATGAGTGAGGTTAGACCTCAGGACATCCGGACAGTGTGTGACTTTCCTAGTGTGTTTCCGGAAGAATTGCCAGGGTTACCACCGGACAGAGAGGTAGAGTTCACCATTGAGACTTATTCTGATTCAGCTCATGTTTCGATTGCTCCGTATCGCATGACACCGAAAGAATTGAAAGAGTTGAAGACTCAGTTGCAAGAATTGACAGATAGAGGTTTTATTCGGCCTAGTTCTTCACCTTGGGGTGCACCAGTTTTGTTTGTGAAGAAGAAAGATGGAAGCATGAGAATGTGTATAGATTACAGACAGTTAAATCAGTTGACAGTGAAGAATAAATATCCGTTGCCTAGAATTGATGACTTGTTTGACCAGTTGAGAGGAGCATCGGTCTTTTCGAAGATTGATTTGAGATCGGGTTACTACCAGCTAAAGGTAAGAGAGGTTGATGTACCGAAGACGGCCTTTAGGACTAGGTATGGTCACTATGAGTTCTTAGTCATGCCTTTTGGGTTGACTAATGCACCGGCTGCTTTCATGGACATGATGAACAGGATTTTTCATCAGTATCTAGATCAGTTTGTAGTTGTGTTTATAGATGACATCTTGGTGTACTCGCGAACTGAAGAAGATCATGACCGACACTTGAGACTAGTTTTGAAGACTTTGCTAGATCATCAGTTGTATGCGAAGTTGAGCAAGTGTGAATTCTGGATCCGAGAGGTAGTCTTCTTAGGACATGTAGTGTCAGCCGATTGGGTTAGAGTTGATCCGAAGAAGATTGAGGCTATTGTTGAATGGAAGCAACCGAAGTCCGTAACAGAGGTACATAGCTTCCTAGGCTTAGCCGGATACTATAGGAGATTTGTAGAAGGTTTCTCTAAGTTAGCCGCTCCATTGACACAGTTGCTTCAGAAGAGTGTTCAGTTTGAGTGGACAGATGCAAGACAGAGAGCCTTTGAGAAATTGAAAGAAGCTTTGACCCAAGCACCGATCTTGATTCAGCCTGAGTTCGGGAAGGACTATGTGGTTTACAGTGATGCTTCTTATGTAGGGCTAGGGTGTGTTCTCATGCAAGACAAGAGAGTAGTGGCTTATGCCTCAAGACAGTTGAAGACCCACGAACGCAACTATCCGACCCATGACATAGAGTTAGCTGCAGTTGTGTTTGCTCTGAAGATTTAGAGGCACTATTTGTACGGTGAGAAATGCACAGTGTACACCGACCACAAGAGGTTGAAGTACATTATGACTCAGCGAGATCTGAATCTCAGACAGCGTAGATGGTTAGAGTTGCTAAAAGACTATGATCTTACCATTGAGTACCATCCGGGTAAGGCTAATGTAGTGGCCGATGCATTGAGTAGGAAGATGGCCGTGGACTTGAGAGCCATGTTTGCTAGATTGAGTTTGTCCGGAGATGGTGGCTTGGTGGCCGAGCTTCAGGTTAGACCTACTTTAGGTCAGTTGATCAGAGAGAAACAGCTTTTAGATAGATCTTTGGCACCTCACGTGCAAGATATAGCCGAGGGTAGATCTTCAGACTACAGTTTCAGTACCGATGGGGTTTTGTGTTTCAAGGATAGAATAGTTGTGCCAGAGGACAGTGGCTAGAGACGTACGATCTTGACTGAAGCCCACAGTAGTCCGTTTGCTATGCATCCTGGAAGTACGAAGATGTACCGTGATTTGAAGAATGAGTACTTTTGGGTTGGCTTGAAGAGAGATGTAGTCGACTTTGTGAGTAAATGCTTAGTGTATCAGAGAGTGAAGGCGGAGCATCAGGTACCCTCAGGTTTTTTACAGCCGTTGAGGATTCCGGAATGGAAATGGGAGAACATCACCATGGATTTTGTTTCGGGTTTGCCTTTGACTCCGATGAAGAAGAACTCAGTTTGGGTGATAGTAGATCATTTTACGAAGTGTGCTCACTTCTTGGCAGTCAATAGTACTTACACTCTTGATAGATTGGCCAATTTGTACATTGGTGAGATTGTTAGACTGCATGGTGTGCCGAAGTCCATCGTGTCAGATAGAAATCTGCGGTTTACTTCTCGATTTTGGGAGTGTCTGCATACAGCTTTGGGTACCCGTTTGAACTTCAGCACATCTTATCATCCTCAGTCAGATGGTCAGTCAGAGAGAGTTATTCAGATCTTAGAGGACATGTTGCGTTGTTGCATCATTGACTTTCAGGGTACGTGGGAGAAGCACTTGCCTTTAGTTGAGTTTGCATACAATAATAGCTTTCAGTCGAGCATTCAGATGGCTCCGTATGAGGCCTTGTATGGCCGAAAATGTAGGACTCCAGTTTGTTGGGCCGAAGTGGGACAGAAATTGTTACCTATGCCGGATTTGCTCAAGGGGACAACTAACAAGGTAAAATTGATTTGTGATCGTTTGAAAGCTGCTTCGGATAGGCAGAAGTCCTATGCCGACTTGAAGAGGAAGGAAGTTGAGTACACAGTGGGTGAGAAGGTATTCTTGAAAGTGTCTCCGTGGAAGAAAGTGAAGAGATTTGGCCGAAAGGGGAAGTTGAGTCCGAGGTACATAGGACCGTATGAAATTGTGAAGAGAGTTGGTCCGGTTGCATATCAGTTGCGGTTGCCATCCGAGCTAGAGAAGATACACGATGTGTTCCATGTTTCGATGCTCCGTAAGTATAAGTCTGATCCATCACATGTTATGCCCGTGGAAGAGATTGAATTGAATCCGGATTTGACTTATGATGAGGAACCGGTTGAGATTCTAGCTTCTGACAGTAAGGTGTTGCGAGGTAGATCGATTAAGCTAGTAAAGGTGCGGTGGCAACGTCGAGGTGTGGACGAGGCCACTTGGGAGAGGAAGGAGGATATGGAAAAGCAGTTTCTGTATCTCTTTCAGTCAGGTAATTTCGGGGACGAAATTCCTTAAGTGGGAGAGAGTTGTAACGCCCGTGTTTTAGGGTTAGGAGTTAGTTGGGTTTGCGGTTCGAGTCGGTAAAATAAAATAAAATCATTTCAACCTTAATTAAGATCTAATTGGGCTTTAATAAAAAGGGGAGGGACCAAAGAGGTAATTTAACCCTAAAGAATTTAAAAGGAAGACCACTTTTAAAGAAAAGTTGTCATCTTCTTTCTCCCCCTCCCTTTCCCACGTGAAAACCCCTTCTCCCTCTTTCAAACCCTCCCAAACTTAAATCACTATTCCATTGATTTGCAACTCAATTTCAAGACCATTTTGAGAGGTAAGGGCATTTTCTAATTCTCCTTTTCATCCCTATCTCCCCATAGTCATAGATTTCAAAACTATGAACTTTTGAAATGTTAGGGTTTTGCTAAAGCTTGAGTTTTTATGGTGATTTTCACTTTGCTTTGAAATATAAAGTTAAGTTTTATTTTAATCACATTAAGATGTATTATATATGTCAAAATGGTTGGGTTTTGTTGAAAACCCGAAGTGGGTTCTTGGAGCAATTTTTGGGATGTCAAAACTTGATTTTTGGGTGGGTTTTAAGTGGAAATTAAAGGGATGATGGTTTGTATATGTTAGGAGGATGTTTTGGGACATGTTGGGAGTCTTTTGGATGATTGAAAATGGAAATTTCAGCTAGGGTTTGTGGGAGCATGAAAATTGATATATTTGGGGATTAATTTGGTTGGAAAATTGGGTGAAGTTTGTTTGAGCTCAAAGGTTGAGTGTTGATTGAATGTTAGCATTGATTGGGATTAATGGTTGTGTTTTTTGTTGGCTAGAAGCAAGAGGAGACGTTGAAGGAGCGTTGGGATCGAATCCGGGCTCGTAGGAGATTTGTTTTGGTTGCTAAGGAATGGCGGTGAGTGGTCTTAACCATGTTTTAAAGTTTGGTTCGAGCGTGTGTAGAGTGTGAGTGAAATGTTCTTGGTAGGCCATTTCTATATAATTCAAGTTGTTAATTTTAGTTATTGATTGCCATTTAATGCTTGTGGATTGCCTATTTATGCTATCGTGCTATGAGGTTAAATTGTACATGTATGCCATGATGTGTATATGTGATAAGCATGAGATGTGGTTGATGGATATGTGATGTGTAAATGAAAATTGGCACTAATAATTTACCGGGTGTAAATGATCGATCATTAGGATTAGTGTGCACACAAATTGAGTCAAAACGTACGTGGCCTTGGTGGCGTTAAGTCATCAAGGAGGAGTACGGTGATGTAATATTCCACCGGAAGCTTTTATATATTCTAAGGGATGATGAGTGGAATCCCATCCGTAGGGCATGTGACGATGAGTGGAATCCCGCACATGCAAGGTCCGATGATGAGTGTAATCCAACCGAGTTAATGTGAATGTTGAGATTTAAATCCGCACATCCGGGTAATCTAATAGTGGCCAATTAAACTTGTTCATATGATTGTGATATATGATGTTGATATATGATAATGTTATTAATGTTCGAGCTTGATTTGATGTGAGATGCCATACATGACTCTTGAGAGACTAGCTAGGTCTACTTGTAACTTTATCTATGCATGTTAGATATGAGTTTTAGGGAATACATGCTTGGACCCTACATTGTTGATGTTTTCGGTTTTAGAGTATCCTCACTAAGCTTATAGCTTACGCTCTCATTTTCAACAATGCAGATCATTAGCGTGGTGTTAGCTCGGAGCAAGGCAAGAAGGGCTTTCCAAGTTTGTGGCTCAAGTACGGTTGTTAATTATGTAGTAGTTAAGCAATGTGGCAAGAGAGTGTGTTTGTATGAGCTTGTTTGACTCATTTGTGATTTTGATGCTTATGCTTGACTTGGTTTGTAAGCATGTTACCTTGCCAAATGCTCTTTGATGTATGCCTTTTGAATATTAATATTGCTTTATGGTATGTAAACCCTTATGGGGTGAATGATGCTTTTACTTATCAATGTTTTCAAGCATGACTTGTATGAAAGGCTAATGTATATTTGTCATGTATGTATGATTGCTTAAATCCTCGTTTGTGGGTGCTTGAGTATGTTAAACCTAGGACGTATGCCTCTAGACTTTGTTTGATGGTGTTGTGTGCCTTTAGGGGGTCCTAGGGGACCTTTAGACTTGTCAAGACTCACCCAAATATGAACTTAAAAGGTTGCAGACGGCCAGCGTTTCGAAACGGGAATGCTCGTTTCGGATCGGGTAGGCTTCAAGGACCCCGTATCGGAACGTGTTTCGATACGGTATGGCCTATGAAACCCCTGTTCCGAAACGCGTATCGGAACATTTTGGCTACTGGAATTTTGAGAAATTCACGAGATGAAGGTGTTTCGAAACGGGACTGAAGGTTTCGAAACGGTCAAAATCTCGTGGACCACGAGAAGTTGACCGTCGTGGGCGTTTCGAAACGGTTGACCACCGTTTCGATACGGGCCCTTGTATAGGCTCTGGGGCAGTTGACCCGGTTAAGGCGTTTCGATACGCCTCAAGGGTGTTTCGAAACGGCCTGTTTAAAAGATTAAAATTGGGCTGTTTAAATGTTGTTTTCGGTTCAAATGGATATCTCGTGTATGTTGTTCCGCTGTTTGATCACATAGGACTTAAACGTGCTTTTAGAAAAGATTAAGTTAAAGAAAAAAAATAGGGTTGCTAACCGAGGGGGAACCTTAACGGGTTTCGCTTTGGTTTTCCCTGTGTGGCCCACTCGGATCGGTCATCCAGCCAAACCGGGACGAGGGGGTTACATTTGTTGGTATCAGAGCCTGAGGTTACCGAGACCTCGCGCAGGTAAGTAAGGTAAGCTTGAAATGCTAAGTGATTGTGTTGTTTAATGCATGCCTTGCCATGAAATTCTTGATGTTTGACTGTTCGTATGATGTTGTGAATGCATGAGTTGTTGTGTCTGGTGTAGAGTGTGTGCCCATTGTTACTATTACTTAATTTAAAAAGATTTTTGGTAAAAGGAGTACTTGAGCACTATTGGACCCTTGCTTTGGCTAACGTAATCCCTATTTGTTTGTTGTTGTAGTTATTACCTTGCTAGTTGTACCATGAGACCACGTGGGAGGCCTAGGATGGTTCGACCGGAACCACGGGCAGCGGTTCCAGGAGTTGAGCCAGTTGTTAGAGTTGAGGCTCAAGTGGGAGAGCCTGTGGTTGGAGTTAGAGCTCCTCCACCGCCTCCACCACCACCACCTCCTCCACCAGGAGAAGGAGGCGAGGCCTGGGCCGAAGGAGAGGGACCTCAGGGAGGCCAGGGTGGCCAAGGACCGGCTGGAATAGACTTAGCTCTGTTGGTTCAGGCGATAGCCGGAGCATTTCAGGATGCAGTAGCTGGGGGTCAGGCAGCAGCACACCATCATGGTGAGGGCACTGGGTTGCCATTAGAGAGACTCCGTGGTTTAGGGGCCGAAGAGTTCAGAGGGTCCACTCCAGAGAGATCAGAGTTGTGGCTTGAGAAGACTGTTCGTATCCTCGCACAGATGGGATGTACTGGGGAGCGCAAGTTGGGATGTGTTGAGTCCTTGCTTCAGGGTGATGCCTACACCTGGTGGGTCATCGTCACTTCGGGTATGGATGAGGCCGAGATTACTTGGGAGTTCTTTGAGTCAGCATTCCGTAAGAAGTATCTAGGTCCGCGATACCTCAATGAGAGGAAGAGGGAGTTTATGGCATTGCTTCAGGGGAGTATGTCCGTGACCGACTATGAGATTCGATTTGTCAGATTGAGTCAGTATGCACCTGAGCTTGTTCCTACTGAGGTGGAACGTTGTAACCGTTTTCGTTATGGACTAAGTGAAGAGATCAAGACGTATACACTAGCTTCAGACTACACTGATTTTGATGTCTTGGTCTCGAGGGCCAAGGACTTGGAGCACAGTTTGAGCTTGACCAGGCGGTCTGGTAGTTCTAGTTCGGGTAAGAGGTCCAGTAACTTTGATAGAGGTGATGCCAAGAGGCATCGGGACAACAGGCATCACTATGATTATAGACGTGGTGGCGGTAACCACGGTAGGGGCCAACAGGGCCAGAGAGCTGGTGGGAAGTTGCCCACATGTGCTACTTGCGGGAGGAACCACACTGGTGAGTGTTGGGGAAATTTCCATTCGTGTTGGAGTTGTGGGGCTAGAGACCACATTAGACGTGACTGTCCACATCAGGTGGGAGAGGCACCAGCTCAGGCTCCTGCTAGAGCCAACGACTTTCAGAGAGGCCGCGGGCGCGGTAGAGGTAACTTCCAGCCGAGGAACGATGGTCAGAGGAACATAGCACATGTAGTTGCAGTTCATCCGGAGGGCGGAGGTCAGGCCAGAGTTTACGCTCAGCGTGGAGATCAGCATGACACCGATGTGATCGCAGGTAACTTCTCGATACAGTCTTTGGGTTTACTTTCTTTGATTGACTCTAGGTCTACACATTCCTACATATTGAGTGAGCATGCACAGTCTCTGAATTTGCCTTGTGAAATGTTAGAGGTAGGAGTTAGTGTTACTAGTTCCTTTGGGGACACAGTAGTAGTTAGGAAGATGTACCGAAGGTGTCCGTTGATGGTTCAGGGGCATGTGTTTCCAGTGGACATGATGGAGCTACCTTTCTATGGTTTTAACGTGATTCTGGGTATGGACTGGCTCACGGAGCATAGAGCTAGGATAGATTTTGAGACTAAGAGGATTTCTTTGAGGCTCACAAATGACAATGAGATTGTAGTAGTGGGTGAGAACGTGAAGTTCTTGTCCAATGTGGTTTCAGTTTTAGAGGCTAAGAGGTTAGTTGAGTTGGGGTGTGAAGCATACTTGGCGTATGTAATGAACCCTAACATGAGTGAGGTTAGACCTTAGGACATCCGAACAGTGTGTGACTTTCCTAGTGTGTTTCCGGAAGAATTGACAGGGTTACCATCGGACAGAGAGGTAGAGTTCACCATTGAGACTTATTCTGATTCAGCTCCTGTTTCGATTGCTCCGTATCGCATGGCACCGAAAGAATTGAAAGAGTTGAAGACTCGGTTGCAAGAATTGACAGATAGAGGTTTTATTCGGCCTAGTTCTTCACCTTGGGGTGCACCAATTTTGTTTGTGAAGAAGAAAGATGGAAGCATGAGAATGTGTATAGATTACAGACAGTTAAATCAGTTGACAGTGAAGAATAAATATCTGTTGCCTAGAATTGATGACTTGTTTGACCAGTTGAGAGGAGCATCGGTCTTTTCGAAGATTGATTTGAGATCGGGTTACTACCAGCTAAAGGTAAGAGAGGTTGATGTACCGAAGACGACCTTTAGGACTAGTTATGGTCACTATGAGTTCTTAGTCATGCCTTTTGGGTTGACTAATGCACCGGCTGCTTTCATGGACATGATGAACAGGATTTTTCATCAGTATCTAGATCAGTTTGTAGTTGTGTTTATAGATGACATCTTGGTGTACTCGCGAACTGAAGAAGATCATGACCGACACTTGAGACTAGTTTTGAAGACTTTGCTAGATCATCAGTTGTATGCGAAGTTGAGCAAGTGTGAATTCTGGATCCGAGAGGTAGTCTTCTTAGGACATGTAGTGTCAGCCGATTGGGTTAGAGTTGATCCGAAGAAGATTGAGGCTATTGTTGAATGGAAGCAACCGAAGTCCGTAACAGAGGTACGTAGCTTCCTAGGCTTAGCCGGATACTATAGGAGATTTGTAGAAGGTTTCTCTAAGTTAGCCGCTCCATTGACACAGTTGCTTCAGAAGAGTGTTCAGTTTGAGTGGACAGATGCAAGACAGAGAGCCTTTGAGAAATTGAAAGAAGCTTTGACCCAAGCACCGATCTTGATTCAGCCTGAGTTCGGGAAGGACTATGTGGTTTACAGTGATGCTTCTTATGTAGGGCTAGGGTGTGTTCTCATGCAAGACAAAAGAGTAGTGGCTTATGCCTCAAGACAGTTGAAGACCCACGAACGCAACTATCCGACCCATGACATAGAGTTAGTTGCAGTTGTGTTTGCTCTGAAGATTTAGAGGCACTATTTGTACGGTGAGAAATGCACAGTGTACAGCGACCACAAGAGGTTGAAGTACATTATGACTCAGCGAGATCTGAATCTCAGACAGCGTAGATGGTTAGAGTTGCTAAAAGACTATGATCTTACCATTGAGTACCATCCAGGTAAGGCCAATGTAGTGGCCGATGCATTGAGTAGGAAGATGGCCGTGGACTTGAGAGCCATGTTTGCTAGATTGAGTTTGTCCGGAGATGGTGGCTTGGTGGCCGAGCTTCAGGTTAGACCTACTTTAGGTCAGTTGATCAGAGAGAAACAGCTTTTAGATAGATCTTTGGCACCTCACGTGCAAGATATAGTCGAGGGTAGATCTTCAGACTACAGTTTCAGTACCGATGGGGTTTTGTGTTTCAAGGATAGATTAGTTGTGCCTGAGGACAGTGACTTGAGACGTACGATCTTGACTGAAGCCCACAGTAGTCCGTTTGCTATACATCCTGGAAGTACGAAGATGTACCGTGATTTGAAGAATGAGTACTTTTGGGTTGGCTTGAAGAGAGATGTAGCCGACTTTGTGAGTAAATGCTTAGTGTGTCAGAGAGTGAAGGCGGAGCATCAGGTTCCCTCAGATTTGTTACAGCCGTTGAGGATTCCGGAATGGAAATGGGAGAACATCACCATGGATTTTGTTTCGGGTTTGCCTTTGACTCCTATGAAGAAGAACTCAGTTTGGGTGATAGTAGATCGTTTTACGAAGTGTGCTCACTTCTTGGCAGTCAATAGTACTTACACTCTTGATAGATTGGCCAATTTGTACATTGGTGAGATTGTTAGACTGCATGGTGTGCCGAAGTCCATCGTGTCAGATAGAGATCCGCGGTTTACTTCTCGATTTTGGGAGTGTCTGCATACAGCTTTGGGTACCCGTTTGAACTTCAGCACATCTTATCATCCTCAATCAGATGGTCAGTCAGAGAGAGTTATTCAGATCTTAGAGGACATGTTGCGTTGTTGCATCATTGACTTTCAGGGTACGTGGGAGAAGCACTTGCCTTTAGTTGAGTTTGCATACAATAATAGCTTTCAGTCGAGCATTCAGATGGCTCCGTATGAGGCCTTGTATGGCCGAAAATGTAGGACTTCAGTTTGTTGGGCCGAAGTGGGACAGAAATTGTTACATATGCCGGATTTGTATCAAGGGGACAACTGACAAGGTAAAATTGATTTGTGATCGTTTGAAAGCTGCTTCGGATAGGCAGAAGTCCTATGCCGACTTGAAGAGGAAGGAAGTTGAGTACACAGTGGGTGAGAAGGTATTCTTGAAAGTGTCTCCGTGGAAGAAAGTGATGAGATTTGGCCGAAAGGGGAAGTTGAGTCTGAGGTACATAGGACCGTATGAAATTGTAAAGAGAGTTGGTCCGGTTGCATATCAGTTGCGGTTTCCATCCGAGCTAGAGAAGATACACGATTTGTTCCATGTTTCGATGCTCCGTAAGTATAAATCCGATCCATCACATGTTATGCCCGTGGAAGAGATTGAATTGAATCCGGATTTGACTTATGATGAGGAACCGGTTGAGATTCTAGCTTCTGACAGTAAGGTGTTGCGAGGTAGATTGATTAAGCTAGTAAAGGTGCGGTGGCAACGTCGAGGTGTGGACGAGGCCACTTGGGAGAGGAAGGAGGATATGGAAAAGCAGTTTCCGTATCTCTTTCAGTCAGGTAATTTCGGGGACGAAATTCCTTAAGTGGGAGAGAGTTGTAACGCCCGTGTTTTGGGGTTAGGAGTTAGTTGGGTTTGCGGTTCGAGTCGGTAAAATAAAATAAAATCATTTCAACCTTAATTAAGATCTAATTGGGCTTTAATAAAAAGGGGAGGGACCAAAGAGGTAATTTAACCCTAAAGAATTTAAAAGGAAGACCACTTTTAAAGAAAAGTTGTCATCTTCTTTCTCCTCCTCCCTTTCCCACGTGAAAACCCCTTCTCCCTCTTTCAAACCCTCCCAAACATAAATCACTATTCCATTGATTTGCAACTCAATTTCAAGACCAATTTGAGAGGTAAGGGCATTTTCTAATTCTCCTTTTCATCCCCTATCTCCCCATAGTCATAGATTTCAAAACTATGAACTTTTGAAATGTTAGGGTTTTGCTAAAGCTTGAGTTTTTATGGTGATTTTCACTTTGCTTTGAAATATAAAGTTAAGTTTTATTTTAATCACATTAAGATGTATTATATATGTCAAAATGGTTGGGTTTTGTTGAAAACCCGAAGTGGGTTCTTGGAGCAATTTTTGGGATGTCAAAACTTGATTTTTGGGTGGGTTTTAAGTGGAAATTAAAGGGATGATGGTTTGTATATGTTAGGAGGATGTTTTGGGACATGTTGGGAGTCTTTTGGATGATTGAAAATGGAAATTTCAGCTAGGGTTTGTGGGAGCATGAAAATTGATATATTTGGGTATTAATTTGGTTGGAAAATTGGGTGAAGTTAGTTTGAGCTCAAAGGTTGAGTGTTGATTGAATGTTAGCATTGATTGGGATTAATGGTTGTGTTTTTTGTTGGCTAGAAGCAAGAGGAGACGTTGAAGGAGCGTTGGGATCGAATCCGGGCTCGTAGGAGATTTGTTTTGGTTGCTAAGGAATGGCGGTGAGTGGTCTTAACCATGTTTTAAAGTTTGGTTCGAGCGTGTGTAGAGTGTGAGTGAAATGTGCTTGTTAGGCCATTTCTATATAATTCAAGTTGTTAATTTTAGTTATTGATTTCCATTTAATGCTTGTGGATTGCCTATTTATGCTATCGTGCTATGAAGTTAAATTGTACATGTATGCCATGATGTGTATATGTGATAAGCATGAGATGTGGTTGATGGATATGTGATGTGTAAATGAAAATTGGCACTAATAATTTACCGGGTGTAAATGATCGATCATTAGGATTAGTGTGCACACAAATTGAGTCAAAACGTACGTGGCCTTGGTGGCGTTAAGTCATCAAGGAGGAGTACGGTGATGTAATATTCCACCGGAAGCTTTTATATATTCTATGGGATGATGAGTGGAATCCCATCCGTAGGGCATGTGGCGATGAGTGGAATCCCGCACATGCAAGGTCCGATGATGAGTGTAATCCCACCGAGGTAATGTGAATGTTGAGATTTAAATCCGCACATCCGGGTAATCTAATAATGGCCAATTAAACTTGTTCATATGATTGTGATATATGATGTTGATATATGATAGTGTTATTAATGTTCGAGCTTGATATGATGTGAGATGCCATACATGACTCTTGAGAGACTAGCTAGGTCTACTTGTAACTTTATCTATGCATGTTAGATATGAGTTTTAGGGAATACATGCTTGGACCCTGCATTGTTGATGTTTTCGTTTTTAGAGCATCCTCACTAAGCTTATAGCTTACGCTCTCATTTTCAACAATACAGATCATTAGCGTGGTGTTAGCTCGGAGCAAGGCAAGAAGGGCTTTCCAAGTTTGTGGCTCAAGTACGGTTGTTAATTATGTAGTAGTTAAGCAATGTAGCAAGAGAGTGTGTTTGTATGAGCTTCTATGACTCATTTGTGATTTTGATGCTTATGCTTGACTTGGTTTGTAAGCATGTTACCTTCCCAAATGCTCTTTGATGTATGCCTTTTGAATATTAATATTGCTTTATGGTATGTAAACCCTTATGGGGTGAATGATGCTTTTACTTATCAATGTTTTCAAGCATGACTTGTATGAAAGGCTAATGTATATTTGTCATGTATGTATGATTGCTTAAATCCTCGTTTGTGGGTGCTTGAGTATGTTAAACCTAGGACGTATGCCTCTAAACTTTGTTTGATGGTGTTGTGTGCCTTTAGGGGGTCCTAGGGGACCTTTAGACTTGTCAAGAGTCACCCAAATATGAACTTAAAAGGTTGCAGACGGCCAGCGTTTCGAAACGGGAAGGCTCGTTTAGGAATGGGTAGGCTTCAGGGACCCCGTATCGGAACGTGTTTCGATACGGTATGGCCTATGAAACCCCTGTTCCGAAACGCGTATCGGAACGTTTTGGCTACTGGAATTTTGAGAAATTCACGAGATGAAGGTGTTTCGAAACGGGACTGAAGGTTTCGAAACGGTCAAAATCTCGTGGACCACGAGAAGTTGACCGTCGTGGGCGTTTCGAAATGGTTGACCACCGTTTCGATACGGGCCCTTGTATAGGCTCTGGGGCAGTTGACCCGGTTAAGGCGTTTCGATACGCCTCAAGGGTGTTTCGAAACGGCCTGTTTAAAAGATTAAAATATGGCTGTTTAAATGTTGTTTTGGGTTCAAATGGATATCTCGTGTATGTTGTTCCGCTGTTTGATCACATAGGACTTAAACGTGCTTTTAGAAAATATTAAGTTAAAGAAAAAAATAGGGTTGCTAACCGAGGGGGAACCTTAACGGGTTTCGCTTTGGTTTTCCCTGTGTGGCCCACTCGGACCGGTCATCCGGCCAAACCGGGACGATGGGGTTACATTTGTTGGTATCAGAGCCTGAGGTTACCGAGACCTCGGGCAGGTAAGTAAGGTAAGCTTGAAATGCTAAGTGATTGTGTTGTTTAATGCATGCCTTGCCATGAAATTCTTGATGTTTGACTGTTCGTATGATGTTTTGAATGCATGAGTTGTTGTGTCTGGTGTAGAGTGTGTGCCATTGTTACTATTACTTAATTTAAAAAGATTTTTGGTAAAAGGAGTACTTGAGCACTATTGGACCCTTGCTTTGGCTAACGTAATCCCTATTTATTTGTTGTTGTAGTTATTACCTTGCTAGTTGTACCATGAGACCACGTGGGAGGCCTAGGATGGTTCGACTGGAACCACGGGCAGCGGCTACAGGAGTTGAGCCAGTTGTTAGAGTTGAGGCTCAAGTGGGAGAGCCTGTGGTTGGAGTTAGAGCTCCTCCACCGCCTCCACCACCACCACCTCCTCCACCAGGAGAAGGAGGCGAGGCCGGGGCCAAAGGAGAGGGACCTCAGGCAGGCCAAGGTGGCCAGGGTGGCCAAGGACCGGCCGGAATAGACTTAGCTCCGTTGGTTCAGGCGATAGCCGGGGCATTTCAGGCTGCAGTAGCTGGGGGTCAGGCAGCAGCACACCATCAGGGTGAGGGCACTGGGTTGCCATTAGAGAGACTCCGTGGTTTAGGGGTCGAAGAGTTCAGAGGGTCCACTCCAGAGAGATCAGAGTTGTGGCTTGAGAAGACTGTCTGTATCCTCGCACAGATGGGATGTACTGGGGAGCGCAAGTTGGGATGTGTTGAGTCCTTGCTTCAGGGTGATGCCTACACCTGGTGGGTCACCGTCACTTCGGGTATGGATGAGGCCGAGATTACTTGGGAGTTCTTTGAGTCAGCATTCCGTAAGAAGTATCTAGGTCCGCGATACCTCGATGAGAGGAAGAGGGAGTTTATGGCATTGCTTCAGGGGAGTATGTCCGTGACCGACTATGAGATTCGATTTGTCAGATTGAGTCAGTATGCACCTGAGCTTGTTCCTACTGAGGTGGAACGTTGTAACCGTTTTCGTTATGGACTAAGTGAAGAGATCAAGACGTATACACTAGCTTCAGACTACAGTGATTTTGATGTCTTGGTCTCGAGGGCCAAGGACTTGGAGCACAGTTTGAGCTTGACCAGGCGGTCTGGTAGTTCTAGTTCGGGTAAGAGGTCCAGTAACTTTGATAGAGGTGATGCCAAGAGGCATCGGGACAACAGGCATCACTATGATCATAGACGTGGTGGCGGTAACCACGGTAGGGGCCAACAGGGCCAGAGAGCTCGTGGGAAGTTGCCCACATGTGCTACTTGCGGGAGGAACCACACTGGTGAGTGTTGGGGAAATTTCCATTCGTGTTGGAGTTGTGGGGCTAGAGACCACATTAGACGTGACTGTCCACATCAGGTGGGACAGGCACCAGCTTAGGCTCCTGCTAGAGCCAACGACTTTCAGAGAGGCCGCGGGCGCGGTAAAGGTAACTTCCAGCCGAGGAACGATGGTCAAAGGAACATAGCACATGTAGTTGCAGTTCAGCCGGAGGGCGGAGGTCAGCCCAGAGTTTACGCTCAGCGTGGAGATCAGCATGACACCGATGTGATCGCAGGTAACCTCTCGATACAGTCTTTGGGTTTACTTTCTTTGATTGACTCTAGGTCTACACATTCCTACATATTGAGTGAGCATGCACAGTCTCTGAATTTGCCTTGTGAAATGTTAGAGGTAGGAGTTAGTGTTACTAGTTCCTTTGGGGACACAGTAGTAGTTAGGAAGATGTACCAAAGGTGTTCGTTGATGGTTCAGGGGCATGTGTTTCCAGTGGACAAGATGGAGCTACCTTTCTATGGTTTTGACGTGATTCTGGGTATGGACTGGCTCACGGAGCATAGAGCTAGGATAGATTTTGAGACTAAGAGGATTTCTTTGAGGCTCACAGATGACTATGAGATTGTAGTAGTGGGTGAGAACGTGAAGTTCTTGTCCAATGTGGTTTCAGTTTTAGAGGCTAAGAGGTTAGTTGAGTTGGGGTGTGAAGCATAATTGGCGTATGTGATGAACCCTAACATGAGTGAGGTTAGACCTCAGGACATCCGAACAGTGTGTGACTTTCCTAGTGTGTTTTCGAAAGAATTGCAAGGGTTACCACCGGACAGGGAGGTAGAGTTCACCATTGAGACTTATTCTGATCCAGCTCCTGTTTCGATTGCTCCGTATCGCATGGCACCGAAAGAATTGAAAGAGTTGAAGACTCAGTTGCAAGAATTGACAGATAGAGGTTTTATTCGGCCTAGTTCTTCACCTTGGGGTGCACTAGTTTTGTTTGTGAAGAAGAAAGATGGAAGCATGAGAATGTGTATAGATTACAGACAGTTAAATCAGTTGACAGTGAAGAATAAATATCCGTTGCCTAGAATTGATGACTTGTTTGACCAGTTGAGAGAAGCATCGGTCTTTTCGAAGATTGATTTGAGATCGGGTTACTACCAGCTAAAGGTAAGAGAGGTTGATGTACCGAAGACGGCCTTTAGGACTAGGTATGGTCACTATGAGTTCTTAGTCATGCCTTTTGGGTTGACTAATGCACCGGCTACTTTCATGGACATGATGAACATGATTTTTCATCAGTATCTAGATCAGTTTGTAGTTGTGTTTATAGATGACATCTTGGTGTACTCGCGAACTGAAGAAGATCATGACCGACACTTGAGACTAGTTTTGAAGACTTTGCTAGATCATCAGTTGTATGCGAAGTTGAGCAAGTGTTAATTCTGGATCTGAGAGGTAGTCTTCTTAGGACATGTAGTGTCAGCTGATGGGATTAGAGTTGATCCGAAGAAGATTGAGGCCATTGTTGAATGGAAGCAACCGAAGTCCGTAACAGAGGTACGTAGCTTCCTAGGCTTAGCCGGATACTATAGGAGATTTGTAGAAGGTTTCTCTAAGTTAGCCGCTCCATTGACACAGTTGCTTCAGAAGAGTGTTCAGTTTGAGTGGACAGATGCAAGACAAAGAGCCTTTGAGAAATTGAAAGAAGCTTTGACCCAAGCACCAATCTTGATTCAGCCTGAGTCCGGGAAGGACTATGTGGTTTAGAGTGATGCTTCTTATGTAGGGCTAGGGTGTGTTCTCATGCAAGACAAGAGAGTAGTGGCTTATGTCTCAAGACAATTGAAGACCCACGAACGCAACTATCCGACCCATGACATAAAGTTAGCTGCAGTTGTGTTTGCTCTGAAGATTTGGAGGCACTATTTGTACGGTGAGAAATGCACAGTGTACACCGACCACAAGAGGTTGAAGTACATTATGACTCAGCGAGATCTGAATCTCAGACAGCGTAGATGGTTAGAGTTGCTAAAAGACTATGATCTTACCATTGAGTACCATCCGGGTAAGGCCAATGTAGTGGCCGATGCATTGAGTAGGAAGATGGTCGTGGACTTGAGAGCCATGTTTGCTAGATTAAGTTTGTCCGGAGATGGTGGCTTGGTGGCCGAGCTTCAGGTTAGACCTACTTTAGGTCAGTTGATAAGAGAGAAACAACTTTTAGATAGATCTTTGGCACCTCACGTGCAAGATATAGCCGAGGGTAAATCTTCAGACTACAGTTTCAGTACCGATGGGGTTTTGTGTTTCAAGGATAGAATAGTTGTGCCAGATGACAGTGACTTGAAACGTACGATCTTGACTGAAGCCCACAGTAGTCTATTTGCTATGCATCCTGGAAGTACGAAGTTGTACCGTGATTTGAAGAATGAGTACTTTTGGGTTGGCTTGAAGAGAGATGTAGCCGACTTTGTGAGTAAATTCTTAGTGTGTCAGAGAGTGAAGGCGGAGCATCAGGTTCCCTCAAGTTTGTTACAGCCGTTGAGGATTCCGGAATGGAAATGGGAGAATGTCACCATGGATTTTGTTTCGGGTTTGCCTTTGACTTCTACGAAGAAGAACTCAGTTTGGGTGATAGTAGATCGTTTTACGAAGTGTGCTCACTTCTTGGCAGTCAATACTACTTACACTCTTGATAGATTGGCCAATTTGTACATTGGTGAGATTATTAGATTGTATGGTGTGCCGAAGTCCATCGTGTCAGATAGAGATCCGCGATTTACTTCTCGATTTTGGGAGTGTCTGCATACAGCTTTGGGTACCCGTTTGAACTTCAGCACATCTTATCATCCTCAGTCAGATGGTCAGACAGAGAGAGTTATTCAGATCTTAGAGGACATGTTGCGTTGTTGCATCATTGACTTTCAGGGTACGTGGGAGAAGCACTTGCCTTTAGTTGAGTTTGCATACAATAATAGCTTTCAGTCGAGCATTCAGATGGCTCCGTATGAGGCCTTGTATGGCCGAAAATGTAGGACTCCAGTTTGTTGGGCCGAAGTGGGACAGAAATTGTTACCTATGCCGGATTTGCTCAAGGGGACAACTGACAAGGTAAAATTGATTTGTGATCGTTTGAAAGCTGCTTCGGATAGGCAGAAGTCCTATGCCGACTTGAAGAGGAAGGAAGTTGAGTACACAGTGGGTGAGAAGGTATTCTTGAAAGTGTCTCCGTGGAAGAAAGTGATGAGATTGGGCCGAAAGGGGAAGTTGAGTCCGAGGTACATAGAACCGTATGAAATTGTGAAGAGAGTTGGTCCGATTGCATATCGGTTGCGGTTGCCATCCGAGCTAGAGAAGATACACGATGTGTTCCATGTTTCGATGCTCCGTTAGTATAGGTCTGATCCATCACATGTTATGCCCGTGGAAGAGATTGAATTGAATCCGGATTTGACTTATGATGAGGAACCGGTTGAGATTCTAGCTTCTGACAGTAAGGTGTTGCGGGGTAGATCGATTGAGCTAGTAAAGGTGCGGTGGCAACGTCGAGGTGTGGACGAGGCCACTTGGGAGAGGAAGGAGGATATGGAAAAGCAGTTTCCGTATCTCTTTCAGTCAGGTAATTTCGGGGACGAAATTCCTTAAGTGGGAGAGAGTTGTAACGCCCGTGTTTTGGGGTTAGGAGTTAGTTGGGTTTGCAGTTCGAGTCGGTAAAATAAAATAAAATCATTTCAACCTTAATTAAGATCTAATTGGGCTTTAATAAAAAGGGGAGGGACCAAAGAGGTAATTTAACCCTAAAGAATTTAAAAGGAAGACCATTTTTAAAGAAAAGTTGTCATCTTCTTTCTCCCCCTCCCTTTCCCACGTGAAAACCCCTTCACCCTCTTTCAAACCCTCCCAAACTTAAATCACTATTCCATTGATTTGCAACTCAATTTCAAGACCATTTTGAGAGGTAAGGGCATTTTCTAATTCTTCTTTTCATCCCCTATCTCCCCATAGTCATAGATTTCAAAACTATGAACTTTTGAAATGTTAGGGTTTTGCTAAAGCTTGAGTTTTTATGGTGATTTTCACTTTGTTTTGAAATATAAAGTTAAGTTTTATTTTAATCACATTAAGATGTATTATATATGTCAAAATGGTTGGGTTTTGTTGAAAACTCGAAGTGGGTTCTTGGAGCAATTTTTGGGATGTCAAAACTTGATTTTTGGGTGGGTTTTAAGTGGAAATTAAAGGGATGATGGTTTGTATATGTTAGGAGGATGTTTTAGGACATGTTGGGAGTCTTTTGGATGATTGAAAATGGAAATTTGAGCTAGGGTTTGAGGGAGCACGAAAATTGATATATTTGGGGATTAATTTGGTTGGAAAATTGGGTGAAGTTAGTTTGAGCTCAAAGGTTGAGTGTTGATTGAATGTTAGCATTCATTGGGATTAATGGTTGTGTTTTTGGTTGGCTAGAAGTAAGAGGAGACGTCGAAGGAGCGTTGGGATCGAATCTGGGCTCGTAGGAGATTTGTTTTGGTTGCTAAGGAAGGGCGGAGAGTGGTCTTAACCATGTTTTAAAGTTTGGTTCGAGTGTGTGTAGAGTGTGAGTGAAATGTGCTTGGTAGGCCATTTCTATATAATTCAAGTTGTTAATTTTAGTTATTGATTGCCATTTAATGCTTGTGGATTGCCTATTTATGATATCGTGCAATGAGGTTAAATTGTACATGTATGCCATGATGTGTATATGTGATAAGCATGAGATGTGGTTGATGGATATGTGATGTGAAAATGAAATTTGACACTAATAATTTACCGGGTGTAAATGATCGATCATTAGGATTAGTGTGCTCACAAATTGAGTCAAAACGTATGTGGCCTTGGTGGCGTTAAGTCATCAAGGAGGAGTACGGTGATGTAATATTCCACCGGAAGCTTTTATATATTCTACGGGATGATGAGTGGAATCTCATCCATAGGGCATGTGGCGATGAGTGGAATCTCGCACATGCAAGGTCCGGTGATGAGTGTAATCCCATCGAGGTAATGTGAATGTTGAGATTTAAATCCGCACATCCGGGTAATCTAATAGTGGCCAATTAAACTTGTTCATATGATTGTGATATATGATGTTGATATATGATAATGTTATTAATGTTCGAGCTTGATATGATGTGAGATGCCATACATGACTCTTGAGAGACTAGCTAGGTCTACTTGTAACTTTATCTATACATGTTAGATATGAGTTTTAGGGAATACATGCTTGGACCCTGCATTGTTGATGTTTTCGGTTTTAGAGCATCCTCACTAAGCTTATAGCTTACGCTCTCATTTTCAACAATGCAGATCATTAGCGTGGTGTTAGCTCGGAGCAAGGCAAGAAGGGCTTTCTGAGTTTGTGGCTCAAGTACGGTTGTTAATTATGTAGTAGTTAAGCAATGTGGCAAGAGAGTGTGTTTGTATTAGCTTGTATGACTCATTTGTGATTTTGATGTTTATGCTTGACTTGGTTTGTAAGCATGTTACCTTGCCAAATGCTCTTTGATGTATGCCTTTTGAATATTAATATTGCTTTGTGGTATGTAAACTCTTATGGGGTGAATGATGCTTTTACTTATCAATGTTTTCAAGCATGACTTGTATGAAAGGCTAATGTATATTTGTCATGTATGTATGATTGCTTAAATCCTCGTTTGTGGGTGCTTGAGTAAGTTAAACCTAGGACGTATGCCTCTAGACTTTGTTTGATGGTGTTGTGTGCCTTTAGGGGGTCCTAGGGGACCTTAAGACTTGTCAAGACTCACCCAAATCTGAATTTAAAAGGTTGCAGACGGCCAGCGTTTCGAAACGGGAAGGCTCGTTTCAGAACGGGTAGGCTTCAGGGACCCCGTATCGGAACGTGTTTCGATACGGTATGGCCTATGAAACCCCTGTTCCAAAACGCGTATCGGAACGTTTTGGCTACTGGAATTTTGAGAAATTCACGAGATGAAGGTGTTTCGAAACGGGACTGAAGGTTTCGAAACGGTCAAAATCTCGTGGACCACGAGAAGTTGACCGTCGTGGGCGTTTCGAAACGGTTGACCACCGTTTCGATACGGGCCCTTGTATAGGCTCTGGGGCAGTTGACCCGGTCAAGGCGTTTCGATACGCCTCAAGGGTGTTTCGAAACGGCATGTTTAAAAGATTAAAATTGGGCTGTTTCAATGCTATTTTGGGTTCAAATGGATATCTCGTGTATGTTGTTCCGCTGTTTGATCACATAGGACTTAAACGTGCTTTTAGAAAAGATTAAGTTAAAGAAAAAAAATAGGGTTGCTAACCGAGGGGGAACCTTAAAGGGTTTCGCTTCGGTTTTCCCCGTGTGGCCCACTCGGACCGGTCATCTGGCCAGACCGGGACGGGGGGTTACAGGGAACATGAAATCTCTACATCGAATATGGACTTCATCCGTTTCTTCGTATTCTCCGTATAGGTGGAGGGGGGATGAGCCACCCCAATTATCTTTATGGACCCTAATGTGACTGTTCTTACCAGTACGGTGGAGAAACCCTCCATGAAGATGTTGCATAGTGTTATAGAGCCCTTGCCAAGCAAAAGAGAAACGACGCGGCGGATCGGCGTCGAGAATATGGTCGGTAAGGAAGTATTTCGCTTTGTATATTTAACCAAGTAGAGACTCAGGCTCGCAGATTAGTCCCCAAAGTTGTTTGCCTAGTAGAGCCATATTAAAATGATTGAGATCCCTAAAACTGACGCCACCTGCTGACTTATGTAGATAGACTCGGTCCCAGGAGAGCATGTGCCAACCTTTCTTGTTATTTCGCCCAGACCACTAATAACGGTGAATCGCAGTTGTCATATTGTCAATAATATTTTGAGGTAACAGATAGCTAGACATAACATACTAAGGCAAAGATTGAATGGCAGCTTTGATAAAGATTTCGCGACCACTAAACGAAAGTAAGTGTTTGTCCCAATTGGATAGCCTATCATTGACTTTATCGCGAATGAAGCCAAGGGCTTCAGTCTTGTTTAACATTGTTTATTGCTTCAGTGTACTTTTAATTCATTAAACACTTACATTTCTACAGCAAGTTCAGGTAAACATTTAAGGGTAAACTACCACAATAGTCATTAATCTTTTGTTAGAAAATTGGCGTTAATCCAAGAATAAAATAATAAACAATAAAATCAAATATTGATATTATTATAAATCGAACAGAATAAGAAATAAAAATTAATAATTTAGATACAACATATCTAAAACCAAACCGATTGGGAACAAGTTCTGAAAGAAAACGTGTTGAGGCCTGCACGAACGCAGTTTCCTTAAGACAGTTTTTCGGCCACTCCTATAGTGCTTGAGTTCATTGGTCGTCTGTCTCCCAGGATACAACAACATAAGATCCGCCACAGTTGCACTACTATGGAGATCACGAACTGACCCTTGCCTTCGCCTATCACCGAAAACCACTTGTAAAATCCACAAAGTAAAACAATAAAAACTTTCTGTGGTTTTGAGTTATGTAAAACCTAGAAGGTTTACTCCCTATTTATAGAAGTGTCATGAGGGTATAAGTGGAAATTTGACCTAATAGAGCATTTGATATTGAGAAGCAATTTCCAAAATTATTATCTGAATTAAAGGAAACTTCCAATATTTACCCTTTTAATTCCAAGATAAAATTTGGCAAATTTATGCTTTTATTTGAGGAAAATTCACTTCAAATTTGGGTCAAAATATCTGCAAGCCCACGAAGGACCAGACCGGTTCAGACATTTGCGTTACCCACGTCGTGCACGTCTGCACATTTACGAACCAACAATTGGTTCCACATTTTCCTCAACAACATTTGAATCAATTTCTTATTCAAAGCTCCAAAATTATCAAATTTTTCCAACAATCCCTCACATGAATGAAATTGATTTAATCAAAAACATTTTGACTCGATATGATGATAGATTCTACGATCGATAGCTGCATAGGATAGGTAGGTGTCCACCCTTGAACCTTCCCTTGTGAAAGTATATTTACTTTACTAGCTGACCAGTAGACGTAATGTCCTTGAACTGTTCTGTCGTTTGTGTAAACGATGATATACTTCACACAACTACCTCTCTGACAAGAGTATTAGTTCTCATGGGTATATCCATATGGCCGTGGACATCGCCTGGTTCTGCAAGAGTTTGAAAGAACTATGCCAAATAGTCTCATTGAAGCGGCCCCACTTCACTCTCACATAGGTGACTTATGTTGCTTGACTCACAAAAGCACACAATGGTCATTAAAAGCATTACTTAGCCTAAACCACTTTGATCATTGTTTACATCATAGGAATGGACTTGGGGATAAGAGCCCCTACAGTGACCGCATAGGTCTATGCAATTAGGTTGTCCCTTGGAACCTAGATCTTGGGATCTCCAGTCAACTAGGTAGGGTTTTCCTTCACATAGCACCTTAAATTTACATGGGCTTTAGTCTCATTCCTTTCGGGTTTTTTTTCTCGAACTTGATCTCGACTTAACCCTTTGGTTAGTAGATCCGTAATGTTATCCTTTGATTTCAAAAAATCGATAGAGATAATTTCATTTGAGATCAGTTGTCCAATGGTATTAAGTCGACGACGCATATGTCTCGACTTACCCATTATACACAAAGCTCTGTGCTCTACCAATTGTGGGCATTGGCTTTGGTCGTTCATGAATATCCTTCAAGAAATTTCTAAAGCCATTCAACTTCTTTTCTAGACTTGTCTAGAACTACAACTCAAATTCTATTATGGATTTGATTATAATCATTTTCTTAAGGATTTTCATGACACGATTTTTCCTCCCAAAGTGAAGACATATCCACTTGTGCCTTTGATATTTTGAATATCATATATCCAATTGCATCGGAGTATCCTTCTAAATAGTAGGATCTCTGAAATAATGCAGTTCATAATCTCGAGTATATCTAAGATATCTCAATACCCTCACAATTGCTTTCCAGTGATTTCCACTTGAATTGCTTGTGAATCTACTTGAACTGCTCACAGTAGAAACAATATTCGGTCTATTGAATCTACTTGGTCAACACTTTGCTTTTTGTTCTTGAACAAAAGTTGGCATGTATTTATTGGATTTATGGCTATGCCGGAAACATCCTTGCCAAACTTCCCTTGCCCGCGTAGTATGACTACGTCAATATGAGACCTTCACGTGATCGTTTGATTTGGATGCCCAAAATCAAATATGTTAATCTCATATTTTTCATGTCAATCTTGAATTTGACAAGTCTTTGGTACGTTTACCATTTTATTGTTGCTTCCAACAATTAATATGTTATTAACATACAAACATAGAATAATATATCTAATGTTAGTAGTTTTGACATATACACATTTGTCACACTCATTTATCTTGAAGTCGTTTGTCATCATGACATTATCGAACTTCTCATGTCTTTATTTTGGTGCTTGTTTAAGTCTATACAAGGACTTCACCAATCTACATACTTTTCTCTCTTGACTTGAAACTACATAACCCTCAGGTTGTTTCATGTATATTTCTTCATCAAGATCTTCATTTAAAAAAACTCTATTAACATCTATTCGATGTACGTCTAGATTTCGCAAAGCGACAATTGTAAGTATCATACTTATGAAGGTTATCTTTGATACATGAGATTATGTATCGAAATAGTCAAGACATTTGGTAACCTTTTATTACCAATCTGGCCTTATACTTGCCAATTCTTCCATCTACTTTCATTTTCCGTTTGAAAATTCATTCAAAACTTAGTGGTTTAATTCACGAAGAAAGATCCACTAATTCCCCACGTATAGTTTTGCATGATGGAATCAATTTCACTCTTAATGGCATCCTTCCATAAGGTGCCTTCAGATGAATGTATAACATCATTATACGTTTGAGATTCAACCTCTAGCATAAAGTTTAGAAAATGATCTAAAGAATTTTTTCTACCCTTGCTCGTTTACTACTTTGTGGCTCTATTTCAAGCTCAAACTCTTGTTGATCATTTGAGTCATCTTTATCGATAAATTCCGAAGTTCGTTTCATTGAACTTTGACCAACTTCCCTAGCTTTACAAGGGAATACGTTTTCAAGGAAAAGGCATCCTTTGCTTTCATTATCGTATGCTTGTGAATCTTAGGGTTCTTCAATTCATACACAAGAAATCGATATACATTGCTATATTTTATATATGCAATGAAAATACAATCGACCATATTTAGGGATCTATTCTCAGTTGCTTTAGTAATGAGGTCATTATCTTTGCAAGACACCTTCACATTTTCAAGTAGTTGTAGAAAAGTTTAATTATCTTCCATAACTTATATGGTGTCTAGTCTCTTTAATTATGGGAAATCTTGTTTAAAAAGTAATTAGCTTATAGAACAGCTTCCCCCACATGTTAGGCACATTATAGTACCAACGTTACTCATATAGAGCTTCTCCCCATCTTAAACCTTTAATTAAGTTTGGGATTTAATATCATGCTCATAGAGAAAAAAATTCATTATAGCTTCATCTTTACATTATTTTTGTGCTATCATCAATGAAGGTAATAAACATATTCCTTCAACCAATATGTTGCCATATCAATTATTATGGCAATAACATTGCCCTCGTTTGGAAGTCTATAGTCCGAATATTTGTTCCCATCTTATGAAAATTGAAGCATTTTTTTCATGAAATTTTGTTTCTTGAACACACTGTCTAATTTACGGTTTGAAGTCGTTTTTTACTTCCACTACGTTTTCCGTGATAATATTTGTCTTAACAATATTTACATTAGTAACATTTGAAGGTGGTAACAATATTTACCTTATCCTCTCTAATAATAGGAGGATCGCCCTTCATATATTTAATCATGTTTATCACGGTCAATTATGCAACATCTTTTGTTGCCATGTATGAAATTCTTTCCAATAAATTTCACTAATTTTTCCATTGTGTCACGTAGACACAATCCAAAACCAAGCATTACGAATCTGTTAAGCGCCAGGAATTTAGTCAAAGACTAAAACCAGAAACAAAAATATAATCTCTAACTTTTGTTAGACGACGGAGATTTAGTAAACTAAACCCAAAACAAAAGTTCACACGGTATTAGTAGAAAGAACAATAATAAACAATGCACCAGGTAGGTAACTTATGAAAGAGAGGTGGTGCATTAGGCACGCTTAAATACCAAGTCTCTCAAAGAACCAATCCTAGACATGTATTTTTAAATTTTCTTTCAATCACCGTTTATGGATTCTATTCTTAAAATCATTCCAAGCATGGATGATCAATCGGAATCACTACCTTTGATTCACAACAATTTGGAATCTTTCATTTATGGTCCAACGACCCTCTCGATTCTTTAGCTATTTTTAAACATTGTGCACTTCATAGCATGCATCAGAATAGGCTTTAATTTTGACATAGAGAACCAAGTTCTTCTATGCTTTGATTCGAGACCTCAGTCAGAATCAGCGCTCTGAATTTGGTAACCAATGTTACTTTCCGAAACAAATTCACCAATTTATTTCCAAAATAAATTCATACTTGATAATAAATTTGAGTTATTTTCTTTTTCAAAATAAATTCACCAATTTATTTCAAGATTGAATCATTCTAGATTCCCACGAAATTAAATCTAACAATTTATTTTCTTTTACAAAATAGAATCATATTTGATTCCCAAGAAATAAATTCAACGATTTATTTCCCCCACAATGTTAGAATCACACGAGATTCTATTGAAAATAAATCCAATGATTTATCTTCTTTTCTAAAATTAGAATAAACACAATATTCTAATGAAAAAATAAATTTAGTAATTTATTTCCATCATATCTTCTATTAAACAATAGAGATATCAATCCAACTTGATTCTGTTTAACCAACAGAAACCAAAAGGAATTAACCCTTAGATTTTAATTCCATTGACTCTTGTTTGGAAGATCAAGTAAACCCGTTAAAATGGCAGGAATTAATTCCCGAAACGAATTATTTACGAGATCTTTATTTCCAAAACAATTCACGACTTCGCCTGAATATCTTGTTTCTCTCAACAAAATTTCTCAAAAGAAATTGTTAGTACGGAATAAAATCCACATAGATTTCAAAAAAAAATACAAGAGAACACATTTAATGCCAAAATAATGGCACATGATAAATCATATTAAAAACCAAAATTCATTAAGGAATACTAAAATTCCCTTAATATCATGATTTAAGGTATTGAAAATACCATAACTTAAAAAGAATCATATTGATTCTTATTACCCAGAAAGGTAAACTTTTAAAGCACATATAAAGATATTCCAAATTTATGGCTGCAAATATTAGGTAATAATATCATAACAATATTTCTAACATAATATTGTAATTTAAGGATCTACCTTAAATATATTCCAAGTTTGAAACTTGACAAATCTTTGACTTGTCATCTCCTATATAGAGAGTATTTACCTTATATAAAATATTATAGCAACTTTCACAAGAAAACAAACATATTAGAAAACAACTCACATAAAAAGAAACAATATTCTTACATAAAATAAAACAATTAAATATTCCATGTCAAACATAATGTAATATTTTACCAACACGTACGATATATACTGATCATGACCATAAATATGGAATCTGTTCGTCTTGGATTAAAACTCAAAAAATTTGTCTTAAGAATGTTAGAAAATTGGCGTTAATCCAAGAATAAAATAATAAACAATAAAATTAAATATTGATATTATTATAAATCGAACAGAATAAGAAA
Organism: Hibiscus trionum; assembly: GCA_030270665.1. Classification (NCBI taxonomy): domain Eukaryota; kingdom Viridiplantae; phylum Streptophyta; class Magnoliopsida; order Malvales; family Malvaceae; genus Hibiscus; species Hibiscus trionum. The sequence continues at coordinate 11,854,045 of BSYR01000052.1, forward strand.
TAAAAATTAATAATTTAGATACAACATATTTAAAACCAAACCGATTGGGAACAAGTTCTGAAAGAAAACGTGTTGAGGCCTGCACGAACGTAGTTTCCTTAAGACAGACTTTCGGCCACTCCTATGGTGCTCGAGTTCATTGGTCGTCTGTCTCCCAAGATACAACAACATAAGATCAGCCACAGTTGCACTACTATGGAGATCACGAACTGAACCTTGCCTTCGTCTATCACCGAAAATCACTTGTAAAATCCACAAAGTAAAACAATAAAAAAATTTCTGTGGTTTTGAGTTGTGTAAAACCTAGAAGGTTTACTCCCTATTTATAGGAGTGTCATGAGGGTATAAGTGGAAATTTGACCTAATGGAGCATTTGATATTGAGAAGCAATTTCCAAAATTATTATCTGAATCAAAGGCAACTTCCAATATTTACCATTTTAATTCCAAGATAAAATTTGGCAAATTTATGCTTTTATTTGAGGAAAATTCACTTCAAATTTGGGTCAAAATATCTGCAAGCCTACGAAAGACCAGACCGGTTCAGACATTTGCGTTACGCACGTCGTGCACGTCTGCACATTTACGAACCAACAATTGGTTCCACATTTTCCTCAACAACATTTGAATCAATTTCTTATTCAAAACTCTAAAATTATCAAATTTTTCCAACATCTTTATCCAGCGTATACTTTTGGTCACTGATTTTGAAAATTTACTGTTATGGCCACTTACGTTTGCGTTTTTTAAATATTTGGTCACTCGAGTGTTAATTGTCGTTAGACACTAACGATGTGCTGACTTGGCACAGTAAAAAAGGATAAATTACTTATATAGTCCCTAAACTATTACTTCATTCTTATTTTGACCACTGAAATAAAAACAATTTGTATAATTACACATTTAATCCTCCATATTTATATTTTTTATTTCTTCCCCCTCCACCATCTTCCATATTTTTTTCATCTGACCTAATCTCTAATTTTCTGCTATATTAATCCTCAAGTCACACCATATATTTTTTCTACAAATCTTGGCTCCAACTCGAGTCCCCTTTAAAAATAATTCTTAGTTATAAGCAAGTTGGCGTAATACTTTGTCTAAAACAATGAACGCCCTACAGGGTAAGATCCAACGTTCAATAACTTTGTTCTAGTGATTACATCCTCCCAAGTCCCAAACATGCGGTTGTTCGGTTTTCTCTCTGCAAATATGCTTTCACAAAGTTGAAACAAATATGGGTCGAAGCTCGAAATACATAATTTAAGGTTCACCTATTATTAACAAGGAACACACTTGAAAAATATCTTTCTCAACAAATTATCTTTTACTATTCTAAAGACAATTTAACATTTTGATTTAATTGTTCAAATTAAGTAATTGTAAACTCTTCATCTCACTCTTCGTACTACAAATAGAATGCTAATTCTCTCTTTTCAAAGACACAAAAAATATTTCATCTCATTCCTTTCTCAATCAAATTTTATTTAAAGTGTGGTGATAGAAAAAAGCGAGGTTGAATTCGCCTAGTTCACTAAAATTGTATTGTTTACAGTGAACGTTTATTGGTGTATCTTGGAGATAGACGTCCAACAATTCTCTAACATCGGAGAAAGGATAAAAAGACTATTTAGGATGAATTTATGGTTCATGGGTTAGGGTATTATCCCAGACACTGGTAGTGACGTTAGTTTCCATAAGCGAGTTAGTTTAGGGGTTTATGGTCAAAAAATTATGGTTTTAGATTGTTGGATATATAATTTAAGGCTTATGATTAGAATTTAAGGGTTAATGATTTTAATTTTAAATTATTTTCAGAAGCGGACAAACACTTAGTAGTGTCATGTATCATATTTTAGGGATGAAATTTTAAGATTTAAAGTTTAAATTTAGAATTTAAAGTGAAATCCGCAATGACAAATTTAAAAGTTCACTTGTGAAAAAAATAGTTCTATCTAAAATAATATTTAACGTATATTTCTATTTAAGATTTGTATTTCCTTTTATTTATACCAAAAGAATTTAAAAATCTTATACACTCAAGTTTTCAAAGAGATTACATTTAAAAATTTTAAATAAGTCATACTTATAATTTAAGATAAAATAGTTAAAATTTCAAACAATATCATTAAAATTGTTTAACATATTTAAATTTATACGTACAGACTTAGGGGTGTTCATTGTCGAGTACCTAAAAAACCGGGTACTCGGTTCATCCGGGTACTTATTTTACCGGCCCATGTTTCGGCCCGTTACACCCGGGTATCCGGTTTATATTTTTATTTTTTAATTTTAAAATTAAAAAAATCGCATATTAAACACAAAAATATTTTTAAAAAATTTTAAACTTAAAACTAAAAAGTATATAATAGAAACATATAAAGAATTTAGGAATTTAAATTTAGTTTTAGAGTAAAAATATCAAGAAACTTAAAATAAAAATATAATTTAAAATATTAATATATATATATATATTAAAAATTATCAGATCGGGTACAAGGTAAGGGAAAACTTCTGGCCCGTATCTCATCCCGTGTCTCGGAAAAATTACCGGGTCAGGTACCCGGCCGGTCAGGTAATTTTTTTATAAAATTACCTGACATTTTTAGATTCGAGTCGTCGGGTCAACCGGGTCAGATATTTTTAAACACCCCTATGTACAGTTAACTCCTACAATATAAAAAAAAAACAAAATATAAATTACACTAATATCATAGATACACCAACCCAATCCCAATCCAACCTATCAACAAAAACAAATAATCTGACCCCTAAAACCCCTAAATTGGGGTTGAAATATTTATTTAGAGAATTGCAAAAATAGGCTCATAATCAACCCTAAAAATGTTTATAACCTAAATCAAATTGTAATCAATGAAAACGCTATTTATTCACAATCCAAGACATCAAATATGCCAACACTTCGAAACAAATGATTAGAGTTGGTTAAGGTTATAAAATCCATTTTTTTAATATGATATGCCAATTTAATATTTACTTAAACAACATTATTATTATTATTATTATTATTATTATTATTATTATTATTATTATTATTATTATTATTATTATTATTATTATTATTATTATATTTAAAAAGTTGTGAAATCAATTATAATTATTTTCAATTTAAAAAGTGAAAAAGGTAGCCCAATTTATGATATACAATAAGATGACCGATAGGTCCTATAAATTTTAAAGATAAACAATAAAAGATAACTAATTATAACATTAATATTTTTCTCAACTATATAAAATTTTAAAACCAAACTAAATTCACATAATATTTAAATAATAGTAACTATTTTTTATTGTCCTCCTAATTCCCAAACCTTTACACTAATTAATCTAAACCAATTACATCACACACTTAACTTTAATTAATAAATCTCTCAACAAAATTTTTTTCATACACAAAATTTTAAACTCAAAATTTACTTAAAAAATAGCAAACTATATATTACTTAAACCAACCTATTGATTAAATAATAAATATTAAACTTCAAATTATATTAATCAAAGGCATGTTAAATTAACAATAAAAACATTACATTAACCCTATTACATATCCATGAAAACCTATAATATAAAGTAAAATCGAGATTCAAATTCTAAGCTCTCTCGCCCCTAATACGACGAGCCAATTGGATATCCTTAGGCATTATAGTAACCCTCTTAGCGTGAATGGCACACAGATTGGTGTCTTCAAAAAGCCCCACCAAGTACGCTTCGGCGGCCTCCTGGAGAGCGGCGACAGCGCTGCTTTGGAACCTCAAATCAGTTTTGAAATCTTGGGCGATTTCTCTCACCAGCCTTTGGAATGGGAGTTTCCTAATTAAGAGCTCTGTGCTCTTTTGGTACTTTCGGATCTCACGTAACGCGACAGTTCCAGGCCTGAATCGGTGAGGCTTCTTGACTCCACCGGTCGCCGGAGCTGATTTTCGCGCCGCTTTGGTGGCTAATTGCTTCCTCGGTGCCTTGCCTCCCGTGGATTTTCTGGCGGTTTGCTTCGTACGAGCCATTTGATAGTGAAAGATGAAACTGGATTCGAAGGATGAAACTTGTTTGTTTCTTGGGAAAACGTGTTTGAATTTGTGGGCTGTGAAATAGGGTGGGGATTTGGAGTTTTAAATAGAGGAAAATAAAGAAGCGCGAGAAATTTGAAATTTGGGAATGGGAAGGGCTTTTCCCTTTCTTTTCAATCGGACGGTCGAGAAATGGTGTGATGGAGATTATGATCCGCGTGAATAGGATTGGACGAATAAAATTCGTCTGCTTTGGCGGCAAAATATATTTTTATTTTCACTTTCTTTTTACGAAAATTTGTGGAGGGTTTGGAATGTGAAACTTTTAGGGGGCGTTTGATTCGTGGAAAAGATCATTACCAGGGGAATAATTTTTTCCAGAATTACATACCCATGTTTGGTTCAAGAGTATTCTCTCTCAGGGGTAATGAAGTATTCCCAACAGTAGTTATTTTTAGGTCTTTTCCCAGGAATGTCATTCCCCCCTTTTTCTTAGGTATTAGACAATTCTCTTCCCTTTGGACAAGAATATCCCTAAAAATATAGTTATTTCAAAATGATATTTCCTTTTTGTATATAATTACACAAGTATAAATTTATTTTTATTTTTTTAGTGGTTTAGGGTTTTAATACTTATTATAAAATAATATGATAAATATAAAATAAAAATATATCGCATTTTTATTTTATTTCGATTTTTTATATATGTTTTTGATTCAATTTTTATTATTGGTATGTATTTTATTACATTTATTATTTAGGGTCAATTTTTATAAAAAGATTTTCATATTATATTTTTTTATATTTTCTATGAACTTTTGCGTAAATATTTTGACTTTAATCTTAAAACTTCAGTTGATTAAAAAAGAAAATATATTTCAAGGACAATTTGGTAAAACATGCATTTTTTCTTTCTTATATTCCTTCAACCAAACAATGTAATCTTACATTTCTGCCAAACAAATCAAACAAGGTAATACAACATTCCGGGTAATATGTTAAGTAATGTGACATTCTGGTAATCTCATTCCCAAAGGTAATCTTACATTCCGTGAACCAAACGACCCCTTATAGCACAGTTTTATTAGCAAATTTTGAAGCCCATTGAAAAGCAAGTGTGAAGGCCCAAACGAAGAATGAGGATTCTATTTGAAGTCTTTATTTTTAGCAAAATAACAAAAGATGCCCCTAACGCTTGTATATTTTGTTATTTGCCTCTTATTCTTTTTTCTGGTTCAAATATGCCCCTAACATTTTAATTTGGTCCAAATATACTCCTGTTGGATGTAAACTATCACTCAACGGTTGATATTGATTGGACTTGCCACGTGTCATGATCTGTTGACGTGTCAGCATTATATTTGCCACTTGTCGGCATGATAGTCGGCCATGTGTCACCATAAAGAAGGGTATAACAATTTTTTTTAAAATATGGTGTGGCATCATCAAATCTTAACACGTGGCAAGTCTAATCAGAATCAGTCGTTGACCGTCAGTTTTTATCCAACGGGGGTATATTTGAACCAAATTGAAACGTTGGGGGGCATATTTGGACCAAATTAAAATGTTAGGGTCATATTTGGACCAAAAAATAATATAGAGCTAAATGACAAAACATACAAACGTTGAGGGCATCATTTGTCATTTTACCTTATTTTTATGTATTTTTAATCTACATGATATTTTTCTAATATAATCTACAAGATATTTATATTAAAAAATATCGAATCATTATAATTACAAGTTTTGCATTGTTTTTAAAAAGTTACGATGAAAAAAAATAGATTATTTGGTTCAATGTTTAATTGTTTGATATTGATGTCAATATATTTTTAAGAATATAAATAATTATTTTAGGGATGAGTCTACCACGTGCGTCGAACACCGCTGAACACTACTAACGCTGAACAACATTAAATTGATTAATAAAGATTAAAAATCTCAAGGATTCAACATACAATTATAATTTATTTAAAATAAAATTTTAATTAAATTATTTATATCTATTATTTTTAATCTTTTTTCTCAAATAATTGGATCAAGTATCAACAATAATCAATCCCTAAATTAAAAAACTCCAAATTCTTTTCCCAAATTATAATCCTAATTCCCAAATTAAAACCCGAATTTTTAAATTAAAACCCTAAATAACTGGTTAGGAATTAGGGTTCTATTTTTAAAAAAAATCGTGGGTTAGGGTTTTAATTTGAGAGAAAAGATTTAAGGTTTTTTAATTTAGGGATTGACTATTGTTAGTATTTGATCTAATTATTTGAAAAAAATAAAAAATATATAATATATATGAAAAATAATTTAATTGAAATTTTATTTTAAATAATTTATAATTATATGTTGAGTCTTTTAAGATTTTTAATCTTTATTAATCAATTTAATGGTGTTCAACGTTAGTGGTGGTGTTCAGCGGTGTTCGACGCCCATTGTAAAATTTTCTTTATTTTAGACATAATATTGTAAAGTTAAAAATATACATTCAAATAATATTTAAATTTTTTAATATTATAATACATAAAATATATCAACTTAAATTATGATTAAAATATAAAAAGCATACTTTTATTTAAAATGTAACGAAGTGTTCTATAAAAAATTATAAAATTTAAAATGATTTTTATCTAAAAAAATTGACATCATGAAATATAAAATTTTTAAACCCACAAATAGTTTATTAGTCATATAATTATGCCCGGATAAAATAATTATAAATTTATAAATTATAAAATAAACACACTATAAAATAACAAAAAATTAAAACTATAATTTTAGCTCCAAAAACACCATAAAATTAACATCCTAACTTTTACATTTGGGTTAAAAAGTATTTTTCATACACACTTTTTTTAAATTATTTATTTAACATTGTTTATTGCTTTAATGTACTTTTAATTCATTAAATACTTACATTCTCACAGCAAGTCTGGGTAAACATTTAATTTTATTTAGTTCAAAAATCAAACTTAGGGAACAATCAATTTTATTTAGAGCATCAAAGACTTTGTTTGCTCGACATGGTTGGTGCTGAAAGGTATTTGGTAAAAGTTAAAAACATGAGCATGGAAGGCTGTTGTCGGAGTAAAAAAAAAAAGTTTCAAGAAATCTGAAAAATTGAAAATGAAAACAAATGTAGAAAAAGTTAAGAGTAACACATTTGATTGAAATGAAATTCAAAAAGTATAGTGAGAAGTATACTGATAAGTTTGTTTATATATCTTTCAAGGGTGATGAAATAGACTCAAATATTTTCGAATTTTTACAAGATGAATGTAGCTTAAGGACATTAGAGCTTATATTTTGGACACTATAATAGTTAAGTCAACACAAGAGTTTTCAAGAGCTTAAAGTAACCATAAATAAAGTAAAAATGGAGATGGAGAGAGAGAAAACCCATGAGGGGAGAGTAACTATGATTATATATTGATCCAAAGATTGTTTTCTTGTTTATTAAGTATTCATCTGCAAAGCAACTTGAGTTAACATAATTGACTGATTTTATAATATAGGGTAAATTACGTAAATCATCACTGAACTTTAGTCTTAAACCTATTTTGGTTACTATAATTTTAAAACGTTCAATTTACTTACTGAAGTTCAAACATTGAACGTTTTTTGTCACTAAAGTTTAAAGATTGAACGCTTTTAGTCACTCTTAAACTCCAAACGATCATAGATGGTGTTCGTTCGGTCCCAAATTTCACCAATCACCTTGTTTCCCCCTCCCCTCTCGAGCCTGAATTTGACATTTATTTTACCAAAAAGTGCTATAAAGTTCATGAATCGACCAAAAATCTTTTGGTTTATCTCTCATCGATCTCTCTTTTTCATCGTCGGATGGAGCCCTTTTCTTAATATGTTGCTTCTCTCATGTCAATGAAGTTTTTCACAGTTCGGATCTTGGAGAAGTTCCTTAGTTCGCCGGTAAAAGGACGCCGTCAAAAAGTTAACGAATGAGTGACAAAAAAAACATTAAATGTATAAACTTCAATGAATAAAGTGAATGTTTTGGTACTTCAGTGACCAAAATAGGTTTAAGAGAAAAGTTCAGTGATGATTAACGTAATTTATTCTATATTGTATTTGATATTTGAGATACTCTTGGTGCTTGTGTTGATGCAAAGATTTTATAATAGACAAAGCAAGAGTTTGATGTCATATTGTTCAATTCTATTGTTCAAAGATCAAATTTTTTATATAGGTTCGTATCCCGATGTAAGAATGTATACCTCTCTATTTAATAAAAAATAAAACTTTTTGTTATTATTTTGCTTATGTATATATTAGTCTTTATTTAGCTCTCGATGTTAAGTTTCTTAATATTTATTTTGTCTATATTATTTAAATTGTAACTTAGTTTTAATAATAGATTCGACGTCAGCTTATACCGGATCATCAGACCTTTTAGATCCGGCAAGAAAATATGGAAAGCAAGATCCAACAAATAAGAATAATTTCACCTGTAATTTTTGTGGTAAAAATTTCAAAGAACGAGTGTATCGAATGAAACAACATTTGGTTTGAGGATTTAAGAATGTGGCCCTTAATTTTAAAAAGTGTGCCTAGGCGCAAGGATGCGCCAGAAAAAAGGCCTCTCTAGGCATGGGCGCAGCTGCACAGCGTAGCGCGAAAAGCTCTCCAAGGTGCACGCTTTTGGACGCCTTTAGAGAGGCGTAGGGCACATCGCTTCTCTGGCACCTTAGCTACGTCGTTGTCAAGGGCCATCGTCCACCGAAGCATCGAACTTCTCCTCCTTTAATGAAAAAGGACAATGGAGAGAGGAGTTATATTAACAAAGTTGAAAAATGAAGAAAAATAATAGAGGTAAATTGAAAATAAAGGAATAGAAAAGGGAAAGGGATGAGTTTCATTCTAGTAACGGGGAAATGAACATGTTTCATTTTGGCGAAGAGAGGAAATGAACTGATTTCAAGCTTTTAATTTTTTATTTTTATTATTTTGCCTTTTCGTTGAACAAAGGCCACTCTTCATTGGTTAGTTTGGACAGTGTACTTTCTTTTATAACTTTAACTATTATCTATTTGTTTTCCAATAAAAAACAACTAGCTAACGTTCGAAAAAAAAATGCTAAAATAGATTGGTGACATCCTTCATTTCCCCTAAGTTGTGGGTTCAAGACCTAATAAGAGCAAAATTCTCCTTCCTCTCCCCTAAGTAGAAATTGTAAAAAAATAAAGCTAAAAAAGATTGGTGAAATTGAGGATTAGCCCCAAGATCCTTTGAGATTTCTAATTTGACCCAAAACTCTAATATATAACAAAAATGCTCTAAACTTTTCATAAATCACAAATAACCCCTAAAATATATTATATTATTCTAAGTTTTCAAATAATAATTTATATTATAATTAAATTGTTTTTAACTTAATAAATAACATATGTTTTTTTATTTTCATTTTATTTGTTTATTTATATTTAAATTGGTGTAAATAGTATTTATACGACTTAATATAAAGTGTGTATCGCCTACAAAAGGCGCACAACTTCGCCTTGTGCCTAGGCTCTAGGTACCCTTTGCGTCTCGATGCGCCTTTTAGAACTAAGATGTGACCAAATGTCCCGAGTATGTGAGATAGGAAATAAAGGTCGTTATGATGATAAAAAGAAGGTCGAAACAAAGGCCACACATTCAATGTTATCCAAGGAATCTCTATTTGATGTTGATAATTGTGATGAGAATTAAGAAAAATATAAGATATTAAATTTAAGTGGGGTAACCCAAGTCAAAAATGTAAAAAAAAAAATCTTTAATAAAAAAATCTACAATAGACTTGTTTGTCACTCCTAAAGCTAATCCAAAAAAGAAGAAGATGTGCATGCAATTTATATAAGCAACTAAGAGAGAAAGCTTGTAGGTCAATTGTTAAGATTTTCTATGGTGCCAAAATTACTTTAATGTCTCAATTTTTTTAATTTTAATGAAATGTGTGAAGTTATTGAACAATATGTTCCCTATTTAAAATCGACAAGCATGCATGAGCTTAAAGTTTCTCTTTAAGAAGAAAGTAAGGGACACCCAAAAAGTGATTAATGATCACAAAAAGGTATGAGTAGAAAATGGTTGTTCAGTTTGATGATAATGATGATTTAAAATGGAGTCGTGTTGGTAGAGTTGTCAGTGCCCATAATCCTAACTATTTGATAAAGCATCTAATATCATAAAGGAAAATTTCAGAACTTCCTCCAAATTTGATAATAAAAAAAGATACAGTTGCTTGTTCTGCTCCTAGAAGAGATGATAAGATATGTAACCCCTCATATGACCTATACGTTATACCTATATTTGGGGAGGGCACATTTCCAATCAACAATTCTGGCAACTTAAATATATAACATGAAAAGGCATTCAAACAGCATTCATCGACAAAGTTATAGTATCAGAAGTTTAATCTGAACCTATCATAATATTAGTATACAAAATAGACCACATTAGCAAAATTTAAGTTATATAGTATCAAAATATAGGCTCATGTTGTAACACCCCAATTTTGGGCTTGGAAGTTTAGGGTCTGAACCGGACCGGTCTGATTTTTGGTTCGAATATAAAAGGTGGTTTTAGGGAAAGCCTAGTTCGGGATGCACTAAAAATATGGAAAAATATCTAAAAATCCTCTTTTAATATATATAAGAGAGTGGTGAAATCAATTTTACAAAATAAGGTTTGGAAGTGTGACATTTCGAAATAGTGACTAAAATGTAATTTTTGAAAAGTTTAGTGGTGACTGTTTTGTAAGGATTGAAACTTTGAATCTTTAAGGAGCTAATTTACCCAATGAAGGATTTCTCCAGATTTTTCTTAATTTTAATGACTCATTTAATGTTTAATTAATTAAAAGAAAAGAGGTAAACCATATTTTAGTTTTCATAACCAACTTTTGTTAAAATTTTCTCATTTCATTTTCTCTCAAAATTCTCTCAGCCAAACACATTTCCACAGCAGCTTTTCTTTTGATTTTCACTCTAAATGATGAGGTTTCAATCATCAATTGATTCCTAAGCTTTTCTACATCAAATCCTCTTCATTTGCTTATTGGATTTTCAAGGATTTTGGCTCTAAACAAGGAGAAATCTACATTTAGAGGTAAGGATGTTCTTCTCCTCTAAATATTCAGTTCTTTATTGAAATTCCCAAGTTCTCAATCCTTAAATTAAGTTTTATAAAAGGTTTTGATGTTGTGATCTTGATTTTGGCTTAAAACTCAAGATTTTGATTAAATCTTGAAGAAATTCGTAATGAATGTTTGGGCTCTGTTTTGAGATGTATTCTTAAATTATTTTGGATGTTTAATGATGTGTAATTGAGGTCTAATCAATGTAATCCCGAATAGGTTGATTTTCCTAAGTTTTTACTTGTGAAAATGGTGGTTTTTGGGGTGATCTTGGTGTTCTGTTATAGCTGGAGCTATAAGGACGAGTTTAGATCCTTTTTGGATGTTAATTGATGTTTAAGAATGTTTAGAAGTGATGGATCTTGGCTGGGTAATGTTGTGGATGAGTTTGGAAGTGATTTCGGTTGTGTTTGGTAGCCGAAATGTTAGATTTGATGTGAGCAGCGAGTTTAGGTGTAATGGCTGAAGATTTTAATGCATGATGATGCATTAATCCTCTGCTTTGATGTGTTTAAAACAGGGGAGACACATTCGGATCCTTGTGGTGTTGATCCGGAGGCTTGGACGGTGTTTCGGTAAGCTTGCGAAACGAAATTGTGAGTGAAGTTTGGTTTTCAGCTTTGAAACCAGTGTTTGAAGGTTTTGGGAGCTTAGTTTAAGTATAAGCAACTTAACTAAGCTCAAGAGTAAGTTTTCGGAGAAACTCTCTCTTTGATGAACCATGAGGTGGTTGGATGCAATGTGTTTAATTTGCATGTTTAAATTCTGATTTGAAAGCATGTTTTAGCATGATTAATGCTGGTTTTGAAAGCCATGTGTTGAAGGATGCTCAAGGTAAGAGATCCTTGGTTTGACATTGATAAATGTGGTTTTGATGCATAGTAATTCATGATGATTTAATGGCTTTGATTAATGCTTTAAAACAGTGAATTGTTGATGATAAATGATGTATATTGGCAAGTGATGTTTTGGTCTTAAAGTACTTGAATCGGATATAGTTAGCCGGCTATAGGATTGGGTGCACCGTGAATAAAGTCGCCTTGGATGTTGAGGGGTTGTAATGGTACCGTAAACTCCATCCAAGTACACTAACGAGATGTCTAAGATCATAATGGTGGTTAAAATGCCATGTGAGGATCTTGTGTTGTGTGTCCCGTGTTCTCGTTAGTGATGTTATACAACTACCTATGAGTGATGTGGAAGGGTTATAATTGTACCGTTAAACTCTATCACGGATGTTGAGGGGTTGTGATTGTACCGGTAAACTCCACCTTGTGTGTTCGGTAGTGTGTATGAAGCGTATGGGACAACGCTTGTAATCCGCGTATCCGATTGTGTTTTATGTTGAAAATGGTTATGGTATCACTTGGAATCCAATATGACATGTTAATGTTAATGAAGCATGAGATGCTTGTTGTGTATGCATTGTTGCATGAGAAATGATGTTTATAAATTTAAAGGCCTTTGAAAGGTGTTTTATAAAGTGCATTATTGTGTTGTTTCTTTAGAGCATGCCTCACTAAGAAAATGTGCTTACGCTCTCTTTCTTGAACCAATAATGCAGAGAATTGAAGTGCTTTAAGGGCAGCAAGGAGGCTAAGAATCCAAGGGAAGGCTAAGCTCATGTATGGTGACTATTTTTACAACACTATTAGCTTTTGGTATTTGGCAATGGGAACCTAGGTTGTGTTTTTGGGAGATGTTTTGGACTCCCTGAGTTTGGCATGATGCCTATGATGGTTTGGACTTGTAATTGGCCATTTGGTGTTTGCTTTGGTGATTTGATGATTGGTTGGTTTCCAATATTAAGATGCATGCCTATAGACTTGTGGTTTTTCCTAGTTGATGCCATGAATGTGTTTTGGTGATGCAAATATGTTCCTTATATGCATGATGACTTGTTGGCATGATTAGGAGGTCATTAGGTTGGATTTGGGTGATTAATTGTATGTTAAACCAGCAAAATATGCACTTTCTGGGCAGTCCGTATCGGAACGGGCACTACCGTTTTGAAACGGGGGCCTGTAATGACATTCGTGTATCGAAACGGGTAGAGGGCGTTTCGAAACGGATTTGCCACTGTCAAGCCCTGTTTCGAAACAGGTCTCGAAACGAACCCGCGTTTCGGAACGGTCAACCCCCGTTCCGAAACAGGTGACCGTTGGGCACTGATTTGAATGGTTTAAGGTTTGCAAGCTTTACGATTTGGTCCTGATTTTCGTATATGCAATTGCTTGAGTTCGAGATGTCTATTTAAGGTGAAATTTGACAGGGAAGCATGTAATATGATTAATTTCATAATGGTAACTTAAAAATCAGTTAAGTCCTCTAAATTTCTAGAATTTACATTTTAGTCCCTAAATGTTGTAATTTGTGCAATTGAGTCCCCTAACGTTTTCCGATCGCTGTGCTTTTCAAGTATGTTCTTCTCAAGGCTACGCTTAGGATTAATATGCATCTAGACAAGATTAAAAAGAAAAAAAAAGGTTCGTTAATCAAGGTTGACTTTCGGGTTGACTTTGGTTTTCCCCGTGTAATCTTCGTAGTTCGGGTCAACCGTCTAGGCCGGGCTAATGGGGTTACACATGTCACCCAAAAAAGACATTATGGTGGATAGAAACATTACAACAATATAAGTACGAATGTGCCGATCCTCCAAGTGTCGAGTCCCTGGGTAGCCTATCAAAATGTATCTGAAAGGGGAAAGGATGAGGGCGTGAGCTAGGGAGCTCAGTGTGTTCCAACAGTGCATAAAAACATATAAATAGTTCACATGTGCAAATCATTAAGTAGAACGTGATTAAGAGCAACCAAAGTCTATTTGTACTTAACTACCCACCAACCATACACCGATATGTAGTTCCCCTAACTGCATCCATAAGGAGTTACCCTAGGCGAGATGAACGTAGGTGCCAACCTAAGGGGCTGCCTTAGGTCCATAAGGAATTACCCGTGCCGAAGCATCGGAACCTACCCAAGGGGCGACCTTGGTCAATAAGGAATTACCAGCTGGATAAGGGCTGAACCTGCAGGTTGCAGACACTTCATATCATATCCCAATAGCATACCTCATATATAAATCATAGTTGTTCAACAAACAATAATATCAGAAGATCATATGGTAGACGTGCTTTATAACAGATATATACTAGTTTGAGTTTCATGCTTTCAGATCTGATACATAAACATATTTTCAATACAACATAGAAAATCATGTATTTATTCAAGTAACAATATCATGTTTCAACAGATAAAGCATTCATATCTCATAAAATTGTTCATTCTATCAATCAGGAAAAATATTCATGTGCACATGATAATTTCATAAAAAAAATTTAGATTGTTATTTAGCACACTAGGAACACACCTCAGAAGCTGGTCAGATAGATCTAAGGGGCACCTGTCTCGCTATGCTCCGCAACTGAACTAGACCTTAGATCAAAATGGAGAAATGTTACCACAATAGAAATAATTTAATTTGAAGATTTGACTGAGTTCTAAGATCATACGAGTAGCTATAGGTGCACGAGGATGAGCGGAACATGAGAAGCTGGGCTGAGCAGACTGATGGTCGGGAGATACTCGAGTACCTTTAAACATGTAAAAGCTTATATTAGTCATTTATTCAATTTACATTTATCTTAATGAAATACTTAAATACATATGCATAATTGGGTTTAAGGTCAGATTCGGAGGTCTTCGTGTTAGAATTTTGCAAAACGGGCTTCAAAATCAGACTCAAACGTAGAAAAACATAAAATAAGGCTTTTTCGAAAAAAATTGACTTTTTGGTCAAAGTCAACGGCTAGAGTCAATTGTGTTGACTCGGACTGAGTTCAAGTCGGACTCGGGTCAAGGTTTTGTCTTGGGCTCGGTTCACATACCCTAGTCGGAATCTTATCAAAATGATCATCGGAATGCCGTCGGCAACCCTTAAAATGCTCGATTCTGTCAGATTTTGAAAACCCATTAGTCCAAGAATTCAACCAACAAAATTAATCACCATTTAAGCCAAAAAATTTACCGATTGTTTTGACCTAAATGGTCGAAACTTCACCGGGAAAGATGAAACTCCGACGAAGCCCTTAACGACGTCAGAAAAATAAGTGAACTGCTGGGTTTTGATTTCCTCAACACGTCGGAAATGCTGGTGAGGTCGACGCGATGAACGGACGCTGGGAACAATCGGAATCGAAGTTGGAAACTTAAAGTTTCCGATGACGCTTTGAATGGTGAAAGGCAGTGATCAACAGGGGCAAACGACGCATGGGAAAAGGGCTTTTGTTCAGGGTGAGGCGGTGAACACGACAGTGTAGACGGTGACGATCACCGACAAATAGTGAAGAGGATCAGGGCTGGTGGTCGGAGATGGAAGATGAGTAGTCAGGGGGAGATAGAAGGGTATGGTATCCTTCCTTAGGGCATATGGCCTTAATTAATGTGCCATAAATGAAGTTAGGTATGATATTTTGTTGTTATTATTATTATATTCGGGTACCCTTGATAACCATTGATTTATATTAAATTCGGTGTAGAGGGTGACTAAGAGCTTCCACAGCTCAAGCAGCTAGGTGACTAGCTTACCATCATAAGGTTGTGGGTTCGATTCCCATACCCTCTACTTCTCATTTTTTTCTAGGAGTGTTACAACCCCCCCTAAAAAGAAATTTCAGCCTCAAAATTTTACCTGACTTGAACAGATGCGGAAACTGCTCTTCCATCGACTCAACAGTCTCCCAAGTAGCTTCCTTTGGGCCACGATTACTTCACTGAACTTTAACCATAAGAATACGCCGGTCCCTTAGGGCTCTATCATCTCGATCCAAGATTTGAACCGGCTCATCCTCATAAGACAGGTCTGGTCTTGACTCCACATCATGAACCTGAATAACATGGCTCGGGTCTGGATGGTATTGCCTCAACATGGATACATGGAAGACATCATGAATGCGATTAATCTGGGGAGGCAACTCAAGTTGATAAGCAACTGGTCCAGCTCTCTTCAGAACGCGGTACGACCTAATGAATCTCAGACTAAGCTTGCCCTTACGCCCAAATCTCATAACTTTCTTCTAAGAGGATACCTTCAGAAAAACTTGATCACCGACCTCGAACTCAATGTCTTTCCTCCTCCTATCAACATAAGACTTCTATCTGTCAAAACCTCCTTCAGACGATCACGGATCAATTTGACGGTCTCTTCGGTCTCTCGAACTAACTCAGGGCCCAAAGTCTTCCCATCATACAACTATGTCAAACATATAGAAGTACGACATTTACGACCATACCTAGCCTCATATGGTGTCATACGAATGCTAGCCTGGTAACTGTTGTTACACGTAAACTCGGCCAAGGGCAAGAAATCTTCCTAACTACCACGAAAATCAATCACATATCCCCATAAGATGTCCTCAAGAATCTGAATCACCCTCTCTGACTGTCTATATGCCAGCAAATAAAAAGATGTACTAAAATTCAGTCGGGTACCCAAGGCCTCTTGCAGAGCCAACCAAATTCGGGAAGTAAACCTCAGATCTCGGTCAGAGATGATAGATAAGGGTATACCATGTATTCTGACTATCTTAGAGATATACAGTTTAGCCAGCTTCTCCAAAGAATAAGTAACTCGAACATGAATAAAATGAGCTGACTTAGTGAGTCGGTCAATAACCACCCAGACAGAATTCTTTTTTGGAAGGAGTCAAAGGTAACCTAATAACAAAATCCATCGTGATACACTCTTATTTCCACTCGGGGATCTTAATAGGTTGCAACAGACCAAAAGGATGCTGGTGCTCAGCCTTAACATGCTGACATGTCAAACACTATGATACATAATTAGAAATATCTTTTTTCATACTAACCCATCGGTATCTCTGTCTCAGATTCTGTTACATCTTGTCCCCGTCGGGATGCATGGCATAAGGGCTACTATGAGCCTCACCGAGGATAGCCTGCTTCAACTCGGCATCATCTGGTACACAATATCAACCCTTAAAGCACATGACCCCATCTTGATCAAAAGCATAAACAGATGTAGATCCATGCTCAACCTGTTATATAACAGGAAGTAAGGAGTTGTCTCAGAGCTGTTTAGCCTTTATATCCCCGGCTAAAGTCGGTTTAACCTGTAACTCTGCTAATAGGTTGCCATCATCATAGATATTCATCCTGGCAAACAGAGATCTTAGATCTGAAATAACCCTACGGCTCAAAGCATCAACAATAATATTGGTTTTCCTCGGGTGCTATTTAATCACACAATCATAATCTTTAAGAAGCTCAAGCCATCTACGTTGTCTAAGATTAAGCTTTTTCTGTGAGAGAAAATATTTTAGGCTCTTATGATCTGTATAGATATAACATTTTTCTCCATAGAGATATTGTCTCCAAATCTTCAAGGTAAATACCACAACAGCCAATTCCAGATCATGGGAAGGATAGTTACACTCGTGCGGTCTCAACTGACGAGACACATAAGCGATCACCCTGCCATCCTACATCAGAACGCATCCAAGTCTGGAGCACGATGCATCACTATAAATTGTAAAGTCTTTCCCAGACTCGGGCTGGGTTAAAATTGGAGCTTGCGTCAGAGTCGTCTTTAATTTCTCAAAACTATCCTATTGAGCATCAGTCCAGATGAATGAAACACTCTTCCTCAACAACTTCGTTAGGGGGCAGAAATAATAGAGAAACCCTGTACGAAGCGTCTATGATAAACGGCTAGACCCAAGAAACTACGAATCTCAGAAACATTCATGGGTTGCTTCCAACTCACAATGGCCTCAATCTTGCTCGGGTCAACCTGAATACCCCGAGCCGATACCAAGTGCCCGAGAAATGTCACCTCGCTGAGCCAAAATTCACACTTGCTCAACTTAGCGTACAATCTGTGCTCTCTGAGAGTCTGCAAAACAATCCTCAAATGCTCTACATGTTCTGCTTCATACCGGGAATAGACCAGGATGTTATCAATGAACACCACCACAAACTGGTCCAAGTAAGGCTAAAATACACGGTTCATCAAATCCATAAAGGCGGTAGGAGCATTAGTTAGACCAAACGTCATTACTATAAACTCATAATGACCATATCTAGTGCGAATGTTCGTCTTCGCAACATCATACCCCTTTATCTTCAACTGATAATACACGGAACGGAGATCAATCTTCGAGAAAACTATGGCCCATCTAAACTGATCGAACAAGTCATCAATCATGGGTAACAGATACTTATTCTTGACTGTCAGCTTGTTCAACTTCCGATAGTCAATACATAACATGAGAGAACCATCTTTCTTCTTCACAAAAAGAATATGGGCTCCTCAAGGCGAAGAGCTAGGTCGGATAAATCCTCGGTACATGAGATCTTGCAACTGAATCTTCAGCTTCTTAATCTCCTTAGGAGCCATACGATAGGGGTTCATGGAAACTTTCACAGATCCCATATAGGTTTCAATCTCAAACTCAACATCCCTATCCGGAGGTAAACCAAGTAGCTCCTCGGGGAAAGCATAAGGAAACTCGCTAACAGTGTGAATCTCCTCAATCTTAGACAAAGAACATTTAGTATTCAAGAAACATGCGATGAAGGTCTGATACCCCTTTCGGATCATCCTGTCAGCAGCCAAGGTTGATTATACATTAGATAGATACCCTCGGCGTTCACCAACAAGAACCATTGTCTGATCATCAGAAGTCTTCAAAACTGCTCTCTTGGACTCACAATCGAAGTTAACCTGGTGTTCAGTCAACTAATCCATGCCTAGAATTAGATCAAACTCTTCTAATGGTAGCACTATAAGGTCGACTGGAAAGATTTCCTCTTGAACCTCGAGCGGACATCGCCTGAAAACTCTATCCACAACCACTGGCTGACCCATTGGACTCGTAACAATAACTGCTCTCTCGATGGTCTCATATGGAATCTGAAGGTCTCGAGACACAAATCTCGATACATAGGAATGGGTAGAACTATTGTCAAGCAATGCAAAGTATGGAACAAAATATATAGTAAATATACTTACAATGACATCTGGCTCATCTCTGTCGTCTCGGCGTCTAGTGGTGTAAACAAGCGCAGGCTGTCTTGCCTTAGAAAAAATTGGTCCCCTATTCTGATATGGTCAGGCTCTAGAGTCGGTCCTGGTAGCAGATGCAGAAGGTCTACTCTAACTACGACCCCTAGCCGAAGTCTGTACATAAGTCTGTTGTTGAGTGCATAAATGTTCTATATTTTAACCCTCATTTACCCATATTATTGATGCACTCAAGCATGTTTAGTTGCATTTTATGATAGAATTTGCATAAACATCACATATGAATAATTTTGCACAGATACTACTGACTTTGGTTAATTCTTGTAGGTACCTGTCGTGGCAGCATCCAGGGCAGCAAAGGAATAGAAGATAACTGCAGAGATGGAGTAAAAGGTTGAAGCAAACTGCCTTATAACTCGTTGTCATGACATCTGCCGTGACAGAGGTGGTGACAGTGAAGAAGAAGGGATGGAAAATGCGAAGTGGAGTTTGACTGATAGAGGACTTCAAGCCTAATTTTTAGAGACCACTCGCATTAATTTTTGGAGCCCAGAAGCACAAGGAAGGCCTTGCCCAAAGTTTGTGGAGAAAGTCAAAGCAAGAAGACATGGCGAATTAAAGGAAGTCTACTCAGAGATTTAGTCTTTAATTAAATTATACTTTAATTCAAACTAGTATTCTTGTCCATTAAGAAAGCTTGCACCCAAGGCCTATATATATGCTTGTAATTCGACCTAGAGAAGATAACCTAGTTCCCAGCCGTCTTCCATCATAAACCCTAGTTGTTCTCTTCCCCATCATGTTCTAAATCTTCCCCAGGGCTAAGGGTTGATCTTGTAAAGTAGTTGTAAGAGTTATATTGTTTCTTAGGATTTTCTGTTCAATTAATAAAACTTCAAGTTTATTTACTCTAGTTTCAACATCTCATAAGAGTATCGGGAGAGCATTGTGAGGTTATCTATTTACTTAATATCGGAAGAGTTAAGTATAAGAAATGAGTAAATATAGTTTTCCAGTTTATGGTTAAACTATCTTTGCCTAGGGATAGGTACAAGGTTAAGCAGCTAAAAAAGAATTCACAAACTTCGGTGTTCATCCTTCGATTCACGCCGGGAGGTATCATCCAAGACGTGTTAGCCGACAGAACTTGGACCTAGGGATAGTACAAGTCACACCAGGGGTTCTTGCCGAACTTGAAGTAACAGAGTTGTTGATCGTTGCCGCGACAACAGCAAACCTCTACCGCAACAGGTGCTGCCGCGACAGGTTCCATGACATAAGCAACATAAGTCCTCTAAACAGTGCAATACCTGCACTACGGAACAAATAAATACCAGCCTACTTTATCAATATGATTTCCTCCTCTATTTCCCTTGTCTACTTTAGTTTTACTTCAATCCAACCAATTCTCAATTATATGTGTTTTTTTCTTGTGCAGGAAAATCAATTCTGAAGTTGTCCCAATCCCTGTGGAGACGATATCTTTTATAATATAACTTGACACGGGTGTACACTTGCGATCCAATTTAATAGGAATCTTTCACACGCATCAAGTTTTTAGCGCTGTTGCCGGGGATTGGCGCACAACTTCGTGTTTTTTTTCCTGCACTTATATTTATTTTCTTGCCTTATATTTATTTTCCTACACAACTCAGGTGCAATACAGGTTCAAGGCCTTCAACATGTCAGGAAAAACCATTCGAGAGCTGATGTGGGAAAGTTCTTGCAATTACCGTGAAGGTAATCATGCACTCGAAAGTTGTCCCCATCTTTTCGGTGAATATATGGACAACCAACGATGGAACCAACAAGAACAAGATATGTCGCCACAACAGCAACAAGGACAACAGATGTCGTTGCCACAACAGCAAAAAATTTTATGGTATGATCAAAACCCACAAATTTTTTTTACCATAACAATTTTACTGCAGAACCCAACATGCCCTGGCAATGTCATCATTCTCAAGAGCAGTCAAAATCCTTAGAAGATATACTGCAAGCCTTCATGGCACTTACTCAAGAATTGTCGGCTTCTATGGACAAAAGAATCGCCAAGATGGATGCAATCTTGAGCACAACGGTCCTCATTCATGCCACGGATGAACCTGAAATCCCGAGGCAAGATGGCAAGGATGCCAATGAAAGAGACTGCCCAACACATGATTATCCTGAGCAGCAACTTGCCTTGGTAATGATCGAGGAGCCAAAATGGAACAACGCCGCAACAACACCTAGTGAAGTTGAGAAGAATGTCACAGCGGGAACCACTTCTGAGGCAGAAACCGCGGTCAAAGCGGCAACCGCCGCCTCGGCATCAACTGATGCTGAATCAGCAACCACTGCTGAGGCAAAGCCTCCACCCACTACCTCGGCTAAGCCCGGCAAAGATTGCATACATCCACCTTCACCATGGCACACGCACAACCACATGCAAGAGCAACCCGATGACAATGCCTTGCCAATGGAATATGAGCTGGTAATAAACGAACCTTTTGAATTTTTTGAAAACTCACCAACTCCATTGCAAGTATTTGAGGAACCAACGCCGGTGGATTTAGAATCATCGAGATTTCTACTGATGGAGACCTACGAGTAGCCAACAGAAATTGATATAAGGAGTCATGGCACTTTCCAATGTCCCCTTGACCTACAAAGCAACCTGACAAAGGACTGTCAAAATAACTGGCTGCCACAGCAGCAGACACGACAGCAAAGGCTACTTTCCACCATAACGAACTTCGATGAGAATGAGATAAGTACATGGTTGAATATAGATATATTTTTTCCTAAAAATATGTTCATGTGTTCAGGAACAATGCCAAGATGGGAGGACTTTATGGACTACAAAGGAACCAGAAAGAAAGTCACCTCCACCATGATAAAACAAAAAGGAGTAGCCACGAGCACATTGGCCCAACCCTTTTTGGGAAAAATTGTAACACGATGGAGGGTGCGGATGGACCATAAGAAATATTAGAAACAACACTCTTGTCGAACTTGAAGTAACAGAGTTGTTGATCGTTGCCGCGACAACAGCAAACCTCTACTACAACAGGTGCTGCCGCGACAGGTTCCATGACATAAGCAACATAAGTCCTCTAAACAGTGCAATACCTGCACTACGGAACAAATCAATACCAGCCTACTTTATCAATATGATTTCCTCCTCTATTTCCCTTGTCTACTTTAGTTTTACTTCAATCCAACCAATTCTCAATTATCTGTATTTTTTTTCTTGTGCAGGAAAATCAATTCTGAAGTTGTCACAATCCCTATGGAGACGATATCTTTTATAATATAACTTGACACGGGTGTACACTTGCGATCCAATTTAATAGGAATCTTTTACACGCATCAAGTTTTTGGCGCTGTTGCCGGGGATTGGCGCACAACTTCGTGTTTTTTTCCTGCACTTATATTTATTTTCTCGCCTTATATTTATTTTCCTGTACAACTCAGGTGCAATACAGGTTCAAGGCCATCAACATGTCAGGAAAAACCATTCGAGAGCTGATGTGGGAAAGTTCTTGCAATTACCGTGAAGGTAATCATGCACTCGAAAGTTGTCCCCATCTTTTCGGTGAATATATGGACAACCAACGATGGAACCAACAAGAACAAGATATGTCGCCACAACAGCAACAAGGACAACAGATGTCGCTGCCACAACAGCAAAATTTTTTATGGTATGATCAAAACCCACAATTTTTTTACCATAACAATTTTACTGCAGAACCCGACATGCCCTGGCAATGTCATCATCCTCAAGAGCAGTCAAAATCCTTAGAAGATATACTGCAAGCCTTCATGGCACTTACTCAAGAATTGTCGGCTTCTATGGACAAAAGAATCGCCAAGATGGATGCAATCTTGAGCACACCGGTCCTCATTCATGCCACGGATGAACCTGAAATCCCGAGGCAAGATGGCAAGGATGCCAATGAAAGAGACTGCCCAACACATGATGATCCTGAGCAGCAACTTGCCTTGGTAATGATCGAGGAGCCAAAACGGAACAACGCCGCAACAACACCTAGTGAAGTTGAGAAGAATGTCACGGCGGGAACCACTTCTGAGGCAGAAACCCCGGTCAAAGCGGCAACCGCCGCCTCGACAGCGACTAATGCTGAATCAGCAACCACTGCCGAGGCAAAGCCTCCACCCACTACCTCGGCTATGCCCGGCAAAGATTGCATACATCCACCTTCGCCATGGCACACGCACAACCACATGCAAGAGCAACCCGATGACAATGCCTTGCCAATGGAATATGAGCCGATAATAAACGAACCTTTTGAATTCTTTGAAAACTCACCAATTCCATTGCAAGTATTTGAGAAACCAACGCCGGTGAATTTAGAATCATCGAGATTTCTACTGATGGAGACCTACGAGTAGCCAATAGAAATTGATATAGGGAGTCATGGCACTTTCCAATGTCCCCTTGACCTACAAAGCAACCTGACAAAGGACTGTCAAAATAACTGGCTGCCACAGCAGCAGACACGACAGCAAAGGCTACTTTCCACCATAACGAACTTCGATGTGAATGAGGTAAGTACATGGTTGGATATAGATATATTTTTTCCTAAACATATGTTCATGTGTTCAGGAACAATGCAAAGATGGGAGGACTCTATGGACTACAAAGGAACCAGAAAGAAAGTCACCTCCACCATGATAAAACAAAAAGGAGTAGCCACGAGCACATTGGCCCAACCCTTTTTGGGAAAATTTGTAACACGATGGAAGGTGCGGATGGGCCATAAGAAATATTAGAAACGACGCTCCTCAAATTTTATTTAGTTTCAGTTTTTAATTTCGTTATTTCAGGATAAGAATTTCAAGGATTGATTCCCTCTTGAACTCTTAAGTTTTTATTTTATTTGTTTTTCTTGTCTTTTCTAATAAGGAACTCACATCAACCTAAAAACCCAAGGTCATCAAGACATGGTGTTCTCTACCTCGGCAGTATCTAGTTTCGCTGCCCTGGCAGCAGAGAAGGCATCCTTTGAAAGATCGGCAACCCAGGCACCCGCCACCCGACAGTACTGATGTTGCGGCCCTGCGCCCGCCGCCTAGCATCACCTGTCCATCCTGCCGCCCCAGCATCACCAGTTGCATCTACCGCTGCAACACCCTCGGCCGCCCAAACTGCCTCAGCATCCGCCAAGGGAAACAAAGATACTTGCCAGTGCTGGATGTGGCAGCAACAGCTGAAAGGAAGAAAGCAGAGCAAACAGACAAAGCTCGAGGTTCTGGACAAAGCTCCAAAAATTTCAACTATCAGAATCCAGTCGGCTCGAGAGGCAAAGAAAAAGGTAGCCTCCTCCTCTCCAACCACAAAGCCAGCCTCTGCTATAAAAGAAACTGCTCGCTGACAGCTCCACATAGACGACAGTAGTGACGACAGCACTTCAACTTAAGTTTTTTTTTTACTCTTTTTGTCGCCTGTGCCTCTATTTCAAATTTGTGATGTTTTTTTATATTTCTGTTTGTCATGCATTGAGGACAATGTAACCCTCGAGTTTGGGGGTAGGCAGTCCACCTTTTATTAATGAACTTATCATATTTTGTGTTTCATTACTATTAATTTTTGTGTCTAAAAAAAATTGGCTTAAGTTTTTTGATCTTCTTTTATCTGCCGCGGTATTCACTGTCGTGACAGTAACTTTAGAATGTTTTAAGAAGTATTTAGAGACTTACTATACTTTTGAACCCTTAAAAACACCTTTGTGACTTATATGTTGTTAAGACTCTGTTAGTAAACTTAGAATAGGAAGCTTAGCCACTTGAGTTAGAAAGAAAACGTAGATTCAGTTTACTCTTATACGTGCCTAACACTGGCTCTAGGAAAATAACTAGAAGTACTCCTAGAGGTGCCTAACACTGGCTCTAAGAAATTAAACTAGAGGTGCCCGAAATTGGCTCTAGTTAAGAATTATTTTTGAAGTAAAACTCAAGTAAGTTAAGTAACTATTCTGATTGCTAAAGAGTCTAGGCTCATATTTGTTCACAAAACCTACACACACTCACACAAGAATTATAGTATTGCTCCGGATAAATCCATAAACATTTGAAAAGTTATTGATCTTGATGGTGAAGGTGTTGTAGGTAATGGTTGTTCATTGAGTTAAGCCAAAGCCCAAAAGATTTATTCTTAGTTAGATTGCATTTGCTTGAGGGCAAGCAATAACATGAGTTTGAAGGTGTGTTGAGTGCATAAATGTTCTATATTTTAACCCTCATTTACCCATATTATTGATGCACACAAGCATGTTTAGTTGCATTTTAGGATAGAATTTGCATAAACATCACAAATAGATAATTTTGCACAAATACTACTGATTTTGGTTAATTATTGCAGGTACTTGTCCTGGCAGCATCCAGGGCAGCAGAGGAACATAAGATAACTGTAGAGCTGGAGTAAAAGGTTGAAGCAAAGTGCCTTATAACTCGCTGTCGTGACATATGCCGTGAAAGAGGTGGCGACCGTGAAGAAGAAGAGATGGAAAATGCGAAGTGGAGTTCGACTGATAGAGGATTTCAAGCCTAATTTTTAGAGACCACTCGCATTAATTTTTGGAGCCCAGAAGCACAAGGAAGGCCTTGCCCAAAGTTTGTGGAGAAAGTCAAAGCAAGAAGACAGTGCAAATTAAAGGAAGTCTACTCAGAGATTTAGTCTTTAATTAAATTGTGCTTTAATTCAAACTAGTATTCTTGTCCATTAAGAAAGCTTCCACCCAAGGCCAATATATATGCTTGTAATTCTACCTAGAGAATATAACCTAGTTTCCAGCCGTCTTCCATCATAAACCCTAGTTGTTCTCTTCCCCATCATGTTCTAAATCTTCCCCAGGGCTAAGGGTTGATCTTGTAAAGTAGTTGTAAGGGTTATACTGTTTCTTAGGATTTTCTGTTCAATCAATAAAACTTTAAGTTTATTTACTCTAGTTTTAACATCTCATAAGAGTATCGGGAGAGCATTGTGAGGTTATCTATTTACTTAATATCGGGAGAGTTAAGTATAAGAAAGGAGTAAATACAGTTTTCCAGTTTATGGTTAAACTATCTTGGCCTAGGGATAGGTACAAGGTTAAGCAGCTAAAAAAGAATTCACAAACATCGGTATTCATCCTTCGATTCACGCCGGAAGGTATCATCCAAGACGTGTTCGCCGGTAGAACTTGAAACTAGGGATAGAACAAGTCACACCAGGGGTTCTTGCCGAACTTGAAGTAACGGAGTTGTTGATTGCTGCCGCGACAACATCAGACCTCTACCGCAACAGGTGCTGTCGCGACAGGTTCCACGACATAAGCAACAGAAGTCCTCTGAACAATGCAATACCTGCACTACGAAACAAATCAATACCAGCCTACTTTATACTATAACTTGAAGTAACGAAGTTTTTGATTGCTGCACTACGGAACAAATCAATACCAACCTACTTTATCAATCTGATTTCCTCCTCTATTTCCATTGTCTACTTTAGTTTTACTTCAATCCAACCAATTCTCAATTATCTGTGTTTTTATTTTTCTTGTGCAGGAAAATTAATTCTGAAGTTTTCCAATCCCTGTGGAGACGATATCTTTTATATTATAACTTGACACGGGTGTACACTTGCGATCCAATTTAATAGGACTCTTTCACACGCATCATATGTGATCGAGTAGGGGTCTGGAAGGATGTCCGAGATGTAGAAGGTGGAACATGACACCTCACCAGGAAATGATCGCTAGATCTACAACGGAAACAAGTACCCATCATCTTTCTACACTCCCCCCCATGACGCTTGCCACAATACACACAAGATGGTAGTGGAGAGAAACCAGATGATCACCTCAACTAACTGTAGGGGCTGAGGATGCTGTGGGCCTAGATCTGACATTACACTTTAGAGGGGCGGAGGTACGAGTCCTCTTATCAAGGCATGAAGAAGACTCGAGAACAGAAGGCCTCCTAGACCGGTCTCGATCTACTCTACCACCACCGTGGCCAATAACTCAACCTCCTCCCGATCTTTTGCCCTCTCAACAACTTTATTAAATTTCTCATCAAGGTGGCCAATAACATGCATAGATAACTCATACCAAAGACCAAGTGCGAACTTACGACACTTCTATTTCTCAATAGGCACCAAACTAGAGCCAAACCTCAACAAGTTCAAAAACTTAGTCTCATACTCGGATACAGTCATATCCCCCTGTGTCAGAGTCCTGAACTGCTCTCGCATCTGTCTCATAAAACGTTATCTGATGAAACGACTCCTAAAGTGTTCCTTGAAAATATCCCAGGTCAAACGAGTGGCCGGGACACTACTTACAACAAACTCCCACCAGGTGCGGGCATTCCTATAAAGCAAGGAGACTGCTCCTAAATATTTCTTGGGAGGCTCAAAACCCAAAGAATTTGTGCGTCTCTCGAGATCAAGAAGCCACTCTTCTGCCTCGTTCGGGGGTCCACCGGTAGGGCCATCAAATGTCCTAGCCCCACTGGCGATCAGGGTCTGAGAAATAAGGACCTCAGGTACAACTCCAACGGTTCTACCAACACCATGAATCAACTATAAGAACTGTCTGCTGAGAGTCTCATCAGATACTATCATGGATGGCTCAGCGCGAGGAGTAGGAGCTCTTTTGACCGGAGTCGTCATATCAATACCAGAGGTAGGCGGTGGGTCTATCGGAGCTGTGGGACCTCTATAGGCGGGAGGATCTTCAGGGGCCAGAGGATCTTTAGCCAAGTTGTCAAGCGGGTCGAAAAATCTAGCAGGTCGGCCTCACCTCCGGGCAGGTCGAAGACCTCATCTAGCGCTCATCAGGTAATCTCGGCTCTACAAGAGATAAAACCTAAGGTTAGAACTGGCACTAAAGTACTGAACAAAGTTAAACATATGAAAATTTTGTGACATGACACTTTTTTAATTACATTTCCAAAATATTTTATTTAAGACCCTTCCACAGTCCGAGGCTTATAAACCAAAAGCTCTGATACCAACTAAATGTAACCACCTCATACGACCTATATGTTATACCTATCTTCGGGGAGGTCATATTCCCTATCAACAATTCTCACAACATAAATATATAACATGAAAAGCATTCAAACAACATTCATCGATGAAGTTATAGTATCGAAAGTTTAATCTGAACCCAACATAATATTAGTATACAAAATAGGACACATTGGAAAAAGTTAAGTTATATAGTTTCAAAATATAGACTCATGTCACCCAAATAAAGACAATATGGTGGATAGAAACATTACAACAATATAATTACGAATGTGCCGATCCTCCAAGTGTCGAGTCCCTGGGTAGCCTATCAAAATGAATCTAAAGGGGGGAAAGGAAGAGAGGGTGAGCTAGGGAGCTAGTGTGTTCCAATAGTGCATAAAAACTTATAAATAGTTCATATGTGTAAATCATTAAGTAAAATGTGATCAAGAGCAACCAGAGTCTATTTGTACTTAACTACCCACCAACCATACACCGATATGCAGTTCCCCTAACTGCATCCATAAGGACTTACCCTAGGCCAGATGGACGTAGGTGCCAACCAAAGGGGTTGCCTTAGGTACATAATGAATTACCCGTGCCGAAGCATCGAAACCTACCCAAAGGGCGACCTTGGGTCCATAAGGAATTACCAACTGGATCAGGGCTGAACTTGCTAACACTTCATATCATATCCCAATAACATACCCATATATAAATCATAGTTGTTCAACAGACAGTAATATCAGAAGATCATACGACAGACGTGCTTTATAATAGAGATATACTAGTATGAGTTTCATGCTTTCAGATCTGATACATAGACATATATTAAATACGACATAGCAAATCATGTATTTATTCAAGTAACAATATCATGTTTCAACAGATAAAGCATTCATATCTCATAAAATTGTTCATTCTATCAACTAGGAAAAATATTCATGTGCACATGATAATTTCATAAAATTATTATCAGATTGTTATTTAGCACACTAGGAACTCACCTTAGAAGCTGGTCAGATAGATCTAAGGGGCACATACCTCTCTATGCTCCGCAACTGAACTAGACCCTAGATCAAAATGGAGAAATGTTACCATAATAGAAATAATTTAATTTGAGGATTTGAATAAGTTCTAAGATCATACGAGTAGCTATAGGTGCATAAGGATGAGCGGAACGGGGGGAGTTGGGTTGAGCAGACTGATGGTCGAGAGATACTCGAGTACCTTTAAACATGTAAAAGCTTATATTAGTCATTTATTCGATATATATTTATCTTAATAAAATACTTAAATACATATGCATGATTGAGTTTAAGTTCAGATTCGGAGGTCTTCGAGTTAGAATTTTGTGAAACAGGCTTCAAAATTGGACTCGGGTTGTCAAAAACATTAAATAAGGCTTTTTTCGGGAAAAAATGACTTTTTGGTCAAAGTCAACGGTCAGAGTCAACTGTGTTGACTCAGACTGAGTTGACTCGGACTAAGTTCAGGTCAGGTCAAGCGAGTCAGACCCGGGTCAGGGTTTGGTCTTGGGCTCAATTCACATGCCCTGGTCGAAATCTCATCAAAATGATCGTCGGAATGCCGTCGGCAATCCCTAAAATGCTCAATTTTGTCGGATTTTGAAAACCCATTAGTCCAAGAATTCAACCAACAAATTAATCACCCTTTAAGCTAGAAAGTTTACCGAATTTCTTTTACCTAAATGGTCGAAACTTCACCGGGAAAGATGAAACTCCGACGAAGCCCTTAACAATGTCAGAAAAATGAGTGAAGGACTGGGTTTTGATTTCCTCAACACACCGAGAACGCTAGTGAGGTCGATGCGACAAACGGACGCCGGAAACAACCGAATTGAAGATAGAAACTTAAAGTTTCGTATGAAGCTTTGAATGGTGAAAGGCAGCGATCAACAGGGTTAAACCACGCGTTGGAAAAAGGCTTTTGTTCGGGGTAAGGCGGTGAACACGGTGGTGTGGGCGGTGACGATCACTAACGAATGATGAGAGGGATCGGGGCTGGTGGTCGGAGATGGAAGATGAGTAGTCGGGGGGAGATAAAAGGGTTTGGTATCCTTCCGTAGGGCAAATGGCCTTAATTAATGTGCCATAAATGAGGTTAGGTAGGATATTTTGTTGTTATTATTATTATATTTTGGTACCCTTGATAACCATTGATTTATATTAAACTCGGTGTAGAAGATGACTAAGAGCTTCCATAGCTCAAGCAGCTGGGTGACTGGCTCATCGTATTATGAGAATTTTTTGCCTTGTGCTAGATAGTTTTCTAATGTTTCTTGTTGAATAAATTATTGCCAATTGAAAGGAAGATGTAAAGGAGTAAATACAAAGTTGATGCTTTTAGGTGATTTTGCTCTTTTATTGTTTTGGCAATTAGTGTTGCTCTTTTAGTGGTTAGCAACATATATTTGGGAGTTAATTCTTAGTATGCTGAGTTGAGTTCGTTTAAATTGTATTATTTAATCTAGGCTTAGTAGTTAAAAAGTGCTTAAAGTATTTTTTCAGATAGTGGAAGGCAGCGAACAACAGGGGCAAACGATGCGTGGGAAAAGGGCTTTTGTTCGGTGTGAGGCAATGAACAGGGTGGTGTGGGATGTGACGATCACCGACGGACGATGAGGGAGATCGGAGCTGGTGGTCAGAGATGGAAGTTGAGTAGTCAGGGGGAGATAGAAGGGTTTGGTATCCTTCCTTAGGGCAGATGGCCTTAATTAATGTTCCATAAATGAGGTTTAGTAGGATATTTCGTTGTTATTATTATTATATTCTGGTACCCTTCATAACCATTGATTTATATTAAATTCGGTGTAGAAGATGACTAAGAGCTTCCATAGCTCAAGCGGCTGGGTGACTAGCTTACCATCCTAAGCTTGTGGATTCGATTCCCACAACTTCCACTTCTATCTTTTTTCTAGGGGTGTTACAACTCTCCCCTTAAAAAGAAATTTCGGCCTCGAAATTTTACCTGACTTAAACAGATGCAGAAACTACTCTTCCATTGACTCAAGAGTCTCCTAAGTAACTTCCCTCGGGCCACGATTACTCCCTGAACTTTAAACATATAAATACGCCGGTTTCTCAGGACTCTATCGTCTCGATCCAAGATCTGAATAGGCTCCTACTTATAAGACAGGTCTGGTCTCAACTCCACATCATGAACCTGAATAATATGGCTCGGGTCTGGATGGTATTGCATCAACATGGACACATGGAAGACATCATGAATGTGGTTAAGTTGGGGAGGCAACGCAAGTTGATAAGCAACTAGTCCAACTCTCTTTAGAATGCGGTACATCCTAATGAATCTCGGACTAAACTTGCTCTTACGCCCATACCTCATAACTTTCTTCCAAGAGGATACCTTCAGAAAAACTTGATCACCGACCTCGAACTCAATGTCTTTGCTCCTCCGGTCAACATAAGACTTCTTTTTGTCAAAAGCCTCCTTCAGACGATCACAGATCAATCTGACAGTCTCCTCGGTCTCTCGAACTAACTCAGGGCCCAAAGTCTTCCCATTATACAAATCTGTCCAATAGATAGGAGTACGATATTTACGACCATACAGAGCCTCATATGGTGTCATTCGGAGGCTAGTCTGGTAACTGTTGGTATACGCAAACTTGGCCTAGGGCAAGAAATCTTCCCAACTACCACAAAAATCAATTACACATCCCCGCAACATGTCCTCAAGAATCTAAATCACCCTCTCCGACTGTCTATATGTCTGCGAATGAAAGATGTATTAAAATTCAATCAGGTACCAAAGGCCTCTTGTAGGGTCAACCAAAATCGAGAAGTAAACCTCTTGCGGATGAAGCTTTGAATGGTGAAAGGTAGCGATCAATATGGGCAAATGACGTGTGGGAAAAGGGATTTTGTTCAGGGTGAAGTGGCGAACACGGTGGTGTGAGTGGTGGCGATCACTAGCAGACGGTAAGGGGGATCAGGGCTGGTGGTCGGAGATGGAAGATGAGTAGTCGGGGGGAGATAAAAGGGTATGATATGCTTCCTTAGGGCAGATGGCCTTAATTAATGTCCCATAAATGAGGTTAGGTAGGATATTTTGTTGTTATTATTATTAAATTCTGGTACCCTTGATTACCATTGGTTTATATTGAATTTGGTGTAAAAATGACTAAAAGCTTCTATAGCTCAAGCGGCTAGGTGACCGACTTACCATCCTAAAGTTGTGGGTTAGATTCCTACAACCTCCACTTCCCATTTTTTTATTTTATTCTAAGGGCGTTACAAGATATGAGAGGATATTGGCGAATATGAAAATTATGAAGAAGATGAAGATTATAAGGATGGTAATGTTATGAAGCAGTGGAGTATTATACTTCTAGTGTTTAAGTGTCTATTTCTTTGTGTTTGATGTTGTTGTTTTAACTCACATGTTTAGTAGTTAGGTGTGATTTGTTTTAGGTATACAATTTATGTTGTAATATTGTTTGATTTTGTATGTTTTTGTATGGTTTGAAATATTTTTAGTGATATTTTGTAATACAAGTTTGGATACTCCTTTTCTCTTTCTTTTGTTCAGCGTTGAACTTCGTCTTGAAGTAGGTTATGAAGTAGATTTTTAACAAAGCTTATTTTACTTTAAAAAATATTTATTTTTTAAGTGCAATGATATATAATATTTTGATCTTTAAGCATATATAATATGGTTATCATATTGTTTTTAGTACAAAATATACAACATAAATGATTTATAAGTTTTCAATACAAAAAGTGTGTCTCATCTACGAAAGACGCGTGCCTACGTCTTGGCTCAATGTACCCTTTACGCCTTTTAAAATTAAGATCATAGTGACTTTTATTTTAGTTTTCAGTTGAGAGATGGATGGAGGGGTACACAATGGTTATGATTTTATCCTTGCCTTGGCTGTTGATTTTGATGTCTTTTTTTGGTTAGTTTTTTATCATTCTGTCTAACATAAATTTTGTTGTGTATGCTTATGTTAGGTGGGTTTTTGGTGCTAATCATATTATGAGAATTTTTTGCCTTGTGTTAGATAGTTTTCTAATGTTGCTTGTTGAATAAATTTGTTACCATATGAAAGGAAGAGGTAAAGGAGTAAATACAAAGTTGATGCTTTTGGGTGATTTTGCTCTTTTGTTGTTTTGGCAATTAGTGTTGCTCTTTTAGTGGTTAGCAACATGTATTCGGGAGTTAATTCTTAGTATGCTGAGTTGAGTTTGTTTAAATTGTATTATTTAATCTAGGCTTAATAGTTAAAAAGTGCTTAAACTATACATTTTTTCAGATAAGTGCCCAAAGTATTTTTTGGTTCAAGTTGATGTCTAACATTTTTGTTATTAGCCTATTACCATTTTAGGTGTCTTGTCGTTAATGGCCATTTAAAAATTTTATTAGCCAATAAAAACATGACATGTGGCATGCTTTATTTTATATTCTTTTATTTTAAAAAACAGAATTGTTAAAAATATCTTACAATTCTCAAAATTTCTCAAAATAATCTACAAATTCATAAGTCTTAAATCTCGATTTCAATCGTTGTTGCAGTCAATTACCAACGGCGTGCCTACCATTTTCGTCGATGAACAATCATGATCATTTTCCCTATTGTAACGCCCCAATTTTAGGGCTGGGAGATACTGTGTTAGCTAAACCGGGATGGGTTAAATTGAATTGGAGATAAACTATTTTTAATGCACCAAAAAGATTTTTAAAAAGACTAAAGGGGCAAAAAGGGGATTTTTCACAAAAGGAATAGAAAAGGGGATTTTTCAAAGCTATCATCTTCCCCATTTTGATTGTTCACGTTCTAAACCCCTCCCCCAACCCAAACACTGTTCCATCATCTTCCTTAATGATTCCAAGAGATTTTATCAAGGTAATGACGTTTTTACTTCTCCTCTTCATCCTCAACATTTTCATGGTCTTGGATTTCCATAAAATCCATTTTTGAGTTGTTTCAAGTGTTCAAGGTTTTAAGTTAAAGATGGAAACTTTGTTGGTTTTTCGTTGAGTTCTTAATTTGTAAAGTTCATATATGTTATAGACTTGCTTTTAAGCTTAACATATGTTAAAATGGTGAAGTTTTAATGAAATCCCGAAATGGGTATTAGTGGGTGAGTTTAGAAGTGAAACTCTTGAGTTTTGGGGTAGTTATGTGAGGAGAAATTTGGGCTGATGATATGGTTACACTTGGGGGGCTGTTTTGAACATGTTTGGTGATGATTTGGATGATAAAATTGATGAGTAACTGCTGGGTTGTGTCCAGATCCGAAAATGAAGAGTTTGGGTTAGTTCTTGGTTTGGAAATGTAGAGAAATTTGTCTTGAGTTGTAATCTGATTTGTGGCAGTGATTTTTTGGATGTTTTGATGTCTAATGCACTGTTTTTGGTTGATTAGAAGCAAGAGAAAACATTGAAGAAGCTTCGAACTCAATTACGGGGAACTTGGAGGCTTGATCGACATTTTCGGCTTGTGTTGGGTTTCATCGGTGAGTGAATCGATTTTAAAAGCCTTAACGTGGTTAAGGTAGTGCTTTGGGAGTTTGGATTGAGCTTGAAAAGCCAATCCAAGCTCAAGAGTAAGTTTTGAAGGTTTATGCAATAAAATTGTGTTTTACGATTTCTTGAATGCGAGATGAACATGTTATGTTGTTATGTGTTGAATTGCATTTATTATGCATATTGAGATGTGAGACTTGTGTTATGCTTGCATTGTGAGTACATGCCTTGCATGGAAGTTGGACTTGGTAAGTGGTCCAAGCATCGGTAATGCTTGTGGTTGTGTTTGAGTATATTGACATGTGTTTGGTTGTTACCGGATATAATTGATCGATCAATAGGATTAGAGTGCACTCGAGGTAAAATTCGCGCGTGACCTTAGTGATATTAGATTCCACAAAGGAAGAGTACGGTGATGTGAGATTCCACCGGAAATTATGTTGTTACAAGACGGGTGAGTACGGTGATGTGAGATTCCACCGAAAATCATGTTGTTACTAGACGGGTGAGTACGGTGATGTGAGATTCCACCAGAAGTGTCTAGTGGGTTTGAGAACTATCCGTATATCCGAGTAAAAACGTTAAATGTCAATATACCCATGAATGCTCTAATTCTCATGTTAAGCATGTTGTTGATTCTATTTGTTATGCTTATGTTTATACATTGTTGTTTACTTTGCTTATGTTGTGAGAATGAACATATGGTAAGCCTATGGCTTGTGGTTGCATTCGGTAAATGCACGGAAGGTAAAAGCATGGCATTGTGTGTTCAAGTATGGGAAATGATTTGGAAATGGTTTTGGTTTCAAGCAAACTTTCGTTTTAAAACTGCATTGTTGTAGCTACCTTTTTTAGCACCACTCACTAAGCTTAAACGCTTACGCTCTCTTTTCCAACAATGCAAGCCCTTAGACCTTCAGAGCAACTCGGGGAACAAGGAAGGATCCAAGGGAGTTTGGTTTGCTCAAGTACGATTTAGACTTCGATATTTAGTATTTAAGCAATGAGATATAACCTTTGTGTTTTGTGATGTTGATGGCATGTTCCTTTGTTTAGACAAGTTTGTTTAGATGTTTTGGGATTGTGTTGCCTTATATCATGTTGAAGTATGCTTTAGTATAACTTTTGCCCATGTGGATGAATGCCTTATGTGCATGTTTCATCTAAACATCTTATCTTGTTGTATGTTTAAATTGCTTCGTATGATTATCCATGGATGTCTTGTGTTGTATTTGAGTTTGTATGTTGCTTGACTAGTCGTTAAATGCCTCTAGTGTCGAGTCCTTGTGTTTTTAGCAGCCAGAATAAGGTTTGCAATGCAGGGCGTATCGATACGCTCAAGGGTTGTATCGATACGGTCCCCTGCCTTGAACCTTATTTTAGGCTATGCGTATCGGTACACGGGGGTGTATCGATACGTCAAAAGCTCTCTGGAAATCTAATAAATTGACGAGATTTTGGCGTATCGGTACGGCCTTTGTAGTTTGACCTTGAGAAGTTGATCGTTGAGAGCGTATCGGTACGGTCTTCCAGCGTATCGATACAGTCTCCCTAGGTTGACTTTGGGAGTTGACCAAGTCCAGGCGTATCGATACGGTCCTCTAGCGTATCGATATGACTTGTTGTAAAAGTTAAAAAGGGTTTGTTAAATTGTCTGTTTCGTGTATTTTGTATCCGTGTGTGTTTCCGTTGCGTGTCCTCTCACATAGGATATGATTAAAGCACCTAGACAAGATAACTTTAAAAAAAAAATTTTTCTAGGGTTGCTAATCGGAGTGGAGCCTTAACGGGTTTCGCTTCGGTTTCACCGTGTAACCCGTTCGATGCGGTCTGGTGGCTAGGCCGGGTCGAAGGGGTTACACCTATTCTCTTGTCGTCGAAAGTCAACGACCAACGTTCCTAACGTCGAAATAAAGCCAAACGACGAAAGGAGAAAAAAAGAAACAAAAGACGTCAAATGCCTGTCGATCAAACGACGAAAAGGTGTGCATGTCTTGCAATGAAAGGAGGAGGCTTCATTTCATCACCGACAACGTGATGAACGGCGATGACATTGGCCAGGTTTGGGGATATAGGGAATTTGAGGTTATTTTGTGAATTTTGAGAAATTTAGAGATTTTTAAATTAAATTAAAAGAAAAAATAAATTAAAATCAAAGCCACATGTCATGTTTTGATTGGTTAACAATTTTTTTTAAACGGTTGTTCATAGCCAGGCACCTAAAATGATAACGGTGAAAATGTTAGGCACCTACTTGGGCCGAAAAATACTTTAAGCACATATCTGAAAAATGTATAGTTTAAGTGCTTTTTGACTATTATGTCTTTAATCTATTTAGGTGTATTAGTTTTTTTATTAAATAGAGATGTGTTACATTCTCATACCGAAATTCGAACGCATACAAAATGGGACAATATAAGTATCCTTAACTATTAGGCCAACGAGTCGATATCGATGAATTATTTCTTTTATTGAAAGTTTATCTCGTTTAAAATCTTTTATTAATAAAATATATTTTGGTTGAGAAAAAATCTTTCAGACCATAAAAAAAAAGGTTTGACTTTATAATGAATTTCATATTGTGTACCCAGTGTATATATAATATTCAGATACTGTAAATATTTAAATATTTTTTAAATTAAAAATTATTTTTCATTCGAAGATGAAACATTCTAATTTTATAAGGATTTTGACTTTTTGGATTTTTGACTTTTGTCACTTTTCACATTGTGAAATGTTTATTGTTTGATTGCAACTTTATAATGTTAAAAAAAATTACAATTTTATAATGATTATTATATTAAGTTGTCAACATGAATTTTCATAATTAATTAAATTTCAAAACTAACCTAACAAGTGTCTCAATGGAAAAAAACAAATATTGTTCATCCTAGAACACAAGTTCAAATCGTTTTATTTATAAAGTGTATACATATTATCAAATGGTTAAAAATATGTATGAACATATATTACATTATAGTCACCTTTAGACCATTAAAAAATAAATTTCAAAACATTTATATCTCAATCAATTATTAATGAATTATTGCTTTGGGCATATACATACAAACGAAAGTGAGGTTAAAAAATACATGTCGGTAGGTTGATAAGTTTAATGCAAAAAAAAAAAGTCGATATGTATTCAATTTGACATTTTTATGTAACTAATTAAAAATTATATCAAATGCTCCAAAATTAAAAAATATATTGAATCAGAAATTATTGGACCAATCATGGACGGAGTCAATTTTGACTAGGAGTGTAACATGATATTTCAAAAAATTTGGAGATTTTTTTTTATAAATTTTATATAAAGTAATTTTAAAAAAATATTTAAATAGAGACGTATTACATTCCTAATGTAAATGTCGGGATTTAAACTCATACAAAATGAGAAATATGAGTATCCTTGGTCACTAAGTCAATTAGTGAAACTTAATGTTAAAAATAAAACTAACACAACTTTAAATGAATATTGACACTCCTTAAAATAAAATTGACACATTGTTTGTTCTCGTCTACGTAAAAAAATATTTTATAAAAAAAATTAATTTCTGACACCTCAAACTAAATTTTCTAACTCTACCCTAGTACTAACAAGTGTCGTTCAATGGTAAACTGTATTATATTTTCAATGAAAAAACTTTTAAATATTAGAAGCGACACTGTTAAAAATAATCATTTCATGAATCTCAAACAAACATCGTAAAATAACATTAAAATTTGAAGGTAGTGAAAAATAAAAGGAAAGTTACATTAATTTTACTTTAAAAACGTCTAATTTATAAAATTTTAAATTTTACAATAATGATAGAATCTAAACACATATTTTATTAAGGGTAAACTACACTAGTAGTCACTGAACTATTGGTTCTTTCTTGTTTAGGTCACAAAACTATTTTTTCACAAAATCGCCACTAATGTTACGTTTTTTTCTATTTTAGTCACCGACCGTAAAAAAACTAACAGTAAGTTGATGTGGATTTTTTTGGTAATTTTCTCTCTCCATCATGTAGTATTTTTTAAATTTATTCGATCAGTAAAGTGGTGACACGTGTCACCACACTATTAAACAAAGAAAAGTATCAAAAATGTTAAGTGGGATTTAATCCTAGGACTCTTCACATAAAGGCCTAAGCGTTTAGCGACTAAGTTAAGTCTAATCCATAAAATTTTCAACAAAACTTATATTTAAGTTATACTAAGTTACCAACACAAAATAAAATAGATTAATGCAAGAAAGAAATTTGAACGCATGTTCTCGTGTGAATGATTAAAATGCTTAGACACTAAACTAAATTACAAATTGTTAACTTAAACTACAATTAAATTTAAAATTCAAGCTAAAATTATTTTCCTAATTTGTTTGGAAATAATAAATATTTATTTATTTTATAAAACTATTATTAAGTTCTAAAATTAAATTTATTATATTTGTTTAAGATAGATTAAAAATTTTAAATTATTTTTTATATTTAAAAATTAAAAT
The DNA here is from genome assembly GCA_030270665.1 of Hibiscus trionum. Lineage (NCBI taxonomy): Eukaryota > Viridiplantae > Streptophyta > Magnoliopsida > Malvales > Malvaceae > Hibiscus > Hibiscus trionum. Next base: position 11,893,251 of record BSYR01000052.1, read on the forward strand.
ATTATATTTTTAGAGTTTATAATATTTTTTTTGAAGGAAATGGGCCACTACCACATGCCTCATTAAAAAATCTCCCTAAGCCTAATGGAGGAAAAAGAGTGCATGTAGTAGGGCAATAACATCATGAGAATACAATCTAAAAAATCAGACCACACATGGTAGAATCATAAACAAACAAAATACTCCTTACGTACCTAACGACCACAGCAGCCAAACATCCACAGCACCCAAACGCAGTCCCGCGTTCACAAGTTCCGCATTTACATCGCACCTCACCCAAGAAAACTTGATCTCCCAAGCTCGCATCAGAATTTCCTTCATATGAACCCGGATATTCGATGGAAGGTGCAGCGGATCACCCATTGCCAATCCCTCATATACACTCTTATTTTTCGTTTCGACCACAATCCTTCTAAAATCAAGCACCCAAGCCGTTGAAAGGCCCTCGTAAACTGCCCATAGTTCAGCTTCAAAAACAGAACAGATACTTATTTTCTTTGGAAATCCGAAACACCAACAGCCAGCCTCGTCGCGTCCTAAACCTCCACAAGAAGCAAAGCCCGTAGCCGTATTCCTCGCACCATCAATATTCAATTTAATCCATCCCACCGGTGGTTTTGTCCAATACGCAGCATGGCACGTTGTTCTTCTACCAGCCATGTCGTGCTCCTGTCTTGTAACAGCCCGCAAGGTATCTTCACACAACCTCCTCGCACACTGCAGCAGCGTTTCCTGACTGCCGAAAGGGGACCCAAACACAGCTGCGTTTCGCTGTCGCCACACTAACCATAACAACGATCCGAAAACCAAATCCCAATCTCTAATATCCAACGGATATCGCTCCGTATTAGCAAGGTTGTCGTAAATCCATTCCTTGATAGGCATACTATAAAATCAGTGGGCATGTGGGCCTTTATAATATCTATCCACGTTGATTTGATCACCATGCATTCACGAAGAATATGCGAAATATCTTCGATAACAGCCTCACATAGGACACAACTTGCATCGTCCGCAAGGTGGCGACGTACTCGTTCCGCATTTGTCATCACCCGGCCATGGCATACCTGCCATAGAAATATTCTCACCCGAGGTAACCCACGATAATTCGCTAATTCAGCCCACACAGGGTCCTCTTGCGCATCATTCGAAGTCATACTTAGCGAATAGCCCGATTTCACCGTAAACCGCCGAGACTCCTCTAAAGCCCACCCCGGGCAATCCGGCACATCACTACTCATCGGAGGTTTAATAGCTGCTATACCATGCAGAACATTATCCGGCAGAATACCATTGAACTCATCCCACTTCCATTGTCCGCTAGTATCCACCATCTCCCGAACGGATCGATCAGGCATACTCGGCTCATTTCTAGATGAAATATAGTGTCGAAGGGGCCCAAAGTTACTTACCCAAGCATCATTCCAAAAATCAATCCGATGACCATCACCAATATTCCAAACAATATTGCGCCGAAGATCAGACCAAAGCAGATGGATACCCCTCCATAGGCATGACCCACTTCTATTCGGTAAAGTACTCGGTGCCAATTCATGTATGCCATACTTAGCGCGCATAACTCTTACCCATTATTTACCCGGTTCTGAAAGCATTCGAAATCCCAACTTCAGAAGGAAAGCTGTATTCTATGACTCAACCCGTTTAATCCCCAAGCCCCCACTAGAGATCGGAGAGCACACTGTCTCCCAATTCACAACATGAATACCCCTAGTACCGCTGCAGTGGCCCCAGATAAAATTCCTGATCAATCTTTCAATCTCATCACAAACAAATTTAGGCAGTCTTACTGATTGCATAGTATACATCGGGATGGATGCAAGGACAGATTTTGCCAAAACAATCTGCCCCGCAAAAGAGAGTAAACGAACCTTCCACCCTGCCAATCTGTCAGCAACCTTCTGGATTAAATAGCGGTAAGTAGCTTTAGTGACCCCCCCATGTATAAGTGGAACACCCAAATATCTTCCAAGATCAGTTACACATTTAAAACCAAACGCATCGCTAATATCCTCCCATAGAACGGCGTGTATATTATGTGAGAAAAAAATATTAGTTTTCGATATACTGACCTTATGTCCCGAACACTCGCAAAATTCTCTGAGAACCCGACTAATAACATCAAACTGGTCAAGTGATGCTTCCGCAAACAAAACCAAATCATCTGCAAAGAACAGATGAGATATTAACGGACCGTTCTTCGTAACCTGGAAAGCCCTCCAGTTTCCATAATCCACCTCACGTTGAATAGACTGCGCTAGTCTCTCAATGCATAAAACAAAAACATATGGAGATAGCGGATCTCCCTGGAGAATTCCTCTAGAAGGCTGAAAGCTAGTAGTTGGACTACCATTCCATAGAATCTGCGTTGAAACAGAAGAAACACAATTCATAATAAGAGCCCGCAGGTGGTTGGGAACACCGATGTCACAGAGAGTGTCATCAATAAATGACCACTCAAGGCAATTGTAAGCCTTCTCAAGATCCACTTTGATCGCAAACCATCCCTTTTTTCCTTTCTTTATGCGCATGGAATGAATGATCTCCTGGGCTATAACTATGTTATTCGTAATTGACCGACCAGGAACAAAGCTAGTCTGGTTCTCTAATATCCAGTTCGGCAAGTAAGGCTTCAATCTATTCACTATAACCTTACTAAGAATCTTGTACACTACCGTACATAAACCGATAGGCCGAAATTGAGCAATCGATTCTGGAGACTCTACTTTCAGAATCAACACAAGGAGAGTTCTATTCAGCTCAGGATCAACCAGACCAGTACTGAACATACGCTGAATCGTGTTACAAACGGCATCCCCCACAATGTCCCAGTGGCGCTGGTAGAAAGAAGCATGAAACCCATCCACACCTGGTGCTTTCGACGGTGACATCTGAAACAAAGTCATATAAATCTCATCTCTTGAAACAGTCGTCTCCATAGCCATCATGTCCCGTCGATCAATCTCACGGAACAAACCACGGCAATTAAAAGAATAACCATTAGCCCCCTCAGTAGAAAATAAGGTAGTAAAAAACTCCACCACTAACCGCCGTAGGGTCTCCAGGTCAGACACCCACACGCCCTGACTATCTTTGAGGCGGAGAATAGTATTACGCTTTCGCCTTCCATTAGTTATCGCATGATAGTACTTCGTGTTACGATCGCCATCACTAATCCAATCACACCTAGCTTTCTGTCGCCAGATACTCTCCTCCATAACGAGAATGTCCTCTAATTCCCGTTTAAGTGTTCTCTCAAGCTCGCTAAGAGATCTAGAATGCCTAAAACCCAAAGCTCTATCAATACCCTTAAGCCGGGCAAGAATCCTTTTTTTGTGCTTCCCCAAAGAGCCAAAACATTGAGAACTCCATTTTGGAAGCTCCACTTGCAACTGCGCAATATTATCCTCATATGAAAGTAAATTGTCCCATGAATCCTTCAAAAAAGTAATAAAATCCGCCGAGTCTTGCCAATCAGGAACAAACTGGAAAGGTTTCCCCATCTGAGCCCATCCACAATGTTCCGTATTAAATAAAATCGGACGATGATCGGATCCAATTCTGTCAAGGTGCAGGACAAGAGAGTTCGGATAATACTCTAACCATTTCAGATTTACAAGACATCGATCGAGGCGTTCATACAAATCTCCACGACTCCAGGTAAAACGCGGCCCCTTAAACTCCACCTCCTGTAAAGCATTTAAGAAAACAAAATTCTGAAAATCTCTATTTACACAATGACGACGGGTCTGGCCACCTCTACGATCATCCAAGTGTAAAATGGCATTGAAGTCTCCCCCAAGCAGCCACGGTTGATCCGCTCCGGGGTTAACCGCATCCAACTAATCCCAAAGATAACGTCTATATTGCACTTGCGGACTAGCATAGACCACAGTCAAAAATACCACCCTCGTCAAAGACATACCTTGGATAGACAAATGAATAAACTGATTGGAAACGGTAAGCACCTGAACCCGTAAGTCACCATTCCAAAGCAACCAAATTCCACCACTAAACCCCTGAGCTTCCACGCGGAAAGAAGATTGGAAACCCAACCTACTCACAATCCGATCCGCCCGAGTTCCACTAATACGAGTCTCCATAAGTGCAACTACCGACGGCCTTGATGATCTATTAATTCTACAAAGATGATCACGAAACGAGGAGCAAGCTGCTCCCTGAATATTCCACAGTAAGACACTAATCATTGAGAAAAGAAAAAAAGCAAACATACCAGCCTCTAATCCACCACCATGACGTTAGGCGTGGCCATCGACATAGCCTTCTCATCACGAATCTCTACCACCGGCGAAACGGGTTGATCCCCCGACTTACTCAGCGGATCCATAGCAGCACACCGTACATTAGCTGGTGTGCCTATTGTCGTGTCATCGTCTCGAAATCTCGCCGGCTGCAGATCATCAAGGCGTGCAGACGCCGATTGCACCCATTCTGATAACAGCGGCATCATTGGTAGCCGATCAATCTTCTTCCTTCCCGCGCTTGCGGCTTAACTAACCCTTTGCTACTTTTCCGAACTCCTTGAACTTTAACTTTACTAGTATTTTTCTGTGAACTATGGATCTTTCGACCATCATTCTGGATGGAAATTGCCACATGGCTCGGTCCAACATTACTATCATTGTGTTCAACCACAATCGGTGTAACCCCTGGAACAGTCAGATTAACAGTCCACTTCGAAGGCTTACTCATAATAGACTCTGATGGGAAATATAAATAATTTAATATATTGCTTTAATTTAACATTATTATGATAGAATATTTATGTATAAATATAATATATTGCTTTAATTTTTAAACATAAATAAATAATTTAAAAATATAACCTATCATAAATAAATATTATAAATTTAATTCGTAAAATTTGATAATAATTTTTTAAAATAAATAAATAATTTTTTATTCCAAAAGAGTAGGAAAATAATTTTAATTTGATTTTTAAATTTAATCGTAATTTAAGTTAAATATTTGTTTTGTTAAAAATATATTGAATTTTAAATTTAGCTTAGTGACTAAGCACTTTAATCATTTCCACGAGAACATGTGTTCAAATCTTTTTATTTGTGTCGGTAATTTAGTATAACTTAAATATAGGTTTTGTTGAATTTTTTCTCAAGGATTAGGCTTAGCGTAATGGCTAAGTGCTTAGGCCTTTATGTGAAGGGTCTTGTGATAAATTTGTGCTTAGCTTTTATTCCCACTAAGCACATTTGAGCTTTGGTATTTTTCTTTGTCTAATAGGGTGGTGTCACCATTTTATTGGTTGAATAAATTTAAAGTAAAATAATACATGCAAGAGAGAGAAAATTACCAAAAAATAAATATAAATCCACGCCAGTTCGTCGTTAATTTTTTAACCGCTAGTGACCAAAATAGAAAAACCAACATAACGTTAGTGACGATTTTGTCAAAAAAAAAAATCGGTGACCAAAACGTGAAAGAAACAATAGTTCGATGACTACTTGTGTAGTTTATCTTTTTATTAATTATTTATTACTTCCTTTGGGAACACAAATAATAATTCTGTGATTTTTTTGAATCTCGAAACGATACTGAATTTTATTAATACAAAAGAAGGTACAATATTAACAACGCAACAAACCAAAGAGATAATTTTGAGGATTATATCCACAAAAAATCTCAAACATAAAAAAACTGAAAAAGAAAATTCAAAAGCGTAATGATAGTTGAATCTTTCTTTTGAATATGAAGTCCATCCATAGTAACCCAGTAATCGTCAACAATACTTCTTTGTTTTTATCCAACTAGACACTTTAGAGGTGATGAAGGAGTGACGAGCAAACCAAAGTAATCTTACATGCTACTTCGCAAATGGATCTGAATACATCGGCAAACAACTACAAAAGGAGATCTAACTACTGAAAGACCGCCGACAATCACAAATCAGATGCGAGCGACATGAAAATCTCTACACGATTGCAGATCTACGTAGAAGTAGGCGAACAACATGCCATAAGGCAGAGGAAACATGCTACAATAGTTGAGTAAAATGTGCCACAAGAGCAGAGTTAAGACGTGTCACAAAGACAGACGAACATGTGCAAAATATGTGAAAAGAAAAAGCCAAATGAAAGAAAATTTTATTGAAAATTAAAATAAGAATCAAAGAAAAATAACAAACCAAATCGAGATATAAAATAAAAAGATAAAAATTAGCGGTCGACAATCAATACTAAAACTAATATTTTCCCACAAAATATATATAAAAAAAGTGAGTCTTGCGGCACGGAAGAGAAAAGAAAAAAGTAAGTGGAATAGGGTTTTGGAAGATTTTGTATACAGATATTTATTGCGTGATTGATAGTAGTTTATGCAACTAGCTAGATGGGTTGACTTTTCGAAAAATAAAAATAAAAACTCAACTATTAATTTAATTTTAGTTCATAACATAGTATAACCTTTTGAGTTAGGAGTACCATCACAATTGTAAGTATAAATAAATAATACATATTTAAATAATTATGATTATTATAAAATAGATCTGATTAATAGTAAAATACATTAGAATAAGGCTCACACATGATGAAACTTAAATCAAAATAAAGTATGAATTGAGAAATTACCCATAATATTTGGGTACGAAAAAAAACTCGAATTTAATTTATCAAAAAATTTTAGGTATCAATTCCACCATTAACTAATACCCCAATACAATTTTAGTATATGCTACCTAGCAACCACATAATGTTTAATCTTAATTTCTTTCATGAAAGTATATATTTTAATACCACAATTTACATAATAATTAAAATTAAGGGTAATGTTCACAAACAGTCCCTTTCGTTTGGTGTTTGTTCTAGGTTGGTCATCAGATTTCAAAACAGCTTATTGTGGTCCCTTACGTTTATAATCTGTTTTATTTTAGTCACTCTTCCGTCATTCTCCGTTAGAGGAGTAACGGCCGGCTGACATGGTAATTTTAAAATTAAAAAAATTCCACGTGTATAATACACGTGTATTATATTTATACACATGGACTGCACCCTCACATTGCCTATATAATCTCCTTTACTTAACTGAAGAACCCTAAATCAATTTCTTCTTCTTATTCTGTCAAAAGTTCAGAAACAACAAAGAAGGGAAGAGGAAATTTGTTGGTTAATCTTGTTGATTTTGTTGGTTTGCACCGGAAACCAAATCCGTTCGGGACAAATTCAGAGGTTGATGAAGAGACATTGAAGGTTTTGAAGCTTT